>OX637313.1:17825250-19153019 GCA_951799385.1 Hyppa rectilinea
CTGAGACGGCGCTCGGTTTTCGCATGTGTATGTCAGGTGTTTTGGTGTTTACAGAAATAACGATGCTAAGCAACCGCATCTCGGACTATCCCCTCATAAGTCAAGGGAAGACACGAATACCTGGGATCAACGACGCGGAAGAGTGCGATCTCACGATCGTAAGTCTTGAACCTGCGCAAGGAGCGTGCGTCTCGATGCAGATATCCGTGTATTGGGTCCGATTTCGGATGACTGTATCGATTCCACAACGAAAGGCATAATACACTTATATATATCATATTGTTTGGCTATGGATGTCCATCCTGTCTGTAGCACTAAAGATGGATGCTCATTTATGCCACCCAGAAGTTTCATCTTGAGACAAACCTTATATTCTAGTGCCTTACGTTGCGTAGTCGAAACAAAATTTCTGACGTACACATGCTGCCCGCTCCCTGCAAGAGTTCAAAGGGCTTTATGCACAGGTTTTTATTGATCACGGTGACACCATACCCGTTCCAGCACAAGCACAACCACACGAACTAATATGTTTAAATACACGACAGGGACAGTTAGGTTTTGGACAGCATTTTCAGGCAAAATTTCTTAGGTTTTTGGTGGTAATTACTGGTTTTTTAATAGTTATTTTATGATCTAATCGGCAGAAATGTGTCAGTTGTCCAACGACATATACGATTACAATTCCATCGCCCAGGGTAAGATTACTATCCCCAACATCGATGACGGAGAAGAATCGCAGTTGACGGACGTAAGTGAATGAAAAAGAAAATAGTGATCCCGTTCATGTAGTCACAAGACGCACAAGAAATCTGTCTAAGATAATACAGAGTCAAATGTGAGAAAATACCATTAAAATTGACACTAATGGAAAATTTCCGTAGCGTATGAAACCGTACAAATTGTTATACCATTCCGATCCTCTACACTTTAAAACTACACATGATGTGTATCCAAATTTGTATAGTATATCCGTCCCTTTAGAACTACGAAAAAACAAAGTGGTATCCTGTGCACCAACTCCTGAACTACGAAAATTACCACAAATGCCTAATTTTGCTAACGCTTCCCTTTTACTTTGCTAACCAGTCTAATATGGTAAGTACTTTCTAGAATTAAGCTGTTCTTTCTATTAACTATTTTCTAATGTTATTCGGCCCCTTTATTTGCAACTTAAATTTAACTTAATGTGCTACTATAACTAGCTTTACAGTAAAAGAAAAATTAACTTATCTGTAAATTTTTATTTCAAAATTTGTGTTACCTTTCCGTTAATTTTCCGATCACTTCATTTCTTTCTTCCAACCAGCCCACAGCCGTTCTGCTGAACAAGGGCTATCTCTTTCTGTATACTAATGAGTATTTTGTAATATAGCAAGCCATGGACGTCCTTGGTTTCACCCAAGAGGAGAAGGACAACGTATACAAGATCACCGCCGCTGTCATGCACATGGGTCGCATGCAGTTCAAGCAGAGGGGTCGCGAGGAACAGGCTGAGGCCGACGGCACTGAGGTCAGTATCTAGTAGGATTTATTAATTGAGAGTTGCATTGTTGAAGAACATCGCCGTTACAATTTCTTCTATCGTGTAAACATTTCTTTGCCCCGAGCTCATTATCCCATAATTAACGTTGTTCACGCTTCCTCTTTACAGGATGGTGAAAAGGTCGCCAAGCTTCTCGGTGTTGAGATGCAGGACATGTACAAGAACTTGTTGAAGCCCCGCATCAAGGTCGGAAACGAGTTCGTCACCCAGGGTCGTAACAAGGACCAGGTCACCAACTCCGTCGGTGCCCTCTGCAAGGGCATGTTCGATCGTCTCTTCAAGTGGCTCGTGAAGAAGTGTAACGAGACCCTAGACACCAAGCAGAAGAGGCAGCACTTCATCGGTGTACTGGATATTGCTGGTTTCGAAATCTTCGACGTGAGTATCATTACTTGAGCCGGCCTCGAAGGCTAAGGCTATTGGGAAAAAAATCTTAAAGATGATAATAATAAGTTATAGATTTAGTTTAGTTTTAAGAAAAAAAAAGAAATGAAAATCAATCATTTCGTAAGATATTAATCCATATTTATTCCTTAGTTCAATGGGTTTGAACAACTTTGCATTAACTTCACAAATGAGAAACTCCAACAATTCTTCAACCATCACATGTTTGTATTGGAGCAAGAGGAGTATACTAGGGAAGGCATTCACTGGGAGTTCATTGACTTTGGAATGGACTTGCTCGCCTGCATAGATCTTATTGAAAAGGTACACCGAGTGTCCAGCAACCTCGGTTGGGCTATTTGTTGTAGATTTTGTGTTCAGTTTTCAGCTATAAGCTCGCTCATGTGTAATACAGCGAAATAGAATAGTAAAATGCTTTAAAGTGTGTGTGTTAACCCCATTCATGATGTTACCAAAAGTACAACGGTTTCGAGCAACTCTGCATTAACTTCACCAATGAGAAGCTGCAGCAGTTCTTTAACCACCACATGTTCGTACTCGAACAAGAAGAGTACAAGAAGGAGGGTATCAACTGGGCTTTCATCGATTTCGGAATGGACTTGCTCGCTTGTATCGATCTTATCGAAAAGGTAATAGTCGACGTGTCTCGTCGTAGCCCGTCGGCGCAGGGAGCCACTTGACGGGATATTGTGTAGCGTTAACATGCCAAGCCACATGGAACTGGCTGGGTCGTCTTCTCCTCTCTTCACTCAGGTCTATCACATCATCCAACAACTGCGGAATGAGATCCGTAGCGTATACACCTAAACCCCCAAACCTAACCCTCCACATTACTTATCTCCCTGCAGTTCAACGGTTTTGAACAACTCTGCATTAACTTCACCAACGAGAAACTCCAGCAGTTCTTTAACCATCATATGTTCGTTCTGGAGCAAGAAGAGTACCAGCGCGAAGGCATCGAATGGACATTCATTGACTTTGGCATGGATCTGCAAAATTGCATTGACCTTATTGAAAAGGTAGTTGGCGTCAACGCAACAATGAAAGCTTGCTCACGCCACGGGGGTCGCTCGAGTGTCGTGATGTTACTCGAGTGACCTCACCAATGCTGTTTGTTCTTTGTGTTTTTTTGTGTGATTTCTTCTGTGTGTATTTTTCTTTTTTATGATAACAAGTTTTCATTTCTAAAATCTTCAGGAACACGCAACACTACTCTTAAAAATAATCAGTTTACTAATAACAGTATTTCGATCCTTTTTTCCATGACGCTCCGCGATCCAGATGAACGGGTTTAATCAGCTCTGTGTTAACTTTACCAACGAAAAATTGCAACAGTACTTTAACCATTTCATGTTCGTCCTAGAACAAGAGGAATATGAAAGAGAAGGGATCCAATGGATCTTTATAGATTTTGGTATGGACCTCCAAGCGACAATAGAATTAATAGAGAAGGTATTGAGATTATAAGTGCATAGCTTGAGGAAGTAGGTCCGCCAGAGCTTCAGGCTGAGCCACTGCCTGCAGGTGCAACCTGCTGGCTGACCCCCGTGCCACGGTATAACTAGGCAGAGATATGACAGTATCCGCTTGTTCCATACGCAAACAATATGCAAGCGAAGCTACTGCAGAACCTATGAAATATTTTAATTTGCATCTAGCTACCGCGTCCCAAGCAATATAAATACACCGCTCTCAGGATCGCACGCGAAACGTAGTTAATTTTTTAGTATACTCTTTTTAAAAAAATGAATGCACAGCTCGCACGATCTTATTTATTTAGTTTTTCACATACTTAATTTGCCTGGGTACTATAGCGTAATTATTTTTAATCTGCACAGATTTTTGAACGACACACTGAGCTAGAGCTTTTTACCACGACACACTTTTACACGATATTTAATTCACTATCATAACTTTCTTAGTATTAAGAACTTGCAAGTTGCATGCTGCTTACCAGTACCTATAATTTTAAGTAGTTTTAAGCTTCAATGTCTCATTTTAAATTTTGACTTCTGCTTATTTAGTAATTTTTTTAGTAGTCATTCTAAGGACACAGAGAATTGATTTAAATGCTATTTAATATATTCTGTACACTTACTACAGACTGCATTCTTCCCCATTAAATTACAGATGAATGAGATATTTCTTCGCATCAGCCGCGCCTCCTTCGTGTTCTAATCTCCTTTGTACGTTTACAGCCCATGGGTATCCTCTCCATCCTTGAGGAAGAGTCTATGTTCCCCAAAGCTACCGATCTTACCTTCGTTGAGAAGTTGAACAACAACCACTTGGGCAAGTCTGCTCCTTACCTGAAGCCGAAGCCCCCCAAGCCCGGCTGCCAAGCTGCTCACTTCGCCATTGGCCATTATGCCGGTAACGTAAGTATCTAAAACAACTACTTCCACTACATCGTCAACTTTGGGACCTGCATTGTCCCTTGTGTTCTGAGCTAACTTTTTCAACTTGTCCTGTAACAGGTCGGCTACAACATCACTGGATGGCTTGAGAAGAACAAGGACCCCCTCAACGACACTGTCGTTGACCAGTTCAAGAAGGGTCAGAACAAACTGCTTATTGAGATCTTTGCTGACCATCCTGGTCAGTCTGGTGGTGCCGATGCTGGTGGCGGCAAGGGTACGTATCATTTCAACACTTGACTTTAATGAAATATTTGAATCAAATAATGATGAATACTTTTGATTACAATAATCGTATTGAAGGCGACAGGTACCATGAGCTCGTTCACACATTCCCATCATATGAATCTACACATCTATGTTATCATCCATCAGAGCTTCACACCGATACCAACACCAAGACGTATACTTCAATACTTGGTTCATTTCATACTCTCTATACAGCATCTATGTCGGACTAACACTGACTACAAACGTCAGCGGTTAGTTCTGCAGCTTTTATTTTATTCTGACACATGTTTTCAATAAACTAGGCGCTGGTGGCAAGCGCGCTAAGGGTTCTGCCTTCCAGACTGTATCATCACTCTACAGGGTAAACCGGAAAATATAATCACCGCGATTTGCTTCTGTGACTCCTACGTGGCTTTACTGTCTCGTCTATCTACACGCTTAAGGCTGGCTCCCGTTCTATGGAATCATTCTCGAAATTGTCTAAGTTCACTTGTAATATTTTGCTTCATGGATTCCAGGACGATAGGGTCAGCCTTGCACGCTTTCACTATAATCATGTCTCTGTCCATGTCTATATAAACACAGCTCATGTCGACGCCGTCCCGCAGATGTCTTGTCTACGAGTATTGTAGTGTCCTAAGTGACGTCATTGTGAATGTCCTGGTACTAATAGTTGCTTGTTAATGTACGTCCTTAGGCGGTCGCGGTAAGAAGGGCGGTGGTTTCGCTACTGTCTCCTCCGCTTACAGGGTATTTAAATGTTTCAAATTATTTAGTTGAATTTGTTTTTTTTTGTTTTTTTTTTTATCACCACTGAGGCAAAAGCAACTACTTGGGTAGATCTGCTTCGGATTTTGATTTTATTGTAGTTCGATACCTGGATTGACTGAAAGGTAATTTAGCATCACCTCATTACCAAACCTACATGTATTGTATGGTATGATACATGTACGGTATGTATAATTCACCATCATCCATTGTAGACGCACTCCACATACTTCGAGTGTCTTATATGTAATTTTTTGCTGTAAAATAGTAACTGAAAAGATGTTACTATGCTACATTTGCTGCTGAAAGTAAAACTAATGATGTTGTTGTGTTTTTTCATGTCTTAACCCAATGTGTGATTTTATGTTAATGCACTTTTCCATCAAAATATACTTCTGGTGTCGTTACATTTGAGTGTCGCTTCTCTATGTTTCAAAGATAATTTCTGAACATTGACGACAGAAATGATCTTGATCAAGCTTCCAAGATGAATCTTTCTTGCAGTATTTGAGTGCAAAATCGTTTGTTGTGCAACTATAAGTAGCAGGATTATGATTTCTAACAAGTGTTGTATCCATAGGAACAACTTAACAACCTGATGGCCACCCTGAGGTCTACCCAGCCTCACTTCGTACGTTGTATCATCCCCAACGAGTTGAAGCAGGCTGGTGAGTACTTTACTTGATTTCCTTCAATTTTATATCTGTTGGACATTTTCTGTAAGAAAATGTTGTTTGTTAAATTAAAATGTTGAGCACAATTTCTAGATGCACAATCACCGTAGTTGGAATTTCCTACATGTCCAGTACAGTCATAAGCAAAAGTATGTATACAGCTAGATAATTTCAAAAGCGGCCCCGTACTTATTGAATGAATTTGTCTTTTCATGAACAAATTGTATTTTTGAATCCATAGGTACGTAAAGATACATATCGTATCTCAAAGTTGAGATAGTTATTTTATGAGAAAATCGCTCCTGAATATTGCTAGGTGTACATATCAGTGCTCGTGACATAAATGTAATCTTTGTCTTGAGCGGTATGTGTAACTTTGTCGCGCAGGTCTCATCGACTCTCACCTTGTGATGCACCAGCTGACCTGTAACGGTGTGCTTGAAGGCATCCGTATTTGCCGTAAAGGTTTCCCCAACAGGATGGTATACCCCGACTTCAAGCTCCGGTAAGATTCCAACCTCAAGGATACCTAAATCTATTTCAGTGTTAAGTGCTCATTCGGCAAATATTTATGGAATCTCCAGTCATCAAATAACTTTATTTTATTTTCATATAAGAGATTAAATTTATGAAGACACGCACATAATTTTGGTTGGCAAGTCTAAACAAATTCTTTGGACTCTGGTATATTCGACACGATTTTATTCTGGTACTGCAGCTGACTGGCGGTTGACGTCATCACACGTTCGTGCAGGCGTGACTAATAACAGCTAAAATTATTTTGATGAGTCCCTCCCCTCACTCGCACCTTTATATTTTTGATCAAGGTGCGAAGTGACATTAATACTGAAGCCACTCATGTTTTATGATGATAAACTAAATTAACTTGTTATTTAATGAACAGTTACATGATTCTTGCACCAGTCGCCATGACAGCAGAAAAAGACCCTAAAGAGGCCGCTAGGAAGTGTTTGGAGGAAGTGGGTCTCGACCCCGAAAGCTATCGTATTGGCCACACAAAGGCAAGGCAGAGATTGATACCATCCTAGAATGGAGATAGCATGTGATAGTTTATAGATTTTTGAAAATCTATAAGAAACTAGATTTTGGTTTTAAATCCTACCGTACATGGTTTGCCTCCTCCGAGTATGTATCATACCTAGCTGTCATGAATGGTATGCACCCGTAGAGATCACCTGTAATCTAGATGTTGTCATCTAGTCATACAAACCCTTTTTTTAACCCCGACCTAAGAATTTTCCAGAACGCAAACATTGTTTTGGAAACTTCTAGTTTACCCCTTGATCCGCCCCGATTGCCCCCGAAGATACCAAGGACGTTGTATCTATGTATTGGTATACTCATAAACATATTATCAGTACATTCCCTCATTGTGTGTCCATATATTTTGATAATGTAGCTACAAGATCCTGGCCCCTCAAGCTGCGGAAAAAGAAACCGATCCTAAGAAAATCGCTCAAGTCATCCTGGACGCGACTGCCTTAGACGTCGAGTCCTACCGTCTGGGTCACACCAAGGCATGTCTTTATACCCTGAAAGTAGTTAGCTATTTGAGACGAGCGGTCCAAACCTCCCGAACACCCGGACCGCGAGGCTTAAATGTGCTTTGTCGAATTCAACACCTCGAGAGACTGGTGTCATAATTTGACCTTAACCTTATACGTGCTCACCCTCAGAGTCCAAGCTACTTAGACTCCTGTTTGTGTTACCCTATCCTTCTTAAACCTACACGTACATAACACACAGTTATCATTATTGTATGTACTCCTATAACGCAGATACAAAATTCTGTGCCCGAACCTCGTCAAAGAACCAATTACACCTGAGATTGCTACTAAGAAAATTCTCGAGCATACCGGATTGGATTCGGAGTCTTTCAGGCTCGGAAAGACGAAGGTAGAACTCAAGCATGCCACACACAGCCTACATGAAACTAATTTTCCCTCTATATCCTCATTGCATGACGCAGTAACTAAAATAACCCTATCTTTCTGTTCTATCGGTCTGTTTTGTGCCACTTTACTGTTTTAGTGAATTCTTCGTTGATGACTCATATGAGAAAATGACTAACACACCGAGTTTATCTTTTTCTTTTTTATTAAGACTATGAATTTCACATTTTGTGATATCGAATGTTTCAAGCACCATATGAGTTAAATTCAATAAATTGTAATATTCAATGAAATCAATGTCTGTACATTGCTTACCTCCACATGATGACGTGCTCCTCCCCTAACACTTGCCGTGTACGAGCAGGTATTCTTCCGCGCCGGTGTCCTGGGTCAGATGGAAGAGCTGCGTGACGACAGGCTGTCCAAGATCGTCTCGTGGCTCCAGGCCTACATCCGTGGTTACCTGTCCCGTAAGGAGTTCAAGAAGCTGCAGGAACAGAGGTAAGCATACTTGACATTGACACTTGGATATGGCACCATATTTGGAAGTGCACGACATTTTATAATGATAATTTTTCCAAAGGTTGGCTCTCCAAGTTGTCCAGCGCAACTTGCGCAAGTACCTGCAACTCCGCACCTGGCCCTGGTGGAAGCTGTGGCAGAAGGTCAAGCCCCTCCTCAACGTCACCCGCGTCGAGGATGAGCTCGCGGTAAGCATCAATCATCGTTATTAATTACACCGTCCACTCTGACCCACTATACACGGATATAGGACGCGTGAATCAAGGTACCACAAATAGCCCGGACCGCGCCCACCTGCCGGTTACGCGACACCGCAGCAGGTGCTGCGGCCATTTCTGGATCCGCGCCCCCTCCGCGCGCCTTTTCTCCATACTCACAATGTTGAGCGCGTGGGCGATGTTCCACCCGCTGGAAAACTCCAGCGCCGCTCAGTAGCGGAGTGGTCGGCGGCGCGCGCACCACCTACCTACCCTTTACTTACGAACGACCGAACACATTTGCATTCCTATTTATTTTTTTATTGATGTTTTAATAAATAATTAATTAATTAATAAACAATGGCGGACGCTGTTCACTTATCGGAATGGAACGGGGAAACTAAAAGTGTCAACGAATTACAGAAACTTGAGGAGAAGGCCCAGAAGGCCCAGGAGGCTTTCGAGAAGGAAGAGAAGCTCCGCAAGGAGCTGGAGGGCCTCAACGCCAAGCTGCTCGAGGAGAAGACCGCTCTGCTGGCCTCTATCGAAGGCAAGGAGGGCAACCTCTCCGAGATTCAGGAGCGCGCTGCTAAACTCAACGCGCAGAAGGCCGACCTCGAGCTGCAGCTCAGGGTGAGTACTTCACATTACATTATTGCTAATAGAAACAAGTGCACTTATCTTTAATTCAAATGAGATGTAGTGATAATCAAAAATGTTGTTACTGGAACTGAAATAGCAACTAGAATTTAGGTCGTGGAGAGTTGACGCGATGAAAGTCTACAGCTAATTAATGTCATTAAAATTAGTGAAGTTTCCTGCGGTCGATAAACATTACTCAGTGTTACAAACCAAATATGTAGAGTTATTCAGTGTAGCGAGTTAACTCACCGCTAGTTAGCTTGACGCGATTCTTTAAATAAACTCCAGGTTTGTTTACACGGGAAATAGTTCGATCGTGTTTAAAATAACTGCACGTCTGCACCCTACAGGATTTTATTGCGAAAGTTTAATTGGCTCATTCTTAGAAGTGTTAATTGAAAAGAAGCAGACGCGTGCGCGAATACTTATTTTAAACAATGCTTATTCTCAGAACTGACGCGAACATTTTATATTGTAGGACACCCAGGACCGCCTTACCCAGGAGGAGGATGCCCGCAACCAGCTCTTCCAGGCTAAGAAGAAGTTGGAACAGGAAGTGTCTGGCCTGAAGAAGGATGTTGAGGACTTGGAACTCTCCGTCCAGAAGTCCGAGCAGGACAAGGCCACCAAGGACCACCAGATCCGCAACTTGAACGACGAGATCGCCCACCAGGACGAACTCATCAACAAGTTGAACAAGGAGAAGAAGCTCCAGGGAGAGTCTACCCAGAAGACCTCCGAGGAACTCCAGGCCGCCGAAGACAAGGTCAACCACCTCAACAAGGTCAAGCAGAAGCTCGAGCAGACCCTCGACGAACTCGAGGACTCTCTGGAGCGCGAGAAGAAACTGCGCGCCGACGTCGAGAAGCAGAGGAGGAAGGTGGAGGGCGACCTCAAGCTCACGCAAGAGGCCGTCGCCGACCTCGAGCGCAACAAGAAGGAGCTCGAGCAGACCGTGCAGCGCAAGGACAAGGAGATCTCGTCCCTCACCGCCAAGCTCGAGGACGAGCAGTCTCTTGTCAGCAAGAACCAGAAACAGATCAAGGAACTGCAAGCCCGCATCGAAGAGCTCGAGGAGGAGGTCGAATCCGAACGCCAGGCTCGCGCTAAGGCCGAGAAGCAACGCGCTGACCTCGCCCGCGAACTCGAGGAGCTGGGTGAGCGCCTGGAGGAAGCCGGTGGCGCCACCTCCGCCCAGATTGAGCTCAACAAGAAGCGTGAGGCTGAGCTCAGCAAGCTGCGTCGCGACCTCGAGGAGGCCAACATCCAGCACGAGTCTACCCTCGCCAACCTCCGCAAGAAGCACAACGATGCCGTCTCTGAGATGGGTGAGCAGCTCGACCAACTCAACAAGCTCAAGGCCAAGTGAGTATATTTTTACATTCCTATAAAATAGCCAATGCAATAAATGTGATGTATCAACGCCTACGCGTGACTCATCAAAATCGGTCGACGGATACATGTGGGATTGATAGATTTATGTCCGAATTAAATATAGAGATTACATTTACTGAACTATAATGCAACATCCAGGGCTGAGCATGACCGCGCGTCTTGCTACAACGAGCTTAACAACACTCGCGCGGCTGTCGATCAAGTAGCGAGAGAGAAGGTAACATGTCGTCCGTAGAGGCATGTGTACCGCCTGGGGTGAACCTTGCATGGAACCTTACGACCCACATTACACATCACATGGCATTGTGATACGATCAATGTTTCTCTATTCATTCCTCGACTGTTAGACAGTTGTTGACATTATACTAAAATGTTTTGTCATTATTTATCTATCCAGGGCTGAGAAAGAGCGCTCTCAGTACTTTAGCGAAGTCAATGACCTTCGTGCCGGACTCGACCATGTGTCCAACGAAAAGGTACAAAGGATGAAAAGAAAATTTTGTTGGCCTTTGCCATTACAGGGCTTCGCTTTGCAGCTTATTAAATCCAAGGAGAATAAAATGTCGAAACACCACACATGAAAACACATAATCCATCCCATGATAATGATACTCATCATAATAAACTAATAATTTCATTTGATTAGGTGTAGCATGGAAGCTAAAACCGCCTCGACGTTTGAGTGACCTCATTTATGGAGGAGAAAAAAAATGCATGGATTTATTAATAAATAGATTTGATAAAAAAAAAAAAGTTTGAATGACTTCATTAATATTAAATGGTTTTAAATGTTACAAAGCCAAGTAATGAATACAGTTGGACAATTACTAATAATATATTAACATTACATTAATTTATTTCGATATAAATAATAAATTAAGATACGTTCAAAAGTTTATACTTTACTTTCACAAATGAACTAACATGCAGCATTATCAATACTTGCATTCTAAAACACACTTATACTCCAGGCTGCCCAAGAGAAGATCGTCAAGCAGTTGCAGCACCAGCTCAACGAGGTCCAGAACAAGGCTGATGAGGCCAACCGCACCCTCAACGACCTGGATGCCGCCAAGAAGAAGCTGTCCATCGAGAACTCTGACCTGCTCCGCCAGCTGGAGGAGGCCGAGTCCCAGGTGTCTCAGCTCTCCAAGATCAAGGTGTCCCTCACCACCCAGCTCGAGGACACCAAGAGGCTCGCCGACGAGGAGGCCAGGGTATGTACACATTCTAAAGGATCTTCCACTTATTGTTAATATTATTTGAACAAGGACTAATGGAATGTTTCTATCCACAGGAACGCGCCACCCTTCTTGGCAAGTTCCGCAACCTCGAGCACGACCTGGACAACATCCGCGAACAGGTCGAGGAGGAGGCCGAAGGCAAGGCTGATCTTCAACGCCAGCTTTCCAAGGCCAACGCCGAGGCTCAGCTCTGGCGCTCCAAGTACGAGTCCGAGGGCGTCGCCCGCTCCGAGGAACTCGAGGAGGCCAAGCGCAAGCTCCAGGCCCGCCTCGCCGAAGCAGAGGAGACCATTGAGTCCCTCAACCAGAAGGTTGTCGCTCTTGAGAAGACCAAGCAGCGCCTCTCAACCGAGGTCGAGGACCTGCAGCTCGAAGTCGACCGCGCCACCGCCATTGCCAACGCTGCCGAGAAGAAGCAGAAGGCCTTCGACAAGATCATCGGAGAATGGAAGCTCAAGGTCGACGACCTCGCCGCCGAGCTCGACGCCAGCCAGAAGGAATGCCGCAACTACTCCACCGAACTGTTCCGCCTCAAGGGTGCCTACGAAGAAGGCCAGGAACAACTCGAGGCTGTCCGCCGCGAGAACAAGAACCTCGCCGACGAAGTCAAGGATCTGCTTGACCAGATCGGCGAAGGTGGCCGCAACATCCACGAGATCGAGAAGGCCAGGAAGCGCCTTGAGGCCGAGAAGGACGAGCTCCAGGCCGCCCTCGAGGAGGCTGAGTCTGCCCTCGAACAGGAGGAGAACAAGGTCCTCCGCGCTCAGCTTGAGCTGTCCCAGGTCAGGCAGGAGATCGATAGGCGCATCCAAGAGAAGGAGGAAGAGTTCGAAAACACCCGCAAGAACCACCAGCGCGCCCTCGACTCCATGCAGGCTTCCCTCGAAGCCGAGGCTAAGGGCAAGGCTGAGGCCCTGCGCATGAAGAAGAAGCTCGAGGCTGACATCAACGAGCTCGAGATCGCTCTTGACCACGCCAACAAAGCTAACGCTGAGGCCCAGAAGAACATCAAGCGCTACCAGGCCCAGATCAAGGACCTCCAGACCGCCCTGGAAGAGGAACAGCGCGCCCGCGACGATGCCCGCGAACAGTGCGGTATCGCCGAGCGTCGCGCCAACGCTCTCCAGAACGAGCTCGAAGAGTCCCGCACACTGCTGGAACAGGCCGACCGCGCCCGCCGCCAGGCCGAGCAGGAACTCGGCGACGCTCACGAACAGCTCAACGAGCTGTCCGCCCAGAGCGCCTCCTTGTCCGCCGCCAAGAGGAAACTCGAGTCCGAGCTGCAGACCCTGCACTCCGACCTCGACGAGCTCCTCAACGAGGCTAAGAACTCCGAGGAGAAGGCCAAGAAGGCCATGGTTGACGCCGCCCGGCTCGCCGACGAGCTGCGCGCCGAACAGGACCACGCCCAGACCCAGGAGAAACTCCGCAAGGCTCTCGAACAACAGATCAAGGAACTGCAAGTCAGGCTGGATGAGGCTGAAGCCAACGCCCTTAAGGGAGGCAAGAAGGCCATCCAGAAGCTCGAACAGAGGGTCAGAGAGCTCGAGAACGAGCTTGACGGAGAACAGAGGAGACACGCTGACGCCCAGAAGAACCTGCGCAAGTCCGAGAGGCGCATTAAGGAGCTCACCTTCCAGGCCGAAGAGGACCGCAAGAACCACGAGCGCATGCAAGACCTGGTCGACAAACTGCAACAGAAGATCAAGACCTACAAGAGGCAGATCGAGGAGGCCGAGGAAATCGCCGCCCTCAACTTGGCTAAGTTCCGCAAGGCACAGCAGGAGTTGGAGGAGGCCGAAGAAAGGGCAGACCTTGCCGAGCAGGCCATCAGCAAATTCCGTGGCAAGGGACGCGCGGGTTCCGCCGCGAGAGGAGTCAGTCCGGCGGTGAGTTTCCTTCACTAAGTCTTTACCGAACCGTCAATACTTATTCGAGATACTAAGCATCATTCTCTGATTCAGGCGTCCGTTAAAGGGCGTCCCTAATTCAGCACTGGAGAGTAATATGTAAGTTAGCAATATATTGCACGCCATATACAGCACTATGAGCAGTGCAGCCCCTTGATGTAGAGCTAGCACCTGTGGAAGTTTTCCCTATATACCATTCATAATTATATATTTTATTATACTCTTGCATCTTTGATCCCTAGGCATGTATCTACGAGTGTCCAGGTCCCGCATGTCGTTTATGTTTGCTAGTAATGTTGAGTGAGATATTAATCTATGTGTTTATCCGCAGCCCCAGCGCTCGCGTCCCGGCTTCGCTGACGGTTTCGGTACCTTCCCACCTAGGTTCGACCTGGCGCCCGAAGATTTCTAAACGTTCCACTACAGAAAAAAACGGACTGTACAGATTTTTCGTTGAAATGTAACTAATTTTTTTTATACATAGCAGTTGAAAGTTACGAATGCGTGAAACGAAAAACTGTAAAAAAAAATTTTGTAAGCCAAACAAAAAAAAATATACACTTTAGTGATCTAATCTTTTTACCAAAGGCTATTTTGTAACTTGTTGATATTTATTTATATTATTTATTACCGTGGAGTATGTATCGAGAGTGCGAGGCCCCGAAAGACGCGCGCGTGCCGTGCGTGCGCTTGCTCATTCGAGACACGCCCTCCACCCCCTCACCGCCGCCTGCGCGCGCGCCTCTCTCGCTTGCCTCATTTTGACATCTAATAAAGCGATATCGTTGTCATAAAATACTATAACTCGACTTTTATTTTTATCAATCCCCGATGTATTATAACTACTGGAGCATTCAAAAAATTTAATCCTTACACATACAAAAGTAGATGACACATGACACATGAATTAAATAAGATAATATTTCGAATTAAGCACTCACAATACTTTCAAGGAAATGAACAGTATTTTTGTAATTTGTGTTAATAGATAGCATACATTTGATACTACCTTCTTTATTATATCTATGGATACTACTCACACTCACATTTTAAGAACTCGTCTAAATGTAGCCAGTGTTCTGGATTAGATAATGGTGTACATTATACATACTACCTTTTCACTGAATGACTACACTACACTAGACTACAAACTGTGGCTTAAAAATGTAGTAGATGTATTTAAAATGAAGACAGGACATAATTCAAAAATAATATTTAGAACTGTAGTTGCTTTGTCTCGAATTCGAACTCCACTGAGAGTCCACTCTAACAATTAGAACAACAATATGGAGCCCCAGTTCCAATCAGTCCTAGTGAAACCAGATACTCCGTAACAGAAATAAAAACAGCGAAGATTTGTGGGGAAAAGGCAAGAAAATCACTCTAGATATAAAAAGACACCCACCGTACCGTACACTTAACCATTTATTTTTACAAAACATAAATCTCATTAATATACTTAGCAACAGTATATTACGTCTATTTTAACAACTCGAGGAACTGGGTTTCATCAGTAATTTTCGGAACTGACATCCTCATATACAATATTAAGTATTGTGAAATAAACAGATTGAGATCACACATTGCCACTTCATCTTTAAGATTTATATCATGATTTATTACTTTCGTAATTAATGGTACATCGTGAAGACACTGTTTTTGAAATAGATGGCAAAAGATTCATTTATTTATTATCATGACTGAATCAGATGATCATGTCATATGTATCATAGATGTCATAATCATTCATACTCGCAGATTAAAGAAAAGAAAATCTTTGAAAATTCATGCATTCACAATGTATTGATGATTCTGTGTTGAATCGGAATTCATAACAAACATTATCAACAACTTATCTTCATTGTACAATATATGCTTGGTTTTCTAAAGTCTATAAACGTATCGATTTGTTACACACGATAGTAATAACAAATCTATAAATCTTATGGTAGGATATTGACTAACATCTGAGTATATAATATTTGTTACCACTATCGTACGGTATAAAAATCGGACCTAAATCAAATTGTACCTTTAATAATGCTGTAGGTAGCAATATCAATAATTTAATAACACATCCATTTTTACTTAAAGTAGTTCAATTCACACTTTTAATAACTATTAATTACTAAAAAGATCCCCAAAATGTTAATTTAGGCGCAGCGCGATTGGAGGCCGGTTCATCCTCTTGAGGCACGTAAGACATACTGCAGAAGTCTAGAGTAGCGTCAGTGAAAGGCTTGAATTTGTTCTGGAACTCATCCCAGGTGCAGCCCTCCAAGGGGCAGATAGGGGTCTCTCTCTCATTAACGAAGAGCTGGACACGGTAAGACTCGCTGTTGGACTGGCCATTGTCGTCACACCTGGAAGAATTGAAATACATTATTGACGAGAATATTACTTCAAGCAATGCGAGAGCCTGGTAAACGGGAGTAAATAAGAAAATACAATATTCCTGGTTTTTTAAATATCAAATAATGCAAATAGGACATAGTACAGTAGGAAGAAAACGTATTGATACTGATAACAGTTTTGGAAGACAACATCGTGCATCGCATCGGGGCCGTATGAAGAATGATTGACAATCCAAATAAAATATGACTAGCAGATAACAAGACGTCATAAATATTAAGGCGATATTATTAGACTTTGATAGTACTCATAAAACAGGGGTATAGATAAGTGGACTCAAGATAAAGAAGGACACTTTGACAATAAATATCAACTCTTCAATGAGTGACAAGCTCGTGCATAGATAACGGAAATCAGACAAGTTGTATATATAACAGCTGACAAAATACGGAAATTCATTGGATCAATGATAACACAGTTAAGATAACTGTCAATTTAACTGATACACGGTCTCCAGCGCGATTTTGCCTATAACAAATATAACTTTGAAATGAATCCTAGAATGTCCTACTTGGGAATTTTTAAAGAACAATAACAGTAATATGAATTAATCATATTTCGGTGGTACTGAATAAAAAGTACTTCATTATTCTGACGATGAAAGAGCAATAAACGAAGACTATTTTAAAATAGACAGCAGTAACGATATACATTGGTAAAGAACTGTGCACCTGCTTGCAAAGGTAAATGACATTTTCAATGTTACAAAGAATTTAATTTGAAAGCCAACGGCTCATTTCACAGCATATTTAAAGTATTAAAACTATTAACGTGGCAACGCTGCCAGCCTTTTGGGCACATGTCTCACTGACAGCGATGAGGATGAATTTTTTGACGCCCTATGAGGTTTTCCCCCTTTTTTACCACTTGTACATAATATATATGTTTTTTAGTTTTAGGTTGTATATAGTAATTAATTCTTCATGTAACTTAGATAAATAAAGACATATTATTTATTGTTTTGTTATTAAAACTTACTTGTTAAGTACAGCAATAATATTGACAGAGAACGCTCCAATGTAGCTGGTCCTCCATACTCTCTGAGGATCCATGGTCGAGGCCTGCAGGGGAGGATCTTCCTTGTACAGCCCCAGGGCGCAGAACACCATCTCCATCATGGTGTCGTGGGTGAAGTGGGCGCTCATCTTCCTGCCTCCACCGTCAACAAAAGCCACGAAGTTGTCGTACAGGTCCTTCATTGGTAACCGGCCCAGGTTCTCGTTCACCTGGAAGTGGAGTAAAAGATATGATTAGTGAAATTTCCTCCTCCTTAAGGATCTTTTTTCAAAATTCTTTAAATAGTTTTTGAGTTATTAACGAAAAACTAATTTCTATCTTTTATTTTTCTTAATTTGTTAATAACAATTGTAATTTTTTATGTGCTAGTATTTACTTACGGTACATTTTTCTAGACGTCAGCGTCATTTGGAATCGAATGAGACATCGCTCATATTTTAAGGAGCTTTATCTTTTATTAACATGTTTTTGAATTTGTTGACTAGCCTATACGTTTTGGAACCGACTGCTAGCTTCAACGTTCTGACTAACTGATCGACTACTTGACAGTTATTATTCAAAAGTAAATGGTGTAATGGAAATAGACGAAGACCAAGAATAAGACGAGGTAATGGTATAATACGTGTTACGCGTGATTGTCAAACGTAGCATCGTTTTACATCAGGAGACATTACGCCCAATGGTGATCCTATCCAGTATAAAAATCCATTCTCGAACTCACCCAAGACCCATATCCATTCCTGTGATAATGTCTGACGTCATCATAGTACTCCAAGACGACGAGTTCCTCGTCAGTGAAGGCAGCACACCACGGGGACTTATGGTCGGGTTCCCAGGAGCGGAAAAACCGACACATCTCGTAGATGGAGAAGATCATGGACGCGTTCAGTTTGGTTGTGATGCCTAAACGATCCTGGACTGCGTTCTGGACCTGCGAGAAGAATTGAAAATGTTTTAAGTAAATGGCGATTGAGCATAGAAATTCTACACTGGTAATCGAACAATTTTTGCTTAGCACTTTTTGCAGACCAATCAGGAAACTTTACATGTTTGCAAATATAGGAACATACATTATGTTCATTATGAATGTGGATGGCTATTCAAGTAGAGGAAGAGCAAAGAAACGATGTATGGGTTGTGTGAAAGATGATATCGCTAGAAAGGGAGTGACTACTGAGATGACAACTAAAAGAGAAGTATGGAAGAAAAAGAAAAGTTGCGCCGACCCCAAATAAATTGGGATAAGGGCAGGAGAATGATGACATTATGATCAATTGTTCGGCGCCCAGAGTCGGCAAGAGCATGCATTTGGGTTCGCCGAACAAAATTAACGACGTTGGCGTATTCCCGCTAACGCTTTGGTTAGAACGCGGCTAAAATAATTTTTGGTTTCTAAAGAATTACTATATAAAAGTTATTGAAATACTTACAGCTACATACTCCGGAGTGATAAAATATGTGTCCAGTTGATGAGCAAGATTTGCTCCACCTTTCACTTCCTGCTGATAGCGATCGCAATTCTCATACGGCTAAAAAAGATAAGAAATAATTTAGTAAAGTTTTATACAAAATGTTTGGCACCTCTCCCAGTTCAATATCCTGTACCAACGAATAGTTTTGACGAACATCAAAGAGATATTTATATATGAACTTTCTCTAGATGCTATCAGAGTCGCTACCTAGCACGAACGCGCGACTTAAACATGATTTATACCCGAACATTTTATTTAATAGAAAATGGAACCATTGACTACTTGAAACGGACAAAAATTAAATATGATATCACATAAAAAAAATACCGCTCGTCTTAAAATCTTCCATTTCCATACAAAAAATAAATATTATGCGAGGATATAATTGTAAAATTGCATTTAATGCTAATAAGTATTCCATTTGAACATAAAAGTAATTTAATAATAGGTGAGAAACGAAATAATTTAATTTTAAAATCGTTCCAACGTAACCTTAATTTTTGTCTGCAAGTTCTTGCTAAGCCCACAGAACCATTTTTATGACAATTTTGAGCACGTCATTCCTAATGATTCAGTGTTCTATTTAAATTTTCCTCTCCACAAAGAAAATGCAAATTGCTTGATCAGAATCGAAACTAATAAAGGGGTCTGTAAAACTTTTACTGTTGTTAGATCGACTGATTCCGGCAAGACTCAGCGGGCCCTTTAGTCGAGGGGGAAATGTAGCGGTTAACCTTTTGACGCCTGAGCATATAAACGCACGCGCGTGCCCTCCACGCCATTTTCTTCTAGACTTCTTCTTGTTATCATGAATTTCCCAATATCCATGGTGTCTTTTAATTTGTAAAGATATCCATGTATCCATGTTTATTAATTTAATTGTTTATTTCGTGTTATAGTGTTATTGTCATTGTTACATATTTGTGTCGTTGGCGTACATGGCATGCGCTTGCTTGTCACGTATATGTGACAATTGCATTCAAAGGTTAATTCCGCCCACGACGTCTAAATGAAGCTCGCGTGGAACACAATTGGTAAAGGTGCCTGCCCTAACTACCCCTTCCATGAACCCGGAGTAGATTCTTTGCAGGGGTAGTTATGTAGGTATGCATAAAATAACTATACGCTATCTAAACTCACCCTAATAACATCATCCCTCTGCCTTGACTCCTCCACAGTTACATTCAAGTTGGTTCCATCAGTGAAGCCATGTACAAACCCTAAACAGCTGGTGATAGTCCTCTGTTCATTTGTAGGCCTGAAGTAGAATTTATCAGCCTGGCCGAAGAGTAGGTGAGGGTACTTCTCGCGGATCCTCTTGCCGATGTCATAGAGCTCATCGTATCCGGTTCCTGTGAGGTAAGACATGGACACGTCCATCGTGTCGTTCCATTTGAAGTTTCTGAAGTCTTCGATGTCCTAGAAAGTGATGATAAATTTTAATTAATTTCAGTTCACAGTTTAAAAAGTTTTTTTTCAGAAAATTCTGTTCATTTACAAGGAGCTCGTGGCTAAGTACTAATTTAACAGCCGCACAGGTCGAACCGTCAGGTTAAGCTACGCTTGCCGGGGTTTGCCGTGGATGGGTGACCATCTTTACATACCGAGACTCCCCCGTGCCTCGGAAAGCACGTTAAGCCGTTGGTCCCGGCTGTCATTTGAGCATCTTTGACAGTCGTTACGGGTCGTCAGACGCCCGAAAATCTGACAGCCAGTCTTACCAAGGGGTATCGTATTGCCCAGTTACTTGGTTGTAGAGGTCAGATAGGCAGTCGCTCCATGTAAAATACTGGTATTCAGCTGCAACCGGTTAGACTGGAAGCTGACCCCAACATAGTTGGGAAAAGGCTAGGCAGGTGATCGGTTTGTTGTGTTGCTATGTTATTTGCAAAACATGAATGTGACGTTTTGAAGAACTCGAAAGTATTGAATACTTGACAAAATATGTATATATTTTTAATGCTAATAATAATAAGTCTTCATTGAAAGTTCGTCTGAGTTTACCTTTCTTCTATTTAGTTTGAAATGTGAAGATTCAGAGCTTTTTTTTAAATGTGAAAACGTAACACTTTAACTACTTTAATTCATTTACTTTAATTTATTTAGACCAAGACACCTTATGATCGTTGCTAACTCTAAAAGTCGTAACTAAAGATAAGTAGGTACCTGAGCACAAAGTTTACTGCTACCAGCATTCCAACTGTTGACGATCTCATCCTTTAATAGAGAGACCTCCTTCATGCCGACAGTGACGCTGGTGCCAGGGTTCCTGTTGCCGTGGCGGTTGAGTGTCCATATTGACACCGCTTGGCAATCTGGAACAAAAAGATGAGAGTGTTAGCTTAGTTAGTCGTTTTGCGTGGATGTGACGCAAGGTTCCCCGAACCTTTTTAGTTTTCTTGTGTCTGTTCTTTTCTTTTGTATGCGTCATGTTTACCGTAAATAAATGTACTTTCTTTCTTTCTTTTTAGTTTACGGCCACATCAGCAATATAAATAATTGTAATTATACTAAAACTAGTTTCTGCCCGCGGCTTCGGCCGCGTGGATGACGGAAATTGCATGTTATTATACATATAAACCTTCCTCTTCAATCACTCTATCTATTAAAAAACCGCATCAAAATACGTTGCGTAGTTTTAAAGATTTAAGTATTATAATACTATGTAGTTATAATAACTAAGTCAAAATCGTATACTGAATATTTTTGTAATTTTTTGTCCGTTTGTCTGGTTGTATATTCCAGATTTAACTTAAAACGACTATTGTGGCGAGTCATGCCAATACGTAAATGTGGGTGTGGGGTGTGTGTGTGTACTAGCTTAAGTTTTATATGGGTCTATGCCACCTGAATTAAAGTTATTATTATTATTTTTTATTTACCTATATATTCTGCCCGCTCAAATATTTCTTAAAGTTCTGAATATCGAATATTATCACGCTATTGGGTATGGTGGATTAGCAGTTGGTTATTATGTTTGAACATGGAACTACCATTTTCATTGGAACCCAAAGATAAATCCTTGAGAAAAGTTATAGACTATCCGTAGATACCCTATAAACTTTCTCAAGGATTTAGCTATCAAACTAGCATTATTTCTGACATTTTCTTTAGCTCGGCTGCTAAGGGTTAACCCTAAGCGAAAATGAAGTAGTAGTACAGGCGGGCGATGCGATACCACGCTGTGGGTCGGGGGCCGGAAGGAGTTTAAAAAACATAGCTGTCATTTTGATATTAGTATTGTGTTTATTACGACTTCCATAAGCTAGCGATACCTCTATCTAGCAATAACGTCAAAGCCTATGTGCAGTAAATTCGGGTTTTCGGGGGTTCGGGTTTTGTGGGGCATAGTTAATAAATTAAGACTTTTTGTAAACTTTACTTTAATAATATAAATAAATAATAATAATAATAAAGATGGTATGATATTATACATACAAATTAGTCAAATTCAAATTCAAATTGTTTATTTGTGATACATGGGTTACATACAGGTGTTCATTTTATAATTATATACTTAAGAATGTTCATTCCATGATCAGCCACTTCGGAATACAAATTAATAAATAATATAGTGAAATCATAATTATAATAATTTGATTTAAAATCAATTGAAGATAAGTATTAATAATTGTATTAGTCATGACAGACACAAGACAATCAACAACAATTAATAATCGTAAAGAAAACATGTAGGTATCAGTTAAAAAGTTCTAGTCTATAAAAAATCATCTATAGAGTAATAACAATTTTCTATAACGACACGGTTGGCGCAGTGGTTGAGCGATTGACTGCTGCGCACTATGTCGCGGGTTCGATTCCCGCACGGAACAAATATTTGTACCACCTGCAAGTATTTGTTACGAGTCTGGGTGTTTTTCTATCTATAATATGTATGTATTTACGAAAAAAAAATTATATAAGTAGTTTATCAGCCATCTCGTTACCATAACACAAGTATTAGGTTGCTTAGCTTGGGACGATATGGCGTTGTGTGAAATGTCCAAGGATATTATTATTATTCGTTTACTTATATTTTCATCTCTTATCTAATATATTTTTGAATATTTTTATAAAAAACAAAAAAAAACATTTAAAAATATAAAAAATAGTGGTCCGCCGATGTCGGGAGCAGGGTCCAAGGCACCGGTGGTTAGGGTTGCAGAGACAAGAACCTCCTCACAATGCGAGCCGTATCGAGGAGTACTGCCTTCTGAATCTGGCTCTTGATCCAACCGCCTAACGAGAGCCTCGAAAGATGTTGGTCGAGGCTTTTGGCTATCAGGCCATTGGCTGTTACGACAATCGGTACAATGATAGCCGAGCTCACATTCCACATGTCAACAACCTCGTGTGGTTATTATTATTATTATTATAAGAAATTGGAACAATTTATTTTTAAAGACATGAATATTGCTACACACTTTTATGTCATTAGGGATCTTATTATAGATCTTTGTGGCCATAGCAAACACACTTTTCCGAAAAAGGGCAGTTCTGTACTGACCGGTAAGATTATTATACAAGTGACTTCTATTGCGTGATTTAAGCTCTAATCTAAATAGTGATGGATGATGCCTAATAAACAAATCCATTTCGAAAATATATAAAGATGGCACGGTATTTTTAATTTTTTCAAGTATTCCTTGCAGCTGTCAGTTCTTTTGAGACCACATATAGCTCGCACACACCTCTTTTGACATTTTAGAACTTTATCGCAGTTTGTGCTATTTCCCCAGAATATGATTGCATATCTGAGTCATTAGTGTAATAACACATTTCGCCTTAAATTTGCATGCAAATACTGAAATAACAAGGTGTAACAATAACTGTACTCTGATATCATCGTTCAGTTACAGGGCATCACGTTTGATCGCATTGTTTGGCCATTGACAAACATTCATTTTCGAGTTTCAATACCAATTTAAAATATCTCGTTTGTTTTATTGTATTCAAGGCTATCAATAAAGGGCAATCCATTCTACAAAATTCTGTAACTCTTTTGTTTTGCATAATTAGTCAATAATGTTCTCACTGCTATGACACAGGCCTCCTGTCCTCGAGAGGGAGTGGGCTCAAATTCCCAGTGCCGGTTGGTGAATGTCATGTTTTCGAGTTTTGTGTACCACTGGTATACCACTTCTCTTTTCTTTTAATAAACGGAATCAGAGAAAACAAGAAGGTAGAGCTAGCTTATTGTCATTTTGTCTGAATCAATCAACCAAGAATCCAATGCTTAACTGTCGTTCTTTGACTATATCTTTTATCTTAAACAGCAGTGATAGTGTTTGGAGCATCGGACTGCCAAGTCATAGGTCTCGAGCAATACTATAGTAGTCTTTGGTCTCGAGTTAGAACCCAAGACACGCACCTCTGATTTTACGGATTCATTTGCGTAATGTATAATTATCACTTGCTTAAAAATCGAAAGAAAACATAGTGAGGAATGTCTGAGAGATGTTTTTCAACAGTATGTGAAGCAAAGTCTAAGCCCATGGGCAGCATAAAAACTCTGACACCAGGTTATTCACTAACCACACAAAAAGAAGAAGATCTTTAATAGAAAAACCACAAAACTACGTCAAACAAGCAAATAAAAACTGAAGTTGGGTAATTTTTCAAAAAAAACTGAAGGCATGCGTGATAACAAACTGCTTTTTAATGTATACATGATAAATGTATTTTTTGCGCTTCATAATTTTCTCATTTAGCACATTGTTGACACCTGACAATCACCGGTAAGCGTCGATCTGTGGTTCTTACAGCATATTTATTTATTTAAACTTTTCGCACACAATAATATTAATAGTTCATGTATTTGTCAAAATACTTTTACAGAGTTTGGTTAGGGTTGGGTTTTAGTTTGTTTGTTGGATATAATATTGATACATATCATTCAAATTGCAATTAGTTAATTATGGAAATGTCAAAAGTCAAAGAGGTAGAATACTAAGTCTACTTTTCATTCATATAGTCTAAAGTCGAGTAGTAGGAATTAGTTAGGAGATAATTCATTAATTTACATTTAAATCTCCTAAAGTTAAGTGTTTTAAGACAGTCTGGTAGTTTATTATAAACTTTGGCCGCCATACAATTCTAATACATTATTAGAAAAGAGTTTATTATTTCGTCTAGATATACGAAGCATGTGAAATTCAAATAACGGTACAGACAAAGCACATCAAGCTACCTCAACCTGTCAAATATTCTCAATTGAACGTGAACCTTATCTTGTAACATAGTAGTTGAAAATCTGTTACAAAAATTTGGACAGATTGGGGTAACTTGATGTGATGGCCTTTACCGGTAAACTAAGGGTGGTGAAGAGATTAGATGGCAGGTGCTTTAAAGATATTTAGCTGGCTCTTTGACGCAGCTTCGCCCACCCCTATTTCTGAAAAATGTTCAGTTGTAAGTAATTAGACACAGTCGTCGGACATGACCGCTTGGAAGGAAATGTTTCGTTAGCTAATTATCGCCTAAAAGTACCCGATGTTTTATGTAGACCAGAGCGTAACTAGCCTATCTCTCTCATTGTTTAGTTTTATTCTAGGTATAACGTCTACAATACCCTACAATATCATTATAATTAATGTAATTTTACAAAATATTATTATTATTATATAATATGTTATGAGTAAATTTACAGGATAATTACATATTTACATTTTAAATCTAAATATTCATAATAATATGTACAGAAATAATATGTAAAATAATCAAAGAGCATCAAAAAATTCGTCCACATCGCTGTCAACAGGAAAAGTTCCCAAAAGGCTGGCAGCATTGCCGCGTTGTATGGCAATGCTGATTCTTTGACCAAAATATAGGCCAGCCCAACAAAATATTGTCAAACTTTTAAAACAGTAACTAGCTAACATAGACCGTGTATGGAGTTTCTTGGCATTTTTTTTTCCATGCAAAACTACAATTGGAAGAGGCAGCTAGAATCAATTCTTTTTCCTGATGACTTTTACGTTCAAATGTACCTTTTAATCGGCTATTAGAAATTAAATTATTTGACATTAACAGCAGATAAACGTTTTAATGTGATAAGAAAAAAAATATGTAAGTAACCAATTTACTCGGTCACTAGAAAAATGCTTTGCGTCAGTGACACAGCCATATAAAGCTTTGTTCACACCAACCGATTTAGATAAGACTATAATCACACTAATTTTGCCGAACGATTCAATTAGATTTCGCGTCGGCAAAAAATGGCGAACTTCCAAACAAACTCATCCTCTATTTAACCCCTTTAGGGAATGAAGTTCCAAAAATCCTTTGTTAGGGCCCTCCTGGGTTGTATGTTGTCTGTCAGTGAATCAAGGACTAAGAAGAAGAAATAATTAAGAAATAAATTTGGATAATAATTAAGTACAAGAAACATACCGCAATTAAAAAAAAATAAGTAGGTAAATGAGCTGACTGCCAAGGAAACGCTGAACAAAGAGATTATTTTAATGTAAGTTGCCTATTTTGTTGGAATGATTCGACACGATCCATTGAATAATTAAATAAATTAAAATATACATTGAGTTTCTTTGGTTAGAAATTTACAGCTTAAACGTCACAACATGGCGTAAGGTTATTGCTGATCTTAGTTGAACCGTATTAGGACAGCACATCAAACTATCCCAATCTGGAAAATTTCTTAGATAGATTACAACTTTATTACACTACGAAAGTATCCCACAGGAACCGGATAAAAAGCTAGCTTATATGCTATTCCAGACTGTAACCTATCTTTGTGCCAAGTTTCATCTAGATCCGTTAAGTCGTTTTTGAGTTTCGTTACAAACATACATACAAATCTTTCCTCTTTATAATATTAGTATTGATGGATAAGGTTCATTTTTATTTGGGAATATTTAACAGTTTAGGATAGCTTGATGCTAGCGTAGCTACTAAAAGTGGCGCCACAATTGCTTCTAAAGACTGCTAGGTGTGAACAAAGGCTAACGGCACGTATTTTTATAAACAAATCCATCTTCATACAGACAATTGTGAGAATGACATATATATTCTATCGTTAGCCATAATTACCTTTTGTAATTGTGTTTTTTTTCCGAGTTAGATATTTTGTGGATAGATTCAAACAATCATTGTGCTATGAGGTCATTGTATTCACCCTTTTTTGTGGAAACTGGTTCATTTTTTCGTGCTTTACGGCTCATCACCAAACCCGCTAGAATGTTTTTTTTTCTGAGAAGTAAGTATATAGCTAATTAGCTACCAACTTTTGACAGGACATCATCATTCTCCAACCCTTAAACCAATTTATTTGGGGTCGGCGCAACATATCTTTTTCTTCCATACTTCTGTATTAGTCGTCATCTCGGTAGTCATTCCCTTTCTAGCCATCATCTTTCACACAATCCATCCATCGTTTCTTTGGTCTCCCTCTACTTGTAGAGCCATCCACATTCATACTCACAACTTTCCTGACAACTGGAGTATATTTGACGACACGGTTGGCGCAGTGGTTGATCAATTGACTGATGCGCACTATGTCGTGGGTTCGATTTCCACACGGAACAAATATTTGTACGACCTGCAAGTATTTGTTACGAGTCTGGGTGTTTTTCTATCTATAATATGTATGTATTTACAAAAAAAAATGTATATAAGTAGTCTATCAGCCATCTCGTTACCATAACACAAGCATTAGGTAGCTTAGCTTGGGACGATATGGCGTTGTGTGAAATGTCCAAGTATATTATTATTATTATTATTTTGATCCCGAAAAAAAATAGTGTATTTATTGAATGTTATTTTATTAATCCTATACCGACCGGGAATAACATCCACCAATTAAAACAACCGAGTGAACAATATCTTTACCTGCTGTTCTTCATGTATTTATTTAATAACTAGCCGTTACCCGCAACTTCGTCTGCGATCCAGTATGTACCCTATATCCTCAACCAGTTCTTGGTTTAACTTTGTTAAAATTATAATCCATTTCCGTTCAGCTGTTTTAGCGTGTTTTTTTAAGGATTAGAAATCATCAAATGGCTCCTTCCGCTCTAGGAGCTTTTACTGGCTAAAACCCATCCATGTTCCTTCCTTAGCCCTATAAGTTCCGGGCCAACGGTAAGACCTATCGGATCGAAATCTCACTGAAGGTGTTAAAGCGTGATAGTATAACAAACAACACCAACAACGATAGATTCACTTTCGGATAGTTTGTAATATTAGTAAAATACTACATTTAGAATTGTGTTAAGGCGCCACGCCGCGCGCCGCCCTTGTAGGTCCTGGGGTATGTTCACGGTCGGGCAAGTTGACGGTTTTAGTACAACACATTTGATTTATAAAATTAATTTATTTCAGATAACTTGATCTATGCAGTCCGATTAATTAACATTGAAATCAAATAAATAAAGAAATAATAAAAATAAAATAAATTACCACTTAAATCAAAATCTATAGATTAAATTAAAATACATTCAAATACATAAAACTAGAACGAAAAGGTTAAACGAAAACGGAATAAAGCTTTAAAAAAAAACAATATTTGAATAGTGCATTAGGTTTTTAATAAAAAAATCTTGTTTTTGAATATCATCACTCTAATTGAATCAAAACTTTTGGAATTTGCTGTCACTATGCTACTATGCTTATTAGTTTGTTTGATTGTAATACAGGTTGTGTTTAAATTCAATGGCATAATCACAATGAGCGAATGTTCCTGATTTTTTTTTTCTGAAATTAAGGAATAAGTGTTAGCAACGTGTGCCAGAAATATGTGTCATATTTAAGGGTATGTCACCACTTATAGACTATCAAACTGATCCACTTTCTCCATGGAAATCATCAAATGACTACTCCCGCTCTGGGAGTTTTTACTGACTTAAACCCATCCATGTTCCTTCCTTAGCCCTTTATGTTCCGGGCCAATGATAAGTCCTATCGGTAAATCTCGCTGAGTTTTAGCGTGATAGTATAACAAACAAACCGACCCACTTTCCTCATGGAACTAACAACGTAATGGCGAAAAAAATATCAGCTGTCCCATACATTACAGTCGAGTAAGTATTATTACAATTTCTAATACACGTTACATAAGTACCAATAAAAAACTTAACACGACACGCACTTACGCGGAGAAGGTAAAAAAATACAATTCACGGAAAAAGAAGAAACGCAAATCATCAAATGATAAGAAGTTTAAAAAAAACCTAGCGAATTATAATTAAAACTACTTATTAACACACGTAGGTACGTCGTAAAGAGCAGAGCACTGTGTTCCAACAATAAAGTGAAGTAAATAGCTCGTGTCCGCAAAAAAAAACATACATCTTCATATTTTTTGTGATAGCAAGCGATTAGGTGAATTTCAAACAGGGATTTCCCGAGCCTGGTAAACCACAAGTATGTACACAAACAAACCATAGCTAACGAGACGAGTTCACAATACTCAGAACTAATCACTACATAGTATAAAGCAAAGTCGCTTCCCGCGTTTGTCCTAATGTCGGTATGTATGCTTAGATCTTTAAAACTACACAACGGATTATGATGCAGTTTTTTTAATAGATAGAGTGATTCAAGAGGAAAGTTTATGTGCATAATTTGTTGACATATTATGCGGGCGGGAATCCACGGGCGGAAGTTACTTATATAAAAACTTTAACAAGTGTATGCGAGCCTTAGTTGAACCGTAAGATATTACTACCAAAGTAAACAATTGACCTTATTGAGAGAAGCACGTGGTTGTTACTCGTTTCTGAGAAATTTAAGTGCGTGTGCCGTTGTCAAACATGATGTAGAGGCACGAGCATAAGTACCTTACAATTACACGCAATCCAAGGTCGTTTTTAAATGAAGTAAAATTTGAAATAAAAAAATTAAAGAATCCAAGATTATTTCTAAGCTAAGTAATAACAGCTGCACGGATTTATCCTTCAGGTTAAGCTACGCTTACCGGGGTTGGTCTGTGGATGGGTGACCTTCTTTAGATATCGAGACTCCGCCGTACCTCGGAAAGCACGTTAAGCCGTTGGTCCCAGCTATCATTCGTGGATCTTTGACAGTCTCTACGGGTAGCCAGAAGCCCGAAAGTCGGACAGCCAGTCCTACCAAGGAGTATCGTGTTACCCAGTTACTGGGTTGTGGAGATCAGATAAGCAGTCGCTCCATGTAAAATACTGGTATTCAGTTGCATCCGGTTAGGCTGGAAGCCGACCCCAACATAGTTGGGATTTGGGAAAAGGCTAGGCTGGTTGATTTTTTACTCGGGTTTCGATAATCTATGTACATACCATAGAATATAGATCAACACCTCACGAGAATAGTCCGCTGAATCCAGTTAGACTGGAAGCCGACCCACACATTGTTGGTAAAAGGCTAGGCAGACAGACTTACAGACTTTACGAGAATATCGCATTAGAATCTTGCGTAAGTTGAAGATAATCTCTCTTGACTGTACATACATAGGTTCTAAATAGACAATCAAGTCAGCCCAAACGGGCGCGCCATAGTCATAACGTTGTTTAATTGTTTCATCCTACTTATATAGTTGAAATGTTCCTGCTATAAGGCTTCTTAATAGTTCTGATAAATTAACTTGACATAATATCATGCCTATAGTCGCCTAAGGTTAAGGTAGAGGTATGTGTACCTGTGTATAGAATCAATGTATTATGTACGTATGTATAGAATCAAGTTCTTCCAACTGAACAGACAGTTGTGCTACTGGGGAGTTTCTTGCGCCACTTCTTCCCAGCTAAAGCACTAGAGGTTTTTTAAGGGTTGGCGTTTTGGGGAACTGTCTTATGTAATTGACCTTAAAACTGATTTTCAGCCCAGATTTATTCAAACTAGGCTGAAAATCATCACTTTTGATTTTGATTTTATGGTTTCTCCCCCTATTACAGAGGCCAAGCACATCAAGTTACAACAATCTGTCAAATTTCTTTGATAGTATTTCAACTTTATTGCAAAGACATAAGGTTCATTTTTAATTGAGAAAATTTGACAGTTAGGGATAGCTTGATGTGCTGGCGTCTGTACATGGAACTCCAACATAACAGGAAAAATGTGGAAAGTTATTATAGTTGCACCTCTGCCTAACTGTCACCTCTGTCTCTTTGTAGTGTTCTTATAACATGACATACGTACCAATATGTATGTAACACTTTGAGAGCAGAAATAATAATTATTAATTTGACACTTATGATGCAACATGATAGTTCAGTTACATAGGTCAACAATCCAAAATCGAACTGGTTGCTAGAGTAGTTTCCTTTATTATTATTTTTTTTTTTTGTGTAACATTACGTCTATAGTGTATTTTTCTTTAGTTGTCCCATTTGGTAAACAAATGTCGCGACTAATATTAAGATTTCAAAATAATGTATGTGTTTCTGAAGCATTTTTATTTTATAATTCATGCCTTAAATGTATTATACAATGATCGAGACGATTATGCTTAACTTAAAGTGAAAAATCATAATTTTCGTCCCGTGTTTTTTTTACCAAATGTAAAAGAAGTACAGTATACAAATCTTACGCATACGAGAATAAAAAAGAAGGTAGGAAGAAAAATAACTAGAAAACTAAATGTAGATGCTTTGCCTTTGACCTCCAGTAAAATAATGGAGTTCAAGGTTCCTTTCAACATTGACCTCATCTATCGATTATTTCGCAATAAAACAAAACATACGCATTGTTTTTCCGAAGGAATGGGCAGAGGTGAAATATTGACATAATATGTACTTTCTTATTTTATTTTGTATCTAATTCCCATGTATTAGAAGGCGAGCCTATTGCAAATCAAGCTACCCCTATCTCTCTTTCTATGATAGATATTAAACTTATTTCAAAAAACTATAAAGTTCACATTCGATTGCTAATTTAATATTGTCTGTACGATGTTACTGAATAACGGTTTATGTTCACAATTTATCAGCAAAACGTTCTTTATAATAGTAAAATAAAAAAGGAATCAATCTGCAATCTGCCTAGCCTTTTCCCAGCTATGTTGGGGTCGGCGTCCAGTCTAACCAGATGCAGCTGAATACCAGTATTTTTCATGGAGTGACTGCCGATCTGACTTCCACAACCCAGTCGGTAGCTGGGTAATACGATATCCCTTGGTAAGACTGGCTGTCAGACTTTCGGGCGTCAGACTACCCGTAACGACTGTCAAAGATCCACGAATGACAGCTGGGACCAACGGCTTAACGTGCTTTCCGAGGCACGGAGGAGTCTCGTCAAAATATTTATTGTTGTTTTACACCAGATTTTAAGCCTCGGAGGCTTGAAATGACCAAACTATGTATGTTTACTAAAACGAGCCGTATTTGCAAATGACACAATATGCTTTTTGGTCGGTGTACAAATATTTTTTACGGAAGAATCGGCTTTAGAATGCGACAATGGGCACCATTGATGATTCGGTAATATTTAAACAGTTGTGTTCAGTGACAAACACTCTGAAGATCAACGAACGCTTAGAAAAAACTGTTTACTTCTTCAGCAATTTGAATGAAACGCGTCTTATTTACATTTTCAAATATATATATCCTGACAAAATGTATTTTTTATAATAAAAAATATCATCGACATCGGAAAGGTCACCTACCGACGCGTGGGTCAACCTCATACAAATAAATCAAATAATTATAATTTTAAATACATAGTAGTCAAAATAAATTGGCAACCTGTCGTAAATATTATCAACGACGTTTTTAACGAAACAATTATTTGGCGCCAACTTGAAACTCAACCGACAACTAAATGAAGACAGTAACGTGACCTATGTCAACGACGCGACGCTCGTGTTATTTTTAAATTACACCAGTAAGTGACTTCCTTTTCCATTCAAAAAAGATTAATCATGCTAAATTTATTCATGAAATTAATCATTAATAATGTTTAATTCATAACACATTTTTTTTGTGCATTTTTGATTGATGATTTTTCTCTTAGGTTCAACACAAATATTTCATAGTTTAAAATTCGGAATCACTTACTTGCCGGCGTCGCATAGTCTCGTATATCACCTCTGACAGTCTCATATGGTGTTTTCGACCCAAACAGCTGGTAAGTGCACGGCGCGTTCCAATAACAACCTCTTACATACGCAACGAGTAGTACTACGAGTAATAGTTTCGACATCTTGACTGCGAGCCGACGTCCGATTGTGTTGGTTAGAGCGAGTCAGCTTCCTATATTGTCCCCACTACGGTAGCAATGCTAAAGTCTAAAGGTGCATCCATATTTGTGCACGATACGATCATAAATTAATCAATGATTTTATTCAATAATTTCATTGCACCGTTTGGAATTTCAAATTTCGAATGAGCGTTCGAAATTAGTCTTGCTACAAATAAAAAATCAAAAAACGTTCCATATCCTAAAACGATGTATAATAAGATTTGTTGCAAATTTTAACTGACACATGCAATGACAGGTGTTATTCTCAGATGACTTTCGCCTTATACGACCTCAATTAAACTTGTTTAGTATAACGGAGCTTAGTGCTGGTTAATTGTTTTGCGCTAGGTGTTCCCAGGTCATCTTGCACATTACACGATAACATCTCGGGTCATAAGGAGCAGTTAAATTAATGTGAGTACTAGATTAGTCTCGATCTTAGTATACTGTCCGAGTCTGTTAATAGATATTTAGACTAGTTTATAGATGTGCATAATACTACGAATATCATAACGTGACATGTGACTGAGACATTATCAAGACATATCTATTTAATTATGTTATTAGTTAATATACCTAAATAATATTCACTTTCAAGAAATGCATGTATAAAACTTGCTTAGCATCTGCCTTATTGAATTCACATTGACGAGCCATTGGCGAGCTGGATTAATCCAATAACAATTGATTATTTTTTTTAGGTTTTCAATGAACCAAATAGGTGCACAATTACAGGTATGAGATATTATATTACAAATTACACAAACATAACGTTTCATAATTTTACTTTTAGTATTTTCTGTCGGTTAAAAAAAGGCTCGTCCCGGCTCCATTATGTCGCGCCTTTACGATCCAATAGACGTGTTTAAACGAATCTAAGTTTAATCTAACCTATTGTTACAATATAGGTGTAATTGACAATATCGTGGTCCGTTCAAGTCATGATGTCCACGCCTCCAACCCATGTGTATATAATACAATTTACGACCAATTGTAAACTAATTTTATTGTTCTGCAAAGGAAAACTAACAATTGCACCCTGATTACCATAAAACGAAATATAATCGCGATACTCAAAATGCGGGTTGTAAACAGATTATTTGAAAGAAATGATTTTACGATATTGAATATAATATGTATTTTTAGTCATTGCTACCTACCGTGCCTGACTTGGTAATGTCTAACAAGACTAGGAACCCTAGTCAGCTTGACTTAATTCAATCTCCAGTTCAGCTCTAAACGATGCCACGTTGCATCCTGTGACTCTAGACAAAATCAAACTGGTTGCTAAGTAAATTAGGTAATAATTTATTATTTGTAAAATACTATTTTAACATTTTGAAATAACTTCTACACATTGATTGATTTATTATTAACTTTTAGAATGTTTGTAAATATGTGAGCACCATGTACTTATGACATACTTAAATTTACCTGCCATTACTATACTTATGTGTTTTTCTTTTCACCTTTTGTGGTGTAGTGTTTTTATTCTGGGTGCATCGTCTTCACATATAATGTTATAATTCATGTATAGAAAACATTTTAAAAGAGTAACGGTGGAGTTTCTTGCCCATTCTTCTCCACACGAAACTACCTTTTGGAAGGGGCGACTTCAACTTTGCCGTGCCGCAAGCCTTGTCACCTGTGCGGTTAAATTTTGGAATTACCGCAGCTGAACTTTGGGCCAAAAATGTTTGCTCAGAAGAAGAATATTGTTGTAGAAGACTTTCTAGTGCTAGTCTTATGTGAGTTAAATCCCGTACATATTTTCGCAACCAAACAGGATTTTGGTGCGTTGAGGTTTTAATTTCTGATACAATTATCTTTGTCATAGTATGACGTGATGCAATGACACGTCGGGCAAGAGTCTCGAAATTAAATACAATTAAGAAAAAACACAAATGAACAAATATTTGTTTCCTTTAGATTATAAGTTAACGCCTTCATCCCATGGGGTTAAGCAGAAACTATAGAATCTCCTTTGCCTTACGCAAAATATTAGTTATTTTACTCTGCAAATGTTTGATTCTCTCTAAGCTAAATATGATCTTTAAATAAATAAATTTGTACTGCTTACATTTTGTCAGACTACAGGTAATCTGTAAGATGGAGGATAATAAATATCGTCACAAATTCTTCAAAACTACCTAATTTTTCGCTGGTCAGAGGTAAACCTTTGTACCCACAGTTCCACGCCGGCCAACGTAACCATCATCATCTGCCCGCCTTTGTCCCAACTATGTTTAGGTCAGCTTTCAGTCTTACCGGGTGCGGCTGATTACCATTATTTAACATGAAACGACTACCTGGCCTCCACAATGCAATTACTGAGTAACACGTTACCTTTTTTTTTTAAAGGATGGTAAATCATCAAATTCGTCCTCCCGCTGTGTGTGGAGTGGTAGGATGTCAGGGTTTACTTACTAAAACCCATCCATGTTTCTTCCTTAGCCCTGTGTTCCCGGGCAGCGGTTACCTTTTGGACAATCTCGCTGGGGAAGACTGGCTGTCAAACTATCGGGCTTCTGACTACCCGTAACTACTGTCAAAGATCTACAAATGGCAGGTGGGACGAACTGCTTAACATGCTTTCCGAGGCACGGAGAGTCTCGATATTATGTAATGCCAAGTCAATCTATCGCGACAAGCGTAGCTCAAACCTGGCTGTAACCATATTTTGTTTAAAACAGTGTCCGTGGAGGTACTTTCCATAGGTACCCACTGCTTTGGAATGGGCAACTAGCTTCATCTTACCGACTGACCAACCCCTTGATAATTCAAAAGTGCCTGTAATTGGGTTATTTGAAATAAATGCTTTGGAGTTTAAGTATTAAACTTCGACAACAGACCGGTACGATTTGCAACGTTTACCCACGAGCACGTACAGTGTGACCACACCATAAGAATTAGGTTACAAATGATAATAGCACACGTTCGTGGACACATCGTTTATTACAATTAATTTATTACTAAAGCGAATATATTGCATTGTGCAACTACATGTGACTCGCACTACACGTGCAAATAATATCTAAGTATTTCAATAGATACATTTGTCAGGACCTTAGTTTAATAAACCATTACAGTAATTGAAATGAAAAATTTAATAAACGCTATCAGTACTAGAGAATAAAATGCAAATATGGCTTGTTCAACACCGTAAACGATTTGTATCTTGTAAAAATAAATAATAAAATGAGACATTGATTGTACAATTTTCAAAAGCATGTCTTCGAGTTTATTCAACAATTATCATGATTTCATACATTCAATAGAGATGAATATGTAAGCGTGACACTTATGCCAGTATTATGTAGGTTAGAATTTAGAATATAAAAGACAAGTGACTGCTGCTGTGTATACCTATCTAAATCACCACGCAAACTTTGGTCAGATGACTACCATAACACCTGACGCTATGAATTGATACTATTGCACTACACTGGAATTGCACTGTTGTAGTGCAATTCTGTAAAAATATCACCGTAAAATTATGTGAAGTGAGTTTAAAGTGAGCTGTGTGAGATTTTTCCAGAAACTGGCTGGTCACGTGCGCCCGCGCAATGTCGATGCTTCTTAGTGGCTTTACATTCGGTCTTCTACTTGTTTCAAGACAGTGAAGAAAGTGTACGAAGCCTTAATGATCTGAAACAAATGATTTCAGTAAGTTTTGACATCACGAATTGACGATTAAATGACAATTCCACTAATGAAACTGCGTGCGATTAGCACATCTAACCCGTGAGAGCGGTCAGTGTCAATATGTCACAGAAAATAATGAGACTGAAAGCCCTTAAACAAAGTTTAGGTACTGATCACGTTCAGTTTCATTGGTGAAATTCACCTTAAGTATGACAGTGCACGAATGATGAGACACTGCCTCCATCTGCCCACCGGGAAAATCTTCGGGTAAGGATTAGAGGTTTACATAATTTTATGGTTACCATAAAGAACAGGCTCACACATGTGAGTCAAAAAGACATAAATGTAGATTGATTACGTCGTCGTCCTTCTGTCGGTTCACAACGCGCCAGCCAAAAATGGAGGCGTGGCCGTACTGATAAGAGTTATCTCAGTTGAACATTTGTTGTACCTCTCACTGCCTGCGTGTTCAACTCAGTTTATAGACTGATAGGATAAAATGCAATAACTTATGATTAGAGAGACCAATAAAATGATACTAGGCCTATTGTTCAGTGGACTATACTCTTATGTCAATAGATAAGACTTACAGAAGTGAAGCAAGCTAGAGAGAGCGTGGTGAACCCGCCAGCAGTAAGGCGAATGGCGCGGCGCGTGCGCACCATGACAACGAGAAGCGTACGCCGCACGCGGAGCGAACACCTGTACCATGGACACTCGTACGCAGCACCCGCTATCTCCAAACTCTGAATATGAAATAAAAGAAAGAAAATACGCTTATTTGCGGCAAACTTTACGCAGTAAAAAACAAGTTGTGGGGAAACATGCGTCACATCCGCGCAAACCGGCCATCGCTCGAAATCGCTGAAAATCACTGAAAATCGCCGAAGGGCTGATTTTCAGCGAGAGACGGCGTTGACGTGATGACGTCAAACCGGTGCAGCATGTGTTAACTTTTTTTTTGTATTGTTATTAAAGATTTAAAAATATGTGTCAGAGCAGTGGTATTTTGATAGAGCCTGCTGTGTTGTCTTGGACAGATACAGAAGAATAATAATTAAAATACATTGATTTAATAAAATCATTATTGTATATCCACTAGTCAACATGTTACTTTGTCTATGCTTTAATAGTCTTGTCTTTCAGTAACACATAATATCCATAAACACAACATAATACCTCTTCTGAGAGCTGGTTTCCCTGGTAACAGTACAGGAACACTTGAAGCATCATACACAGCAGGTACGTCACCATGGGAAAACTGCGGACCCAGTTCCTGTTATTCAATTCCTGTAAAATATAATAGTAAAAATGCTACAACTTTTGACTCGGGAGTTATTCCAAAAATCTTATGCTACATCATACCCTTTATAAACATAGAAGTAACATTTTAAGTATTTTTATAAAAAAAAGTAAACCACCGGTATCGCGATCAGGGTCCAATCCACCGGTGGTCAGGGCTCCTGCGAGAGGAACCTCTTTACTATACGCGCCGAGTCCAGGAGTACCGCTTTCTGGATCTTGCCCTTGATCCAGCTTCCTAGCGAGAGCCTCCTCAGGTGTTGGTCGAGGCTCTTGGTCATTATGCCATTGACCATCACGACTATCGACAGAATGATTGCCTACATCATATTCACACATTTTCGATTTCAATTTCAATTAGGTGGGGTCGGCTTCCAGTCTAACCGGATGCAGCTGAATGCCAATATTTTACATAGAGCGACTGCCTATCAGACCTCCACAACCCAGTAACTAGGTAATACGATACCTCTTGGTAAGACTGGCTGTCAGATTTTCGGGTTTCTGACGACCAGTAACGACTGTCAAAAATGCACAAATGACAGCCGGGACAAACGGCTTAGCGTGCTTTCCGAGGCACGGAGGAGTCCCGGTATGTAAAGATGGTCACCCATCCACGGTCAACTACGGCAAGCGTAGCTTAACTTTTTGGATCGACCTGTGCGGCTGTTATTACCACGAGCACGCTTTTTGTAAGACCAAAAAGCGTACTATCGAGGTAAAAGGTATTCTATGTGGCGTGTGTCGAGTTAGTTTCGCATTTATAATGCGGCTCCACCCGCGCCAGTGTTGGAAAAATCTCATACAAACTTTTAACGACTATTTCCTTTTAACGAGAGTTTCCTAAAACCCTTTCTTAGCTGAAGTAGTCCTAATCAAAATATATCTCTGTGACAAATTTCATCTTCGTAAGTCCTATGATAAATAAGAATAATAATATCCTTGGACATTTCACACAACGTCGTATCGTCCCAAGCTAAGCAACCTAATGCTTGTGTTATGGTAACGAGATGGCTGATAAACTACTTATATACATTTTTTTTTGTAAATACATACATATTATAGATAGAAAAACACCCAGACCCGTAACAAATACTTGCAGGTAGTACAAATATTTGTTCTGTGCGGGAATCGAACCCGCGACATGCTGCGCAACAGTCAATCGCTCAACCGCTACGCCAACCGTGTCGTCGCCGATATGCGAATAGGTACGGAGATAAATTGGTACCTACCTATATTTTCATAGTTTCAACATTAATGATTCCTAAAACATATTACATTTTGTCATGGAAAATGAAAAAGCTTATCTAATTCAGTTAAAGTACATGGTACGGTGCAAGTGATTTATGGCAAATTAAATTAGGCATGCAACTAAATAGGTATGTAAAATAACTATAACTTTCCAAGTGAAAAGCATGCTAAATGTAAGAAAAATATAAAGAGCTATTAATGCAATGAGTCGTATCATTTTATTATCTCTCTCTCTCTTTCACACATGAAAATACAGAGAGAGAAATTTTTCACGCATGGTGACACTAATATTATAAAGGCTAAAGTTTGTAAGTGTGTGTGTTTGTATGTTGGTCACTTATTCCTGCAAAAACTAGTGAAGGGGTCCGGATGAAATTTGGAACAGAGATAGATTATAACTTGGATTAACATTTAGGATACTTTTTATCTAAGTAAGTACGTGTCAGTGAGATATCCAGCGGGCGAAGCAACAGAATCTAGTCTATGACATTACCTACCGGCTTATTTTTAAACATAATGGAAATATTTCAGATAGTGAAAGGACCCATTCATGACTACAAAATATTTACATATATTTGCCATATTTTTTCATTTTATTATCTGTTGTCCCGTACAACCACGAGTTACTTAATCATGAAGACGTTATTTGTTGGGTCGATTTTCGTTCAATTTATGCGTTATTTCAGCTTCTGAAATATTGCCAAAAAAAATGTAAAACTCATTATCATCATCATGTTTATCGACAGATGTCTGATGCTGGACATAGGCGTCCCCCAAGCACCGCCTCTTCCCAGCGGATTCCTACAGTCTTCCCTAAGTCATTGATCCACCTTTTGATAGGCCCTCCAACGCTACGTCTTCTTAAATTGACATAACTTTTTTATTTATGAACCGATTGACATGAAATAACACTAAGTGTTAAGTGAAGCTTACTACAATATATTAGTGAAAACCGCATCTAAATCGAATAAGCCGTTTATGATATTAGCGTGCACAAACACACAGACAAACAGACGAAAAAAATATTAATTGCAATTTCGGGTTCGGCATCGATATAAAAACAACGCCTGCAACTTTTTTTTATATATTTCCATTGTACAGACACCACTTTTCTACAATTTTATTATATGTATAGATATAGATAGATAATATAATATCCTTGGACATTTCACACAACGCCGTATAGTCCCGAGCTAAACTAAGCAACCTAATGTGTGTGTTATGGCAACGAGATGGCTGATAAACTACTTATATAATTTTTTTTTAATGTAAATACGTATATGTATTTTTTTAAATGTATATTATAGATAGAAAAACACCCAGACCCGGAACAAATACTTGAGGGTCGCACAAATATTTGTTCCGAACAGGAATCGAACCCGCGACATGCCGCGCAGCAGTCAATCGCTCAACCACTGCGCCAACCGTGTCGTCGTATTTTAGAGGGAGCTCGCCGATTTCCCCCGAAAATAGGACCAACACCAGTGTACGACTGATTAAAAGTAATACATAACATGCTCACCAAAGCCAGTTGATAAGCCGTGACACATATGATAACGATGGACACAGTGAACTGCGCCAGGATGGGGTAAGAGAAGCATTCCTGGATCAGTCTGGCAGTCTTTAGTCCGGCTTCGTGTTTGACCACGCACTGACACAGGCGATCATGTACTGTGTTATCTTGTTCAGGGGTAAGGAGATGCTGTGGACAAGGAAATTGCAAATATATACGCAGATACTGTAGAACGTGAGTTAAACCTTATGTTGAACATGGCCGGTAATAATCTAACAGCATTCGAACCTTTGAATTACGTTTAGAATAGTCAATAGGTTTTTGGTACAAGGACAGGACTCCGTCATGAACCACAGAGTTTTTTTTTAAGGCTGGAAAATCATCCAATGACTTCTCCCGCTCTGGGTGGAGCGGAAGGAAGTGTCAGACTCTTACTGACTAAAACCCATCCATGTTCCTTCCTTAGCCCTTTATGTTCCGGGGTAGCGGTAACCCTTTCGGACAATCCCGCTTAGCAGATATATTCGGTGCGTTATACTATACAATTTAATGATTCACGGTCTGTGTGTTTGCGTTCATAGCGTAGCAAATCCCAATACACACAGAATACACGCTCTAGCTCTTAGCCCCCTCAGCGAACGTCCCTGAACCTTCCACAATACTAACTAACCGAATTAAAACGAATGTATGAAAGTATTGATTTATTATCATTGATTGATTTATTTATTATTATTAACTTTTAGAATGTTTGTAAATATGTAAGCACCATGTACTTATGGCATTATTAAGTTTACCTGCCATTGCTACATGTATTTTTCTTTTCACCTTTTGTGGTGTAGTGTTTTTATTCTGGGTGCATCGTCTTCATATATAATGTTATAATTCATATATACAAAACATTGTAAAACATTTTAAAAGAGTAACGGTGGACTTTTTTGCCCATTCTTCTCCACACGAAACTACCCTTTGGAAGGGGCGACCAGAATCAATTCTATTTCTTGTTCAAAAGTGCCTTTCTTGTGCGTATTTGAAATAAATGATTTGACCGTGACTTTGATCGACTTTGAGAAAGATTTATTACATAGACGAGGATTACATTATATTAATAACGGTATTAATAATTCATTTTAGGGTTCTGTACCCAAAGGGTAAAACCCTATTACTAGGACTCCGCTGTCCGTCCGTCCGTCCGTCCGTCTGTCAGCAGGCTGTATCTCATGAACCGTGATAGTTAGACAGTTTAAATTTTCACAGATGATGTATTTCTGTTGTCACTATAGCAAAAATACTAAAACACAGAACAAAATAAATATTTAAGGGCTGCCATCCAACAAACGTGATTTTTCCCGTTTTTATAGATAATGGTACGGAACACTTCGTGCGCGAGTTCGACTGGCAGTTGGCCTGTTTTTTATACCTTCTCTCATAGATTTTTTTTTCTTGTATAGCCGCACTACACAGATTTAATCTTATAAGAAAAATAAATTTAATGAATAGATTGATAAAATGAGGATGTTTTGACTGATTCTGCAGTTAAAATAAGTTACATTATAAAGAAAATTATTTTGATTTGTTGCAAATAATACTACATTTATTTACCTACCTTTTCAGTCAATGTGATACCCTCGCACAGATTCCTCAAGGACAGCCCTACGAGCCTCAGTCTGCAGCGACAGACTGCTATCAGTGACGTCACCAAGGTATCCAGGCACACGTTCACCAGTGCAGCCACTGTCACTGCTGAGCTCTGCAACAAATAAGACAAGTCTGGATCATCGTAATACAGTTTATTTTTCCGTGCTCTCCACGCAACACTTTCATTCACTGCCTTTCATTCATATCACCCACACATAACTCCACACAACTTCAATCATTCATTCGCGATCCATATTTTCTTTGGCCTTCCTCTCCTTCTCCATCTTACATCTTCACATTTTTTATTCTTCACTCTTTTAGTCACATTCGTTTCTCACTCTTCACTTTCTTTTCTTTCATCAACATAATCCTTCTCTTTGAGGCTGGGAAATCATCAAATGACTCCTCCCGCTCTGGGTGGAGCGGAATTGAGTGTCAGACTCTTACTGACTAAAATCCATCCATATTCCTTCCTTAGCCCTTAAGGTTCCGGGGTAACGGTAACCCTTTTGCACAATCCCGCTTAATAACAATTAATTAATTAATTAACAATAACAACTTAACTCTGGAATACAGAAATGAAATGAATTAAGGTTTTTAAAAATAAACTCACCTGATTAGCGTATGTTAGTTCGTAAGCAGGAGACTTGGTAGCATCATATGGATACCTGCGATTATTCAAAAAACATATTTTTATTAGCGGTACAAACTGTTAAGGGAGTATTTTTGTATTTTTCAGAGGGGCTCGTAGCTCGTAGCAGTATGGTTAGAATATAACATATGGAGAGGTCGTGTCTCGGCAAGAACATTAAGCAGCTGGTCCCGTCCCGTCCCGAAAACCGAGTACTTTGGCAACGACTGTCAAAGTTCTCGGGACGGGCCAAAACATCCTACAAGCAAATGGACCCATAAGCAAAATCACCCATAAGCAAAATGACCCATAATCAAAATGACACTTTAGCAAAGTGTCTTAGGCGCTGCGCTAACGTAGACACTTTTAGCTTAAGTGGAAGCAACTGAACACAAAAAATGTTTACGTATGCGCAGGGAGTGGATGATTTCATACTGGTTCTATAGAAATCAAATATTCATCAGTAGCTTGTATCTGACACAAGACACAAAAGAGTCCACGTTTGCGCCCTGCCTTACTAGCAATACGTTCTATGAGCGATATGATAAATAAAAGAAAAGATGCAATGGTACAGTCATATCACACATAAATATGAGATTTTTGACCTTTTGAACGCCATCACATATACGTGACAAGCAAGCGCATGACCTGTACGTCAACGACACAAATATATGACAATGGCAACAACACTATAAATAACACGAAACAAACAATTTAATCATTACTTTTGTGAGTGTTTTTGGTTTGTTTTCGTGAAAAGAAAATCAGCCATCCGATTCATTTTTGGCCACGTGACTCGTCGAAATGTATGGACCAGCTGATTTTTTTTTACGATTTCGGACTTGGTACCATAGTAAAAGTAGATCAGTTTGGTAGTCTGTAGCATATCCTTTTGTATGTATATACCCTTTCGGTTAAACCCAGTATAGATATCTTAAAAATTGAAGCTCTCGTACGTATTTAATGTCATCATGAAACAAATAAGACACCATGAACATTGGGAAATTCAGGATAACACGAAAAACTAAATTTGTTGGCGTACCTTTTTACGTTACATTGGCGCAGAGGGCACGCGCGTGCGTTTATGCTCTGGCGTTCGAAAGGTTAAAGCACTAACCAGGCTCTCAGAGGCAGTTGGTCCTTCTCAGCACCGGCTGCCCATCCGAACACCGTCATCCCTGACAGCAGCCCGAACACACATATGCTCCTGGTAGTTTCACGGTTGCAACTATGTGGATAAAGGACACATTGCTATTTACGTACGGATCGATAATCAGGTTAAGCTACGCTTGCAGGGGTCGGTTCGTGGATGGGGACCATGTTTACATATCGAGACTGCTCCGTGCCTCGGAAAGCACGTTAAGCCGTTGGTCTCGGCTGTCATTCGTGGTTCTTTGACAGTCGTTACGGGTAGTCAGAAGCCCGAAGTCTGATAGCCAGTCTTACCTAGGGGTATGTTATTACAGGCAGGCAGGAGGCAGTCGCTCCATGTAGAATACTGGTATTCAGCTGCATTCGGTTAGAGTGGAAGCTGATCCCAACCCCCCTAGTTGGGAAAAAGCTAGACAGGCAGGCAGTGACTTTGACTTCCTTTGTGGTATTTCATATTTACTGGGAAGAAGTAAATGGGGTAAACCAACTTATAGCACATGTAAGTTCTAATTTTGCAGGTTAGGAAAAGGCTAGGCTAGGTAGTAGAGCAGTAAAATATCTCTACAGCAACAAAATAAACTGTTCCAGATGCTACTTAGTTTCCATTCAGTTTCACACCTTTTAATAATTTCAATTCCCTTCTCCCTATTCTCAGCCATCAGCTCATCATTAACGTCATCAATAATTTCTTGAATCTGCCGGTTTCTCATCACCACATTGATGATCTTCGTCGCAAAAGCCAGGTTTGTGAAGAGGAGGAATGATGCACTGGTCATGAGGCCGAGGTCTCCCCATATTTCGAACATTGCACCCGTTTGGGCGATGAGAATACCACCTGGAAATGAAGATATCAAAAGAACAAGTACTATAGAGCCTAAGTGAAACCTTATGTTCAACACCTGACAGTCTTATATCATCATAAATATCAGACCTTTGAAATACGAATAGAATAGTTTGATAGGTTTCCGATAAAAGAAAACTGACTCTGTCACTAGCCGTGGAGCTGGACAGATGTATTCGGTATAAAGCAATATATTTGGTTATTCGTTAGACGTGTGTTTATATTTATAGCATAAAAAATCCCTACAACACACATAACCCAAACTCTACCACTTCTTATCGTGTGGTTAGTGACTAACCTGGTGTCAGAGTTTTTATGCTGCCCATGGGCCTCTGACTTAGCTACACATGCTGTTGAGAAATACATATCTCTCAAGCATGCCGGTTTCCACACGATGTTTTCCTTCACCGATTTTTAAGCAAGTGATAATTTTACAATACGCACATGAATCCGTAAAATCAGAGGTGCGTGCCTTGGGTTCGAACTCGAGACCTATGACTTAGCAGTCCGACGGTCACACCACTAGGCTACTACTGAGCCCCCTCAATGAAGGAAGGAAACCTTCACAGTACCGATCACCAGATACCTTGACGGCCGCTGCTATAGGCGACATTGTTCACACCTTCCGTACAAAGCACTTTGGCACAAATTACGGCTTCAAAAAGCCGTCCTGGCAAATTGTGTGCTCTACGCACGGTGCCATGTTTTTTATCAGGATGTACTGACGCACTTAGACGCAGCGCGCGCGTCTATTTCATGCTCTGTAGTATAAACTAACTAGCCAACTGCAACACTTCAATGTTCGACATGTAACTCCCAAAGGAGTACCACATTATAAGTAGTATTCCATAGTATAGTATTCCATATCATGAACTTTTTATTTAGTTTGAAGATTTAAATAATAACAAAAGACCGAAACTTATGTCCGTTTTCACTAATTATAGGAGACACTAAATTAATGCCTTAAAAACGTACTGCTGGATTTTCCTGCTGAAATTTCAGACTGCTACTAAATGATGTCCAGGGTATCCTTACGGTTAAGAACTTATCCATGATACCTAAACATGTAGCGCAGAATGAGCCTATACTTACCAACTATAAACATGAAGGAAGAGAAACAGTAAACCCATAAAAAGAACCCATAACTTTCTCCTGACTGTTGCGGCGTGAAGAAACCAACCACTTTGAGTACGGTCAGACAAAAACGCATCGAACCATTGACGTTTTTTACCAAGATCCCCATGATAACAGTTCAAACTAGTGTCTGCTAGCCTATTGTTTGTTGAATTGATCTAATACAGCCAAAATTGTGGTGTATTTGCTGACGGTACTTTGGTAGCAGGGATTCATAACATTTGGTGTTTCCTAATACCGAATTTGGCTTTTTATAAGGGTGGGAAATCATCAAATGAATCCTCCCGCTCTGGGAGCGGAAGGGAGTGTCAGACTCTGACTGACTAAAACCCATCCATCTTTTTCTGTAGCCCTTTATGTTCCAGGGTAGCGGCAGTGACATCACGGCTGCCCAAAAACCGGCCAAAAAAACTTTTTTTTTACATAATATTTTCTATCTCAGTCTTATCAAATCGTAAAGGCATTCCGATAAAATTGTAGCAATAAAGGCGACTTAAATTATCAAAAGTACCAATTTCTAAAAACCAATAAAAACGATAATATGTCACTGACCATTTCAAAAGCGTTCGGAGTTCACTAGGTTTTTTAATAGATACTGGTCTTTTTAATGTTATGCTCAAGCAAGTTAAACGTTTTTACGCTCTCCTGGATAGTCACTTACTGGTATAGCATCACTTACTGGGTTCAAAGATGGAGCAGCCGATCAGCTCCAAGGTAAAAGTTAGGAATGCATAATATGGAGTCATGATGTAATTTATCATTACTTATGTTGATTCTGTGTAAATAATTACTCTTTGTAATAAAATTCATCACCACTCCTCTCAAAACGGTGGAGGAAAACATCGTGAGGAAACTGGCATGTCCTAGAACCGAAAATTCGCAGACCTATGACACTACCAACCCACACTGCGCCCGCGTGTATTTCAGCCCACTTTCTCTCCAAGAGAGAAGGCCTGTGTCCCAACCATGAAGCAAATACAAAGAGGAGATGCCGTAACTGGATTTCCCTTTAACATAATGCGTGACACTTTACGGGGAGCGAGGGACGTTGCAAACCACGCCCCTCTCTATTTTCCATCTAGCGGTGAATAGGACAATTAATAGATTAAGCTTTGTCGATTGTTACAATGTCGTTTTAGCTAGATTTCGCTAGATGTCACTAGTGTATAGGTGACATGATGTCATACAAAGTGGCGCCATCTTTTGTCGAGCAGTGACAGATAAGATAGAAAATAATAAAATAGACTGTGAACACTGGACTGTAAACATGTAGTTAGTACGCAACGTGTGCCGCCAACTGACCGAGGCCACGCCCACCGTGATGACGTCAGGACCGATTTATTGTCACAGTGCACATTCACATTATGACATCTCCTCTTTGTATTTGCTTCATGGTCCCAACAGTGAGAGCATTATAGGCTTATGCTATTACGTCGACGCTTTATGTCTTTCATATTTGCTTTTTAGACTTTCCAAGAGATCATCATTGATGCTCTGAATGGTTAGATGGGACGAAAATGAGCACTGTTATTAATATTTAATTCTAAATGACCTGGTATTTTTTTTACTAAGTGCACATGAATGTATCACCCCCTATAATATGGGACTCAAACGTAAGTGGCGAAATGTGGGGGTGTGTGTATGGGTACATTTATGTCTGTCCTTTCGGGAATACAAAACGCGATGATATGTTTATATTAAAAGTCATATTATAAATCAAGTTATTGTCATAGGTAAAATTGTAAATTGGAAATAAAGTATTATTATTATTATTTATATTAAAAGTACCCTTTTAAACAAGGTTATTACAAATTAGAGGTAAGGTAAGGATGCTTGGAAACATGCTGGTCCTGCTCCACAGAACAATCTAGTGTCTCGACAACATCAAACTGGTTGCTAAGTAAATAAGGTAATAATTTATAATTTTTACCGTACTGTTTCAACAATTTGTAATTACTTTAACTCACACATTGATTGATTTATTATTATTAACTTTAAGAATATATGTAAACATATGAGCACCATGTATTTATGACTTAATTAATTTTACCTGCTATTGTTATGCATGTTTGTCTTTTTACCTTTTGTGGTGTAGTATTCTTATTATGGGTGCATCGTCTTCACATATAATTTTATAATTTATGTATCTATACAAAACATTTTAATAGAGTAACGGTGGAGTTTCTTGCCCATTCTTCTCTATACGAAACTGCCTTTTGGAAGGGGCGATTTGAACCAATTCTATATCTTGTTCATTTTAACGTTTAAAAGTGCTTATTTGAAATAAGTTATTTGACTTTGACTAATATAATAAATACATATTTTATTGAAAATGTTGGCAGCACCTAAGTGGGCGTACATCTACATAGAGGTTAGGATGTTTCAGTGAAAACACATAGTATTTTCTGTCATATTACGTCGTTGACTCAATTGAGTTATTAATTTTAATAAATACTTACAAAACATCGATGTAATGATTTAGTATTTGGTACAGTTAGCGGCAAACGTCAATTAAAACTTCAGTGTTTTTAATCTTAATTATAGAGGTAAATATAGAATTAGGATTGGAGCAGAAGTAAAATTAAAAGAATGATTTTTATGAACTTTAAAATAGTGTTTCGAATCATTTCGTATTAATTGAGATGATGTGTAAAAGCAACAGTCTTAATCAACTTTTGTCACTGATAGTACGTAAGTAGTCTATCATTATGTTAACACCATACTGTAAAACATGTCATTCAAACAAGAGCACAAGAACAGACGAAGCTATTATTTCACTAAATATATACAATCAACAACGAATTAAGTCGTTCTTATTGGATTTTGAAAGTCAGGCATAGTTAGCAGATTTTTCCAGCATGTCTGATAGATATTTCTCAACAGCATGTGAAGCTAAGTCAGAGGCCCATGGGCAGCATAAAAACTGTGAACAGGTTAGTCACTAACCACACGAAAAGAAAGAAAGAAGTGGCTTTTTCCGTCAGGGATTTCTTAGTAACCACCCGAAGTCTGGATTCATATTGTTTGATGTACGGAAACAGCCAGGTCTATTGGTCGCAAGCCCTACTGCTGAGCATGATCCTGGCGACAAACGGGACCTCTGACATCCCCTCTGCAGAAACAAGCGTAATGTTATGCTTATGACTCCTCTACAGGTACCAGGTGATGTGGCCAAGTCTCCTATGCTAGGTAGCTCAGGACATACGGCTTCAAAAGAAAATGACACACCTTTATGTCAATAAAACATTTTATTATTATTATTGACTTTTTTTTTATATTATTAAACTACTATCCATTTGCTATGAAATAGTATACTTAGCTGTTTAGTGTATTGTGTATTAGTTACATAAGTTAGCATAAAAACTCGGACACCAGGTTAGTTACTAACCGCAGGTAAAAGGAAGACTTAGTTAACAAAATATTATCCTATGGGAACGTAGTACCGGGATGAAAAGTAACCTTTATGTTAATCCAGATTATAAACTATCCTCGTGGCCGTCCAAATCCATTCAGCCATTTTTCGTGATTGAGTAACAAACATTCAAAACATACAAGCTTTCACATTTATAGTATTATCTAGATTCTGCCAGGGGCCCGGTCCGTGGATAACGGAAATTATCCCACGCGGACGTACTACCGAGATAAAAGTATCCTATGTGTTAATTCAGCATTCAAACTATGTGCCAATTTCACCCAGACCCATCCAGAAATTTTGGGGCAAAGGGTAACAAACATCCATAAATCCTTATAGCCTCAAAATCAAAATCAAAAGTCATTTATTCAAACCAGGTTGAAAATCAACACTTTTGAAGGTCAAAGTTACATAAGACAGTCCCCCAAAAACGACCACCCGTCACCACTTCCTAGTGCCTCACAACGTTTCGTTACGTCGTTTATAATATTAGTAGGATTCATTAAAAATATGTATTAGCAGGAGAAATAATATGGTTTTCAAACTATAAGAACATACTTTTATCCATCCATGTCATCACACGCGATAATTACAGGCTTGCTTTGTGTTACGGCAAAATCTAATTACGTTATTTATGCACCCTGTGTTTCCACTAAACGATTATTATGACACTTAATATGCAACCTAATTACTGCTGTTTCTGTAGAAATGCTGCTTCGTTGTAGCTGTCCGTTCAGTGTGATATTGGTTTGTTTGCTCACTATTCGTTTATTCATTTACTTCCTTATCACCACTACATAGTATAAAACAAAGTCGCTTTCTCTGTCCCTATATCCCTATGTATGCTTAAATTTTTAAAACTACGCAACGGATTTTGATGCGGTTTTTTTTAATAGATAGAGTGATTCAAAAGAAAGGTTTATGTGTATAATTTGTCAACATATTTTGCGGGTGAAGCCGCGGGCGGGAGCTAGTTTCATAGTATAAAGCAAAGTCGCTTCAGCTGTCCTATACAGATATATACAAACAGACATTAGGACAGCTTAGATCTTTAAAACTTCACAATGGATTTTGATGCAATTTTTTTTAATAGATAGAGTGTATTCAAGAGGAAGGTTTATATGCAAAATCATGTGCAATTTCTGTCATCAACGCGGGCGAAGCCTCGGGCAGAAGCTAGTTTAATACATTTTTAAATTATTTAAAAAAAAACAGACAAAAAACCGGCGGGCCACTATTTTTTATATTTATAAATACAAATATAAATATAAAAAATAGTGGTCCGCCGGTGTCGGGAGCAGGGTCCAAGCTAGGATAGTTAGAGTTGCAGAGACAGGAACCTCCTTACAGTGCGAGCCGTACCAAGGAGTACTGCCTTCTGGATCTGGCTCTTAATCCAACCGCCTAACAGGAGCCTCGAAAGTTGTTGGTCGAGGCTTATGGCCATCAGGCCATTTGCCATTACGGCAATTAGTACAATCATAGCTGTTTGCTCTTTATCATGATTACCTTGCATGAAAGCAATCATATTATTATCCATGTATTACAACAAATTATTTACTTACCTTTAACAATCACTTTCACACTATTTGCTTTACTTAGTTGTGTATTTTACAGAATGGAAACATTTGAATAAAACGAATAATATTATTGTATTATAAATTTTACTATTTTGACAACTATGTCATTGAATTAGTCAATATGGACTGAATATTGATCAAAGTGAAAACTACTGTTATTAATTAACAAAACTATTAATTTTCATTTACTTGTTGCAGCAGAGTGAAGAGGGAGTACGAGGCTTTGATGATCTGGAAATAAACAAAAGGAGTATTTGACGAAATGTAGTGTCAAACATTTTGAGGCAGTTACAGGGGAAAAAAAAGGGGGCCAGCCACCATCTGTTATGTAAAAAAGATGGAGCTATAGGTGTTTAGGTTCAGACCGAGACCTTTTATATCTCATCTCAGATTAAGCTCTGAGATGTCTTAAGGTGCTCTTAAACAAAATAGACGCTTTTTGACATACTTCTTATTGCACGAACGAACACTACTTATTGAGGAAGGCCTAGGATCACCAAACCACCTCCAAAAAAATCGGAGATCGGGGGATCTCCCTCTCAAATTTTTTTTTTTTTTTCCAACAACTCTTATAACTTAAATTAAGTGTTCCTCAAAACAGCACACGGCAATCTCTTCCTTCCAACTATAGCGCTACAAGAATCTTTTGGTCCATGAATGACATTATCACCCCTTTGTTAATGTCAGGCCAAAACATTTTTTTAAATTATTTTGTGAAAATATAAAGAAAATACAAGATGGTGGCGTTAGATAAATTTTCATTGTCCAGTTTCTTGCACAGATATAAGATGTCGTTACAGCTACTTACAGCCATGAAAGAAGCCAAGGACAGCGTAGTAAACCCGCCAGCAGTGAGGCGAACTGCGCGGCGCGTGCGCACCATGACGATGAGAAGCGCGCGGCGCACGCGTATCGAGCACTTGTACCATGGACAGTCGTACGCAGCACCTGCTATCTCGTAACTCTACAAAATGAAAGCAATATGAATCTACTTCGCGTTAAATTTTATAAAAGCCAGCTTTATTCAGCTGAAGGTGTTTTTGAATTCTAGATGTTCAACAACACGGCCGTATCTGGAATTACAAAAATGATTGTCAAACGAGAGGATGATATCAATACAAGCTACGTGCCCGATGGGATATCTGATCGGCAAAAATAACCATCTTCCATACCAACTTTCATCCTTGGGGGTTAAAAAATTCAACACTAATGATGAATTTTTTGGCTTATTTCCGTTATACAAGGAACCTATCTATGTGTAAAACTTCATGCTTGTAGACCCAGATGTTTAGGCTGTCTGTCAGCCAGTTTTAAGATCTTTTCTGGCCTCTTTTTCCATCGACTTGTCTTATTTCCATCGATTTGTCTTACATTGTACTATTGCCTCTTTTACTCAGTGAATACATTCAATTACAATATCAGTAGCACATAAACTAGAATGTATCGTATAACTTACCTCTTCCGATAGTTGGTTGCCCTGGTAACAATAGATGAATACTTGGAAACACATGTTCAAGAGGTAACTGCCCATTGACAGGAGACGCACCATGTTACCTGGTTGCGCCATCTTAACACAAAAGAAATAACAGAATTCATAAGTATTATATGTAAAGACCCTTACAGAAAGTTCTGAAATAGCAGTACTTTTTTTTCTTTTCATAACCAGGTTTTACCTTTTTTTTTAATAAAAGAAGAAATGTTATAAGTTTGACCTATACATGTCTATGTCTGTGGCACCGTAGCTCTTAAATGAGTGAACCTATGTCTATGTGGTTGTCTATGGTAATAAAAAAGTAGAATGCTGGATTAGTAAGAACTTAAGAAGCCAACAGCGTGCCGAGTTGAGTAATTGTTTCAGGTTTCAACTTCAAATCCTGAAAACCATTAAGTTTAAAATACTCACAGAGAGTTGAAAAGCAGTGACACAGATGATGATAAGCGACACAGTCAGTTGCGCGAAGGTGGGTTCAGAAAAGCACTCCTGCAGCTCCTTGGCAGCCGCCAGGGTCTGCTGGTGGTTCCTTACGCACGAACCCAGACGAAGTCTCACCGTCTGATCTTGCTCAGGAGTTAACACGTACTGAGGAACGTAAAATGTAATCCCAATTTACTTGAGATTCTAGCTATATTATCTTTCCTACAGTCGATCCATCGGTTCTGGCTGGTCCTGTTTCGGTTTGGTCTTGCCCGACTGTCATAGCCATTCGTACTTAAGGCTGGTTTCACAACTGTCCAGGAGACCGTATAGGCCACCCGTACGGGCCTCCCGGACAGCTGTGAAACCAGCCTAAAATTTCCCTCACATTTAACTCTTTTTATCCCCGAACAACGTCAACGGAACGTCAACGAGAAGCGAGATTATTCGAACCGTCAACTCGTATTCGTTGACGTGTCAATGGAGGCCTTATTTCTACTCACCAAAATGTTGGATAAATATGACAGATCGATAAGGTAGTAACCGTGTCTTATGTGGGAGTGGAATTTGTTGACCGTACCTACACGTAATCTTCTTCTTCTTCGTGTGGTTAGTGACTAACCTGGTGCCAGAGTTTTAATGCTGCCCATGGGCCTCTGACTTAGCATCACATGCTGTTGAGAAATATCTCTCGGGCATGCCGGTTTCCTACCGATGTTTTCCTTCACCGATTTTAAGCAAGTGATAATTATACAATACGCACATGAATCCGAAAAATCACCGGTGCGTATCTTGGTATCGAACTCGAGACCTATAACTTGGCAGTCCTACCTATATAATCTATAAGTTGGTCACACCACTAGGCTATCACTGCTTTTTACACGTAATAGTAATACAATTTGCAAGACACATAAAAGAGTACAGGCTACTGCTACGTGTTTTCAACCGCGTCTGGATTATACATTTGCGCGATCAGGCAAATAATTTAGAATATATAAAATACTTATCAAATGACTGTCGTGGTTTAAAATTGACTAATAAAATACAAAACTACAATAAGCGCCATCTCTTATCGTACCCCATAGCTTGTAGTACCATAACGTAGCGTGACCGTATTCTCGTAGACGCTCTACAAACGTAGCGCTTCGTGAGGCTACGCTTCATTTATTTTCTGGAGGGATTTTGTCTAAGATACAGAGATGACACTGGTGTTGACATTGTTGCGAGTATTCTGAATCCAATAAAACTTCAATGTTATCATATAATACTTTTGACATTCGGCGTACTCCACTTTTAGTAGTATCATCATCTGCCGAGCCAATTCCCAACAATGATGGGGCCGGCTTCCAGTCTAACCGGATGCAGCTGAATATCGGTATTTTACATGGAGCGACTGCCTATCTGACCTCCACAACCTGCACTATTATGTAGGTGTGTATTATAAGCACAAGAAAAAGTGGGAAAGGATTAATCAAATTAAAAAGTAAAAAAAAAACATTATTTTGCAGAGGTGTCGTTAAAAATCTAAATCCCGGCAGCTGTCTTCTGGCTGGATTTATTTCTGACCAATTTCGTATACTGAATCGAATGTCAAACACCAAACAGAACTATGACGAAGTACAATCGATTAATTTTTTTTGTCGTCATAGAACATATCAATTTAAAAACAAGTTTTTTTTTTATTTGTAAATTTTACGTTCCCCATAAAAAAAGCTCCATGTTATAACAATTCCCCCACCCTACCTCGTCTTCGATATCCATTCCCGCAGTCAATGTCTTCAAGGCATATCCCAGCAGTCTCAGCCGGCACCTGCACTGCGCTATCAGGCCTGCCACCAAGGTGTCTTTGGCCACATTCAGGAAAGCAGCAATAAGGAGGGCCCCTACTTGATGTAAGTATGTTAACTCGTAGGCTGGGGACTTCCTGGTGTCGTATGGGTACCTGCGGGGTAATATAATCTTGAAACCTTTATTATCAGACCACAGTGATGCTACCAAAGCAAGCGCTATATGTACAAAGTACAGTAAAGAAAACTTTAAACTAATGTTAATATCCAAATAATAATCTTATGCTTGGTAAAGCCAGAAGCCGAAATTAACACTATCCACGTAGTATGTAGTATGGACTCGTAGACGTACGAGGTGCGACCTAGTGACGGCGGCGTAAGACATTGGAATGATTTAAAAAAAAAAACTTTTTTAACCGTCAGCTAGATTATTAAAAAACATGGACACGTATATTATTATTTTTTTACGTAAACAAGAGGTTACGTTGATACATTGTGTGAAAATGTCGCATGACGCCACGCATACATATGTAGATTTTAAACTGACTTCTGACTTAGTGAGCCCCTACACCTCAATTTTTTGCAGTAGTATGTAACGGATACTAATATAACGCGGAAACTTACACACACACACTAACACACTGTTTATATCTAAGGTACTGAAAGAAAATACTAAAATTTTATGCTGCGGTGGAAGAGCGGAGTCTCCTAACACAGATATTACTTGCTTAACAGGAGGCTCCAATCGCCAACTAATGTAGAACTTTTTGGTTCAAAATAAAGATTTGATAAGCGCTATCATACCTCGGCGAGAAGTTAAGGATAGATTACGCACCATGCTCTTAAAGGAAGTTCATGCTTCTCTGCGCTGGTGGCCCATCCGATGCCTGTTATCAGAGTGAGGGAGAAGTATAAAACCTGCAGTACGATCATTTCCCGATTAGAGCTAAAACAAAACACCAACTAATTTATCAACATTTAGTAACAAATTCATTATTAATTTTTTATTGTTGACTTGCAACATATTTAAATAATATCCGTGGACATTTCACACAACGCCATATAGTCCCAAGCTAAGCAACCTATTGCTTGTGTTATGGTAACGAGATGGCTGATAAATTACATACATACTTTTTTTTTGTAAATAAATACATATTATAAGATAAGATAAGATTTCTTTATTTGTTTAAACATTGTATACATACAAGATATTACATCGTTTCGAGTCCAATCATGTTTAGCCGAAAGTATCGGCGTACAAATATTTCCATAACAATGAATAAAATTAACATCGAGAAAAGTATAAAGTGCACTTACAAAGATTTTAATTTAGAAATTTTACAGGTTACAAATTATTTTTATGTTGTAATATCGGAATTGAAAATAAGGCAAAAATCTTTAATGTCGAATACAAGAATAATGTCAAAGTTACTACATGATGTCAAAATTAAAAGATTTCAAGTTTACAGGATTGATGTCAAAATTACAAGATTAATGTCAGAAATTACACGCTTTATATAAAAAAAAATTACAGCCATATTCACATCAATTTAATACTAGTGCCCGGAAAAAGATAAAATTATTCAATCAAAAACCTTTTCGGCTAGAAATTCCGAGACAAGGATATATAGACACGGAAGGTTAATATCTTGTACTTTTTAAAATATGGTTTACACGTATCAATCGTTTTCAGCCCAAACATAGATCTAATGCATCTCTTTTGGGCCTTAAATGCAGTGTGTAGATAGATAAACACCCAGACCCGGAACAAATACTTATAGGTCGCACAAATATTTGTTTCGTGCGGAATTCGAACTCGCGACATGCTGCGCAGCTGTCAATCGCTCAACCACTGCGCCAATCGTGTCGTCAGATATTGTTGTTACAGTAGGTAGGTACATACACATTTATTGAAAGTGCTAGAAAAATATTATAATACTATCTGAATTTAATTTATTGGAAAATGGAGCTGAGGCTGGACTACGCGCCGGTGACCACGTGCCGACGGCGGGTGGCGGTACGAAGGCAGAACTAGCGAGTTTGGTACCAAATAAAAGCTTCCTGCTATTAACTAGGTCTTTTTTAAATATTTCATCAGAACACGGACCATATTTCTGTAGGTACACTTTACTTATGCTAGTTTACAGTACAGGTAGGTGTTGCAACAACACCTTAACATAGTTATAAAATAACTTGTACTAAAGGCAGTGGTACCAGCCGATTCATAGTTTAGTTTCACCAAAGGATTGCAGGCAGAACAGCTGTTGTTTTTGCTTAAAAACTTTAAAAATGTTTGCCGAAGATACAGAATTAAAGGCAATAAAACAAATAATGCTTTGGAGCTCGGCGACTCCCGGAGAAATTATTAAACTATCTGTCACAACCGAATTAATTATTTAAAAAAATAAAAATACATTTATGTAGTACAGACAACAAGGCATTTATAAAGTGCAAAGTTCGCTGTAAGATTAAAAGGAATGTTCGTCTCACGGCTACGCCAAAAGGACCCAGTTGAACGAAAATGCCAGACAGCTAAAACCTGACGCTGATTTTCAACTGGATCTGAAGTGTTAGGTGATGAATGTAAAGCAGTTTTATACATCAACTTGTGGAAAATGTCAAAAAATTCCAAAGCTTGTTGAAAAGGATGATGTAGAAAGTAACAAATATAAGAAAAATCATCATCATAATAAAAGGCGTCCACTGCTGAACATAGGCCTCTCCAAGCACCACCTTGACCTCGACCGGTTCTGTGCTTCCTGCATCCATGGGCTACCTGCGGCTTTAGAAAAAACATAGTTTCCAATAAAATACCTCTTAATAATTTCTCTCTCCTCCCTCGTGTTCACATCCGACAAAACCTTATCATTCTCATTGACAATATTCTGGATTCTCTGCTTCCTTTTCAGGGTATTCACGATCTTGGCTGCTTGGGCCATGTTGGTGAACAGCAGGAAGGCTGTACCGGTCATCAGGGCCAGGTCTCCCCAGATCAGCATTAGGTCTATCACTTGGATGATCAGGTAGGTTCCTGGAAGATACGGCCTCTTCAAATAAGAGAGCTATAGCATCGTTTTCCTACTGTTAAACATGAACTTTGAAACTTAGGTAAAATGCTGGGCTCATCACGAAAGGGAATTAGATGGATTGATGATTGTTAGTATACAGTAAGTCACATATTTTACGACACTCACTGATGGAAAAATCATGGACTACATAAAACAGTTGTATGAGTGAAAACTCTAAGTTACTTAAACCGCAAAAGTAGCACGTGTCTGTCTTTGAAATATTTTGTTTTAAGACTGCATTCGTTGTTTGAAAAAAAACTTTATTATTTTTAACGCCTATCCTACGCATTTAACTTTCGAAAGATACATGTCACCATTAGATTCTATCTACGCTCATCATTATCAGAATGATACCAACCTAATAAGAACATAAAAGAGAACACGGAGTACAAACTATACAATTGCTTCTGTGTTACTGTCAAGTTCTCTGGAACCCAGAACCCCACCATTTGTAGAACTGTCAGCGAAATTCTAACTGACAACGTTGCATTTTCTACTAAAATACTCATCTTGGCAGTTTAAATCTCAACTGAAGACGGTGAATCACAAGACTTGAATGTCGTGTAACAGAAGGTCAAATCAAAATAATTACGAAATTGCTTTAAATTTTTAATTGCAGATGGCAGTGGTCTATAACATTGTGGAGCATTGTATAAATGGTGGGAAATTAATTTACTTAGCTAGGATGGGATGCGCGCTGTTTCGTTTCATTTCAAGCGAAGTTTCCTTTCACTTGGACGCAAACACATCAATCAATCAGCTATTTTACCAGCTTAACTTTATATGTGGCTTATGGCAGATAGTGCAAACACATATTCTCAAAACTATAACTGTGCTGTATCTGCCACAAGCCACTTATAAAGTGAAGCTGTCACTTTTAAGTAATAATTTCTAGGGTGAAAGGTGTGTCTAACTCTATAATGACGTCATCACCAGCCAAAAAAGTCACGTGTTTCTATAAAAATTATCGTTTAAGAGATTTTAATTCGGAATTCTCAGGAAACGAGACACAATAGCTGTTCTTGATTTCTTATGATAAACGTGCGCGAATTTTTGACGGCCTGGTACACCGCTAGTGAAAAGTAACATTTACCTGCCTGCCTGAAAATCTTACAACATCTGAAAACTGTTGCCCACCGCTGACTCCTGCCCGATAATTGTCGGTTCGCTCGGTGTTGATACAACACAAATATAATTATGTCATTAAGTTCACGTCACCCTATAGTTTCAATAAACGATTAGAATACATGGTGTGTACCTCAAACGTGTAATTAAACGGGTTTATTAAAGTTTTAGTTTGATAATTGATTTGATTTTCAGTATTTTTTTGTTTTATGTTAGTGGTTTTTGTTATTTTTAATGTGTGCTCTTGGAATGACTGAAGCCAATTTCTTTGTGTTGTTAAAGTCACGTAATTTTAGGCTACTGAACAATTACAAAGAGTTTAAACGTGAACGCAGCTAAATTACATCCGCCGCGGGAGACGCCCCGGGCGTCGGGAGCCACGTGACGACTCCCGGCCACCGTAGGCGCGGGCCTGCGGACGGTGAGTAATGGGTGACTCACCGTCCGATCAGCGCCAGACCCGTGCCGGACGGCGCGTATATGTCCCACGCGCGCCTCAAAGAGATGTCAGCATATGAAGGGGCCCCTCAGGGCCAAGCCTGCCGGGTAAGCGGGATTGTCCGAAAGGGTTACCGCTACCCCGGAACATAAAGGGCTACGGAAGGAACATGGATGGGTTTTAGTCAGTAAAAGTCTGACACTCCCTTTTGCTCGCTCCACCCAGAGCGGGAGCAGTCATTGGACGATATCCCAGCCTTAAAAAAAAAATAAGCTAAATTACATGTGGATATATGCATTTTTTGCAATTGTCAGGTCAGTATTAGGTATTATGTTGATCAAAATATGACTCGCAGCCTTAGCAACTAAGTCTTCATCTCTTTTTATCTACATCCTATCGCAGGTATGCTGGAAGAGATTTCTTTAGAAATAAGCATCACATTTGTACGTATTTTATGTTCCTTTCTTCTTGTCTGTAGTTTATGTGTGTATAAATGGTTTAATAAATAAATAAAATATGTTCATATGTAATAATGACCATTTTATGGAATTATGACATTTGAGGGAAATTCTAACTTAGAGAGATGTATGAATGATTTTAATGATTATAATTCTGTAAATACGAACTTGCTACGGCTGCGAATCTGAAAATTACAAAACACTAATGAAACTTGGAATTTCGCAAGCTACCCTGATGCTCCTCCCTTAATGCTGTTCGGAGAACCTGAGGGCTGGTAAGGTGATTTGTCATGTTGCAATTTACGCCTTGAATTAAGGGTTTAATTAAAATATTCTAAACACGTGTATTTGTTACGTCTGCCTTACCAATTACTTTAAAAATAAGAATAAAACGTTATCAGTATTCATACCTTTTTTTTAAGGATGGGAAATCATCAAATGACTCCTCCAGCTCTGGGTGGAGTGGAAGGAGTGTCAGAATCTAACTGACTAAAACCCATCCATGTTCCTTCCTAAGCCCTTTATGTTCCGGGGTAGCGGTAAACCTAAGTCCCGCTGAAGTATTCATAACGTTTTATTCTTATTTCAACACAAAACCAGCTTATTATTTCACACTGTCCAAACACACTTGATTTTCACAACCCTTTAAAACTTACGACTATTTTATGAATATAATATCTTGTCATATGTCGTGAGGTCACGCTTTGTGGCGTGTTATCAGATAACAGCGGGTGGCCGCAGATGCGGGCAGCTGGACACTAATCTACTGTGTCTTATCTTCTACTAACGAATAATGTGTCTCCCTATTTGTACTACCTAAGTAATCTATGTATACATGTTTGACGGCATTAAAGTTTTGGAAAAAGATTTTTTTTTGTTCTCTCTTCTGGATTCTACCGATTTAGTGCTTCCAGAGGAATTCTAACTCAAAGGCATTGCCTAGGTATATTTAACCCCTGAAGTTGTAGAGGCGATGAGTTGTAACTTATATCTGTCCTTTTGGCATCAGCAGTGCTGTTTTGTGAAAATAACGTAAAATTTAGTTGAAGTGAGCTTTAACTGAGCGGTCAATAGTGTGTATCCCTAGCATATGGTGGAATGACATCTCACTCGCTTCAAGTTCACTTTAACTAAGTTTTAGGGTATAATTCTTACAGAATATACTTTTTTTTTAAGGATGGGATATCATCAAATGACTCATTTCGTGATCGAAAGGGAGTGCCAGACTCTTAGTGACTGAAACCCATCCATGTTCCTTCCTTACCCTTTTCTTTTTCGGTGCAGCGGTAACCCTTTTGGAGCGCTTACCCTTTACAGAATATAAAGGGAATTCTTTATTAAATGAGCTGATTTTAAATGCGGAGAAAAACGATTGTTTACATTCATTATCTGAGAGTACTTCACAGGTGGTGCACAATTTTGATTAGACCAACCTTCTAATTATTTCTTATGATACATAAATTCCTTAACGGAAACTGTTTCCTATTCTAGCTAGGTAGACATTCCACCAACTTAACTATACCAATTCCGAACCATTCCTGCCGTCTAAGCACCATCCATTACCAAGCAAATCAGTAACACAATACATTCCTCCGATACAATTCTTTTATTCCCCGATCAGCATGGAGAGAAAAACCGTACTTATCCGTAAGTTCGCGATAGAGATGAGCTTAGACTTATAGATAGTATCGGTTGATTGGTCAAATCTGCGAAGAGCACAGAGGGGCGGGACAGCGTGATGTTTATTTATCTATTGTGAGATGTTAGGATGAGGAGAGGATGGTGGAAGTAGTGCTAAGAATAGTTTTTGTTACTGGATTACTGTAAGACTGTTAACTTTCAGTAATAACTGTAGTAGAGTAATAACTGAAGAAACTTTTTTTATATACTCAATAGTTTTATTTTTATCACAATAACAATACAACTGGCGCGCGCAAAGTTCAATGACCTTCGCGCCGATCAGCTGTTAGCTACTATTGAGTATACAAAAAAAGTTTCTTTGGTAAAGTTGATTGTAAGAAATATCGGTCACTAATTACCAGTCACCTTATATAAATTTCAGCTTGATGTGAAAATAGAGTCGGAGAGCTTTTAAATAATAATCAAGTTAGAGCAAGAAACATAAAGTTATAAATGGAATATTATGGCTTACGTTGCGGCCCAGGCTCAACTTCTCACACCATTTCATCACCATTAGATGCTGTAGGTACATCCGTTTATAAAGATCAAAATTCATTATTAGACACAAAAAAACTGATTAGTTTACCCTTCTCAAGGCGTAAACATACAAACATCCGAGTATTACAGCAACAACATTAGCCCTGCGAAAGTAATAACTAACATGAACACGTGTTAAAGAGTAGTTGCGCAACATATTCCTTCATTTAAGTTTCTCAACTTGCAACGCTAAGTTTACTTAGTTTCCGTTGAAAACCTTTAAGTGTAAACACGTGTATTAGATTTTTAATAAAAGTTGGGTAAACAGAACTACAAGTAGGTTTCTTACTGACCTCATTTTTTTTTACTCATTCATATCTAGATTTTGATTCATCAGACTGGATTCTACACTCGAGAGCAATGAATCCGGGTCACTTAAAGAATGTTAAAAATCTCGGAAACTAAAAATGATAGGTTAATGCAATAAATTGTATTTAATAGACAATGTAATACTCCTTAAATAAAAGTAAAAAAAAAATGAGTCACCATACATTTTATTAACACAAAATTACTTAAAGAAAAAAACTGCTGATCTCTCCTTAAAACAAAAATAGGAAACATGAAATTTTTGAACTTTATTACGATTTTCTTGAATTTTAATACTTCGTATTGCCTCCTCGTGCTTCCATTACTGCGTTTACGCGGTTTGGCATGCTGTACACCAAGTTCCTTATACGATTTTGGGGAATATTCTCCCATTCCTCTGTGAGAGCAATTTTGAGCTCACGAAGCGTGATTGGGGGAGGGTTTCGTTGTTTTACGCATCTGCCTAGCTCGTCCCAAGCATGCTCGATCGGGTTGATATCCGGGCTGCGCGCTGGCCACTCCATACGAGTAATGTTCATCTCTTGAAGGTAGTCATTCACAATCCTACCTGTATGAGGTCGGGCATTGTCATGCATAAATATAGCATCCTCACCTAAATTGACCATAAATGGACCAACGTGATCATTGAGGATTTCTTCCACATATTTTACGCTAGTTAAAGAGCCGTTTTCTATGATCACCAGCTCTGTGCGACTTTCAGAAGAAATTCCGGCCCACACAAGTACAGACCCACCACCGTAGGCTACTTTTTCTTCGATGCATGCTTGCTTGAATCTTTCCCCTGGTCTTCGATACACTCTGTGTCTTCCATCGTGCTTGTAGAGCATAAATTTTGATTCGTCGGAGAACATAACTTTTGACCAATCTTCAATACTCCAATTTACGTGGCCCTGGGCATATCTTAGTCTTGAAATACGATGCCCACGCTCCAGTTTAGGGCCGTTTGCAGGTCTAAGGGGTTTTAAGTTAGATTCAGCAAGCCGACGTCTTACTGTCCATGCACTTGGGTTACTTCCTCCGAGGTGTCGAAACTGATTTGTGAGTTCAGTTCCTGTGAGAAAGCGATTTCGAAGCATGGTGTTCACCAAGTATCGGTCTTCTCGTGCTGTGGTACACCTGGTTCTGCCCGTTCCTGGTCTGCGTAGGTTAGAACCAGTTTCTTCGTAACGTCGGAGAACTCTTTGTACTGTTGACAGCGACACACCGACAGTCCTGGCTGTATCGCGCTGACTCCGGCCGGTTTCCAGCATTGTAAGTATTCTGGTGCATTCTTCAGGCGTAAGCGACATAATTTCAGCTTGAATAATGAATATAGAGCACTATCAACATGGTTTATGTACCCACATAAATGACAGATTACAAACAAAAGCAAAACCAAATGCTGTAATTTCGTAGTTCCATCTTCGAAAGTGGCCCTTTTTCAAATTTGATTTTTTTATGATATAACTTTACAATAACTAAGAAGTTTTAATACCTTCATTTAAGGAGTATTACATTGTCTATTAAATACAATTTATTGCATTAACCTAGCATTTTTAGTTTCCGAGATTTTTAGGATTCTTTAAGTGACCCGGATTCATTGCTCTCGAGTGTAGTTCAACATGACTTATAAGATATAAACAAATAAATCATTTATTTGGACCAAACACTCGTGACTAAGTTATATCAGCTGCACGGGTCATTCCGTCCGGTTAAGCTACGCTTGCCGGGGTTGGTCTGTGGATGGGTGACCATCTTTACATACCGAGTCTCTTCCGTGCCTCGGAAAGCACGCTAAACAGTTGGTCCCGGCTGTCATTTGTGCATCTTTGACGGTCGTTACGGGTCGTCAGAAGCCCGAAAATCTGACAGCCAGTCTTAACAAGGGGTATCGTATTTCCCAGTTCCTGGTTGTGGAGGTCAGACAGGCAGTCGCTCCATGTAAAATACTGGTATTCAGCAGCATCCGGTTAGACTGGGAGCCGACCCCAACATAGTTGGGAAAAGGCTTGACAGACATGATGACTTTTACACACATATCACACAAACAAATCATAATCATTATTCATCTCGATAACTTTCTTGCAAGCACCATTACTAAGGGGCATACTATAATGGTCACTACTTACTACTAAACGACCTTAGTCTGCTCATTCTATAACAAGTCATGCAGCTCATTTGAAGTTCTTATGCCACTTTAAGACGAAAACTTTATTGAAATAAATTAAATAAAATGGAATTGGAAAACCAACCAAAAACTATTCTCGTAAGAAATTCTTTGCTCCCATGTACACCAGCCTCTACCATCATCTTAAAAAAACAGTCGGCATCGCTGATTCTTCGTACCAGTTGGGGGCAACTTGTTGCAGTGGGCGTGTCCTGCCCCGCCCACCGCACCATCGTGCCTGGAGCTGCTGGCTTTCTCAGTGGCACTGAAGACGCGAACAGCAGCACACGCCATGGCTACTCTCCGAAAGTTCGACATGAGAATTCTCTCGCCGGAGCGCTGACGTCTACTTCAACCTAAGGTAAGTGGGTCTCAAGTGTTGGGTTTACTTTTAAAGGGTTTGATTTTTTTTTAATAATTCCGGGTATTATTGAAACTTTCTGGTAACTTTAAAATCGACAGTTAAATTTTTCAATTTTTGAAAAAACATTGAAAAACATGTAACCAACAGTCTCTAAGCGTTTCATCTAGATTCCGAATAGGCAGTATCTAATAGATAAATTCAAAACTGGAACAGACTTGACTGAATATTTTCTTTCTTAAATCCAACCACTGTTAACATGTTCATAATTATCTACCAAAACTGCTTATCCATTGAAACGTCGGTCGACACAGTTGTCACCAAATAAAACACATAACATAATCTCATTCATCTACCTACAGCTTATTTGTTGAAATACGTTTGCCATACACAAATATTTTATCTAAACTCGCGGTTTATCAAAAATTAATTTCAGCTACAAAAACTTATCCCTGACGACGACGTTACATTCACTGCAAAAATCAAAGACTCCATCCAAAAATAAAATATAAAATCACATATGTAGATAAAAGAACGCTCGTCTTAAAAACTTGCATCACCGTACATAAATTAAATATTATGCGATGATATAATTTTAAACTTGCATTTAATGCTAATAAGTATTCCATTTGATTCTAAAAATCTGTGAATTCACATTGTTATATTTCATACAAATCACGTACAAATTCTGCGTTTTGACAATTCATAAAAGTAACGTTATTTACTACCCTTTCAAATACCCAATTCCCGAAATATCACTTTTCCATTACGTTAACTCACTTTACATACGTTAAAGCAAATCTTACAGCGTACACGTGTATTTTACAGTACCTACAATTAAATATGTAAGGAGGAATGATTATCAACTTGTAGCCACAACGCTCTTAACCGCTCTTAACACTCGTTAAGTCCCGCAATTTTTAGAATCAACACATTTCCGAGAAGCACACACGATGCTGACATAGCACACTTTTATCCACAAACTTGGTAAAAGGACCTTTTTAGAAATGCAGAAAGTCAAGTGTAATTAAAAAACTAATCTTTGTACTTTTATAAACCTCTGACAGTACTTTATTTCACTCTTTAAATGTTGACTGTAGCTAACCACATCAACAACCTAAGTCACAGTTTCAAGTGGCTTTTACTTGCATAAAGTTGAATAGATCGTCAAATATTACGTATACGTATGATCTTTACTGTACTATAACCAAATTGAGAATGAAGGAACCTTAATTCTGTCATTACATTCTGGACAGCCATGACAGCCGACCCCAATATACTTGGGAAATAGAATATTTAAACCAACAAAGTCATTATCATCATTCAAATCATTTATTTCAAATAGGCATAAGAAAGGCACTTTTGAACGTCAAAATGAACAAGAAATAGAATTGATTTTAGTCGCCCCTTCCAAAAGGTGTGGAGAAGAATGGGTAAGAAACTCACCGTTATTCTTTTACATCAAACGCACTAACGCTACGAATACCAAGTAATTTAACAGTATTCCATTATTCATATTATAGAAATAAATTGTTGACTTCGCAAATCGCAATATCGAAATCATTTCACTAGTAGTCGTTCTACCTCAAGCCATCACACTTGTTGCGCTGATTATTCGCGGGTAAACCCGCGAATAATCAGATACAAATAATTTATTTGCAAACGATGCTTATCTTCGAAGATACGGAGGCAAGCGATCGCCTATTAGGATCCGTGTTCTCGTAACATCGGTTACAATATTCTGCATCTTAATTTTTTTTATGTTTATAGTAGACCTATACAAAGTACATAGTTGTAGTAAATTTGTAAACAATACAACATCGTTGCCACGGTTAAATTCGTCGTTCCGAGTGCTTCTTCTTATCGATCATCGTGTGTCCATTAGGCGTTAGTCTCATAAACCTTACAGTGAAATAATAAAAAATACTATATAACATCTTAACTTAACTAAACTTTTAAGAAACAAAAATATGCCGTCGGAAAATTCCTCCGCATCACTTTCGACTGCTAATGTACTGAAGAGATATCTACAAGGCGGTATTGTCACGTTGTATGGCAATGTTGACCCACTGGCCAAGATAAAAGCCATCCGTTAAACCATTAAGAAAGCAAATCTCTCATCGATATGCCAAAATAACTTGTTCAAGTACAACCAAAGCCTACCATCAGCCACTTGGCAACAGCAAGCATATAAAAATAATAAAAAAGTTGTAAAGTTGAAGCCGCGCTCAAATGACACAGTCGCTGTGCAAACAGGTCGCTTGCAGCCACGCTTTCACTTGCCAATTCCCACTGAAATTCTTTATTTTTCGCGCTATTTGACTTGTGAGATTTAAAACAGCACGATTCACGGGTAAGAGCGAGAAAGTACACGCTTAACTATTCAGAAAAGTTTGTAGCTAGGTAGCAACCTATGTAGGTACCCTACAAAAATATACCTAGTATGAATTCTCATGAAATTTTGTTTTGTAAGTTACGGTCTCTCAAAATCTTAATTCACAATAAAATCAAAGGTTTATTAGAAATAACATAATTCCAGAAACCTTTAGATTCTTTTATTTACTGGCCTTTTCCATAAACGTAACCATAAATGTCCAAATAATAAAAAAGATTTCAGTTTAAGATAAGCTTTCATAAAACAGCGATAACACGCTTTTAAACTCAAAATCTTTGCAAATTGTTTAGAATGTCGTTGTCAAGGCCAAGTAGAAGTACTTAGAATTTTGTCTGTGGTGAAAAGTAGCAACTCTTTGGTCTTGTAACTAACTCACAGAGCAACATGGTAAAGAAAACTTTTCAATCAAGATTTCGCCTTAGTTTTTCCAATCTTTGACCACTTTCTCTTCAAGGAGGTTCAAATTTTGAAAACTGTTGTCCCAACAACTATATACATGTCATATAGACCAAAAATACTTGCTCTGAACGGGAATCAAACCCCAGCGTCCGCGACACTGTCCATCGCAGTCCACTCTTGGACATTGAACCCAGTTCGCGGTCTTCCACAACAGTCTGCCCTAGCTACTTTTTTGAACACGCTCACGTCATAATAAAATAACATAATTCAAACACCACAGACATTTAACATTTAAACCAAAAAGTTGTGACAAAAAAAATAAAAAACATGAAAAAAGAAAATATGATTACAAAAGTATTTGTTCAAAAGTGGGAATGTCGGAATACCCGACATTCTTTTGTTCACTTTGTTCTTTTGTTAAGCAAGTTATTTTGGCTTAATTTCACCAAACTGTGTTCTTTAGGATCGTGTTACCGTTTTTTGGGTTCCATTGCCCTTTACCGTTAAGATTTTCCACTGGATTTGTTCAGGTTTCAAGTATTAAAGGTCAATTGCGAGGTGAAGTCACTTTGATTTGTTGAATAATAGTAAAATAAATAAACCTGTAGGAGCTTGAGATGTTTTCATGATTGCCACTTATTCGGTTTCGTAGCATTTTCGTAGCGCTTCCGTAGCTTCTCCGTAGCGCCTCCGTAGCAATTTCGTAGCTTAGATAACTAGCCAATTTCGTATTTGTTTAATTAAATAAGTAATTACGTCAAAAAGTTTTTAACTCAAACACGTCGCGTAAAAAGTAAGTAAGATTTGTTAGAACTTCGCACATACCGATTCGAACTGATCCATATCCAAGATTTACAAACAGAAAGTTTTTATTGAATGGTAAGCGAAAAGCAAATCCCGTACGCATCATTGTATGAAAACAGAACATCTCCATATCTCTCTTGGACAAATGAAGGCGGACGGCTCGCTTGACCAGTTCCTTTCATTATGAGCAGCCGCCCACAACCATGTCTTTATGAACGCACGTCTTGATCTTAACGCTATTGAACTCGTGTCTAACTAGCTCAATGTTGGGTCATTTAATTCGAATATCCATATTAGTTGCTATCATTTTAAGGTTATTTTCAACACTTTGAGGGCGTTATAATAATATTACATCTATTATGTCTTGTTCAGCGTCCGTAAATAGGCTAAGGTAGTTTCAGAAATGAATGTTTAAATAAAATCTTGCACTAGCCTATGAGAAATTATGAAACCATTTCGTAGGTCTCTAATATCTTTGAAAATCACATTAATTTACATATCGGTAACATTACAAAAGTAACACCTTGAAATAAATGTAACATAATCGGCATATTCTGAATTTTAAAGATACACACTTCATCCCAAAAAAGACAAATTCAGCTTGACAACATCGTACGTTGTATTATAATCTGCGTATGTGAACAAAGTGTACACACTTATAACAAGTATATTGAGTAGGATTATCTGTCTCTGTTATAATATTTTGCAAACGATTTGATTTCTCGACGACTGCCGTTTATTTTGGTGCCGTTCACATTGCTTGTTTTTCGATAAAATATGTATCCTTATTTTCAGGGAGGAAGTTCAAACTGTGACTCACAAAAATGCAGCCTCCTTTATAGTTAAATTCTAAAATCAGCGTACGCTACAGCAGTGATAGCCTAGTGGTGTGACCGTCGGACTGCCAAGTCACAGGTGTCGAGTTCGAACCCAAGCCTCTGATTTTACGGATGCATGTGCGAATTGTATGATTATCAGTTTCTTAAAATTCGGTGAAGGAAAACATGGTGAGGAAACCAGCATATCTGAGAGATATTTCTCAACAGCATGTGAAGCTAAGTCAGAGGCCCATGGGCAGCATAAATACTCTGACACCAGTCACAATCACACGAAAAGAAAGAAAGAAAGAGCGTGTACTTTACACTGTGTTTGTTAACTATCTACAAAAAAAACCCAACCTATAATATGAAATATAATCTTTCTTCACCGGTTATACTGCACGGCCCACAAAACTATCAAGCTTCTCATTGATCATAGGGACCATGTGCTCACGTGCTACGCACTACTACTACGTACTGCACGGTTGATTTTAGGTAGGGTAGTTTTAGGTGTAATAGCTTACAAATCAGAGTAAAAAGCAACCACCTTTTGTAAATAAAATTTTATATTAAATAGTTTTAAGGTGAACTATGCGTATAAATCGTGTTCAAACGAGGCAAAAACTTAAAAAATAATTTGGGACTAAACTACTGGTCCTATTTAATTGGTATAGGCAGTTTAAAGGAAAGCCCCTCAGTCGTTTCAACTCTGTATATGGAAAAGGTGATCAATAAAGTAAGATCAGACAATTTTATTTGTTCAATGGCAAAGCTTACATAGGGCTGAATGTTGCACTGGCGGACAGAGTTCAGGGGCATCGTAAAGTTATCTTATTGAGTTAAGCTTCCAAGACTTAATTGATTATGATAAGAACAAAATATTACTTCTGATTGTAACTTCTATTCTCAGTTGTAACGAACTCAGAGAAAAGAAGAAAGTGATGATATATTAATAACATGAAGTTAAAACTACATGAACTACCATAAAATTAAAAAGTTGATTGATCGTCAAGGACATACTTAATTATAATTCTTCAAACACATGTTTGCATAATTATAATCCTTTCCAAGGAACACGCGAAACTATAAACACGACATGCAAAGCTAAGGTATTCGCATCAATATATGGTTTAGTTAATGTTGTGTTACTTTCTTACTTGAGAATTCTAGAAGTTCCAATCAATAGAATTTCGTCTTGACATAATGGTTGAAATCATAAATAATATTTTTAGGCATTCCTTCCATTTCCATAGGTGGTGTTGGTGGTTTTTAATGGTGAAGGAAAACATCGATCGTGTGTTAGATTATATAAAGCCCATTCCCACTCGTAGAGAGGAGACCTGGGTCCTAGCAATGGGAACATTACAGACTGATAATGTTTATGATCGTCAAGGTATTTTACCCTACTAGGTAATTTCGTGTAATTTCTTTCCGAAATTCTTTTCAGTAAAAATAGTTTTTGAGTTAATCGCGTCCTGACACTCACACGCGCGTGCTCTCCACGCCAAGCACCAAATTTATTTCTTCTTGTTATCATGAATTTGCCAATATCCATGGTGTATTTTAATTTGTTTCATACAATTAAATACGTACGAGGGCTTAAATTTTTAAAATATCCATAAAAAGCGTGTTATTAGTGCACCGCATTGTAACATATTTGTGTCGTCGGCGTACAGGGCATGCGCTTGCTTGACACATATATGTGACAATGTCGTTCAAAAGGTTAATGATGTTTTTAGTCATTACGTACACCTTGTAGTCTTGTTCCCTTCGTTCTCAAGGTGTACAAGGTGTACCTACATTGAAGGTTAAGGTGAATCCTCCCACTCCATCAGATAGGCAGACGGGAGGGTGACCGCCGTGCACAGACTCATCGCAACTTGGATAAAGTTCGCCACCTCGTTCAGATAACAACTTGCATAGATTGCTCTCCGGTAAGTTTGGAGGATTGGCTAGAAACTGTAAAGGCATAGGTAGTAAGTACATTCAAGTGGTGTTGAGTATTTCGAAACTAGTGGTCGCATAGAGTGGCGGTTATAACAGAATAAAGTAATATTAAAGGAACATTGGCGTGAAAAAAAAAGTCACTTAATTTTTTTTAACATATTCTGGTGTTTTTAATGACCCATTCGAAAACAATGCGTTTATAAGATACAAAATCTTAGCTGATTGTGTTTCAAACAGGAAGCGTTCCTGTAATCTATACTAATATTACAAAGCGGAAGAGTTTGTTTGTTTGAACGCGCTAATCTCTGGAACTACTGGTCCGAATTGAAAAAATATTTTTGTCTTGGATAGTCCATTTATCGAGGAAGGCTATGTAACATCACGCTACGACCAATGAGAACCGAGCAGGGGGTGAAATTGCGCGGGAGCAGCTAGTAAAGTTAATAAAGTAGAACCTTTTACATAATTTTTATCTGTTATATCGTTTAAAAAGTTGCAAACTCTTCAAAACATGTCAATACATAGGTAGAAATCAAAGTTTTCCTTAAACGTTCCGAAGGGGAGCTTTGTCATCACAATGTTGACTCCTTGTAAGTCGCGAGCTCAAAAAACGGCACACAATAAGGATTTATTTAAAAGAAAAATATTTTGTAGGTATTTGCTCATGAGGAAACATGATTCCACTGTAGGTTTTCTTTCAATACAGTCTATGAAATGTAAATGTATTATTTGAGTGTTATAGGGTAACTGGCTTAGTAAGTTAACATTTTATTTCTAATAGGCTTTCTTCAAAATGCGTTACAAAAGGGTTTCCGCTTCCCCGGAATATAAAGGGCTAAGGAAGGAGCATGGATGGGTTTCAGTCGGTAAGAGTCTGAAACCTCCTTCCGCTCCACCCAGAGCGGTAGGGGTCATTTGAAGATTTCCTAAAAAAAAATGGTCTACGTATATGCCAAATTTCATTGAAATCCGTTCAGATTAAAGGTAAGACAGACAGTTACTTTCGCATGAATTCATAATACGAGTATCGAAATATGGAAATGAGAGTTGATTTTAAAAGCACGCAAAACATTACGCCATTTTCAAGGCCATGCGAACGTCCTTGACAAAGAACGTAAAAACTAGTTAGCAGCATAGCTGTGTTGATTAGGGCTGTGTCACAAAGCGACATAGTCGGGACGGTATGTCGCATACCGTGCCCCTGCCGCGCATTGTTGGAGACGATATGTGGGGGACAAGGTATGGACGGCTCGCGGAGATGTCTATTGGTATAGGTATATTGGGATCGAAGTCCTATAACTAAATTAGAGACAGTTGTGTAGAAAACCATAAATTCGCGGTCCGGGAGAAGTCATTGGCTGATTTCCCAGCCTAAAAAAAAAAAAAAAAGTACGCTCTAGAAAGAATATAGAGTCAAGCTCTTCCAACTAAACTTTGTTGCGCTACTTCTTCTTCCCAGCTAAAGCACTAGGAAATGGTGGAGGGTGGGCGTTTTTGGGGGATTGTCTTATGTAACTTCGACCTTCAAAAAGTGCTGATTTTCAGCCTAGTTTGAATAAATGACTTTTGATTGTGATTTGATTTGGTATAACATTTTAAATTTGGAGAGAAGTAGAATTATAGATTTGTAAGAGTAGGTACGTATTCGGGATAACACAGCCATTCAACGTATTTGAAATTGTGAATACTAAATAAAGGAAAGCAAGCAAGGAATATTTCAATGACTGCGATTCTCTCAAAAAGAAGATTAGCTTATATCTTGTACCCTTTGACACACTTGATCCGTTTTGCATGACTGGGATTTGCTAGATACATGAAGGTTCAGGAAATTTCGCTGGAACGCATTTCGATCTAAAACATACGTGTGTAGAGAAACTAGTTGAGGCAAACTTAAAATATGAATGAAAAAACTTCGTAATTATGATAATCGTGAATAACCGGTGTCCATACTATTCATAATAAAAATGGACGTCGCTTTTCCTGTCAGTCTGTGGAACTGCGTTGTTCTTACAAACTACGCGACGGATTTTGACACTGTATTTACCGCCATTTTGCACATTTGTTCCTGTAGATGTATTTGTATAAAACATTAAGATTAAACTTACATTAAGAAACAAATCTTGACATTTTGTCAAATCATAAAAACCGTGACAAAAATGAGCCAGGCGACCAGTTTCATATTGTAACACACACAAAGGAACACACACTAAGAAAGTGACATAAAAAAACCAACCAATTCAACTCTATCACCAAATGTATCCAACCTGATCGTTGGTCTTTTCGAGCGGTTAGTGACGGTTAGTCACTAACCGCTAGAAAAGACCAGGGTTTTTATGCTGCCGTTCGTTGGTCAGTAAAACATTAACAAACATAAATATATCGAAGTGGGAACGAAATTACCTTTAAATTCCTACTAGTGGAGACCCGCACAGACGGAGTGTTTCCCTCTGAGTCGCATGTTTGTACACGATGGATGGATGGTGCAAGGGACGAACTGGAAGAGAGATAGAAGATTTTTTAACTAAGCCCGGATGTTGTGAAGTAGTTCAAGTAAGGGAAACTAAATAATAAGCATTACAACCAATCTAGATTGTCAGTATGTATATTTAAATTTCATCTGTCATTCTTTGACAGTTGGAAATTATTTGCTATGCAACTCTACATACATATTATTCATTTGGCGTGTAGATTGACGTGTGTGTCAAGTTGTTTAACAACTACTTTCCCTGACTGCACCAGGGTTAAAAAAAACTGCGGAAATAGCATCCACGTTGCAGTGCCATATTGTTTATAACAGTCTGTCTGTCAGTCTACAACCCAGTTTTTAACTACACAGTAACCTGATTCCCGTTTCCACGGCAGAAAGTCATCTATCACAATTCCAAATGTATAATCACACAAAACAAATTTGTTCTAACTCGAAAGTGATTGCAAACCTCGGTAGAGTGACTAAATTCAAACGAAACTCGATTTACATAAAGTACCTGAAGTAAACAGAAGACGTTTTGTTTCATTAATTAAATACTATTCATACATATTCAAATTGATTTATTATTCATTGATCTGTTATTCAAAATTTTGTGATTTTCTTTATTTAAACAGGCAGATGGGTCACCTTTTTTTTGTTCTTAAACTTGTACAAAATGTACCTCCAATAAGTAAAGCATATTAGCATGGTAACACCACAGGTACTATTTAAACCGGAACCCATTACTTACCATCTAAATGAAGTCAAGTTATATAAAAACAGTAAATAAGTGCTTCTGATGTGTCATCCGCTAGTTCGTGTGATAGAAAGTCCTCTCCAGCGAGTGGTGGGTGTTCTGTGTGCATCATAAAAAGCGAGTTCAAGACTTTATCAGACGGAAAGACAACAGTTAACATTATCTACAGACATGATGACAATTCTGTGATTCTGTTACAGCTATAGATTTTATAAAACTTTTAACATCATATTATTTGGTATGTAGGTAAATATCCAACCTTAAACACATCAGGCTCACATAATATCTAATCTAAACATATAATAAAATTGTAAAAAAGTGGTGTCTGTACAATGGAAATATATTAAAAAAAAGTAGCAGGGGTTGTTATTATATCGATGACGAACCCGACATTTTTTTTTTTTTTTTTTCTGTTTGTCCGTTTGTGCGTTGGTCTGTGTGTTTGTGCACGCTAATATCAGAAACGGCGGTTTTCACTAATATATTGTAGTAAGCTTCACTTAACATTTAGTGTTTATTTCATGTCAATCGGTTCATAAATAAAAAAGTTATGTCAATTTAAAGAATCACGGCGAACAATAAATTTAAAAGCATTACAGTAAAGTAAATTTTTAGCTAACCATACGACGGTATTTATTATTCAAAATATGCTGCCCAAAAAGTCACTATTCGACGCGGACAAAGTCGTGGGCACAGCTAGTTGTATATATAATTGAGCCATCACATAACTATTTTTGACAACAACGTAGTGACATTTCAGAGAAATTCGAGACAGAAAAACGCAATAATGTAAGTGTACCTCCTAATCTGCCAAAAAGTTAAACAATATCAAAATTCAGTCGCAGAAACGCAGAATTCCTAAATGTTAGCACTCTTTAACCCGAATTACCAATAAAACCAAGCGTATCCACAGAAGAAGCACCCAAATTACACATTAACAGATTAATGTTTAGCTTCTGAAGCCGTTCACAACGAGTCATGGTAACTACCGTCCGCTTTATCGACGATAAACTTAGAAATACCTCGTAAAGTACCCGTTTGAGGACCTTTTGTGTCCGTTTTGCATTTTATTTTTAAGTACGAGCCCTTTTACATGTATTAGTTTAAGATGCTGACGATCTTGGCTGCGGGATGTAACAAAGATGTCAAAACATATTTTGGCCACGTTTTATGCCAATCACATGTAATGCGAAAAAAAATCATTTTCGCTTCTAGTCAATGAAATAATCACAGTTTTTCACCTAAAAATCAAACTAAGTACCCAAATACCTCCTTTCAAAGTTAACATCAAATCATTTATTTCAAATAGGCACAAGAAAGGCACTTTTGAACGTCAAAATGAACAAGAAATAGAATTGATTCTAGTTGCTTTCGGCAATCTACTAAATAACTAAAAATAGTAAAAATTAAACATATTTTATTTTTCACCTATCCGCTCTTACATCTTTAAAACAAAATCAAGTCCATCTTCACAAAGCTTACGACCACATAAAACAGTTTCTTTAAATCCCAGTAAAGAGTAAACAATTAACATTTTACACATCGGATTACTTTCACGAGGTTCCTCTTAATTAGTTCCGACAATTATCTGCCGCTTGATTGAGGGCGCCACTTGCTCGTCTATTTGCCGCTAATGGCGGAGTAATGAAAATAGGCAGATTGAGAATTGATCCTGATGCGGGGAAGAAGTGGCGATTTAATCAATTGTGTTTATGGTTTAGATTTTTTCTTTCTTAGGTTGATTTGAGCTACGGCAGATAGATACGAAGATAAATGGAAAGGACCCTGCTTCCCGAGAGCAAATATGTATCAGGTAGAGCAAAACTTGTATTAAATTATATGTTCGGATAGTTTACTGGAACTTGTCAAAAAGCGATGAAATATGCGTTTTTTTTTTAATCTCATTCTAAGTATGTTTGACAATTTCAAAGAAGAGATAGCTCCATAAATCGGTTAATATACTTCGAAATACTTTATTTCTCATACCTTTATCACAAAAAAATATTGTAAATGTTGAAATTGAACGATGAAAGTTTACTATCGGAAGAAAAGTTTACCTAATAGCATACATGTTTTGTATTAACCCATTGGATGTTCGACTATTAGAAGACGACGACGATGTCTTCGTCGTCGTTCGACTCGACTTCGACTTATAAGAGCTCAATGATTTAATACTGTTATATTTATTATCGTTTCGACAGAATTTTTCTTATGAACCATTGGAGTTCATACGACATTTGAGGGGTTAAAGCAACCTAGGTACCTAGTTTTGCAATACCATCAACATTTAGAAATTCCATCAAAAGACTTAGTTAACTTCAGAACCACTTGTTTACCAACCGTAATCTTCTATTTCGTCGTCAATAATGAGGTCTTAGAGGAGCCTTGGGTGCCTCCGCCAACAAGGGTCACTTTTCATTATTTTTATTTACCCAGCAATCTGGTTGGTCGTCCTGTTTGCAGACGCCTGTTCTGTAAATACGGCAAATTGTTCGTGCACACATAAATACAAGTACTTTACAACTCTCATGTACTGGGAAAAGTCTTGATGTTCGTTAAACAAAAATAATGAGAATTTTGTGGATGGTAAATAATTTTTGCTTACTTTTTGTAATGGCAAATATTTATTCGTCTACTTATTTGAAATAAACGGAGGATACATTTTGTGTTTCGGTTTCTAACACAACCAATCACCTAAATTAAAAAAAAAATATTCAAAAGGCATGAGTACATCACTGCAGATGGTAAACTACGGACTAGGAATTGGCAGTATCTGTACTACATGTAGAAGTGGTTAAATTGCTTTCTTGATAATACCCGTACGGGAGATTTAAATTATTTAATAAATACTGAATTCTGGAACCAGTGTCAAGCCTTACTTTGTTCCAGGGCGAGAGCCCCGGGCCGGAGCGGCGCAACGGCGAGTGCGAGTCGTCAGAGATGCCGCCCTCGGACGCGCCGCCCGCGCCCACCGCGCCCCCGCCCGACCCACCGGCCATAACCAACAACGTAAGACATCCTCATGGAGACACAATCGGTCATAAAGCACATACAGCCCTTCTCCACGCCGAATTTCGGCCATTGCGGCATCGACGCGGGAGATATTATTGTGGATATGGAGTGCGCAGACGCAGAAGCAGGGTGCAGTAGAATATACTATAGCATCAACCTGATACGACCCTTCTTTCACCCTCTATACGAACCTCTCGATAAAACCTAACACTGTCGTTATGATTGTTAAGTTCCTATATGTCCATGTTATCCAGTCTACCTCCTTTAGAAGCTATATTTAGTAATTTTCCAGCAGCCGCCGCAGAAGAGTCGGTCACTAGTGGTGTCCCTGACCCCGCCTCGGGAGAGGGAGACCTGGGCCAAGAAGGCAGAGTTCCTGCTGGCTGTGGTGGGGTTCGCGGTGGACCTGGGCAATGTGTGGCGCTTCCCTTACATCTGCTACCAAAATGGAGGCGGTACGTACAGCTTAAGTAATAGATATTGAACATTCATCTGAGGAACGGGCAAATTAATGTTATTTGTCTTAATTATTTTGTATTTCTTCTTCTTCTTTCTTTCGTCGCTTTAGAAATAGAGATGCCTTGTACCAAACATAGTGCTGAGCATGTAGTACCGGGTTCAATTGCCAAAGTGTTATTGGGATTTTCAAGAATTATTAAGCAGCAGCTCGGAGTCTTGTTGAAAAATCGTGCCCGCTTGATGGCAATACGTTTGTCATCTACATATTATTTCAGGTGGTCCATCTATTTGGTTGTCTACCAATTTACCAACAATTTGAAAGCTATGTTTGCCTCTAGGTGCGTTCCTGATCCCATACTGTGTGATGCTGCTGTTCGGCGGGATGCCGCTGTTCTTCATGGAGTTGGCTCTGGGACAGTACCATCGCTGTGGCTGTCTGACGCTGTGGAAGAGAATCTGCCCAGCACTCAAGGGTGAGTGAAATTCTTTTGTTGCTAAGAGAATCTTCGATGACATTGATTCTGCAAGAATACGTTTTCAACACAAAGACGTTTATCAATTCAAGTGAACGCGAGTGAAACTTGCTTCAATTTACGACAGTGTTTTGATAGACAAAATGTCGTAAATAAATATTAAAACATAATCTTGGCATTTTTCAAATAAGTTGGACCTGGTATAGCACTTCTATGTTTCCAATAGTGTTTAGTAATTCATTGACATAATTTGAAAAGTACCTCGAGCTCGACTGACAACGCTCCCTATCTTTCATCCATAAAACTCCATTCAACGTCTCCCTATTGGCGAAAAAGTAAAGCAAATAGATACCGCGCCAATCAAAGATATTACCACTGAACAATACTCTTCAGGAGCTTTCAGGAGTTACAGAGAGTCGTCGAGATATCCCCAGGGGGCAGCACCGTTCAACAATCAGTATTGAGGGCTTAAATTGTTGTTTACAGCTTGTTTGTCAATGAAAAGGGCTTTTACGAGCTTTTATTATCCGAGAAAATTATTTGGAATTTCTATTAGTTGGTGGCGAAAGTAGGATAAAAATTTTGTTTCCTTCACACCGTGACTGTAATTAATATTTTGTTTAGTATAATTAATCGTATGTAGAATAAACTGCATCACGTGACTTTGGATGATAAAAATAACGGTAGAAAGACGAAATTTTTAATACCTATATAATTCATAATTTAATGAATTGATGGTTCGATTGTTATATTAGTAAAACTCACGTTCGTGTTACAAAAAAGACTTGTAATAAGACCGCAGGGTGGATACCGTAAAACATGATACACCAAAATCTACGCAAAAGATAGCTGTACCCGTAGCTTAACCCGTTGCTAATGTATATATGTATAAAAACCTATAAACCCACCACTTACCCATATTGTTTCCCAAAGTCAATATAAAACGAAAATCTGGCATTCGTGTGTAAACGTGGAGTGTCCGAGTGTCCGGGAGTGTCCGGTCACTATCGGACATTACTTGCGGCTTATAAATATACAGGAGGCAATGCTTTTAACACCGGACAAATGGTCCGGCCGAGTGGTTGGCTGGTTAAAATGTATGAAACGGATCCAATGAGGCCACTGTTTGTAGGATTGACTTCTGATTGAATGGCTGCTGGTAGTTTATCAGTGTAGGACTGTGTTGGAGGTTTGTTGTGATAAGATGTTGAAAATTAAGGAACTAGTGGTATTATTAGATAAAAATCTCTTAACAAAAAAACTTCTTCACAACTCCATGTATAAAATTGTTTAGTGATTTTAGTTTATCTAATATTTGAGTGAGTTTTCATGTTCAGATTTACTTCTACAAATTAATTTGAACTTATAGTAATCGTATACAGTCAAACAGACAGTCAACTCATAATAATAATTTTATTTAAACTTAGTAAGACAACTCTAAAGCAGAAAAAATACCCTTAAGAATATGCAAACTTTCATCGAACGTAGATAGCATATCATTGCATACAGGTAGTCATTTCCCCGCTGACATTGATATAAGTTGGAACGAGTCGATGAAGGGCACAGCAAATGTTTGCCGGGCGGATCACGCAGCATTCAGATCTGCGTCTAGGCGGAATAGGTACTAGTCTAGGTACTAATAGACTAGGCTGTCGTTATGTCAAAAAGGTAGAGTCGTTTTTAACCGACTTCAAAAAGGAGGAGGTTCTCAATTCGGATGTTTGTATTTTTTTTTTTTTATGTTTGTTCGCGCATAACTCCGTTGCTTGCCAACCGATTTGAAAAATTCTTTTTTTGTTGGAAAGGGTATACTTCCCAAATGGTCCCATAAAAATTTTATCGAAATCGGATAAGCGGTTTTTGAAAATCAACAAAAATCTAAAAAAAATCCTACTTGATATATGTGGACGATGTTCTAATACTGTAATTTACATACCAGGTAGTATTAAAATTATGGGGGGGGGGGTTGTGTAGGTACCACAACTAAAAAGTGAAAAATAAAAACTTTTTTACAAAAAATAAAACCGACTTCCAAAAAAAACACTACAAAGTGAAAAATAATTTCGATTTCGGAAGTCGGTGGCAAAAAATGAAAATACAAAACCGAAGACACCGACTTCCGAAATCGAAATTATTTTTCACTTTGTAGTGTTTTTTTTGGAAGTCGGTTTTATTTTTTGTAAAAAAGTTTTTTTAAAATGAATATTCTACTATATTTAGAGTCTCGGCAATCAACGACATCTTGTAAATAATGCTCGATGCGTTTCTGTCAACTGCTACGAAAATAGTTCTACGAGTCTACGAGGCTACGCTCGTAGCATAGTGCTACGAAACGTCAAGGCACAAGAAAGTACTAGATTTTTAATTAAGATTGTACTATTTTTTAATGTTTCTACTATAAGGACAACGTGCAAATTATGTCTGATGCGTTCCTGTCAACGACTATGAGATTTTTGCTACGATGTAACGTGATTAGCATAGTGCTGCAAAGCCTCATGTGAACAAGATATACTAGTTTCTAGAATTAATATAAAATCACTATTATTTTGAGTGTTTCAGCTATCATTAACTTGCAAACCATTTTTGATAAGTCTTTATCTACGGCTACGATAATCTTGCTACGACGCTACGTGCGTAGCAAAGTACTACGAAACTATGCAAACTCAATGTAGGGATTAGTATGATAGCTTCTCATAGGCTTTCGTCTAGGTACACGACACCCAATCTAGATTGTGATCTTAATACCTAGGACTTCACTGGTAGCCCTTTGACCACGGTGTATGTATACAGAGTGGAAGGGACATCGATGCGGGGCTAGTTACCATGGATTTAGTACGTTTAGACACCTTGGTTATTAAAAAAACAGCTGTTTTATAAAAAAAGTGTAATAAGTACGCAGTGAAAATGTATGATTTTTGGGCACAATATAATTATGTATATTTTTTTTAATCAGGCCAAAGTCGATATTTTGCTGCTGTTCTCCTTATTACTTCACTACGTTTTCTTCTATATTAAAGTTAAAGTAGAAAGTTTAAGAAAGTAAAACTTAAATCCGAAACGAATCCGCGATCCGGAGCAACACGGTTGGGTAAGAATATTCCGAAGTATTTTTCTGTCCGTGCTATATTGGCCGCATCAAGTTCGAGTCCCGGTAGATGCTCAGTAGTGATAATTTGACCAATCACTATACTTGTTCAGACTTCGCACTTCTTTTGTCGAACACCGAAGACGTCGAAAGATCTTTTTGCAATTATAAAGCTTTGAGCATTTTAAAACTTTAAATTTTCGTTTCGATTATTAGGCTGAAGATTTAAGAAGTTCTTTTTAAAGATTAATTTTTAGTGTAAGTTTATTGTTCAGCTGGCAAATTCTGTGACCAAATAACTCTAGTGAAACGATCCAATTAAAGCATAGTTTATGTGATAATGACGACACAACGCCTTTGATATTGATACGTTCTTGTTAAGGACATAGGAGTTAAGATGGTTGTATTAATTAACTTTAAATATCATATTTAGGTTATTACGACCATATTATGAAGTATTTATGGAGGGAGATCTTTCAAAGTATAGTCATACTTAGCATTTACTTTGATTTATAATCTCTCTCTTTTCGTGTGGTTAGTGACTAACCTGGTGTCAGAGTTTCTATACTGCCCATGGGTCTCTACTCTTACTTTAAATAACTAGGTACCTACTTAAGACCACAACTAAGATAATCTAAAAGAGCGCTTCACCCATCACGACCCCCTATTGAAATCTCAACAAAAGTGACTAAATATTTAGAAGATTCACACAACATGCCAGTTTACGACTCAGTTTTATCACATGTGGCCGTAGATCACTGTTATCCGCAAGTTCCGATAACAGAGGGATGCCCTTCGCCTTCCCAACGACGTTTATGGCAATATTCCCTCGATTGATTTCGTGTCAAAATATGGTACAACGCAGTTCACGAGTTGGGGAATGACGATTGTCATTTATAAAGGAAGTTGTTACAATGATTAATGGTTATGGGTGCAGTTTGTGTGTTTACTTTGATGTGCTGAATGTCACTGGTGCTAAGTACTTCTTTTAAAAAAGGGGTTAATGTTTTACTAAGAAAGAGTGACATTTACGTAAAAAAAGAAACTTGTCAAATAATTGACTGTCAGGAGTTCAGAACTGTTGTCGTCTGTGGTTTTCGGTTGCGGGTCGGATCGGGTCTTGGACGGAATCTGTTTTCAACATTTAATCCTGTTTAAGTTCAGGATATTCACTGTTTGTATATCACATCAGGAGACAGACGAGACTCGATACTCAAAATTAGATCTGCCCTCGCTAACCAACGATATTGCCCCATTTCTGTGCCGTATAATAAACCAATTCAACAGTTGCAGTAGATTCGAGCTATGATTGAGAAGGACGCCATCTCGTATCGAGTAAACTAATTAGCGGAGGCGGTGCGATATCATTTGATTACCCGTGACGACAGATGGCGCTGATTTGATTTCTACAACTTGAACTAACTTTGCGTCGCGAAAATTGACGCCCGCTGCACTGATTAATTGAATTTCGAATGTTTGAAGATTTATTATGAGATGATGAATGGATGAATGCTGTTTTATTGGCAGTTTGTGAAGATGTGGGGAAATTGGTTTTGGAGACATTAAATTCAATTAAGTAGATGAAGGGTGTAATTTGTTTGAAAACAAGATGGTAGGTAGGCGATTTGGTTGAACTTTTTGTGCTGTTTGATAGTATTGTCGAACTAATTTACACAACATCAAGCTTTGTTTTCCCGAAGAGTTGGGGAGAGGTACATATTAACAAAGTACCTACACCCACATATGCTATGCATTAGGGAGCGAGCCTATTGCCATCAATCGGTCACAAATCCAAAAAAGCTGCTATTGAGAAATTCCTGATATAAAAACGCTGCAACACTTTCCCCAACCTGGGTATCGAACCTCACGTCAACTCGCCCTCGTGCCCAACGAGGCAGTCAACAAGAAGAAAGGTAATAGTGAAACAAGCTTCGATATTATAGATACTTAGGCCTGGAAGTAACTCTTGACACATAATTATGGCCGTATTATAATCTGTCGTTTAATAATATATTGAACACCACAGCTATGGAATTTACAGTATCTATAGTTCTATACCAACACAGAGAAAATTCTAGAACCACTTATCCCCAGGCGTGGGCTACGCGATCTGCATGATCGACATCTACATGGGCATGTACTACAACACAATCATCGGCTGGGCGGTGTACTACCTGATCGCATCCATCTCGTCCATCAACTCGGTGCTGCCCTGGACCAGCTGCAACAACGAGTGGAACACCCCGCTGTGCTCCCCCGTCACCGCGCCGCAGACCAACCCCAATGCTTCCACGCCTGCGAAGGAGTTCTTTGAGTAAGTTATTGTTATGTTACGAATTTATTTATGAACTGTGATTAAAATTCGGAGTTTCCAAACTACTTTTTTCCTCAAAGAATTAGTTAATTGCATGCTAACTATAATCGCACATATTTGAGCCAGCCATTGAATTTTTTTATCCAACTAAATTAAAGCAACCGTGCATGATTAGTATCTTCAATCTTAGGAATCATATGCCACTAGTCTTTATATTTGATGTGCCGGGGTAGCGGTAACCCTTTCAGACAATCCCGCTTTACCGGTCTTCTCTTCTCTCTCGGCAGTACAGATGGATATATACTAGGAACATTAGAGCACAAGATTGTGTTAGCACTGTCGTACGATTAATGATACTAAAACCATCACCACGGAATGTTCTATATTATGGCAATGGCCCCACACAGACGCAACGTGCTGGAGCAACAGAGGTCCAATGGCCTGGACTATATGGGTCCCATCAAGCCCTCGCTGGCACTCTGCGTGTTTGGCGTCTTTGTATTGGTCTACTTCTCACTCTGGAAAGGAGTCAGGAGTGCGGGCAAGGTGAGTGCAATCAATAAGTCATTGATTAAACGCAAGCTGACAGACTTTATGGAAACGTTACCGGGAAGTTACATGCATCAGGTATGTTAGTGTTTTTGTAATTGAAGGTAGTCAACCCCGGTCTTGAAAGAATTTTCCGATTAGGTTTATAACTACCTTCTAAAAGTTTCAGTCACAAAAAATGTTGATGTCAAAGCAGATAAAAAGTGTTGAAGTTGGAAAAGTTTTTATAAATTGATACTAACACTCTCTGAAGTCCGTCATATCTCATTTATCATGACCGTAATCTTTTCTTTGGAATGCGCAAAAAGATGACGAATTTCTACGAGAATTTTGGCAGTTACCGTGAGAATTTTAAGTTCGTTGAACTCGAGAAGAAATTTTTTTATTTTTGCCTGTATTTTAACTTGTATATAAACTGTTTTTCACCTATACATTTTGAATCAAGACTTCTTTTTTGGAGATCAAAAAAAAATCAGCCCTGCATTCGAAACTTTCTAAAGTTGGGTTTAAAAATATATATATTATTTAGGTGGTGTGGGTAACAGCGTTGGCTCCTTATGCCGTTTTGCTGATCTTATTAGCACGAGGAGTAACGCTTCCGGGAGCCACAGAGGGCATCCGATACTATCTTACGCCAGAGTGGCATAAGCTGCAAAATTCTAAGGTAAGCATTCTAACTCGTATTACTTCTGTTGATGTATAGTGTTTATAGTAATATAACATATCCTGATTAATAATGTTTCTTTACAACTATCCCTGTTGGATTTTTCAAAAGAAGAGGAAGTTGAGACTATGAAATGTACATTATATTAGGAATCTCAATTTTACATTCATTTTGAAGACATAACTTTATTATTTATTGTAGCTGCCGCATCAATTACCCGTCCATCAACTACTACCGACCCTTTCACATTATACTCCACGGTACTCTACCGCTTCGTTTCTACCGCTAGGTGTGGATCGACGCAGCCTCCCAGATCTTCTTCTCCCTGGGTCCTGGGTTTGGCACCCTGCTAGCGCTGTCTAGCTACAACAAGTTCAACAACAACTGCTACCGGGATGCCCTCATCACGTCCTCCATCAACTGCCTCACAAGTTTCCTAGCTGGTTTTGTAATATTCTCCGTTTTGGGGTAAGTTATCGACGTCTCTATACGTAGACGTACACGTTTAATTATCTACTCTTTGAAAATTATAACACTAACTTCCTAAAATTTAAACTCAGTTTACTTTCGAGTATTTTTTGCGATGCAAGATCTTTCTCTTTGCATTATTTTCACTCGCTTCCATTTATCTAATTTTGTTATCGTTAATGAAAATGTGACTTTGCCTAGGCCCCCTGCTTTTTAAATCACTAGTGACTTTGTCATCGTTTGTCATCGTTACTTTTTCTTCCCACAATCGTTACAGCTCCGCTCAGCTCAGCTACAGTTACTGAAAAGAATATTCCTTGTTCCGAAAAGCATGATACAATCACACATTCTTTTGGAAAATCCAAATCGCGTTTCATTATGCTAGCTATATGGTTCACCATGCAAACTTCAATACTCCTGCCTCCTTTAGCTACATGGCACACGTTCAGAACAAGAGCATCGAGGAGGTGGGTCTGGAGGGTCCGGGGCTGGTGTTCATCGTGTACCCCGAGGCCATAGCCACCATGACCGGTTCCGTCTTCTGGGCTATCATCTTCTTCCTCATGCTCATCACGCTGGGACTTGACAGTACCTTTGGAGGTAAGCATAGCTAGATAAAATTGGTGACTATAATTTGTGTTTTTAAAAGCTGAACACGGGTTGCTCGTTGATGTATTGTGTGAGAAATTCCGTTAGTGAATAGGTAATTAACTAAGTGTCAGTGAACTGTGACTCACTGCGTTAATTATCATCTTATGCATCAAACGCAATATCAACTACTTTCACCTACGCTAACCCAACTCAATCCATACTATGCAGACTAACCAATCAGGATCAGCCTTCAAAAGACAAAGGATAATTCGTGAAATTCCTCACCAGGTCTGGAAGCAGTGACCACAGCTCTCTGTGACGAATACCCAAGGGTGCTGGGGCGACATCGAGAGGTGTTCGTCGCAGTTCTACTTCTGTTCATCTACATCTGTGCCCTACCGACTACTACCTACGTAAGTAGCTCGTAGCTTAGGTACAGACGACCTCTTTATTGCTTCACCACATTTGGCAATAATTGTCAAGTAAATTGAAACTGCACAAAGTTGAAAATACTTTAAAACTGCCACAATGATACGAATAGACCATGACGTCTTAAGAAGTGCATATGACATTCTACCTTATGGTGGTCAAGCAATTACGAGCTGACCATACTATGTACTGTGCCTAATGTGTTAGTTTAGTCTCTTATAAAATACACAGGAAATGATTCTGCTTCTATTTGACTGACCTCAAAAGGTAGTAACGTTTCATTGAACAAAACAATGATGCACTGAAGCTTTCTACATCGCTGATTCCTATTATTTGAAGCGTGTGTATTTTATATGAGCATTTCCTTGAAGCCAATGTTCAACTAGTACATTGGTTTCTCAATCAATTGAATCTTGTATTTGTTTTCTGTAGATAATATATACACTACGTTCGAGTAGTTACGAAACGAACTTATTTATTTACGGTTGCGCCATGTGACTCCATATACTGTATGCATACTATTTCAGTTTACTGCTTCGCTTACGGGATAAGCACATCTGATTTAATCAAATCTATCATAATTAAAATCTGTATAAGCAGTGATAGCCTAGTGGTGTGACCGGCGGACTGCCAAGTCATAGGTCTCGAGTTCGAACCCAAGGCACGCACCACAAAATCGGTGAAGGAAAACATCGTGAGGAAACCGGCATGCCTGAGAGATATTTCTCAACAGCATGTGATGCTAAGTCAGAGGTCCATGGGCAGCATTGAAACTCTGACACCAGGTTAGTCACTAACCACACGAAGAAGAAGAATCTGTATATTTCTCAAAATTCAATTATTAAATAACTACCTAGGCGACGCTTCTGTTACGCTAAGTTTTTACGATTTGACAAAATATCGAGATACCTTTATCACGATCATCTGCCTAACCTTTTTCCAACTATGTTGGGGTCCGCTTCCACTCTAACCGGATGCAGCTGAATACCAGTAAGTATTTAACATGGAGCGACTTCCCATCAGACGTCCAGAACCCAGTCATTGGGTATTATACAACCCCTTTATAAGCCCGGTTGTCAGACTTCTGACTGCATGGCTTCTGACGACCCGTAACGACTGTCTAAGATTCACAACAACCGGTACCAAAAGCGTCTCGGTGCGTAAAGATGGTCTCCCATCGACGGACAAACCGCGGAAAGCGTAGCTTAACCTGGTCGACCGATCCGTGCGACTGTTATTATTAAGCCACAAGCCCCTCTCGTACAAATGTATATTAAATTTAATATGAAAGTATTATTCACATGAACCTTCCGGTATAAATTCTATAAAAGGTGGCGACACAGACGCAATAATCGACTTCATGTATACATATAGAATTACTCTTTTAAAGGGTAATTTTTCTGAGGCAGCGAAGCCTTGTACAGACCACGGTATTTCGGGTAAGACTAGCCTATAGTAAAATATGCTGTTCGATAACCATAAAATTCGGTAAAATGATTGGGCAGTTAGGTAAGACAGCGTTTAGCGAGGTAAGTGAAAGATTACGGCCGGGGGGCGAGTCAGCACAAAAAGTTATTGCTTCATCATACGGTGCCCGGCTACCCGTAACTCATGACCGGACCAAACGGATAATGTGGGGCCTCGTGGACCAGGGCCTTGAGCCTACTAAAATAAATCAATAATTATATGAAAATGCCTGTCTTGTTTTGGAGAAAATAAAGTTAAATAGGTAGTACCATGGCTCATTTTGACGCAATATTTTTGGACATGTTAACATGAGTTACATGTGTTCTTGAAAATTGTGTTTTAGTTTGTCCTTGGCCCCGAGGCATTACGGTTTTTGTCATAATATTAAGTTGAATGGTTAGTTGTTACGCGTTTTGCAAGAGGTATGACCTGACAAATTTTCGAAAAGCGTTTATTCCTATTGAGATGATATGAAACTCTCCATCAACTTCACAACACATTTAACAGAAAGCCTCAGCTACACAACACAGGTATCACTAATAAATTACGTTCCGTTATCTCAGCGAATGTATTCCGTTGCATAATTCATGGTCATCACTCAGCGGGATGACCTGGCACTACATTCGTTCACTGTGGTGTAGGGAAGCTTTGTTTTGCTTTTATTTCGCTCCCTGTTTTCATTACAGAGGTGTTGGTTTATACTTTTCTGGCTATTAAGTTCTTTTAATTGCCCCCAATAACTTTAAAATTTCTGCAGAAGTGAATAGTTCAGCTACATTTTGCTGCCTTGAAATAAGCTGCCATCTCTTTGCTATCCACCGAATGAATCTAATCTTGAGTCTGAACCCGTAGACACTACATCTAGCCCGAGACTCGATCCCAGGATCTGGTATGGTTATTATTACATGCTCAATATCCTACGCAAGCACTAACGAAGTAATCGCACATGCGACCATCAATGGGGTTGTCACCCTTATTCGGAACATAACGTTTATTCGGACGCGTTTTCCTTGACTTGTGGTTTTGTACTTGTTTGTTTCAAACAAACTGTTTATTAGTTAGGGGACACCATCGAGAACACTAACGTTCATCCCTTCTAGGGCGGTGTATACTTGGTGGATCTCCTCAACGTGTACGGGCCGGGTCTGGCTATCCTGTTCGTGGTGTTCGCGGAGGCAGCCGGGGTCTGTTGGGTCTACGGCGTGGACCGGTTCTCTGAAGATGTGAGGACCATGCTGGGACACACTCCTGGGTGGTTCTGGAGGGCTTGCTGGTCTTATATCAGGTAAGTGCTGCCAATCAAGAAAGTGTTTACACACTATGTAGTCTGATATTATGGTGGTAGTCTGAACAAACAGATGTTTATCGAGGTATTTTTCCTGATTTTTATGAAAACCTTAATATAGTCACAGCAATTACCGCATCATACCGACAAGCAAGATCTATTTACAAATGCCGTAATTTAGTATAGAATTTAATGTTCATGAAAATTTCTGCTAGCCTCATAAGTACTCGTCGCTTCGAGAACTGACACCACACCACGTAACTACTGAAACCTGTGGCTAATATCTTCCTTTCTGCCCACAGTCCAGTATTCCTACTGGTGCTGTTCATTGTGTCAGTGCTGGCCCACGAGGAGATGCTGGGCGGGGAGTACGCGTACCCACCATGGTCCATCACAGTGGGCTGGATCATGACCGGCACAACCGTCTCCTGCATCCCGCTCTACATCGTGTACAAGTTCGCGATCACGCCTGGCAGCTTTATGCACGTTAGTAGACGGACACCTGTGACAACACGGTTTCTTTTTCTGTTTTAGAGTCAATTGATTCAGATACGTGACTTGTTTACTATGCCAAAAAGTCAAATACTTATAATAAATTATTTGGTTTATCTCATATTCGTAGATTTACTAATTTGAGTTAGAGTTTTTAAAGATAAATAATCCACTGTTGCATTTTAGAACAACTGAAAAAGGCAATCTGCAAAATGAACCAATTTTTGGATATGTTTTTCTAGTATAATATTAGTAGTAGTAAATAATATTGCGACTGAACTTACGATTGTAATTTTCTCAGCGCATCAAAACGATCAAGGAACCTGAAGTGATCTCGATACCGCCAACGGACGCAACAGTATGCAGCCTGTGACCTGACCAGACCTACTGCTCAGCAACTCTGCAGACGAAGCCAACCATCGAGTGGCTTGTGTAATACACAACACACAACTATGCAAAGCTGCAAAAACTCTGCAAAATCTACCAATATTAGATACTCTGCTTATCAAGTTATCTTTAAAATATTTAAATACATTGCACGGAATAGTGGTTTTGCAGACAAGAAATGTATGAAAGTTGTTTATATTATTGGGATTGAAAAGGAACTCCGGTATGTTATGGTATATTTAAGAATATATTAAATCAGTGTCATGTTGTAGATTTCAAGCATAATCTGCTTTTGGTAACTTGTAAGGTTTTTTGAGAAAATAATAATGATAAGCGTAGTTATAGCCACGTAATCGAATGTAGACAGAGTTAAACGAATACTTGCCAACAGCATTTAATTTAGCTGTATATTGAAATAATCAATAACCATATAAGCCTGCATATTAAACTACTAAGCATATATTAAAATAAACTTTCTAGTGTTTTTATCTTCTTGTTTATAATATGTACAACGAATACTATTAAGTGTATAATGGATCTAGATATACAATATTGTATAAGTATTCTGTATATTATCTCAAAAGTGTTGCTGGACAGACTATAAAATATTTGCAGGAATGTAAGAAATATCTATACTGTCTGAAAACTTCGCAAAGTAAGCACGTGTTTGATAAATACGTGCTTATTTGTTTGTTTACAGATGGTATATTTAATTTCATTATATGTAAAAATGCTTGATTAATTTTAAAATACATTTTAAAATAGTACTAAGCAAACCCCATTGTAAATATGCTTTTACTTAGAGATATACATAAATATATGTATTTCTGTATTCCTGGGCAATGAGTGCAGAAATTAATATATTTACAACTATTTATATTAATATAACGTGTGTATATAATTTTAGAAATGAAAAATGAAGTTAATGGGATCATATGCATAGGTTTTTGATCTAGTCAACGTTTGTGAAATACCTTTTAATATCGTAGTTAGCTCGTAGATATATTTCATTGGACACGTAGATATAATATATAATCTTAATAAATTATTGTAGTGAAGATTTTCTAAAGATACATTCGGGTCTTCTTGTAATAAACTCAAATTAACTAGTTTAGTCCTAATTAGCGCCAAGTTGTTGCTGGACAAGTAGGTTCGTATTTAATCATTATAAACAATACATTAGTAGATATTTTTGAAATATAACAATGAGGAGTTTAGTACGTAATAGGTTAATAAGTACATAAGGATCTTAAAATCACTCTTTGCAAAGCAATTTCCGAACTTGTGACCCAGCATTTCCTAGCTTAACAAATGAAAATATGGAATATCTTTTAATCATTCTCATATTAGTGAATAAAACATAAAAATAATGTATTAGGGGTGTTTGTATTCACCCACGTCAGAATTGTTAAAACATTTCCCCATTAAAATTCTTAAATCAGTAGTTGATCTAATAAAAATGTAGCAAAAAACATAATGAATCATATAAAATAATCTCCTTCCAGTTTAATAGTACGTTATACTTATTATACCAATAAATGTTAAGTGTTTTTATAATAAAATATATATTTAAAAAGTAGTTCATATACCCACAGAGCTATATTTACGCGACTTTACAATTTGTTGATTTATTTTTATACGTTTAATCTATGTTGTTTGAAGGTGTACGCAAGTTGATGTGTAGTGTCGTATATACTCGTAGTAATGTAATCGTTGCTTGTACGTGTTAGAATAAACGACAGATGTGTAGACTGGGCCTGTACCAGCCATTCCAGGTCCATCTAGCCATTTGTTTTACCAATACAACGTTGTTTCATTTCTGCCTTCACTTTTAACCTTGATCGTTACAAAGCCGTTATTATCATATTTTTTATGTCATTAACGCAATTATAGTCTTTTACGACAATAAACTACAAACAAGGAGACATAAAAGCTACAAACACACTATTATCGGTCGTTAATGAGTTTAGTTCTAGAATATGAATACAAAATTCAACTCAGAACCTAGAGCAATCAATACTTAACCCCATAAGTTCATAAGAAAAATTCTCTCAAAACGACAATAAATATTACCGTGTAAATCGTTGAGCTCTTATAAGCAACTGGCTTCTCATAGGCGAACATCTAATGGGTACTCTTTCCGGTCGTTTGAAGACACAACACTTTGTGTGTAGGTTCCCACATTTTGGACAATGAAAAATACATGAAACTTAACTCAATTTTCTTTAGCTCTTGAGTTCATAAATAGAAACCACTAGAGTAGTAAACATCTTTAAAAGAAGGGTCACATTTAGAACACCTCAAAAACACCTTTAAAAAGGGTTTTCTAGCGATGCCATGAAACCTATTTCAATGGACAAACGCTCTTGCATGTCTTTGGCACATGCCATCTAGATTTTGACATATTTTGAATCCGTCACAGTCTTAATAAATTACTCTTTGATCCGTCATCCATCCGGATCAGTAAAACTAACCAAAAAAATATATTAGGAACAGATATAAAATCAAAAGTATGATACAATCTATTTATGAAATCGTAAAGTGAAGATGTTTAGTAAAGGGCGAACTTGTAACAAAAACATCCCTACGCTTGTATGGCGACCAAAACTGTAAACTTCAATTGCGTAAGTACTTATGTATAAACCTACCTACTGATACGAGATTCTCTTATATCCTATCACTAAGCTGCTGCCGTTATCCTCATTTATTTGAGGTCAAAGCAGTACCTCTCCTACCATTTCTAGTATCGTATATCCTTATTTCTATAGGTATCAGAAAATTCAATTACAACAACAAATTAATCGTAGAGAAATACTTAATTGGGAAGATGATACCAAACAAATTCCCTTCGAGACAATATATATAATTAAAAGGTTCTTTTCTAAATTAACTACTTTCCAACACAGTTATATAAAGTTAAAAGATACAGATCTTGTACTACCTATCTCAGATGCCTAGGGACTAAGGAATGATTTAGCAAATGAAAATTTATGGAAAGTTTTCAAATTGACTGTTCCAAACCAACCAATCGTAAGGTTCAAATCCTTGCACAAATGTATACACATCTACAAAATTTACATGCACATAATCCTATATCCCCGCTAACAATGTTTAAGATCCATTGACACTTCGACAGTAACGTTGTAAGTTCCCAAAAACTGATTCAACAGACGCTTGCGCAGAATCTCTGTGACTCTCACTTGGAGACAGTAGCAAAGTGGTTGAGCTGCAACGGCGAGATATGGGGCGTGGGGCCAACACTGGTGTTCGCCAGTGCGGCCGCACTCTTTCTCTACAACGAGCTGAAAACCACCGTCTTCGCCGGAAACCTTGCTCAAGTCTACATGCTGGAGAAAACCTTGATTGTAAGTTTCGTATTGCAATAAGGTAGGGAAAACTCAGAACTTTCTTCTGAACTAAACCCGGGATGTGGATCTCATAAGATTAATCGCTTTTGATAGCCTGACAGTGGTTCAAATGTAACAGTCGGACCATTTCGAGCATGTCAAAGTCAAATCATTTATTTCAAATAAGCACAAGAAAGGCACTTTTGAACGTCGAAATTAACAAGAAATAGAATTGATTTTAGTTACCCCTTCCAAAAGGTAGTGTCGTATAGAGAAGAATGGGCAAGAAACTCCACCGTTACTCTTTTAAAATGTTTGACATGTTCATGTATCCAGTCGAGCACATCTGTTCTGTTCAATCTTACATAACCTAGCCAATTTTTCGTCAGATGAGAGATAATGAGTATCTCTCATCTGACTAGGTCAACGGTTTACCATAAACAGTCGTGCTATGTCATGATTACTGACCTTCGTTACTCAATTCTCCACGATATTACTATGTTGTATATGTTATATTGCAAATAAAACAAATCCATTAGTCTGTGTTCTGTGAGCAAGTCTATTGGTCTTACATACTTTGGACAATGGAAAGAAGGATCACAAGTCACACAGAAAGAGATGATCATGATGATGATGTTGATCATGTTATTTATGTTTTAAATAACACGAAGTTTTTACATTCTATAGTCTACTATGGTTCTCGGTATGCTGGCCCTGATGATACACCTGTGGGTCTGCACCATGCGCTTCTTTCAATACTACCTTGATACGCTCATTAGAGAGGTGAGTATCAAAATATTGTCTAATTATAAGTAGGTAGGTACGCTTAATTTAATTCCCACAGCAGCACACGACTTTATATTTTGAGACGTTACTCAAATATTTTATACTAGCTGCTCCCGCACGGTTTCGGCTGCTCGTCTCCTATTCGTAGCGTGATGTTACATAGCCTATAGCTTTCCTCGACAAATGGACTATCCAACACAAGAATTTTTCAATTCGGACCAGTAGTTCCAGAGATTAGCGCGTTCAAACAAACAAACTCTTCAGCTTTGTATTTTTATAATATTAGTATAGATAGTTTTTATATCTTTATTATTATTATTATTATCTTTATACCTGCCGGCTTCTGTCCTTTATTTCGTTCGATGACAGTCCAGACCACAAAATACTTAACAGCTACATTTTTTTAAACTTCCCAGTATGTATACTACGTTTGTAGGACTGGTGGCGCAGGAGCATGCGCCGCGGTTGTTCGTATAAAAAGCTGTTCGTTCCGAGGTCGACACCCGCAGCCTTCAGTAGCAATTGCCCATTGCTTGCGAAATTTTTAGGGAATTAATTAACGCCTGCATTCCTACATATACCTACCACCTAATAGCACAACACTCCGTGTCACACAATGTATCCGTCAGAGTGCAGGATATCCTACAGATTACTCCTGACGAAAGTCTATCACTGAAATAATATAACAGTGCGGGATTTCTCATGAACTGTCTCGTGACCATAGGTATTTACTTTATTTTTTTATAGGTAACCATAAGCGACAGAAGAGGCCTAAACTTGCCTGCCTTTTCCCAATAATGCAAGATTAACCGGGTGCAGATAAATACAATAGTATAATAATAACATTAAAAATGAATAATTTTCTCTTTCGGCAGAGTCCAAATATGCTGCTAGAGATGACGACAGCTGGTCTCCTGGGCGGGAAGGCGGAGCTGGTAGTACTGGGTCCTCTGACGAGGTTCCTCCGGCAGCAACAGCCACAGATTCACATCACAATCTGTTGGTTCCTGTCGCTGTGCTACGCAGACTACATCCGCAAGAACTATTGCCAGAGATTTAACCTGCCGTATTTGGAACAGTGGTTGGTATGGTTGATGACTATACTATTTTTCTTATACTATGTCCTCTTCGTGAAAGAAAAACAGTACAGTGCATAGAAATAGCAAGCTTTTAACCCTAAAATCCCAATGCAGATTTTTTGAGAATTGTTTTTTTGGATTTACTCGTTTCTGCTGCGGCTCGGTCGTAGGACCTGGCAACTTTCAATTATCATTGAAAGTTGTCAGAGGATGTTACCTACTATCGTATTATACCTTTTACAATTATATAAGCTAGCGAAACTATCGAACTGTCGATATCAAAACATGATTAATCATTTTTATGTATATAATTTAATTTCGCTAGCTAAATAATTAGACCTTGTACGTTATGTTTATGGTTATATTTACGTGGTGATCTGGATACTACGTACTCGATTCAGGTGCCGAGTTTCGACAGATTTTCTGTAGAAAGAGTTTGTTAGGTTAATGATGACTTCTTTCTTACTTATTTAGTTGCTTGTAATCCATAATAATATTATAAATTCGAATGTAACTCTCTCTGTCTGTAACGCGGACGAAGTCGAAAACAAAAGCTAGCACTTAATAACTAAATTTTTACAAAATTTTCAAGTACCTACATTTATTCTGATCGCAATGCTGCTTTGTTATCTCCACTATCCTTGGTAGAGACTGCCTAAGACATTAAGTTCGCCTTTTATGTTGCATATATTTTTAAATATACCTACCTACTTAAATGACGAAACTTAATATATAATAACTTTTTTAATGTGTCGCCGTGGAAGCAGGCAATCCGAGTTGCACGACCGCGCCGTCCAGTCAGTCAACCGCACCATGCAGAGTGTCAACAGTTTCGTGGGCTCCGTACACCAGCGACTCCGGGGGTTCGCACCGCCCGACCAGCAGGAGTGCCCATACTCAGCGACCGACGCCCAACGTACTACGTAATGATTTTAGTTCAATGTAACTTACCACCCGTAAACGTCTCGAGTCAAAACCACTTGGTGCACATGCCGTCCCCACCAAAGTGCACTAGTAGAGCATCTTATCCGACACTACGCCATTCATTTCGACGTCACGCGTGACGCGTCTTCATCATAATTATGACCGGGCTGTTAGACGTCAAAAAAAATTTTAAGAAGATAAACAGGTCTTTATTCTCTTCATTGTACAGAACTATCACACGATTCACTTTCTGAAGGCAAACGAAACCCATCGTTTTAACAAAACCATTTTAGACGCCTTTTGCCCCATCTCCAGAGAATAGAATGAAGAATGTTGTGTCCAACAGTTTTATTTTTCATTGTTTTAGCTGAACAAACCTATTAAATAGATTGTTAGAAAGCATTTATTTAGACAGAGTTGTTCACTAGAGTGAGAGCGGGGCTTCTAAGGGATCGTCGGTCGTGGTCTGTACCTCCTGCAGCGGCGTGTCACGTAGCGATCGGGGCAGCATGTTGGACATATGCCACACGCCGATCCTTAGTAAGTCGGCAAAGGAGCTCACCATGGGGCTTGTTGACAAAACGAGCGAGACCACTGCGCATCTCCTCGAGAAACTCAGAAATGACATTAAAGTAAGTGATCAGATAGGCCGGATAAAGAGTAACTTATCAAAATATCCCGACATCCCCGTCTAGTTCAAACAGGGTCTAGCGCACGCTCTTGACTAGCTAGGCGACTTCTTAGACTAACAGAAACGAAATTATTTGCCCAACGATTGTTAATATGATGGCTCCTCGTAGGTTACCCGTACCCATTGTTATGAAGCCAATCTTTTTTTAATTGTCACCTAGAAGTACTGATTACCTACTCCTATTTAAATAAATAACTTTATAAGCATCAAAGAATGACGTTAAGAGCTAGACATTGCATAAATCGTTAAACGGGGCACCTGCAGTCAGACTGAATAAGTTCTTCGTCATGCTATCATCGACCTGTGAGAAGAAGCCTTTATTCATAAGTCGACAAAGCAACTTTATATCTAACTCGAGAACTAGTAGAATCTATAGGTACCAATACCATCATTCATTCTCGAGGGTCCCTTTAGTAGAATTTGCTACAGGATCCGCGCTGGCTTAATAAGTACCGTGCTTATGCTTTACTAAGTGTATTTTCCCTGCAGGAGACCAGATGTACCTGTTCTAGTGCACCGAACACCAGCGTCATTAGTCCTATGCCAAAAGAAACCGAGCCTTGAAGACTATCCCTGGAGGCACATCGAAAAGCGTCCGTACGACTCACTATTTCAATGACATATCTTGGTTCTTTTATAATAAGTATATTTAAAATTAGTCATATTCATGGTGTTTTTTATTTCCTTTCATACGTCTACTAATCTAGTTTACTTTCATCATTTTCCTGGTAACGTCATAGATGTAGGGTGATTGATACTCAGACAGGACCCCGTTGGTACACTGGGTAGGACACCCTATTCTGTAAAGGAATGTTCTATGATGGTAGATTATGATAGGAGCTGCAGGGTCTAAAGAAGGTCTGGGTAGGTCGCTAGCACGATGTCATCAAAGGACATCATCCATTTTGGCCCAAATGTGAAAGTGCCGGCCAAAGAAAAATTTTGCTGTATTCTGTTAGAACTTGTCCCCCTAAGCATTTGTTATTATGGCACCAAAGCTGTGTGACCATTGTACCTGGTTTTATTTGAGTTTAAAAAATCTGCCTTTTTTCCATTCCATTTCATTTCCATTTTCGATGAAATCACTTTTCTAAAACAAATGAAACGTCCTGCCATAGCATGACATTTTGATTTGAAGAGTTCTTAGCCTTTTTATTATTTTTTTTCGGGATTTTCTAAAAAAAAAATACTGGTGTATCTTCCGTTCAAAGATTATGAACTGTTTAATTATATATAAGGTACATGTAGGATTTACAGCTTTTCTACTAATTATATTAAACAATTGAATCGTCATCGTCGGGCATATGGTCCAATCACATCAATGACATGCCCATCGCAAGAACGGTTTGAGGAGGTTTTTGTATTCATGATGGCTGTAAGACTTCCGTTGAAAAAAATAGTTACCACTTTTTTGCAAATCGTAATTGCTTTCCTTTCATCTTCTGGGCTCAAGGGGTTTCCGAACAGATGGTTAGGTAGCAACAAGTTTCGTTTCGTTTCACGTTCTCACGTGACATGTGATCAAACCCAAGATTTAAAGGCCCAAAATCTTCTACAAGTGCATTACGTCCGATTTGTAAAAATCTATGGAATGTTGCTTCGCCACATTTGAAAATGTTAGCAAGTCTCGCGTTTGATTCTCCAGTTCTCAACTTAACTAATACTGCCGCCAATACAGTTCTTTTTTTATTATTTAATCTCAAGCTTTGCAAACTCTATAGCAATTCTGCAAACTGGTCTTGAAGGATACCTGTCCAGGTATGAAACTCGTCTGGTGCCATATTTTCGTACTGTTCGAAGTCAATAACATCTTGCGTAATGTGTCTCTGTAACGTTGACACTATATTGACTATCTGAGCAGCAGTGAAATCTTCCAACGCGTTGTCTTGCAGAGGAAGTAAATGCCACAGATTTTGCTCCATGTGTTCAATGCATACACGTGTACTTTGTGGCACAAAATAGCTGTATCGGCAGAGCATACGAAAAGTAATATTCGCCGGGATACGATGACGAGATTCATTTAAACAATATTGAAAAATGCAATTATTCGAAGTATTTGGTGCGCGAAGAAGACCTGGCAATTCTAACGAAGTAGGGCTTGGATTTTCGGGTGGATCAACTTCCTGGCCAGCTTGCTCTTTGGTTTCTCGAATACGTCGTCGGTGCGTTCGTTCTGTTCTTTGCCAACATGGACGGCAAATGAATTCGGTGGCCTCCAACTGAAAAGTAAAAAACAATACAATTTCTTTAAAACAAGTATAAACAAGTATAATTCTTAAGGTGCATGGAAAAGACATACAAGTTAATAATATAGGTATGTAATCGTAAATATAGTGGACTGTGTTCTTACCTGTCGAACTAGTAATTCCTCTATCACTATTTGGGCAACATCAAGATGTTCGCTTTCACGGGAACTCCAATTATATCTTCGTCTATTCTCGGTTGGTTCACGACACAAGATACATAAGTCTGCCATGACTCACGTTAATATAACAGCTTTAAAAACAATCACCAATCTTTAAACTTAACGTAACAGTCAATAATAAAACTTATCAAAGATGATAACAAACAAAAACAACAAAAGAGCGTATAGCGGGAGCTAGCGACATCACACAACGTACACGGCAGCGTCGCATTCGGTACTAAGTAGTTGAGACGAGCGAGGCAGGGCGGGTCGGTTAGCAGGTAGAAGAGGGAAGGGTACCGCATTGTGTGGCGTCAGACGGCTCTTACCTGGAAGATACTATTCAATATGTCATGCTATTTAAGTTTTTGACAATTGATTTCATCGAAAATGTAATCTTAAAGGCAGATTTTTTAAACTCAAATAAAACCAAGTACAATGGTCACACAGCTTTGGTGCCATAATAACAAATGCTTAGGGGGACAAGTTCTAACAGAATACAGCAAAAATTTTCTTTGGCCGGCACTTTCACATTTGGGCCAAAAATGTATGAAGCGTGGATGATGTCCTTTATACCAAGTGGCAACGTCCTCCAAAATTCTTCATGGCTTTAATTTGTTATTTCATTTATTTTAAATTGTTATTTTCTCGACATCTTATTACAGGCACAGGTTAACAGAAGTAATGCATTATTTAGAGAGCAGAGCTTAGAACTCATCTCCTATACCTGAAATTGCGGCAATTATCCATAACTGTCATAATATAATTAAATATTTCTAAATAAGATTGATACGTAGCCATCAAGTTATAAATAGCCCGATTCATTTACTTACAAGTCTTGTGTCCAGTGTATTTTCTCATTGGCAAAACATCGAACGTCCATACAAGATTTCATCGCCTATTTAACCCCTTTAGAGGGTGAATTTTCAAATATACTTCTTGTGCTCACCTTCGTTTGAAAAGGAACTCTTGTGCAAAATACCGTACTTCTAGACCCAGCGTATTACACCGTGAATTACCTAGCAATGAATGAATTTAAAATTTTCTATCAGGCAGATTAATAAAATTGTTAAGTAAAGGAGGTCCGTCACAAACTCATTCGGACCGTTACTTAAGCCCAAACAAAAATTATGTTAAAAATATCATAGTAAAATAATTTTGATTGACGCAGATTATGAGTGGTATGTCACAACGATCATGGTGACATAGAAGTTAATATTTTTGTGTAAATCAACAAGAAAGTCTAATAAATCATAAGCCCAATGTTAAATTTCGTAGAAAACTATTTGGATTTAAAAAATTGTGATGTGGGAAACCTCTTTGTGGAGTTACATGGAAAATGAAGGAACTGAGGTAGGCAGAGGTTAAGTTCGAGGCTGGGGGCTTCGCATGCTTTATTTTTTTTTCTTTTTGTTTCGGGACACTTAACGCGCGTGTCTTGCTTACGTCGTACTTCCATACCTAGGTACCTAACATGAGTACTTATAACGATATAGTTAAAAAAAACTGTCCATGCAGTTCCTGGCCCGTTCTCCATACGAACCTACTATGCTTTGAGAAGAGAAACTAGCTTCATCTTTCTGTCTGCCCAACGACTTTGACAATTCAAAAGTTCCAGTAGATGGTTTACTTAAAATAAATGCTTTTATTTTGAGTCACAAAGTGAACAGGCACATCGGAGGCGTATCATCTAGATGGACGACGCAAACATAAGCAGATTACCTAGGCCCTAGCAAGCCGCTCTGCATAGTTCGAAATTCGCTATATACTCACCAAGCGTACACCAGCGAAACGCCTAGCTATGTTTCTCTCTGTCAAGCTGCGTGTGGCTGGCTGTTCTGGTTCAAGGAAGGGCGTTTGGTAGCACCTACAACCCATATGTGAGCTGCGCATCAAACAGACGTCGCCGACAACCTGCATCGTGCAAGCAGTTATCCGCGCGACTAACATCATAGGTATAACATCCCGACATTAGTCAACAGGCAGTAGCCTACCGGAGACAACAACTGTCTGGTCGGAGGATCTCCTTTTTTCTATGGAAGATGAGGAACTTTACACCCTATTCCTCATACCTCTATAGCTAGCCGAAATGATAACATTCATCACATATATTCACATTGCAGCTATTCGAGTGGGCGAAGTGCGGAGACGATGCGGTATCGGTGGTGCCGACAGTGTTGTGGGCAGCGGGCGCGGGGGCGTTCGCGCAGAGGTTGCTCTCCGCGCTCTTCAGACGGTTCGTGTTCCGACGGGTACCGCTCTGGGAACTCATTTTACAGGTAGGTACCCTACTCTTTGATATCTAAATGAATGAATCTGAATCTAAAATGGAAAAATTAGAACGTGCTACAAAAGGCACGTTTCTAGTAGCACGTCTACCGCTTGGGCGGAGCACCGCCGTGTCCTCGTAGAGGCGATCGGCGGCGGCGACCTCTCGCGCCCGGCCCTGGTGCAAGCCATGGTCCGGGGCGAGAGGAAGTGGGAGGCAGTCACCTCCTTCTGCGAAAAAGTCATGCTCGCGAAGGAGGTGGCGGGATGGGAGAGAGAAAGGTCCTCCCGCCCCGGGCGTGGGGAGCCACGTGACGACTCCCGGCCACCGTAGGCGCGGGCCTGCGGACGGTGAGTAATGGGTGACTCACCGTCCGACCAGCACCAGACCCGTGCCGGACGGCGCGTATATGTTCCACGCGCGCCTCAAAGAGATGTCAGCATATGAAGGGGCCCCTCAGGGCCAAGCCTGCCGGGTAAGCGGGAATTTCGAAAGGGTTACCGCTACCCCGGAACATAAAGGGCTACGGAAGGAACATGGATGGGTTTAGTCAGTAAGAGTCTGACACTCCCTTCCGCTCCACCCAGAGCGGGAGCAGTCATAGGATGATTTCCCAGCCTTAAAAAAAAAAAATAAGCACGTCTACAAAGTCTACGCTAATGCTACGTCAACGTAAACTAAAGTAAATACCTACTGCGGGTTTATGGTTTTGTAGCAGATGTGAAAGAAACAGACTGAATATGCCCTCCAAACTAAAACCCATCACCGAAAACTTAAAACACTATATCTATCCGGTTTTTGTAGCTATCTAGCAGAAAGCAATTTATTTTAACAAAACTAAACGACATACGCTGAAGAACAATATTCAGTTTCATTATTCTCCTCTCTTCTCTTGTCTTTATTCGAATTTATTTAGATTTTTTTAGATCAATTCAGTTTGTAACCTATAAACCGATTTGTTTCCTTGCAGCACCTACTATTCATATGGATGGTGATATACAGCCTACACTTCTGGATCATGGTGGTTCAAGTCATAAAAACCACCGTAGAGTATTGTTTTGATGTAAGTGGAACTTTTAATTTGTTTGGGGGCAGCTTATTGCATGCTAGCTCGGTTTAACTTTAATTAGAATTGTCATAGTTCTTCAAGGACGTGCCTTTAACAGTTAAAAGTCAAGACAACAGCACTATATTGTCACATATTGCACAATGTCTTTTGACATTGGCTCCGCCTAAACCAGGGATGGCGAGCCAATGGCACGCGTGCCATCGATGGCACGTAGCAACATAATTTAGGCACGGCATCATTTCAAAAGTTGCACTAATTTGTTCTTTCATATAAATAAATATAAAACTGTTAATGTTGATAATTATTACTGTAACACAAAGGTGTTATTGTGTATTCTTTCCCAATACAAGATTGTTGGCACGTCATGGCCCCATTCAAAATTTATTGCGAAAAAATGGCACGTGTTGTACACATACACATATATGTGTTGAGGTTCGCCAACCCTGGCCTAAACAATGCCCAAACCCATTTTTAGTTGGTCACCCAAAATGTGCCAAATGTTAGTATCCGAAAACCATAAATAACATTTAAACAGCTTAACTCCCCATGGAAGGTCGCACTTTTTCAGGATGGTATGATGGTAATGACAGAAGATGAGGTAGAGAGCCGCAAGATGGTGCAGCAGTGGATGATATGGGTGTGCGGGACGGCGCCACTAGCCATGTACATCAAGACGCGGCCGCGACCCGAAATGCCGCCCCTCATGATATGGTAGGCCTGGAGTATAAGGGTCTCTCCACATTTATCGACGCGGAATCGGCTAACACCGGTCAAAAAAGCCTTTATGTCTACGTAATAAGGGTGTTACTAATACCATTCGCATCGGCTCGGCTCGGACGACGTGACGCGACGCCGGCCGACGGCGAAACGAGCCGTTGTCAACAGCTGATCGGCGATAAGTCGAGTAGTGTGGTGATACGCTCTCGGTTTAAGCCGATTCCGCGTCGATAAATGTGGGGAGACCCTTACACTCTACAGGATCAAATTATATTAGGCCTAGTAACGGCGTCGTGATGGGTGTAAAATATCTAAACATGATAAAACGTAAAAAATATTTATTGAATGATTCTCCACATTGGTGGAGTGCCACTAGATAACTTAATTTGACCCTGTATTTAATTTTTGACTGCCTTATCTGTTGCATGTCGTTGATAGACCGTGTATGTGGTTTTGGGCTGCATGCCCGGATAAATCAGGCCCGGCCAATTAGGCCATACAATTAGGTATAAGTAGGTCCGATTCTAAGTATGACATTATAAAATCCATTATGACGATGCTCCTGCTCATTCATATTACACATGAGTGGAATTTAGTTATGGTCAGAGAAATTTAAAGAAAGCAGTTTCTAAGTCAGTCTCAGACAGGTATACAAGCATGTATATGGACGATCAATTGTACGATTAGGTAGAATATACCACGCTTGTCAGGGAATGTGTCATGATATCAAAAGCTCAATCTTGCTGACCACTTTCGTGATTAACAATTGTTGGGTTATTTATACACTACAAAACTTGCTAAGTTATATCTTTAGCATTTAAATTTTCCATTTCTACTCCACAGGATCACAACCAGCCCCTGGCAACGTCGCGAGATGGGTCCCTACGGTTACTACCTGAACAGACCGCTGACCTCCTCCCTACATTCTTCAACCAACGTGTCCATGAGACAACAGACCCTTACGCTCCGGAGAGCCTTCAGCGACTCCAGAATCATCATCAAAGAACCGCCCAAGAAAAAGAGATATTCCAAATCTATATAACGTAGAATATTTTACAAATAAGTCTAGTCTGAAAATTGTAGTTCCTATCTAGTCCCGAATGTCTAATACAAGTACTTAATAAAATGTATTATCGTGTGTAAGATTGTTGTTTCATTATTTTCGAATACCTAGTAGACGAAGTTTTGTAAGAAATGGATGTTTTAGTATGGTCGATACAGTCAGCATTAACATTCTTGGAATGACCGAAAGTTAATAATCTTTAGACATTTTATATTACTTACTATTATTATATCAAAGGATTTTACTAATTTACAACAAAAAATAATTGATAGGACCATTTCAATTTCCCGCGACGCAACATACAATTTATGCCAGATGGTGCCATGAATAAAAATGTGCGGTATGAACAATAATCAGGCTATCAAAAGGATATAATAAAATTTGTACCAACACAACGCAGTCCGAAAATTAATCGACAACTTATTTTCGCAAAAACAAAAAATATGAACAACTATCAATACGAATTTTCACAAAGGGTAACTTGAGATTGATTTCAAAAATCGATAACAGATGTCACTATGCCTCATATTAATTAGAAGTCGGTGTTATGATTCTCCGGCGCGCCTATAAAAGCGGGTGCAAGGCTGTCAGAGTCATACTAACCTTGCGTAGGGTGTACCGTGATCATGCAGGCGGTTGCCCCGGACGGACTCCGGCCATTGCACCGAGGGTCGGGAGTAGTCAGTCTGTGACTATCCCAAATAGGGGTACGTCGTACGCGTAATTTTTGGTAGTTGGACTAGCGTTCTGCGCGGTCCTTTATTAAAACAAGAGCTATATACGAAACGAAAATAGGTTATATTGTATGGAATGACATTAACATGTCATTTTCATGTTGATTGCAAAAGCTACCGAATGATTTTAAACAATCAGAGTTTCCAAATTATTATTTTAAGGGTAAAAGCAACAAGTAACACAAAATGGGACAAAATGATAGCAAGCTAAACAAAAACACAACACTGCTTGTAAAAAATAACACATGATTTTGCAAGCACATTCGCTACTGTAATGAGAACACACTGTAATGAGAACACACTGAAAGTCTTAAGACCTATTATGAATGCAGAGTGAGTTCCACCGAGTCTGAATTTAGGAGGAAGACAGAATTAAGCTGGACCATAGATAGGAAGTTTTTCAAAACTGAAAATCAAGCCTCTGGAAATAATTACGACCGTTGAACATGCATCTAGGGAGAACAAATTCAAACAAAAATTAAAAATTTGCACCTACAGGCAATATTGCAATTTTAGAATTATTTTCTTTGCTGTGAAAGTAACTATGTAGGTGCTCAGAGAGGACACGAAATAGTATTGTTCTCTTATCAGACTATCAAATGTGGTAGTATGTACAGATGTACCTATTATGTACAGAGCATGTACATACGGAGGTACCTATTGTAGACCGCTACGGATAAGGAATAGTAGCTGGAGTTTGTTTATTTTTGGACTAGCACTTTGCCCGCGGCTTCGCTCCCGTGGTCTTTCCCGTGGGACCCGATATTTTTCCCGGGGTAAAAAGTAGCCTATTTTTTTAACACCTTGTGTACACATCAGTACTAAACTTGTAACAGTATCCTACATATTTAACGATATAATATTATGATGAAGATGATAAGAATCCGCTTACCCGTTTCAGAGATCCAGCAAAACCAGAAACGTTACTCCAGCAGGATCTTGAATAACTTCGCAGCCGAAGGAAGAAAATACAAAATAAGGTGCAACATTTACCTCGTCTAGACAACTAATTATATAGCTAATATTTATTTCAATATTCCCATTAAAAAGAAAAAGGTCTGGCTGCGGTAACGTTAGTAACGTTACCCCAGCAGAAAATGTTTTTGTTAAATAACTAAAAAACTATAAGTGCAACAAATTTAAAAATGTGCGCAACAATTACAGAAATGGGGCAACTAATTATCTATAAGATTTAAATGGCAATTTTCGACATGATTTTGCTAGGGTAACGGACACGGTTCGATCTTGTAGATATACTTTGATCGGTGCGCTTTACGCAACCATGCAACCAACCAAGAGTGCTTATTTGTTCACTATGAATTTTCTAATCTGTAAGATGTGCCAACCCTTTTTTTTTTAGGGTAGGAAATGGTCAAATGAGTCCTCCTGCTCTTGAGTGGAGCGGAAGGGAGTGTCAGACTCTTACCAACTAAAATCCATCCATGTTCCTTCTTTAGCCCTTTATGTTCCGGGGTAGCAGTAAGCCTTTCAGACAATCCCGCTTAATGTGAGCCAACCCTAAGATTAACACAAGACAACATCGAAAGAACAACTTAGACAAACAAGCGATGTTCAGATAGAAACGGTGGCGTTGGCGGGAGTAGTGGCTAATAGTTCCATAGATAGTACTAAGAACTTTCCGACCCCGCGCTTAACTCTGCAAACATGTCTGAACTACGAATAGCTTGATGCAAAGCCCACAGCGTAATGTAAAAACACCTTTACCAAAATATATTATTTTCGGAAACAGATGGTAATTTGTTACATCCATTTCCACCCCATAAAAAATAAAGAAAATAACCATTTTTGAAAATGTATCATAGTTTATTTTCATCAATGCTACGCTGTAACATTGATAGTACTAACCGAACCGACGGTAAACTAAATAGCTCTTGAAGATCACCAACGCGAACTGTGTGAAAGAAAAACAACATGAGACATGCTTTATTTGTACATTCTACGTACAACTGTTAGATGTAGGCTGGAACTACGATTTGCTATAAAATAATCGTTTCTATAACTGAATTGAAGAAAATTTTGCGTAAATCTGATAAAATGCTAGGTCTGCAGTTTCTCCTTCTGCGTTTTCTTTGCCTGCTCTGTGATCTCCAAATACTGAGATGTCCAGACATATTAGCCGAATAATTATTCTAATCTAGGAGGAGATATGCCAAAAAAAAATCTAAAATTACTATACCAAAGGTACTTTTAAAAATAAAATAACTCATTAAAACGCTTAGTTGTATTATATCGACGTTGTTTACGTCATAGTTCCAACCTTAACACGAAAATGTATAAAATCATTGTATAAAAACATGTATTGTTTAGTTCAATGTCATTATATAAAGATCTATCCGTTCGGATACTAACAAGGTGTCTGCTGCTACGTGTCGCCGGTACTCGCGGCCTTCGTCTTCACGTCCAAAGTCTTCAGGGGATCGTTCTGTCGAGCCTGAACACATGAATTATAAAAAGATTAGTTTTTACTTTGATGCATTCGCAGATATTGGAAGAGGTTTTACAAACGAGAAAGATGTTTTTTTTTGTTTGTACAATCATCAGGGGACTTAGACAAAATCCAAGCGGTTTCCTTCCTCCCTTTTTTTTTGAGGGTGGGAAATCAGCCAATGGCTCCTCCTGCTCTGGGTGGAGCGGAAGGGTGTCAGGCTCTTATTGATTAAAACCCACCCATGTTATTAATTAGCCCTTTATGTTCCGGGATAGCGATAACCCTTTCGTATTTCCTTCCACACTAAGAACTTGATGTTAGCATGACACTTACTACTTAAAGGTAACTTAATTGTCGATCAGTTAATATAAACGTGAAAACGAACCACATTTTTCTTTCTTAAATATGTAACATTTCCTAGGTCCTCTAAAATAGCAAAAAGTTACTCGAAGGAATAACTTTACACTCACACTCACGCTGTACATGGAAGTTATTATTGTTGTAATGTAGATTTTGCCTTAGTGAAATACAGGTGTGTTATATTTATTTATAATCTTAGAACATCTCACCTGGTACTTATGTCTTTTCGCACTGCCATACTGTCCATGCTGTTTCCTCTTCTTCTGTGGCGCGGGCGCAGGTGCTGCCGCGCCGTCCTGCTCATCTTCTACCGACTCTTCACTCCTCAACGCAGCAGGCAGTAGGTACTCCGGTACATGAGCTAAGTGGTGCTGTACTTTCACTGTGTGCAGTGCTTTGTCTCTTCGAAGTGCTGCTAAGTCTGTTGGGTTTTCTTCAAAGTAGCCCTAGAATGAAGCCAGGATTAATCTCTTAGGACTTTTTGGGAGAGAGTAAGATGAGTATAGGGTTAGTCAGAGAGAAGATTAGTCGTTCATCAATGTGATATGTCAAGGTTGTTCATCATGTGGAAATAAGAGGGATAATTCATTTCTTAATCATTCTGTTTCACACAGTGGCGTTACTATAGGGTGGCGGGACTGGTAAAATGCCACGGGCCCTCAGCCTGACGGGGCCCCCAGCCCGAGAGACTGCAAGCTCAAAAGTGATATTAGGTCACTTTTGACAAAATTAAGTAAAAAATATAAATTTGGGGCCCCATGCAGTGGATTTGCCAAGGGCCTCTGGTGGTATAGTTACACCACAGGTTTCACAGCTTATTGTGTCGATCAAATACTTTAATAAAAATTAGTTTATAAATATACTAGGTACTTAAATTAAAAAGCTATGTAGTATTTCTTACTACCGCATCTGCTTGATTTTTTGGTACTTAATGAAATAAAGCTTACTTGATTTTCAGTATCAAAAAGTATTCAAAGAGCTGAATCCATACCTGCAACTTCTTACAGTTGAGCAGTTCCTGCTTGATCTCCTTGAGTCGAGCCTCCCTGACCGCTATCCTGGTTACGGCGCGCCACGCGTCGCGTGACCGATAGCGGAAACCTTCCACCTCCTCCAGGGCGAACTCGTACTTCCTGAGCGAAAGATATATATACACTTCTATAAAAATTCTTTCCACTGTTTCATCAAAATCATAGTGTACACCTTTAATAGGCCTTCTCTAGTCAAATATCAATGTACATTTACATTTGTTGAAAATTCTATAGCCAGGTCGCTCTCCAAGGGTAAAAAAAAACGCATACCTTATGCTGGGGCCAGAAAATATGGGAAACTTACTGTAAAACTTTCTGTGTCTTGAAACCTTTAGATAGATGTGCTTCTACTGCATCCATTAATGGCTTTTCCCTTATTGATACAAATGATAACACTGATCCCTGTAAACAAGAACAAAAAAAATTTTCAGTCTATAATATTATTGTTATCAACTAGATGATCGGACAGGCATGGCTGTATCAAAATTTCAATATTCATACAAAAAATCCAATAGAAAATGGCGTTCAGGTTTTTGGTATTTCTTTCCTCCATATTTGGACTATCATGAGGAACATTTAAAAAACCTCAACAAATCTGTCTGGCTAGTTCTCAACTGATGCGTTTACCAATGAACAGCATTTAATTTTACATAGATAAATAAAAGAAATATTGCCATGAAAACAAATGTATAGGATATTTTTGCTAATTTTTGCTAACAAAAATAATTTGTAAAAGTGTTTTACTACTCTTTTGAGTTTTTTCTTTTTCAGAACTTTATTACATAAAATTCAAAAAGTGGCCGAAATTGTATTTAAACACGTCGATTCACACGTTTTGGGCGAGTAAATTCGTGTGAATCGACTAACACAATGGCTTGGAAAATAGCTTGATTATGATTATTTGAGTGCATATTATAGGGTTGTTAGATAGTCTTGCATCTTCAACATCCATGATATACAAAATACCACAAAAATAATTAAGTAATTACCTGATTCTTTCCTCTAGCTGTCCTGCCTGCTCTATGCACATAAGAATTCACATCCAGTGGAAAGTCAAAGTTGATCACATTAGATACATGCTGAAAATCAATTCCACGTGAAACTCCCGACTCCTTATCCTTTTTACGTTTTGAAGTTTGCTTCTTTCTCTTTCGTTCTTCTATAGGAACTATACCACCATCTGGTTCTTCTAGAGCCATCTCGTCAGATGCTATGATGATTTGGTACCTTCCTCGGTTGAACTGGTCTACGGACAAACATCTGACAGCTGCGGGAAGCTCTGAGTTTAGAACACATGAGCTTATTTTGAACTGTTCTAGGTATAGTTTCAATCTGAAAGAAGGATTGGAAGAATTATCTATCCAGCTCATAACTGTCTACAGTTTGGACAATGAGTTGTAACAGAATGAGTTGCACTCTTTGTAATAATTTCCTAGCATTGTTGGGAATATTTTGTCAATGGATAGTAACAATACAGCATATTGCTATGCTAATAAAAACATGATGATTTCACCATCAAGGTGTTGCATGATTATAGTACTAGTCAAATGAACATATTTTGTGTGTATTTTATGAATAGTAATAAGTATACTTACTTATAACACCTATCAACAGTCCTCACAAATATGATACTCTTTCCCCTGACAAGGTTCAACTTCAGCAGTGCATACAAGATGGCTGCCTTATCATCCTCCTCTGCAAACAGATGATAGTGCTGCAGCTGTGTTGAAGGGGCCAGTTCGGGTTCCTCCAGCTTTAGCGTGACTGGGTTACGCAGGACAATCTTCTTGAGACTTAAGACATCATCGGAGAGTGTGGCCGAAGCTAGCACTGCTTGATAGATTTTTGGTAAATGCCTGTAAAAGTCAAAGTTAATTTTCTGTTAAAAATAGCACTGACATTGCACACAACACATGCAACAATCCAGGTTCCGAATAAAACTGAATATGCAATGAATCCCTTTTCCAGAAAGTACTAGAAATACCTTTTGTTGTGACTAAAGACAGTAAATTAATTAACATACCCCAATAATTCTTTAATTTCATCTTCATAACCAAACGAAAACACCAAATCAGCTTCATCAACAACCAGAACTGCTAGATCTTCCTTTAACCTCATATTATTAGCCTTCAAATGTGCCAATGCCCTGGATGGTGTTGCCACTACAATATCTGGCTTATCTGATAGCAGAGCTTTCTGTGTTGGTGTGTCTCCGCTTGAGGATATGTCTATGCATTTAACTTCTCTTGCACATTTTGTTGTTAGGTCACCTATTACGGAGGTTATCTGAAATGTTGGACTAGAAAATAATATTGAACTGATAAGTATAAATAGTCTAATTTCAATCTGAATTTTCATATATATATTATAGTTTCTGACCCATGTATAAGTCACTCAACAGAAAAGAAAAATAATTGCACTAGATCTGTTAGCATTTGGTGGGGGCTACAGAATAACATGGTATTAACATGTGCTCATCTCACCTGTCCGCACAGCTCTTTACTTGGAGACAATATTAGAGCTCTAATACACTGGTGTGTGCTGGTGTTCTTCAAATGCAATATCTTCTGAATTACAGGTATTGTGAAAGCAGCAGTTTTGCCAGACCCAGTCCTTGCCCTCATCAACACGTCTTTGCCTTCGAGTAACAGGGGTATTGCTGTTTCTTGGATCAACGTGGGCTCTGGCCAAGCTAGTTGTGATATCGCCTGCGAAAACAATCCGGTTAGCAAAACTACTATGCATTGGAAAAAATACCATGCGGGATTTTCTGAGTTCTATTGCTTGAAAATTGTTAATTGGTGAAAGCATTTGCCAATATTGCTATTAACCGTTTATTTACGACTAGTATACCTTCAAAATCCGATCGTCGAGTTCCATTTCATGGAACATAACCTTTTTGTCTTCACCCATTCTGATTTGAGACACCTTAATTCTTTCACTACAAGTTACACTTATTTTATTTTATCTCATGAAGTGTATTTGGTTTGGAAAACAAGGCACGTTTTATGAATTCTGTACAAGAAAACAATAATAGAACTAAAAATAATGCACGTTATTTCACGTGTGTATATGACGTGCCGCCATTTGCAAAAACACGTTTTTATTTTAGAATTGCCAGCTAAAATTGCTTTTTTGGTGCTGAAATGACATTTTTCTTTTTTTTTTTTTTTGATATGACCACTCGCAGATCAGCCTAGGGAGGCTGTTGACTGCTTAACCGGACTATCCTGTGGTGGCCAAAAATTACTTTAAGGCCCCCAGCCAGGGCTTACAAACTAAGGATAATTAAATGAACGTTCACTAAGGGCACCCCCTGCGGGGTTCGGGCCTAGGCTTAGTGCGTCATTGAGGAAGAGCAACAGGTTGGCTGGGTCGATATTATTTAGGGAATTTTAACATTACATGCTCAGCGGCGCGGGCTGGCTTGTCGAGCAAGGGTCGGGCGTTATTTCTATTGGGGGTCGCGGTGGGCCTCGTCGGCGGGGCCGGGGACGGTTACGCGGTTTGTATTTGTGTTTTCTGATTGTGCTGGTGGCCCTACTACTTTCCTGGAGGATTGTGATGGGGTCGTCAGGTTCTTCTAAAGTGAGCCTAGGTCGGCGAATCTTGGATATTTTGGAGGGGACATATCGGGCGGCCGATGAGACGAGGGGGTTGGGGTGATTCGTGGCCGAATCCATGAAGCGCTTTGTGAGGCGCTTCATGCACTGTTTAATAGTGGGGATCTTAAGGTCGACATGTAGTCGTTCATTCCTTACAAACCAGGGGGAACCCGTGGCCCTTCGGAGAAAGCGGTTTTGAAGGGTCTGCATCCTATGGATTAGGTGGGGCTTGGCATGTGCGAACACGGGGCAGGCATATGTCATAATGGGCCGAATGCACGCGGTGTAGATACGCAACTTGCACTGAAGTGACAATTTGCTGCGTGCATTCAGCACGGAGTGGAGCCTTCCGAGGGCGAACGCGGCGCGCGAGCGTACCGTCGTTATGTGTCCTCTGAAGGAAAGGCGTCTATCTAGGGTGACCCCCAGGTATTTGGCTTGCTTCTCCCAAGGGATTGGCTTGCCAAACATGGTGATCGGACTGGGGCTGAAATGACACTCGCACAGTCCGTATTTATATTCCCACTAGCTTCTGCCCGCGTCTTTGTCCGCGTGATATTTTGGGCCCAACCCATGGAATCGCCCCCCTACGCTGTTACTTTCTACGTTTTCGCTGCTTAACGTTCATTAGACTTTTTTTCCTTTACTCGGCGTCTAAAGATCGTACAGTGAGTCAATCCTACAACATTCGGGTTAATTTTCATGTTTTAACTTAAATAATAATATATCCTATCTCGCTCCATCGTTATTTCTTTTTCCTTAACCTTCTTTTCGACTTTTTTCATTTGGCTCGTCTCTTAAAAGTTATAGTGTGATGTAAAGAAATTGTAAATACGTACTTGCTACTTGAAGCAAGGCTAGGCAAGCTACTTATAGGTTAAATGTTCTAAGACTTGCTACGACTGTGAATCATATTTTTATCAATATAAAACCTACTACTGATCTGCAAATTGTGCAAACTGTAAGAAAATTTAAATTTTGCGGGCTACCCTGGCGCTTCCCACTAAGTCACCGAATACAAAACTTTCTCCTTCTTTTACGTCGGTAAAAATCCACAGACTATTTCCCAAAGAGAAAGAGTATAGTGTGTGTCAAGATTTATCTGGAAAATTGTTTTTCATTTCGATGTTGATTATTTTTTCAAAATATTTGTTTTTTTTTTGCTCTGGCAAACAATCTTCGAGAATGACACAGAAATAAAAGAAGATTTTTGCGTTGAGAACACTAAACGAATGGCCGAGTTGTTTCTGCATTGCATATTTTCAATAAAACGGTGTTATTTTTATCTATTTTCAATATTTGGTGATTGTTTCAACTCCAACATTTTCGCGTTAGTGTAATTTCAAGCAAAATTGTGTTCGTGGCTTACAAACATGATATACCATAACGTCGTTACGGACCGCAGTTCATTGCCTTATGTAAAACTTGAAATAGTGTTTCTTCCGTGAGTGACCGAAATATACGGTGACTTATGTGTTTAGTGTAATTGTTTAGATTTTGTGGTGACCAAAGTGTCAAAATGTCTAATTCTACCGCTCAAGTGCTTATGAAGAAGGGTAAAAGGGGTGCAGCCGCATACATACACGCGGACTGTGAGAATGGTTCCCCACAGCATTTGGGTCCTCTGCTGGACGTACTGCTGAACCCCAGCAAAGCCATCGATGAGTGGGAGACCATAGATTGGTGCCGGTGGCTGTTGGCCGGCGGGAGAACGCCAGATGAGTTCGCAACGATAGGTGGGTTCTAGCATCTAACTGTACTCTTCAAAATACGTCTATGATAGTTTGTAGGTTATGAACAAAGTTATAACAGTTTTATTGCACCAATTGCGTAGTTTTTATGAGTAATATAGCATTATAGCGCTGTAGCGCCGCATGACCTTCCATTGTTTGTTGTATAAACTAACTATTTATTGATGGATGCTGCCAATTATTTAACTAATGAAGGTATTTCTTGCCCTTATTTTAATAATTAAGTACCGTTACAGAATTAAAACAATTAAACTAGCATCTCATACTTACATATGGAATATGACTTTTGGTATATAATTGAATAAAATGTAAATAAGGGCTGACATTGACATAATTACATTATGCATGCAGGTTGGACAACTGCTAATTAATTAGGTCTCTGTTTAAAGTTGCAAGCATTGTAAATATCAAATAATGTGCTTGTGCTGTTTCCAGTAGTAACATTAAGAATGTACTTTGGTGACAGTAGTCATCTGAGTACCCGAAGTACTAGTTATTTTCAATAAAACTATTCCTATTTTGAAATAATTGAATTTGAAATCTAGGCATCTCTAATCTTATAGCGGTACTATTATTGCTTCACATTGGGAAAGACATGGATTTATTCCTCCTGTGTCATCTCTTTCTCATGCTGAAGTAATATTAAAATAACACTGCTCCTTGAGGTGGTAGTTGGCACCCTGGTAAGCTGTATGTAAATAATAAATAAATAAGAACTCAGTTCAATGAATTTCAAATGCAGAAGGACTAATTTACTGTACAAAATAGTAATGAGAGAGGAATTATTAATGTAACACATCTCAAACAAAGAACTTGTCTAGTAATGTGTTTGTGTTACACAAATATAATTTCGAACTTATAATCTGTGTACAAATTAGGCCCCATATTGACTGGAATAATGAGCAATAATCATGCAAGATTTGAGCCAGGAAACATTGGATGTTGCATTATGTTTGTTTGTTTATGGAACAAGCAAGTTGCCAGTAACACTGCAACATTCCATTCTCTAGTTCAAGCTATTGCATACTGCACAATTGGTTTTCATGACAACCTAATCTAAACTGCAATTTTTTAGCTGGATTGCAGTCAGATCAAGACCACCTTCATAGGCCCAGAAGCCCCTCATTCATGGTTAAAACAACTCCCTAACAAAGAAATATCAATCAGATATAAATAGTCATATAAAATGTCATAAAAGGAAGACAATAATGCTGTCAATATGTAACCTCAGTAAACAGGTAGGTATGTTTACCTGCACCAGTCGCCATCTTTGACCATTTTGGAGTTTCCAATGTCACACAGATGTTGTAAAACCTTGTCGGGTATGATTCATAATTACTTACAAATGGAGGTACCTTTATAGTTTATAATTATGTAAACCATCTTGAGATGATATTAACAAAAGGTAATACATTGGTATTACAAAGGTATTTCCCTTGATATTACATTATAATTGAAATAGGTTTCTAAATGGGTACATTATGAGGTAATGGATCTATCTATATGGTCAAGCTGCACTAACAGTTTTTATTTTTTATTATTAGAAGATACTGTTCCCTTATACTAAATGTCTTTGCTGAAGGATCTTCGCCAATATCGTAACTGCAGGGCCAACAATATAAAGCGGGATTGTCCGAAAGGATTACTGCTACCCTGAAACATAAAGAGCTACGGAAGGAACATGGATGGGTTTTAGTCAGTAAGAGTCTGACATGATTTCCCAGCCTTAAAAAAAAAAAAGGGCCAGCAATATCCCGAAATTATTCTCCAAGGTGATGGCGAGAAAACTCGTAAATACTTTTCTATTGGGATCGTGTGTGTCATGCTCTCGATCGTATTCGGGAAATGGGATCCTACCACAAACTTTACCGACAAAATTATAGATCCCCAACCTATCTAAAATTAGAATATAATAAGTCATTAATTATATTGGACCAGTTGGTTAGTGGAGGTCAGATAACAGCGCGCGTGTAAAATTTATATATTCCGAGACACCTGGGGGCGCAGCCTGAGGTCGGCCTTCATGTATGTAGTTGGAACAAAGGCTCGTCTCGAAGCGCACTAAGCACATCTCATGTCGTCATAAAAATATTTGTCAGTTAGGAAGGAAGCGCGGCTTACTGCCAAAAGCGTGCGGAGCTTGGAAAACATATTAGTATCGTCAATCGTGGAGGCGATATTTTATATTTTAATAACACATCAAAGGCTGAATACCTACTTTTCTATGTTAGTACGAATAGATTCGTCTTGATGTTGCGTGATTCAAAAGGATCTTTTCTGCTCAACTGAACCATGTACGTTAGCCTCAAGGCATTTATGAGGTACCAAAGTAATTTTGTTCTTTAGGAAAAAACCTAATATGCTGTAACATTTCATTGCGATCTGTAAATTATTTCCATGCGGATGTTACGTTATTGATATACATATTTAGAAGTCAGAAGTTGCTCATAATAGCATGTAGGTTCATTTGGCCTCACTGAGGACTGAAAACTAACCAGGCCGTATTCCGCTTTCTTCCTAAAAAAAGAGCACCTGTCGCAAAGTCGCAAGCTCATGTATCTAATTACGTCATTGATATTAAGCAGTTACGCAGAACCTGCTTGCCATTTCGTTACTAGGTTTTTACATAGACATTCCTAGAGATAGACCTGCTCCCACTCAATGATTGTCAAAACGAAGAGTGTGAGTTAAGGTCCTGGGGTTACCTCTCATCTCTTCCTTCTTTTGGGCGATGCCTTCTGATATTCGTTGGTATCATTACCAGTTCTCTGGACACCTGACTTAACTCTATGTCTCGGCTAACGAGTTTGGATACCCAGATCGCCACCGGATAGTTCATGCCCGAATGGTAGATGATGCATCTTACGTAGCCGTAACTAATTACCGTTGCAAACAATTTCTCCAAAATGTCTCTAGTAAATAAACAGCTGATGCATGCTGTTTATTTTGTTTTTATTTGCACATCGTAATGTCAACAATTCCTTTGTCCGTAAATATAACCCGATGAATTCGCATAAATAAAGAGACTTTAATGCGTTGGGACTTACCTATAATAAATAATTGTGGAACTGTGTAGGTACGCAGGCTGACGCCCTAGTCCTTGATACTAGGACTCTTAGGTTGTTTAGGGAAAGTACCTTAAATGAATGTAAAAAAGGGAACCCTTATAATTTCGTTATGTCTGTCTGTCTGGATGACACACAACCATCTTTTTTTTTTTCTAACGTGAGAGCATTTGGTTTTCGGAAACCTTTCCCATCGGTTTTATTTCCCCATGTTCCATATGTGAATAAGTACTTAAATGTTTTTGTTTGAGAGGTGTATTTTTTTTTCGTGAGCACAATCTGTAAAAGCCAGCGCGCACTAGCACCATTTAGCTGACCAATAGTTTAATAGCATCACTACTAGCAATACTATAGCTCCATAGTGGTTCTCTGAACGATCAAACTATTGGTAAAAAAAGTCGCTAGTGCGCGCTGGCTCTAAAGTTTCTTGGATGACGGCCATGAATCGATAGAATTAAAACCACTTCCATTGAACGTCTTGCGATAAAAGTTGTTTGGCATTTTTTCCTGATTATTTTAATGGTGCAAAAGCTATACTTTATTCTCGCTTTATTCTAGGCTTTATTATAATATTTAGCTAGACCAGGCATTAGTACCCGGCTCTTTGAGTACCAGTATCTTACCCAGATTCGCCAAAACATCTTGAAACCCATTGTCCATGACCATAACACAAAGTTGACCTTCTAAATTTGTGAAGGCAAACTAGACATAAATAAAAATTTAAACAAGTAGAGCAAAAAAGCGTTTTCGGGAACTAGTTAGAATAATCTTGGACGCGGGAACCTTGACCTTGGCTCAGACCTCGGCCGGGTCAAGTCTCAAGCCCGTGAAGGCCGGAATCGGGCGGCGGTCCTCATAGCAATTATTGTAAGGCGGACTTTAATATTGAACTCGTACGCGCGGACCTTCTATAATAATACTGCAATTAAATAATTTTATGTATCCGCAGCCTAGGTAGTTTCCGCTTGGGCGGAGCACCGCCGTGTCCTCGTAGAGGCGATCGGCGGCGGCGACCTCTCGCGCCCGGCCCTGGTGCAAGCCATGGTCCGGGGCGAGAGGGAGTGGGAGGCAGTCACCTCCTTCTGCGAAAAAGTTATGCTCGCGAAGGAGGTGGCGGGATGGGAGAGAGAAAGGTCCTCCCGCCCCAGCCGCCGCGGGAGACGCTCCGGGCGTCGGGAGCCACGTGACGACTCCCGGCCACCGTAGGCGCGGGCCTGCGGACGGTGAGTAATGGGTGACTCACCGTCTGATCAGCACCAGACCCGTGCCGTACGGCGCGTATATGTTCCACGCGCGCCTCAAAGAGATGTCAGCATATGAAGGGGCCCCTCAGGGCCAAGCCTGCCGGGTAAGCGGGATTGTCCGAAAGGGTTACCGCTACCCCGGAACATAAAGGGCTACGGAAGGAACATGGATGGGTTTTAGTCAGTAAGAGTCTGACACTCCCTTCCGCTCCACCCAGAGCGGGAGCAGTCATTGGATGATTTCCCAGCCTTAAAAAAAAAAAAAAAAGCCTAGGTAGTTTGAAAAGTTACAATTTTGTCATGAGAATGTAGACTGATCTTTACTGTAGGAAGTTTCCGCATCAACTCAAGAATGTTCGTCTATTGAAGTAAATCGTTATTACCTATTTAACCGAAGCAGGAAATGAGATATATTAGTCATAATACCTTAACTCCCTTTGTTTCCACGTCTTTGTCAGAAGTATATATCTTTCTTGATACAAAAACATATAATATTTCGTATTAAATGCATGCTAATTTCGGAGACAACAACAAAACGCAACCAACGCTTTACAGACTGCGCTTTTCCTTTCGCTATGTGGTCAAACGCAAGTTTAAACTTAAACAAAAAAATATGTAAAATCTAACCACACGTTTGCTATACGAAGTCAAGATTACTAAATGTAAACATATTTAATCTAACCAGCTAGCGATATAATTATCATCCATCATACATAGCAAGTTATTATTGGATAGGTATGATGAGGGCGCCACTAAACTGTGTTTTTTACCACCTGTCTCACAATGTCATCGCACCTGACTTGCTTGACCTAAATGCCAGCCTAACATAAACGATAATCATTGTAAGGCGCTCTCTTCGCTCACTGGCGAAAGAGTTAACACAAAAAAACCTGAATATTATTATGCTGTGACACAGAAAAATAAAGGCTGACAAAATAATATATTTGGTACTAGCTGACCCGACAGACGTTGTCCTGTCTTAACTATGATACCTACCTTACCTACCCTACCTAACCTACCTACCCTACCTACCCTACCTACCTACCCTACCTAACCTACCTACTCTACCTATCCTACCTACCCTAGCAAAAATGTGCAATAAAAATATTTTTCTCATACAAACTTTGCCACCCCTTGTAACCCTTTTAGGGGTTGAATTTCCAAAAAATAATATGCCTATGTCCTTCTCATGAATGCAAACTATCTACATACCAAATTTCAGCAAAATCGGTTGGGTGGTTTAGGCGTGAAAAGGTAACAGACAGAAAGACAGAGTTACTTTCGCATTTATAATATTAGTGTGGATTCGGATTTGGGGCTTTTTAAAACTGAACTATTGTAGGATGATTGAATTTGTTCAGCAGTTTATAAAGCCAGAATGCATGTAATTTTTTGGAAGCTACAAGTAGCTTCGTGTAAATAATTATAAAGGCAAAATCGATACATTTTTATCATGGTTGTTTCATCTAAGTACTGTCCATAGAAGTTTATTAGGCCTGCCATATCATATTTTAATAATATGATAGCAACGAATGCTAAATAAGATGACGTCAAGCGTGACTGGCAAAAAAACCTGTAGCGTCATCATTGTCTCTCGGTAGATGAACAAGCTAAAAATAAAAAGGATTATGACCTGATATGACAGTCTATTTAAAGTTTACTTTGGTGCATCAGCCCAAGGGCGGAACACTTTAAAGCATGCTTTTAAAAAGTTTGCTTCTGTTTGATCGAATGCGCAATCCACCTTGAGTTAAAAGTTCTTTAATAATTCGGCTTTCATTCGTAGTTATTGCATTCTTAACCTTCTGCATCTCTGTTATGGTGAATAAGCTATACCAGACCATACCAGAGAATGGTGAATAAGAGCTCTATGCAGGCGTTATCAGTCATCAATTCAGTAAATGTGAGTATCATGGTCCACTAATGAAGGCCGCAGGAATCCACTAGATTCGGGCAGCATAGAACCGGTCTAATTGACGGTGCTAGGAGATGTTCAGCTGCGGACGTCTTCCGACTGAAATGATGATGCCGATGAGAGCATGGGGCCGTTTCTTATGTGCCGTGTGTTATGTTGTCGTAAAACCCTGACAATTGAGAGTATGTCATGAACTTAAATGTCTTACTGATAGTGGCGCGTGTGTTGCGATGTCTGGGCAACGTTTATCCAAACAGTCTGAAACAATTTCTTTCTAAAATTAATTCGAAGTCTTCACAATTTTCCACATAAGTCAACAGAGTCAGACAAAAGAACATACATTTCGACGGCACGTAGTAGGCACTAATGTTTTTTTTTATTTATGAACAGAACACCTTACGCGTTCGGAGTAATAAATTCAGTCACCGACTCCCACGCTTGTGATTAAGTGATCAGATCACTGTGATCGGACGATCTCTAAACAACGTATACTTCGAAAATATCGTATCTAACAGTGAGTAATCGCTACAGCTTCTTATTTTTCCTTAGCTCCATGATTCAGCATCTTTATGACAAAGATCTTTAGGTATTTAATAACTATCGAAGGTTCTAAGAACGCATACGTGCGCTTGATCACATAATGTGTCACATGTCCTGGAGTCATAATTGTATCGTATAGCCTAAAGCATTAACTAGCTTCTTCTAATGTCTTGTTTTACCATAAATTTGTACGTATATCCTTTGTAACTCCGTCGCAAAACTTGAAACGACGATGCAATATTAACCTATCTCTTAAATCTGTAATAAGTAAACTAAAATCTTAATTGAGTAAAGTATCTTGCTTAGTCTTTTAAATGTTTTACCATGTTGCCCACTTCTGTTACCCCTAGAAGCTAACGGGATCAATACAAGAGAAGTTAACAATTGAGTCATGGCAAATCAGGGAAACCTCCATGAAGTTTGTGTTTAGCTAAGAGCGTACAGAATATTACCTACCTAATCAATTTAGCGTATTCATGAACAGCAGAATAGCCCATAATCATGGTTTACAACCTGCCTAATGAATATGGTAAGATCTACTCACTGATTAATTATCTGGACCTAAACTCCTACTACTTATCTAGACAATCGTAATGACGATTTATCTGACAGCACTGAGATTGCTTTGACAATGCTGTGTATTTGATATCTAGGACATCAAACGACACTTGGCGAAACGCCCTCGCAATAGGACTTTATGTAATGTTCCTGTTCTGGGTTATTTTCCGTGTAATCTTCCGGTACTGTCCTCAATTTATTTCGCGTACATATTAAGGTAAATTGTCAAGTTCTTACTTCACTTTATTGCATCTCGCCGGTATTATCTCAGTCACGAATGTCATGATTACGTGGCTAGAGATCTCATATCTGCTCGTACGCATGTTTTTTATTTTTATATTCGCAAATGGTCCTCTGGTTCACACGACGGAGGAAGGGGATAAATTCCTCTAGAAAAAGTACGAGTTGTTACATTTTTGTTCCTATAAGAACAAGTTTCTTTGAAAGTGTGGTTGATGTCAAGCAGTTTTCCTTGTTATGCTCTCAGAAATTGTGTTGTGGGATGGCGGCGAAGATGAGAAGATCTGGTTCTACGAGGCTTATGAGGTTTCCGCTTGATAAAAATACTTTAGACATTTATTTATTTATTTAAACTTTTCGCACACAATAAAGGTACAAAGGCGGAATTAATGCCACCAGGCTAGGCTTTTACCAGTCAACCAAGGGCGGTAAAGAGATTAGATGGTAGGTGCTTTAAAGAGTAGGAACATACAAAATATAATAAAATAAGTATTCAATTTAATTTATCTTTAACCTAGCAGACGTATTTACTGAGTAAACACATACGATTCTCAAGTCAAACATGAATATCCAAAAATGCCAAAGGTTTTAATGCCATTGTAGAAATTTCGCATTTGTCCGCAAATTGTCAGGCGGACGTGATGCTAAAGGCAAATATTGGCAAAATAATTCTGCCTTTATACCCCAGAGGCCAGAGGTGCAAACGCCGCTCATAAACTTTATGGTCACCATTGAAACAATTTCTCGAAATGAAATTGAAATAATGGGTATTTCAATGTCGTTTTGTATTGAAGTAACACAAAAATAAACTACGTATCGACGTACGCTATCGAGTGACTCATGCTGCAATTTGACAACCATTTTGGTACTCGCATCTCGTATGCAAGTTTGATTTACCCGCACATTTTGAGACGACCCCAGTTTTCTTAGCCAGTGCATTGACACCGGTGCGTTTCGTATCGGACGGTGTTATTCACCGGCCGTGGCGGGCGTCGACCCCGTCTAACAGCTGATCGCGGTCCAACAGCCACGTGCCGTGTTCCTCCCTGCTCAGAGATAAGCACCCGCTTTGTGTCTGTTATATTACGAGACATGAATCTCTAGGAAACAATACCTAGATTAAATCTTTATTTACTGGATTAAACAGGTATGTAACTCAGTCGTTTTAGAAGCTGCTGGCTTCTAAAAACGACTGAGTTACATTCCTGTCTGAGTAAAAGTATGGATTGACAATTGACTCTTGCAAACATTTTGAAGTTTACTTTAGCTGTCAGTTAGCTAGAGACCTAATACTACTTTTAACGGCCCAAAGGAAGTGCGAATCTCTTTGTCAAATGTTCTAGAATCGTAAGTTCAGCCTTTATATCTATACCTATAATAAAACAGTTATGAAATATAAGGCATTACCTTTTGCGACTTATCCGCGTGAAGTTCGGCAATATCGAAATGTTTTAGACAAAAAGTACCCTTAATGTCCTTCCCCGGGATGCAATCATTGCCAAATTTTATCGAAATTCGTTCAGTGGGTTAGGCGTGGAAAGGTTACATACAGAAAAGAGTTACTTTCGAAGTTACAATGATTTCATTATTACAAAACACGCTTGGATAGATGGATTTATTCCCCTAATTAAACGTGTTTGTTTTCAATAATAATATTGTTGCATTATTTAAGATCGACGTGCATACCATTTACCCTGTACGTTTTGGGTTTTCCATATACTAGACATTCTTGTGAATTCCATAACAACAACCTTTAGATTTTCCACACATTTTGTTATCTCACAAAGCCTAAAATTAGCATCACTATTTTTTTTCCTGTGGAAATAATTTACGTCAAAAACCTGTTACCAAGGATGAAAAATTCCATTATATACCCAAGACGTCTTCAACATTCTTTAATAGATGAAATGATGTCAACCCATCACTGGTTGCCCAAAGCGTCCGTATCGTCACGGTCAGGGCAATAACCACCTATACGTGTACAACGAACGTTGATACGAACAACCGTCCGTTTGGCGCGCGCGCATGCCTCTAGTAATTATTGATGCGACGATGCCTTGTTGCAGGCAGCTAATGTTGCGTAATGTTACATATTGGCACACTAATTGTTTGTTATTTTTTTTATATTTGTAAAATGGCTGTTTTACGGTTTCATTAAAGTGCTAGTCTCGTCAAGTCGCCATCGACGTTTAAATGCTATACGTGTTCGTTATGTTTAAATAACAAATTAATGTAATGTTCATCCGTTTGAATAGCTTTGTTAACTACTTGGGAATGTTTTTTATTTCGTAAACAGTGAAAAACAGGATAAAATTGGCTTGGTATGTTTCATTTCAAGAAAGTGTTTTTCTCGTCTCAAAAATACCATTCTTTGTTCACATCAGGTAGCGTCTTTCTGGTATTAAATTAATGTTTACGCATTCCTTTCAAAGTGTCCAAAACTTTCTGCTATTTTGGTACCAAAAATAATCGTTGAACCATGCCATATGTTCAATGCCCCAAAACATATTACAAAGCAATAAGCAAAGGTGAACAACTTGAACTAACAAGGTGCCTTTTTGTCTCTGGCACGGACCTGACATTAATAATAAATGCAAGCAGCTTGAGCTAGGCTACCGGCAACCTTCCTACGTTACCAGAAAGTTGTAAACTTTTGAAACGTCCGCAGTTTGAAGTTATCTAAATTTAAAACACGCTAAATTTTTGTCTAGTGGACTAGTAGAGACAAAATTGACAAATGCCAAATGGGTGCAAGATGATAAATGCAAGAGACCAATAGTTCAAAACAAAGAATAAAAACATGACAAAGACCTTATTTATATTGAGTAATTTAGAATCGTGATCAAATTCAATCCGTTCCACGAACGTGGAGTTCTTCTGAACTGCGTGTTCTAAGAAAAAACCTGCATAGATGGGTTAAATCGCAGCAGATACGTAATAGATTATAACTATGCGCGATGATGAGTGCGTTTATTGTACCCGGCCTCTTTAAATAGACTGGGTTCATATCTATCAAACCTAGTAATCGTTGGAGTCATTTCTTTTTGATCTTTTGCCAAACTTTCAGAATAGTCATCCGCGTCGCCTGCAATTTCTCAATTTAATGATAAGTTGGGGATTAATTCTGCTACCGCGGCGTCTCGTCGATGCTAACGCACTGTGATGACCGTCGGACATTAGGCCCATTAGCTGGAGATCAAAAATCAATTCAGTCGGGAAGCTGACCCTGACGGCGAATGAAACAGGTCATCTACCATTTGGAAGACAAGAGATCTAGCGGAGGCGGTTAAAATGTGGTTACCTACTTGAATAGTAATTTACTATCAAATGTGTTTAAGTGGAACATATCTCATGTTCTATTTCACTGAAAATACTGCATTACTTTTGAACGAAACTAGGCAGTTAGTAGCTTCAATTAAAATGAATTTTGATGTGTTAGAAGTAACAAGCTGCTGCCAACGGCTTCTTCCGCGTGGATGTCTGAAATTATCCCAAAGGAACGTACTACCGGGATAAAAAGTATCCTATGTGTTAATGTGTTAATCGAGTGTCATAAAATACCTCTGTGCCAAATTTCATTCAGATCCGATCAGCCGTTTGAGCGTGAAATAGTGACAAACATACAAACACACACGCACACAATCACTCACAATCTTTCGCCTTTATACTATTAGTGTGATAGTAACACGTTGGTGAATCGAATAGATTTATCATGGAAATGGAATCCGTTAGAGTCTCCGTCTCAGTCATCTCTATCCGAATTGTCTATTTTGTGATTGACAAAACCTACATGGACTTGACTAAACTCCAAATCCATCTATGTACATACCACTAAGTAGCTCAGGATCTAATAGAATCTTGAGCTACTTTTTGGTATGTAGAACGATTTGGAGTTCTCAAAAACATTAATGACTATATTGTAATTACATGGGATGACTTGGCTGTTTCTATGACAGGGTGGGACCAACCATTGTTGGTTGATGTTTTTCTGCCAGAAGTTAATAAAACTATTAAGTACTTATATGAGATCGTTTTGAAAATAGGAGCCAAGAGTGATTAATGTTATAGACGTTTGTTCAATTTGACCGTGGAAATACCCGCCTGTGTCATGGGAATTCGGAAATGTAGAATTTGGATATCATCTGCATCGATTTTAAACCGCACTGCAGCATTTTTAAGTTCATTACCTAGACTAGACTATTGCGGATTTGGAGCGCAGTGCTGGGAAGTTCATGACCTAAAAGTCTTTTAGGTCAAGCTGGTCTGATGCGACTGAAGACTCGTCGTTCGATACTTAAAAAGATGAAAACTCACCCTCGATTTACCAGATCATGGTCCATTTTGCTCCTAAGCAAACTACAGGCGGGAGATGAGTTCCTTGAAATTAAGTTTCTAAGAAATTGTATCAGCCTTCGCTAATTACTTGCTCATACGTGGGCAACCGAAACGGCGACTTGGTTTGTCTGTTAACTACTGTGTAAACTTGAATAAGGCACCGACTTTCCGAAACTCTTCAACAACGATGTATATTTGAAGCTGGAGCTGTTCATTAATCTTGTGCCTATATCTCTATAACTCCAGGATTTGGATCAGGTGGTCGGTGGTTTCCAATTAAATTTGAAGTAAAAGAGCTAAATTTCAAATGTCATGGTTGTGTTTTTTTATTTTCCTTGTCATAATAGCTATCAGATATGATATTTGAACTTTTATAACGTGCGTCGATTAAGGCATTTGGCTTTTTCACCATAGTTGTTTTCATTTTGTCATTTGGCCCATTTTGCATTCAACTACATTAAAAAACCGTGTCGCTTGAACCATTTTGCATTGAGTTGTACTTATACTACTAACTCTAAAACTCCAGGATTTAGATTCGGTGGTCGGTGGTTTCAAATTTAATTTAAAGTCGAATTGCAGAATTTAAAATGTCATGGTTGTGTTTGTTTATTTTCCTTGTATTATAATAGGTATCAGATATGATATTGATTTAATTTGGCTACTGCTTGTCAACAGGATATTTTAACCTACATTGTATCTGCCTTTATTAATTTGGTTTGTCAAATATCAGCAGATTTTCCTTATCAACGTGTATGGTGATCAACTTCGTTACGGAGAGTTACACATGTTCACAAATTTACATACTTAATTTTCCATATTCAGAAGGTTACGTTAAAATGTGTATACTATACTATGTTAATACTAAATATTGATTGAATGACCTAAACTAAACCCTGTCGGCAAAGCTTCTATAATATTTAGAATGTCAATGTCACTTATATAAGCTGTAAGTACTGGTTTTAGAATCAAATTCAAAGCAATTTTAAATTACGATGTGGTTTTCCTATTCCTATTCGCTAATCTTCATTAATACACTAACAATATGCAATCTTGTATACTTACAATGGTCTCCTTTTTTGTCCACAGTCCGGAGTTACGACAAACACGACAAATGCGGGCTAGTCTGGATCCCGCGTGTTGTTGCGTACCGATGTCGCACGTGCGGCATTTCGCCTTGCATGTCGATATGTCGCGAGTGCTTCCACCGCGGCGACCACTCTACACACGACTTCAATATGTTCCTGTCGCAGGCCGGGGGCGCTTGCGATTGTGGCGACAAGTCCGTTATGAAGGAGGATGGGTAAGGAAATATCTAGAATAGTATTTAAGATAGCTGATATGCTTGCTCCCAAGAAGCGGGTAATCAGAAGCATACCTACTTGCTTGCTTGAGAAAGGAGTTACTTCCTGCTGTGGTATTCGCCATTCGGCAATACGATGGTCTTAGTGTATGATAGAAAAAAATGCTAAAACTACCATTAACGCTACCATATAAATTCATAATACAGATTTGGAGCACAATGGCGTCTACTATGCTGTTAGGGTAAGAAGAGTGGGTTATTGAAACTTGTTGTATCATAAACGAAGTCACTATCTTAAATGACGCAATAACCGCATAAAGTTAGCTGTACGGCCATATTTTGTTCAAGTTTCAAGATTGCAATTTGGGATGTGAAGCGAAAACCCATCAGGGTCAGGGCTATCTTGTCTCAAGTGGGTTGTACAAAGTACATGGCGTTTTGGCGTCTTTCTGGCGCCAAATTGTAGATATTTGGCGCCAGGAAGACGCCAAAACGCCATGACAAGACTGTAAAACATTTCATATCAGTCTGAAGCCAGTTCCAATTGATTATATATACTATACAATATACATATCATTCTTTATTCGCTGGAGACATGACAATTTACAATCATAAGTTTGCAAAACTATCAATACAAAATAAATAACATACGATTCGCAGTACATCGAAACCAATTGCAGTGCTCGGTGGTAATCGCTGGCTTAATGAATATGCTCATGTCAGTATAGGACGCTCCATTTTCATAGGCCTGGTCCTTACCTTATGGATAAGCAATATGGATGTATAATTATAATAAAGTGGTCCTAACTGCGTAAGTCTTAGATAGTAAGACATTTCTAGGCTCTTGTCAAATGCGGGGGCAGCTTTCTGTATGACGTCAGGGTGAGGGCCTTTAACGATCTGTTGTACAAAGCTAGGGCGTGTTTCAACGGATATCTAGGAGTAAATGGAACAAAGTAATGGCGTTTATCATCCCACGTAAGTCGAGATAACTTAATACATCAAGGAGCATAGATATGTATAAAGAAATGCGATGGACAAAGTGCAATTGACTATTTGAATCGGTCAAAAATATAGATAAAAGACCGCACGTCTTAAATCACCGTACAGAAATTAAATATATTCTAACATTGCATTTAATGCTAATAAAATAAGTAGTCCATTTGATTCTAAAAATCTGTGACGTCACATTTTTATTAATTCCGCGTTTTGACAATTCATAAAAGTAACTACCCTTTCAAATACCCAATTCATTATCAATTTCTTCAAAATGAAAATGTTTTATTTTACTTCCTCCATGGGCACAAACATCAGAAGCTAGGTGCACTGTTCCAATTGTTCGTTTCCTATGCCGAAGAGCATGAAAGAAACAGCACGGTGACACTTTTAGAAATATTAAAATAGAAAATGGTCAACAAATCTACAGTCCACAAGGCCTACAACGTTCTCACATTCAAAAATTAAAAAAAATGTTTAAAAAAACTAAAAAGCGTGTTTTTTAGTTTTTTTTTAACTATTTTTTATTTCCTACTTTTTAGTTCAAATTAATGTATTGTCATCGGTCCTCGATAAATCTACAAAGTTTGAACGAAATCTGGCCGTTTAAAGTGGGTCAAAATCGCTTCCAAATGAGTCGGTTACAAACATACATACAAGTGAAGCTAATATAAAGCGTGTAAAAATAAGGATAATGGGAAACTATTATCAAATTATTGCATTGTCATTGGTCTTTGAGACGTGTGCAAAGTTTCAAGTTGATCAGACTTTTAGAAACCGGTGAAAATTAAGCTCAAAGATTCCGTTACATACATACATAGATACAACCCGAGCTAATAAAAGCGTGTTAAAAAAATATGATAGGTAAATAAAATAATAAAAATAAAAACCTTTTTAAACCAAATGACATGATTGCCCATTATATCTGCAAATGTGTATTAAAATCATTATGTCAACAAAAGCCACTACTAAATATTTGAAATTAAAATTGTGGGAATATAATGACAAATTATGAGAAGATTACGTCAAGGTAGTATGTGAAATATAAAAGAGATAAAAAAACATCGTAATTTAGGAGCAGTTAATCGACATTCCCATACAAAGATAAGTCGTTAATGAGGTACAAGGGAAGCCACATAATTATACAGGAGTAACGTAGTCTTTAATTTTATAGTACCTTATGCTTTTTGCTTGCTGATAAGAACCTGTTTGATAGATAGGAAAGAACAAGAATATTCACAAATTCCGTAGTGATGATGTTATTTTACAGGTCAGTGTATTGTGGTCAATGTAGTCAAACGCTTTTACGAAGTCCAATAAAATGCCAATTGCAACCTGGGACTTTTCCAGGTTTCCAAAATGTGACTGAAGAGTTTTACACCCTCGTCAGTCGTCGACCTACCTTTTTTTAAACCTAACTGGCAACTGTAAAAGTCAAAGTCAAAACATTTATTTCAAATAGGCACAAGAATGGCACTTTTGAACGTCAAAATGAACAAGAAATAGAACTGATTCTAGTCGCCCCTTCCAAAAAGTAGTTTCGTGTGGAGAAGAATGGGCAAGAAACTCCACCGTTACTCTTTTAAAATGTTTCACAATGTTTTGTATACATGTATTAAAAAATCTAATTTGAGATAACATGTGACATCATCTTGTGTAAGAATTTACTAAATGTTGGTAGCATAGATATAGGTCTGTATAAGAGGGATTACTCTTGCTACCCTGTTTGAAAATTGATTTTTCTTTTAATCAGAACCGTACCGCTGTCTAAGGGGCTATTGGTTGATGATAAATGCCCCATAAATATCTTATACATGGCATGCAATTCCATTGCTGCCTGGGGTTTTAACCAGATAAATCGTTTATCAGCCAATGCTTGACGTCCTCCTTCTTTCTTAGAATGCTTTCATTTCGTCCCAAAAAACATTTTTTTGTGTGCAGACTGTGGCTATTTTTGAAGGAGCAATGTTTGTCACCCGAAAATACAAAAACAAGTTTCGATACCGCACCTCAAAATCTACATACGATACAAAATAAAGTAACAAGCAGTCGTGGTACATGGTAACATGATACTTAAGTAAGAGAGGACGGTAACCTTGGATAAACAGCAAATGGAGTGCTCTTACACTATATGATAGGAAAGGGTCACCTAACCCCTGATGCACCTGACGTTTTTGATAGAGATCAAGTACCGATCTTTCTGGAAGAAGATTAGCAGAGACCAACTTCGTATATTCGCCGCCAAGTTATCACTCAGTTAGCTTATTCCTCCATCTTTGCAAAGTAGATGTGGTGTTTATTAAACAGGTTTGTTTTCTATCTATGTTATTAGTGAAATTATGCGCCGCCATGTCCCATGTATGCTCGCTAGTCGTGAGCGCGAATCTGCTAAGTGGTGATTTTATTTATGCCGTAAACCTGTGGCTTGTTTATGTTCATGATTATTTTAAGTCGTTTTCTTTATGACGACGGTGTAAATGCGGTTGTTAGTTCTTTTATTGATTGTAGTTGTAGCTCGTTTTTGCTTCCGTCTGTATTCTCTATTTTTGTAATGTTCATTCAGAACCACTTAGATTGTAGTCTTCTTTTGTTCATATGGTTATGTTTGCTTGCGGAATCAATATACCCACAAGTCCCTGTCGCATTGTCGTTTCGTTGGTGCAACACTGCAACAGCAGTTCCAGTGCAGTAACTTTGCAGTTAAAACGCCACTTAATACTTGTAGTCGATCTGAGATATTTTTGGGACGATGTCCAAATATAATTCTATTCATTTTTATGTTTAGGTGAAAAGCTAATCCGTAAAGTCGTTAGGTAACGAGCTTGACCTCAAATTTTGCTTTACATAATTAAAGCAATCTAGTTCAACTTGATTATGTCACAAAGTGTTTGTGTTACTTTAATGACCAAAGTTTCCATTAGCTAATTAACGAGCATTCAATTTAGGTACCATTGTTGTGTGGTATATTACTTTCAGGGTGTTTATTTCTGCTTGTTCTCATAGGCACTATTTTTTTAAATAACTAATTGGTCGAACCCAATTACCCAACCTCACATGGTTTTGAACTTAGATAAACCCTTTCATCAGTTTTTCCAAATATAATCGATAATTATACATAATAAATAAATTGAACAGTCGCTTTCCGGATCTGTTTGTGTGATGATCGCGTTGTTCTTCAAAACTACTCAACGGATTTGGTACGTTTTTTGCCGTTTTCCGGCAGGTGTAAGAGTATACTATACTTCATAGAAGCAAGAAATCTCTACATTTGTGAAGTCATAAAAACCTTGCGAAGCAGGGGCGCGTTGCTAGTCACACTAATAAATGCAAAAATTTGTTAGTGTGTGTGTATGTGTGTTTGTATGTTAATTACTTCTTCACGCAAAAACTACTGAATGGATCTGGATGAAATTTGGCACAGAGATAGATTATGACCTGAGGATTAACACATAGGATACTTTTTATCCGGTTAGTACGTCCCCGTGGGTTAATTTCCGACATCCAGGCGGGCAAAGCCGCTTGCAGAAGCTAGTAGTGTAATAATTCCGTCACGTTCTGACCGCACACGTCCAGGATACAGTCGTTCTCAATCGCAAGGGCTAAATGTAGGGCAGGCGATCAACTCAGCATTAAATCAGAAATAAGTAGGCAATAGAACCATAATGAGTTGTCTAGCGTATTGAACGTGTACAGTCATTCAATTTGATTGTTATCGCAAACACGTGCTTCTTACTATGTTTTCTTTGCAGTGCGGAGCTAGCACATTATTATAAATTGTGTACATTTGTTATGGAGTTATGACAAACACGCGACTTGGTATCGGTGCCGGCTGATAGTGCCACATCAAGGCTATCGATTTAATTAAATTGATAAGTGGAACATGTTAGGCGACCGAAATCGGAAGTACCCTCGCGCTTGCGTAAACTGTCTTAGTAATATTGTGGATAGATCTTGGGGGAAGAGATATTCGTCATCCCGGCCAGTATAGCTAGCTACCTTGCCATTTTCCCTATGCTGTTGTACAACTCCATCAAAATGACACACAGTACGCAAATATTAACACACTGATACCCCAGGCTTGTTTATCAAGCTGATTAGTAATCTGTCTAAACACACGTGCGTCAGATAAGAAAGACTACATAAAAACATACTGGCAGCGTGAACTTGACCGGGACTAGACCTTCGGCGCAAGGTGACCAGGCCATTCTAATGTAAACAGAAGATTTATGGCATTGATTAGTCTAGAGTTTGTGGGACTGAAAGCACATGTCATTCACTGTTTTTTTTTTATTTATGCGCTCCTTCAGGTTTTATAAATGAATTGATATTTGCGTAGGTAGATCTGGGATCATGATAATTGATGCCTTGTCTATCTCTGTCGCATTTGCTTCGACCTCACAAATGTATTGACCGACTTCAATGCGGTGTTTTCGTTTTTGAATGCTGGCTTGCATGATGTAGCCCTTTTATTTCTTATTATTTTAATAAAAAATATATTTAGGTCAGCCACTTAACGACCATCAGCTATTTTCCTCATTGGTGGAAGATCTCATTTTTTCTGTGTGGTTTATAAATATAATACTAGCCTACAAAAAAGTAAGTGAGGTAAATATATTATCGACAAAAAAATATCGTGCGATGATGGTGTACCTTCTAAACACAATGAACTCCTATAGGTGCTATTTTTAGCGTAGAAATAAGTTTGAATGATTTAATTTAGTAAGACAGCCCAGGGATAGAGCTATGCAGAAACTACAGGCCTGTGTTGCATTGCGTGGATTGGGTGGAATGATAGTATTTTTTATGACACTTACATCGCTAATCTTCTCTCGTCTAACCCGAATAGTTCGTGGTATAGTTAACATGATGGCTCTGTTAAGTAGATAGAAAAATCATTTATTGCAATCAGGCTGAGCCAAAGCGAGATGGACTACCCAAGTTCCCGTAATTGCTTTACCGCCTTAAGGTTGATTGTTCTTAAAACGATGGTCTATTTGCCATGTGACATTGAAAGCTTAGTGAAGTCTCTATTAACTGGAAGTCGCTTAGCCTTTTGGGCACATTTCCCACCGACAGAGTTGGGGACCAATTTTTTGACGCCTTATGAGATCTTTCCTTTTATTTTACTAATTGTACAGACGCCAGCACATCAAGCTATCCCTGTCAAATTTTCTCAGTTAAAAATGAACCTTAATATGTCTTTGCAATAAAGTTGAAATACTATCAAAGAAATTTGACAGATTGTGGTAACTTGATGTGCTGGCCTCTGTACATAATATAAGGTGTTAAAAAAATATGAGCTGTTCCATACGATTATGCATAACTGAATAAAATGGATGGAACTGCTCATATTTTTTTCCCAATTTCAGGGTTCATCCCATAATAAAAGTTGTTCGTAACGATGAGTACAATGCTCCCACGAAATTCTTAGAGTTAATTTTTAAACACCTTATATTGTATTTATTATATTTAGGCTCAGCTATGGCATTATAATGTGGGGAAATAGCACAGACGCGCCTTCACTTTTCATTCTCCAAAAGAAATTAATTCGAATTATTGTTAACCTAGAACAAACCGATAGCTGTAAGCCCCTTTTTATAAATCACAAAATACTCACCTTACCATCTATCTATATCCTGGAAATATGCAAATTTGTAAGAAAGTACAAGAACTTTTTTACAACCCGTGGTGATAAACATAGCGACCGATCGGTCAGATATAAAAATATGTTAATGCCACCCTCTTCGCGTACGAAGTTACATTCAAGTAGTCCTTATGTAATGTCAATAAAAATATTTAATAAACTGCCAGATACAATAAAAAATGAAACTAGCGATACAACTTTTACAAAAAAGCTTAAGGATTTATTAATTAAAAAAGCATACTACTCTATAAACGAATACATACATGACAAACAAATATACTTCACACAAATAGACACCATACATTGTTAGTAGTTTTAGAAGTCACACTCATTCATACATACATAGTTGAGTATTATATTATTATTATTTTAGTAAATGTTATGATTTATGTTACAAAAGAATGTTATGTTATTACTGATTTCAAATAATTGATCTCAAATTAAATATAATAATTATAATTAAGTCAAGTAATATTAAGAACATGTTTAAAATTGTTAATTTATTATGTATTAATTTTATTTCAAACATTTAAATTTTATACTTTTTGCTGTGCCCTACAGGGTCCGTAATTGTTCCTTAGCTTTAAGCCTATTATAAGATCTTCACACATTATGGAATGCAAATAAATATATGAATATGAATATTTACTGGGAGTTGTTGTCAAAAGTGGTAAAGCAATAACGAGGTCGACATTTATTTATTAGCTTTATTTCATCCCTTACATTTTTAGATTTCTGTCGTGACTTATATATTTATTTATTATATATATTTACGAGGTCGACATTATAATATTGCAAATACTGTTAAAATAAAGGATCTAATACTTACAAACGGGTTACTAGGATATCATAACATATCGGATCTCGATAGCATAACACATTTCTACTCGATTGTTATTCGCTTCGGTCGATAAGCAGCTGCTGCACATTGTTTTGTTGACATTTCGAATAGATAGAATTAGAATACATTGCATGCTTTCCATACGTGGAATGTTTTAAGAATGTGGTAAGCAGTATATACATAACACCTGTCTTTACTTACGGAGTGATACATAAAATCTATACTAATATTATAAAGAGGTAAAATTTGTAAGTTTGTATGTAGGGGGTAATCTCCGGAACTAATGATCCAATTTCAAAATTTTTTTCACTGATAGAAAGCTACGTTATTCCTGAGTGCTATAGGCTATAAATTATATTTATATCATACATATTAGCCGAGCTATCGCAATTTTCGTCTAGCAAGTCGGAGAGAAATACCTCCGAAAACAGAATTATTTGCATGCGCTGCCTAAACAGTTACAGTATATCGCAATTTTCCGCGGACGAAGTCGCGGGCAGAAGCTAGTATTAAATAACAAAACAGCACGCCTATGTTATCTGAATGGTTACGCAGAGTTGTTTGTTTTAGCACACCCACATTTTGTCCGATTATATTTAATTTACATGTAATAGGGGTCGTCCCTATTGTCATTAATCGGGCAAAATCAGACAAACATTCCACAAAAACATTTATTAATATCATTTACATTTGTTGGGTTGTTTGCGATAGCTTTTGCCAGCGGCTTCGCCCGCGTGTATGTAGGAAATTATCCACGGGAACCGTACATTTTTCCGGGATAGCTTATAAATGCTATTCCAGACTATAATCTATCTTTGTGCCAAGTTTCATCCAGATCCGTTTAGTAGTTTTTGAGTTTATTCGTTACAAACATACATACAAATCTTTTCTCTTTATAATATTAGTATAGATGGACAAGAATTTTAAAATGGGAGAAAATTAAAAAAAAAATATTATCTAAACATTTTAATCTCAACGCAAGCTGTCGTTTATCGTTAGAACGAACTTATTTTACAATTCCAAGAATATGAGTCAATCATTTAAAGATTATCCTTATTTTGATATTCCACCCGTAGGCGTAGCTTCGACATGGGCGGAATGTAAAATATTAATTGCTTTAATTTTTATCGAAAAGGATGTCTTGCTTTAAATATAAACCAAACTTCGACGTTTTTAAAAATTCTGCAATGGCCGGTTGAAACTGTCTAGATGGTTTAGTGCTGCGGTAGTTTTTATTTTAAGTTTACGTATTATAGTAATTCGTTAATATTATTAGATTCATGCCTAAAGAAAATAACATGGTTTCCATACAACAATAACACCCAGCTGTTTCGTCAGTTTAAATGTAACTGTCAATAAAACTTTAATTAACTATAATTAACTATAGAGCAAAGGGCGCTGACTACCTTGTTTTCCTTTCTTGATTCGCCCTCTTCCCCTAGCTACCTTGCCTCCCACTTTCAGTACATTTGTACTAATCACAACAAAAATCTACGATCTTCAAATAATCGCCTTCTTCTTTGTCCCGCTCACCGCACTGACTTCATGCACTCTTCCTTCTTCATTCAGTCTATCTCTCTGTGGAATGCGCTCCCCCAGGAAATCAGGATGGCAACCAACCGTTTAGCTTTTAAATTAAAAGTTCGCGAGCATATCCGCAAGAAGCTGGCAGAATCATCACGCCGGTAATGTTCTCCCAATGCTCGTTTTCTTTATTATAGTAGGTATAGTATTGAATTTATTTATATAATATATTTAGATATGTATTTATTATTATATTTATAGTTTGTATATGTGTATCTGTATTTACAATTAAATAAAAGTTGCACTTTGCTTTCTAATGCACCTACCACTGTTTATCTCTGCATCACCCAAAGGTTGACTGGTAGAAAATGCCTATGGCATTAAGTCCGCCTCTGTACATTTCTGTGCTTAAAGTATTAAATAAATAAATAAATAAATAAATAATTAAATCAATCAATCAATATCAATCAATCAAAAGTCATTAAATTCAAATTACGCTGAAAATCAGCACTTTTTGAAGGTCAAAGTTACATAAGACAGTCCCCCAAAAACGGCCACCCTTCACCACTTCCTAGTGCTTTAGCTGGGAAGAAGTGGCGCAACAAACTCCCCAGCAGCACAGCTGTCTGTTTAGTTGGAAGAACTTGACTCTACACATTTAGCGTAAAACAACAAACCAATCAAGATGAAACGATAAACAAGCTTCTTAACAGCTGATATCAGAATGATTTCATTTCGTTGATAAGCCATGATTTATCTCGGATAACAATGGAGATAGCAGGGTGATTGCCACTTCAAATATAGGCATGCTATTCTTATCAGCTATACGATGTTTTTGCCATTAATATTGACATAGATCTTATCAGAATAATGGGTTTCTCTTCGTAGTTCAATGGAAAGTCATTTATCAAAATGTATGTCTGAGTAACATTCGAACTTAGTATTAATTATAATGAATAGTTTTGTTTATGAATTACTGCTGCAATTATCAAGACAGATACACAAATATGAGGACTATCAAAATTTTAGATTGAAAGCCGTTACATGATGATAATTGGTAATCAAATCATTTATTTCTTTGCAAACATGGGTATGTATTTAGGTGTTTTTATAATAAAGCTCTGCATATTTTACCGACACATGCAAAGGTTTACAATATAATTCCAAATAAAAAGTGATCATTTCATCAGAATTATGGTTTAATAAAAAATGTCAGCGTGTTTAGAGCAATAATTATGTCAATCAGTTTCAGTATGGTTTTATTTCAATTAAATATCCAAGTGTAAAAAAAAACACCTTTTCTCTTCCCAAAACAGAACACGAAAAAAGGAAATAAACGAGTATCCAGACTGCTAATAACAAAAGTACAATAGACACCAGCGGCGACACTGAAAAAACGCCCATCCTTTACTCTCAAACAAAGCATTATAGGTCTTCTTCCAAGATAGAAAGAGATAGCATATCATTGTGACCTTTCCGTGACTCGGACGTTTGTTTGAACTTGCCCATAGACCTTCGCAATGACCTTGGAGAGAGACGTAATGACGTCATCTCTATGTTACGTCACACTTCTCGATCTCTAATGCTTACGTTTGTGAAATGATAAGATTGCCCAGCAGACTGATGTTAGGTTGTTTTTTTGATGATAAATTAATAATAAAAATATCGGTTTTAAGAACTGATTTTGAAACAATGGATAAGGAATTTGTATAATTTAATTTTCATGTCATGTCATTTCATTTAAGGCTGTATCACCTTGTATAGGCAAGTATGCATTTAACTTTGTAATGAATTTTAGTATAAAATTATGAATGGAACTTGAAGCAAGAATTTTGTAATAAAATTTTTACAACCGGATGCATTTAAGTGCTCTGTGGTCGGGTGTTGAATGTCCCGTCTGCAGTTCCGCATTGCAGTATCATATTGCCTATGTACGACAGTTTTCTTTCTCTTAATAAGATGTAATTGATATAACACAGCGAATGCACCACATTAATGTGCATCACGGGAAGCCAGTTAAGCGGGCCTTTTTGCTTATTATAAGTGTATTAATCAATCAACTTTGCCTCTCTCAAGTTACTTAATATATTTGTTGCATTTCACAATGTGAGCTTACATAGTAGGTTAACATCATCATCTATCTAGCCTTTTCCCAACTATGTTGGGGTCGGCTTCCAATCTAACCGGATGCAGCTGAATACCGGGATTTTACATGACGCGACTGCCCATCTGACCTTCACAACCCAATACTATACCCCTTGGTAAGACTGGCTGTCAGATTTACCCGTAACGACCGTCAAAGCTGCACAAATGACAGCCGGGACCAACGGCTTAACGTGCTTTTGGAGGCAGGGAGGTTTCTTGTCAGGAGTTCTCGTTATGTAAAGATGGTCACCGATCCACGGCCAACCCCGACAAGCGTTGCTTAACCCTAGGGATCGACCTGTGCGGCTGTTAGTACTTAGCCACATAGTAGGTTAAAATAGACAAATTATTGTGGACCCTGTCGTTCACAGCAAAATAATTATTGTGGACCCTTTCGTTCACAGCAAAATAGGAGAGATAAAAAGGGCATTAATTTGGCAATAGATATGCCACACCTGACTTTTCGCGATTTTCTTTACTTATCCAAATAATTTCTTGTTACAGGTTTTGCAGTAACCACGGCAACAAATGCCCCCGCCCGGGAGACGTGCCCGCGGCTCTCATGTGCGTTGCCGAAGCTATGATGCCGCGCCTTATACTGCGTCTGCTGCAACACTTCAGAGAGAACAGGTAAATACTCCAGACAGCATATTACAGGCTACTGCCAGAAACAGGTTTGTTAGAGGAACAGCTGTTTGAGAAGAGAAGTCCTGAGAGCCAGTTAACGAATGGCTTTCCCAACGCAAAAGCTAGATTTCTTAGATTTTTAATTTTCGGCGCTGTTCCGAGCGTTGAAAATCCGCCAGCACGCTTTTATTTAACTACTAGCTGCTCCCGCACGGTTTCACCCGTTTCTCAGCTCCGATATCATAGCGTGATGTTACATAGCCTTTAGCCTTCCTCGATAAAAGGACTATCCAACACAAAAAGATTTTCAATTCGGACCAGTGGTTCCAGAGATTAGCGCGTTCAAACAAATTCTTCAGCTTTGTAATATTAGTATAGCTAAATTTGGGTGTCGCTCAGTATTAGTGAACACGACCATAAATTCTTAACATAACACAACATCACCCCTTGTTTCCACGAAGGGTTGGGAAGAGATGGACCTATAATAATAGTACACCCATATTTTGCCACGATAAGTCCCATATAATAGGGGAAATTCTTATCAGTGATCTCGGGATTCAAGTCCACCCATTGTCCGGTCACAGCAAACTTATGACACCGTTTTGAAAGAGTGTTGATACCAGGGTTGAAAAGGGCGTCGTGCGTCCCAGCCGCACCAGCTGTTAGCCAGAGCCCTACAGTTAGATATGCGATGCACTGTAGTCACTACATAGTACAAAACAAAGTCGCTTTCTCTGTCCCTATATCCCTATGTACGCTTAAATCTTTAAAACTTCGCAATGGATTTTGATGCGGTTTTTTTGTAATAGATATAGTGATTCAATAGGAAGGTTTATGTGTATAATTTGTCGACATATTATGCGGGCGAAGCCGCGGGCGGAAGCTAGTAGACTATAAAAAGTTTGGAAGCTGGTTTGTAGTTTAAATAATCCAGTAGAAGCAATTCCTATAATCCGCTCAACTGACACGAATTTAACCGTTCTAGTGATTTTCGAAGCCACATATGTGTGCTCCTAAGGTTTCTCGGCAACCGTGTCAAGTATTTTTAGTTCGTTACATTCAGCTCATTCAGATGTAACCTAGAACTGGATTTGTGTCGTTAAATAGGTCAAGTCTTAAGTAGTTAGGTCGAGTCCATGGTCGAGTCATTTACTCGTACTCGGCTCATAGTGAGCGTTAAGCTATTAGTCGTAAGTACGTGGGGTCTTCTTAATAATAAAATGACCCACTGTCCTTATGGAAGGATTCACAAGGAACATTTGTCCAAATTCGTTTTTGAATAATTTTCAAAATCAATGGACTCGCTTCCCCTCGATTCTACGACTCTCGTGGGTTCATATCTAAGCGCAAGCCGCATGACATACGAGTACTGCAATACACTACCGCCCAGATTTCTTTCCACTTCTCAAAGAACCCGTAGTCTAACCAAACATCTTCAATCTTCCCAGTTGCGGCACACAGACAACATCCGATAGCTATCGGATCACGGTGCAGGAGTGCGAGGGCTACGTCAAGATGCTGATGGAGTTCAACAACATGGGTGACCTGATGCGCTCCGCCATGACTAAGGCTCTCATCAACCCACAGGTAAGCAAGTCGACAAGAACTTAAGCATAAGCATAGCATAATCAACCTATAATGTGCCCACAGCTGGGACACAGGCTTTCTTTTTGTGAAAAGGAGGCTTGACCAGGATTACGGGCCATACGAGCCGAAACAACTAGAGACTTAACCCGTACACTGCCATGAACACGGTGTGTGGTGAAGGCACTGAGCTTAGAATAGCACAAAAATAGTAGCAGTGTTTGTGCTAGAATGTCGATGATCTTCTTTTTCGTGTGACTAACCTGGTGTCAGTTTTTATGCTGCCCATGAGCCTCTGACCTACCTTCACATGCTGTCGAGAAATATCTGTCAAGAATGCCGGTTTCCTCACGACGTTTTCCTTCATCGATATTCGACGACGATGTCGATATGTGATTGTCGACAATGTAATAACTCAATTCGAATTTTGAAACCTAGGCTGATAATCGGGATGGGAAGTTTTTATTTTATTTTAGTAAAGTCTATTGTTTTAATGTAGTTTTAGTACCGTATTAACATACAGCATCTTGTGGGCTAGGGATGAACTAGACTTCCTTGGGGATATTTTACAAAAAAGTTATTATAGTAAAAAAAAATTCTTTGCTGTTGTCAGTGGAATTATAAAATAAACTTGATCTTTAGAGCCTTATTAACTTATCCTTAGAGGCTGAAAAGCCGAAACAGTTTTTGAAGTGTGTCGTTCTACTCACTGTTGAACCATATAAAGAAAGACTGAAGCTGTGACGAGACAGTGCTTCCTTACCCACTCCATTCGTTCCACCTGCTGAACGTCTCCTTCCTGGGTGCGACTTGCCTGGGTCAACCTGGAAGGCTTTAAACAGACTCCGGACCCAGGTTGGCCGAAGCAAGGAAAACCTGCTCGGATGGGGATTCATAGACAACTCCGCCTTGGAAGACTCCAAGGCGGAGTTGTCTGTCCCATCGTTTGCGGAACAGCACCACATTAAGACTAATGTGGTGCTGTTCCGCAAACGATGGGACAGACAACTTAATCTCGTGCCCTGTGTGTCCTGCCGTATGCACGTTACAGGAACTGATGAACGCTAGTGCCAAACACGTAGCCGAATTCTGGGCCGAGTACATTAAGTTTGCCATCGGCACGCTAAGAAGAAGAGCCTTTTTTTTTCTAAATGGATATTTAAATAACGAATTAGATACAAACGTTTTTTTTTTGGTATAACTATTAGCTAAGACACGGGTTACACAGGGCAAGTACGGACGCCATGACACTTCTGTTTAGAGTTGCCAACTAAATAAACAAAAGACTAATATAAATCCTGACATATTATTTTTACGTCTTGCAACTATTTCGTAACTGAACCTTGTATTTCCTTTTTCCAGATGTACCGCAACCTGGTGGAGCCTCCCTTCCCGGACACAGAGTACGGCTGCTACATGGCCGAGTCCAACAAGATGTACGAGAAGGCGCTCGAGATGTTCCCAGCGCCCGAACCGCCCGACGAGTGAGTACTTTACTACAATAACAGTATAAAGATTGTAGCTGGTGGCGTTTCGTTTTTTCTACCTTCCTCCATAAGAATAAAGGCGTGAGATATGTGTGTAGAATAGCAGGATATCCTCTAGCGCTTTCGCTTTTATGTGTTTAAATCAACAGTTAAAGAGAAATCTAACTTAGCTAGAGGGATGGGTGATTGCAGATCCTCTTTATTTAATCGTCTTTCACGAGTTAGATGCAAGCATGTCTTTTCTTTAACTGGTTACCTTAGTATACGGACTATTGCTACTAGCAAGTGTAATATAATTTTAATACAATCAACTGTCCTGTCATGAACCCTAAGTTATACTGCTCTATCTTCGCCATCAATCTGCCTAGCCTTTTCCGAACTATATTGGGGTTGGCTTTCAGTCTAACCGGATGCTGCAGAATACTAGTAATTTACATGGAACGACTGCCTATCTGACCTCCACAACCCAGTAACTAGGTAATACGGTACCCCCGTGGTAAAACTGGATGTCAGATTTTCCGGGTTCTGACGACCCTTAACGACTGTCAAAGATGCACAAATGACAGCCAGGGCCAACAGCACGGAGGAGTCTCGGTTTGTAAAGATGGTCACCCATCCACGGCCAACCCCGGCAAGCGTAGCTTAACCTGACGGATCGACCTGTACGGCTGTTATTACTTAGCCACGAGCTTCTCTATCGTCGCCATATTGTTCTTATATTTTAACATTAAAACATATTTCCTTTCGCCTCAGGTATCGCCACCTGCCTGCGCTGGCGCCTCGTCTGCAACACAATACCTTATTGGATGAGTTCATATTCTGGACGTTTAAGTACGAATTCCCGCAGAACGTGGTCTGCTTCCTGCTCAACATGCTGCCGGACCAGGACTATAAGGTAACCAAACATTTTCTGCCACATTGAACCTTCAAAAAACACTACATTAAGATTGAAAGTGAGATTTTGCATACATTGAAAATCAGCACTGTTTGTTGTTCTAATGTCATATGCGATACACGATGAAACGATTTCAGTTTACTATCCCAGATATCTCGAAAAGCTAAATATGATAAATGATAAAAACAGAATCAAACAACCTTACCCAACACGGGCTGCTAGCATTTTCACAGACACTTAACTATACGATACATATAGCCATCTGATGATGTATACCAGTATTCAGTAACTAAACCTTGTCTTGTTACAGGAACACCTAACCCGTACATTCGTGATGCACTACGCTCGCATCCCACTCGTGCTAGAAGACGCCGCGGACCCCGACACGCTATCCAACCGAGTCGTCCACATGTCTGTGCAACTGTTCTCGAACGAGGCCTTAGCATTACGCTGCGTACAGCAACTCCATCTTCTCCACGTAATGGTGTTATCACTACGTCTGATGATGGGGAAAATCTTAGTACAGAATACACTACATGATCCAGATCAGAATTTTCATTATGTGATTGATTGTACGCGACGCGTGATGAAGGAGCATTGCTATTGGCCATTGGTGTCTGACTTCAATAATGTGTTGTCACATAAGAGCGTTGCGTTGCTGTTTTTGCAAGATGACGCGCTCGTGGACATGTGGTTCGAGTTTCTATCTATGTTGCAAGGTTGGTAGTATTTTCTTTTTTATTACACTTTTTTTTCGTAACTTCAAGTTTCGTGATTTTTTGAACGATTACAATAATTATAGACTTGTAATCTGTGAGAATAATGTCGAATACTCAACAATATTATTTTTCAGGGATGAACGTAAACATACGCGAGGTCGGCGGCCATATTGAATTCGAGCCGTCCTCTTACTATGCGGCGTTCTCCTGCGAGTTAGAAGCGGCCGCATACCCTATGTGGTCAGTACTGTCGCACTTAACGGACGCGTCGCACGCGCCGCTCGCACGTCGGATTATTGCGGCCGCGCTCACCTACCTGCAGGAGTGGCTCGACGCAGTACACTTTACTACGCCGCACATGGAGAGGGTGAGTACAAAATATATTGTCGCATCGGACGGGCGTGTCGCACGTCTGGCCTATATCAGTCTCGGAGTACGACGGTCGCTATAAGTAGTGGTTTCGGTTAGGTAAACACTGAACAGAGCCCTAAACTGCAGAACTCTTCAGCTAGTAAGAGCTCGTTCCTCGTTACAAAAAAAAAAGTGGTGAAATCAAGAGTGAATTTCGCACCCCCATTTATTAGTTAAAGGAACGCCGCCAAGTTTATTTCATAAGTTGATATAAGTACCACATAAACCTTTGTCTTGCTTTAACTATTCGAATTACGAAATAAACGAAAGGGCTACCTATACTACATAAAAGATAGCTTGATCTTTGCGACGTATGTAAAACCGACATTTTTAGGGTTGTCAGCATATAAAAAAATGTCGATAGAAATTATCGACGTTTCTTACTATTATCGATGCTAATGTAACATATAATTGGGTTTCATTTAATTACAAACGTTACTAAAGTAAAGGAGTACGCCTTCAAAAACAGTAAAATACCAGTACCTACTGCTTTGGAATAGGCAACTAGCTTCATCTCTCTGACTGACCAACCCCTTGACAATTCAAAAGTGCCTGTAATTGGTTTATTTGAAATAAATAGTTTGAGTTTTTGAGTACACGTAAGCGAATCACAAACTCACGACTTTGACTGTTCCAAACAAATTTCTTTGTTCGCTTTTGCATTATGCCAAGAAAAAACTAACAATAATAACAAAACTCAACAAATTAACAGGAATAGTAACAAAAACAAAGTAATGAGAACGGAAACCACGTAGCGTATACAAGGCGTTGGCACTCGTATTGAGGAGAATGAAGGTTCATTTCAAACTATTTTAATTATATTAAAATATCGATATTTTATACTGTGTGGTCACGACGATTCATCACCCATCACTAATTAGGTCGGAATGCCCATGGAGTATGACATTGACAGGTACTGTCTGTCTGTACTACTAAGAAATACAGGACCTAATAGGCGTGATTTTACTGACAGCTGTCGCAGAGATCATGCTATATTTTATGAACAATAGTCCGTACTATCCATACTAATACTATACTAGTCTATCTTTCGGTATGTTACCTTTTCACGCCTAAACCACTGAACGTATTACGATAATATTTGAACAGAGATAGATTGCATCCCGTGAAAGGACATTTTGTCACATTGGTGGGTAATATAGGGGGATGCTCTTTTTATCCCGAACCTGCGATATGACCGAACTCCAAAGTCGTGGGCAAAAATTAGTTCTCGATAATATCTCGCAGTTATATTTGCTACCTCTGCCGTCATTAATCGGTCGTTCGCCCGCAGTCGGAGGTGATGCACGCGTCGTTCCACTTCCCGCTGCAGCGCTACCTGGCCGCCTTCCTGTGCGCCGGCGTGCGCTGCATGGGGCTGCGCGCGGCCGACGTGCTGCCGCCGCCCGCGCTGCTGGCGCTGCTGGCCGTGCACCCGCTGCGCGTGCAGGTATGTGCGGGGGGGGGCTACTCGCTACCTGGCCGCCTTCCTGTGCGCCGGCGTGCGCTGCATGGGGCTGCGCGCGGCCGACGTGCTGCCGCCGCCCGCGCTGCTGGCGCTGCTGGCCGTGCACCCGCTGCGCGTGCAGGTATGTGCGGGGGGGGGCTACTCGCTACCTGGCCGCCTTCCTGTGCGCCGGCGTGCGCTGCATGGGGCTGCGCGCGGCCGACGTGCTGCCGCCGCCCGCGCTGCTGGCGCTGCTGGCCGTGCACCCGCTGCGCGTGCAGGTATGTGCGGGGGGGGGCTACTCGCTACCTGGCCGCCTTCCTGTGCGCCGGCGTGCGCTGCATGGGGCTGCGCGCGGCCGACGTGCTGCCGCCGCCCGCGCTGCTGGCGCTGCTGGCCGTGCACCCGCTGCGCGTGCAGGTATGTGCGGGGGGGGGCTACTCGCTACCTGGCCGCCTTCCTGTGCGCCGGCGTGCGCTGCATGGGGCTGCGCGCGGCCGACGTGCTGCCGCCGCCCGCGCTGCTGGCGCTGCTGGCCGTGCACCCGCTGCGCGTGCAGGTATGTGCGGGGGGGGGCTACTCGCTACCTGGCCGCCTTCCTGTGCGCCGGCGTGCGCTGCATGGGGCTGCGCGCGGCCGACGTGCTGCCGCCGCCCGCGCTGCTGGCGCTGCTGGCCGTGCACCCGCTGCGCGTGCAGGTATGTGCGGGGGGGGGCTACTCGCTACCTGGCCGCCTTCCTGTGCGCCGGCGTGCGCTGCATGGGGCTGCGCGCGGCCGACGTGCTGCCGCCGCCCGCGCTGCTGGCGCTGCTGGCCGTGCACCCGCTGCGCGTGCAGGTATGTGCGGGGGGGGGGCTACTCGCTACCTGGCCGCCTTCCTGTGCGGTATGTGCAGAGCGCACTGCATCGTCTGTTGTGGACCCAACTTATTTGCTATACATAACAAAGTCCAAATTTCAGTGCAATAATTTAGGGCGATTTATAACTAAAGATTACTCAAAAGAAACAACATAGTTGACGCGTGACTCGGCTCATAACAATCCTCTTACCTAATATTCAAAAGCTGACTCCTGAATCGCCGCCAAATCAGTCCTCTGATACAACGCTATTTCTTGCAACAGTTGCTTGTTTACTGAACTGTCTAACTGAATAGAATCGGTAGGAATATAGGTCAAAATAACCCTGTATTCCCGTTGTCCCCGCAGATCATGTCCCCGTTAAAGGGGAGAGAGGGAAAATAATAAAATAATAAAAATTACTTCCCGTTGTCCCCGTACGCAGTCCCCGTTAAAGGGGACAAAGGGAATTTAATATAATAACTAAAATTACCTCCCGTTGTCCCCGTTAATTTATTGTAATATACTTTCAAATTATGCCCGTCGAGTTAGAATTAGAAGTGAGAGTGCTTTAATAGAGAGAATATTGTACTTATACAAATGCCTATTATATATAAAAAAAACAATTAATTAGAAAGAAAATGGGCGTTCTTAAGGAGGTTTTTAGTGACGGGGCCGGACCTTGGGGACTGCCAATTTGGCTTCCGCAAGGGGCGCTCGACGGTGGACGCCATCATGCGCGTTAGAGCCCCACGACGGGGGACGCGGTGTCCCAGGGTAGGGTCGTCGTGGCGGTGTCACTCGACATCGCCAACGCTTTTAACACCCTGCCCTGTAGTTGCATTGGGGAGGCTCTCCGGTATCACCGGGTGCCGACCTACCACCGTCGAACAGTCGGGGCGTACTTGACGGACAGGGCCGTCATCTACCCCGGTCGCGATGGGGAATGGAACCGGCGAGAGATGTCGTGCGGTTTCCCGCAGGGATCGGTTCTGGGGCCGCTCCTGTGGGACATCGGTTACGACTGGGTGCTGCAGGCCGACCTCCCTGACGGCGTCAGCGTAGTTTGCTACGGTGACGACACGCTGGTCCTGGCGCAGGGGAGGTCGCATCAGGCGGCGGCCGACGCGATGGCACGTGGGGTTGCGACAGTCATTGAGAGGATCCGGCAGTTGGGTCTCGAGGTGGCATTGCACAAATCCGAGGCCATATCCTTTCATGGGCCTCGGAATAGGCCACCATCGGGATCCCAACTTACGGTAAGAGGGGTTCACATCGGCGTCGAGACCACGATGAAATACCTGGGTCTGGTCCTCGATAGCCGATGGAATTTCCTGGAGCATTTCCGACGTTTGGCCCCCAAGCTGGAATGGACTGGGGCCGCCTTCAAGCGGCTCTTGCCCAATTCAAGGGGCCCAAACGCCTCCTGCCGTAGGCTTTACGCAGGAGTCGGTCCATGGCCCTATACGGGGCCCCAGCGTGGGCGCGTTCACTGCGGCAGCGAGCCGCCCACTATCTGAACGCGCCCCAAAAGGTGGTAGCGATACGGCTGATCCAGGGTACCGCACGATCTCGGGCGAGGCGGCAAGCCTCCTTGCCGGACTGCCGCCGTGGGATCTGGTGGCGATGGGCCTCGCGCGGAGGTACTTAGCCGGGGGGAAACTCCGTTTCCGCGGCAAACTGCGGCGGAGCGGACGGACCTCAGGCGCGATCTCATGGCGGCCTGGAAATAGCGACTGTCGCAACCCAGCGCAGGGCACGACACGATAGTGGCGATAAGGCCCCTCTTTGAGGAGTGGCTAGAGGCGTCACGACGCCCTCACCTACCGCCTGACGCAGGTCCTCACCGGACATGGATGTTTCGGGAGGTCACATCATCAGGCGGGAGGAAACGCCTGGGTATCACCACTGCGAGGATCGCCCAGAACACACGGTGCAAACCTGCCCTGCTTGGGCGGAGCACCGCCGTATACTCGTAGGGGCGATCGGCGGCGGCGACAACTCGTGCCCGGCCCTGGTGTAAGTCATGGTCCAAAACGAGAGGGAGTGGGAGGCAATCACCTCCTTCTACGAAACAGTCATGCTCGCGAAGGAGGTGGCGCGAGAGAGAAAGGTCTAGGGGAGAGAGAAAATAAATAAGGTAAATACCTTATTTATTTTGATTTCGTTCCAAACCAAAGACTGGAATGAAACACATAATTTAAATGTTAAACTGACAAAAAATACCACTCTAATATACCTATTTAACTATAACATGACAGAATCAACATGATATAAAAACAAAAATAAGATTCAAGTTAAAGTTTAAACATAATTAAAAAAAAAAATTAAAATAAAATTCACAACAAACAGAACTTGAATGTTATACTTATTAATAATATCACAATAATTTATTTACAATACAGAATTGGCAATAAGCAATATGTATTATAATTATTATCTATTTAAATAATGTAAATAAAAATCTACGAAAAATACCGTTTAGTTTAGTGCTTTGGCTGTCACCGAGGCTTTTGTCAGCAATAAAGTCAAAGTCAAGTCAAAGTCAAATCATTTAATTCAAATAGGCACAAGTAAGGCACTTTTGAACGTCAAAATGAACAAGAAATAGAATTGATTCTAGTCGCCCCTTCCGAAAGGTAGTTTCGTGTGGAGAAGAATGGGCAAGAAACTCCACCGTTACTCTTTTAAAATGTTTTACAATGTTTTGTATACATGAATTATAACATTATATGTGAAGACGATGCACCCAGAATAAAAACACTACACCACAAAAGGTGAAAAGAAAAACACATAGGTATAGTAATGGTAGGTAACTTAAGTATGTCAAAAGTACATGGTGCTCACATATTTACAAACATTCTAAAAGTTAATATATAATAAATCAATCAATGTGTGAGAAGTTATTTCAACATGTTAAAATAGTATTTTATAAATAATAAATTATTACCTAATTTACTTAGCAACCAGTTTGATTTTGTCTAGACACTAGATTGCCCTGTGGAGCAGGACCAGCATGTTTCCACCAATATAAAACCACCCTTCCATTATGACGTTCTCAAGCAATAATAGAAGCACTGCACTAAGTGCAACTGAATGACGTAAGACTTTAGTTTTGGTAAGGCCTAATTCACGCCCTTTTTTCCATACAGATTTATTGAAATGACTAGCTTCTGCCCGCGACTTCGTCCGCGGAAAATTGCGATATACTGTAACTGTTTAGGCAGCGCATGCATATAATTCTGTTTTCGGAGGTATTTCTTTCCGACTTGCTAGACGAAAATTGCGATAGCTCAGCTAATATGTATGATATAAATATAATCTATAGCCTATAGCACTCAGGAATAATGTAGCTTTATATCAGTGAAAAAATTTTTGAAATTGGATCATTTGTTCCGGAGATTACCCCCTACATACAAACTTACAAATTTTACCTCTTTATAATATTAGTATAGATAGTAGCATGGAGATCTATATCTGGAATAAAATCCTTTAGAGCAGACATAGTTGCTTCCTCGAAATCGCAAGTAAAAGATTATGGACTCCAGTTGGGAATTTATGACCTTATAATTGAGAAAAGAATTGTACTCGTATAGCATTTGTTTCTTGTCCGTCATCAAAGCATTGTTGATTCCAAAATCAGCATGTATAGTAAAAATCTGATAAAATAGCATTGGACAACTTTTGAAAGTCCCGTCACCAAAAACCTCCTTAAGAACGCCCATTTTCTTTGTAATTAATTGTTTTTTTTTTATATATAGGCATTTGTATAAGTACAATATTCTCTCTATTAAAGCACTCTCACTTCTAATTCTAACTCAACGGGCATAATTTAATCAATCAATCAATCATTTATTTGCAACGAATGTAGGTACATTGAAAATACAGATGGAGTAAATAAGTGTGAGCCATATACATTCTGCCTGGAAATAGGCACGCAAAAATTATTTAAAATAAAAATTATTAAGAAAATACGAGTATCCATTAGTAATATTACAAATTAAAATGTCACAGTTACAATAATTACAATTACACATACATTGATTAATATTGAAAAATGTGAAATAAAATGTTACATTAGAATAAAATAAAAATAAATTATATTAGGTCCATTATATATTAATTATTGTATTATACACATTACAGATTAAAAAGTTTTGTCCATTAAAAAATCATTAATTGAATAATAACATTTTTCTATTAGTAGGGCCAGTAATTTCTTTTTAAAGTTTTTAATTGTTTCATTTTTTATTACATCTGGCAATTTATTGTATATGGTAGGACCCATGCAGATGACACTTTTTCTTAATAGCGCTGTGTTACCAGACTCGATTTGTAATAAATTTTTGTATTGATTTCTGACAGGTCGTTTTCTAGTTTCTGACATCGTGGGAAATATATTTTTATTGGTCTTTACAAACATGGCCATTTCCAGAAGATACAGTGACGGAAATGTAATAATTTGAATAATAATTTGAAAGTATTTATTACAATTAATTAACGGGGACAACGGGAAGTAATTTTAATTATTATATTAAATTCCCTTTGTCCTCTTTAACGGGGACTGCGTACGGGGACAACGGGAAGTAATTTTAATTATTTTATTATTTTCCCTTTGTCCCCTTTAACGGGGACATGATCAACGGGGACAACGGGAATACAGGAAAATAACGATATTATCCGGTGGTTTTGTATATTTTCTTATAAGTGCCAAGTGACATGCCAGCATATTGTTTAGAACGCCGCCCAATCTACCTAGCCTTTTCCCAACTATGTTGGGGTCCGCTTCCCGTAGAACAGCGATAAAAATATAATAATCTCAGATCGCTCACCATTTGTCTTTGATCTTATAAGATATGTCTTAGCGATGATCTCAAAATGTGTGAATTAATACAAAAAAAGAATCTGTACCATATTAATCTTTATTGTTCATATTTGGAGCTGTAAGTATGTAGACTAGAAAATTGGAGTAATCTATTTCCTACAAGGATGAAACATAAAACAAGATCACATTTTTAAATAAATTTACTATCTAATCTTATATGAATACGTGTTGTTTGCCTTTTATAAAAAAATCGTTTTTATTATGAAATATCCGATTAAATGTCAACAAATGTGAAATGTCAAAATGCCTTCACAAAAATGTTATTACACTTAATACAATGATTCTAAAATATCGCTGTGATCCATTCACTGCGCTGTTTATATAAAATATGTATAATATTCATGTTTGTACTCATCTGTCCCATAGTATCAAATATTTGTGTAAACAGACAACGCAAACACAATAATATAATGTTATCTTGTTTGATATTCACATCCCTTTTGTACATACCCTACTATTGTACGCCATATTATATCCCGAAATAAAACTCAGTACAAGACTTAAAAAATACGTATTATCAAAAGTCACAATCACGCTACATTACAAAATAAAATGAGTATATGAAATTAAACTGTATTCTAATTGACGATGGGTAGGAATTCGGTTGTTTCCACGAACGTTTCGTCGACGAACTCTGATGGAGGTGGCTCTGCCTTCACGTGTTTGGAGTAGTCGTAGGTGATGACCTTGACGGCGATGAAGCCTCCGGAGCCCTTCGCTCCTCTGTGGTACAAGCCTGCTCCGCTGAGCAAAGTCGCTCCTTTGGTATTTAGAGCTGCAGGCAAAAAAAAAATGTTATATTTCTGATTCATTAGTACCGTTAAAGATAACTTACTACCTCTACGAACCATTGGTAAAAATTATAATAAAAACAGCCTATTACTATTCCAATGCCGGACTAAGGCTTCTTAGCATACGCAATAGCGACAGGCAATATCAATATCATATGATATGATATCACAGGCAATATCATATCATATCACAATATCAATATCACTAGGATTTCACAAACAGTACCTACGATAAAATTGACCTAAAAACGTCTGTATATCCTAGTTAGAATTATGTCTATTATCATCACCTATCTCTAAAAACTTTAACCTTATCCCAAAATTAAATAAAAACTACATGTATACCTTTGGAAGGCACGACGGGCTGTATATCAACAAAAGGCACTGTGCTTTGCGCTGCGTCCGCGTCGAAGTCCGAATGCGTGAACTCCATGAACTGGTCGTGCTTTGAGTCTATGCGCAGTGTCGTGTGCGCACGCGTCGGAATGTCCGGCTTATGCAGCTCTAGACGTGATCTGGAAATAAATGATAAATACTAGGTTTAGAAAAAATCCTTAGAGGCTTCAGACTCAGATTCTGACTCAAATTAGTCTCGTGTGACTCAGTTGTGTTAAAAAAATATTCCTCTGTAGTCGTCAAGCTGGATTTTGCTGACTTAGTCTGTATCTCACTTGCGGCCATTGTTTTTATAGGCAGTCAGTTCCTTTTACGTAAGTATTCTAGGAAACAAGGTTTTACCTAGGTGTATGTGATCCTTCCGTGTTGTCATTGCTGATCCATTGACTCTTTTCTGGAGAAAGTTTCCCTGTCGTATAGTTGAACGGTGTAGCGCGAATCTCGAAGTGTAGATGGGCACCGATCATTCGCAGTCTGCGAAAGAAAATTTTGTTGGTGTAAAAATTATAACCGAAAAAAGAATTGAGAATTTTTGGTTGTTTTTTTTTATTGAGTTTCCTCACCTGGCTCCAGTCAAAACATGTCCCGCAGGTGAATCCAACTCGTCCAAGTCGATGGCTCGCCTCTCGTACGTCAGCGTGTGGTAGTCTAGGCCCTCCATGACTCCTACTTGCGTTGGGTCAAAAGACTGCGCCAACACCTCCTCGGAAGACTCCACGAACCCTCGCTCCACCAGCTTACCCTGGTATATCTGAATGTGGAACACTTTACCGTGCTTCACTAGTCGCATTCCTGTTACTACCCTGAAAATTGCGAAAAGCTAATGTTACTATAGAACTAAAAATAGCAAAAAATATAGACCACCCGCACACCAACCCATGCTGTTAACACAATAGAGATGACAGAAGATGGCATTAGACCCGGATCACTACGCTGAAGACTTAGATTTCTACTGTCCCTGTAAGCGGTATGTACAACGTAAGCCAATTAGGTCGGAAAGACACTTAGGTTAGTTTCTCCAGTTCTCGAAGTACTGACTTGTTGTTATCAATATCTGCCAATGCCTCTCGTAAGCTGAAGAAACGTTCTGCCACGCTGGCATCGTCCTCGCACAGACAAAAGCAATACGAGCAGTGAGTAAGTGTCCATCTCCACCAGGAGTCGACCTTAGAAGGAAAAACTTTCATTATAATCAGAGTTTCAGTTCGGATTTTGGGGCAAGTTGTGGAATGTCCCTAAAAGTGTGCGGGTGACCCGAACATTTAAGGGACTAACTTGTTGTTGCCGATGTCTGATACTGCTTCCCGGAGACTGAAGAAGCGGTCGGAGTGGGTCTTGTCGTCGCAGAGGCACATGCAGTAGGAGCAGTGCCAGAACAACCAGCGCCACCACGAGTCAACCTAGACATAGCCACTGAATTGGAACACTGGGCTTGAGATTAAGGGTTATTTGATTACGTGCTGCCCTCGAGGTCAGGTAGCGGTCGCTTCGTTTAAAGTCGTAATACCAGCTATTTCCCATTTATTCCCAGTACTTCATTTATTATTATATGACATAGAAAAATAACGGCCAAATAACTACATACTGTGTATATTTATATGTTGTGCCCACCCCGAATAAATTGGGATAAGGGCAGGGGAATGATGATTGTGTAATATTGTAGAAATTACTGCCCTTTAGAGTAATTTATTTAATGTAAAATATATTAGATACGTTCGTATTTTCGTAAAATAACAAAGTTTATCATACATTTATATCTAGAAATAACATTAGTAATAACCGTTATTTTCCTAATGTTTTAGTAAATAGAGTATAGTTAATGTATAATGGTCGGAAGACAACAAACAAAAAACAAAGATCATTATGACGATGACACGCTGCAAAAAACCAACAGCAGGGCGTGTAGACTTAGAACTTCATGAAAATGTACATGTATATCTTTGAGAAATCAATCTAAATGAAACAGAATCACGTAAAACGACTTGATATCGTATTTGCTTTCTGATTTGTTTCCTTAATCATCTGACCTCATTAACTACTCTCGCAAGTCTGGCAGATAAGCCATACAATATTTAACGATTGCTCTGCTAACCGTACATTTGTCGCCAATATACGAATAAGGGGAGCCAGTGGTATGTAGGTATTGAGATGTTGGGGCCAATGTTGGTGTTAGTGTCAAAATGTTCTTTCTAACCTTGGTTGTTCCCAATCTGCAGCTTCCGACCCTCCCCAGCGTGCGTCCGTTTTCGTACTCGATCCATTCATACCGCCTGGAACTGCTAAGGCTCTAAAAAGTTCAACGTATACAATTATTCGGATATCTTCGCAATATTTGTTCGCTCGTGATGAATTATCGTGATCTGTTTGTTTACCAACGAGGTCATGGGACTACTTTAGGTCAGTAGGTACTGTTTTGAATAAAGAAACTAAAATAATTGTTCTATATTTTTCTTTTGTTGTTCAGATCTCAGTTTGTTTATGCAACTTTTAATAATATTCTTTGATTTTTTTCTTTCTTGTATTAGTTCTGCTCGTCATGTGGCATGATTAACATTAATTATAACAACAGTGTAATCAGACTGGACAATTAAGATATGACTCCACAATTCTACATCAATTAAAGCTATTTAGCTTTGTTTGAAGCCGTTCCATGTGTCTTTAGCTTCTTCTTTGTTTATTTCATTGAAATTATAGCTCATTTATGTCTAATGTTTAGTAAAACTGAGGACAATGCTTAGTAGCTGTAGAAGATTGACTTAATTACTAATAACAAAACTTGTAATCTGACATAAAATTTCACAGAACATATTGAATTTAGTAAGATATATAGCTTTAGCTTGTTTCCTTACCGCGGGACACACCCACATGTCAGAATCAACATATTGGCAGTCAATAATCCTGCCGTTGCACGTGCTCTGCTTGGCACAGAACTGCTCCTTGTAGCAGCCTTTGTTCTCTGTCAGAGTGTAGAAGGCGCAGTTCTCCTTGCACGTGCCGTCGGAGTTCAGGTCTACCTCGTTCTCCACGTAGCCTTGCAACAGGCGAGTCACTTCCGCGTATGTTGCTGGAAAAACGGGGTTTTCGTTTTGAGGAGTCAAGTTTGTTTATGTGAATAAATGAGGTGATGTCGCAGCTTTGTTTTGGCTGCTATTTTATCTTTAGTCGTAGGCATCGATCACTAATAAATCGATGGTCGTAGGTTGTTTAATCACTATTAAGTGAACCGTTTCAAATAATAAAATAATTGTATAGGAATTCCAGTACATTTTCGTGCGCTTTGTTTTGGGAAAGATTGTTATGATTCTTTTGGGCAAAAATAAATAGCGCCTCTTTTGTAAGAAACTAGTTGCCCTCGTGGTTCTGCCCAGCTTGTTTTTTTATTCTTTTGGGATGAAAATAATCCACTTCGCTTCTCCAAGTTACTAGGTCTCTTCTAAATGTACTAGTGAGAATGCTTACCACTGGTGTGTATGGGCGGGTCACACCGGTACAGGTCTCGATTTGCCGATGCTAAGGCTGCTCTTGCAGCCGTGGCCGTCTGTCCCGTCCTCTCAGAGTACCTCTGTCGAGTTAAACTTGCTTCCTGTGTGAAGTTGCCTGAAACAAACCATGAATAATCACTTATTAACAACACAGAATAGGCCGCGAAAAAGTAAGTTGATATCATTTAACAAATGCAGCTCCGTAACGCTACAAATATTCCATATTTTTGTAGTATATTTTCGCGCGCGCTGTCAAATCCATGGTGTCCATCATGTAATCTAAAATAGATTCTGAAATAAACATAATTCTACTACATTGAGCATTGTTCACCTGCCATAATATAAAATACTGCTGATCCTACATTAATTTTACGTCATTTCATTTGTCACTATTTACTAGTGCAATGTACCTAGTAACATAAAAATAATTATGCTATGGTAAACTACATAGATATATTGTTTTCTAACCTCACTAGAATTATCCTTATATTATACGGATTTACCTCGTAGGAACGCTGAATAATAATTTAAATTTTTTTCATACTAAGAAATACTTAGCTTAACTATAATTTTACCAAAGTCAAATGTTTATATTCAAAGGTGCCGTTTGTGCCTATTCGAAATAAATTATTTAACTTCGAAACTGTTTTTATTCGCTGGAGAGTTAAGTTTAACTTAATTTCAGAATATTTTGTGTCTAATCATTGACTCCGCTGTATGTGACAATTACAGTTAATTGTCGTCGCTACATAATGTTACCTTGTGTATAAATCAATTGTTTCAATATCACACCATAAAATACCTAGTGGTAATGAAGAAAAACTGATCAATATTCACTGTTTAACTTCCTACTACTTTGTTCTTGTTTTCCTCGCTCCACACTTTAATAAAAAAAATGATTACAAACGAATTTTGATAATCATAAATAACAGACCAGCGCGCTTAAAACTAACGCATTAATTTGTTTCTTCATTCAATTGATGCTTGTTAAAAAGAGGTATTATTTCAGGTATTTAATTTTGAACCGAATACTTTATAACTATTAAGGACGATGCAATACTTTAGAACATTACATTCTGATGGTATTGCCTATCCCCTTGTGAAATGTAATGGTTTAACTTAATAATAATGTTTAAAACTTTTGTTCTTTTTCGTTTATAAACTACATGAGACATTTACAGTTATTGAGTACTCACATGATAGCTTATTTAATGCAATGTTTTGCATATTATCATTTTATTGATAGCGTACATGTAAATGTAGGTACTCACATTGACGTAGGTATGTGCCGAGACTTCCAATGACAAAACATTTTGTGTGTTGTGTTTCTTTTAAACGTGGTTTTTAGTCACTGATGAGGCTTACATAAAAATAACTCACTTGTTTACCCGAAGGCATAGGCAGAGCTTGTGCTGATTTTGATATTGCAGACGGCGAAAGTTTTGTGTTACTTAAAACAATCATTTTGATGGACTAGTAGGACATAATAAATACATTCAAGGGATACGGTTATGAAGTCCGCCATTAATGTCAGTCTAGGTACATATTTTTATTAACCAATTTAATAAATAAACTAATAACAATAATGCTTGCCTCATGTTAATATTCATTTCATTGGGTTGATAAATATTAATATTTTCGAGTTAAAAAAACAGACATGAAGTTGTACAAATTGTGATGTGGGTTTTCTACGATTAAATTAATTTTACACAATATGTACAATTTGCAATTCCTACTGAGGCATAGGCATTTCAAATTTTATATAGTGTACTGGCACTCACTGTTCGCTATCAGTAAAATTAATTTATTATGATAATAATAATTAGCAGTCCAGTATTAATCCCCCCATAGACGGCAGATGTGAACATCTGCGGGCTATTACTAAATGCTTCTATTACTATGATAGGGGCTCACATAATTATTATTCATGGAATTACTTGCATAGTTCTGTTAATTTTATATTCATACGTTGATATACCTAATCATGATCAGTGTCCTAAGCTACATAACATTTATGTAAAACTAGTTTTTGCCAGCGGCTTCGCCCGCGGGTACGTAGGAAACTATCCAAACTTTCGCATTTATAATACATATTAGTAAGTGAGCAAGTATAGATAAATCACACGGTCTATTAACCTATTCGAATTACATCGGTCGATCATCACCTGACTAAGAAACAAATAAGTTTACCTCTTTCAATAGACTCGTCTATTACATTGGACCTATAACATAACTGGCAACATCTCTGTCTCTGTCTAACCCATCTTCCTATTCGGCGTGATTTTTCGCTTACCTCGTCCGTATATCCTGAGCAGCATCCAAGAGAACTGCATCATGGCGTAACCCTTGATCTCTGTCAGGGCTATGGTGTTGTACATGTCGTATATCAGCTGGTGAGGGGACATCTGAAGGTCGCATACGTCAGAATCCTCTTCCTGAAATTAGGAAATGGTTTTTTATATATTGAACTAGCTTCCGCCCGCGGCTTCACCCGCATAATATGTCGACAAATTATACACATAAACCTTCCCCTTGAATCACTCTATCTATTAAAAATCAAAATCCGTTGCGTAGTTTAAAAGATTTAAGCATACATAGGGATATAGGGACAGAGAAAGCGACTTTGTTTTATACTATGTAGTAATAAGAAAATAGTAGTCTGTTTTGAGTCCCAAAATTTTGCCACGAGTTAAGCAGCGTCCATCAGTTACAGATACAAACTGTACAAGGATTATACCTATAATGTATTAGGGAACTTCCGATTGTATAAAAGAGAAACCATACTTCGCCAGGTCAAATAAATTGAGATAAAGCTAGCAGAGGCGATCATTTCATTAGTTAAGAATATGGTTATCACACTTTTGACCTATGATAATAAAAACGTGTGTGTACAACACGGAATAGGAAATACCTTAGGAATAGGTAAATTCCTCAAAGAGACAGTCATATTATTACTCAAAACTAAATTTCGTATGAAGTCATCTTCGCGAATAAGCTTATTGTGCTTAAGGCTGTTATCAAATATCTGTGGGAATAATAAACATTAGATTGAAAATGATTAGTAATGCTTATCGTATGATACCGTTGTTTACTTTGACGGGCACATGCTGGGGAAATAGGGAATGCTATGTATGGCCATGATAACACTGGGTTTTTTCCAATTATTCACCTTCAGATAATGTTATTCAGACATTAGAATGTCAGCAAAATAATTCATGAAGAAACTCCTTATTTAAGTATGGGAAGGTGTTTTCGTAAACTATAAAACATAACCATCCTTTAAATGGAGTCGGATAAAAATGCTCGATGCGTGGCGATCACGCATTGTCCTCATAAAACTAATCATGTTTAATTAATCTAATTGGCTACTGACGTTACAATTGAACTGAAATAAACAGCGACATGTTTATTATCTAACTCGCAATGAAGTGTTAGTGATACAAGCATTTAAAAAAAAGTTATTCCGAAAACTCTAGAGTTCAAAATAATTCATCAGATATTTCGTAATACAGTTATGTATGAATCAGCGCAAATAATTAACCGCGAGTTTGTGATTTTTGTCTTGTCGCAATCTCGACCTACTTCTTTCATATTCGCATACGGGTACAACATAGATAATAAATATTATGTTTCGAAGAACAGGACATACCTAAGCTTTGTAGTGGCTAGAGTCAATGTTGACAAGTCATTCAACACCTCGGCATATACAATGCATATGTAACATCTAATTACTCGACATATACGGGATAATTAACGGAATGCATTCTTTTCCTCATCAAGACCTACCGCTGTTTTTCAATTATGATGTTTCTGTTATTAGTAAAGTGACCTACTACACTCTACCTCTATAACCAATATTTTCAGAATCTTTTAGCCGAGTAATAACATCGTATAAAGGGCTGAAGTTTTTGGATAAAAAAACCCTTTTATTCTACCTTATTTATATCATTCAGCCCGTAACTTTAAAGCAATAATAATTGTTGTTTTTTCACAAATTATGGGTTGTAGTCTAGTCTTGGCGTGGACATACTCTAATTTATTAATTATTATTGCTAATAATAAAATAATCTACTCTACATTTGCAGTATATTCACAAGTTTTTTGATATTCTCCGTCTCGTTTAGAACAATGAAAACTCGGATACTTAGTAACGTCTATAAAGCATATAATTATACAGTTTTAACTTTCACGATTTGTCCTTATAACATAACGAGCATCGTTGGCATTCCCGGTTGCTTAAAAGAATACTAAAGTAGTGAAAATTTTCAATTTCGCCTTTCATGAATGCTATTTACTAATTACAATCTACATTCCAACTTTTAAATTTCATATTTTGTACTTACTCAAATTGTTATAGCGGTATTTGTAAAACATTTATATTCCTAGGTAAATACAACACGCGCCATATTAAAATAGCCTGCTTTTTTATATTTAAAATGTTTGCTGCAGTAGCGTTAAGCAGTCACCTGAGTAATGAGGGCATTGCTTCGGCGAACGCGAACAAAATACGATTACTCAACATACACTTTATCCAAACACGACACCTAATGCGACGTTCTCCAAAAATAATCATGCTATTATAGGGAAATTGAAAACATTCCGATTGTTTTACGTTAAACATCAGGTCACAGACATGTTGCCAAACATCTTCAGTTACTCAACTTTCCATTGTTGTTCTCGTTCTACCCCAAACTCGGCTAATATTTGTCACTAACTTTACCTGAAGGGCTGAGCGGAAAACATCTCCATGTTCCAAGAAACCGTGAATCTTCCTCACAGCTTGGGCCACTGAGGTCTTCGGGTCCATCAGAACCGACTCGGCCATGTCCAGCCACTCCCTGACAGGCGCTGGCACTGTACCAGGCGATGCCTGGTGCTTCACGAACTCTATGAAGTTCTTGTAGAATCCGTCTACCACCTGCAACTTTTCCGATACTTTGCCCCATAACCACGAGTTCAGCGTCAGTCTCTTAGGCCTTGGAATTAACTCAATCTGCTCGTTCAGCGCGTAGAAGGCCTTTGTCAGTTCGACGTCCCCGCCAAGGCCGGCTTCTCTCCACGTAGGGTCCGTCACATTTCTCCATAACTCCTCTTCTAGGTCGTAAAACTTCTGTCGAACTAGGTCTGTCGGGGTAAGCTCAGTAGCTAACCCGATCGCGAACAGCGCAGATAGCGCTGCGAATCTCATTGTGGCACTGGAAGTGAAACGTTTTGTGACGCGGCACGAGTTAAACTGACTGACGCGAAGTGAGGGGACCGACGGAACGCAGTGAGTGGGGTCGCTCTAGTGTTGTGCCGTGCAATGCGTGAGGTTGATACTCTGTCGATGTTTTTGTTTCAAATAACAATACATAAGATACGTTTTATCCGCATGACGTGTCAATCGTAAATGAAATTCCAAACGAGTTATTTAGACATCGTATTGATCTTGTATCCTCGAGTTTGTCCTTTAGAGCGTATAAATATAATTTGAACGGTTTGTTATCGGAGTTACCATGAGTTAAAGGAAACCCTTAATTGTTCACCGTAACATTGTGTTGTTGTACTTTAATTATTTTTAACATGGAGACCTTGTAAGAATGCGCTTTGATAATTATTTTCAATGGTTAAGTACCTACCAAGTTTGTATGAAAATATTTACGTCATATGTATTTTTTTTATTTTCAAATGATTGTATTGGACTTTCGCCGCCCTTCCGTGGCCATAGACTTCTTCACAATTTTTTAAAATTCAAAATTATATATTCAGGATGATAACCTGTAAAAAAGTGTTATGCATCATAATATTACATAAAAATAATAGCTGACCATATTAGCATCTGATGAATATCAAACGATGTATCGATATCAGCTACGCTTTCGCTTACTCCATCCTTACGCACCCGCATGTTAATGCTGTTAACTGTGCTATAATAAATACTCCTACTATTTTGACCCTTATCTCCGCGGAATAAGATAGAAAATTGTTCATAAATTGTCTCTTATATTTATATTGGTAGCAGTAGCGTTGTTATTATTATTTGCTCATTACATGTGTGGTGTCAGCTGGCAACTCCCGCGCAATATGTCGCATGCGCGGCTATATTTTTTACACACACAAGGAATACGAGACATTATGTTTTCTTTGTTGAGTTCTCAGAATTCTAGCTACATAGAAACAGGTTGTTTTGGAAATCAGAATCTGTACGTGAAATTTGTGCTTCCGGTCCGGTCTGACTCATGGCGACCGAAGCTCTTGATGACGCGAAAATTTAAATTTTATGACTATGACACCGGGAGTAGCCTGTTTGTCAAATACATCGGAAAATATTACAATAAGCTAAGTATCAATTTTTGTCAGACATAAGACTGTATTTTGATATAGATACTTAACATCTTTTGATTCGATCTGCAAGATCTTTCATTTTAAAGTCCGTAAATAAGCAAACGTGTAATGTCTTTTATAGTCATTTAGTAATAAAAGCGTGATAAAATCTCCAACTTCACTCTCTACGCGGCCCATTAAAACGCTGACGCTGCATAATTGAGTAATTACTTTTTTAAAGGATCGAAACTTAATTATAATTATTCATTATTGATTGGATCAATGTGCTTACGATAGTCCGCAAAAATTAATAGGTACCTAGTGATAATTTTAATGAAGTATTTATTGTAAAGCTAATAGTCTGTACCGGTTCGTTTATCGATAAATGTTATTCAAACGTAATCGCCTTATTACGAAGTTATTGTGACGTATATTATTTTCTAGCGGAGTGAATGGAACTCTGAGCAGAGCAAATGAATCAGCATGAAGTAAAGTGTGCATAACTGCATTAGTTGATGGTCAGTTACTAGATTTACTTTATGACGTGGTGTTGAATGTATTCTAAGCTATTTAGCGCGATGTGATGACAATTAGACATCTGAAATTAATGAGACTGCAGTTGTTTTTTTATTAAAGTTTCCAATTTACAATATTGCTCCCTAAATTGCGACATAAATAACTATCTTCTTCTGCACATAGGCATCTCTGAAAATCGGTCTGTTGACGTCAAAATACAAGCCCATCTTGATTGTCAACAAACGTTGCAAGAAATTCTTCCAAAAAACAAAAATCGATTGAACAAATACAGCGCGGCCCATCCTTACGGCCCGTGCCATAAAACAATATTTTCATTGATACGACACCGGTGTAGTGTTGTGCGTTATGAGGAAGCGCCTATTACCATGTGTTACCGGTCGGCAGGCGGGGAGTGGTGTCTGGGTTACCGTGGGGCGTTGCATGAAGTGATGACGTCAGAATTGACTGCATACGGTCTTTGTACAGCTGTTGTTTATCTTTTGGAAGATGAAACGGAACGTATAAAGAAAAAAATACTCATTTTTCTTTTGCATAACAAGATGGTGGGTCTATACCTAGCTCTCGTGCACTGAAACATTCAGTCCCATTTGCTGGTGATCGAAGGTCGGTTAAGATCGTAGTCTAATTAGCAAAATGTAATTTGCTAATTAGACTAATAAGACCATTTAGTATTCTACAAGTTTAATAAAGTGCTTAGTTAATATAATGCCATTTTTTTATTACCAAAGATAAGCCATTTTAATCTCTAATCATCTGAATTACCTACAAGTTCTACTAAACAATCAAAATGTTTAAAATTTTTTGCTCCATTTTCCAAGTATCATTGATAACATAAACAAAGCAATTGGATCACTTTAGATTTCTCCTAATAGGTGGTAGGTAAGCACGAACGTGTCCAACAAATGTAGAATCGCCTTATCTTTGTACTGTGACGTATTCTAACTCTTTGTCCGTCTTACTGCGAATTTTATTCCAGATATGACACAATGCTATTCACATCTTAAAAAAAAAACAATCAGGCTGACTTTATATAGGTACACTGGCAATATTTACAGTACTTATGAACATAAACAACTTTTACTTTGGAATTAACTAATCTACATTTTTTCTGAATTAGCTAATCAAAACATTAGTTTCATATTCATACTTTCATTAGAAAAACACGACATTGTAAGTATGTTACTTACTAGATCACCGTAAAAATATTATATTCATGAAAGTAATAACAAAGAATTTCAATACGCAAAGTTTTAATTTGTTATTTCAATATTATTGCAATGATTCATCAGTGCACTGCAAATGCCAAATGATGAGTCAAGTACCCATCTCCAAGTATGGTGTCCCGTACAAAAACAGGTTTGTGAACACAACAAGAAGAAATTTTATATTAATGTTTTAAAGGCGAAATCTTGATGCATTATTTTTTAAAGGTGAACTACTGCAACTTTTACATTCTGATATGTTTTTGTAATATTTTAATGTGTTATTTACCTATTAATAAAAGAGCATTATTTACTCATATGCCTGGAAAATGTCCATTTATTAACAGGACAATTGTAACACAAATTAATTTCATTTATTGATGGGGTAAGTGCTAGCCTACTCGGTACTCTTTGTAAAGAATTTCGCTTTACAATATAAATCGTTTGTCTACCGGTGATTTTCGATAATAATCTTTTTTTGTGGTGATATAGTAATATAGCTTTATCTTCATCACCAAGATTATCAGCTGTAAGCCATCCATGTCAGCACGCATCTCTGATTTTACGCATTCATGTGCGTATTGCATAATTATATCTTACTTAACAATCGGTGAAGGAAAACATCGTGAGGAAACCAGCATGTCTGAGAGATATTTCTCAACAGCATGTGAAGCTAAGTCAGAGGCCCATGGGCAGCATAAACACTTTGACACCAGGTTAGTCACTGACCACACGTAAAGAAGAAAAAGCCATCCATTGCCTGATACATGGCCTTCTTCACAACCTTCCACGTCAAACCTACAATATAATGTCGTACAATGAATGACATTTTGTTTTGTCATTGTTTGACACATCAGGTCAATGCCAGCCCTGCAGACGGAAGTTTCCCAGGATACGATACGACCTTTATCACATCCTCCAGCACTCCATATCATGTACTTTCAAGCTTCATTGTTTATTCCTAATCAACGGGTGACGGTGTTTTACTTTCTGGCAGTTTATTCCGCACAAAAGCCCTCTTCAATTTGGAAAATTTACTGATATTTTACGTATGAAACTAGAAGTAATCCATATAGGCTACTGGGCGTAATGGCACAGCTATACCCACACTATTCAAACTCAAATAATTTTATTTGAATAACCTGATATTTATGAAACCTGTAACTGTAACGGTACTATTTAGAATATTTTTCCCCTAAATCTATGTCTGGGCTGTGGAATAATGGTATTCAGCTGTATCCGGTTAGACTGGAAGCTGACCCCAGCTTAGTTGGGAAAAGGCTAGGCAGATGATGATCTATATCTATCTGGTCAACGATTTCCCACCGCAGCTCACCACATAGGTACAGGATGAAAACGACTGACAGACACCTTCCATATTTTTTTCATTGCTTAGAAGACAGTATTCTCATAAGTTATATAACTTATTGTTCAATACAGTTCTCACGGTAAAATAGATTTGTAACACGGAAAACGAATTACTACTTAGATTATTTTTGCTTGTAAGTGACACATTCTCATTTGTTTTTACAAGTACCTTTAAATAATTATTATAAGCTGCATAATTTCTTTTTAGGGATTTTTTTCCCACGGATGTTATACTTTATCAATGCTTTTAATTAACTATACCATTTATATAAAAAATCATTTTTATGTGAATCACTAACAAAAACTGGCTTTGGTTTCCTGTGTTTTATTACCAGTTTTCTTCATTGCCATCGTACGAATCATTGACACTCCATGCCATGCAGAAATAGCAACTACTTGCGATTGATTCGTACGTGCATTGATTTTTATTAAATGTTCAATGTTAACAGGCTGACCTAAATCGCCTAGTACCTACTTAACCTGCGCATACACACAACATAATCTAAAACAATAGATCTTTTTGAAACAATGCTACCAAAACAATAATGATACTATTTTTTTGTTAAGATATAGCAATAAATAACAATAACCAAAAAAATCCATATCTCTTCCATCATATTTGATTCCCACATCCTTTAAAAGGGTATAAAGTTCAAATAAATGTGACCGCGGAGTCCAAATTATACTGGTTAAAACTTGTGACAAATAAAGCGGGCGGTTATTGTTTATCAAGGATACAGTTATTAGGACCAGCTAAGTGGACCTCTGCGGCCCAGACAGAGTTGTTTGACCCTTATATGCGTCATCCTTTACTGTTAGCAAATCATCTCTTATGGGACAGATGCCCGATTTTTATCATCGACAAAATATTGAAGAATCGTAGGTGTTTCGAAATAAAAGTGAACAAACATTCGCGTCCGTATCCTATTATTTTGTGAAACGATCAATACTCTTCTAAATTGACTACTTATGTTATGTAAATCAGATATAAGTAGGCTTTACAAAATCCCAACCGACCGGTTTCTTGTGCGTCTTGCTAAATACATTACACCAATTCAACAATGCCTACTTTGTCTTAACAGCTTGAGCAATTCTAAATTATAACAGAATTTGCTTGAAAACTGTTACACGCGTTATGGGTCACCAACATGTGATATTTTTTAGAGAACAGTTATTAGGCAGTATTATTTAAATGAACAATATTAAGAATATTAGTTTTAACTATCCTAATTGATTCAACAGTGTACTAAACTCAATCGACCGCTTGTCTTAAGTGAAAGTACTTAGGACCTTGAATGTACCCATTCACCACTGCAAGATTCTAACGTCCTACGGTCCTACCTGATAATATAACACTAATCATATAAAGAGAGTTCTTAAAAATGTTCGCTCACTTAGTAAAGCACCCTACGGTATGGACGGACGCTGTGTATTTATGAGTCACGCAACAGTTGACATTGAAAACGAAGCCTCTCATTAATTGAAATCTATTATGTGTACGCGTATGACTGATGTTAGAGCTAATAATGATACGAATCGACAATTCATGACTGTTTAGAGCTGAACGCAACAATACCTTCCAACGTTCTATAAAACACACTGAATATTAAACTACCTTTGTGACTTAACTTTGATTGTGCTTACAAACCTGTAAGTCATCCATAAGCAGCTGCAATAAACCTCGTCCCAATAAGTTCTTGTGGGGAGGCACAACGAGCGCGTGCACCCGCTCCAGCAGGCCTGGCAACGCGCCAGGGTCGTGAGACACACACCACTCCGCGAAATCTTGCAACGTACTCCGCTCCAGCTCCTCTTGCAGACCTACGTATTCGCGCATCTGCCTATTCGACCACGCGACCCGATTCAACAGGTCCGACATCTCATGCAAGCGCAGCTCTAACCTAGTCGGCTTGTTTCCCTTCCTAGCTAAAACAAGTGCGATCGCTCCAACTTTCTGTACACCGAGTTCAAGTTTTTCGATCGATCGCGAAACAACCGCGAGTCGCGCCAAAATCTCCCGTTCTCTTCGCCGGACCACGGGAAGGTCCACGCCGCCCGTCGCATTGAACGGCTTCCCGAACACATCCCAGGAGTTCAGCACCTCTTCACCTACTTCCTTGCCTAGTTTGATAACGTCGATGACCTCGTCGACGAGCGCTCGCGAAGTGTTCGCGAATACAAGTAGAACAAGAAGCGCACGAAAGGTGCGCAAGCGTCGGACGGACATGGCGGCTGACGCGCACCCACTGATGTAGCACGCTCGAGGTCGTGGGGTTGCCAAGGCACAGCACAAAATTACCGAAAACGCGATAAAACTATATTCACTATTTTTTAGGCTTCGATAACAATTTTTTTTTAAACGGCTTTCAATAAGCCCGTGTACGGTAATTCAATAACGCGCTTTAGCACTGACTCAGACGTGTGATACCTTAGAACTGACGGAGCAAGTTTAATTTATTTTTACCGTTGCTTTAACTTCGCACGCTCTCATTGGTGGGATCTTGTTTTCTTAGGTGTTAGTGAAAGTTATTTTTAAACTATAAGTTAGAATACTTATTGTTATCTTCGGTACTTGTACTTAAATGTTTGGACTATGTTACTAATTAAAACCGAAACAAATTAGTAATCGTTTGTCAATAACAAAATCTACGCCCTTAAATTAGTGCCCAATTAAATGGTTTATGAAAATTTTAAAGTTTTCCCATACATACATGCTTTAGAAAATGTACGACACATAAGAAAATACCCTAATATGAGAAATTGTTCGTAAAGCTAGCAACACTACGGTTGGCAAGTAAACAGTTGCCGCCTCCCTCTTTAAAGTCAACAAACAATTTTTGGAATACTTTCCATTTCGAATGTTAGAACCGACCCATTTTTTTTCAAACGTTTGAATGATAAAGGACTGACTTTTGTTTGTTGGAATTTTTATTAGTAGGTACCCACATATTTTGAAATGGATATGTTAATGAGAACTTGTGTAGGACCCATTTTAGCAGGTAACAAGGTCCTATCTGTTTATGTTTTAACGGAATGGTTTCATTTGACATGAAGAGACGCATGTTTTTTTATGTAATTGTAACTAGAAATGTATATTTAATACACGAAGGTATCCTACCTTCGTGTACGTGTATAGGATATTATTAGTAGAATATACATATATCATCATTTTATTGTACTAGTGAGCCGACTTGACAAAACATCGAGATTTCTTGAATAAATGCGAGTTTAATATAATGGATGATACACATAAACACTCTTGAATACATTCAATGGTGGTGAAAACCGCATGGAAATCGTTTGCTTTTAGAAAAACAATGCTGCAACAGCGACTTTAAATTATAATATGACTGTATAGATGTAGATAACAGGTATAACAAAATAATAACTATACCGATTCAAACAATACCGTGAATAAATCGGCCTGTCCTAAAATAAAACAATCGAAGAGATGTGATAGCTACCAACCCGCATAAGGCCCGCATGGTAGACCATGGCCCCTGACCATAACATAGCTACCAACCCGCATAAGGCCCGCATGGTAGACCATGGCCCCTGACCATAACATAGCTACCAACCCGCATAAGGCCCGCATGGTAGACCATGGCCCCTGACCATAACATAGCTACCAACCCGCATAAGGCCCGCATGGTAGACCATGGCCCCTGACCATAACACATTATGTAGTTACATAAGTGCATAACTGTAAAAATAAAACAATCGAAGAGATGTGATAGCTACCAACCCGCATAAGGCCCGCATGGTAGACCATGGCCCCTGACCATAACATAGCTACCAACCCGCATAAGGCCCGCATGGTAGACCATGGCCCCTGACCATAACATAGCTACCAACCCGCATAAGGCCCGCATGGTAGACCATGGCCCCTGACCATAACACATTATGTAGTTACATAAGTGCATAACTGTAAAAATAAAACAATCGAAGAGATGTGATAGCTACCAACCCGCATAAGGCCCGCATGGTAGACCATGGCCCCTGACCATAACACATTATGTAGTTACATAAGTGCATAACTGTAAAAATAAAACAATCGAAGAGATGTGATAGCTACCAACCCGCATAAGGCCCGCATGGTAGACCATGGCCCCTGACCATAACATAGCTACCAACCCGCATAAGGCCCGCATGGTAGACCATGGCCCCTGACCATAACATAGCTACCAACCCGCATAAGGCCCGCATGGTAGACCATGGCCCCTGACCGTAACACATTATGTAGTTACATAAGTGCATAACTGTAAAAATATCAAATTCATTTACTCATCATTACAAGAAGCAATTATGAGAACATGGTGTTGGTGTTATATTCAGGATTTGAATTTCGGCCTCGTCATGAGGCAGTGAAACGTGAAGCTTAAGGCCTAGTGTTCTGCCTCCTTATAGGCACTTTGTCTAAATGGATCAGTTCTTGAGATAATGTATGTGTCGGATAAACTTTACGTTAGTAGTTGTTGTGAGTCTTCTTTAATACCCTACTCTTTTACTTTATAACTACCGTCAAACGGGGTGAATAGGGTTGCAGGGGTGAATCGGGACGAAACTTTAAAAAGGATTTTAACTTTAAAATAAAATAGTTTGTTGCTAACAAGGACACTTAATTGTTAATTTTAATATAGTAAACACATTATCCCCTGCATCCGTATTCACCCCGTTTGACTGTACAAAAGAATTGCAGCCTCCAGCCAGGGTTTAAAAATAAACTTACAAACTAAGCGACTACACGCTAAGGGCACCCCCTGTGGGGTGTACCCCAGGTACAGGTGTAGGTCTGTAAACCTCGGCTTAGGGCGTCGCTGGGGGAGGACAGCAAAGGACAGCTGGATCGGGGGTACCTATTTAGCACTACTGGCTCAGCGGCAACGCGGGCCGGCTCGAGCAAGGGTCGGGGGTGTACGGATGAACATGAATTAGGTGGCACTTATAGTTATGCCACCTGTAAATTAGTAATACTCGTTTATCCTATGTTATTAAATATTATTACTTATTATCCAGGTATTTGAAATAGTTCTAGTAATGGAGCAGTGGCGGCCCAGTGATATCAGCCCCGACTTACAAGGGTCGCGAGTTTGAACCCAAGCAGGCGCTTTACTTTGTGTATTTAATGTCATCACCACTACTCTCAAAGGAAAACATCGTGAGGAAAACGGCATGTCCTAGAACCAAAAATTCGAAGACATGTGACATCCGCCAACCCGCACTGGGCCCGCGTGGTGGATTATGGCCCGCACCCCCTCTTAGAGAGTAGGCCTGTGCCCCAGCAGTGGGAACATTACAGGCTGATTATGTATTTAATATAGTTCCTTTAGTATGCGAGTGAAACTGGGAGCAACAGATAGATAATATCATTCTTTGATAGCTTTTCTCAGCGTAGAAACTGAATGTCTTCAAAGCATTTTGACGAAAGACAAACAAAAAGTGAGCAGCAGCATTCTTTGTCGGTGTTTACATCCTGTCACTGTGAAGAATGCCATGTTTATACCCTCGTTTTGTAATTTACGGTTGTATCTTTGCTACTCCTACTACGGATTACAATTTAATTATCTGTTTGTGATGTATAGTATAGGTACGGTAACTTAAAAGTCAAAGGAATATTTCAAGGGAAATAACATAGGTAATAATCTACCTAACCGGTTCCCAACTATGTTGTACCGAACGCATATGAACATCAGTATCAGTAACACAAATGTAGCAGTGATAGCCTAGTGGTGTGACTGTCAGACTACCAAGTCATGGGTCTCGAGTTCGAGCCCAAGACACGCACGCACGCGCACCTTTGATTTCTCGCATTCATGTGCGTATTGTATAATTATTACTTGCTTAAAAATCGGTGAAGGAAAACATCGTGAGCTAAGCTAAGTCAGAGGCCTTTGGGCAGCTTAAAAACTCTGACACCAGGCTAGTCACTAACCACATGAAAAGAAGAAGTCACACAAACTTTTTTTATTTTTGTCTAGCTATCATACACTACGCAGACCCATTGCCTCAAAGCACATCCAGTCCCTCACCACAATTTTTATTCAAGTTACTATAAAAACTAAACTTCAGTGTTTCATACATTTTGAGTGACATTTATCAGAGACAAACTGTCTAGGAACAGCTAAGAGTGGGCTCTTAGCTGTTCCTAGACAGACACCTACACAAATTCTACATGTTAACTCTGTCAGTCTAAGCGTAAGTGATGACTAGGTAGATCATAACTTCCAGTAAAATAGCCAGCGCGTGCGCTATCATTACCAGCTAACTACCTGCTTACGTTGGCTATGAAAACATGACCTTATACAGACACGCTTAAAAAGACTTATAAAAAGGCTGCATGAATAGCAAATATTGGATTGATGACATAAAAAATACCTATTTGTTAGTAACCTGTAAGGCTAGTGCTTAGAACACCCAAAAGGGAACTTTTTATAATCACTTTTTTGTCCTTCTGTCACATAGGTTTTTCTCGAGATCTATGTAAACTTAATTAATGTATTATATGTATATTGAAAGGCTCAATTTCGCACATACACTGGCATTATTACGTACATACGTCATACATAGGGTACACTGCCCATCTTTTTAAACGAGATTGCCCGAAAGGGTTACCGCTACCCCGGAACATAAAGGGCTAATGAAGGAACATGGATGGGTTCTAGTAAGTAAGAGTCTGAAACTCCCGCTGCACCCAGAGCGGAAGGAGTCATTTGATGATTTCTCACCCTCAAAAAAATAAGGGTTACATTGCCCAACTCGTAGAATGAACCCTAGTGCATCGCAACGCTTAGTAATCCTGTGATAACGTTCTATTTCTTGAACAATCCTTATAATGTTATAAATGCGAAAGTCACTCTGTCTCTAGAAGGCTGTTGCGTTTTCACGCCTTAATTGCTGAACAGGTTTTGATGAAATTCGGCCCACAAGTAGATCTGGGTTAGCACTAGGACGTACACTAGTTTATTCATTTATTATTGACATAATCTACTCATTACAATGTTTTTTTTTAATGAGTTATATTTCAATATGTGGTTAGCTAGAGACCTCGACGGTTGATCACATTTATTTATCCTGATCCTAGTAAGTACTCATTAGCAATTAATTGATTGATTTTACTTCGATGATCCTAGTTTATCATTTGTAACTTCGAGTTACGGCTGTATGGACGTAGTACAGCATTGCACGTGTAAGCGGGCACGCACTCTTAGCTGGAGGCTCTTTTTTTTTTAATTTACGCTTATTTTAATGTTTTAATTGGTATATTGGCGTGTGCTAACTGACATGTGGCAAATGATTGATTTTTAACTACTTCTCATACTATAAATGTGTAGAGTCAAGTTCTTCCAACTAAACAGACAGCTGTGCTGCTGGGGAGTTTGTTGCACCACTTCTTCTTCCCAGCTAAAGCACTAGGAAGTGGTGAAGGATGGGCGTTTTTGGGGGACTGTCTTATGTAACTTTGACCTTCAAAAAGTGCTGATTTTCAACCTAATTTGAATAAATGACTTTTGATTCTGATTTTGAGTAAAGGATCGTTCCCGTGGGATTATTTAGTTTCCGACCTCGACTCAAGCGCAAAGCAGGTGAATTAAGAAACAAAACATACCATAAACTTAAAAGCCAGTTGCAGCACTCCTTGGCTGGTAAACAGCGGCCTGACGAGCTTCCTCATCTCCTCCATCAGGCCCATCACCGCTGTGTGGTCATGCGAGACTATCCATTGCGCGTAGTCCAGTAGCAGTTCAGGTTCAGGCTGTTCTGCCTTCCTCACGTACTGGCTCAGCTGCTGGTCGATCAGAGCCATCTGGCCGATGACGTCGGCCCATTGAAGTAGCCTCATTTGTAGCAGTCCTCTGGCTGGAAAATAATTTAGTTTTTTTTAACGATATACATGGAAGAAGATTCAGTATATTTTGACACATGCTGCATAGATCTTAAGTCAAAATATTTAACGAAGTCATGGGCACAACAACGAAATTAATAATTTCTTTTGAATAACCGTAACAAATTTTATTTAAAATGCTAATAAACCGGCTGGAAGTGAAATTGTTTTAAACAAAGCAGCCTGTTGGATTTGATGATACTCACAGAACTATTTATTCAGGGCATTTCCAGAGCACTAGCAAAGCCATGTTAACATAAGGACTTTAAGATACTTCAACAAAGGTGACACAAATGGAAAAGTACTATTTATTCTACAATTTATATTCAATTAGTCACGGAGTCAATATCTATAAGCACTTTATTTAAAAACAGTTTTAACTCACCTTTCCCCATTAATCTCTCTAAACCAGGATTCTTCTTGATCAAATCTTCTAGATTAATCTCCGTATTTTTCATATAATGCTCGTGGTATTTTACATAGGGGATACTTGGCATGGGACTTTCTGTTCCGTGATATGGCCACAAATCGATGACCTCTTTGTCTATGTACCCATGGACACCATATTTTGCGGCCATTGTGACAGCAAAAATTAAGAAGAAAATCATTTTGATGCGTCCAGTCATCTTGACGCCTGTAAGGAGGACTGGTCAAAAATAATCTCGTTTAAAGGGAATGAACCGCTATCGCTTTGCTGGATGACCTGTGTGCAACCTTTCTATCTAATAGATTGGCTGTTAGTTATGAACTTGCGATTTGTCGATATTTTTAACTAGTATTTTTATAATTTCATGGTACGATAGCATACCTGGATAAAAACAGTAGTAACTTAAGTGCACCATACGTGTTCCACGCGCGCCTCAAAGAGATGTCAGCATGAAAGAAGGGGCCCGTCAGGGCCGTAGCCTGCCGGGTAAGCGGGATTGTACGAAAGGGTTACCGCTACCCCGGAACATAAAGGGCTAAGGAAGGAACACGACGGGGTTTAAGTCAGTAAGAGTCTAGTGTCAGACTCTTACTGACTTAAACCCCGTCGTGTGGAAGTGGTGGTGTGCGGAAGGGAGTGTCCCTTCCGCTCCACCCAGAGCGGAGGAGGTCATAAGATGATTTCTCACCCTCAAAAAAAAATGCAGAACAGAAGTACCTAAATCGAATGTTTTAGAATTACTGTCTCTCCTTCTCCCTTAATCTATCCAAAGCTTGTCTTTAAAATATAGCTTTTAGCGTTAAGACTGCCCCTTTTTAATTTTTTTTACTCCTTATTTTTTTTTTACATTTAATATCTACAATTTAAATTGTATTCTTATTAAAGAGTATTTTATCCATGAATCTATAGAAGTATCAACCCTACAAATGTCGTTTTCTTCAACAGAGCCTATTCTACGAGATCCTGGCAGGCGTATGGGTGCGCAACGGCCTACAGATCAAGGGTCAGGCTATGACGTACATTCAGGCTAACTTCTGCAACTCCATGGTGGATATGGACATCTACTGGCTGCAGGTCTGTGCGGCGCATCTGCCCGCCGACCAGTTCCTTGACATGTGTATTGATATGTAAGTATGATTGCTTATTTTTGTAATGTGCCCTATTTGTATAGAGTTGGAGGCTCGGAGACACGCGTCATCAGCACTAGGAAACTAAAAGTACCAATGAGACCGTATACCTTTTCTATCACGTGTGTGTACTACCTATATAAGTCAATACTAGTCAATTGACCGGTGACTTACGGTGCAGAAAAGAATTATGTCTAAAATCGACAATCGAACTCTGAACTCAAAACTATTTTTTTCTATTTATTTGAATTATCGAAGGTGTTATTCAGTCAGAAAAATTATGTTGAATGCCCATTAAGTTAATGTTTAACCTCCTATATTTGTTAAGAGGACTATGCTTTCGTTGGTATCAGCACAAATATAGATTCATCATATTCAGTCGACCGTGCGAGCGGCCCCTACGCCTTAAGGATGCAAACACATCTAGGGTTAGATGATATAGCAAAATGATTAAGAAAATATCGTGTTTCGCAGAGAATTCGCCACGGTCAGCGCTAGTGTGTAGTGTGTTGCAGTGCAGTTTTAAGATCTTGTGTTGCCCTACTTAATATTTCAAATATTCCCATGATTATTTAGCGAAATAATATAAATTAGTATTCTTTGAGAAGTTCAAAAAAGTACCTACCATGAAATAAGCTTACAATGTAAATAGTTACAATTCACTTACTTTGTAACAATCAATCCAAATAAAAGACCACTGTTCTTATTTTAGACATGTTAACTCCTTTCCGTTAATGACACAACTAAGAATAAATTAAACAAAGACAGTGTTTCATTTTATTAAAATAACAGTATTATTTTTACAACAAACCTTTGTTCTTCACCCTGATTGTATTTTTGGTATAAACATATTATGTTCCGGTCATTCATTGAATCAGTTAAGCGTCATACTTTTGGGGGACCGTTCGCTTTCACAGCTTATTTTATTAACGTTTAACGAGAGCAGGATGAGCTCGTAAGTTCAATGTCATCCCGCATTATTTGTCAAGCATATTGTAATTTGTTACACCCTGCAACGAATTTAAATTCGTTGCCTTCGGTCTTCGCTGACCAAGCAGTATGACATAATCGTCACATGCCAGGTTTTTTTTTAAATGGCTGTAGTTCTTGTAACAGTACTTAATTACTTATTGTAGGTATGAGGTGAATGAAAACAATGTAAAACTAAAAATGAAGGAAACAAAAACAATTGTATTGCTAAGCATATAACATTGATGGCAACACTTCTAATCTTTTAAAGGGACACTCCCGATATTATAAAATCAACTTGCGTACCTAATTATTATATGAATCGTTACTGTTATCTGAGCATAACAACATGTGGACAATACTTCCTGTCTTTATCTGCAGAACAGATAAAGACAGGAAGTATTAAAATATCGTATACACGAAGTGGATAAAATACGTGCTATCGAAACTTACTTAAAGTAAAGTAAATAAAGTTAATACAATTTATACGGGACCACCGCCTAAACTTCCTCTACCAAATGACAAAATGTTTTTATAATGGGTCCAAAATTGCCGAAAATATCCATGAATAATGTATTTACTTAAAAAAAACATATAGACGACATAAATCCTACTCCTGTTTGTAAGTCGGTTAAAAATGAAATCACCATTTTTATTTAATGCACAAGCCGCGTGTCCGATTGAAGTTCACGACACAGCGAACAAGCAGCGGGTCCTGTTACGGCTATGGTTATTGGAAATGGAACAGTTCCGTACGACAGTTACTATGCTATACGAACCCTGTGCTAAACACGTATTCCCTCCATTGGGCATCCTTCTTCTTCTTAGCGTGTTGATAGCGATCTACATCAGCCCAGAATTTAGCGACGAGCTGGACACTTTCAGTATCGTCCATCAATTCATGTAACGTTCAGATGACAGGACATTCTAGCCACAGTTTGTAGAACAGCACCACGTTTAGACACGCCAAGCCAGAGCCATTAGCTAATCTCCACCTGAACATCCTTACGAGACGCTGACTAGTTAAAGATGTGATATTTCCCCCGGAACATAAAAGGCTAAGGAAGGAACATGGATGGGTTTTAGTCAGTAAAAGTCTGACACTCCCTTCCGATCCACCCAGAGCGGGAGGAGTCATAGCGAGGATGATTTCCTACGCTCAACATAAAAAAGCGGGATCTTCATTTTTTTTTTTGCTCTTCGTTTTTTTTTCGATCCCAGGTTAGGCGTGGTTAGCCAGAGTGGGATGAAATTAAGGTTCATATCAAGTTTTGGCTTAATTGTTTCGATCATTTTTTAAGATCCTGAAGCTGAATCTTGGAAAATAATTTATCAAAGAGTAAGAAGTATAAAGGTATATCTACAATCCTGCATTGTCTCTCCCGCAGGTTTGGATGCCGCGAGTGGCTTAGCATGATGCCGATGTCACCTGCACAGGCCGCGGAACAGGACGCCATGGTCGAAGGCCTGCTCACCTTCCTCGCCATATTGGTGTCTTCGAGAACTAACCTTGGTAAGAACTGGATTACCTGTACAATCTGTGTCAGTGTACTTATATGCAAACGATTTTTTTGTGGAATAACGATTGCAGCTTTGAGATCCTCTTTAATAATAGTCATCATCATCGGCCTAGCCTTTTCCCAACTATGTTGGGGTCGGCTTCCTGTCTAACCGGATGCAGCTGAATACCAGTATTTTACATGGAGCGATCCTCTTTAATATTAGTATAGGTTACAAAATACTATGTTCGAAACAACCTGTCGGTCCTCTTGACTTTGACATTGACTTTGCTGAGTTTCGGCCATCGAAATAGCCAGCTGAATCCACGTTCCATTCCATTGTCACGCATACAAAAAAGACAAAATCGGACACATTTTTTTAAAATTAAAAATCATTCATTTATTAATGTAGGCTAATAAGCATTGGCTGAGATAGAAAAAAAAACTAAGTGCACATGTCAAATCAATGAAATACTATTTTTATTAACTACTCATCTATAAATGGAGAAATCCCACGCTATCTTCCGATTGTACCGGAAGTCAGAATTGAATAAAGCCTAATAGGTGTACTCTTATCCTGGTAACTTCCGAGATCCCTGTCATACAATGGTTATTTTGTCATAAACAGGTAACGACGAGCTAACACAATCGCGCCTGGAAGTGAGCACACTGCTGGCTGCCGGCGACAAGACGCACTCGCAACTACTGGAGCTGATGCCCGAGAGATCTGGCAACGCACATACTAGGAACTTCGAAACTGTGCTGAAAGAGGTATCGAATTCGTTTTCTTTAAAAATGTTAAAAGGTAATGTTATATTTATGCATATAGGCTGATTGAATTCATCGGCAATCTCATAAATTAAAAAAAAAAGAAGGTATAATGAGTGCTCACGGAATGTTTTATATAAATGCAGCTTTATACGTTCACGTGTTTATTAACTACTCGCCCGATTTTAGAACGCCATGTACTGATGTGGCGGCATCTCAAAAATCAACGAGATTTTTGTACTATATTAACGTTAAATAATTATATTTATACATATAAGGCTTCTAATATACATTCATATCAATATCATCATCATTCTAATATTTTCATAATGATAATGAAACTGCATTAAACTTTGTTGTGAAATTTAAAAGAATTAAGCGTTCACTTTGGGAGATATGAAGAGTGAAAGTATTTTTTTTATAATTGTATCGTAGCTATCAACGTACCGGCCGCCACCCAAGGGCTCTGAGAACCTAGAGCAAGGTCTATTCGTGCCGAAGCCCATAGTGTGGGAGCAGTACTACGACCCGCTACATGTTCTGCGACGCGCCGTGCATAGGAGGGACTTCCATGCTTCGATGGAGCGGTTTACAACATAGTGAGTATTTGTATTCATTATTCTTTCTTTGCGAGGGCTAATTTGTGCGATTTTATAAATGTGGATGTATTTTAAATAAATGTAACTGTGAAAACAACGTAAAGTGAAAAAGCTTACTTTACATAAGTTTAGGGCTCCTACGCACTATGCGGTTAGCCGGAATGCGGCCAACCGTCCGGCTAACCGCAGGACGCGGTTGCGCAACCGGAACGTGCGGTTAGAAACCGTCGTGGTTTTGCGGTTGGATCGACTCATTTCCAAGATGGACGTCGAAGAAGTCGCAGCTATTTATTATATTTACTCGCGGTATATAAAGAAAAAGAAACAGAAAAAAAGGTTTTCGGTATCGAATTCCATTTTACCAGACGTACCACGTGCACACACTCACTCAATGGCGGGCAGCCGCAGACTAAACCGCACAGTGCGTATAGCAACCGTCCGGCTGGCCGTCACTCGGGCCGCAGCTCTCCGAGCGACCGGAGCGGTCTGCGGGTAGCCGCATCGCAGTGCGCATAGAAATGAATATTACGTACATAATTGTGCTTGCGGTCAGCCGGACGGCTAGCCGCAATGCGGCTACCCGCATAGTGCGTATGAACCCTTAATGTCGAAATGAAAGTGATGATTCCTGTCTTCGACTCTGTCTTCTAACCGTCCCTTTCCCCCGGCAGCGTTCGCGAGAGGCAGAAGGCTGGCGGCGCGGCGGGCGGCGCGGCGTGCGCGGGCGGCGTGCTGTGGCCGCCGCTGCGCGCCGCCACGCCGCCGCCCCCTGGCGCAGGGGACCCGCGCGCGCTGTGCGCGTCGGGCGTGCTGCACGGCGCGCTGCTGGGCGTGCTGCACCGCGGCGTGCACCGGCGCGCGCCCGACGCGCCCGCGCCGCACGCGCCGCCCGACCACGTGCTGGCGCTGGCCACCTACCTGCTGCACGTGGCCGCCGACCTGCACGCCGAGCGCCAGCAGCAGCACCACGTCTGTACCGCCATATAGCCTGGACCCTTGTCTATAGTCTGCTCCAAAAGTGTTTCATGTCAACGTAAACAAACCCTGTTCAAGTTTAAAATTAGTAACACATTCGTCTCATTTTGAGAAAACTTTGCTTGTCCCCGCAGTGCGACGTGATGGTGGCGGAGGGCGGAGGGGGGCGCGGCGCGGTGAGCGGCGTGCCGCTGCTGGGCGCCTTCGCGGGCGCCGCCGTGTGCGACAACGCGCGCACCGTGGTGGCCAGCGTGCCGGCGCGCGGCCCGGCGCCGCCCCCGCACGGCTACCCCGCGCACTACACGCACCAGCAGCACTCCGACAGTACGTAGCGCCACTTCCTTCCTTCCCTTCGCGGGCGCCGCCGTGTGCGACAACGCGCGCACCGTGGTGGCCAGCGTGCCGGCGCGCGGCCCGGCGCCGCCCCCGCACGGCTACCCCGCGCACTACACGCACCAGCAGCACTCCGACAGTACGTAGCGCCACTTCCTTCCTTCCCTTCGCGGGCGCCGCCGTGTGCGACAACGCGCGCACCGTGGTGGCCAGCGTGCCGGCGCGCGGCCCGGCGCCGCCCCCGCACGGCTACCCCGCGCACTACACGCACCAGCAGCACTCCGACAGTACGTAGCGCCACTTCCTTCCTTCCCTTCGCGGGCGCCGCCGTGTGCGACAACGCGCGCACCGTGGTGGCCAGCGTGCCGGCGCGCGGCCCGGCGCCGCCCCCGCACGGCTACCCCGCGCACTACACGCACCAGCAGCACTCCGACAGTACGTAGCGCCACTTCCTTCCTTCCCTTCGCGGGCGCCGCCGTGTGCGACAACGCGCGCACCGTGGTGGCCAGCGTGCCGGCGCTTTTGCTGCTACGCGAACTTCGCTGCCGAGCGAAACAAACAACTTTTCAGCTCACTGCAGCAAGGAAACTGCTAGGTGCAAGAAAACAGTTGTTATATGTTGAGTTTTATTTTATTCGAGCGTGAAGAATAATGGGTGTGTAATGTTTGCTATAATAACAGATAGTCTAATTTCATATGACATAACTTACATTTATGATATAATTTTCATATGCTATAAAAACAATTAACCTAATTTCATAAATGATCTAATGTTATATTTGATATAATTTTCATTTACTCTAATTTCATTTAGTATAACTTTCATTTTATATAATTTTCATTATGTATAATATTCATTTTTTACAACGTTCATTTGACCTAATGTTCTTTTGACCTAATTTTCATGTTTAATGGTCACAGTTCTAACCTAACTGAAATGGCTCCTAAACAAACCCTGAAATATTCTATGCAACGTTGAGGTGGCTCTTACTTCTGGGTGGTTTATAAAAAAATAACCACTCTATTATATTATATCTATTCGCTCGCTTCGCTCGCTCACACGACCCCGCCATCCCCTTCTAACCTAACCTGTCCGAGTCGGTGTGCCCTAAATTCCAGATTGTATCTAGTTTCTCCCGGTAACATTAGTTGAGGGTGGCAGGTGGAAGGATCTTTAGTAGATTTTCTTTATTATATTAAAAGTTACTTATGGATTTTGAATATTATAGCAACTGAATATTATATTAATTGAATATTATTTCAAATATGCATTATAAACTGTTCATTATACCATATGAAATTAGGTAAAATGAAATTATATCAATAATTCATTATATCATTTGATCGTTATATTAAAAAAATTATATTAAATGAAATTAGGTCTTATGATCATTAGAACTTTTGTTATTATGTCAATCGTTACACACCCAAGAATAATAGATCTCCAAAGTTATAATTATACCCCTGTATTTTTTTTTCTCAATCCTCAATACTTGTTTTCAAAAGAGTATTCTGTAAAAATCTCACCATGATAACTTAGGTGAAATGAGCTGTTGTTCCATCTAATGCTAGGGATTGACACTATTGATAACTCACTTTAAGTTCACTTCATCTACGTGATCAAGGTGAGTTTTTTTTTTCAGAATAGCATTACTGAAATCCTTGCAGCATCATTTCTTTTCTGATTGCCTGTTTGTTATCTATATCACAAACCCTTTGTCGTACTAGGTGACACAGAATGGGAGCCTTCAGAGACCGAGACCACGCGAATACCACTGCTCACCGCATCTTCATCAGTGGCCGCGACCAGCACTGCATTAGCGGTACCGACAGCTCTGCAGGTAACTTATACATTTTTATCCTTTAGAATACTCCACACTAAAGAATAGGGAATATGCATGTATATTTTTTTATTTAATCATAAAATACATTAATATACAGGGTGACTGGTAATTAGTGACCGATATGAACTCAGCCAGAAGGTGCTTAAGCCTCCAATTTTTTAAGTGACAGCGGTTATTTTACGCAGTTTTCTTTTCATTCTTTTCTTTTTTTTGTGCTTGCTAGTAAATGTGTAATGTTTAACTTGATAACTTCAATTTAAGTCGTGTGCTGCTGTTTGTGTGCTCTTATCATCACTTTTTATTATTTCTAACTCTAAACGTGAGGACCTGTAATTGGCTCTCTGGTGACTATTTCCTCCTTTTTGTTATGATTTTGTTAGCTGTAAGTCCTCCATGTACTAAATAAATAAATAAATATTGAGAAAATCATTTTTTATATTTTTCTTGGATTATAGAAGGTGACTGGTAACTAGTGACCGATATTTAAACACGTATGGGTACTACGCTACGGGTGATTGATTTAATATGAACGCAGTAGCTCCACTAATTCGTTTATTTGCGATGTAAGCGCGAATGCAAGCTCAAGCGGAAGATAGATGCAGCAAGGATGTGATGCAACAGTTTGGACAAGATGGTAAGCCGGAAAGTATGATTTTATACAATATGAAACATAAGAATGCGCGGGCGCGAGCGTAGTGCGAAGCGACGCGGGTGTGCGTTGAGAGGTTTGGCTGTGCACTGGCGCGAGCGTAGTGCGAAGCGACGCGGGTGTGCGTTGAGAGGTTTGGCTGTGCACTGGCGCGAGCGTAGTGCGAAGCGACGCGGGTGTGCGTTGAGAGGTTTGGCTGTGCACTGGCGCGAGCGTAGTGCGAAGCGACGCGGGTGTGCGTTGAGAGGTTTGGCTGTGCACTGGCGCGAGCGTAGTGCGAAGCGACGCGGGTGTGCGTTGAGAGGTTTGGCTGTGCACTGGCGCGAGCGTAGTGCGAAGCGACGCGGGTGTGCGTTGAGAGGTTTGGCTGTGCACTGGCGCGAGCGTAGTGCGAAGCGACGCGGGTGTGCGTTGAGAGGTTTGGCTGTGCACTGGCGCGAGCGTAGTGCGAAGCGACGCGGGTGTGCGTTGAGAGGTTTGGCTGTGCACTGGCGCGAGCGTAGTGCGAAGCGACGCGGGTGTGCGTTGAGAGGTTTGGCTGTGCACTGGCGCGAGCGTAGTGCGAAGCGACGCGGGTGTGCGTTGAGAGGTTTGGCTGTGCACTGGCGCGAGCGTAGTGCGAAGCGACGCGGGTGTGCGTTGAGAGGTTTGGCTGTGCACTGGCGCGAGCGTAGTGCGAAGCGACGCGGGTGTGCGTTGAGAGGTTTGGCTGTGCACTGGCGCGAGCGTAGTGCGAAGCGACGCGGGTGTGCGTTGAGAGGTTTGGCTGTGCACTGGCGCGAGCGTAGTGCGAAGCGACGCGGGTGTGCGTTGAGAGGTTTGGCTGTGCACTGGCGCGAGCGTAGTGCGAAGCGACGCGGGTGTGCGTTGAGAGGTTTGGCTGTGCACTGGCGCGAGCGTAGTGCGAAGCGACGCGGGTGTGCGTTGAGAGGTTTGGCTGTGCACTGGCGCGAGCGTAGTGCGAAGCGACGCGGGTGTGCGTTGAGAGGTTTGGCTGTGCACTGGCGCGAGCGGTCGGCGACTGGGAGCAGGATCCTCGCCGCTGCCCCGCGCGCCGTGGATCCACCGCTGCGCCTGGACCGGTTGAGCGTAGGGATGTCTGTAGCTTGCGGTAGTGTTGTGCTTGCGACGGTAGCCCGTCCGCCACACACGTGATTGTACTCATGATTACAATCAACCAAATAAACTTTTTTTGTATACTCAATAGTTTTATTTTCATCATAAGAACAATACAACTGGCGCGCGCAAAGTTCAATGAACGCCGATCAGCTGTTAGCAGCTATTGAGTATACAAAAAAGGTTTCTCTGGGAAAGTTGATTGTAATCATGAGTACAATCACGTGTTTAAATATCGGTCACTAATTACCAGTCACCTTATATAATCCAAGAAACGTATTAAAAATGATTTTCTCAAAAATATTAACCTTTCTACATGTTCAAACGTGTCTATCACTGTCGCGGTTATGATGTGATGTCATTTACCATGATTAGTAACTACTGCTTTGTTAACATCCTTTTTAGCCCCAATTGATAATAAATTTAATTATATTTTGACCAGTATACAAGTAGAAATAGAACCTAAATTTAGTAAAATATCAAGTTTCTTCAAATGAAATAAAAACACATTTTGATTGTTTGTTTTGTTTTTTTTTTGTTTACCTTAGTTGAATGTAATGCACCAGGTGGCGCGGGGGGACTCTATGACAGACGACCAGTCCGACGGCGGCGGGGACGCGCCGCTTATACGGGCTTTAGAGGTTCGTGACTAGAGGGTGAGGTCGTGACGGCTTCCACTACAAATAGTTAAATACGTTTGCTCGCAACATCGTTGTTTCTATCTATCATTTGAAGATGACAGAGACAGAATTTCAGTATGTTTAGTATTAAACGCACTTGCTCTAATTTCATAAGACTGTAGCAACAAATACAATAATCACCTAATCAAATCTTTATTTATCTAAGTTACATAAAGAATTAATTACTAAAACTAAAACTATAAAATAAATACATTATGTACAGAGGCCAGCACATCAAGTTACCACAATCTGTCAAATTTCTTTGATAGTATTTCAACTTTATTTCAAAGACATAAGGTTCATTTTTAATTGAGAAAATTTGACAGTTAGGGATAGCTTGATGTGCTGGCGTCTGTACAACTGACTGTACGCGTGGATTTCTGAAATTATCCCGTACTACCGGGATAAAAAGTATCCTACGTGTTAATGCAGGTTATAAATTATCTGTGTACCAAATTTTATCCAGATTTGTTCCGTAGTTTCTGTGTGAAAGAGTTACAAACATCCTCACAAATTTTCACGTTTATAATATTAGTAGGATTTTAACCAACTTTTGTCAGACTGATTATTTATTACCCGCTGTTGTGATACCTCTCTTTCTACTAATCTTAGATATTGTTGCTTGTTGGTTCTGTGATGCATGCATTAATCATCATTGTTATATACAGGATGTAACGGACGACAGTCAAGCGTTAGCACTGCAGACTTTTGACGATGAGATGAGCCTGGCCATCGCAACTTCATCAGATCTGGACACGCCGCCCGTACCTATTGAATATGGTAAGTTCATGGAAATAATTAACTTGCAGCCCGAATAGTTAATGCAATGGTAAATGTTACTGATAAATTGATGTTTATTTCTGTAGACAGATTTATAACTAAACACTTACATTACACAAACAATAATGTTTTCAAAACTAAATGAGGTCGGTCTTACTAAATCGAAAAAAAATTTTTTTTTGCCCCGAGTTAAGTTCAACTCAGAGGTCAGTGTCGTTTAAATCCAAACATTGTGTGGGTGTGTCGTTTAAATCCAAACGTGTGAGGAGCATATACGTTAGGCTGGCAGCACATGTGCCACCCACGACTAGAGGATTCGATCCCGGGATCCCGGTCATATTTTAGTCCCGAAATTTTTGGGATCAAATTTATTTAATCCTGGGATATTCGGGATTGATATTTTTTTTAAATAAGTCGACGACGAAATGTGTTAATTGTAGTATTAAATTAACTACAAAATCCTCATACTGAGAACACTGAGAGTAACAATTTGGATACTTATTGTGATGATGTAAAGGAGTTATTTTCAAGTCCAAGCAAGATAACAATACTGAAAATATGAAAAATAATAATAAATGAATCTTTTTGAGGCTAGTTCCACTTGAGTTTATAATTTAGAGAATTATAACTTCAAGTAACTTATAAAGAAATATTATCGATTCCTCCAGCTTCCATCAAATCTGAACGCGCTTTTCAGCCTCTTCATATTTATGCAACAAATTGGGAAACATGCTTACAGATGAGCCGTTAGATGCGTTGTTATTACTTAGATTTTATTTTCATGGTTTAAATAAGTAATTTATAAAGTTTCTGGTCAATCTAATATTGATATGTTTTACTGTGTTTTTGTTACCACTTTCCATTACCAATACAATCTCGGGACTAACCTGGGATCCCGGGATTAACTGTAGATAAGCCCGAAATCCCGGGATTATAAAAGTCGACCGGGATCGAATCCTCTACACAACGACAGCCACAAACGCTGCTTCTTGAATCTAGAAGCGACGTTTTGTAGCATGTGGCAACCACCGGCGTCATCCGTGTGCGGTGAGACCATATAAAATGTATTAGACTACAGGGCCCCAAGTCTGCTATTTTTAATAAATTCGTCATTCCAACACGATCCCATTGTCATTTTGCTAAAAGTTCGTAATCTGCAAATTTATAATGGTCGATCATTGATCGATCAATGGTCTCGTAATAGAACTGTGTCATAATGACATTGTCGTATTGCCATTATTATAAAAACCGTTGGTAGAAATGATTTCCTAAAAACTACTAAGAAATTTGAACATTTATTCATTTCAGGTTTCATTTATATATATTTTTACATATTATCTATTAGTGTTATAAGTAATCTGAAGTAGTAAGAAGTTCGTCAATAGCAAAAAAACATTAAATTTATGTGCAACGCGGATAAAATATGTGAAACTATACAACTCAATATTTTATCTGTTTAGCTGTCAAAGTCAAATGTGACATTACTGCTTACTGATGTTTTATCTGTTTTTATTTATGTTATATGAATGATAATTACATTACATTAAAATATAGTAAATGGCTATATATTTTATTTAATGCCTCTAACTTCATTAATTGTTCTTGATTTGTGAAACATTATGGATGGAACTCTGTCCAATAAAATTTTGGTAGGACCCTGATGCATAAAATGCAAGTGCTATTAGAATCTGCAATAAAAAATTACGATTAATCAACTTATTTCGTGTTTATAGCTATAGAATAATAAATCATTGACAAATTCAGTTTTCTCACCTTCATTTCTGCCGATACGCTATCGTTTCACTTTTCGTCTGGCCATAATGGTAATGACTTCTTCAAGTAACTTCCTTACTGAGTCCTTTTCCAATCATTATATATTCCACAAACACAATACTAGTAACTTGTTAACCGACGGGCCAATCGACGTTGTTTGGATTCCCTGCATCTTCTTTCTCTAGCATCCACTGCGTTAGCTAGTTCCAAGATGTTAGATCGCACTGAATGCATCTTGGATGCAATATTACTCCACAAACACGATTTAAATGCAAAAACTTTATGGACGCACAGTATTGCACGTATTTAAAAGCTATGACTGCACAATGACGTTGGAATGGTAGTTCAATGATCAAAGGAACTGTCAAAATTTTAGCAGATTACCGCTTAAGTCTGACATTTAACTGTCATTACGTACGAGATTACCAATTCAAGCCATTTCTTTCAATGGTGTGTCAGTGGTTGACCATTGGAAAGTCATAATGACGCCATTATATTAGTGGATTACGAAACTTGTCAAAATCAACAATTTTGAAATCAATGATCGACCATTCTGACACTATTGTAATAGCAGACTTGAGCCCTAGGAAATACGTCGGTGACGGCGTTTTGTGGTTGTAGTCGGTGGCCCGTGTGCGGCAAGGCTTTAGCGTCCGTGATGGTATTTTGAGAAAAGAACCACACATAGAGTTGGAATGTCTAGTCAGTTTATGCATATATATGTCATTAACCATGTGGCTCCACTTGTAACCAATGCTCTGACGAATAATATGAAAGAAAAGATATTCGGAAAGGCTGCATGTAATACTCAAATTGCCCAGACAATCATTTAAACTATACATAGTTGGTCATATTCCTTACATTCACAATAATGAAGAATTAATAAAAATACCTATAGCAAGCCACATTTGGCCAGCTGTGTAGTAATAAGGTGCACTATAATAAGTATGACCCGTCCCTGTGCAGACATGGACGGCGAGGAGTGGAGCGTGTCGGTGCGCAGCCCGCCCGCGCTGCCCGCGCCGCCCCGCGCGCCCGCCCTGCAGCACGCGCAGCCCTGCACCAGCAAGCAGGTGCGGCAGCGGCGCCAGCTGAGGGGAAGCTCAAGCAGAATATGGGCCAAATAACCACTCATCATTTGTTTCCTTGCAGGTTCAACTACACACGCAGTCAGAGGACTCGATCCCCGTGAACGAGTCGATAATATCGTTACTTCTCAAACTGCACTCGCAGCTGTCCGGCAGACTGGACTCGTTCTCATTGGACGAGCCCGTTCCCGATACTCAGGAACCTATTGGTTAGTGAAATATACAGCCTTTATACAACATTTAAGAAACAACCTGTATAATTCAAAAATCCCATTTTTATAATAACATTTTTCATCACTTTTTCACTTCTTTTTTTAGAGAGTGGCAAATCATTAAATGACCCCTCCTGCTAGGTTTATGTTGGTTGAGCTCCTCGACGTACCATGTGGAGCATTGTTGTAGCAATGGCAACACTGAATGTGCGCTCAGTGTCAGTATTGTTGTCCGCAGGCGACGGGCCGTACTTCATCGGGCGCGTGCTGCGCAAGCTGGCGGCGCTGGACGCGCGCTGCGCCGCCTCCATCGCGCACGTGCGCCACTCGCTGTGGCCGCACCAGCGGGAGCGGCAGGCCGAGCAGCGGGCGAGGTAGATATCATTCATAGCTTATGTATTATCGCAGTCAGCAGTGCGCGCTGCGGGTCTAGTTTAAAATAATCACATTTCTTACTTAAAACTAGAAAAAAATGGGCCTGTTGTGTTAGAAGTGTTTTTTCATAGACTGAGCTGTATTTTCACCGAGATTTTAGTGATTTCTTTTAATAAAGCAAAGTTGTTTTTATGGTTAATATGGAATCCTGAGCGTAGCGAAGGTTTCTAAGGTACTAAACGCAGAAAAACTTGGCTGCCGAGCGAAACACACAACTTTTCACCTCACTACAGCGAGGGAAATGCTAGGTGCAAGAAAACAGCTGTGTATGTTGAGTTGTGTATGCTGTATTTGAGCGTCTCAGATACATTGACTCATGTGAAGAAAATAACGCAATGTATCGCATGAGATACATAGAGAAAATCTCCATAATTATATTACACCCCTGTATATTTTTTTCTCAATCTTCAAATACTTGTCTTCAGAAGAGAATGAAAAAAAAAACTAATTTTACACATATTTCTTTTCCCAAGAAAAGGATTAAATTGCATATTACATAAGGTTTTATTTAAAAAATTAAAGTTCAATTTATTGCAATTGGGTATTTGACAGGGTAGTCAATAACGTTACTTTTCATGAATTGTCAGAACGCGGAAACCATATCTGAAACAATGGCACACCAATATTCAATATTGTAATCTAAAATTTGTGTATTTTACTCTCCTAACAGAGAACGCCGCGAAAAAGAAGAACGTTCCCGTCGTGCACGCGAGCGTCAACAACAACTAATGCGCGAATTCGCTCGCCGACAACAACAGTTCATGTCGGCCATGCAGAGCTTAGACGGCGCTGAAGCAGGCGCCATGGAGTGGGAGGAGGAGGAAGCCGTCGAGAGGGACTACGACTGCGTCATCTGCAACACGACCACGCCCACCACCGTCGCCGACCCGATAGGGCTAGTGGTGCTACTGCAGGTACTATAACATCATGTCACAGTGTGGCACCTAACACCAGTTCGTCCCTCGCTAACCCGTGCGCTCCGCAGTCCACGTCGGTGCTGGGCCACCGGCGGCGCGCGGGCGGCGGCGGCGCGCGCCTGGCGCTGTGCGAGGCGGACCGCGCGGGCCTGCAGCAGCAGCACGACACCACGGCCGCCGCGCACCACTACCGCCTGCACGACGAGCTGCACCAGCACTTCGACCAGGTTCGAGCGGCACCATTACTTTACTAAATTAACTATCGCAAAAAACGTATGATCATTTGAATTTCGCGGGATATCCTGGCGGCTTCTTAGATTTTTTATTTTTGCCCTGGCTAGAGGCTTTATTAAGGCTTCCGGAGGATAACTCACTTAATCAGTCGACACACCTCACGGCGCCTCGCAGGACGAGCTGCGAGGTTGCCGCGTAACTATGAATGAGTAAGGAACCCCGGGCTGTGCGCAGGAGTCGTGGCTGACGTCGGTGTCGGTGGGCTGGGAGGGCGGCGTGCACGTGCAGACGTGCGGCCACCACCTGCACCTGCGCTGCCTGCACGCCTACCTGCGCGCGCTGCAGGCCCCGCAGCGGCCGCACAACCTGCACGTGGAGCGCGGCGAGTTCCTGTGCCCCGTGTGCCGCCAGCTGGCCAACTGCGTGCTGCCGCTGGCGCCGCACCCGCCCGTGCCGCGCTCGCTGCGGCCCAGCGCGCAGCTCATACAGGACATGCTGGAGAAGGAGCACCCGCCGCCCGTGAGTCCCCCATCCTCATCTTACTTCTGCAGGTCGGCGCGCAACATTATAATAGTGCACGAGTTAATGTGCCGACGCAGATGCATTCTCTATTCGTCTCTCTCCTACGCTGTATTTCTCTGTGGTCACATTGCCTATTTGTAAATGTGACACCCACCCTTTTTTAACACTATTAAGTATTAATTTATATTTATACAAAAAAATGCTATTCTTAATTCAAAATTAATTTTCCGATTTTTAGTTTGGTTTTTTATGAAAAGCGTTTTTTTTTTAATTCTTTTAAATCTTTCCTAAGTATCCTACTGTATCTCGAGTACAAATCTGTTTCTAAAATTTAAAAAAGTGGTCGCCGTTTTTTGAGAACTGGCACGGCTTTTGAAAATCGATTATGAGATATCCCTTTTTTAATCGCTAGTACTAGTAGAGGGATAGAAAAGTAACTGGATAGTTTTATGAGATACATGGAAGCGTGATGTTTGTCGACTTTGGATTAGACTAACTGTAGACTAACAAAATGACCTATATCTCTCCGCAGGCACCAAGTCGACTCTCGGAAGCGATGGGCAAGGCAATGGAAGACATGACAGCCACAGCGGGCGGCAAGCTAAAACAACGTTACGGTTCATCTCCGGCCGCCATCTTTACTTTTGTTGCGTCTCTGGTCAGGACAAATCTTGAGTGTGAATTGGTGCAGCGGGGTGGTACGCTTCAGACCTGCGTCGCGCCGCGGTACAAGTTAAGAAATGAGTGTATAGGTATGATAATCTTAATCTTAACTTAAATTGTAAATGCGAAAGTGAGTTTGTTTGTTTCAAGTCAAGTTATACAATTTCAGAAATCAAAAAATGTATGAAAATGACAAACTGTCGAAGTTCTCCTACATCAATTTGTATCTCCGCAGTGCCCCTGCTGGTGGTGGCGGGCGCGCACTCCCGCGTGCTGAGCAGCGCCGGCGCGGGGCTGGGCGCGGCCGACGCCTGGCGCGCGCTGGCGCCGGCCGACGGCGGCGCGTGCGCAGCTGGAGCATGCGCAGGGGGCGCGTGCGCGGGCGGCGCGTGCGCGGGAGCGTGCGCAGGCGCGGCGGGCGCGGCTCCAGTGCCCAGCACGGCGGCCGCGGCGCGGCCTGTGCCGCTGCTGCTGCGCGACCCGCTAGCGCTGCTCATGCAATTCCTGCTGCTGGCACCGCCCACGCCGCCCTACTTGGACATGCGTAAGTATGATGGACGAGCGGATTTATTACCCCATTATTAGAAATCACTTATGTCGTTTGTAAAGTATTAGTTTTCTCTGCTAGTTTATGAAATATCCGTACTTAGATACGACATTGTAATAAAGGGTCAATCGATCTCAGTCACATTTGTTTATCGTTTTGGACCAAACCATACACAAAACATAACTGTTACAGCACCCAAGAGGTCACCGAGTTTTAAAACGAGACTATCACACAAGTATTAATCAGATTTTTGGAACGAAGTTCCTCATTGCGCGTTACGAAAGGGGACTAGACGGAAATTAAGACCAAAAGTTGTAACGACACTTTTTTGGAGTAAAATATGATGTCTTTTTAATCAATATTAATTTTAGATCATTTTTTTTTATTATAATAACTTAAAAGAAATAAAATTTTATTAGAATTCCCTCACTAATTAATCGAAAGGAACTTCGTTCCATCCGGGTGGGTGTCCCTTGGCACCTCTCAAGTTTTTTTTTTTTTCGAAAACTTAACAACCACATGTCATACAGTACTCCCAAATTAATAATGCACATGCAGATCTTCGCTAATTGTCGTATTCCCGGAAACACCCGAATCATTGAATCGTTCGAGTCCCTTGTATTTTGCACCTTGTTTGAAAGAAATAGGAGTCAATTTCATGTGTACACAATCGAAAACAATTCGGGCGGTCGGCGGTCAGTCAAAGGTCCGTCAGTCGTCTTGTCATATTGGTGGTGACTGCACGTATTCTCTTTGTCTGGAATTATATAGAGCTACTATTACACACCTTTCTTGGTTTTGTTTTAAAGGTGAATTTAATTTCAACTTTAATTATCTTATTCAAATTGAAATAGTTAATTTTGTAAAATATATAAATATACTAACATTTTTCACGTTTTTTCAATACTAAAAAATTAAAAATACCAACGTAAAATACATATTAAGTACTAGAAAAAGCATATTAAAAATCAGATTTAGGCTTATATGAATTATAGCTCGCTATTTACTTACATGGAAATATTGAATCAAATTTTGTTACTGATAAATCAATATTTATCTCTTTTAGGACAAAACACATAATCACACTAAATTATGCATGAAGAAAATGCACTTAACCACTCTATATACATATCGTCTTCCGACGCTCGGGAAATACGACCGTTGCCGAACAGTGGCGAAGATTTATATGCGCATTATCACTTTTGGAGACCTGTACATTAAATACATACCTTTCAAAAAAATCAAGCGTTTTACTAATTTAACACTAATCTGTACCAGGAACTTAAAACCACCCTAACATTTAATAGCCATATTTTTATTTAACAATCAATTGACTTTTTAATCAGGGAAAAATCAAAAATGATAACGTTTCTACTATTTCGTTCCCCACAGAGGAATTCACCTGCATAGTCCGCGCGCTATACGCCCTCAGCTACTACCAGGTTGTGTGCCAATTCATCGCAAGCGCTAGTGCTGAAGGCCGGGCCGCATTGGCCGGCGCAGCCCGGCCCGGCGAGCCCGCAGGCCTCAGAGCGGCCGCCAAGCTCATGTTAGGAGCCTTAGCTGGGTCGGACCTGTTCACCGAGGATGGCCCACCCGCACCAGGAGAGCATAAAGTGCCGGATCTTGCTAATATGGAGAAAGAGGTATGTGGAGAAACTGATGTAATTTTTTGACTAACAGGCATTGTGAAATTTCATACTCTGTTCTAAACGCCCATGTTGACCTGTAGTCCTGATTCTTTTTAAACTTTATCTTCTGCTACACGCTACCTATTGATATACCGTTGAAGTTAATTAATTTAATTATGTTTACTGATGATGATAGGCTACCGCGAATTCTTATCCTTAGACTAAAGGTAAACTTTTTTTTTCTGTACCTACAATATTCTGTTTTTACAGTTACAAGAGCTCCTCCTCCCGTTCCTGCGCATAGCCGCTCTCTTGCGTCACCACCTTTATGGCGCTGAACTGCCCGAAGTAGCCACGCCTCGCCAGGAGTTCGTGCGCCTCGCGTACTACCTGGAGTTGGTCACCGACGGCATGGAGTGGTCCGAATGGTCTGCCGGCAGAGCCTTGCCGCCGGATACCGCAGTCGCGGCCAGGTCCTGGGCCAGGCAGCTGGGTGGTGCCGCCGCCAGAGGACAACTAGCTGTGAGTCACCACTACTTGTCTAGCCTTTTCTCAAATTCTTAACTGTATTTTTTTGTTTCTAAGATTTATCACAGCTGCCGCAGTACTGCTTCTTTACCAATCCTGCCCGTGCCCTTAGGTGCGCCGCCTGCTGCGCTGCCAGGCGGTGGAGTGGTGCCAGCCGGCACTGCTGGCGCTGCCGCGCGACTACGACCGTCTGTTCACGTACTACCACGAGCGTGTGTGCCTGCAGTGCGGAGCCGTGCCCAAGGAGGCCAGCGTGTGCCTGCTGTGCGGCACGCTCGTGTGCCTCAAGCAGCCCTGCTGCCGCCAGCACCAGGTGGCGGAAGCCGTGCAGGTACAATACACATACTTCACGTGTTTAATCTTAATTTATTTATTTCTGTATCTTTTAGTAGCACCACACGGGTTTTATCAGAATACCAGCGCTGACACTTATTTTTAAATTTTGCAGTATCATGTTGAGAAAGGAGCCTTTTGGCCTCGTACAGGACTTCTGTTTTTATTATAACATAATTGTCTTTAGTATAGTTTGTGTTCATAACCACTCCATAGACTACGTCGAAAAATACACTTTTATTTTGAACATCGACGACAATCAATTAAATGATACTGACTGTCGCCGAATGTTATTATTATGGGTACTAACAATAGACACATTACACTACCGTATGGATTCACTGTGCTATAAAGATTTATTGTTATGATCATAGCATGACATAACAGCTTACGTTGATGTCGACAGCACGCGATGGAGTGCGGCGGTGGCACGGGGATCTTCCTGGTGGTGACGTCCACGTACATCATCGTGATCCGCGGCCGCCGGGCCTGTCTGTGGGGCTCGCTGTACTTGGACGACTACGACGAAGAGGACCGCGACCTCAAGTGAGTTCGAGCATTAAGTAGCTATAAGTAATGTGCAGGGACCCTTTTTTTTTGAGGGTGGGAAATCGTCTAATGACTTCTCCCGCTCTGGATGGAGCGGAAGCGAGTGTCAGACTCTTACTGACTAAAACCCATCCATGTTCCTTCCGTAGCCCTTTATGTTCCGGGGTAGCGGTAACCCTTTCGCACAATCCCGCTTACGTGCAAGGACTCTGGGTAGTCAGCCATTTTTCTATTAGATAGATTCTTTATAATAAACTCTGTTGACTCGTCTTATCTGTTAATCTAATTTATTAATTTACAGTAGATTTTGAAACGATTCCTACCTGCTTCATTTTCGCCTAATCAATCGTTCGGTCCACAGGCGCGGCAAGCCGCTCTACCTGAGCCAGGACCGCCTGGAGCTGCTGCAGGCGCAGTGGCTGGCGCACCGGTTCGACCACACGAAGCGCACGTGGGTGTGGCACCGCGACTCGCTCTGAAACGTGCTGCCCGCCCCGCCCGCCCGCAGGCTGTAGCCGCCAGGGCCATACACTGCTGCAAGGATATATTGGCACCGAATGGCACTGACAGGGGGGCGTGGTTGATAAACGTTTGTGAAATTGTCTCACAGACATTGTATTGACAAAACAGGATTGCGACGTTTGTTCCAGTTTTAGCCATGCGCCACAATAACCTTGTAGCGTTATAGAAATGCGGCTAGAAAGTAAACTAGGGTTGGTATGATGTACTTTATACAGTGGTTTGGTTGAAAAAACTTGGACTGTAAAACGATCTCAAATATCAGGCGACCCCAAGTTAAAACAGTTTCGTCCCAAATGCGGTACTAACTGTCCTTCATCTACTGTATGGAGTTAGATATAAGAAGGTATGAATATGTGATGCTGTGGATCGGAAATGTTTAGTCATTGTATGAATTAAGTTCTACTAGAGCAGGCCACTGCTAGGGACAGAAAACCTCCACGAAATCTTATGCTACGTTATTTGCCAACTTGACTTAGTACAGGCAATTTTACCCTGTGGCTACGAATATGAATAGAATCTAAGTCATCTAAATTATTTAAGTTGAATTTAGCTGATTTGAATTCTGTTTTATTTGATGTGTCAAATAAAGTCGCTTGCTGAACACGGAGGTTAGATCGAAGTATTAGAGCCACTCTCGCAAGTCTCGATTATAAGTACTCGAATGACTAGATAAAACTCAACTGCCTCTGATCAGAATCTGTCGGTTCTATTTGTTCGAGTTGTCCAAACTTGCCTTGAGTCATCGCCAATAGACATTCACTAAATTGTCTGTTAGCCCGAATAGGTCATAATTACAGTTTTTATATATTACTGAACAACTAACTTATTAGATTGGGCATCCAACGTCAAGCAATAAGAACTTGTTAGTAAACGGTTCAGTTTTAAATATTAAAATAATTACAAATCTAATGTATTAGATTACAAAATTATATTGTTGCGTCAATTAAGCTTTACTTAAAACACCAATAGCTGTCGTATTAACAGATTTAAAAAGTTATTTACAAATTGTATTTAATATCTAAATCTCTCTTTAATATACACGTTCGATAAAAGTAATTTTATGAATATCCGATTCGCCGTTAAAACGCGTATTTTAAACGGTATAATATGAAATAACAAAGTAATTTTGCCTCGTACAATCAGCTAGTGTCTTACAATTATATCCAAATACATATTTATGAATAAATAGTGCAGTAGTTAGAGAAATATTTGCCGCCACATATATTTTTATATTAGAACTTATTAGCTTTCCGCTAACCCGTGTTTAGGCGCTAGAGTATGCCCCATAGGAATATTTAACCTGACATGAATTAATGAATAGATCGTGGATTAGCCTTGCATGGACTTATAGTGAAAAGTTTTGTCATTTCGTTTAGAAGTATTTTTTTGTTTTTATTATTTATAACTTTAACTACTAAAGTTCTAATGATGTATCGTTTAACAACGAAATTAGAATTGTTTTTTCATCTGATATGCGGCTCGAATTTTGTGTAACAACGGGAATCAAACATGCTATTTTCGTAGGATATTCGGTGCGTCTTTGTCGCTTTTGTTATCGACAAGATTACATACAAAACACGCAAGATTTAATCCTCAATAAAATCACAAAAATAAACTTTATTCTCGGGACTTTCTACATATTGGCTACTTTATATCCACAACAGCCATTAGTATCAATTATACCACAAAATTTTATCTTCTAAACTAAGCAATAACTAGTTGTTAACGAATATAAAATTCAACATAGAGTTATATTATTTGCAACACTATCTTATTGTTGGATTTATAAAAATATATATTATATATTTACACACGGTCATTTAAATTCCGTTATAATCTGAGTGCTCGCAAACGTAATGTATCGAAGTATGCCTTATCTGAATTTAACAGTTATTTACATAATGTACAACAGAAACATAAATGCAGTACATATTATTATATTAAAACTATTACTTGTTTGACTATTGTAATGTGTTATAGAAGTAAATTTATCTAGTGTTTTATCTATGCATTAATGTTTAGAAATGTGGCCAGGGAATGTTCAAAAATGATAATGAAATGCCAAAGACAATAAATTACTGAAATTCATCAGATCAATTTATTGTAACGTTTTCTAGGACACGTTATGAGTATTCAACCATAGTATTCTTTCACATGAAATTCACAGCCTACTGAATGTGTTGATAACGATTAATTAACGATAATTCTTCCAAAACGGCAATCAAATTCTCATACGGTTCCCTGGTCACCCTCTAAGTAAGAAAATTTGTTGGAATATTTAAGGTCTATATAAAATTGTATACTGTGTCTAATGTTTGATCAAACTCATCCCAGTGACATGCTATACTTGATACAAACAATCACATAATGACTTCATTGAAATGAACTTAGCGCACCGCTAAACTTGTGAATTCTAATATGTTTACAGCCCGAATGTTTGGTCAAACATTTGAAATATGTTGCCAAGAATGTCGTGAAATTAATTGTCTCGTTTACGGATCGTCGAAAGATCAAATTACATGTAATTTCTTATCCAATTTGTCTGTTACATCCAGAGAATACAGCTTGAAGGAGGAAACAGTATGAAATAATAAATGGTGGACGTAAACAAGACAAAATTAGAACATTGTAAATATAACCTTCGACTTCATTAGGGATGTCCAATGGGTGTTGTTAGGGCTGTGAATACGTATATTTTAAATTTTACTCGCTCCTCTGTTGACACGGTTGACGAATCACTTTAGATTTTAAAGACGATTAAATTATTATTATTATTTTTTCATATTTTTATATAGGATTATACTGAGTACGATATTAGTGAGTAGCCGCTTGCGGACTTTCCATACCTAATAACGATTTTAAACTGTGCTTCTTCCAACATGGAACAGGCTTACGAGTTCTGACAGTTAACAAAAAGCTTTCTTGCGCTTGAACATTATTACGACAATAATACACGGTATACAATATTCAGTCATAGTATCATTATTGAGGTATGGTGCTTAGATCTATCGTTTCATTTCTCGTGTGCAATTTGGATGCTTTTGTTTTATTCCCTTGTATATTATTTTCTAAGTCCTCAAAAGTACATTTTTCTGTTTTATAAAATTAGTGTTTGTATCTAGTTTTAGTGTTAACTAAATTTTAGTTTTTATAATTAAGCTATTATCATTTAAAATTTTGTAATCACAACGAATTGATTCTGTAATGGAAATTACGAAGTAGTAGAGAAGTTCAAATATAGTAGATGTTTGGCATGTCAATATTTGCAATGATTTGTACTGTTTAGAATTTAATTATTTTTGTCACGTAAATGCGACAGCTAGCGAAACCGAAAAGTAGTTTGTCGAGAAGTGTGACGTCTGAAAATATACTATAATTATTATTTTTTTGTTATCATAATTCCTTTGCTACCTTATTTACTGCTCTTAATATAGTCCGTATCCAACAATAGCTGTGACGAGTATTGGTTGATTCTGCGTCCAGAGCCCCGCTCCAGATAATATTGTTAAACATTGTGTATGTATATTGTTCTTGTATATATTCAATCATTAAAGTTGTTGATATTTCTATTGTTGTTTCAGTTCTATACAAAAGCGTGGTGATTTCACGCAACCGGTGAACGATGTCTCAAATTGAACACTGAAAAAGTAATGCTCGTAAGGCCCATCGTATAAACACATTTTTTTTGACGTAAAAAACCGTAGTTGTGTGTAGATTACTATGGAACCTTGCTGGCAGACACGGCGCGTACGCGTAGTGCCGCCGTATGTACGCGGCGAATCAACCATAGTTTTTCATGGCAAAAAACCGTGTGTACAACATTACTGGCTTCATGGGGTACGTGTGTATGTGACGAAGGTGTAAACAAATAAAAGAAACAAATTCTGTTAAAAGTTTATAATATTGTACATCAACTATGATTTGTTTAGAGGTAGAACATCCTACTCTTAAATTAACGGCTAACGTGATTACAATAAAATAGTTAATTTTCCATATGCCGCGTTAATATCATTTATAGGCGGAGTGAGTAACCGAAATAACGTAAAATACTTCATTGTGAGCGGGTGCAGTTCCGACGCTGATTATGTTCTTGACTGACATTCAATTTGATATCAAAACTACGGAGCTGCTCGCAATTTAGGTTATAGAAACTAATGATTCATTCGTTTCTTAAAAAGTCGCGTATTTATTGAAAACAAAGTTTAGAAACAGTTGCGCAGCTGGGAACAAAGTTAACAAACATTATTGCCCACACCATCAAAAGTTACTAAAACATTGTTGCATAACTTTGTTTCCCAATGAACACGGCGCTTTTCACAAATATTCATGTCTTCAACATCAGTCGTTATCAAGTTTGTATAGCAACAATCTTGCACCAGCTCTAAATTATTATAAAATTAATGTTGTTAATCAATATAAAAAGTACAATTAGAATAGTTGCTTCAAATGTATCGTCTAACTTACATTACGTACATACAACATTGCAAATCAACTATCTGTATTTTAACCTTTATACACATATTATTTGCAACGACACATTTGAAGGATCTATGTTAAATAAAAAAAATAATACAAAGTACGTCATTTTGTCATCTTCGAAAAATAAAAGGTTTTTCTTTTTTTTATCACAGAAAACAATAAATACTATCAAACAATATAAGATGGCAACTAATGGCAAATAAATCTATGCACCTCTGTATGAATGTTACGATTATTATGTCGGTATTAAAAATTATGCATTTAAAAAAATAAAACTTTAAAAACTCTGTACAAATGTTACAGTGAAAGTGTCCTAAATATGTAACAATAAATTGATCAAAATGTTCCTCTGCGTGACATTATCAGGTATAAGGCCTCTAACGAACGAGATAGTTCTCATTGTAAGACTGAAATAAGACTAATATTTACCTATTTATTCAACTAGAAAACGAACGTATTCTACTGAACTCAAATCCATAAGCAAAATAAGAAAAGGACACTTTCTGAACAATATGCGTAATACTTCTACTCCGGACGCATTACTCACTCGCTAGTTCCGCACAAATTACTTGTTACGGAAGGGTGCCAAACGGAACCCTATTGTAAGCCTCCGCTGTCCGTCCGTCCATCTGTCTGTCAGCGAATTGTTTCTCAAGAACCATAATACAGTTCAAATTTTCACAGATTGTGTATTTTTACTGCCGCTACTACAATAAATAATAACAATTAAACTAATTTAAAAATTAAAGGGGACCCCATTCAACAAACGAGTTTTTTTTTAACTGAAGTATTTTTTATTGTACGCTTTGGAACCCTGTGCGATTCCCACTCGCACTTGGCCAGTTTTTATAAGCGTTTAGGGAAATATACCGGTTATTCAAGGTATTGATAGATAAATGACAAATTGCTATCGAACGTTGCCGAAAAGCGATTATTCAGGCGTTTCATGTACTGTGTCCTGGAGTAGAGCTATTTGTTCATAGTTATTAGTCTCAATACTGTCAAGGAAATCTAACTACCTAAAAGTACAATGCTCTTTTAATTAAAAAATTATAAAGTACAATAAAAAAAACGATTCCATTGACAGGCATGTCTGAAATACTACCGATCTCGCTACTCGATCCTAAGCTTTAAAAATAAAAACTAAATTAAAACTCATACATCTAAATAAATATAAAGCAAGTAGCGAAACCACTAATAAACACTGTATTCGTATAATATTGTTTAGCAAAAATACACATAAAATGATAATGTTCTATTTATAATACATGTGATGGCAAAGGAATGTTCAACCAATGTTACACAATATTTTTTGTAAAGGAATCTAACTGAATATATCACCTAAGGGTTTAACATTGACCACAGAGACCATGAATCATACTCTGCGCGACCACAATCATACTTTATTGCAGAAAATAAAACAACAACGAAGTAATTGCATGTGAAGAAACATTTCTGATATAAATTATTGATTTACTTTAAAAGCAAACTTAGGCTAAGCCTCGCTATACTTCAGTGTACTTGTCCATTAACCACTATGATTGCGGCCCGCTACATCATTGACTCACACAGATGCATAATGCTCACATATTTACCACATACCAAAGCATCAATAGAAATGAACAACTCACTAAAAATCTACAAATATGTGACCACTGACATATAAAAATTCGTGGCTCTCGCACTATCAATATAAACGGGTAAAAATGTTATAATACATAACATCCCAAGTGTTTCAGTTAATATTAAAATAATTACTACTATATACACATACTAATGTTATTCGTGTATGTAGGTACAACTTCTAAAAAACTTTGAACACATTTTTCAATAAGATATGGGACAGTTTTTATTTTCTTTTTTTATTATAATTCTAAGTGTTCAATGCCATCCTTCAACCCACGCTATTATGGCACAAAAATACGTATTTGCACCTTACAAATAAACTAGAAATAATTGTTAAAATTTAGGCAAGCGGAACCTAACAGTGCATATGTTTGGGTACTTTTTGTTATAAAACTATTTGTAACATTTCTTAACAATTCATAACGTTTTTCTTAATATAGTTATAAAGTAACCTCACTTACTAAATATAAATATTAATTTATGTACTTTAATGTCAACTTTCATAAGATAAAATATAACAACTGGCAACCTTTTACATAAATGTTACCAGACGTGATATCGATCTCTCAAGTAGTCTTACAACAAAAAGTGCCCCCCAGCATGCACTATAACATAAGTATTATCAATAGGCCGATATACGATTTCCTAAAAAAGCAATATTTACGTATATAAGTGTGACTTCATATTATTACATTAATAGTTACATACTTTATATTTAAATTATAAATTCGTACAGACTAACTCATATTTATTTTTATGTTATAACTAAACGTAACTAATATTACGCACAGTTAAAATTATAAAATATTAGCACACTATAATAATATTATATATTTTTAATTATAATAATATATTATACTGGTCATTCTGAGATCTGTTCGTCACCACTCTGGCTCCAATACTGTCATATTTTTATTACATCATTCGTTTGTATTAAATATGCTACCTTCGGGAATACAGGTGCCGTGCAACTTAAGTTACCAACGTAATCATATTCCTCCTTATCATGGAGGGTAGAGCTTTTTTTTTTTTTTTTTTTAATGCTGGGAAATCATCCAATGACTGCTCCCGCTCTGGGAGGAGCGGAAGGGAGTATCAGACTCTTACTGACTAAAACCCATCCATGTTCCTTCCATAGCCCTTTATGTTCCGGGGTAGCGGTAACCCTTAGCTAAGGAGAACTATCTCTTATGGGAGGTCAAGTTGAAAAAGTGTCCAGCTGTAAGCGATAAGTAACATTTCAAAAACCCTCCAAAATGGCGCTAGCATGGGCAAAGGGTATGAATGTAGCAGTTTTTGACAGACGGAAAGTGTGTAAAACCTCAAATATTTACGTCCGATATAATTTTGAAAAATATTACAACATGAAATTACTGCTGAGAGAAAACGTTGAGAGTGGTAGATTTTATTCAACTTTAAATTACACGTTAATTGATTTTTGACTGTTTACATACAAAGATAGTTCTCCTTAGTAGTTATCTACCTCCATAATTATCCCTTATTCATAAACGTTGTTTAAAGTTAAGAGACATTTATACGTCATAAAATGTATGGCTAAGCAGACGCAAATCATTACTGAACTTTTACAAATAAGTAGGGGTAAATGTTTAATTCATCATATAAAATACATGGGAACCTGGCTATAGCCCGACTGCTTATATGAGTCCATTCTTGAGGTAGCTGTCCAGTGATTCGTCAACTTGTGACATCTGTCACCGCATCCCCCCCACCCCCTGAAACGCGCAGCTACCTCAGGAACGGTGTCAGTTAAGCGGTCGGGTAGAAAAACTAATCGATTGATTGTTTTTAAACTATGCATAAAGAAAGTGCCGAGCAGTAGTGTCACAGAAGGATAGCGGCAGCCAAAAGAGTAGACTTTTCCCGTGGCTTATCCTACTGACATGAACTTAAGTTAGCCTCTACTGTATTGCTGGCGAGACCTGAGGCTGACATTTACCGGGTCGCATTTTGAATCGATCGAATCGGATTTGACACTTATTTGTATCGAATTTATATCGACTACGTTAGAGCAATCAAGCAAGTTTTGAATCGGTCGAATAGGGACCGATTCAAAACTCAAACTGTTAAATTGGAGGTAATAGAAAGTAGCATATTTAACGTTTTTACTGAACATCAAGCCAACCATAACGCATGCACCATGGTCCATGGAATACGTCACGTAACGCTATACAACGCTTACATAACAATACAACAAAGTTCCTCGTCTAAGGTATCTACGCCTACTCTATATAATCGTAATTCGACAGATATGTTGGTGATCTGATAATATTCTCTGTAATCAATTTGTGGTATAAAACTTTCAATATACTTACGTATATTGTTTACGTGTTATTTAGGATATATTAAATTTTTCGACGTGGCAACGACGGAGATTATGGGGCATTTTTTCTGTATATTCTAGTGCTGCCAGTTTCGAGACTTCGAGTCGTTAAGCGTATTATGTGCGTTAACTTTTCAAAAAGTGGAAATTATTGCAAAATACTACTAGTTGTCATTGCTTAACTTCTTTTAACATTTGCTTTTGAATATAGCGCCCTCTTACATCCTCCGTCCGTTACCACCATCAAGTACATAGTAGTAGTATATCATAAAACGTGTCAAAAATGGCGAGCTTCATTCGAACACATGTCCTAATTCCTAGCTATTTATTCAAGCTAACTTTTCAATCCAAACAAGCAAAATGTATTCTGACCAAGTTTTTAGAACAAGTAGTTTTATATAATTTTACAATAATTAATTAAGATATTAGTATAAGATAACATATCTTTCAAACTTGATCAAAACGTTTGCGTACAATCCATAATTTCTAACCTCGCTTACTTTAAATACTTGCTCTTAAACTACGTCAAGTTCCAATATGTATACTCGACTGCAACGTCAAGACTGGACGTTTTAGAATCTAGAAATAGAGTGAGGAAAACAATTGACATGGAAATAAACAGTGATATGATGGGTCAACCAAACGTGCGGGGACTGAGTCAGACGGTCAGTGTGTGTGCGTGCGCAAGCTCGGATGTTATAAAATCTCGGAGTGCCAGTAGGGCAGCGCGGCGTAGCCGGGCGTGGTGGGCGTGAGCGGCGTGGCGGGCGTGGGCGGCGTGGCGGGCGTGGGCGGCTCGGGGTCGGCGGGGCAGTCGCAGTCGTACGAGCGCACCACGAAGTTGCCGTAGTCGTCCGTCAGCGAGCTGTGGCGCAGGAAGCCGCACACGTGGCGCCGGCCGCCGTCGCACCACGAGCGCTCTGCGGGCACGCACGGTCACTCACTAGTCTCTCACTTCCAATTTAGGGCGTTTTATACCATCTTTTAGATCCATTTCATTTCAAACTAGACTTTAATCTAATAGTCACCTTTTACGACTCGTAACTGCAATGCCCTCATAATTACACAACAATAATTTTGTATTAATACTCACCACTGCTAATATCTACGTCCGTCATAAGTTCCTCATTCATAAGCGCTGACAGTGCGTCGTCTGTGTGCGAATCTGTAAAAAAAGAATCCTCATTAGGAACTTCTGCTACTGTTGCTGTATGTTGTGGTATTTTTTACAGAATACTTTGAAAATACCGAAATTACTAAAAAGCTTTTAGTGAATTTTAGATTAATAATAATGACATGATCAACAATTTTCTTTCTCAGATATTAAAAGTCAAAGCATTTATTTCATGGCACATGAAGGGCACTTTGGATGTCAATTTTCAATAAATATAATTGATTCTATTTGTATTGTTGCAGTATTATAAGAACAATTTGTTATGCTATAATATCTGACTTCTATGCTAGATAAATTTTAGCAATAAAAGCCGAAAATAATGTTAAAGAACAAAAAAAAAAATTATGACCCAAAATCGTATTTACAATTAAAACTTTGTTAGTAATTACAAACAAAAAGACAACAGTACCTGGTTCCTCCTTGATAATGATCTCCTCTTTAATAGCCGGCACAGTGGGCGACGTGGGCGTGGTGGGCGTGGCGGGCGGCGTGGGCGCGGCGTCTGCGCAGGTCGCGGCCGCGCCGCCCGCCTCGCCGCTGCTGTTCGAACTGCATTCTGGACTGTATGGGGCCATCTGAACACGGAAGCAAACTTTCATTAATTCATTGAATCTTCTTAGTCTACATAGCTGAAGAAGATGAAACCTACAGACTCTTGCCTGTAGGTTTCATCTTCTTTTTCTGGCCAGTGAGTATTAGCCGACTTGGCTGAGTTACATTACTACTGAATCAACTGCTGCATAAATACTGATATACCCACTTGTTTAACAATCAGGTTATAAATAAATGAGAGCAGCCAGAGATACAGCTGAGTAGCGTGCAATTAGCGATGCCATTGTCTAGCAAGGGAATACTATAGGCTGATGAGGATGAAGACAGCTTGGATTGATGGCATTAGATGGTCTCCCGGATACGAAAGACTGGATAGACTAAACTACACACTATCCACCCAAAGAAGTAGTGTGGTTCTAATGCTATTGGGGACCCTATCTCTGTTTGTGAATATTTGAATTAATTAGGATTTTGAGAATATGAAAAAGAAGCCTCACCCTTAGACTTCTACGTCTCCTAGGCGCTACCTCCGCCATTTTGTAGCTGGTGTCCATCGCCCAGTAGGAGCCCTTGCCCGGGTCGTCTTTACTGCGCGCCACTTTCATGAAGCATTTGTTCAGCGATAAGTTGTGCCGTATTGAGTTCTGTAAGTTAAAGATTTTTATTAGAGTACTTCCCGATAATTATTTTCAAACGGTTAAAGGCTTCGAGGTAGCTTCCTCATCTATGCTTATAATGTAAAAAGGCAAAATGTGTGATTTTGTATGACACTGTCACGTTCATAGGACAATTCTTTCACTAATGGGAAGCTACAGTATTGCAGTGTCATAGGATATATTTTACAATAAAACGAATAACTTCACGCGGACGAAGTCGCGGGCAGAAGCTAGTTGGATTCAAACATATTCATAGTATTTATCAGTCCTTTAAAAACAGGTCTATTTCTAGCTTGCAATGACATGATTGGAGAAAGACTTTCTCAACAAGGATCACATTGGGTCGTTATAAGAGTCCCACTGCTTGGGCGAAGGGGTCGAGTAGCATTACGCTTACAGCAGACTGTTATGAAAGTTATATTGCGATGCGTATACCTAGGTTAATAACATAGTATCTTGTATAACTCACCATCCATCCTTTGCCAGCCTCTTTATAATATGGGAAAGCATTGCATATGTACGTGTATATCTCGTTCAGTGTCATCTTTCCGTTCGGCGAACTGCTGATCGCTAGCCTGATCATACTGGCATAACTGGAAGAGGAGAAAGGAGAGAAATTAAATAAGCATTTTTTTTAAACATATATTTGATTTGGCTTTGGTCAAACATTCTGGAGAAAAGTGTATTTATTGGAACAGGGTGACGAGCGGGGCGGCGCGACCAAAAGCGATGCTTTTGAGGGTGAAGATACGGTCTGCGAATAAGCTCATGGCGACATGTTGCTGAGCGTTGTTTAGCACGCTCATTTGTTTCTTGCATGTCATGTTGCGTCAAACAAGATTTTGTTATAATTTGTGGAAAAGATTTATAGATTTCTTATGGTCATCAAAATATTTTCCCAGTTCAATGTTAAAAGAAGCTAAACACGAAGGAATAGTCTTTTGTAGGACCTGCTCCTATTAGTTGAGAATCAAAATGTGTTAGCCTAGGTAGGTTGGTTTTTTAACACCACATTTTCAACTTCAGCCAAATATTGAAAGTTTGACAGATTGCATCCCTGCACATAAAACAAAATCCTTAAAATTAACTTTAATCAATTTATTTATTTGCCAGAACATTCCTAACCCATTTACAGCACAATAAACTCTTCCTATCAGATACATTGTCTTTTAATCTTTTGGATAACATGCATACGTCATAATCTAATGCTTGATATAAATACTTATCAATAAGTAAGCTTTGCAAATGTAGATAAAAAATGATGTCAAGACAATACATTGGTGAATTTAACTGTTTTATTAGTCTTTCATGATATACTGGCCCTTGTCTTGATTACAGGATCCTGTGATGGTATTTTTGGGATAATCCTGATGCCTTTTTTGCTGTCTGTTATATTTAATATGAAATATTAAATGTTAAAATGTTGGGTTAAATCCAAGCATAGTATTGTATATCTATTCTATGATTCTATATATAATTATTTATTACATGTTTAATTCCGTTAATGACACAACTGGGTATGGCAGTTTAACATCTGTAAGAGACAAAATGTAAGCCCTATGGTGGGCCTCCCATATATACCTATCCCACTATTACGAACACTACTATTTTCCTTAGTTGACTGGATTATGAATCACTATTCAAGAATCATGATGTAAGAAAAACCCTACTAATATCAATCTGAATGTATATTAAATTTTATTACTTATTGTACACAACACAATATAATAATATGTTATTATTTAACTACTGAACCAATTTCAATTGAATTTTGCACTTTTGCACAAAGGCTTATTTATAAATAAAATCAAAGGGAAAAGTAATTGGACTGCAGTAACTGCAGCTGATTACTAGCGGAACTGCGGTGGCCATTGACCTCTCACTTCTAGTAAATGTTAATGTATTTTTCCTCATTCCAGACATAAAAAGTAACTTTCTGCCAGTTTAAAAAATATGTCATATATGCGTAAATAACAGAGTAAGGAAGAGATAAGCTTAAATTATAAGAGGATTTAGAATAATCAAATGTATTTTTATTAGGCTTATCTCCTACTTACTTGTTTCTAGTCAGAAGAATGGGAAGGAGTAACTTGACCATTTCATAATAAAGACAGTTTTTTAAAACATGGTGGAATCTCGGATCAATTGCTGTCAATTTACAATATTTGTTGTAGTTGGTTGACTGAATAAAAACAAACAATTGTATGTAAGAGATTAAATTGAATAAAAATTTCATAAATCTGGTACCTAACAAGGTGCTAGACAACAAAAGGGAAAGCCAAGGTTTATAATTCGGCCATAGATAACCTGACCATAGTCGTATTGAAATTCTGATCAACGTTTAGTAGTCTGTACCGAAATCTGAAACATGTTTCAAAGTTCCAAATAACAGATTGTATAGAAAAGTTTCTTTCTTAAAGGTGAATTTACATTATGAAATTGATAAGTGCTTACACATTAAACTATCCATGAATAATAGCATTTGTACGTGAGCTATTATACTGCATACATAAGTTGATGGTGACAATTGGCCATAACTTTAGTTCACCAAACACTAAATGAAAATGTTGGAGCTAGAGTCAGCTTCCCAAATTTTATTTCGAAGAGCAAGCATAAGTTAAGTGTAATAATGTACATTTTACATTTTTTTTCAATAAAAATTATTTGCCTACTTTAAAATGTATATAATTGGATTACAAGACTTAGATATCAAATCTAACTCTAAGTTGATAAGGTTCTTCTTGGAATTTCATGATTACTCCAACATTTGCATTTCAACAACCACAAGACCTGATTTGGAAACCTTGTCAGCATTTCCAATAATATTGCCTACCTCATGAAATCCTCCATACATTTCATTACTCATCAATTTAAGGGTCACTTACAAATGACTCATTTACACGTATTAGGAAGTCTTTGAGCTTTTAACATTGGAAAAATCCTTTACCTGTACGCGGGTTTCGCGTGTTTGATTTTATTCGTGTTTTCTTTCTGGTCGGCCTCTTTGTTATTATTCTCCTGCTGCAGGCCAAGGGGCTGCACATCTTCGTACAGAAACCGTGGAATGGGGCCTAGCGGGCTGTGGCGTGGCGGGCCAGGGCTGAACGCAGGGAGCCACTCCACGCCTGGGGAATCGCTCATTGTCCCATCAATATACGCGCACTTTCACCACTCTTCGCGTTCTCATCACCATATGAACACAAAAACATAGGTTTTATCTTCACACTGTGGGCGTAACGCTCTTGCTACCTTTTATGAAGATGATCCTCATTGTAGGACATTGAGAATCCTTGAAATGACGACTAACTTGAACTATTGTCACGAGACTAATGGACACGAACAAACCCAGTTTGAAAACTTATAAATACATTGATACGATGCAAAACACTTAAATTAAACTATCGAATAACTTAAAAAATTAAAGAAAATCCTATTTTACATGAAAATTGAAATTATTATGACATTTGAGGCACCTACAACAAGGAAAATGGCGGCGTTTTGGGTGTGCTCAGTTCAGAAATGTATTTTGTTGGAATAAACATTCAATAATGTCAATTCCAGAATGTCTGAAATAAAGTACAGATTTTTTTTTACCTTTCTTTGCGATATATTTTAATTTATAAATAACAAAGATAGAAAGATTCAATAATGCACTGTTTGAGATTTTTGTGTTATTACAATGTTTTTAATTGTTTCATGGCAACATCAAGCCAGGGTGACAGCATGAATAAATTTAAAAAAAACTGACAGTACGAACAAAGTGGTCGGGAGGAGGACTTGTGTTTTCTGTTCTTTTACTTTTAACGGTTTGTTGACAATAATTTATAAACGTATTAATTGTTTGTGTGTGAACTTCTATTCTATTATTGTGGTGGATTGCTAACTGAAAGCTTCAGCGATGGCGGTGCAGCCAGAAGTCGGTGTCCCCGACTTCGTCCTACTGGACAATTTGACCACCGATACCTTTATCGAAAATTTGCATTTGAGGTGAGTTATTTGTATTGATATCGTCATCATAATCACTACTATTTACTGTTTGTTTATTATTAACGCGAAAACTCTTATAAAACTCCTGCTTTTATTTATGTTTTTACTAACTTTGATTGTAAATAAAAGTATGTCTATGAAAAATAGAATGTTGCTAAATACTGTAGGACTGTGTTATGTGTACCAATTATGACTGAAAGCAACAGACTATAAATAAAATCCCTCATAAGTTTTATTTAGGGCTTCGCGGGAGGTAAATAGCCAAAATAAACATTATTTTGAACAAAACTGTAACTCACTAGTGTGGTATGCAGTATTATCATACTGGTTGACCTTGCATTTTTACACCTGTTTCAATAGGTAAATGTAAGTACTGTCTTCATAAAACACAATAGCTACTTAATGTTTACCCATCTATAAGAACTGTAACATAAGTTTTTTTTAAATTTATAACTTAGCAAAGATTTTGGATTTTTCTTGAAAAACAACATAAAAATATGTGACCCTGTTGCTATGTATTAAAGCTATTGGAAACATAATGTGCAAAATATTTGATATATACTAGCTTTTTTTTATTTTAGCTTTTGCCAGTGGCTTGGCCCGCATGTATGTAGGAAATTATCCCTCTTGAACCATACATTTTTCTGGGATAAAAAGTAGCTTATATGCTATTCCAGATTATAATCTTTCTTTGTGCCAAGTTTCACCCAGATCCCTTTACTTGTTTTTGAGTTTATTTGTTACAATCATACATACAAATCTTTCCTCTTTATAATATTAGTATAGAATATGTTCATATTGTTGGTACACCTGTGACTTACCCCGTCACGGATTAAGTGATGCTACATTTTATGTTACCTACTTAGAATATTAAAATAAGTACATTGATAACTTTAATTAATATTATATATTACTAAATAACTAATTAGACATAAATTGAGGGAGAAAAAAACGAAACGTAATGTAATTGATTTTAAGATGAAAAACAAATGACTTCATTTGTGACTCACTATTGAGTAACATAACATCATAAACATAGGCAATGTTTATTTATGCCTACACCTATGTTATTTTTTCTAGGAAGTAATGGTTATGTCCAAAAATTTTTTTTCTTGCTGCGAAGAATGGGGGCCTGTTTCCCAGCAGTGGAACATTATAGGCTGATTATATTTTATGTTTTCTTGCTTTAATAAACTAGAAGTTGTCAAGTGTGAATCCACATTGAATATTCAAAACTGTCGACTATGAACTATGAAGTTTCTTTCTGAAGTTCATAGTAGTAAAACAATGATTAAATTTCTTTACTTCTTCTTTCGTGTGGTTAGTGACTAACCTGGCGTCAGAGTTTTTATGCTGCCCATGGGCCTCTGACTGCATGTCATGCTGTTTTATAAATTTCTTTACTGAATATGCAGAAGCGATATGCATCATAATTTGTTAATTTGGTAGTAAATGACCAGCAGAGAAAGCAACTCTACCAGGGTACTGGTACATATCATACATGCAACCAGATATTATCATAGACAAATTACTTTCAATACATAGCATATCATGTAAAGAAACTCTTCGTTTACCTGATCTTACATTAAGATTAACACAACTTAGAAAAAAGATACCACAGAGGTATCATCTGCCTAGCCTTTTCGCAACTATATTGGGGTCGGCTTCCAGTCTAACCAGATGCAGCTGAATACTAGTATTTTACATGGAGCGACTGCCTATCTGACCTCCACAACCCAGTAACTGGGCAATACGATACCCCTGGCTGTCTGATTTTCGGGCTTCTGACGAACCGTAACGACTGTCAAAGATCCAGGTATGACAGCCGGGACCAACATTTTCACGTGCTTTCCGAGACACGGAGGAGTCTCGATATGTAAAGATGGTCACCCATCCACGGACCAACCCCGGCAAGCGTAGCTTAACCTGATGGATCAATCCGTGCTATGCTATCCGGCTTTTATTACTTAGCCACGAGCTCCTCAGTCACCAAGCCTAATTACCTATTACTGAGCAGACAGATAAGTACTTAAGCAAGCAATTATCTTAAGCAGTCAATGGTTAAGAATTTTTTGTGTTGTCATTCATTCGTTCCCATAGAATATTTTATGAGTTGAATGCAAATATTGTGTTGTATCATCATTATTTTTAACGCTGACTGCACTGGTTTTTTACATTTAAAATCTTTCTGTACATATATAGTACTTGATTGCCTGTTCCACAATTAGTTTGTGTCCAGTGCAAGATTTATTGTTGTTTTATCATATTACTCAGAGCTATTGGTCCAGTCTGTTTACCGTTCCTCCCGCCCGCATTTGATCTTTATACGTTTTTGAGATTTAGTAAATACTGGATTGTGGGGACATCTGTACCGTCACGTACGCGGTACGATCTACGACCACAGAACAGATCTAACGTCACAAATCCTTCATCGCACAAGCAAAGTTTACCGTGAAATCTGCAACAACCATCGACCAATAGCCCATACACCCATCTGGTCGGAGGATCCTTCCTTTTCAATGCAGGATGGAGAAACTATCTACCCTTATCCTCCATAACTCCATAGGGTTGGAAGCCTGACAAATGAAACCTAATGAATAGCTAATTAATTAGGTACATCTTAGCTCACCAAAAAACAACAAATTACCTTCCGAACAGGCGTGTAAACAAGCAGATGACAACCATATTCCACATGATCTAATCGCTACAAAAATAAAGGCATCGTGTAATATTTAAATAAACAGTGTTTGTTTACGTAATACTAGCCATCTTCCTCGAAAAGGAGGTGCGATTCGGATCCTTGCAACGAAAATAAACAATGAACTAATAAGTACGTAAAGCAATCTGTGTCACAGCTATTTGTGTAACAACTTTAAGGAAAGCATTGCGTTTGAAATAAGTCAGAAATTCTCCTCGGGTGCTTATTTTCGGCGCACAGATTCAATATAAGTCCGTTGACATCCCCTGACGCAGCTGCGGTCGAGATGTGGGTCGATTCATGATTTTCGCGGTATGATTGTATGAATATTACTCGTTTGTCTACTGGTAGCGCACAATACTATTATTTATTCTGTGGTTCTGTTGCTGAGCACAAGGAGGACCTCGTCTTCGATCTAGGAAGATTCCCAGGTCGGGCAAAATGGTTATGGGTTTTACTATCAGGGATTTTTAGTAGCAGCCCGGAGTCTGAATTTGTGCCCGGTTGATGGCAATAGGCTCTCCCCAAGTTAGGCGAAATGTGAGTGTACCATACACACACATCTCTGCCTAATATTTCGGGGATTACAGGCGATATGTTATATTATGAATATAACTACCCCCTTTCTATAAGTAATAATTGTTAATTTCCTGCTGACTGGGTTTTTTCTTGGCGATGCAGGACCGCGCGTTGCAAAATTGCGACAGGTCACCGAGGAAATTACATTATTTTCGATTCCAGTCGTCCTGTCGTAGTGCGGACATTCTTGTTCCGTCTCGGTTGTAGGTTGTAGTTTTGTCTTGTATTGACTCTGATGTCCTTTTTTAATACTTGGTAACTGGAATTAACTAAATAAATGGGTTTGTTTTGCTACCCTAACAAGTAACATTTCGTGAATTTCGTTTCACTTCCAAATCCTTTCTGATTGCAATGATTAGGACCAAAATTGTCAACGCCCGCTTCGTTTTTACATGATATTACAACTTTATACTCTAAAATTATTCGTGTGACGAAATCAATACAAACTTAGCACTAGCATCGCTAAACGAAACGCAGTGTGTCAGCATCTTGGCAGAACTGATTTCGACATCACCTTCTTTTCGGTCTCATAAATAATTCTAATCGCGATGCATTCAAGTGCCTTAACACCTTTATTTACACTCATTACGATAGTACCCTGTGGCCTAAGATGACACACAACTGATGTCATCGCTCAAGGTGCCGACTGAGCGGCCTTTCATCGTGTTTTCCTTGTGTTATTGTTTGTTTAATGTATAATTTTATAAAAGAAGAACTGTGTACACCTTGTTCTGTTGAAAAAATATCGTAAGGAAATATAATGCGGTCTGTATTATGAATTGATAAATCGATTATTGTTACCACCTTCGTCGTTGAGCTAGGCTGCACTACATCCAGCAATATTTCTTGCATACTTGATATGAATATTAAAAACAAACCGATTCTGACGAGGCTTTTAATGTCGGTATGCCATTAACTTGAAATAGAATAGAAGGCACCGCCATTACGCATAACAGTCATTTCTCGCAACCGCGCAAAATTATATCAACAAAGCATTCCTATTCACAATACAGAACTTACCACATAAGTTAAATCAGTAGCTATTTTATTTCAGCCTACCGACGTCTCAATCAGTCTCGACTCTCGAGGTACACCACAAAATGCCTGTGCCTTAGCCATAAATAAACGTTCGAAGTTTGAATATCAAATTGCGTTTTGATGCTTTCAGTCTCCAAGGTGGTTGAATTTTATGCTTTCTTTTGAAATGCTGCCGACGACACATAACTAAACGAAGTGCAGTGAAAGATTTTATGATATTAAGTATAAGACTGCGAAAATATAGCTTTTTGAAATTTTGGCCGATGTCTGTTTGTCTACATGTAAGTCCCGGATCAGTCAAAAACGGCTGAACGGATTTGTATGAAATTTGGCACACAGAAAGTTTAGCCTACCTGGTTTACCTGGATTATTTTAAATTACTTTTAATTCCGGTAGTACGTTCGAGATATTTTCCGACATACACGCGGGCAAAACTGCGGACAAAAGCTGGTTTCAAATTGCAACGGTCACTATCTCTCCAACAAATGATATATTTTGAACCGCCGTCCAAATTATAAAGTGGCCAGCTTAATTTAAATACAGATCGATGAATCAAAATTTATCTAAATGGAACTGTTTACCTATCAATATGCAGAATATGAAACCGGTCGCACTTAGTGTTGGCTGCCGAAATGTTCCGGTTCAAGTCTCAGGCAGAACACGTATCGCTTTGCAAAAGCCTGTTCACTTTTCTAGGAAATTGACCTGAAAATATATCATGACTGTCAGTAATATTTACCGTTATACCTATAAATGCAACATTCTACTGTGCTGTGTGCCTGTTTATTTTACGCTAATTCACTTTTCTGGCTATTTAAACAAACAATGTGCAAGTCGGCACATTTTTCTGTGCGTTGTTTCGAGGTACAGAGCCAAATTACAAATACATGGTGTTTGTAGTAATACATTCCAATGGTTTAACGCCTCTAATGGTATTTGCTCATAGCAATCAATCTGCCTAGCCTTTTCTCAACTATGTTGGGATCGGTTTCCATTCTAACTTGGTGCTGCTGAATACCAGTATTTTACATGGAGCGACTGCCTATCTGACCTCCACAACCCAGTAACTGGATAATATGATAGCCCTTGGTAAGATAAGACAGAATGTCAGACCTTCGGGCTTCTGACGATCCGTATTGACTGTCAAAGATCCATGAATGACAGCCAAGACGAACGGCTTAACGTGCTTTCAGAGTCTCGGTATGTAAAGATGTTACCCATCCACGGACAAACCTCGGCAAGCGTAGCTTAACCTGATGGATCGAACCGTGCGGCCGTGATTAATTAGCCACGAGCTCCTCTTTAATTGCTCATAGCTTATTTGTTATTATCTTTCAGTAGGTATTTTCCTTCAGTATCATGGTGTTGTCCGTTTCTCAGGCTTGGATTCTCTTCATTCATGTTAGCTTCCCGTGGGAGATTCAAAATTTCCCAGCCACTATCCGCACAAAAAGTTTACCTTCACAGCGTCGGTATGTCTGCCTGTATTTTATAGCTGTTGAATGCAATGATGTCATTGGTTGAATGTGCTTTAAAACCGATTTGTAACTGCGTGTGCAAACTTAGCTACGATTGTTTGCTAATCTACTTACGTTTTTATTTTTGCGAATTCTTATAATATATATAATAAATATAGCCCTGAGTTACTAAAAGTCTAGACAGCTAAACTGAAATTTTTCGTATTTTCTCGCTTGCTTACCCAAATGATCTTAACATTTTTGGGAGGCGTGCAACTCCAGCAGTGGTTAGCAATGGGCGGTTAAAGTCGAACTGTCTTCCGCAGTAAGATCTACCCCCCATTGAACAACTTTAAAAATTCGGACCGCATCAAATATTATATTAAACCCATTATGAATTTAGGCCAGCATGAGAACTCATAAGAAGTCACATTAACAAATCAGTACTTGTCAAATATATTCATGGCGTGCGCATACGCACATTAACGAAATAGGTCGCATCAGTTTAATGGTTTATTAATAACGTATTTGTTGCGTATGAGAGAATGCAGTCAGCATTGCGTAATGAGTGGACCGTTCGTTTATTGACATGTCGTAAAGCCCAAGGGGTATTAAATAGGTGTTTCAGCATTCCTTTCCGAGTGGGTTGCGGAGGTGCTCTGGTTGGTTACAGTCTTAAATATAAAATTGTAGGAGAAATGGCAATTCGTGATTGGATTGGATGAATCTATTCTTTCCCTTTCACGTAGATCATTTACTCCTCACTGCCCCGCCATAAACCTTTATTCAAAAACAAACCGTTACTTGTGAACTAGAAGAATGACAGCGCTGTTACTATACTGGAGAAATACTTAAAATTCTAAGAATAATTTCGCTAAACAGTTGTCCAAATGGTTTTCGTAGTCCAAAACTTGCTGACGGGCAAATCTTTTTCCAGTAATAAATGTTTTAGTGCCTCGTGTCGACTAGCGAGAAGAAGAATGTAAACACTTAACATTTATTTAACCAAACCAATGACAATATCCTCAAAGCGCGTACATCTTCGTACGCAAGCTGGCCGCTAATTGACTTGCTACTAATTAAGGACAATGGGCCCAGTTAGCCGACTACTATGTGCTGCATATTTGCATTTAACTGCACATATTATATCCGTTTTACTGGCTTAGGTTGTTAAGGCATGTGACCGCATATAGATGGGTAGTCTAATGTTACATGACAGCATGTGCTGGATAAAGAAAGCGTTCGTTGTATCTTGCTGGATAGTAACTGGAGTTATGTGCTCCAAATATCTGTTACTTATCAGATTAGAAGTGATCGTTATCAGCATGACCCTATACGTCTTGTGCTGAATTTCAGCCTATCAGGAGAATCAGTAGGAAATTCTGATGATCTCTATGAAAAACATTTTTAAGAGCGACTACCTTTGGAAGTTAATGCTCTATGTCTTGCATCCAACGGAAGTGTTGTCTTCACCTAATCGCCAAAAACGTACTTTCTCATAATAACTTCATTAATGTGTATATTTATGAGCAATTACTGCAATAAAACCGTGGGAAGAATGACAACCATCGATAACCGGAAACCGAACACTGTTTCGACAGCACAAGAAACATGGTCAATAGCCTTGATGGCCGAAAACGCCTAAAGATTCAAACTCAAAGCATTTAGTTCAAATAACCCAATTACAGGCACTTTTCATTTGTCAAGGGGTCGGTCAGTCAGGAAGATGAAGCTAGATGCCCATTCCATAGCAATAGGTACCTGTGGAGAGAAACGGAACGGAAGAAGTGTGGGTTACATCATTCATGTTGAAATTATACATGTGAGAACTATGCAGAACGTAAAAAGCGTCCGTAATAAAATATTTAAAAAGAAGTAAAAAAAAACACTCAAAAATTTAATTTAATTTTAAATGATCCGTGGCAGCTAAGAGAAGACCTGTCCGTACTGACGGCGCCCGTTCACGAACATGACGCATGGATTAGCAACATTCAGCTCAACCATTTTGAAGGGAGCTAAATGATCCAACACCAGAAACTACTCAAGTACCTGCCAATCCTTCAATGCCCTCATCACACAGTCACAACCGCACCTCCCTCGTAAAACCAAAAGTATACTTAGATAAAACAAACGTAGTCACGTTTCTAACACCACTAAGCCAACTAATTATCTCTACACAATGGTATTAGCACGTGTCTTAGCTTATGACGCCATTCAATATTGCTACTTATAGCTCGTGAGTTGTAACGATGTTTACTAAATAAATTTGGTTGTATTTAAACTTTATGTAACACTAGCTTCTGCAGCTGGATGAGAGTGGCCGAGCTCGAAATCGTGCTGAGTGGTTAGCAATTGAAGAGGCCTATCAGTCAAGTCTAGCAATTGACTACTGTATAGGCTGTAGATGATGAGCTTCGCCCGCGATTTCGTCCGCGTGAAATTTCTTCTTTTCTATGTCACTCGGCAATACTGTACACACGGCTACACATCAAGCTATGATCTCGCATTGTATAGGATTTCCGTACGATGCGAGACCAACGTAAACTGGTTTTGTATAGCTTGATGTGTAGCCGTGTGTTCCTTCTGATCAGTGAAAGATTTTTTTTTCGGATACAGATCCGAACAAAAAATTCCGAAGATACATAGAATCTCACTTTCCTCTTAAATAATAATATGAATTACTTATTACAAAAATGAGAAGGAGATATAGATATTTAGACGTTAAACGCTTGATTCCAAAACAATTAAACAACCAATGATCATTATCATAATATCTCGTTTTAGTTAAGCTTAACCTAAATAGCGGTATTTAGGTTAAGACGGCGTTTGGTTTTGTCTAGAATGCGGTTGATAACAATCTATATTCCAGAGTTTCAAAATTAGGATGATGAGTAAAAAAAGGACGATGGTCGTTTGAAGTTTGTAAAAATTCGAAATCCATCCCAGTTTTCGCTTATAGTAGGTAATACATAATTATAATATAATATAAAAATACTAAAAAGTTTAGAAACACGTACAGGATGTAAAAGGAAGTGAGATAATAATATGTGTAGGTATCCTATTTTGTGCGTATTTAACCAGTGCCACGCAGATATCGTGTTTAATTCTCAGGCAAATTCAATGTTATTGCTTTTGGTCAGGGGCTACCACATCGTCTGTTTGATATCGATACTGGCGTACTAGGGGTAGTTGGGAGTCCGCCTTGAGCGCCTGTGGAGGTCCTTTTTTTTAACGATGGAAAATCAAATGACTCCGGTCCCGCTGGGTGGAGCGGAAGGGAGTGCCAGACTCTTACTGACTAAAACCCATCCAGGTTCCTTCCGTAGCCTTTTGTGTTCCGGGGTAGCAGTGGGTTACTGCGGACAATCCCGCTGACCCGGTTGAAGAGGTTTTGAGACCTGTTTTTAATTCAAAAGCCCAGTACGTAGTGAAGTAACTCATGTTTCTGTGTAAATGCTCAAAAAGCAATTCAACCTCTCCTGGACAAAGTGCATATTTTTTCGAACTTAAGCTTGCTATTACAACCTGACCGTATCAGGATTTGACCACTCTCTGCCTAAAATATGTGACGGCTAACCAGAAAGAAAGAGACAGAAAAATCTATCTTGAATCTTGATTAATCTTGCATTGTCAGCTGCAAAGAGATTCAAGGTTAATAGTGATTTCTATCGTCCAGAAAAACGAAATAATCGTGATGACAAAGGCAATAAATAAAAGTATAAAATAACATATATCAATATAATGGCTGTTGGGTTTAGTCACGAATCCAGAATTAGTATGCCAGCAAAAAAGATCGAGACATCATATCTCAATTACAAGAGTACCAACTCTTGTAATTGAGATATGATGTCTCGATCACTATCACACATCACGATGATAGAAATCACTAAAAAAATTACCTGTCTAAAAACTTAGAAACTTGTCCAATGTTAATTTCCTTCCTTGGAGTATAAAGCACATCTATATTAGGATATAACGCGGTATTTCTTCCTGCCCTTTCCACTTGTGCTTTCAGCAGTACAATGAACTATACCCATGACATTAACACCACACCACGACAGCATAGTACAGCCACTAGCACAAGTGTTCACTGATCTTTTTCGTATACAACAATGTTTTTATGCTCTGATTCACTGTGAAAGGTCGTCGCGGCCGTAGTGTGGGCGACGTCGTGATTCGTGACGAACCTTTTTACAAGTAACATACGTATACATCATTATACTTCATCATTAGTATTAAAGAACATCGCATGTTTTTATTTTAGTCTAGGTGAAAATAGATAGTTTTCTGAAAAATTAATCAATCATTTCTTTTTCCTCCTCTTCCTGTCCACTGCCGTCTGTGGACTTGGTCGTCTTCTTTTTTCATTTAACCTCGTATTTATCGTAAACAAAAGTTGTGCAACATGTTTTTGTTTTACTGTTGAAACGTTGTAACAGTTTCTAGCAACATTTGAAGTTCAAAGACAACTTCTGTTGCCTAACTCTAGAAATGCTTGCATGTTAGTTTATAACTGAATAGTCAAAAACAAGTACGAGTAGCAAAAGCAAATATTTTTGGATTTTTCTACTGGATATTATTGATTTAAAAAAGCAACACTCGCCGGGGTTGGCCGTGGATGGGTGACCATCTTTACATAACGAGACTCCTCCGTGCCTCGGAAAGCACGCTAAGCCGTTGGTCCCGGCTGTCATTTGTGCATCTTTGACAGTCCTTACGGGTGGTGAGAAACCCGAAAATCTGACAGCCAGTCTTACCAAGGGGTATCATATTGCCCAGTTACTGGGTTGTGGAGGTCAGATAGGCAGTTGCTCCATGTAAATACTGGTATTCAGCTGCATCTGGTTAGACTGGAAACCGATCTCAACATAGTTGGGAAAAGGCTAGGCAGATGATGATATTTTCAATTTCAGGAGTAGTTTTATTTACTAAATCAATCCGGCGGCAGTCTGAAGTTTACAGGTACAATACTAATGAACTAATGACACTATGGTATGTAAACCGAGGAAAATGGCTACGTGACACCTGTTACTATTTATCCGCTTATACTGAGTTTGTAGTAGGTATATTGTCACACTTATTATAATATGAAGCAATGCTTATGCGATAATCTTATGATATGGCCTTATTGCGATAATCGCCTAGCTATATATATAGAAATAGTCTCACATCTTCAATCTTAAGCCATCGTTATAATATCATTTACGGCCTTTTTAATAACCGACGTAAAATTACGTGAGATGGTGTTAGCAGGTTTTGTCTGTCTGTTTGTGGGATCCTACTTCCTCGGTAGACTGATTATAAAGCTTTTTCTTATACTATCTACTTTTTTTTTATTACGCCTCTCTGTCCTATTCTATGCAAATCTCGCTTAGGTGATTTGCGGGTTGGTTACTCGTTAGGAAATTATAAATTGGATCGTATCGACCATTTAAAACACATACAGACGATCATAAAATGAATCATGGATGAAGCTTTAATGGCATGTCAGAAGTTCTGTGAGAGGGTTTCATGAAAGCATTGCAAATTTAATTTAATTTTTTGTTTTTTAATTTTATATTTTCTTTTCTTTATACCTATGTGCCTTTAATTATTGTTAACCGTTTTAATTAAAGTTAAATAAATAAATAGAACCGCCTCCTTTTTTTTTAAGTCACTTATGAAATTAACAGTCGATGTATTCATATTTCATGTTTTAGTCATAATTATTACCTAACTACGCCATTCAAAGTTACGTGCTAATGTTTAGAAATCCATGTGTGTGACGGAAAATAAGTTTAAGGGAAAAATAACTTCCTTACCATAATATTAATTCGACGTCATAGTTCGCCATTAACGCAAGCAAAATAACAATGTCCGCCTTTTAAATTGATAATATATTGTACTGTTTTCCTATATTTCATACGAAAACGTGTCAATGATTTGTAAAATATTATGTCACTTTCCTGGTAACTAATAAATAATTATACATATACTTAACTAAATAATTGTACTAGGATGAATAATAGATTGGTATTGAGTAATTAGCACCCACCTGTGTTGACAAATAAGTACTGCAATCTTTGTAAACTGGATGTTCTGGGAGAAGTCTTCGTGATGCATAGCATAGAACTATTCTTAGGCAGTTCTTTTTTTTTCAATAGTTACAGCCTACGGTTCTTAGGGCTACATATAGAATTTTAATTTGGTCTTTGGGAATTGAAGAGGCCTATGTCCAACAGGGAATTGCTATGGTAAGACGATGATGAATATTGACGCTTCGGTAGTGTTAATGTACTTGTTGTGCGTCAATATATACGACACGGTTGGCGCAGTGGTTGAGCGATTGACCGCTGCGTAGCATGTCGCGGGTTCGATTCCCGCTCGGAACAAATATTTGTACGACCTACAAGTATTTCTTTCGGGTTCAGACCCGTTTACTGTCTGAACCCGATGAGTGTTTATCTATATATAATATGTATGTATTTACAAAGAAAATGTATATACATTCAGTCAAAAAAGTATCGGGAATGGATGATTTGTTTATGGTTCCAAATTCAAATTTTTGTTTTTTTTGTTGTTGTTAGATTGGCACAACTGTTTTCCATTTTGGCGCGGAGTTTGAGTTGCATCTGTTATTTATATTAAATACAGTGCTGGTTTTAGTAATATCATATATAGTGTGTATTGCGAATTTCATAATGGACAAAAATATCGAGCAGAGTTTGTCTTAAATTTTGCATCGCCAATGGAATTTCGTTTTCGGAGTCACTGAAAATGTTACAGAAGGCTTACGGTGAATCGACTTTATCAAAAACTCGTGCTTATGAGTGGTTCAAAGCGTTCAAAAGCGGTCGAGATGTGATGGAAGATTTGCCTCGCTCTGGTAGGCCGTCAACGTCTGCAACTGAAGTTAACATCGCAAAAGTGAAGAAAATAGTGACTGAAAATCCCCATTCAACTCTGAGAGAGATAGCCGCCGAACTTTCTGTATCTCACGAGTCGATTCGTACCATTTTAACTAATCATTTGGGTATGAAACATGTTGCTGCTCGGCTAGTCCCAAAAGATCTGAATTTTCTCCAAAAACTCAATCGCATGAAAGTCGCTGAGGACATGCTAGAACGAGTCAGTTCGGACCCAACGTCCAGACGTGGGTTTACGAGTTTGACATGCAAACTAGTCAACAAGCTTCGGAGTGGCGCCTTCCAACTGAACCGAAACCGAAAAAGGAGAATTCGCGGCGAGAACTGAACTCAATTCCGGAAGCAGCGTTTAAAAAATGTTTTGATGAATGGATTATTCGTTGGCGCAAGTGTATCGTTTCTAAACGAGCATACTTTGAAGGTGATAAAATAAATTTGGATGAATAACAGACATTTTGTGTATTATTGATCTTTTCCCGGTACTTTCTTGACAGAGTAGTAAGTAGTTTATCAGCCATCTCGTTACCATAAAAAACATTAGGTTGCTTAGCTTGGGACTATATGGCGTTGTGTGAAATGTCCAAGGATATTAATGGACCATCCTATTTTTTTCACCCATTTTCCTGCGACCATTTCTACTGGTAGACTGAAAGGGAAATTACAGGCCTATCGTTATAACAAAAAGTCTGATAGTTTTATTGTTATGTGTTTCAATGCCAGTCTGCTATATTGCTGCACTGGTATCGTTATCTCCAGATACCGATCGATTAGGTTTCGATACATTGAGTGTTATCACTGGTATCAGATACTGTGAATGCCACTTCAACCGGGAACATTTTGTAGGAATATTGTTGTGACAAACATTTTGAATCACCTTGGTTTATGCATGAACTTATGGTCTTCTTATTGGATTTCTTATGGACCAACCTGGTGTCAGACTTTTTGAGCTGCCCATAGGTGTCTGACTTAGTAACACATGCTGTTGAGAAATATCTCTCAGACATGCTGGTTTCCTCACGATGTTTTCCTTCACCGATTTTTAAGCAAATGATAATTATACAATACGCACATGAATCCGAAAAATCAGAGGTGCGTGCCTTGAGTTCGAACTCGTGACCTGACTTGGCTGTCCGACGGTCACACCACTAGGCTATCACTGCTATGGTCAGCATGAGCTAGGGTGTTGCCATGGCAACGCATGTCCGAGACCTTCAAGAATGCACCTGTGCAGTTAAGTGCTCCTATAAGTCAGATGAACGGAAATGAAATACTTGACTAGAATGAGTAACTATAAAAGCTTTTATTTCTTCGTTGGAATAATCTGCTGCCTGCTGTGAAGAAGCTTTAAATCTGCTTCATATTCTACAAAAATCAAAATAGGCTAGGCTAGGCCAAACGTCCTTCTCGACTACATTGAGACTACTATGTACTCTATTGTATATAATAATGGTAACATACAACCAACCCAACATATAACATACCCTGGAGTAGAAGCAGGTACTTCTGGAGTGCTACGAGGATATTCAGGCTTCAGTTGTGAAAATGTCCCAGAAATTGTACTGACAAATCAAGATAGCGCTGTTACCTGTTAGTCCCGGTTTTGGCCACGCGATAGAAAAACCTGTATGATCCTTTAATCATCCTCAACTTATGACCTCTTTTTCCTTCACCTCCTGCGGACAATAAGGACATCCGCACACAATCGTTTCGTAATCACAAATCTCTTGGATGTCGCGAATTGTCTGCCGTCCAGCGTCCGCTCCGCTCGCGTGGTCTAATGAACAATAAGTGCTCGAGACATTAGCGAGTTCGCTGACCGGGTCATAAGGTGAGGTGGGTGTGATGCGAGGCGAGAAGTGGAGCGAAACGCAAACAGTGAAAGAATGGTTCAGCTGCTGCTATAAGGGACTATTCTTTGTGAATAGCTCCGCTTTGCTTGACTAGGAAAGTCAAGATTCCTAGCACAGGAGTAGTATCAGTACCATTAGATGCTGGAACTTTAATAAGGATTTTAGAAAGATGCTGTCACGCAGGTCCCTTTAACCCAGGTGGTGCACATCTAGTTAGATGTGGCTGTAGTACTGTCGGTCTACTCTGTAAAATCTTACCATGAAGACTTAGGTGCAGTGGGCTGTCATTCCACCTAATGCTAGGGATTGACACCAGCTCACTTCATGTAAGTTTTCACTCCGAGTTTTTCACAAAATAAATTAGCTGTACCTTGCGGTTGCCTGCTCAGCTTCGGTTAGGACCTCGCCTATAAACATTGTAGCTATGATTACGCGAATGCTTACGATTACGTTGAGAGTATTATGCAGGGTTTTTGCAGAAATGAAGAACAAACTTTTTGCTACACACGACATGAAGTTTGGAAAGAACGTACTTGCGATCAAAACCGTAAAAAAAAAGACAGAGGTAAATTATGCACACTGCACTTTATTCCTATTTAAATTTTATCAAAATGATTTAGGGAGTTTCTTTTTCGTTAAAAACCCTGTTCGTCGCACAAATTGTCAGTTGGATTTGAATATTTGATTTCTTACGAAGGTAGAAACGAGGTTTCCGTTACTTGGTCAGGGCTAAGTTTACGACTTAGCGATATGTAATAATAAGTGCTTAGTTACTAAATATTTTGTTATATCGGCTAGTGGGTACAAAACCTTTATTATCTGTATAAATTACTTAGTCCGATGACATACTTCGTCAGATAATTAAAGGAAGATAAAAAATTATCTCTTTACCTAATTGGTTTACTGCTACCGATTAGAGTTTATTTATTTAAATTGTATGCATGCAAATAATAACAGACATACTCATTGTCAATACCCATCAACTCAATTTATTATGATAGCTTTAGAGCTGTGATGGCCCTGTGATATCGGGCCGGACTTACGAATTGAAGATCGTGAGTTCGAACTCAGGCAGACCTTTCAGCGGGATTGTCCGAAAGTGTTACCGCTACCCTGGAACATAAAGGGCTACGGAAGGAACATGGATGGGTTTTAGTCAGTAAGAGTCTGACACTCCCTTCCGCTCCACCCAGAGCGGGAGCAGTCATTGGATGATTTCCCAGCCTTAAAAAAAAAAAGGCAGGCACCTTACTTTGTGTATTTAATTTCGTAATCACTGTTCTCGAAACGGTGAAGGAAAACATCGTGAGGAAACTGGCGTGTCCTAGAACCGCAAAATCGAAGACGTGACATCCACCAACCTGCACTGGGCCCGCGTGGTGGATTATGGCCTGTCAACAAGTGGAGGGGTGTGCTGTGGCCTGCGTCCAAGCAGTGAGAACGTTATAGGCTGATTATTGTTATTGTAAACTAGCTTCCTGTCCGCGACTTCGTCCGCAAACCTTTACGAATTACACACCTAAACCTTCCCCTTGAATCACTCTATCTATTAAAAAAAAACTGCATCAAAATCCGTTGTGTAGTTTTAAAGATCTAAGCATACATACAGACATTAGGACAGACGCGCGAAGCGACTTTGCTTTATACTATGTAGTGATACAAATCCTTCGAGAAATATTAAATCCTGTCACCCTTACTAATAAACGTTGTATAGCGTCTGTATACAACGCTTTGTCTTCTTCTTTTAAAAGTCAAATTTCTGACGACTGAAAGAGAGGAATCGGTGTGTAATTATTCACCTGATATAATACGTTTATTAGTAAGGAGGTTAATATACAGGGTTATTTGTAAAACACCAGAAACCTCTTAAGAGGTCATTGTACTCATCATTATGAACAACTTTTACTATGGGACCAAACCTAAAATTGCGAAAAAAATATCAGCTGTTCCTTACATTTTGACGAGTTATACGAACATAAATGTAGGGAACAGCTGAATTTTTTTTCGCGATTTCAGGTTTGGTCCCATAGTAAAAGTTGTTCATAATGATGAGTACAATGACCTCTTAAGAGGTTTCTGGTGTTTTACAAATAACCCTGTATATCTAGACATGATATTATAAGGATTAAGTAAAGTCCAAAACTTACTCCTGTTTTCGTTATAATTTGGTAGTCGAACCAAAAGTACAAGGAAAAATTCATTAAATATTTTTAAGTTTCAAATAGCAGTAGGTAACCGTTATTCAGATAACGACTGAAATACGATAAAGTATCACGCAATTGATTTACCATACAGCCAATTTTTTGGTTTAGTCCACTCTCGGCCCGTTTCCTCTCACCCCTTAAACATAGTTCACACTCGACCTAAGGGTGGATTTTCTCGCTCTCTTTCAACTCCTAGAACCGTCATCAATCAATCAACCGGATGCAGCTGAATAGAAATATTTTACATGGATCGCTCCATGCCTCCTCTCATTGCCTATCTGACCCAGACCAACCCAGTCAGTAATTGGGTATTACGATACTCCTTGGTAAGATTGGCTGTTAGACTTTCGGGCTTCTGATAGCCGGGGCCAACGGCTTAACGTGCTTTTCGAGGCATGGAGGAGTCTCGATATGTAAAGATGGTCATCCATCCACGGACCAACCCTGGCAAGCGTAGCTTAACCTGATGGATCGATCTGTGCGGCAGTTATTACTTGACCACGAGTTCCTCAGATTGCTTAGATTTAAGTAAGCTTACTACAGAAATTTAAATGAAGATGCTATATTTACTTTAGTAATTATATTGTCTTAACAAAATGATGTGAGGTAATAACGCAAGAAGTACTGGCTTTCTGTAGGTCTGTGGCAAGCGATAGAGGTCACACAACGTTAACCGCAAGATGACGAAGCTATGGTTACGGAATGTTATGTCAATGTGTGCCTTTATGTTTGTTTCACTATACTATAATCTATAGGAAGTAGGTGCGAAGTACTTGTGGTACGCAAGAATTCCGTTATACAATGTTATGGTGAGCTTCTCATGGTAATGTTACTTGCCATCAATACCTCGATGACTGGCCATCTATGGCTTCGAATTTTGAATATTCCATGACTGCGTTTGCGATTATTTTGTTCTCACGGGTGCATTCGAATTAACTTATTAGTGGGTGATCGATAACATTCCACATTCTGCAGACTAATTAGTTAATTTAATGAAGTAAGACTGCATTTACAGTTTCTCCTAAGCTCTGAAACCATTTGTAATTATAATAACTACGAATAAAACGCCATAATTCAGATTGAATGCATAATATAACTATAGTAATCACACTTAAAATAAATCCTATAATCCTTGAGAGCGAGCTATAAGAGAGAAAAGGATGAATATATTAATAAACATTATGACATTCACATACCGATGGGATTCACAGGCAAAACGCCTGGAATAGCAGCGAAATGAGACGGCGGTCCAGAAATAGACGCAGGGCTTTTGACATAAAGTTAGATAATCGAAATGGATTCTTTGAAAAGATCTTGGGAAATGTTTCTACAAAACAAATAGCTTTATGATTCTCTGAAGGTAGTGAATGGGTATGAGAGCCATTATTCCACGAAATGACATTATGATTGGATCCTGCCTGATATAATTTATGTACCTATTGATTGAAGAAATCTCGAACGTCAGACAGAAGAAAATGGATCAAAAGCAACGTAAATCTATTGTAAGATTTTGTTGAACACTTGAAGACAATACATTCGAAGCCAGAGACAACTCCAGGATAATAAATTAACAAACACAAAGCAAAACAAAAGCTGCTTTAACTCAATCACTACCGTATAATAACAACTGACCTGACCGTTCAACTACAAAGGATGAATAACGTATGACTCACGCTAGGAAAACAAGCTATCTACCAAAGACGCCATGTTTGAGCCGAGAATATCGCGAACCCTACTTCCTTACATTTTCCTTTCCGCGACAAGGACGCTTAAAGCGCAGCGTAACTCAGCGGAAGCGCTTTATTCACCCACACTCACGAACACGAAACATCTATGACCATGCCCAGGGTGAGAGCTTGCACGGTAGTTAAAGCGGGTGCGAAATATCAAGCAAGTGAAACTACAATTTCCGTTCATAATGAAGTAACTACGGTACGGTGGATGCCTACTGCCATAGGACTTGACCAGAGACGGGAAGGAGCAAGATCATGCGCGTAATTTTCATAACTGTTATATTAATTTATTTATCAGTCAGAAATGTACATAGGCGAACTTAATGCTTTAGGCATTTTGTACCTGTCAACCTTTGGAAGTAAAACAGTGGTAGCCTTGCTAGTTCAGCGACTGCCTATTGTTGTAGCCTGCGGAGAAATGTCTACCGTCTACTGCCCGCTATAACAACTCGCGAATCGCGATGCACTATGGCAACATAACCGCGCCCGCCACCGCGTCCGTTACTGCCACAGTCGCCTCTGGTTCACCCTGGACGAGACCTATTAATGCCTCAAGGAAAGTGATCTCTTAATTGCATTAGTGTGAGTTTCTTTGAACGTGATCTGCATCTGTGCCGGTGACCTGCTGAATTTGATTCGTGCTAATTCTGTTCACGTTTATGTCATAATGTTCGGTTTTGTTTTTATGCTTTCATTGCCAGTTGCCAATGACATGTTGAATTGTTTAAAAAGGAATCCTAGCAATCTGTGGTGCCTTATTAGTTAACTCCTGTTTCAATGAGTACACTGTTGTTTATGGATGGGTTCTAAATAGACTAGATACTAATTAAATTGTTGGGTGGAAAGTTTAAATCAGACTGATTGTAGTGCCGAAATTGGGAGTTACAGTATATTATCACGTTCCGATACGTAATTTATAATACCCATATTTGTCGATAACCACTTAATTTACTGTTTTATAACTAAATTCCTATAATCACATTAATTTCCATTCATCATTAACCATAATTCTGCTTCAAATTCAATAAATATAACTCTTACTATTCCTCGTCCATTATCTTTGAATCAAACAAATTTTTGATTAATTCAGCAAAGCTTAGCAGTTCTACTGCAAGTCTGCAACATTTATCAAGTTCGTCTGCTACTTGATGTTCATCGTGTCTCAATCTATGTTTTATCGATCGATGTCTGCCGTTTAGTTAAGATTGATGAGCCAATTTTGCCGGAGCGTTGTCGATGTAACATTTATGGTATGAAAAGTTTTAGCTGCAGTTATGTAGTTTTATACTTTGTCTGGGGTGTTAGTTAGACTCACCTGATGCTACCATAAGAATTTTATTTTTGATCCTGCAACTAATCTCATTCTTCAACACTTACTCCTTGAAGCAATCTGTAAGTAAAAAATGATTCCAAAAAGTACTACTCGTTTCACATGTAGTACGCGCATGTCTCAAAGAACAGTCTTTTCATTCAAAGCCAAACAAAAATCCAGATGTTTCAACAGCTCAACATTTAGTAGAAACATCATCGTTTAGTCGTATTAAGTAAAAAGAACAACATACAGACACAATAATAATATGTAATATGTAAATACTGTAGTGAATCATAGTCAAGAGGGTGACGTCATTCTGCATATATGTTACGATAACAGTCTTCCTAGATGACCAACTATTTATCATATTTATGAGCTTCCGAATTTGCTATTATAATTTCATTTCTATGACTAATACGGCCTACTAACGTACAAGTGTTTATTTATAAACATTATTGTATCGTGATTTTTCCTCTGTCTGGATAAGAATATAAAAGGTAAATACGTATACTTTATAAAATACAACCGCAGGTGTTATTTTCATCGTGGGTACAATCATCCTTAAAAGGATGTATCATATAAGTAACAAAATTAGAAATGACAAAATTAACTTTATTACCTGTTTTGTTGACGTCACTCTTCGTTATGTTATACCAACGCTTACAGGATTGGAAACAAAGATGAGAATGAACGACCCTTTACTATGTCTAGCTATCAATTCTTGCTCGTTTTCAATCTTCTAACTATTCCCGCCAGATTACATGCACTTATCCCTGCCCTGAATTCATCCCTGCTAGCTACAAACTGCTAACACACATTATAAACTCTTCCCCGTTTTGACCTTACCTTCGATTTCATACAGTCCACCAGTGAGTAATACGAGGATTCGTTTGATGGCAGGAGCAGGCGCTCTGACACGCTTTCTCCCTTCGGTATTAAGTGCACGTTTGTATGCGTGTCCCGTGCCTACGTTGCTCAACCATCGTCTAGCAAGACTAGTCGCCGCCGCATTCTATTTGCTGCTGTTGCAGGTTGCTGGTGGTATGATGATGGGTGATGGAGTTGGGCGAATGGAGACTAGAGCTGGAGTCGTTTTGGTCCTACATACGAAGTTCTTGTTATCGCTGAAAAACAATACTGTGCGGGTCGTGTTTGAGACAGCTAGTTATGGTCAAAGATTTTGTGCTTACTTCAACAAGTTGTCTCGTTCAACAGGCTGGAAGATACACATTTTTATGTTGTGTCCAGCTAGCACATGATCAGTTGATCAATTCGATCTCGAGCGTAATTCCTGAAACGCATCAACGTTATGAATGTTGTTTACTACTGTGTTAATGTTAAGGCGGATATATGTTATTTTACAGGCGGATGCTGCTGAACATCCTCTCGACCTAATCTAAACAATATCACGCTTAGTTCCATCTTACGAGTTACGACATCCATAGGATGTGGGGTGGACTATTCTTAGATTAGATCACACAAAGACAATAATACTTTTTGGTTGATCCTAAGAATAAATTGATCGTTGGGTGTTTTAACGTGAGTGTGTAGGATTTTCTGCCCAAATCTCTGAGTAGATATGCAGATAGCAGGCATTATTACGTGGAGGAGCTCGTGGCTAAGTAATAACAGCCGCACCGATCGATCCATCAGGTTAAGCTACGCTTGCCGGGGTTGCTCCGTGGATGGGTGCCCATCTTTACATATCGAGACTCCTTCGTGCCTCGGAAAGCACGTTAAGCCGTTTGTCCCAGCTGTCATTTGTGCATCTTTGACAGTCGTTACGGGTCGTCAGAACCCCGAAAATCTGACAGCCAGTTTTACCAAAGGGTGCCGCATTGCCCAGTTATTGGGTTGTGGAGGTCAGGTAGGCAATCGCTTCATGTAAAATACTGGTATTCAGCTGCATCCGGTTAGACTGGAAGCCGACCCCAACAAAGTTGGGAAAAGGCTAGGTACCTAGATGATGATATTACCAGGCCAACAACATCAGACTACGTGCCCATTCCGATCGTATCTACCTACATAATTATTATATCACTACTCAAATTAATTTGATTATCGATATCTACTAGTCTAATTTCGATATCGCGATAATCAATGCGACACCTTATGCCTAAACGTTCCACTAATGCTGGGAAGTCAGCTGGACAATTTATGACGTTTGTAGCCTTTAAATTTTGCAGTGTCAGTTAGGTATAAAACATAATGGTGCTCAATATATGCCCGGTATTACCGGCTTCGATTGAAGCGTTCTATTTATCGTCTGATAACTCAACAGCTGATAAACAGCGATAATTCGTGATAGCAAACACGATAGTTTAACTAGGTATGAGTCATTTTAGGCAATAATACACAGCCGAATATGTTACGTAAGCGTTTGAGTAAATAAATATTGAAAAAACTTAAATATTTGCGGTACTTAGCATCGCCCATTCTGTGTGTTTACTTTGTAAGCTCTTGGCCGATACGTCATTATACCAACTGACATTTTAGTCCCTATGGAGAAACCAATCAATTATCATTATTATTATTACGCCTAAGTGCCGTTTTCGTTTTTGTATTTTTTGTATAGTTGTATAGTCATTTAATTTTGGGTAACATTTGTTAATACATATGTCGACAATAATCTTATAACAGTGAGATTGTACAGAGGCCAGCACATTAAGTTACCATTGCACAATCTGTCAAATTTCTTTGAAAGTATTTCAACTTTATTGCAAAGACATAAGGTTCATTTTTAATTGAGAAAATTTAACAGTTAGGGATAGCTTGATGTGCTGGCGTCTGTACTACTAGTAAGTATAATTTCGGTTGCAGACAAGAGCTAAGCTAAGTTAGTTCAGCTTAGCTCGCATGGCTGACACAGTTTGTCATACCTACTTGTTTAAATAGTTTGCAGTCAGCACATAAGTATGAAAAACTATGACAGCGATGCGAGCTATGCTAATCTAACTTAGCTTAGCTCTTGGTCTGCAACCGGTATGAGTATATTATGATCTGCCGTTCGTCCCCTCGACTTCGTCCCCAGAGGGGGACGAACGGGAATTTACAAAAATAATATTTAATTTGTTCCCGATCGTCCCAATCCTAATTCAAGAGGGGACGAATGGGAATATGTTCTTCGATTAGTGCCATTCGTCCACTAAAAAGATTTGTGCAGAAATATGTTTATTCGTTGTTTACTTTTAAATTAGTTACTTCGTTAGATTTAATCATTATTTTACAAAATTCTTCTCTATTTTTTTATGAATTATAAAACGTATCCTAATTAAGTACCTATTAAAACCACCAGTCTTATATTATTTGGTGGGAGCAATAGACCTAAAAAAAAGAATTAATAGATTATTCCCATTCGTCCCCCCAAAAAATTTAGAGGGACCATCGGGAAAATAAATAACGAATTCCCGTTCGTCCCCCTCGGGGGACGAAGTCGAGGGGACGAACGGGAATACACGTGAAAAACAATTAAAAATTATATTTACACAATTGGGAAAAAAAATGCCAGACACAACTGTAACATTTTACCTAATCAATTATTTTAGAAAACTACAACGTTGACAATTTTTCTTCTAGCATCAGCCACTGGAAAATTGTTTACAAAGAACATCTTGAGTTATAAATCATTTTCAACACTGCAGTCAAGATTTTAGTGTAGATTAATTAATTCCCATTAGGAAGCTCAACATAATATGGCCTTCCTAAGAAACGAAGGTTGAGTGCCACTTCACTGCAATGGCTCACTAATACAGAGAGTCCTTGATGTTGTTATCTAGTCGTTAATGGAAGTTATTATCAAGTCCTTAGGGCTGAAGATGCGGAAAGGTAAAATTCAAGATGTTTTCTATGAAGCAAACATAGGGAAAGACTGAAGAGTCTTGGCACTGAAGCCTTTCGACATAAATCATAAGCAGATCCTGCTGTCCTTGTAAGATTGTAACAATGTCTCTGTAATATATACAAGAATAAATAGATTTTAAATACATGTCTGTTAAGGTCTTCTCAATATTGAAATCGTACTCTTGAGCCACACATTTCCAACGAATGATTAAATATGGTCCCTTCAGTTTGCACATAAGTACATACAATTAGAATACACGAATTTAGGGGGCTCATCGCTATCCAGCATAATTTGTATGACTCATCGGGGGAAATCCTGCCCTTATACTTAGTAGGGCTAGTCACACATTACTCGTAAAGATGAAGTCATTCAACCTCAACTACTGATTCAGTTTCTACTATTTTATGTAGGTATTGCACGTATCATGGGTTTTGTCCGTGTAATACAATTGAAGCGTCACTGAATTGCCGTCCAGATGTCTGGAAATAAAAGCAACGTCTGCTGATCACCAATGAATAGTGCCAATATCACCAGAACGCGATCAGCACTTCTAAACTGCGTTCAAGAGCTGTCAGTGTCACTATTTCGTAGAATATAATGACACTGACAACTCATGTGCTGGTCGCGTTCAATTTCATTGGTGAAATTCGCCCCGGAATCAAGTCTTGAAAGCAGTGCCTTAATGTCACGTCAACCTCTATAACCCAAAAGGGCCCACTGTCCCCTGAAGAACGTGTTTAAGGTTTGGAGAAGAAAAAATTGACAGCATCTTTAATTGCATAAGTTATTTATTCTAGTATTAACTTAAAAGTTTGTGAGGATGTACGAATTTGGATGAAATTTGGCACATAGCTTATATTATATCCTATATTTAATACATAGGATACTTTTTATTCCAGTGCGTTTCCGTGGGATTATCCCATTATGGTCGGCGAAGCCGCTGGCAGAAACTAGATCATCTATAATTTGGGCAACCTAACCAATATTTTGTAGCCATATTTTGTTTAAAAGAGTGTCCATGGAGTTTTTTACCAGTTCTTTCCATAGTTCTAGTAACTAGCTTCATCTTTCTGACTGACTGACCCATTGACAATTCAAAAGTGCCTGTAATTCGTTTATTTGAGAAAAATACTTTGAGTTGAGTTGAGACCTTCTACAGATTTGTTTCATCTCAAGAAGTTTCTGCAGAATGCAAATAACAACTAATCATGGGAACCATTTTGAGTACCCTAAGATTGCAATTAAGAATACCGTGCTGGCATAATTACGGAGCAATTACAGTGTTTACACCCAAGCTCGCGGTACTTAGTCATAGTATTATATCGCCCAGTGATGCGTGAAGACTAGCCGCAGCAATGAGTCAACTAATAGCCAATAAAAATCTTCAGAGCTTGTAATTTGTTTGCTTTGACACGTATAGATTATCTTTGTCAAGCCTCCAAGTCCTTTTGGTCTACGTTCTGAGTAACATTAGCATACAATGCAGGGTCTAAATGTGGTGGGTGAGTACGGTCAGCCTTTAGGGAAGTTCAAGGTGCCGCCAGGTGTCATGGCACTGCCAAACTGCAAGTAATTAATTTATAATGGGGTAACGAATTGGAGCCAAGGTTCCAGACAAAGATGTCAAGTCAAGACCTTATAAACAGTTCTGTAATGATGACTCTTCATATATACGATATGAGCAGACTATATAATGTGCTTATGTCAGCCTTCTGCTTTCTTGTCTTATCCTACTCTAGAAAGGCTGACATGAATGTAAATTCGGCGCTGATATGTTCTGAAGCTCTAGCCAGAAGACTTGCGGTGTCTGAAACCTTGATACGGAAACCACGGAGCTTTTCGAACCCTTGACAATTTTAAAGTGCCTATAATTGTTTTTTTTTTAATCAATGCTTTGTGTTACTACGGATTCTATTTTTAACCCATTAGATGTTCGCCTATTAGAAGCTGTTTGCTTTTAAGAGCTCAAAGATTTATACGGTTATATTTATTGTCGTTTCGAGAGCATTTTTCTTCGACATTTGTGGAGATTATGTATACAGTAATTGCATTTTAGAATGAATCATAGTTGACTACACATACCACTTTAATCATAATCTTGAGCTCTGGGTGATCTAAACTCAGCCCAGCATCAAATACCCACTAAGTAGGGCACAAGTTTACAACTCACGCCTTAAAATAACTTACACCGTTTAATCCGGGGTTTTATTGTATCATTTGCACGATTGCCGAGAATGTGGTGTATGTGCTAAGATCATGGCACAGCTGACCTCGGTCTCTGCTCTTGAACTAAAACCGGCCTGCGAGGTTCTCGGGCGGCATGCGCGCCTCATGACGTCATCAGCGCGCGCGCCGGACTTCACTCACTTGGATTTGTTTTGGTTGTACGCTGTGCTTCCGTAATAGCCTTATTACACTAACCGATATTAACGGATCGTTTCCCTAAATCGGGATGGTGTAATGAGAGAAAGGGAGGAAGGGCTCATAAAATATCGTGTAGTGTGTAAACGGCTTTTAGCGGATTCCTGCATCATTCACGTGTCTGACTTAGTGAATATAAATTGTTGAATTGGTAATTTTACTATAGTAAAGGCCAAATAAGTCTCAAGGGTTTATGGACTAAGGTCGCTAAAGGATGAAGATCAGCCGCATCCCCCCTTTTTTTTATAAGGCTGGGAAATCATCCTATGACTGCTCCCGCTCTGGGTGGAGCGGAAGGTAGTGTCAGGCTCTTACTGACTAAAACCCATCCATGTTCCTTCCGTAGCCCTTTATGTTCCGGGGTAGCGGTAACCCTTTCGGACAATCTCGCTTCATATGCTGATTCAGTAACCGTACTAATTGATGACCGCACACTAGTTTAGGGCTTCTGATGAACCAGTTAATCATACATATGACTCCTCATGACTATTTATGACAAGTGACTAGGTACAGAAGATCATCCCACAAACATTAACCTACGAATCTTGGAACAAGTTACGGAAGCTTTCGTCGATATAAAAATATTACCACGTTTGAAGGCTAAACCCATATTTATTGTAAATGGATGTGCAAATGATCTTGCTCGTGAATTTATAAGCCCACTTACTCATAAGATCAAATATTCAAGTATCGTATCGGACGATATCTTGTGAGTATGACTCACCAATGATCTTATTGTAGCCCGTTTTTTAACGCATGTGTTGTTTATTTATTTATTAAGTGAGTATGTTTGATATCCTATTTGAAGACCGTCGAAGTTAGAAACTGTAAATAGATGTTACTATAATTTAGTTTGTATATAAGCTTTTCGTATAGCGTGCAAAAATGTATATAAGTAGCCATCTCGTTACCATAACACAAGCATTAGGTTGCTTAGCTTGGGACGATATAGCGTTGTGTAAAATGTCCAAGGATATTATTATTATTATTATTTGTGGTAGTACATAATTGATTGAACCTTCCAAGTTTTGGAAACGGTCCAGCTTTAAATATTTTCGTTAACTGCAGTGCAGCGAAGCTACTCTGTTATCAATAACTCAGATTCGGTAGTAGATTTTGGAACACCTATAGATTAATCTTCTATTTAATTGCATCTAGGCATCACTGGCGAAATGGATGACTTAATTATGTCAGTGAAAAGCATTCTGGCTTTGTAATCTCAGATGTATTCTCCAGATACTACACCCGTTTATTACCGCAGCAGTACCTACATAAAGTTACATATTTAGCGTCATGTCGACAGCTATAATGGTTCGCATCTGGCCGAGTCCGCCATTGTCGCGTGCATCAGGTCGATGGCCTAATAACCCCGGAGGTTATGAATTTCGGCACGGCAGCCTTTTTGTATTCAAATTGCTGAAAGCTTTATTATTGAGGATGTTTTTTGGGGTATCATTTTTTCATTAGCTAAATTGAGAATGTTTAGTTGCAATTTCATTTGTTTAAGAGGGTATTATAATAATGCGTCCAGTTGGAAGTTTCCGCTTTATGCGCTAATCAGGGCTATCATGTTGATATCTGGAAATTTGCATTAGCTATTATGGTGTTACCATGACAGCCATGTTCAACCTTAGCTTGTTCATTATAAAGTGAATGAACAGCCACAATCTCAGTCATCTCTCTCGTAGCGAAAACCGGTGTTGGCTCCCGGTATTGAATTTAAAGTAAAAAATATCTGACGATTTATGCGTTTGGCTAAAGCTACCAAAAGATTTGCCATGGATTCTTTATACCTTATTATTATAGTGGTGTAGGTATTTATTATAGAGGAACCATCTCTCCCTTTAGTGTTGTTCTGATACGTGTACATTTTTTTAAGGGTGAGAAATCATCAATTGATCTATCTCGCTCTGGGTGGAGCGGAAGGGAGTGTCAGACTCTTACTGACTAAAACCCTTCCATGTTCCTTCCTTAGCCCTTTATGTTCCGGGGTAGCCCTTTATCTTCATGTTCTGTGTTTTGCCTTATTGTTAGTCAACCCTACTGCAGCTGTACCAATCAATCATAATCGTACTTCCTTGAAACAATAATAGTTTCCTCTTCATCCCATCTTTCACACTCAGCTCCATCAGAAATGGCAAAAGAAATACATTAACAGCGCACAACAATTTGTTCAACGAGCCGTGTTAAAATCGTAATGGAGCCAATGAACCACGACTAACGTGCTATTGAGAGATTTTACACTTCATTTGTCGTTAGTATTAATTGATTTATAAGTGTTTTTCATGTTATCGCCTGTGTGTTAGGTTTTTTAGTCATGATGTCATTGTTTTGGGGTAAGAAAATGGTGTTTCCTATCAGCATATCTCGGGTCAGTTTAGTTAGCGCCATGTTTTACGTTATTACAAACACTGCCACTATTTTTTGTACTATACTAAGAAGCTCTGTGCCTTCAACACATGTATGGGTTCTTTGCTGTATGGTCAGATTTTTTGTCACTATTTATTTAGTTTCTTTATCTTAATAAGTGACATAACCAAAAGTGATACGTTATCTAACAAAATGCATAACAATACACCATTATACAAAATGGTTACTCACTCAGCATTCAAACAATATAACATATTATAACTGAATGAATTACTTCTAAAACATAACATTGAATGAGTAGACAGTATTATCTGTGTTGGCTTTTATTATTCGTATATGTTATGCCATTGTTTGGGTTTTAGGTATTTATTATCAGAATTTTGGGCTTGGTTCAACTACGTACCGAGCCCGTAGAACGCGGGAAGTCACCAGTCCAGGGCGGCGGAAGTCACATTCGCACCCGCAGCCCCATAACGTTAAGCGGAATTGTCCGAAAGGGTTACCGCTACCTGAGTGTGAAAGATGGGATGAAGAAACTATTATTGTTTCAAGGAAGTACGATTTTGATTGATAGGTACAGCTGCAATAGGGTTGACTACAAATAAGGCAAAGCACGAAAAATGAAGATAACAAGCTACCCCGCTTCCCCGGAACATAAAGGGCTAAGAAAGGAACATATATGGGTTTTAGTCAGTAAGAGTCTGACAATCCCTTCCGCTTCACCTAGAGCGGGAGGGGTCTTTGGATGATTTCCTCCAAAAAAGCCTCCTAACGTAAGTGTGCGAGGGAATACCGGGGTGGTTTTCGTCAGCAGTGACGTCCTACATCTTTACCCATACCAGGGCGGAGGATTCATCCATGGTCATTAGTATCTATTTGAAGATTATAATACACGTGTCACGTGTTGAAACCACTTCTTGCACAAGCCTGTTTTAAAAATCACGTTTGTTAGAAGCCAATTAAGAGCTCGAGTCAGTATTGACAGCGGACTACGCCTGTTCATAATATGATGTAGATATTGAAGTATCTTTACGCCATATGTGTTTCGTAATGCCTACTTGCTTCCCACGCCTCTAGTTCAAGTTTAGACAAATCAGCCGTTTCAAGGTTGCTGGTGACGAGTTGGCCACTTCAGAAACTGTCGTTGGCTGAATTTTCATGGTGTTGAAAAGGTCCTCGAACAATATTGCATAGGCTACCCACTATTCAGATATCCATTCCTCTCCTAAATCTATTAAGGTCGTAAACGTGAAAAATAGAAGTTGCATTAGCCCAAATCATAAGATCATCATCGTTTATGGTTACTAATGCTAATTATCTGTCTAACTTCTTCAATTTAGATAACCAAGCTTCGAGTTTAGGTATCTGATTATGCTGGTTATTCTAAGGCATATGTATTTTATTTATGGGTATATTTTTTAGGTTATAATCTTTCCACTGCTGGGGTACAGGCCTCCTCTGGTGAAATAGAAATGGCTATTTGACACTCAAAAATAAAATATGATAGACAAAAGACCGCTCGTGTTAAAAACTTCCATCACCGTACCGATATTAAATAATATGCCACGATATAATTGTAAAATTGCATTTAATGTTAATAAGTATTCCATTTGATTCCAAAAATCTGTGACGTCACATTTCAATATTTCATACAAATCACGTACAAATTCCGCGTTTTGACAGTTCATAAAAAGTAACGTTATTGACTACCCTGTCAAATACCCTATTGGCCGCAATCTACCACGCGGGCGCAGTGCGCGATGGTAGACCAACACCTTAATCGACCAGTAACCTAACTAAGTACTCTCTTGTCCTCAGGTTTCAACACAACAAAATCTACACATACATCGGAGAGGTGTTGGTGTCAGTCAACCCTTACAAAAACCTAGACATCTACAATATGCAACACATGGCTCAGTACAGGGGGAGAGAGATGTTCGAAGTCACCCCGCACGTGTACGCTGTGGCAGACGCCTGTCAGAGGGTGCTACGGCAACAGGTGAGAGACTAGCTTATGCCCGCGGCTACGCCCGTATTAATTTAGAGTATGACAATCAATTCGTGTTGTACTCTCTTGTTGTTTGGCCGTTGCAATCATGGGTTCAGAACGGAACATACACGTGGCGCCGTCTATTATCATAAGAACATTATTTTTGTTTTCCTCGGGAACAGTACTCTTTCCAAGATGATCGGTTTTATGGTTTATGCGTGAAAAGGTAACAAACAAAATAACAAACTGACTTTTGCAGTTATGATATTTAATTTAGGATGATGGTGAGCGAAATACCTTCTAAGAGAGAAAAAGAGAACTTCCAAAAATATTTTGACAGCTTTTTTATCCTTATACAAAGATTTCGTCTTATCAGTTATCACTATACATCGGAATAGACTAAAATAAACAAGTAAGACTTTCGAGTTCGTTGTCTATTTTATTTCTGCAGGCTATTTGGTGTCCAATTTTATATGGCACCGGTATGCTACCTCAGCATTTTCGTAATTTGGCCTGGAAACATATCATCCTGGGCGAAAATTGCTGAACGCCTCAGTTTAACCATCAAAAACCCATTGTAAAGTCGCAAACGACATTTCGAAGAATTTGAATTTCACTAGGATACCTTAAACATCAAAATGGCTATTTTACACCTTTTGAATGTGGTCATTACTTCCCCATACCTAGCTTTGATGGTGTTACCATAAGAGGCAGTCTTGGATCTTGGTTAGTGATCGTAAAAATCTTTTACTGCAGTTTGCAAGACCACCCAGGTTAGGTTATTTCGCTACGGCTCTTAACGGAAGTATAAATTCCAGAAGCACTAGCTGCATGATTGCGATGCGCCAGGACATATTTGCTTTGATTTCAGAATCCAGGAATAATAAACGAAGTCAGTTTTTCTTCGGTAACAAACAACAGCCAATGATGCCGATGGTCTTAAAGTTACTAGTTTTATAGCCTTATCATCTTTGCTACCTTGCCAAAACTAGTCTTATTCGTTTCATTAATAAACTAATAATGTGGATGATGTTGACCATTCTGATGACACAATCCCATTGTAGCGTTGTACTGACTATGTAGTAAGCGTGTACTATGATTTGGCGAAATGCAGACGATTGCATCATTCATAAAAATATTTTGATTTATAAGAAGGACAAATCGGTACACTGATGACGAGAGTACTAGAAAAAAATTACAATTCGAGAAGGTTTAAGAGTAACTACTATACTAGAATGAGTATACTAGCTTCAGCCCACGGCGTCCGTTCGTGTAGACGTAACATTTTCTATGGCACTCTGCAACAGTGTAGCTTTCTATCAGCAAAAACATGTTTCTTCCTAACAGGACTTCTAGAAATGACCTCTTACAAACAAACAAAAATTCTTTCCGTTTATTTTTAGAATACCCAGCTTTTGTGCGATGCAGGCTAAAATAATAATGATGACATTTTGTTTCAGGGTAAAGACACATGTGTGTTAATATCTGGCGAGTCAGGTTCAGGAAAGACAGAGGCGTCCAAGTTTATAATGAAGTACATAGCAGCGAACACAACACAAGTCCACCGAGATTATATTGATAGGTGAGTTGCGTATGAAAATGTGATGGCCCGAAGATTAGCGGACCCTTTAAGCAGCCCTAAACCCTTTAAACGATGTTGGCTGTTTAAAACATTAATATTTAACATAGATTTGCACGTTAAATATTAATATTTTAAACTGCTAATATCGTTTGCATTGCATTGGATAAGGATTTGGGGGAGGCCTTTGCTCAGCAGTGGAACAGTGTAGACTAAGTAAAAAAAAATAGTTTTGCACTCAAGGCTCGATTTTTTGACATGTCTTCACATAGTTCACATTCACACATCACATAGTAGGTTGCTCCTGTACTAAGCAAGGTCGGGTCACCAGCATTGTATAAGAGGAAAAAGCAAAAGTTTGATGAAATTAACCTAGAATTTAAATAATTAATCTGAACAATCCTCCTCCTTTCCAGGGTAAAAAACGTGCTAATCCAGTCAAATTCGATACTAGAAACGTTTGGTAACGCGAAGACGAATCGCAACGGCAACTCGTCCCGCTTCGGCAAGTACATGGACATACACTTTGACTACAAAGGGGACCCAGTGGGTGGTCACATCAGCAACTATCTGCTGGAGAAAAGCAGAGTTGTGTCCTTGCAACCAGGGGAGAGGAACTTCCACGCATTCTATCAGGTAAAAAAAAAACTGGCATAATATATTTTTTCTTAATTATGTATGGAATATAAGCAAACGATGCCTGAAACTTGATCAAGAGCACTAGTTACCTTCGCAATAGGTTTTTTTGCGCAACAAGCGCGTTTACGGCGCGTCAGTCGCGCGCATAGACCTTTTTTTGTTTGAGGGTGGGACTTCATCAAATGACCCCTCTGGGTGGAGTGGAAGGGAGTGTCAGACTCACCCACCCATGTCCTTCCTTAGCCCTTTATGTTCCGGGGTAGCGGTAACCCTTTCGGACAATCCGCTGAACCTCAAGCTTCGGCCCTAACGAGCCCCTTCGTTAATGCTGACATCTCTTTGAGGCGCGCGTGGAGCACGTACGCGCCGTCCGGCACGGGCCTGGTGCTGATCGGCCAGTGAGCTACCCATTGCTCACCGTCCGCAGGCCCAAACGCATAGGCCCTGATTCATTGTTGAGGCGATAAAAAATACATGTTGGTGGATGCCATATTGTTCTTCCAAATTTAAAAAATGTTTATAAACTACCTGTTTGAAGAGCCGTCTATTATTTTCCTGTGTACTAGATAAAGAGGATTTTACTGATTGGTAATCTCCTTTTTGATGATTCTTCGTATGCGCGAAGGTTATACTTTATTACAGATAGTTTTGTAAATAAGAAGTATTATATCATCGGTTTACGAGTGACTGTTTGATGAAGTCACCCATTTCGACTATTGTTTAGCCGTCGTATAATTGTTGCGTAGTTAATTCTCTTTATACAGGAATTTTTCAGTACATTTTCCATTTCAATACTTTGTGTTTGTAGTATATTATATGCTATTGAAATAACAGGAATGTGGCTTTATTATGAGCTAACACTTTGCCCGCAACTTCGGCAGAATTGAATCCCTTTAACCTTAAATCCTTCTTTGATTTACTTTAAAAAGGATTATCGTATAGACTACTATCCCTTATTTCATGCGCAGAGGGGAAGATTTTGGTCAATAGGATTGTCCGAAAGGGTTACCGCTGCCCCGGAACACAAAGGTCAGTCAGTAAGACAGTCAGTCTGACACTCCCTTCCGCTCCACCCAGGGCGGGAGATTTCCCATCCCTAAAAATAAAAAGGGTATAATTTCCAAAAATCCTTACAATATTTTTATTAATTTTACTGGGTTTTCATTCATTTAAATTTTTATCATGATTTCTATAGGCACAAACTTATGTAATAGCAAAATCAATAAAAAAAAAAGTTTAAATCTTAACCAAGTCAGAACAGCAAGTTGATGATTGGAGCCTCCTTTTAAGCAAAGAAAAAGCCTGTATTAGGAGACTCCGAAATTATCCAAAATCAAATTGTATAACCTACATAATGAACTCATCCAAAATGTATAATACAATTATACCCTAGGCCTAGCCGTTTGTATAGTAGTAATACAATGACAGTCTCCATTCTATTATTTTATAAACAAAATGTTAGTACACGAATCTACTGTTCAATCAATATTATGAAAGTAGTGATGATCGTAAGTTGTTTATATAAAGTTTACAAATGTGACATAATACCCGTTTGTTTTGCCCTAAACATGGTTATTGAAAATGGCAAGTGTGACAGAGTAAGTAGTACAACAAATATGTAAATACTCATAAAAAAATATGTTTAAAACATAACATCACGCCTGCAATCCCCGACTGGTTAGGCAGAGGTGTACATTCAAGCCAAATTCACAAGCGATTTTCTCGTAAAATAACTATCTCAACCTTAAGATACGACTGGTTCGGGTAATCTATGGATTCAAAAATGCAATGTGTGTTACAGCATACACTTTCATGCAATAATTGAGAAGAAAACCGCTTTTGAAAATATGTAACTGTCTGTATCCATATTTTTGCTCGTGACTGTACCTATATTTCACGCATACTTCGCCAGTTATATTTATATTATAGAGACCCATTTAATAGGGAGCGAGCCTATGGCCGTTAACTAGGCCCAAATCTCAATTTCGGGCTGCTACTAAGAAACCCAAGAACGCCTTGTTGAAGGTCTCATTTTATAACATGCCTTGTGCAACAGACCCAACAACCCAGCAACAGCTGCTACTGAAAAATTCCTAATAGCAAAAGTCCTGCTCAGCCGCCGCACTCGCAACCAGCTTGCAACCACAAAACCAATGAGGCCTTCAACTAATAATAAGTAATCATAATCATTTATTCATTTGCGTATATGGGTACAAAAGAAAAGGTCTTATAATAACAATAGTGTCCATTAACCATATCCTATCCTAAATTTGCATGCCTTATGCAAATTTACAAATAAGTACATAGGTACCTACAAAATTAGAAACTTAAAAATAAAAGACATTATCTAAAAGTATTGTATGGAGTAACATTAGATCAGTTTATCCTGTAAATATTCAGTGACAGAATAATATGATTTTTTTAGTAACAATGTTTTTATATTGTTTTTAAATATATTTACATCAGTTATCTCCTAACCTAATCATCTCTTGCTTACCCTTTCCTAACTATATTGGGGTTGGATTCCAGTTTTACCAGATGCAGCTGTATACTACTAGTATTTAAATGGAGCGACTACCTGTCTGACCTCTACAACCCGGTGGCTGGTCAACACGGTAGCCCTTGATAAGACTGCCATAATAGCTTACTATTTTTAAAATTTCAGGTGCTAAGTACAAACAACTCAACGACGAAGAAGTTCGGGCTTGCCTCGAGCGCCGTGTACAAAATCCTGGGCAGTGAGCGCGCCACCGCCTCAGATTCGAAGCTGTTCTCCCAGACAAACAGCGCGTTTGATGCGTTAGGGTTCTCGCAGTCAGTCGTTGAGGATATATGGAGCGTCGTCGCTGGAGTTATTTTGTTGGTGAGTCTGTTATTTTGGGTTTTGGCTCTGACTTTTCGGATTCATGTGCGTTTTGTATCATTATCACTGCATTATAAAACGGTGAAGGAAAACATCGTGAGGAAACCGGCATGCTTGGGAGATATTTCTCAACAGAATATGAAGCTAAGTCAGAGGCCCATGGGCAGCCTAAAACTCTGACACTACGTTACAACGCTGGAACTAACCGCATGAAAAAGAAAGCTTGAGTTTTAGTTAAGTAGTAAATGTTTTAGTATGATTATCTAGTAACTAATTGCCGTCTTGTTTAAATGTAAATTTTCCGGACATTGTCACCAAGTGAAACACCAGAAGAAATTATTTTGACCATCCCCAGCTGCAATCCAATCTGAGGCATACCGATAATGTTTGGGTGCCAGATAATACTGAATGTAAAAGTCAGTGTTTGTTTCTTATTACTACTCACTTCTGGCCTGTGGGCGAGGTATGATGAAAATATCTGCTGTCATGACTCAAGGTGTAGAACTGTAGACATTAAACATTCTAGTTGTGGCTTCGAAGAAGGCCTACAAAGAAAGAGAAAGAAAGACTTAATAGATCGGGATGTGATACGGACCAGTCAAGTGTGTGCCGCTTTTACTTCCTGTAGTATCAGAATCATTTATTAGTAAAACATAGATTAAAAGTCAAGGTCTTATAAAACAATTAATAAACATACAGGTCGCACTATGTTTTGTCATTTATCGTCCGTCTCAAACTCAAACTCAAACTCAAATTCTTTATTGCATTCATGTGTACATATGTAGGTGTTACAGAGGTAAATAAGTTCCAACATGAAACCCGGTTAGGGCACGGCAACATATTAATATTGGATAAAAGAAGCATCCAGTCGCTAGCTTTAAACAATAATTGTAATTATTATAGTTATACTAATAGGTAATTATTTCAGTCTTATAGGCTTCCGAACTTCCATTGACACTTATCTTCTTCTTCTTTATATTCGCACCCATTTTCAACAGCTCCTCTCTTTCAGGGCGAGTTAACATTCACAGAAACACAAGACGGCCAACTATCCATCGGAGGCCCTCTCAAGCAGTGCACGGCCGCGCTGGGCGTGTCGGAGCAGGCGCTGCGGGCGGCCATGGCCGGCCGGGTGCTGTCCGCGGGCGGGGACCTGGTCAATAAGGAGCACTCCTTGAGCGAGGCCAATTATACTAGGTTGGCCTTGGCTAAGGCGGCCTATGATAGGCTTTTTACGTGGATAGTTCAACAGGTAAGGATACTACTTATATACAGGGTGAACTTGAATTCATGGGCAATATTTTGAAGGGTATACAAATTCATTATTATGAACAACATTCTTGTATGGATCAGAGTGTTATTACGCCACAAAAGGAATTAATGAAAGACAGTTGCATGCAGCTGAGATGAGAATGCTAAGAGGGATGTGTGGTGTTACTCGAATATGGAATGAGTATGTAAGAAAAGTGACACCGGTGACTGAAAAGTTGTGTGGAAATAGGTTGTTACAGTATGGGCATGTTAAATAAAAAAAAAACGCTAAACGCTAACGCTCGTTGCTAAATTATATGTGTACCACCTAAGTACACATTATGGTAAAGCAATAAAGATATTAAGTATTGAGTTATGCGGAGGAATGAGGAAAATGTTGTCAGGAAAGTGAGTATGAATGTGGATGGCGATACAAGTAGAGGGATACCAAAGAAGCGATAGATAGATTGTGTGAAGGATGATATGGCTAGAAAGGGAGTGGCTACCGAGATGACGACTAATACAGAAGTATGGAAGAAAAAGACATGATGTGACGACCCCAAATAAATTGGGATAAGGGCAGGAGAATGATTTTGAAAAACTTTTACAACGGGAACAAATCTAAAATCGCAAAAAAAAAATCAGCAGTGCCATAAATTATGCTCGCATAACTCGTCAAAATGGACGGGAACTGCTTATTTTTTTCGCGATTTCAGGTGTGTTCCGGTAGTAAAAGTTCTTTATAATGATGAGTACAATCCCTTGAAATATTACCCAAGAATTCAATTTCACCCTGTATAATTATTTTCATATTCGACGGACATCGTAACCATATAAATATTATTGTGACTCAAAAGCCGAAGTCGTAAATAATACGTATTAACGTAATTGCTAATTTGGTTTAACAGCCAAGCTTTTATGAGTAACGAGTAAAACTCAGTTTATTACTTCAGAAAATTACAATATTTAAAACACCAATTAGAACTTAAAACATATGGATAGACGTAAAATTATGAACACTATCGCATACAAATTAAACTTTAATTTTAAAACGCCATGCCAACACTCAAAATTGTACCGTATCTTCTAGAACATAAAGTTCAATTTCCCTTTTCAGATAAACAAAGCTATAGATGTGCCCAGTGGAACATATAAAAGTACTTTAATAGGAGTGCTGGACATCTACGGGTTCGAAATCTTCGAAACTAACAGCTTCGAACAGTTCTGTATTAATTACTGTAATGAGAAGCTGCAGCAACTATTCATTGGTAAGTAAAGATTTATGCAGGTCTTTTATAAATCGGCATTTTTGTTTCTCGTGTATTTTTATGTTATTAGTAAAAATGATTTTTTTGGATTTGTTAGTCTTAGTGTTTGGTGTCATGTTCATATTCATAGACAATATGTAACAGTGTTTTGTCTGTAGTCCATCCATTGTCCATGGCCGAGATACAGATTGTCAATAGTTCAAATGGATGAATACGAGGTTTTTTAGCTGCTTTCCACGGGTGTAGTTAGTTACTAAGTTTATCTTTTAAAAATGTGCGTTTTGTTTGTGCAGAATAAACATTTTTTCTTTCTTTTTTTCGGATGCAATTTATGATTAGTTTATGTTTTATAAATTGAAGATTCTACCATTTCAAATCCTAATGAGTGCTGCCAAAAGTTTGACAACATTATGAAATAGACCTTAATACCTGGGAATAGAGTTTCACCTATCATATTAATAACCATCACCATGACCTCTTTCAGAACTGGTGCTAAAACAAGAACAAGAAGAATACGCTCGCGAGGGCATCCAGTGGACGCCTATCAAGTACTTCAACAACCGCGTCATCTGCGAGCTGGTGGACGCGCCACATCAAGGACTCATCGCTATCATGGACGAAGCTTGCCTCAATCCTACCAAGGTAACCTTACCTTATCTACTGTTGTGTGTATGTCTCTAAAGTTGAAATTCCATTGATGCCCTTAACCGCTACTAGGTGGTCGTTGTGTGATTACAAAGTGTTGTATTCTATTATTTTCTATCGACTATACTTTCAAATGTAGTTATTTTTTTGTCATTTTTTTCTAACAGATATCAGATAAGCAACTACTAGAGGCAATGGACAGGAGGCTCAAAGGACACAGACACTACACGTCAAGACAACTGGCGCCCACAGATAAGAAATTAAAACATGGAGTCGACTTCAGAATTACGTGAGTAATTTGTTGCTAAATAATCATCATGATCATTGCCACCGAAAGACGTCCACTGCTGGACATAGGCCTCCCCCAAGCACCGCCACTTCGATCGGATCTACTAATTTAAGTAGATTAAATTTTAAACTATAGGTTAGAACTAATTCCTACATTACATTTGTTTAAGTAAAATTGTATTTGTTTAAATCAAGCACAACCTTATGTTCATCATTTGCCAAGCCTTTTCACAACTATGTTGGGGTCGGATTCCAGTCTAACCGGATGCAGCTGAATACCAGTATTTTACATGGAGCGACTGCCTATCTGACTTCCACAACCCATTATCTGGGCAATACGATATCCCTTGGTAAGACTGGCTGTCAGATTTTCGGGCTTCAGACGACCGTCAAAGATGCACAAATGACAGCCGGGACCAACGGCTTAACGTGCTTTCGGAGGCACGGCGGCACGGCGGCTCGGTATGTAAAGATGGTCACCCATCCACAGCCACCGACTAAACACCTCCTCCCCTTCCTTGTCTTCTAAAATAACTCTAAAAATAATTTGTTTCCACAGTCACTACGCAGGTGACGTCACATACTCCGTGGACGGTTTCATGGACAAGAACAAGGACTCTCTGTGGCAGGACCTCAAGAGACTGCTGCACTCCTCCAGCAACCGGTCGCTAGCAGAGATGTGGCCGGAGGGCGGCACTAATATACAAAAGGTACACTACCGTATAAGTCTAATAAAGCTATAGCCTACGGTTTCAATTGCATTCTAAGGTAACTTTGTCATAAACCTATACCTTCTAAACCAATTGCGTGCCAATATGCATTCGATGAAATCCGGCCTCTTAAAATTGGAAGCTAATAGCAAGTTTTTATTTGGAAAATTTACTTCTACTAGGTGTTATTTGAAATAACCGTAACCTTGTAAAGGGCCATTGTACTCATCACCTTTAAATATAGGAACAAACCTAAAAACGTGAAAAAAGTATCAGCTACTAAAACGCAAATGTATGGCATTCGCGTTTTGATTTCATTGTTGGTCCCATTGTAAAGGTTGTTCAGTACGATGAGTAAAATGAACCCCAAAGAGGTTTTGAGTTATCTAAATGATACTTTTTATACGTTGATTATGTCTTTTCGACGGCGCGGTTTACATCTAAAGAAAGATAATAAAGTTTTACCCATACTAAAACAAAAACCAGAAAATATTTAAAACGATACTGGATCCCTCACGGCTGATGTAACCATATTATTTCCTTGACAGACATCTAAGCGACCACCGTCAGCTGCGACCCTGTTCCGCAACTCGATGGCCGCTCTAGTGACGGGTCTACAAAGCAAGGAGCCGTTCTACGTGCGCTGCGTCAAGCCCAACCCTTACCAGACTCCTACCAACTGGGATGATCAGCTGGTGAGTACTCTATAAACGATTGAATTATAATATGTAGGTACACATTCGTCAATATATGAATATTTCATCGAAACGTTAACATTAACCCATTGAAGGACAGTGAACGAGACACAATAGAAGTTTTATTGTTATTACGTCTATAGGCGTTCACTGTCCCTCAAAGTGTTAAGTATTTCAAATCATTTTTCATTTATATAACGCAATAAAACAGGGCATGAAACAAATAGTTAATTCGTCGTGTAATTTGTTCCAGGTCCGCCACCAGGTGGCGTACCTGGGCCTGGTGGAGAACGTGCGCGTGCGCCGCGCGGGCTTCGCGTCCCGCCAGCGCTACGACCGCTTCCTGAAGCGCTACAAGATGCTGTCGCAGTACACGTGGCCCAACTTCCGCGGCAACGCCGACCGGGACGCCGTCATGGTGCTGCTGCGCGACCTGCACATCAGCGACGTGCAGTTCGGCCACACCAAGCTATTCATCAGGTACGCACAGGACTGTCACTCTGAACACCCCTCACTCGAAGCTATTACTGAGAAGCGTCAAATACTCAAAGAGACACCTGAGCCCCTCTCCTACACGTATACATACAATACTGCAGGCCAACTCTATTGCTCTAGTTGTGACCGGGTGTTCAAAACTAAATTCGGTCTAGCGAGTCATCTAAGGACTCACGCAAGGAAGTGATTTGAAGGTTCGCCATTTTAGATATCGATTAGGAGGACTATATATACACCCCTCATCAGCTCATAATCTCAAATAAAATCTAAATACATAAATTCTATCAAATAAAGGGATCATTCTTTTATAGGTATTAAATTTCACCTCCGGCTTCGATTCAGCGGTCTCTCCCGCCTTTTTCGAGATAAAAACAACCTGTGCCCATTTATAAACTATCTCTATGCAAAGAATGATGTCGATTTGTTTGTCATTTGCTGCGTGAAAGAAGAACAAAATCAGTAAACACATTTTCGCATTAATAATCATGAGTTAATTAGAGAGCAACTATTGAATTTGTTACTAAAAAAAAGGTGGGCATTCACCACATGTAGGAACTTCCGTAATCAGAAGTAAAGTGTTACGGTCGAGTTTCTTGCCCATTCTTCTCCACACGAAACTACCTTTTGGAAGGGGCGACTAGAATCAATTCTATTTCTTATTCATTGTGACGTACAAAGGTGCCTTACTTGTACCTATTTCAAATAAATGATTTGACTTTGACTAAAAAAATATATTTCATTACAGTGTATAAAACACCAAAATGTCTAAGTGGAAATTTCATCGATATACTAACATTTCTTTCTTTATTTCTTTCCTCTAGGAGTGCCAAAACCCTGCACGGTTTAGAAGCGGCTCGCGCTGAGCTAATACCTTCCATCGTGATATTGCTACAGAAGCTGTGGAGAGGAACCGTCGCGCGCATGCGCTATAAGAAGTTGAAGGCTGCTATGACCATCTTTAATGCTTGGAAGTAAGTATAGTAGTGACACAAGTACCTGGGGTGATTAGGATAAACGTCTAGTTGACGTGTTGAACCAATAAGGTTCACGCAATTGAAATAGTTATTTGCTATGCAAGGCAGCAAAGGTGATTTCTGGCGCGAGTACTTGTATTCAACGGTACGAGACGCAGAAAAGCTTTGCTGCCGAGCGCAACACACAATTTTTCACATCACTACAGCGAGGAAACTGCTAGGTGCAAGAAAACAGCTATTATATGTTGAGTTTTATTTTGTTTGAGCATCTCAGATTCATTGACTCATGTGAAGAAAATAACAGATACTTGGTAATGTATCTTATGAGATACGTACAATATCTCCAAAATTAGATACCCTGTATTTTTTTTCTCAATTCTACTTGTCCTCTAAGGAGAATGAAAGAAAAAAACAAATTTAATACATATAACTAACTAATTTAATTAGATTTTTTTTTTTGCCAAGAAAAGGTTAAATAACATATTACATTAGTATTTATTTTATTTTAAAAATTTAACTTAAATTACTTGAATTGGGTATGTGTCAGAGTACTCAATAACGTTACTTTTTATGAATAGTAGTATGTTAGTACGCAGAATTTGTACGTGATTTTATTTTGCAAAGTATTTGTTATTTTCTTCACATGAGCTTATGTACTTATCTGAGAACCTCGAATAAAATAAAACTCAACATATAACAGCTGTTTTCTTGCACCAAGCATTTTCCTCGCTGTAGTGAGGTGAAAAATTTTGTGTTTCGCTCGGTAGTAAAGTTTTTCTGCGTCTCGTACCTTTGAAACCTTCGCTACGCTCAGGATTCTATATTTGAACCACTCGCTTCGCTCATGGTTCAATCCTAGAATCAACTTTGCAGCCTAGCATAACAAATAACTATTGAGTGTGTCTTCTATCGGCTATCAGAGGTTGCGTGTTACAGCTTGACAGTTTGAAAGCTTTTGATTATTACAACCCCCTCCCCCCAGACGCTACCGCCTGCGGCGCTACATCGGCGAGCTGCAGGCCGAGCTGCAGCGGCACCGCAACGTGATCCGCACGTGGCCGCCGCCCCCGCGCGCCGCGCACGTGGCGCTGCTGCAGGCCGCCTACCGCCGCTGGCGCGCCTACCTCACGCTCAAGCCCATCCCGCGGGAGCAGTGGCCGCAGCTCAAGATGAAGATCTGCGCCGCCAGCGCGCTGCGGGGCCGGAGGGCGCAGTGGGGACAGAACCGACAGTGGTTGGGAGACTATCTGGCTGATAACAAGTATAATCCCAAAGCTGGTTAGTATTACACAAATGTTGTAGATTTATATACGGGTCTGCTCTCGACCTCTGTCTCGTCTACGATGAACGAGCGAATTATCCAGTACAGGAAGACCTATCCTTGTAAAAATCGGAATTTATCCAAAAAAACTGAAACGGTGTATAACGTGATCCTCGGGCGTGTGAGCCGCGCGTGCGACGCGACCGCGCTGCGTGAGCGTCGCGTTTTGTTGCCTTGCGGCGTGTGTGAAGAGTGCAAGCGGAGCGCGCTCGCTGCACACACGTCACACGTTGGCAACACGCGACGCTTACGCAGCGCGCTCGCGTTGCGCACGCGGCGGCCGCGTCGCTCATATTTTTGACTTAACGCATAAAGTTCTAATGTTAGAGATAAAATCAAATTTATTCTATATAAATATTAGAGATGGGACGGGTACCCGGTGTGGATCCGGTACCCGGCGGATCCGGCACTTTTTCAGGATCCGGCCAGGTACCGGGTAATGGCACCGGATACCCGGCACTGCCGGGTAATTAGGTCTAGGAAATTTTTTAAAAGGTAATTGCAAAAATAATTGCGCGAGACGGCATAATTCTTTTTTTCCGCGGAGAATTGAACGCTTTCACAATAAGAGCGTGACTGTTGACCGGTGATTCTAATTTCGTTTGAGTTTTGAGCGCCCGCTCAAACGTGTGGCGCGCCTGTCCCGCCCACAAGGCCCTTCTAACCTCTTTATCTGTTCTGTGGTCGGCCGGCACGAACGCGCGAGGCGCGAACCGCTTGACTTATCGTCAGTCACGCCCAAACAGGGAAGTGGAATGTACGTCTTTTCATGCCGGGTAATTTTGCCGGGTACCCGGCTACCCGGATAAGCTTGCACCGGATACTCGGTTGCCGGGTACCCGGCAAAAGTAGGAACCGGTGCATCTCTCATAATTATATATATTATAGATATTCATCACTGACTATAACCATTTCTTCCAGCAACCTACCAGTCCCAAGTGGCCTCGCTACAAAAGACGCAACAGATCGGCCGGCCACTGTTCTCATGCCGCATCCACAAGTTCAACCGCTACAACAAGTTAGCTGAGCGATGTCTGCTCATCACTGAGTCTGCAATATACAAGCTAGATGCTAACTCCTTCAAGCCGCTCAAGAAACCTACTGCTATCACTGAGGTGAAGATTATTTTTAGTATGGCAATTTTGTTGGCAACATATTTAAAAAATAACTGGCAATACAGGGTGAAAGCGAAATCAATCTATGGTAACTACCATAGATTCAATGCATGATTCTGAACCTTCCACCGCTGAAATTATTTGTCAGTTATTTACCCTGCATAATACGAGCTGTGTAACAATAAACCATATTCTATCTATTTACACTTGGGCAAAAACTCTTTACTTTTACGTTACATAAACTATACCGGGTGTAACCGAAAGGGTATATACATACAAAAGGATATGCTACAGTCCACCAAACTGAACAACTTTTACTATGGGACCAACTCCGATATCGGGAAAAAAAAACAGTTCCTCTATACATTTTTGGTCACGTGACTCGTCGAAATGTAGGAAACAGCTGATTTTTTTTTCACGATTTAGAGTTGCTCCCTTTAAAATTTGTTCAGTTTGGTGGTCTGTAGCATACCCTTTTGTGTGTATATACGCCGTCGGTTGCACCCAGTAGAGGCAAGCAAGTCAGTACAGTAATATTATCAATCATTTTACACGAGACTTTGACTAGAATTTAATAACATATGAAAACAACATCTTAAAAATTTAACTTCATTACTTTTTCTTCTTTAGGTCGGCGCCATCCGCATTATGAGTACGGATGTCCAACTGGTCGTGATCAGCATCCCTTCAGCCAAGAACGACCTGGTCATAGGCCTGGTCGCGCCCGTAGTCAACCAGACTGGCGCGCCCGGCGACCTGGTCGGGGAACTACTGGGAGTGCTGGCTAACAGATATCACATGTAAGACCGCCGATTTTACTCTTTATCCAGACATAGAAACCTCTTCCTGATTTTTCTAAAGAAAGAAAAAAATTTTGAAGAAGCAAAATTATACTATAAAAACTTTTGATGTATGAAAAAATACGCTTCTTCTTCTTAGCGTGTCGATGGCAATCTCAATGCACTCGGCACAGAATTCGGCTACGTGTTTGGCACCATCACTAGCGTCCATCAGTTCCTGTAACGTGCATACGGCAGGACACCCAGGACACGAGGTTAAGTGTCCCATCGTTTGTGGAACAGCACCACATTTACACTCAAAGGCGGAGTTGTCTATGAATCCCCATCTGAGCAGGTTTTCCTTGCTTCGGCCCACCTGGGTCCGGAGTCTGTTTAAAGCCTTCCAGGTTGACCAAGGCAAGTCGCGCCCAGGAGGGAGACGTTCAGCAGGTGGAATAAATGGAGTGGGTAAGGAAGCACTGTCTCGTCACAGCTTCAGTCTTTCTTTATTTGGTTCGACGGCGAGTGGAACGACACACTTTAAAAAACTGTTTCGGCTTTTCAGCCTTTGTGGCACGTGGCATGTGTCTGTCGGAATCCAGTTTAGCTCTTTCGTTGGAGCTTGCTACCATTCTACGGACTTCTGGTGGCGCTATGCCTGCTAGCGGATATAGTATTTGTACGGGGGTCGGTTTTAGACAGCCAGTGATGATCCGGCACGTTTCGTTCAAAGCTGTATCCACTAACTTTGCATGAGCAGAACGACTCCACACGGGGCAAGCAAATTCTCCCGCAGAGAAAGACAGCGCCAGCCAGTAGTCCGCACGACATCAGGCGAAACGCCCCATCTCGAAGAGACCAGTCGCTGAAGAAGACAGTTGCGAGTGTGCACCTTCTGCTTGATGTTTTTGCAGTTTTTGCTGAATGTTAAAGACCTGTCCAGAGTAACACCTAGATATTTCGGGAAGTCGCTGTGTTCGATGGATACCCCACCCCAAACGATGTTTAGTTTTCGGCCCGCCTCTCTATTGCGGAGATGAAATATGCACGACTGGGTCTTGCTCGGATTGGGCTTCAGTGAGTTAGCGAAGTAGTACGTGGCATACGCGCATCTGACAGGTGGACCTCGGCCTCCTCAAAGGTGGTGGCTTGGGAGGTGAGGGCAAGGTCGTCTGCATAAAGGAAGCGGGACGTGCACGGGCTAGATGGTTGGTCGTTGGTGTAGATATTGAAAAGGAGCGGTGCCATGACGCTACCTTGGAGGCCGTTTTTCTGCGCTCTCCAACGGCTTTTTCCCGAGAGAAGATGGACCTGAAAACAGCGGTTGTGGAGAAGTTCTCGGAGTATACGGATGAAACTCTGGTCGCTGACCAGTGACTCCACCTTCCACAACAACCGTCTGAGGTTGACTGTATCGTAAGCAGCTGACAGATAAACGAATACAGCACCTGTGACCTTTCCTGTCTCGAATCCATCCTCAATGTGTTGCACGAGTTTGAGGGTCTGGTTGCAGCAAGACTTAACGGATTAACTTCGGGTCAATAACACTCGTTAGCCGGTTCAGCAACAATCTCTCAAACAGTTTATATTTATGGCAGAGCCAGGATATTGGACGAAAGTTTTTGGGATCGTCTGTTGCTTTACCTGGCTTCGGAATAGCTATGACCTTTGATTTTTTCCAGAGACGAGGTATTGAAGTGGATTCCACAGTTGTTGTATAGTTGCAGCAACCACGACACAACAACTGGACCAAGCTGTTTTATTTGCTCAACTGACTGAGTTGTCGTCTCCTCCGGAGGCTTTACCCCGCTTAAGACCCTTAATGGCTGCGACGATATCAGAAAGGATGAATGGCTTACTAATATCGTCGCAAACGCCATCGGTTTCCTTCGATTTAGGGACTTTACTGGAACGGCGTGGTTTACCGTTAACAAGCAGTTGGTGGGTTATCTGGTTAGCGGAGATTTTGCTTGGCGGGGCGGTTTGAGGGGGCTCACTGGTCAGCTTTCTTATAGTGCTCCAAGCCTTTTTGCTGTTATGGGTCATGTCAATTCTAGTAACAGTGTTGATCCACCTTTCCCGTCTGTTCTCGCCTAATTTTGTTAGCAGTAATTCTCCAGCGAGTGTGGTTTCCTCCGAAAAGGGGTCAGTCTGGTACAGCGATTCGTATTGGCTCATTAGTTCACTGGATTCTGTCGACAGCCCCGCAATGTAAGATGTCCTGCAGCCCCTAGAGATGTGTCTTCGGGAGATTGTGGATACAATCTCAGCAAACTGGTCGTAGTTTTGCGGGATTGCCAAGACATTCCGGAGGGCATCATCAATCGACCGAGTAAACGACTCCCAGTCGGCCTTGGAGTAGTTGAAACGACGCTTAAAGGGTCACCTATAGGCTGGACCACGGGTTCGATGCAGCACATAATAGGTCTATGTTGAGTGCGAGGGATAGGCGAACATACGCTTTTGTTACACTGTGAGCTGATAGAGGAGCTGGCGAAGAGTAGGTCGGGGTTGTACCCACGTTTCCAGCGGCCACTATTAAAAGAAGTCGGTTGTTTGGCGTCATGTATTAGCGTCAGGTCGTTTGTCTCAGCCCATTCCTCGACTGCTTCTCCGCTAATGTCCGTATCATTGTAGCCCCAGTTGGAGCTACAGCTGTTGAAGTCACCGATTACAACTTTGCTGGGTTGGTTGCAGAAATTCTCAGGTGGGGCCAAATTAAATGTGGTGCCAGGAGGCTTATAAATGGAAGTGATGGTGCAGCTACCAACATCAACGGTGATAATCTCTATGCCGTTCTCGTTTGGGCACTTGGTAGATAGTATCCTTACGCCGGGAGCAGCAAACACTGCGTTACCGTGCTTTGGGTGACAGATCTCGGCAATAAGCGTAAGTCCAGGGGTGAGTGTCTCGATGAGTCTCTTGAACGCAAAGAATGTCGCAGTGAGTTTTGAGGTAGACATCAGAAAGAATTGCCGATTTGTCTTGTGAGAAACCTTCGATGCTAATGGAGACTACGCACAGAGCCGGTTTTATATGTGGACTTTGGATTGCCATCGTGGTGAAAGGATTTGCCAATTAGCGTGGCAACTCGCTGATTGCCCAGGGTGCGCCGGACGTATAATAAGCTCTATAGATACGTCGCTCGGGGAGGCTCCTTTCTTGCATCCCAATACGTTGATAAAAAATACGCTGATTCAATGCATTCAAGAATCAATAAGTTAAATATTTCATTTCAAATCTAGTTATTAGGACGGGTGTTCCTTTCCTAGAACTTTGTGCATTGGATGGGCATTTTAATTGTTGCAGTAACGATTACGACGAACTTTAATTTGTAATTTAGCTTCGAAGGCTTGTTCTCATGGGCTTTGCGTCTTCTTCTTTATGTTTAAACCTACTAACCGTTAAGACAGTCCCAATATTTCAACTTTTTTGAGTAGAACTGATGGTTTCTAAAAGATGCAAGCCCGTTTACTGACCACCAATGCCCCTGCAGGATGACGGGCCAGGAGCTGCCGGTGGAGGTGGAGTCGGGCGCCACGACGCGCTGCACGCTGGGCGGCAAGACGCGCGCGCTGCAGCTGCCCGCGCCGGCCGCCGCGCCCGCGCCCGCCGCGCCGCCCTTCACGCACGCGCACAACGTCATCACCTACCACCCCGCCTCCGCGCGCGCATAGCCCGCCGGCCGCCGCGCCCGCGCCCGCCGCGCCGCCCTTCACGCACGCGCACAACGTCATCACCTACCACCCCGCCTCCGCGCGCGCATAGCCCGCCGGCCGCCGCGCCCGCGCCCGCCGCGCCGCCCTTCACGCACGCGCACAACGTCATCACCTACCACCCCGCCTCCGCGCGCGCATAGCCCGCCGGCCGCCGCGCCCGCGCCCGCCGCGCCGCCCTTCACGCACGCGCACAACGTCATCACCTACCACCCCGCCTCCGCGCGCGCATAGCCCGCCGGCCGCCGCGCCCGCGCCCGCCGCGCCGCCCTTCACGCACGCGCACAACGTCATCACCTACCACCCCGCCTCCGCGCGCGCATAGGCCGCCCGCCCTTCGTCCGAGCTGCGGGAATAACAAAACCTAAAGACAATTTATTCTCGTACTTAAACAGCGTCCAAATTCAATCGACATTAATTTCAAAAACGTTTCCAAAATGCAGGTACATTACAGACATTACGTTTAATTTTTTTGTTGACAGAAACAAGAGAGATTTAATTAGGAACTGGTTTTTAAATCCGTATTCGTAAAGAACTTTGTTTATAGAGCTCTAAATTGTTATCTGATAACTTTTAAAGTTGTAAACAAGAAAACATCGCACAGCGTTCTTTTGACGGCACTAAAAAGGAAAGTTGTACGGATAAAAACTCACACTCGATGTGATAGAATGCGTAATCAACCAGTCATTTCCTGTTGTAGTGACGGGCAACGCTTTTATCGATAACTAGTTGTAGCTATTTAACTATAATGGTGCAGCGACTTGGGTGTTATTTGTGCATGTAACGAGTAACATATGACATAGTTCTTAAAAAAAAATAGAGCCATTCAATGAAAATGAATTATTAATATGGGCCATCTTATTCGAAACTGCTCTAGCTAGATTTAACTGCAGTATTTTGAAGTCTATGTTACATGGATATTCAACCTCTATTGTTGTATCGTGGACGAAGTGCTTTAGGTGATAACGCCTAGTGGCGTTCAAAAGAAATAAAAACCTAATAAAATGTAAGAAAAAGTTACTAAAATATTGTTGACAATCGAAGAAATTTTATTAAAGGCTTGACAAATTATGGTAAAGACTGTGGATAGTGGCTTAAACAATATGTTGCATATATAACTATATTGTGATCATGCTCTACATGAATTTACCCTCTAATTATAAAAAAGTATTTATTAATTAACCCTCTAAATATAAAATTATAAAAACATTAAAAATAATTAAGTGGACAAAATAAATGAATAACAGCATTTTAGCTAAATGTTAATAAAAACAACACTTTAATAATTGTATTATTGTAAAAAGATGTTGTGGAAAATGGTAGTGACTTATTACTAATATTAGAGTGAGAAAGGCATATTTTATAGTTATTATTCTAATTAATAGTCTACAAATAATATTTGCAGTATCTGTGTTATACATTATAATTTACAAATACATTTATGATACATAAAGTTTGAAAAACAAATAAGGACGAATATACGATCGAAATTAATTTACAAACATTAATTCGTTTAGGATTTGAATTCGCGACTTTTTATTGCCAGACAAAACCTGGATAACCTCGCGTCCAAATAGAAAGCTATAGTCGCGTTCATATCACCTTACAAAATATTTGTATTTTTACGAGATGTTAAATTTACATGATACGCGTGCGACGCAGGAACCAGACGGAAAGATGAAAAATACATAATATTTGACTGATATGTGGCATTTGATTAGCAAACTAGCGGCCTTGTGTATTTTAGAAGTAAGTTTAAGTACCTTATTAACTTATTCGAGAAATGTTAACGGTAGTTTTTTTATTTAGCATAGTAGAATAGTTTGTTATATTTTTTTTCTTTGTTTTGTATGATAATGGCAACACTAAAAGCTATTGAAAAAATTGATAATCCATTTTTAAGTCTCAATTGATTTATTTCCACCAATGATAGGATTTGAACAATTTAAACCCTATTGTTATTAACGACAAACTCGTATATTTTGTTAATAAATATTAATGATATAGAGCTAAATAAAATGAAGTTGATGCCAACACCTTTTGATAGCGTTGTTAATTGGCACTTAGCGAGACACAGCGTAGCTTGTGAACTATATGCTTAGTTACATATGCATAGCTAATAATGTTGTTGTTATTAAATAAAGTATATAATACGTACCTTAAATATTATGTTAATAATTATTTTTTGATGATTTTTTATTAGTGTAAAGACATCACATAAATTGTAAATAGATTTTTAAAACGCACTTTTACATAATAAAATGTACAGTCAGTAAAATAATAATGTTGAACAATTAAATGTGGTACTAAAATAATAAATTGTTACTTTATAGTTCACTGCTAGAATTTCTCCCACCCTGTATATGAGCGAGGGTGATGTTAAAGTTGTATCGCTACTACAATGAAATAATGTTTTTCATAATAAGTAACTTTTTACAAAGCGCACAAACAAATAATTAAATAATATCCAATGATTTTTGTAATGTAACTAATTCCCGTGGTTTCTAAGCGTAGAAAACGTAGGAAAATAAATTAACCCTTTAACCGCCCCAGTCGGATTAATACGACAAATGTTGTCGTGCCCGTGCCGCCTGAGTCGTGTTTATACGACTGAGAATCTATGTTCGGATTTCGTTGTTTATGTAATTGCAAGACCATATTCGTCTGAAATAAAAGTTTTTTTTTTATGAGTTGGGCGCTGGAGGCACGCCAACTGATGGCGGTTAAAGGGTTAATGAATTGGCACGAGTGTCAGAAATTTAGTCAGTTTATTGAGATGGTATGCACATAGAGCGTATACGTACGTAATGTTACGAGTCACTAGCCACTAACTGGCTGAGCCAGTTACCTGGCAACCCTGACCTCGGATGCAACCTATAATAAAGAAAACACATACTAATAAGAAATACTAACTACCGTGGTCATCATATGTGTGAGTAGGACAGGGAACGGAACGGAATTACTAAAAACTATTTCCGTCTTGCTCTCAGGTTTGATGACAGCACGTGACGCGAACGCTTGAAAACATATACCGTTGCCAGGTCACTGCTCAGTTAGTTGTTGGTTATTTAGATGTTGCTAGTCGATCTCTTTCTTAGTACGCGTTAATATAACGCGTAGTTACAGAATAGGTCGAATTCGCACTTGAATTTAAAGTTTTTATCTTGTTTTAGACGACTATGGCCATATTAGGAATATAATTGGCTATTTGAAAAGGTAGTCAATTACGTTACTTTTTATGAACTGTCAAAACGCGCCATTTGTATGAAATGTAACAATGTGACATCATAGATTTTTTAAATCAAATGGAATACTTATTAGCATTAAATGCAATATAACAATTACATCTTCGCATTATATTTAATTTATGTACGGTGATGGAAGTTTTTATGACGAGCGATCTTTTTCCATGTGATTTCATATTTTACTTTTGACCGATTCAAATAGTCAATTTGTATATATTTGTATTTGTATTGTTTAAATATTATGATTTAAGCGGCCGTACAAGTCCTGCGGTCGCATAGGGAGGTGATGCGAGAATGAGAAGGACGAATATCGCCATCCCTCTTGTGCTGGCTCTGTAATATCTATAGACATAGTCGTCTACAACTGGGATTACAATGTGATGAATAGCGCACAGTGATGTATTTTATTTATTAACTTAGTTCAGTATTACATGTAGCATAGACAAATAAGGCTTACAGTTATTAGTGACAGAATTTTAACAATGTTACTATGAATTTATTTTTTTAATAATATTTAAATGAAATGATATATGAAAGTTTTTATTACATTTTTGTTTAAATATTCCTGGTGGCCCAAAATTTTCTCTGGAAGAAAAAACTACATAAAAATCAACCAACAGTTATAATGACTAAAGTTCTGTCAAAAATAACTTCAACAAAGGCCATGAAGGCAATGTTAACAGCGAGTTATTCTAGTTATATGTATATAGATGTTATTATTTGTATCGAGTGATAGTACGTGCCTTGTTGTGGTGCCATGAGATTCGCAATGTGTTGATTAAAATAATTTTACACTTTATACATGACTTTTCTTTAGAAACTCCTCAGTTGGTCTAATGGTTGCAAGCGATACTGCTTAGTATGTTGCCTTAGGTTCGGTTCCCTAGTCGGTCTTTTTTTTTTCTTTTTTGAGGGTGGGAAATCATCCAATGAGTTCTCCCGCTCTGGGTGGAGCAGAAGGGAGTGTCAGACTCTTACTGACTAAAACCCATCCATGTTCCTTCCGTAGCCCTTTATGTTCCGGGGTGGCGGTAACCCTTTCGGACAGTCCCGCTTACCTGGCAGGCCTGACATCTCTTTGAGGCGCGCATGGAACATGTAAGCGCTGGCCGGCACGGGCCTGGTCCTGATCGGGCGGTGAGCTGTCCATTACTCACCGCCCGCAGGCCCGCGCCCACGTTGACTGGGAGTCGTCACGTGGCTTCCGACGCCCGGGGCGTCGCCCGCAGGGGCTGGGACGGGAGGACCTTTTCCTCTCCCATCCCGCCACCTTCTTCGCGAGCATGACCGCTTCGCAGAAGCAGGTGGCTATGGCCTCTAACTCCCTTTCGCTCCGGAACATGGCTTGCACCAGGGCTGGGCGCGAGAGGTCGCCGCCAATCGCCTCTACGAGGACACGGCGGTGCTTCGCCCAAGCGGGGCAGATCTCCACCGTGTGCTCCACCGTATCCTCTGAGCGATCCTCGCAGTCCCTAGTCGGGCTAAGTTAGTGTTTATAATTTGGAATTTCTCAGTAGCAGCCCGGAGCTTTGATTCGAGTCCGTTTGATGGCAATAGCCTCGGCCTAAACATAACATAACAGGCGAAATGAGGTAAATATTAAACTTCATGTCCAAAAACTCGACTGTACAGTACTCCCAAATTAATAATGCACATGCAGATCTTCGCTAATTGTCGTATTCCCGGAAACACCCGAATCATTGAATCGTTCGAGTCCTTAACAATGCACTTGCATTTTGCACCTTGCTCGAAAGAAATAGGAGTCAATATCATGTGTACACAATCGAAAACAATTCGGGCGGTCGGCGGTCAGTCAAAGGTCCGTCAGTCGTCTTGTAACATTGGTGGTGACTGCACGTGTTCTCTTCTATTATATATTCTGTCTGGAATTATATAGAGCTGCTATTACACACCCTTCTTGGTTTTGTTTTCAAAAGTGAATTTAATTTCAACTATAATTATCTTATTCAAATTTAAATAGTTAATTTAGTAAAATATGTAAATATACTAAAATTTTTCACGTTTTTTCAATATTAAAAAATTAAAAATACTACTCTGTCAAGAAAGTACCGGGAAAAGATCAATAATACACAAAATGTCTGTTATTCATCCAAATTTATTTTATCACCTTCAAAGTATGCTCCTTTAGAAACGATACACTTGCGCCAACGAATAATCCATTCATCAAAACATTTTTTAAACGCTGCTTCCGGAATTGAGTTCAGTTCTCGCCGCGAATTCTCCTTTATGTCTTCTATCGATTGAAAACGGGTGCCACGAAGTGGTAATTTGAGTTTAGGAAAAAGAAAAAAGTCAGCAGGAGCCATATCTGGTGAATATGGTGGTCGCTGGATGGTATTTGTTGAGTGTTTGGTCAAAAATTCGTTCACAATGATAGCATTGTGCGAAGGCGCATTGTCGTGGTGCAAAATCCAAGAATTTTCTTTCCACAAATCTGGCCTTTTTCGTCGAATTTGCTCTCTCTTCGCCGCATAACGCTCAAATAATATTCTTTATTTACCGTTAGACCTTCCGGTAAGAATTCAGAGTGAGTTTTCAGTCACTATTTTCTTCACTTTTGCGATGTTAACTTCAGTTGCAGACGTTGACGGCCTACCAGAGCGAGGCAAATCTTCCATCACATCTCGACCGCTTTTGAACGCTTTGAACCACTCATAAGCACGAGTTTTTGATAAAGTCGATTCACCGTAAGCTTTCTGTAACATTTTCAGTCACTCCGAACACGAAATTCCATTGGCGATGCAAAATTTAAGACAAACTCTTTGTTCGATATTTTTGTCCATTATGAAATTCGCAATACACACTATATATGATATAACTAAAACCAGCACTGTATTTAATATAAATAACAGATGCAACTCAAACTACGCGCCAAAATGGAAAACAGTTGTGCCAATCTAACAACTACAAAAAAACAAAAATTTGAATTTGGAACCATAAACAAACCATCCATTCCCGATACTTTTTTGACTGAATGTACCTACGTAAAATACATATTAAGTACTAGAAAAACATTTTAAAAATCACATTTGGGCTTACATAAATTATAGCTCGCTATTTACTTACATGGAATTAATGAATCAAATTTCGTTACTGATAAATCAATATTTATCTCTTTTAGGACAAAACACATAATCTTACTAAATTATGCATGAAGAAAATGCACTTAACCACTCTATATACATATCGTCTTCCGACGCTCGGGGAATACGACCGTTGCCGAACAGTGGCGAAGATGCGCATTATCACTTTTGGAGACCTGTACCTATAATTAAGTAGATATTTATTAAAAACTAAAGAAAATTTTAAAGTTCGCTTAGTTTGGGTGATACCTCTTGGTAAGACTAGATGTCTGACTTACGGGCTTCTGACGATCTGTAACAACTGTCAAGATCCACGCATGACAAATGGACCGACTAAGACCTGACATCGACATAGGTAGATAATACTTGTATTACTTCAGAAAGTGCATTAGGGAAAAGCATTATTTTTGGCTATTGTTATATTCATGTTATAGTCATATTTAAATAACTCATGCCTCTGCAAATAATGCATAACACTGAACAGACTAAGATTTGGAACTTGGTGCCTAGTACCTACCTATAATTACACGTAGCTATTAGAGGCTGGGACCAGAGTTCAAACTAAAGGGTTGTGGAGGTCAGATAGGCATTGTAAAATACTGGTATTTAGCTGCATCCAGTTACACTGGAAGCAGATCGATATATTATGACCAAAAATGCATTAACTATATTACGAAAACAACATTATTTGGCTTTTGCTTAAACTGCAACTTTTAATAACGGATAACTTGGAACGGACTAAGATTTAAAACTCGTCGCCATAGTAACTTTGTTCAGCTTAAAGATGTATTAAATGTAGCTATTGGAAGGTGGAAACAAAATTTGCATCCTCCTTTGAAGAATACAGTCACGAAGATTAACAGACTCACTAACATAAATGTGTACAGCCCCTACTGTACTATTTTCCCTATCTGCAACAAAATCGAGTCAACGTAAAAATTGCAATAAGCAACAATTTATTAAAGTCCACTTCTACGCCGTAGCGCCGTAGTACGTAGCACGCGTAGGGCGGAATATATAAGCTAGGGCGTTCGGGCGCCGCCCGGCAGTTGACGTGAACGCATCGCGCCATCGACGTCTCCCTCATAGCCGTCTGCCTACCCCTGAGATTGTTACAGGTATGAATATATGTTTTTTATTTCGTCTTTGATTTGATCAATGTGTATATTTTGGTCTTTCTTCTCAGTGTAAAAGTGTATCGTATACAAACTGAACCCTACTTATAATATTATTATTTATCATTTAAAGGTGCAGATTGCCTTTAGATAGATTAACTGAATTTTAAATTAATGTTATAAAATGGCCCCTGTTATTGCATCTAGGCTTGTTATAAAAAACGTTCACACAAAGATTCTACACTGTTTCTTCTTAAACAATAACTAACACAATTTTGTTTCACTGTCAGTGATAGTAAAATCTTTACAAACTATTGTTTCAAACAAATTAGCGAAAGAATTGCCCTAGTTCTTTTCAAGTTTCTGGGGTCTAGATTTCACAAGGTTTTACTGATCTTGGATTTACCAGTTCTTGTCATCATGCACGTAATACAAAGGCGCCGATACTCCTTTTACTACACTAAGTGTTTTACGAAAGAATGTTTCATCATTGGACCTTTCTCAGTAGCACCCTGGAGTCTGTGCCCGGTTGATGTCAATAGGCTCGCCCCCTATAGTATTTAAACATGGTGGCACCTCTGCCTAACCCTTTGGGAAAAAAAAGTCGTGATGTTAATCATGTATACGTTTTCTACTAAAGAAATGTACCTAGATATACACCTAGTTGTGATACTCGCGTACCTACTTATCAAGTAGAACTCAATACCAAACACAACAAGTGGTCTAGCTAAATCGGGATCCGCCCACGACAACCACTTTCCTTAAAGTTCAACATCTAGGGTGTAAAAGCTATTTATAGAACACTCAAGTGCTAGTATTTGACACTCTGTAATAAGAAATTTCTTATACTAAGTTAAAACTTAAAAGCGGTAAGAATTTCGAAAGCTTTGCGATTTTGGGACAATTCCCACGGTGTTACATATTATTAATATATAAACAGCTCTATTTTCTAAAAACCACGACGATAAATCTGACGTGATATGGTATAAGCACCCTTATTGCAATCATGCATCTAACATGTTGATATTTTTTATACCTCAGATAGGTTAGTCACCCACTCACTATTATATTAGTAAGGATAGTAGGTGTAAGTTTAAATAAATAAATAAACAATCTGCTAAGCAACGCCTTTGTTCAGCTGTTCAACTGGACGGTCATGGAAGCTACTCGAATTCAAAATGTAATCACAGTCCACTAATAATAGATGGATAAGTTAAGAGTAGCTGGGTATCCAGGATTTTTTGCAACCCTCTAAATTTCCCACAGATAAAAGTTTTAACTATCATTCAGCTTTTCCTTCAACATTCTGAATAACAGGAATAAGGTCAGGGTGTATTGTAGGTACGGTCATCAAAAAAGTCCTTTACCGTGGTCTCCTTTATAAATCATCAAAATGGACATTTATTTTCAATTATTTATCTATTATTTACGTATTGACTAAAATAGATTTTATATTAATTAAAATGCTCAAAAGAGTCTGACGAATTGTATTTTATTTCATAAAATGATTCGATAAACTGCATATCTTTCAGAATTTCACACAATAAGTAATAGCTGGAACTAATATGTTTAAATTTTGCATTTTTTTTTAAATTTTGCCCATTAACTAAGATTTCGAAAAATGTCGGCTATTTTACCAGTTTAGTTGGTACTTACTGTAGGTACATTACAGTAACGTACTCAACGTTACATTAATAATGCTGGGATTAGTTAAAATAGGACGCTTCCGCAAAAGTCCTTTCAATAATCATTCACTAGATATCTAGTTTGCTGTCAGCAATTTATCAAACCGATGCTTTTCCCGACTTTTCACTTCACAAAGTTTTGATGCTTTGCAGACAAAGTCTAAGGGTAATTTATAAAATGACCGACTGAAATAAATTTAATAATGTGGGTTTCATTAGTCTATCTTTCGTAGACCTTTTCATAGTCAAAGTTTTATTTCAATAATGAATGATTCTTTGATCCTTGCTTTACTTTGAAAGGCTTTCGTTAAGAACAAGCCTGCAACCACTACGCATTTAAAATAAGTATACCAAATTGAAAGCAAATTGTGCGTCATGTAAATTGTACAATCCTCACACAGATAACTGACATAATATTAACCAATCAGTTTGCGAAAATTTCTTAAACCACCACTGCCTATCAAACAATCCATCAAGTTAGTTAGCTAGCAAATTACACGCATTCACGCGCTTTATACGCATTCAAATAAATAAACTTCAAATTTATCTCAACATTGAATCAAAATATCATTCAAACTACCTACATGAAACATAGTAGGTAACTAGCTATAGGTACAAAGAGCTCAACAAGGTTTTCAGTCGAACACAGCACACAGCTACTGGTAATGACCTTGAAGCTTCAATCAATACATTGCATACACACCAACAATACGCAGGTATGATTTACATGGAGGCGGTATAAACACAGATGCATCTCGGGAATGGGCGAGGCCGCGGACGGCCGTTAAGGGTAGGTTAGGCTACAGTTGGCCGTGTTTCATTCTTCTAGGTTTTGTTCGGACATGAAATGAAGGTTTTTATGTATACTTATTGCTGTACATAATGATAGCAATGAGTATACAGAGAATTTTTGTCTGAATGTCTGTTTGTGATGATGTTCCAAAGTCAAATCATTTATTTCAAATAGGCCAAGAAAGGCACTTTTGAAAGTCAAATTGAACAAGAAATAGAATTGCAATGTATGTTCCGGTTTGGCACAAAAACGGATGAATGGATATGGATGAAGTTTCGCACAAAGATAGCTTATAAACTGGGTTAACACATGGGGTAATTTTAATCTCGGTTGTAGGTACGACATCCACGCGGGTGAAGCTGTGGCAAAAGCTAGTAACATTATTAACTTTCTATTAAGCCTCCACTCCTGGAATACTGCTCCCAAAAACTTGCAGTTTTTATGTTTATTTCGGCATAACTCTTTGATTTTTTCATTACTTACTTAAAAGCAGTGATAGCCAAGTGGTGTGACCGCCGGACTGCCAAGTCATAGGTCTCGAGTTCGAACCCAAGGCACGCACCTCTGATTTTTCGGATTCATGTGCGTATTGTATAATTATCACTTGCTTAAAATCGGTGAAGGAAAACATCGTGAGGAAACCGGCATGCCCGAGAGATATTTCTCAACAGCATGTGATGCTAAGTCAGAGGCCCCTGGGCAGCATTAAAACTCTGACACCAGGTTAGTCACTAACCACACGAAGAAGAAGAAGAAGAATTACTTACCAATTGGCTCTCGTTTTGAATAACAATAGTTTCATAATAATGTCTCTCATTCACTTTATTATCCGCATTTCCAAGATTTCCCTTAGGTACCTATCTATAGGTATACTTATAGGTATGTAGATACCTCCCTACCTACTGTGCCACTGTGAGTCTGTGGATAGCTAGAAAATTCAATTGTGATTCTTCCAATTACGCTGCAAGCCTGCAAGCCGAGATCGACTTGGGAATCCTAATTTGATTTTTGAAAAGCTCTAAGTTAAGTTTGTGTCAAGGACGCGCTTATTGGCTCTTAGCAAGAAATGTTGTAGATATTAGATTCCAGCTCAGCAATGATATTGCGATGACTTCCTGAGTTCTTAACTGCGACACAGCGTACTGCGATAGAAAACATTTTGAATATTTTAGTTTGTGAAAACTTTCCCTTAACAGGCTTCAATGTATTTCCGCTATAAATAGAAATACGTGGAAGCTCATGCGCGGAATGAATTCAACGTAGAAATGAAATGAAATATTTTTTATTATTTGTTTGTTGGACTTTATTGGAAACGATATTGATTACAATATATGCTCGCTATTATTCTTATTATTAATAGCAGACTGTAGATGTTTGACAGATGAAGATAATTAAAAATCGTATAACAACTTATTCTATCCCTGGTTGTTGTTACATTATTAAAGACTAGCTTTTGCCAGCGGCTTCGCCCGCGTGTTTGTAGGAAATTATCCCACGAGAACCGTATATTTTTCCGGGATAAAAAGTATCCTATGTGCTATTCTAGACTATAATCTATCTCTGTGCCAAATTTTAGCCAGATCCATTCAGTAGTTTTTGCGTGAAAGAGGAACAAACATCCATCCATCCATCCTCACAAACTTTTGCATTTATAATATTAGTAGGATTGAAGTTTGTGTAGATACCTTGTTTAGCCTTTATAGGTATTGCACAGCACCCAAGGAAAGCGGAAGAAGCGAACTATCCCGAGCTACTTCAGGACCGGAACCTGAAGTAGCTCGGGATAGCTCGCTTCTTCTCTTCTTCTATCCCGAGCTACTTCAGGTTCCGGTCCTGAAGTAGCTCGGGATAGCTCGCTTCTTCCCCATCACCTTTTAAAGCAGTATTATATTGATACTACATAGTTCCGTTTCCCTGCCCTCCAAAAGAAAGAAAAAACGTATATTTGAGGCCAAAATGACGCAGAAAGAAAAAACAAGTTGTGGAAAATATGGGTCACTGCCGTGTTATCACCCCTTCCCCACTATGTACCTGATACCTCATCGAAGAATACCAACATAAACTTAAACTTAATTGTTCTAGAAACCGATTTCGACGCCAAAATGATGAAGACACTCGCATTTTGTATGCTGCTGCTCGCCTTTGGCGCGGCCTTTGAGATGTACGATGAGAACCGCGCTTTCGAGATGGACCACGGTGGAGATGAGAACTACAACGTAAGATAACTGAAGTTAGAACAAAACTAGGGTTTAAACAGGCGCTTAGGCCTTCAGGTATCACGTGACGACTCCCGGCCACACGTGACGACTTCCGGCCACCGTAGGCGCGGGCCTGCGGACGGTGAGTAATGGGTGACTCACCGTCCGATCAGCAGACCCGTGCCGTACGGCGCGTATATGTTCCACGCGCGCCTCAAAGAGATGTCAGCATATGAAGGGGCCCCTCAGGGCCAAGCCTGCCGGGTAAGCGGGATTGTCCGAAAGGGTTACCGCTACCCCGAAACATAAAGGGCTACGGAAGGAACATGGATGGGTTTTAGTCAGTAAGAGTCTGACACTCCCTTCCGCTCCACCCAGAGCGGGAGCAGTCATTGGTTGATTTCCCAGCCTTAAAAAAAAAAAAAAGGCCTTCAGGTATTTTATTCCGGCGACCTACCTATAAAATCCTGTAAAACAGGATCTCACATGTGATAGTGATAACCACATTTACCAGATCTGAGATATCTACTTTGATAATCTTGGATGAAATTAATAAAGTGATGGACAGCTTTTCCTTACTTACTTATAGTTATTGGGAAATTGGGTCTCGAGTTCGAACCCTAGGCACGCACCTCTGATTTTTCGGATTCATGTGCGTATTGTATCACTTGCTTAAAATCGGTGAAGGAAAACATCGTGAGGAAACCGGCATGCCCGAGAGATATTTCTCAACAGCATGTGATGCTAAGTCAGAGGCCCATGGGCATCATTAAAACTCTGACACCAGGTTAGTTACTAACCATACGAAAAGAAGAAGAAGATTGGGAAATTTAGTGTAGCGTGGTCTGGGTAGCTATCACACTTGTTTCGAGTTCAGCGTGTTCTGTGGCCACGAGCGACACGCATCTTGCGACAGCCGACAGCTACTGCGACGCAAACTGACCAAAGAATTTGTTGAGAGCATGCTACGGGTCAGCGTGACGAGGCGTCGCATTCGCAAACCGCTTCGAGACCGTGAGCGGGGCCTTAGTGTGCAACAATTTGAACGAAATGCCATCATTATTACCAAAAATGAATTTATTCTTCGAATTCACCAGGCAGAGACCTACGACTACCAAGAATTGGGCCGGTACTGGCCTGGCATCCGCGAAGATGCCGCGCCGAATCTGATGCTGAACCAGCTTTTCAACTGGCTGCAAAACAAAGATGATGCCCGTCTTCATATGCGTTACAGGTTGGTACGTTTTAAATTGTAACTCTACTCGCTACTCTTTCTAATAAGACTAATTTTTCAGGCCAAAGTACAGCGTAGTGGACAACCCTCTAGCCGGCTACGGTCATGTGCCATACTACGATGTGGATTATAAAAATGTAATGGCTAAGAGGCACGCTGGAAATACTTACCGCAAGGTGAAGCCAGAAACCCCCATACCAGCTCAAGATGATGTCAAGATAGTTCGGAAAGGTTACTAACCACGAACCAATCCTTCAAATTCTATAGAATCCAATAGGTACCCTAAGTAGGTATACCGTTACTGTCATAGTTCTTCTTGGAGTAGTTAGGTACAGTCAGGCTCAAAAAGATGTACACATCGACAGTAATTCATTTTATGTCCACAATTTGTGTTCCATATTTTATTCTGAATATTTTTGAGTCAGTGTCTTGTGTCGCTACAATTAAGTATATAAGTATCTACCCAATGTTACGTCTGTGCCAATGTGTATTGTCAATGTTTTGTGGCTAGGTAGGTACCTACAAAATTAATTCCTTTTGATCTACATCAACAACCCAAATTACCTATCTACCTACCTATTCATTCAATTACCCCCTTACCCTGCAGGTAATTTAATGAAAAAGATGATGGGCAACTAGGTATAGGTACCTAAAAAACCTTGCAAGAATAGGTTCTTGCAAGGTTTTTTTCTAGGTATTATCTCAAAATGTATGCTTACCTATTTTAATTAAGGATTTAAGTACTGTTTTGTCCGTTTTATGAATATGCTATGAAGAATGCAGATAATTAGAAAACCTAAAAAGTAAAAACTAAGTACCTACGTTTTTATTATTAATAGAAATAGTTATAAATACCTATACATAATTATGTAGGTACCTAGATATTGTTTTGTAATTCATTTTTTTCTAATTGTGTCATCTATTATTTTTAAGTTAAAGTGTATAGGCAGATTTAATTACGTACTATGTAGATATACGTCCTATGTAGATAGGATTATTTTTTTATTTGATATTATGATTATTAGACCAAAGAAATACGTATAAATAATTATAAATTTCCTTGAAAAAATAAGTATTTCGGTACAGTAGGTATCTTAGAGCATTAGTAGGTATGGATGAAAGTAAAATGGTTCTTGTCGTGTGTTTAATTACTTAAATAAATGAGTTTTCACTTTACACAGTGCGTATTTTATTTATGATCTTTCAGACTTATTGTTAGTGAACCTTATTGGAGTAGAATTTAGACACAAATAGACATGAGAAGCGTAAGCTTCATATGAATGCATAGAGCTTACGGATAGGAACATAATTATATTTTTTCTCTCGGCAATCAGAGAAACAACAAATGAACAAGTCAACCAGAGAAGTATTTATGATTGTAATCGTCATAATTACGTTAATACATATTATGGTCGCGAATCATAATTATCTTGATCAAGTTACAATCTGAAACTAATCTGCAAATTGCAAAAAACGCGAGAAAGATTTTCGTGATTACGCATTCACCTTACATTATTGTGATCGTTGCCGTTTAGATTACTTTTCTGTGAACGCAACCATAGATGATGCAATATTTGACATTTTGTCATCGGATTCGATTATTAGGGACGCCAATAGTTTCAATCGTTATCGACTTACATTTTAATATAACTATAAATGTATGTTGGTTGATTTGATTAGGATTAATTAATTGATGTAATGATATGATGTAATATAAATAAAATAGTGCATGAGCCTGTAAGTAATTGTTGCACTTACAAATGTATATGTATGCTTTTAAATGAAATGTAACGTGTAAACAATTGTAGGCTAACCTAAATAAATAAATTAAATTCACTCAATCATTTTCAAATAATCTAGCAGATTTTTGAAGTGAAAACTTCTGTAGGCACGTTTACCGATTTTTGGTTGGGGAAGTCTTATGAGTTCACGTCGACATGATTGTTTAAACAGCATAAAGCTGTAGCTTAAGCTAGATTGTCCATAAGGGTTACCGCTACCTCGGAATATATAGGGCTACGGAAGGAACATGGATGGGTTTCAGTCAGTAAGAGTCTGACACTCCCTTCCGCTCCACCCAGAGTGGGAGAAGTCATTGGAAGATTTCCCAGCCTCAAAAAAAGTATAACTGTAGCTATACATATCTAGTTTTAAGTTTTCACTTCTGTTGGCCATGAGTCTCTGTTTTTTTGTATAATTTTGTTTAATTCTGTATTAGTGGCCATAAGTATGATCACACCTTTCTGACAAATTCTGTATTAATTTTATAATATAAAGTCTCGTTGTATATTTGCCTGAATCCACGCTTTGGGTCGCCCCAAAGCGTGTATTCAACTAGTTTCAATTTGGTAACTGATCGTTTTCTTGACAATTCGATGGTTTAATTAAAATTACCTTGAATTATTTTTGGATCACGAACTCTAATTTATATGACAGCAAATAAGACTTTTTCTCAAAACTTTTATCGACACCTCTCCGTGGACCATCCCTATTTTAAAATGTCAGTCAGCGAAAATATCTCAGCTGTCAATCTGTCAAAGTCAATGTCAGTTTCACGTTTCACTATAAGTTGCCCCTGTGCCGCTATGGCTTTTAAAAGTAAATTTTAAATAGTATAGTGTATACTCCTCGAACTGGTTCCAGTACAGTCTGCGACAAAAATTACTTAATTCTATGATAACTTTCACACATTTGCATGGTGTGTAAGCAAATTATGTACAGATAGGTTAGGTTTTTTTATTGGTTTCTGAAAATGTCTTTTCCGGGTGATCATTTAATGGAAAACTATGAACCTGTGCGTGGCCGTGATGACCAGAGCCTCACAGTGCAACAAGCATATGCCGAAGGTAAGTTGTTACTTATTTCACCTTATAATTTATTCAAAAACGTGGGGACTTCAACTCTTTAATTTATGAGTTCAGTTGGTTGAGTTGCTATGGGTTTGTGACGTGGCTTAAGATATTTTGGGGTTACTGTATGTAGTATGTAGGTCTAATTTTTATTAACATTCTGAACCAATTGAAGAAAATACATAATTTTTTTTTAATTAAAAAAAAATCATGTATTTTTTTAAATTTTAATTTAGTACATAACTGCTGGGTTGACGCATGTTTTTGCATAAATACGCACATTTCTATATCATAAAATGTTATCGGTCGTATGGTTTTTTATTGTCGTATGGTTAATATAAAACCCACACAAATTTAGTTTTCCTTAAACATAAATGGAGCACAATTTTAATGATCACAATTGCCACTTGAACTCTAGAAGATAACTGGCTTTTTTTTGTAAAGTCTCCTGCTATAAGTACAGTTCACAGAAGTCGATGTCAAGCGGCTCGGGTTGAAGTTAAACCTGTAAATATTAAGACACCACAGAATTATTATCCACATAATTTTTCTTTCAAACTCAAAATCAAAGTATTTATTTCAAATAAACATTTATTGGGCACTTTTGTATTGGTCAGTCAGAAAGATGAAACTATTACAAGTGCCAATTCCAATGTATAGAGGGTTCTATTAGACTACATCATTATCATATCACCATAAAATATTTATTTTCAATAAAATTATTCATAAAATATTTTATTTCAAAATATTATTTTAATTTAGTAACATTCCTGAAAGACCATGATCTTAAAGGACTTTACTGCCCATGTTGTGCCAGATATACATTTAGGTACTGCCAAACTTTGAGCCTATGATAATGATGAGTTGGTGAATCCTATTTAAATAAAAGGAGAACTGTTCATCGGTTGCAGTTCTAAACAATAAGCTGCTATAGTGAAAGTCTCCAACTAGCTACAATCAATCTGCCTACAGTTAATATTTTATTTATTTATTTATAAAACATAACTTTATACCTGCAATCCCTGAACGATAGGTACAAAGTTACCTAGTACATTTACATTGCTAGTTATGTTTAAATCCAATGTAATAGGGGGCGAGCCTATTGTCATCAACCTGAGACATTTCCCTTTCTCCAACCTGGGAATCAATCCCAGGACGGAATGCTCAGTAGTAGTGTTTGCGACCACTAGACCAACTAGGCAAACTATTTATTAATATTTTACTGTTTACATCATGATTCACACATACAAGTTAATGCAAGTAAACATAAAAATAAAGTTAAAATTAAATATAACTGGGCAAAGTAAATAAAACATAAAATACTATCTGCAATGCTGTCTGTCAGTGTCCAGTACTTATACTAACCAGTTCAAAATGCAATAAATAATTTAATTTAATTGATCAATAATTTTACAATTCATGTCTGTTTAAAACAGTTAATTGATATCACATATCACTAAATTGGCATAATCTGTGACAGATAATACTTTAGACAGATTATCTGTCTAAAGTATTCATCATTCCAACATATTAATGATATCTTGTATCAGTCCAAAGTTAAAATAATTTTATTGCTTAACACGTTGAGCGCCAACGCGGTCACCGGTGACCGCAAACAATAGTTTTTCTATTGTGTCTGCTGCGTGGCAGTTAATGACTTAAGGGTGTGATGCAAATTCAAAATTCTAATTTTCCGCGAAATCCTTTTCTTTTCTTACGTTTTTTTTTGCAATTCGTAGGTTTCAGTATCAGGTTCTATGTGGATCAAATTACAAAAATCAAAATCAAAAGTCATTTATTCAAATTAGGCTGAAGATCAGCACTTTTTGAAGGTCAAAGTTACATAAGACAGTCCCCCAAAAACGCCCACCCTTCACCACTTCCTAGTGCTTTAGCTGGGAAGAAGAAGTGGCGCAACAAACTCCCCAGCAGCACAGCTGTCTGTTTAGTTGGAAGAACTTGACTCTACACATTTATCGTATGAGAAGTAATTAACATTACGAAACACATCACTTTAAAATCAATCATTTGCCACATGTCAGCTAGCACACGTCAATATACCAATTAAAACATTAAAACTGACTGTATTCGAGCGTAAATTAAAAAAAAAAAGTGCCTTCAGGTAAAAGTGTGTGCCCGCTTACAGTTGCAATACTGTACTATGTCCATACAGCCGTAACTCGAAGTTACAAATGATAAACTAGGACCATCGAAGTAAAATCAATCAATTAATTGCTAATGATACGATTTGCAACCATTTAAATGAAGCATAATTATAATCAGCCTGGCTATAATGTTCCCACTGATGGGACACAGGTCTTCGAAAGAGAGTGGGCCGTAAGCCACGACGCGGGCCCAGTGCTTGTTGGTAGATGTCACATGTTAAATGTGTACTCGTATTTATAAAATTAAAATTATTAAACTCATTGATACTTAGGGGGTTCCTAATTATGTATCATTCAATTGAGTAATATGTACTTAAAGAGTTGTATTGTTGATTATAATGGTTATAATTATGTATAATATATACCTATAGTTTTTACGATCGCTAATCGTATTATTATAATAATAAAAAAAACAAACTGACACTTTTTTAACTGACACTGAGCTGTGAATTGCAAAAAACGTAAGAAAATTTGAATTTCGCGGGCTTCGTCATCTCGTCTCCCTTAATTTCATGAACTAAAGAAGCTGTTTGTGTTCTGAAGATATTAAATATCTGGCCTTGTTCTTACGAATTAGTGTCATGTATGTACCTGTATATTTTATTTGTATTCGATATAAACAGTGCAGGGTGTAATATAATAAAGCAAGTTCGGAGGTTAGGGTTACTTATTCTGGAGTAACTGTTAAGGAGGGAAAAATGAATACTTAGTATTTCAAAATTTTTATTTTATGTAAAAAATTTAAAATAAATAAGTAAATTTATTTTTTGAATCAACGTTAAGTCTTACTTTCCACAAGTTGAATCAGTCAGGCGTGGAAATGTAAATACAATACAAAAAAAATACTTTCACTCAGATTTAAGTGTAATAGCAGAGTGCTTTCACTTATTCAGACACAAATAATTTTTTGCTGGACCCACTTCCAGTTACTTATTTATTATTGCAAGTATTGGAACGATTTTTAACAGATTGGATACATTACTGAAGTTCATAAAAAGCTATCGAAATTATCTTCGCTAATAATCCTAACGCAATTCAATTGGGTATTTGAAACGGTAGTCAATAACGTTACTTTTTATGAACCGTCAAAACGCGGCATTTGTACGTGATTTGTATGAAATATAACAATGTGACGTCACAGATTTTTTGAATCGAATAGAATACTCATTAGCATTAAATGCAATTAAACAATTATATCTCGCATAATATTTAATTTCTGTACGGTGATGGAAGTTTTTAAGAAGAGCGGCCTTTTATCTATGTGATTTCATATTTTATTTTTGAATGTTTCAAATAATCAATTGCTATAAAATCCAACAATGCATTTACTCTCAGTAACTATATGCACTTCTTGCTGACTGATGCCCGTTTTTCAGACAGGCTTCATACTCCAAGATCGGCAGGCTTCGGCATCGCCGGGCGGCAAAATATGTGATTTCTTCGCCCGGTCAGCAAAGAGTGCATTTACCTCCAACACAAATCATTTGAACATTGGACATAATAATTGATTGCCAATAAATAAACGGACAAAAAAAAAGTCAAATGTAACTGGACCAACTAATGAATACACCCTATAAACCAGTCTGGTCAGAGGTCAACTGAGCGATACTAAATAAGGCCCACATTCTGTATCAATTGGTGTGCAAGTATTGATAGTATCTTAATGTCTGAGCGATCAATTGGACGGTATTGGGCGGTCAGTTATGGCTGAATTACAGCAGTCTTGTTCATCGGTGGCTGGCTTGTAGTTGTTCAATATGTGGGTGTTGTTGGTACTGCTGTGTAAGTAGTCCATTTGTTTTAATTATTATTTGAATATAATTTTTTTGTATTACACTCTCAGAACTACTCAGCAGTGGTTATAATTTATAATTTTTCATGGTTCTTCATATGATAATTTTTCGTTTAGTGAGGAGCTCGTGGCTAAGTAATAACAGCCGCACGGATCGATCCATCAGGTTAAGCTACGCTTGCCGGGGTTGGTCTGTGGATGGGTGACCATCTTCAGATATCGTGACTCCTCCGTGCCTCGGATAGCTCATTAAGCCGTTGGACCCGGCTGTCATTCGTGGATCTTTGACAGTCGTTACGGGTAGTCAGAAGCCCGAAAGTCTGACAGCCATTCTTACCAAGGGATATCGTATTACCCAGTCTGTGACTGGGTTGTGGAGGTCAGATAGGCAGTCGCTCCATGTAAAATACTGGTATCCAGCTGCATCCGGTTAGACTGGAAGCCGACCCTAACATAGTTCGGAAAAGGCTAGGCAGATGATGATAATTTTTAGTTCTGGTTGCATTAAGATCATATCATCATCATTCTTCTGCTCTTATCCCAATTTCTTTGGGGTCGGTGCAACATGTCTTTTTCTTCCATACTTCTCTATTAGTTGTCATCTCGGTAGTCATTCCCTTTCTAGCCATATCATCTTACACTCAGTCCATCCATCGTTTCTTTGGCGTTCCTCTACTTGTATAGCCATTTCAAGATTGGGTTGCATTCAGATCATCAATAGTAAATAGTGTTCTGCTGGATGTAGGCTTCTTCTTTTACCCAACACTGAGCTCGTCTTTGGACAACTCCAAAGATCCAGCTTCTACGAGTACCAGCCATAGAACGAATAGTCGCTCCACTTAGCCTGAGTTTCCTGCGTTTTACGTTGACCGATTAGTGGACTCCACTCGAAATCAAGTCTACCCCTATGGTATCGCGTCTAGGTCTAAGGAGGACGGTGCATTAGAAATGTCTCTTAAAATAGGTACTGACCTAGATTTGCGTCATTCGTATCCAATAAAAAATAGATTTGTAAAATAAACGCGTTACTGACGTTTTCTGAAAAGTGCTACTTCACCAATCTTGTAATTGGTACAGTCGCTTTCAAAACGTAATGTGCTATTATTTTTGTTATGAACTGAAATGTCCCCATTCCTTATTCTCATGGTTTCTTAGATAACAATTTACTCTGAACGAGTTCCATTTTATAACTCTAAATTTATTTATTTTTGAAGAATTCCGCAATCCTGAATATCCATGCGCCATCAAAGTAGACTCTTACGCACACAGATAGCATAAAAAATAGCTATTCCTACTAAATCTTTTATTGTGTGAATTGTTGTATTTGTGTTCATTTTTCTACAAAACCGCTTAGTACGCGGTAGTAGTCCTCATAGGCAATAGACCCACGGTGCACTTTGTCCATTGTTTCCGTCAGACTAAGCAGTTTTGCTGACCGTACTCTGTCGTCAACGCGTTTTTTTACGCAATACTAAACAGTATTGCGGACTAAATAAACAAATCGGCGATTTATTCTACTAACCAGATTTGTTTGAGTTAAAATATTTGATTAAATATGTTGTATATTATGTCGTGATGGTAAATTATAATTACGGCAAGTGTTCAAATTGGATTAATTCGAAAATTGTATTTGTATCCCGTAGTGAAATGCCAAAAACTGAACCGATTTTTATTTTAAATGTAAATGTGTAAAGGATTGAAAACAAATATTTTATAGACTGAGTGAGTGTAGTGTTTGGTTAGAGGCCACTTGTTTCCAGAAGCCTAAAATGTAGCTAACTAGTGTCTTTGAAACTGCCTAGAGTTAGACACTAAATTCCTCATTAAAAAAAAACCGTTTTTAACAATTAATTGTTTACTTAACAGTAATATAGTAAGGCGAATTTAGCGGTGGCAGTACAATTAGAGATATTTCAGATACCGTATGATTGTCGGCTACAATCGTTTGAAGTAGGTCCCCAATCCGTAAGTCCTAAGTGGCCAGACCAATTGTTAGCAGTTTTTTTCACTGACATCCAGTTTTACTCGCGGACTGCTGAATTAATAACCTACAATGGCTAGCGTCGTTTTATTGACCATTGGTACGTATCGTGTTAATATTCTTTAATTTATTTTATTGATGTTTGATGTAGTATCATATGTATTAATCGATATAAACTACATGTTTCCAACGGCATGCGGCATCTCCGAAGGCTTCATTAATATTTTAAACCAATATTTTTAGTCAATTATAAATCTAGTGTGCACTGAAATCATTTTACTATGCCTTTCATTATCGTCACTGTATTATTAGCCATTGCTAAAGGCTTTGGATATAGGCATCTCCTAGTTACAGTAACACAAAATCAGGGCGATACCTACCTGAAATGGCACTGGTTGCTGAATGATGTAACCCAGATTTGGAACCATATTTTGATTTAAAATAGTGTTCATGGAGTGTCTTGCCCGTTCTTCTCCATAGGTACGCCTTGGAATGAGCAACTAGCTTCATCTCTCTCACTGACCGACCCCTTGACAATTCAAAAGTGCCTGTAATTGGTTTATTTGAAATAAATGGTTTGAGTTTGAGGAATCAAGAAGTTTGGCAATACCAATCATGACATTAAGGGCGAATTTCACTTATGAAACTGCGTTTAACAGCTTTCAGTGTCAATATTCAACAACAACGAAGGAATAAAAATGTAAATCAAAAGTCATCTATTTATACTAGGCACTTTTGAACGACAAAATTAATAGGACAGTCCCCGAAAACGATTTTCCCCACTTCCTAGTGCTGGCTGGAGATGGATGGCACTGATAGGTCTTGATTGCTGTTCCTTTATGGTTTATTAAAAAGAAAGAAAAATATACCTACGTTTATTTGCGGCAATCATGACGCATACAAAAAAGAACATAGGTAGTCATCATAAACAAATTTAAAATGTAGGGGGAAACATGCGTCACATCCACGCAAAACGGCTATTGCTCAGCATTATTAAATTCAAGTAGTAAGCTAAGATACGAATGGATTCAGAAGTACCTATTCATTTCCTAGATCCGTTTGATAAAAGTTGCAATGCCTAATTAAGTGTCTTCTATCCACAGGTGGCCTCAAAGCCGGCGCGACCCGCGTAGCCCGGATAGCATACGGCGTCCTCTCCCGTCGTAAAGTCGCAGAGGAAGGTGCCGCTCGCCTAGCCCGAGTGCTCTCAGCTCTCGACCTCACCGCGCTAGGCGTAGGTAGTACGCTAGGAGTAGGAGTCTACGTGCTAGCTGGTGACGTCGCGAAGAACTATGCGGGCCCAGCAGTGATATTATCGTTCCTTTTGGCGGCAGTTGCTAGCGTTTTTGCAGGTGAGTTGACAGAATGGAAAATATGATTTCTATTACTTACTTGGCCTGGTGGAAAGCGATGGATGGTTTGCAAGATGGAACAACACACAACACTCTCAGATGTTTATTTACTCTTAGGGTGCTTGTATAAAGTCGCCGGTTTCCGCGACCCCCTTTGCCTTGCCTCGTGCACGTTAACCAGTTGGTGCCGACTGAAATTCATAGGTCTTCTGTTCGGCAGTCGTCTCGGGTATCCAGTAGCCCGAATGCCTGTCACCCAGATTTACAAAGGGGTTTCATGTTACCCAGTAAATAGGTGATGGAGGTCAAATAGGCAGTCGCTCCATGTAAAATACTGGTATTCAGTTACAACCGCCATTCAGCTTTACATTGAATTTTGATGAATCCTAGTGGAATAGGAACTAATCCCACATTTTGAGCGCATTGTAAAAACTTTCGGAGAAAACACTGGTTTAATTAATATTGCTAATTAAAAGTACATAGGTAACGATCGGCAGTTTTATCGCTGCACTACAAGGCAACAATTAAGTGCACTTGACTTGGAAATGTGAAGTGTTTTTCAGTCGATTTTAGTTGGTCTTGGTCATCTGTAAAGATTATACGGGGAACATTCGATCAGTTTCATCGCGGTGTTTTCCATAGTATTAATTATTAGTCGACTCCTCAGAAAACTACATTTAAAACGAAGTCGTTAAAAATAGAAGTGTTCAAAAATAACAAAGTTTTTTTTATAGGAAATGTTAAAAAGTTATCCCGGACTGTCTCGCAGGACTTGGATTTGTGCTGATTTGTCATACACTACAAAGATAATACAAAATAAACTTTATTATACTACCTCTTTGCCTTTAAAAACGATAGGGGTGTTTCCTTAACATGGGTTAAAACAGCGAAGTAAAGGTCGCGAATGTTCGCACATTCTCTGAAGTCCATTAGTCGGGGACTAAGATGATAATCAGACTAAAACGCGGTCGCACATTCGTCGCTGGTCTTCGCTGCGGTTCTAGGGCCTTCTTCTCAGCCCTCTACCTAACCTGGGTGGGGGTAGGCAGTTGTCTAGGTACTGGAGTGTATATGTTGCCTGCTGATGTGTCTAAGAACTACGCTGGACCCGCGGTTGTTGTCTCCTTCATGCTGGCCGCTGTTGCTAGTTCATTTGCTGGTAAGATTTTTGTTTGTTTCTTGATTTCTAGGTTAACCTTGCTTTTTAAATCTGCTTAGCCTTTTTCCAACTATATTGGAGTTGGCTTCCAGTTTAACCGGATGTATCTGAATACCAGTATTTTACATGGAGCGACTGCCTATCTGACCTCGACAACCTAGTACCTAACTGGATAATACGATACCCCTTGGTAAGGACTGGTTGATAGTCTTTCGGACTTCTGACGACCCGTTAATCTTGGCTTATTGTTATACCAGAAAAGATAAAAGTCGTCGCCTGTCGATCTGTGCTGTCAAAATCTCAATCTAAACACTTAGGTGCAGTGAGCTGAATTAAGTGTCAATCATTAGCATCAGGTGGAATGACAGCTCATTGCAGGAAAGGTTTCTGGATGAGATTCTTATAGAATAGACCGGCTGGCCTGCTGGCCTGACTCCAGAAACAGGCTGTGGTGTTATTAAAAAATTAAAAACATAATCCTGCTTTAGCTGTCCCACAGTCGGGTAAGTATATAATCGCTAGATCAACGAATGACATGTTTCTATAAACTGTATCAGCAAGATACACGTGCCGATTAATGAGCATGCGACGGCTCAATCAACAGACATGAAGTTAATGTTGATTGTTCGAATTGATGATGATTGTCAAATTGCCTCTGACTGAGCTTCACATGCTGTAGAGAAATATCTCTCAGACATGCTGATTTCTCACGATGTTATCCTTCACCATTTTTTAAGCAAGTGATAATTATACAATACGCACATGAATCCGAAAAGTCAAAGGTGCGTGGCTTGGGTTAGAACCCGAGACCTAAGACTTGGCAGTCCGAAAGTCACGCCACAAGGCTATCACTGCTTATTTAATTATTGTCAAATTAATGAAGCTGGAGATCATTTTTACGGTCGTGGCAAGTTTGAGGTCTATTCTTTTCGGTACCAGCACCCTAGTGGCGTAACACGCTATCAATCGCAATCCGAAGGTTTCGAAGGGAATTCGTGTTCCATTGCTTCATAGGTTTTAAAACTTCGCCTGTTTATCTGCGTATATCTAAATGGACGTGGTTGAACTGTCAAAATGAAAGGCATTACCATCGCTTGCAATTGTATTTGTTTTTCGTCATTAAAACGCAGGTTTGTTCCCGGTATCAGCCTTGAGTTAAGACTTGTGTCTGACCCTTAACAACACGCCTTATTCCCCTTAGGGTGGGCAGAGCTGTATATAGCACTCGCTTTTAGCCAGTTATCTACCTACAGTTGTGATAATAATATAAAAATAGTCAATAAGTTATGAACGTTAAAGGTAAACTTCAATTAAGAATATGTTTGTTGTCTATTAACCAGCAAGGACATTTTTGATGGAAAGATAAATAGTCACACTGATACGCAATCGCTTCATAAAAGGATTAAATTAGCTCTTCATGTAAAGGCGATAAAAATAAGGTCATCCATCAGTTATAATAAATTATACCAGCTTATTACTGTCCCACTGCTGGGCAAAGGTTCTCATACAGAGAAGACACGAGTAGATCACCACCACTAGCTCAGGGTTGATGATTCCAGGCTTAAATCTCTACATAGTATAAAACAAAGTCGCTCCCCGCCGTCTGACCCTCTGTACGTTTAGATCTTTTAAACGCAACGGATTTTAATGCTTTTGTCATCAATAGATAGATTGATGTAAAAGGAAGGTCTATATGTATAGTCTAACAAGTTTTCGGTTGCGGCTTCGCCTGCGCAATGGTATCGACATTATACCCGTGCGACGTCGGGTCGGGACGCTATAGTTAACTATAACTCCAGGGGGCCTAGACAAAGTCATATTTTCATTAACGAAAACGAAGTTAGATAAATCCGAAATGTATGGAATTTTCATAAGCTTTCGAATTGTCACGTGATCAAAAGTTTTCGCTAAGTGTCAATGTCAAATTGTGTAACAAAACTCGATTAATATTTCCATACCAATGCGTTGACAAGTGGCGTTCTTGACAATTCGAATCGCTGAAAAATAACGAATCGACACGGAGCGATTGACACTTGTCTATAGTCTGTTTGTTATAACATTAGACAAATAACGGTTATCACCGTTTCGTTATTTCTATAAAGACGTATATTAAACTCCGTTATTTCACGTTACATATGAAGAAATGTTATCTATTAACCATTTACATTACAAAAACAACTGTAAAATGCGTTTATTTCAACAATATTACACAATCATTGTCGTTATTTAGCCGTTATTTGTCTAATGTTATAAACGGAGTATAGGCCTCTAGGTTTTCTTTACGATTTTTTACTGTCACCGATGTCAGGAATGTCCAAGACAAACTCGAGACAAACTCGTAAAATACATAATATGACGTATTCTCTTGTTTCAGGCTTATGTTACGCTGAGTTCGGCGCTCGCGTGCCCAAAGCGGGCTCAGCATATGTGTACAGTTACGTGTGCGTCGGCGAGTTTATTGCCTTCATTATAGGATGGAATCTTATACTGGAGTATATTATTGGTAAGCTGAGTACGGTATTGTGTTTTGAATCCATTTACAGACACTCTTCCTTGCACAAATAGATGTAGCATGAGAAATATTATTAATGTACAACATTTTTAATAATCTATAAATTATTCAGAACTCTATAAAATAACAAGGCTTGCAAAAAGTAAAAGCAAGAAGTCTATAATATAATCAAAATAATTTTGTTAAAAAAGGGAATCCATTTAAACTTTTGCTTTTTACTAATCCTTATCTAGCCGGCACATTTCTTTCAGTAGCTGAAAAATACCTAATGTTTGATAAAATTATCCAATAAAATACAATTAAGATAAGATATAAGTCTTGCGACTGTCTGGTTCCCTTGCGGCCTTGGTTCAACTAGATTACAATATTTAAAAATAACATAAACACACGCCAGTAATTCCCAAAGGGTTAGGCAGAGGTCTACTATAATAGTACTCCTACATTTTGCCAGTTATATTTCAGTCTACTGAATAGCAGTACGACAACGGGTACAAAAGACCGATTAAAAAGAAGGATTACTGTCTGATTACTGCTTAGTATTACGAACGCCTGACCTTAAAAGCAAGAAGGAATCTTTGTAACATGACTTTCTGTGCCATAGTTTTTTTTTAAGTACCTAAAACTCGGCTAAGAGCAATAAACCAATCTTTTTTAAGCCTTATTTAAATACCGACGTGTTCTTCAGCTTTCATAAACCAATTAATTTAATAAACATTTCAGGCGCGGCATCCGTAGTGAAAGCTCTCAGTGAGTACCTGGACTCGCTCTTAAACAAGGCCATATCTACGCATCTGGAAGCAGCCATGCCGCTCGACACGCCGCATCTAGCACGATACCCTGATGTCTTCGCCTTCTCAGTTATAATGGCGTTCTCAGGTCAGTTACTTTTTTATTTGCCTGAATTGGATATTTGACTTGGTTATTATTATGTAATTTATACTTGTTGTGTTAAAACCGATGCCATAGGTGTAAGCATCACCTTTTTTTTTGAGGGTGGGGAATCATCCTATGACTCCTTTCGCTCTGGGTGGAACGGAAGGGAGTGTCAGACTCTTACTGACTAAAACCTCTTAGCCTTTTATGTTCCGGGGTAGCGGTAATCCTTTCGGACAATCCCGCTTACCCGGCGGGCTTCGGCATTACTCACCGCCCGCAGGCCCGCGCTTACGGTGGCCGGGAGTCGTCACGTGGCTCCCGACGCCTGGGGCGTCTCCCGCGGCGGCTGGGACGGGGGGACCTTGCTCTCTCCACTTCCTTCGCGAGCATAACTGCTTCGCAAAAGGAGGTGACCGCCTCCCACTCCTCGCTTAGGACCATGGCTTGCACCAGGGCCGGACGCGAGAGGTCGCCGACGCAGGTTAGCATCACCTAACATTATATTTTGATTGACAGTGGCGCTCGCATTTGGCGTGAAAGAGTCGACAAAGTTCAACAACTTCTGCACCGGCGTCAACCTGTGTGTTGTGTTGTTCGTCATCATATCAGGATCCTTTAAAGGTAACAATATAACTTAATCGAGGGTGGTCAAATAGGCCATATGTTATTTTTGTAAATAGGTTTTCCCAAACACTTTTACACGTTAGTAATATTTTTAAAACTAGTAGTAGTACCTATTAGTTTAATGACCTTTAAATAATAAATTTCCAAAAATCCTTTCTTTGTGCTCATCAAGCGGTTTAGGCTGTGCTTCTGTATATTTTCTTTATCGACAATCCTCCAATATGTGTTCCTCTCTCTAACAGCGGACACAAAGAACTGGCGTATCCCAGCAGAAGACGTCCCGAAGTCGCCGCACAAAGACTTCGGGACGGGTGGGTTCGCGCCCTACGGACTGGCCGGCATCATCAAGGGAGCTGCCGTCTGCTTCTACGGGTTTATTGGTAAGACCAGGATCATATCCAAGACCACCAGTAGGGACTGGTCATCTCCTAGTGGCAATGGCTTGTATTAATTTTGTTTTGAATTGATTTTATATATTTATGTTTGATGTTTTTAACGTTCTGCATCGTTCTCACATGTATAATATAATATGAATGATGTAAACAATATTTTGTAACAATATTTTTGTTTAAAAGAGTGTCTGTAAAGTTTCTTGCCCGTTCGTCTCCATACGTACCTACTGCTTCGGAATGGGCACCTAGTTTCATCTCTCTGACTGGCCGACCCCTTGACAGTTCAAAAGTGCCTGTAATTGGTTTATTTGAAATAAATGCTTTCAGTTTGATTTAAGTGGAGCGAGTTGTCCGCTTCCATTTATGGGGGCCGAGTTGACCTGGTGTTTAATTTTCACGGGATCTAGTTGTTTAGGGGTTATTATTATTATTTTAATGGTCCTGGTACCGTTTGTATAGGTTTTGATACGATAAAGTTCTCTCCTGTTACCAAAGGTATACTAAGGATTCATTCCCATGTTTTTCCAACAGGTTTCGACTGCGTAGCCACCGCGGGTGAGGAAGCGCGTCGTCCTCAGAAGACGATCCCCTTCGCCGTGGTAGCGTCTCTCCTGGTCGTGTTCCTGGCATACTGCGGAGTATCATCCGTGCTAACACTGATGGTGCCTTATTATATGCAGGTAAGCATTTAACACAGTTTTAATGTCAAGCTTCACCCACCATCACCAATATCAAGATTAATCACTATCTTAATTAAAAAGTCGTAGTTTTGTGTTAAGTGTCTCGCTACGTCTGATTATTTTGTTACGGTCCGAAAAACTGTGACTTGGTTTGTCGAAGAGGGTTGTTATGACAAGTTGACTACCAATAGTCAAGAGGAGACATGTCACTACTGTGATTTTTTTCGTTGTAAATTATATTATACTAGTTTCTGCCACTAGCTTCGCCTGCGTGGATGTCGAAAATTATCCCACGAGAATGTATGACTGGGATAAAATGTCCTATGAGCTATTCCAGATTATAATCTATCTCTGTGCCTAATTTCATCCAGATCAGATGTATAGTTTTTGCGTTAAAAAGTAACCAACTAAGTACATACTCACAAACTTTAATAGGATTCTTTACCTCAAATAGGTTGACTTTGATGCTGACAGTATTGTTTCTTCTGTAGGACGAGAAAGCCCCGTTCCCGTTCGTGTACGACCACCTGGGCTGGCCGTGGGCCAAGTACGCCGTCAGCGTCGGCGCCATATGTGCGCTCTGCTCCAGGTAAACTACTCAGTGAAATTCATCTAATGACCTCGTGTAACTTACCACACGAAAAGAAGAAGAAGACCTCGTGTAAACATGCCTTTACAAAAATGTATTTGGTGGCAAAACATTAGAGATTCGCTCGTGGCATCACACTTGATTAGATTTCGAACCCAAGGCACGCGCCTCTGACTTCAGATTCATGTGCATATTGTTTAATTATCAATTGCTTTAAAACGGCGAACGAAAACATCGTAAGGAAACTGGCATGCTTTTTTTTTTTTTTTTTAAGTCTGTGAAATCAACTAATGGCTGCTCCCGCTCTGGGTGGAGCGGAAGGGAGTGTCAGACTCTTACTAACTAAAACCCAATAATGCTGTTGAGAGATATTTCTCAACAGCATGTGAAGCTAAGTCAGAGGCCCATAAAACTTTGATACCAGGTTAGACACTAACCACAGGAGAAAAATTAATGTAATAAAATATTAGCAAATCACTCTGGCTGGAGCTTTGATATTACACACACGCATTATAAAACATTTTGTATCACTTGTTAAAATAACTAGCGTCAACAATGAAGCAGCATACGTGAAACGAAACGCAGTCAAATGTATCAATGGTGCAATATATTGTTCATCATCTTGTTTGCAGTGATAACTTGATGCGTAAAATTAAACTACATAATGTCTAATTCACAAGTGGTCCACATGCACTGATTGTGAATTACATTATCCCTTTGAGCTCGTGGCTAAGTAATAACAGCGGTTAAGTTAAGCTACGCTTGCCGGGGTTGGTCCGTGGATGAGTGACCATTTTAGCATATCGGGACACCTACGTGCCTCAGAAAGCACGTTAAGCCGTTGGTTCCGGCTATCATCGTGGATCTTTGACAGTCGTTACGGGTAATCAGAAACCCGAAAGCTTGACAGCCAGTCTTACCAAGGGTTATCGTATTACCTAGTTAGTGACTGGGTTGTGGAGGTCATATAGGCAGCCGCTCCATGTAAAATACTGGTATTCAGCGGCATCGGGTTAGACTGGAAGCCGAGCCCAATAGGAAATGGCTAGGCAGATTGATATTAATCCGATTAAAAAAAAAAAAACAATATTCAGGATCATTGTTCATTATTTGAGTTATCCAGGGTAGCTCTATACTGAGAAAGGTAGAAGGAGAGTAGGAAAGCCTTTGCCCAACAGTGGGAGAATAATAGCTTCCAAAAGGAAGGTGTTTGACTGTATGTTGACGCCGCCCGTGCCGCCCGCAGCCTGCTGGGCGCGGTGTTCCCGCTGCCGCGCATCATCTACGCGATGTCGTCGGACGGGCTGCTGTACCGGTTCATGGGCCGCGTCAGCGAGAAGTACCAGACGCCGCTCGTTGGCACCATGATCGCGGGGCTCTTTACAGGTCTGACATTATGTTTCATTATTAAAAATACTATCAAGTTTAACTTTTACTTGTGCTGGCTGGAATAACTGCCAAAGGCCGCCATGGCCCACGCACTATGGTTCGCCTAAGAACTGAGTGCGGAAACCAAAACTTCAAGATAAGATAAGAACTTTTACGTAGATACTCTAAGTCAGAGGTTCCCTAACTTATTTTGTCTACTACCCACTTTGAGAATAAATTATTTTTTTACGCTCCCATTTCTTCAACTACTTAAAAACCACTATCTAGATGAAATTACAATCGCCCCCTAAGCCTCTACACAACGCCCTCATTTTTTTTCTGGGTCTCTTACTGTCCCTTTAGGCCTGCAGCCCCCACAAGGGGGCTCTAAGTAGTAGTGAAAATCGTATTTTAAAATCCATCAATAAAGTGGTTTAAAAGTATCAATCAACTGAATACACAAACTATTAACTGTTTAATACTATGTTCTTAAACATTGAAATAAATTACCCTTAAAATATTCGTTCTATTGGTAAAAATTGCGATAATTAATAATTGTTATAAGTGGTGGATACTCGTGTTCAAGATATTGTTTTTTTTTTTGCTCGTTTCGCAATACAATAGTTAATTATAAAGATTACTCCTTTATTTCTTTTTCTCTGTTTTTAGCAATCAGTTTTAAAAACTATGAGCAGATGAGTTGTGCGAAGATCTGTCAGGGAAGAGTTTTCCCACATCAGAAGCAACTCTATTATTCAATTCAAGTTATTTATTTCAAGTAACTTTGTCTAATTTTTAGTAAAAAAACTTATGCAGCTCTCTACAAGTTATCTATGTAAGTTATTGATAACATAGTTTATTTGCAGGCACGTTGGCGATGATCTTCCGGCTGGAGCAGTTGATCCACATGATGTCTATCGGCACGTTACTGGCGTACTCCATGGTCGCGTCCTGTGTACTATTACTCAGGTAAGACATTTGTCTCATGTACTAAAATTAAGTAAGAAAGAAGAGAGATATTAGTCTCTTAGTTCTTACTTAATTTTTAAGTATGGAAGGTAATACCTGTTGTGCCGACCCCGAATAAATTGAGATAAGGGCAGGATAAGTAAGAAAGAAGTTAGTTTTTTAAATGAAATTGTTCTCATCTCTTATATACTGGAATAAAATATTGTAAGTGAGTGTCGCACATTTTTTACAGATTACTTGACAATATATTACCCTCGGTATGACACCTGAAGTTCTTCCAACTGAATAGACAGCTGTGCTGCTGGGGAGTTTGTTGCGCCACTTCTTCTTCCCAGCTAAAGCACTAGGAAGTGGTGAAGGGTGGGCGTTTTTGGGGGACCGTCTTATGTAACTTTGACCTTCTAAATATGCTGATTTTCAGCCTAGTCTGAATAAATGACTTTTGATTTGATTTTAAGTGGGTAGCTAGCTGTGGCTGGATGAAAAAAGCGGGAGATCGTGCGCTGTGGCGCTCCGTGAGGGAGGCTATGTCCAGCAGTGGACTGAAATCATGATAATAAATGGCCTATAACTTTGTTCAAATAAACTTAAAAATTTTTACGTGTGAAATTATGTAATATTTTTTTACATGTATCTAAAGTCAAGCCTTTTCGAAGCTGCAGTTTTACCTAACGTTCAAATTTTTCCTCTAGGTACGAATACAGCCAGCCAGCTCACCGAACACAAGAGGCCCTTAACTTCTCATACCGCAACGCGTTGCGACAGCTGATCAACGCCGACGGACACACGTTGCCGACCAAACTGAGTTCCATGACAGTGTCCGTGCTTGTCACGTTGTATGGTAAGTCGTGAGAAATTATCTTCATACTAGCTTCTGCGAGCGGCTTCGTCCGCGCGGATTTCGGAAATTATCCACGGGCACGTACTACCGGGATAAAAAGTATCTTATTTATTCATCAAGGATATAAAGTATCTGTGTGCCAAATTTCATCCAGATCCGTACAGCCGTTTGAGCGTGAAGAAGAAAGAAACATACAAACACACTCACAAACTTTGGCCTTTTAGAGTGATAAAATTATGTCGGAAGGAAAGAAAGTGCGGAAGTCAATGTATGCTTTGTGAAATAGGGCGTAAGGTTCAATTTTGATTGTTAGTAGTGTAAGTAGGTTTTTAGCTTCTAATAGTAATCTGTGTGTATAGTCATACAAAACCTGTCAAAAAAAAAGTAAACATAATGCTTTGACAGTTCAGTACAGTAGTAATTTATGTGATACGGGGAAACGGGGTGCCTAGGGACGCAGGGGTGAATCGGGACGAAACTTCAAAGGGGTTTTAACATTGAAATAATATAGTTTGGGGCCAAAAAGGAGAATTCAGGGTCCTTGTTGGCCAAACTATATTATTAATGTCTCTTTGAAGGTTTCGTCCCGATTCACTCCTGAGTCCCTATTTATTTTTCAAGTATCTCTCTCACGTATCAATGTCTTTTCTATTATCTAGGTGTATGGTGCTTCATAATGATGATAAGCATCAACCAGTACGGTGACCTGATCCTGTCGGGCCACTCGGGCCCCGTGACCATGTTGGCGATAGGCTCCGTGCTCGTCATAGTCACGCTCATAGCCATATCACGGCAACCAGTCTCTGATAAGAAGCTGGCCTTCTCTGTAAGTATTCTACACAAAAACCTACAGAAAAAAATCAATTTTTTTGTTTGGTATTTACGTTTCTTGCCACCGACTTCCGAAACTGAAGTTTATTTTGGAAGTCCGTTGATCTTTATTTTTGATTTTTTTATGTATCAGACACTTTTAATATAACGAGGCATCATTATTGCTTATCTCTTGAAATGAAGAATTTATTAACTCATAGGCTGCCACGAACACGTATGTGTGTTCAAGGCATTGAGCTTAATATAGCTGAGCTGAGCTTGGAATAGCATAAAAAATAGTGGCAGTGTTTGTGTTAAGCAGAAACTGTTTGCTGCTATCATTGTCACCGACTACCGAGTACAGGCCCATATCTATTAAAAAATAGATATGGGCCTGTACTGATATAAGCCCACTCATACTTTATTGAAAACGAACCAACTGGAACCTCGCACCTAACTTCTAGCGTTTCATTAGTGCCTATGCAGTTTTACCTGAAATATTATAAGGGCCAACGATCCAGAACCTCTTTGCCCACCAAAGGACCTAGTATTAATTAAAGTAGATATTTAAATTGTTGTAAAACAAGTAGTATTAATTAAAGTAGTAGTAGTTTTAATACTAGGTCCTCCTCTAACAGCTCCTCTAGGATCAATCGATCAGGTTAAGCTACGCTTGTCAGGGTTGGTTCGTGGATGGGTGACCATCTTTACATATCGAGACTCCTCCGTGTCTCGGCAAAGCATGTTAAGCCGTTAGTCCAGGCTGTCAATCGTGAATTTTTGTCTGTGGTTACGGGAAGTTAGAAGCCCGAAAGTCTGACAGCTAGTCTAACCAAGGGGTATCGTATCACCCAGTTACTGACTGGGCAGTCGCTCCATGTAAAATACTGGTATTCAACTGTATCCGGTTACACTGGAAGCCGACCCCAACATAGTTGGGAAACGGCGGGCACATTTTTTTTTAAATATTTTTTTTTCTAATGACAGGTACCCCTAGTGCCCTGGCTACCTGGCATCAGCATCCTGATCAACGTGTACCTCATGCTGAACTTAGACTACATGACGTGGCTTAGATTCGCTGTGTGGATCGCTGCTGGTAAGTGAAAATCAACCTTATATCTAGAGTGATAAGGAAGAATATCGGTTGTTTAAAATATGATGAACAAAAATTATCTTAGAGACCTATTGCTTTATTTTCGTATTTTTCATTCATATTATTTTATCAACGAAATTCTACTACTGTACCTCATTGATATTTCGCAGTCGCATTTGCATGCTTTTAATTTTTAAATATTCTGCATGTAAACGATAATACATTTTAACAAACTCAAATAACTAGTTAAATAACTGGTTTCATACATATTTTCAACATTTTATTAAATGTAAGAAGGTACAGACGCCAGCACATCAAGCTATCCCTAACTGTCAAATTTTCTCAATTAAAAATGAACCTTATGTCTTTGCAATAAAGTTGAAATACTATCAAAGAAATTTGACAGATTGTGGTAACTTGATAGCACATCAAGTTACCACAATCTGTCAAATTTCTGTCCTCTGTACATATTATTATTCTTATTTTATTTACTTTAATAGATATATTATGTTTTTGAAACCAAAATTTAAAAAGAACTATAATAACACAATATCACGTCTTTCCGTGGATGTGTGACCAGCTTTACATATCGAGACTCCTCCGTGTCTCGGAAAGCACGTTAAGCCGTTGGTCCCGGCTGTCATTCGTGGCTCTTTGACAGTCGTTACAGGTAGTCAGAAGCACGAAAGTCTGACAGCCAGTCTTACCAAAGGATATCGTATTACCCAGGTACTGGGTTGTGGAGATCATATAGGCAGTCGCTCCATGTAAAATACTGGTATTCAGCTGCATCCGTTTAGACTTGAAGCTGACTGACCCCAACATAGTTGGGAAAAGGCTAGGCAGATGAAAAAACAATATCACGTCTGTATAAACCGAAAGCATAAGCAGATATGCCCACTTTACGCCACTTACTGATACCAAATTGAATTGAATTAAAAACCGATTGTTTTTAAGAATCAATTTTATCTATGAAGCCCTGTTTGTATGAATATTACACTACCAATGTTCATCCCCCTGCCTTCGGTACTTGTTGTCAGCGTAACACATTTTTGTCTACCATTATCCCCCAGTCAGCGAAATGTTTGAAATTACTATATATATATACATTCAGTCAAAAAAGTATCGGGAATGGATGATTTATTTATGGTTCCAAATTCAAATTTTGGTTTTTTTGTAGTTGTTAGATTGGCACAACTGTTTTCCATTTTGGCGCGGAGTTTGAGTTGCATCTGTTATTTATATTAAATACAGTGCTGGTTTTAGTAATATCATATATAGTGTGTATTGCGAATTTCATAATGGACAAAAATATCGAACAAAGAGTTTGTCTTAAATTTTGCATCGCCAATGGAATTTCGTGTTCGGAGTCACTGAAAATGTTACAGAAGGCTTACGGTGAATCGACTTTATCAAAAACTCGTGCTTATGAGTGGTTCAAAGCGTTCAAAAGCGGTCGAGATGTGATGGAAGATTTACCTCGCTCTGGTAGGCCGTCAACGTCTGCAACTGAAGTTAACATCGCAAAAGTGAAGAAAATAGTGACTGAAAATCCCCATTCAACTCTGAGAGAGATAGCCGCCGAACTTTCTGTATCTCACGAGTCGATCCGTACCATTTTAACTAATCATTTGGGTATGAAACATGTTGCTACTCGGCTAGTCCAAAAAGATCTGAATTTTCTCCAAAAACTCAATCGCATGAAAGTCGCTGAGGACATGCTAGAACGAGTCAGTTCGGACCCAACATTCATGAAACGCATTGTTACTGGTGACGAGACGTGGGTTTACGAGTTTGACATGCAAACTAGTCAACAAGCTTCGGAGTGGCGCCTTCCAACTGAACCGAAACCGAAAAAGGAGAATTCGCGGCGAGAACTGAACTCAATTCCGGAAGCAGCGTTTAAAAAATGTTTTGATGAATGGATTATTCGTTGGCGCAAGTGTATCGTTTCTAAAGGAGCATACTTTGAAGGTGATAAAATAAATTTGGATGAATAACAGACATTTTGTGTATTATTGATCTTTTCCCGGTACTTTCTTGACAGAGTAGTAGATAGTAATATACAACCCACATTGGTATGTGGGTTGTATATTACTTATTCCTGTAAGTTCCTATTCTATTTACTATGAATATAATTTGTTCTTGGAGTCGTTTCATTTCAAAACCGTTAATAGCAGTTACCATATTTTAAACTTTTAAAGTCTTCGAAAATAATATTTAAATGTAAACCCTACTTTTTAGTGTCGATAACCGCCATTGACCCTAAAATTCAATATGGCTGACGTCACACAGCTGACTGACTGTTTTTATCGAATATATTAAACATGACCTTAATTTATAATTCATTGCTAATAATATCGGTTGTATTTCGTAGTAGTGTTGTTTTTTTTCCGGATTTTTTTTGCCCAGCGTTGTCATGGCGAAAATGTGCTATAAAGTTTATAATTTATTGTATCCGTTAAAATTTAGTACAAGTTTAATTAACACCTGTCAATAATATCCGGCAATAAGCTGCGCTGTATTGTTTTATCTTCGTCGGAGTCATTAAATTAGAATAATTTCAATTAATTCAAATTTCCTTATTGCTAAATCTCTAATACATAATTGTGGTCAAACTCAAACTCAAAGCATTTATTTCAAATAAGCCAATTACGGGCACTTTTGAATTGTTAAGGGGTCGGTCAGTCAGAAAGACGAAGCTATGTAGTTGCCCATTCCAAAGCAGTAGGTACCTACCTATGGAGAAGAACGGGCAAGAAACTCCATAAGAACGGGCCAGAAACTCCATAAATCGAAAATAATTGATTTCAGAGACGGATTGAAACTTAAACATTAGTCATTAATTAAACTAAATACTTTTAACCACCTGAATTGCGTTTGGTATAAAAAATTCAACCATTATTTGTACACATTCAATTAGTTTTTTAACGCACAGACTGATTCAACCATTAACTGTACAAACACTGAAAATTTCTCTGACGTCATGACATCTAAAAATGCTGCAAAAATATCAAATAAACCGGTTATTAAGTTAAGAACTCGGGTACTGAATTAATAATAGCAATAAAGCCGATTATTTACTCAATTAAAAATACATTATTATAAACAGGGGACCGAATTATATCTACTTATTAAAAGGCTTGATGATGTATGACATTGCCTACGATTTCTTTTCAAAAGGTGGTAAGCACTCAATTCAGTTTTTCGAGAATTTCCTCTAATGGGGTTAAAATTAATAAGGGATGAAAGTTTCTGTAGAAGATCGTCATTTTCCTCGATAGGATTGCTATCGGCCCAAACAGAAAATTAAAAAAAAAAAGAATTAAATTACATTGAAATGGTTTGTCTGTTTATTTTTACTGGCTAATAAAAAAAAATTAAACATTGCTTAGCGCTGAGAATTTATTCGTAAAACTGAAACGAAATAAAAGGATTAACTAACTTAATTTTACCATCAGTGGGATTGTCCGAAAGGGTTACCGCTACCCCGGAACACAAAGGGCTAAGGAACGAAAATTGATGGGTTTTAGTCAGAAGAAGTTTAATACAACCTTCCGCTCGACCCAGAGCGGGAGGGGGTTATTTGATGATTTCCTACCCTCAAAAAAAAAAAAAACCATGATTCTACCAAACATTCGTTATTGTTAACTTGACTAAGAAATTTTACGTTTGTTATAGGTCAAGAGTAAAGTATACATGAGAATAAGAATAACTGATTATAATCGTTTTAACACGGAAGTCGCAATTACACGCAAACATAAGTAACATAAGTGATTACATTACACGATGTTATTAAACCTCGCCTCGCTTGTTGTTGCTGCTTCGATGGTCTAGCGGTCGGAAGCGCTACTGCTGAGCGCATCCGGGGTTCGATTTCCAGGTCGGGCAAAGTGTTATTGGGTTTTTTCATTTAGAATATCTCCGATGCCAGAATTTGAATTTATGCCCGGTTGAGGGCAAATGACTCGCCCCCTATCACATGAGACTCAAAGATAATTGACTATTTGAATCGGTCAAAAATAAAACATTAAATCACACAAAACTTCCATCAGCATACAGAAATTAAATATAATGTGAAGATATAATTGTTAAATTGAATTTAATGCTAATAAGTATTCCATTTGATTCTGTGACGTCACATTGTTACGTTTCATACAAGGCACGTGCAAATGCCGCGTTTTGACATTTCATAAAAAGTAACGTTATTGACTACCCTTTCAAATACCCAATTGGCGTAATGTGGGTGCACTATAGGTACATCTCTGCCCAACCCTTCGATTATTACAGCCGTGATGTTATCATGCTATTAAAGATATCGTGAGTAACTTTTATTTACCAACAATTGTTTCAAAGTTCTCACAGACTCACCTCCGAGAGCGTTATAAAGTACTTATTTAATAATTGTGTTTATGGATTAAAATTACAATAAGTAATCGTACGAAAATAAAACAGTTTTGCGGAAATGACAAGTTCAGACCAATTTGTAAGATAATGTAATTTGTCTTACTTATGTTACCAAATTCAGCCAATTTATATTAATGAATACCTAATTTATTAATGCAAAAAAGTACCACACCTTGTTTTGTCCAACACGTCGTCACACTCATTTAAACATATAGCCCTTAACTATTTTTGGTGTTTATTACCCAAGAATTAACTGAAACACTAACAATTGACTGATCATTAAACTGCACAAAACAAATGTAGCTCTTTCTCTTTTTTGGTTATCTAGCATTCTATGTCACCAAGAATTATTACAAGTTCACCAAACCTCACACTTATTTCGGGTTTCAACCACTTTGATATTAATTCAACATTAGCGTCTATTTTCTCAAAACATGCCAGTTTCCCTAACCGGCATCGCTCATCTATTATACTTATTCAAAATTCGAAATATATGCGGAAACAATGTCTTATGAGTAGACTTTCCCCAAACATAATCAACATGATTGAAAGCACTATTCTTCATCACTTTGTAATCCACCACATTGGGTAGTCGCTTCCTTAGTAGTTCGACATCTTTGATGGTAGATATCTTATCATTCTTCGCTACAATCAGCGATATTTTCATCGTCACTTTACTCAAGTCATAGTCAGGCGGCGTTGGCTTCTTATATTTTTCCATATTTTGTGCAAGCCCATAATTGTAGTTCGAAAATTTCTTTCTCTGACTTATCTGCACTAAGTGATTCAAATTCTTTCTTGAAGTTCCGGCAGGGAAGTGTCCTAGTATGATAGGAAGGAACTCCGGTTCAATTTCGTCAGCGTGTGAACCTGTCATTAGGAACAGGCCATTTATAAGGCAGGTTTGATAGCCTGAGTATTTTTGGCTACACACTTCTTTTATTATGGCCTTGGTTGTTGAGTTGTGGCCGATAAGTTCATCAGTATTAATGGCTTCCAGGCCAATGTTGAGAATCGGCGCCATTTGTAAAACAAGGGACGTAAAGATTCCTGTGTTTTGTAAGAAACATATTGGTGCTAAAGAAATTAAAATCTTAATTTTGTCATTGTACTCTGGGCGCGTTGCCCCAAGGACAAATATAGACATTGTCCCTTCCGAATATCCGATGACACTTAATCTTTGTTCTCCGGTTTGGTTCAGGACGAAATCTATGGTAGCGGGTACATCGTAGTATCCTATTTCGTGGGCACTAAAGTTCCAAAACTCTTGGTCCGAATCTGGGTCCATTTTGATGTGTCGTCGTGAATATTTGTTGCCTCGGTAGTTCATTGCCCAGACGTCGTAGTTGTCTCTGGCTAGTGCGACAGCTAGTGACGTATTTCCCCTCATTATGAAGCTGTCTGCGGAGTCCACTGCGCCGTGCACGAAGAGTAGCGGTCTTGTCCTGTCTCCAGGAATATGAAAGACCTTCAGGATATATCCCTCTTCAGACATGACGTCGTATTCTTGAGTTTTCTGACCATATTTGTTGGCAATCTCACTGAAAGTCATTCTGGCTTCTTCTGGCATTGCCATATTATATGTGGAAATCTGACTTAAAACTCCACTGGCAAAGATCACGAGTACCAAAAATACGCGGTTCATTTTGAAGTCAAGTTTATATTATTTTTAGCGAGCGAGTTTCTTCACGTTCACTCAGTCCGTATTAAATAAAGGCTAACGGTTGTGTTCCTCGTCTTATATACTGTGCGACCTATTTTATGCAAAATATTATGTTTTTAGTCGTTTCGCCAATTTGTTAATAAAGAAATAGCTAGTAGCTACCTCGTCTCGATAAATCCGTTTTTTTCTCATAATTTTTGTTTATATTAGATTGCAACGTATATCACTGTTTTGATGGATCAGGAACTTACATCTTAGTTCCTGGTTGATTAATATTTTAAGAATTTTACCTTCATGATGCATACAAATTTATGAATTGCATTTGAAAAGTCGCGATGCGCGATGATGCACACTGCACATACTTTAAATTCATAATTAGTTAATGGAATCATGTTTGTTTTTGTAAAGATATTTTATTTAATTACTTTCAGAGTACAATTTAAATAAATCATAATAATTAAAAAATACATACTAGAATAATCTATTTATATTTACGTAAAAGGAGAAACTGACTGACTGACTGAAACTTCTGGGACTAGGATCGTGAAATTCTGTACGTACACGGCTTCCTTTTATAATGTAGAGGAGCACTAAGAAGGTTTTTGGAAATTCGTTTTTAAAGGGGGTGAAAATGGGTAATTTTTTGTATTTTTTGTATCGCTGTGCTTCTGGGGAGTTTGTTGCGCCACTTCTTCTTCCCAGCTAAAGCATCAAGAATTGGTGAAGGGTGAATTTTTTTGCGGGGCTGTCTTATGTAACTTTGACCTTCAAAAAGTGCTGATTTTCAGCCTAGTTTGAATAAGTGACTTTTGATTTTGATTTTTTATCAAAAATCTTATTCCCTGAGTTAAAACTTGGCAGAAATACTCATCTAACAAGGTTTGTAATTTTTTGTTTTTAAACCTTTTTTGGGTTTGAGGGTGTCAAAATTTCTATAAAAATATTTTGACTCGCGGTTTGTTAACTCGAAACTCCGTATCAATACCTCAAACGAAACATAAAGAATATGTGCATCAGGGTTTTTCGAAAATCTACCCCTGTAAAATTGACTACCCATTTTCATCCCCGAAAAGGGGTAGTCAATTTTACAGGGCATGATTTTATTATTGAATAGGAATGTTCATTATTCCCGTAGATGAAGTCGCGGGCTACTACTAGTACAGTTTAAAAATGTTGATATACTTAAATAATGATTATTCTAATTTATTATAATTGTTAATTATCTGCAGATTAAGCCGAAAAACCAGTCCATAAGGTGATATTTATTGCATTCATAAAAAACTATGTGTGGTCTATCATTTGAGGTACGGCTTCAAATTTTTGTTCATACCCTGATTTCTGGCGCAAACCTACCTAGGACGCTGTTAGGGGAATAGGTTACATAAAGACTGTAATGAGATGAGGGGCTCGTGGCTTAGTAATAACAGCTGCACAGGTAGATCCATCAGGTTAAGCTACGCTTTCCGGGGTTGGCCGTGAATGGGTGACCATCTTTACATTCCGAGTCTCCTCCATCCCTCGGATAGCACGTTAAGCCGTTGGTCCCGGCTGTGAATTGTGCATCTTTGACAGTCGTTCCGGTCGTCAGACGCCCGAAAATCTGACAGCCGGTCTACCCAAAGGGTATCGTATTACCCAGTTAGTGGGTTGTGATGTCAGATAGGCAGTCGTTCTATGTAAAATACTGGTACTCAGCTGCATCCGGTTAGACTGGAAGCCGACCCCAACATAGTTGGGAAAAGGCTAGATGATGACCCTGAATCTTTGCGCAGACTTTATATTTAAAAGCATGGATGAACAAGTACAAGTTGACGCTGTGTACACGGATTTTCGGAAAGCTTTTGACAAGGTGGACCACAAACTGCTTTTAGATAAAATTGCTTACAACGGAATTCGTGGCAATTTGTTAAGATGGTTCATGTCATACATACACAATAGATCGCAAAAGATAGTCATTAATGGTTTCCAATCAAGTTCAATCATTGTGACCTCGGGGGTGCCCCAGGGCTCAATTATGGGGCCCTTACTCTTTATTCTGTTTATCAATGACATTAAGAAATGCTTCATTCATTCCCGATTTTTAATGTATGCCGATGACATCAAAATTTACAAGTCGTGCAAAAGCACACAAGATTGCCTACTTTTGCAGGAGGACCTTGATAGGCTTTCTCTATATTGTCCATACAACAAACTCCAGCTTAGTTTACCTAAATGCAACGCAATAACTTTCACAAAAAACAAAAATATTATAAAATTTGATTATAGTCTACAGGGAATTTGTCTGCAAAGAGTTGACCATATTCGAGATCTCGGTGTTGTAATGGACTCGAAATTGCACTTCGATCTTCATATCGACAACATCGTTAATAAGGCGTATCGTATGTTCGGTTTGGTCATGCGTTCTTCAAACGACTTTAAAAGACCGTGTACTTTTTTACTTCTCTACAAAGCTTTGGTCCGTTCTCAATTGGAATTCGCAGTACCGATTTGGAGTCCCATTTTTGATGTTTATATAAAAAGAATGGAAATGGTTCAAAAAAAATATTTACGTAGTATGCACTACAGATGCACTAAGTCTTAATAACCATACAATGAATTATTAAAACGCTATAATCTTCAAAGCTTGGAGTCAAGACGCAGCTTATTGATGGCCATGGTCCTTCATGGTCTTTGTAATAACAGGTTCGATTGTCCAGATATCACCAATAACCTATGTTACGTTGTACCAAGAACTGTGATGCGTCGAGGGGCGCGTGTGCCCCAGCTGTTTCACACCGCAACGTGCAGAACTCACGCTGGTGCCCGGGCGCCCCTCCGACGCATTGTAGATACGTATAACACCCACTTCATCGATTTAGATATTTTCGCGCTTACACACTTTAAGTTTAAAAGGATGGCTATTGCATCTTTGGAATAGCCATCTTATACCTATAGGTATTTATTCCAAAATACCTACGAGACAGCACGAGTACTTTTAAATTTTCTGTAAACTCGACGCACGTATTTTAGTAACAATAAATATACCATTATTTCGCGGACATTGTTGTGGGTTACGCGTTTACCTAGTTTTTAATTTATTCTGTCACACGTTTATTGTAATGTGTAACTGTTTTATGTCCCAATAAAGTAAAATAAAATAAAATAAACCTACCAAGGACGCTGGAAGGGGAATAGGTTACATAAAGACTGTAATAAGATAACAAAAACTTCCTATCAGAAAGCTTGTTGACCTCTTTTAAAGCCCAAAAAAAAAACATTATTTGTTGACGGACTTACAATCCTCTAAAGAACCAATGATTTTAACGTTTGCTCGAATTCGTTCGCTTTTAAACTCTTAAGTCCATTTGCTTATAACAGTTGTTATGACACTACGAGTATATTATTAAAAGTTCAAAATCTAGGTCATTACTACGGTAACAGTTGTTATTATTATAGCTTATGTCATTTATCTGCATTCTTTAACCCGCTCACAGTCCGCGGTAGCCGTCCTTGCCCTTGTAATAACCTAGTGCAGCAGCGATAGCTTAGTGGTGCGACCGTCGGCGTCGGACTGCCAAGTCATAGGTCTCAAGTTCGAACTCAAGGGCCGCACCTCTGATGATTCATGTGCCTATTGTATAATATCACTTTCTTATAAATCGGTGAAGGCAAACATCGTGAGGAAACTAGCGTCTGAGAGATATTCCTCAACAGCATGTGAAGCTAAGTCAGAGGTCCATGGGCAGCATAAAAACTCTGTCACCTGGTTAGTCACTAACGACACGAAAGAAGAATAATCTAGTGACAACTTTAAGGTCCTACTAGCATCTACCAGCGGATTTTTGGGATTCCCGTGGCTTGTGATAACCTCGAGGATTAGTGGAACTGTGAGGTGAAGCTGTGGTTGCTTCCGTCAGTCAAAAGATGGGTGATAATTTTTCGGGTTTCGTCACTTCCATCTGCTTAATATTTCACAGTCTTATAATTGTGCCATCTTTATATAGATTCTGAATAGCTGCATATTGTATAAGATTTTCAGATTCGTATTATTTTGTTTTTGTGTTTACAAAGTAATTTATCGTTCATTCTTCCCGAATACCAACTCGATCATCAACGTCAATTAACACTAAGAAGTAATTTATACATAGTATGGGATATCCGGAGAATCGTATATTTCAGTACTCAAGGTGATCCGTCTTACTCGATATTTTGAATTCTAATTTATTGATTGCTAATCATTTTCATGATCTGTAATTTCCTTATGATATAAAAAATCCTCATAGTAATGTTAATGGTTACTTTATTACTTTTTATTCGTTTTAATGTTTATAAACATAGGGTTGGTATAGTTTGTATGTTTGAGTTTCAAGGTTTAGATTTGCTGATCGCATTTAGTTTGATCTAAATCTACACTAAATGTTAGCAGCATCACTCTTGAATTAACTTAAGCATTATTTTGGTTACAAAATCATGCCATTGTTATTTTGCTACAACACGTTGTTAGAGGGAAGGGGCGGGAGCTGTTTTCACGTGACACGCCTCTCATAGAGGCCCTTATATAAACACTTTATTACAATAAAGCAACCACATAATAAAAATGGACAAATTTATTTAAAAAGAAAAAGACTGGACAATGGAGAGACATTTGATAACCATCAGTAATCAATATTTTACATGGAGCGACTGGTCGGATAACCTTCATAACCCAGTTACTGGGTAACACGAACTCCTTCGCAAGAGTTGTGCCAGACTTTCGGGCTTACCGTAATGTCTAGTCATTAAGTACCCGTAATGACTGTCAAAGACCTTTTTTTCTTGAGGGTGGGAAATCATCAAATGAATCCTTCCGCTCTGGGTGGACCGGAAGGAAGTGTCAGACTCTTACTAAATAAAACCCATCTATGTTACTTCCTTAGCCCTTTATGTCCAGGTTTACCTGGCGGACAAACCCGCGTACCCGGCAGGCTTCGGCCGTAACGGGCCCCTTCCTAATTGCTGTCATCACTGAGGCGCGCGTGGAACACGTACGCGCTGTCCGGAACGGGCCTGGTCCTACTGTCAAAGACCTTAACTTAACTGCACTCCCTAAATAACTAATTTCACTTTTCTCTCTGTTCCCAGGTCTCCTAATCTACGCAACATACGGCGCGTGGCACAGTTCAGAACGCAAGCGCAAGATCGACACGGTCCAGATGGCAGACTTACACAATGACAGTCAGACCGCCTTGCTGAACAACGGTCTGACGCACGCCCTCGGCTGACAAATACCTAAGGCGGAGTCCGAACCTGATGCCTACGAGGAACGGGTCGTCAGTCCCACAAGTACTGTTGTGTCGTTTATTTCTAGCATTTAGTTTGTTGTTGCACAGTATTAATGCTGTTAATGTGGAGTGTTTTTAGTGCGCAGGCGTTAGATTTTATAAGTAAGAAAAAAAAAAGTTTTTAAAGGACGCCTTACGAAGCCAAAAGTTACTTGTTCTTTTTTTTTGTGCGGGACCATATCTTCTGAATACAGAGATATTGAACGTTTTCTTTTTTATGAAAACTGTAACGATAAACGATAACTAGCGCTTTTTCACACCGAATATCACCGAGATAAATGGTACTTAAATTGATGGAAAGAATTCGTAGATGACGGCTCCGTGATGGCTCTTTTTACACCCTGCATTGTACTCGTACTTAGTGTTATTTATAGGCGAATTATTATCTGGGAAAGTATTCAGCCACTTTAATATCGCGCAAGCACTAAAGCTGCATTTCGTGTAGGAAGACCCTAGTTTCATAAGGTCAAGGTCATTTGGATCTGATTAAACATCTATATTTAATATTATAATTTAAAAGTAATCAGGCTTATTTATATTAATGTATGCATTAAGTCGTCATCTTTCATAAAATGAAGACAAAGACACGGTTTTTGATGATATAGTGGATTTTCTTGTTACATAAACCCGTCATAGTATTTTCACCTAAGATCGTTGAGTATTCAAATAAACGTGTCTGTAACTACGTGTTCAAACCTGATATTAATGTGATGTTTAGGTTATAAAATTAATTCGGTATTTTTTAATAATTGTTGCATTTTATTAAAAACTTGTTTTGTGAGATATTGTGACGTTGAAACCATTCACGTGGCTATAAGGAAATTAAAAAGCTTGTTCGTGTATCAAACCAATAAATCATCTTATGTCTACACATAAGATGATTTATTGATCTACATCAGCGAGGTTCTTTTGGCGCCTGAATGGCGTTGAGAGGGGGGGAGGGGTTTTTATGGTAAAAAGTTGTGATATTATCACAAAAATAGTAAACAAAACAAGATGGCGGCGTTTGTTCTGATTTTGACAACGCGCCAAAAAATCCACATGGAAATTTATATTCTTATTTTTTAAAGCATTAACTATGAAAAATATGATCTTACGCACTTCTCTCATCTTGATTTAATCAATATTATATTTCTTGTTATTGCTGTAGTTATTGTGATTTAAGCAATTGGACTGCGTATGGTCTGTCAGAGATGTACCATCTGTCTATAACTCAGGGTATAATTGAAATAACAGAAACCTCTTAAGGGATCAATGTACTCATCATTACAAACAACTCCTACTGTGGGACCAACGCTGAAATTGCGAAAACAAATCAGCTGTTCCCTACATTTTGTCGAATTTTACGTACAAAAAATAAAACCGACTTTCAAAACAAACACCACAAAGTGACAAATAATTTCGATTTCGGAAGTCGGTGTCATCGGTTTTGTATTTTCATTTTTTGCCACCGACTTCCGAAATCGAAATTATTTGTCACTTTGTGGTGTTTGTTTTGAAAGTCGGTTTTATTTTTTGTAAAAAAGTTTTTATTTTTCACTTTTTAGTTGTGGTACCTACCTACACAACCCCCCCCCCCCAAATTTGAATACCACTACCTGGTATGTAAATTACAGTGACAGGAACTTATTAGAACATCGTCCACATATATTAAGAAGGTTTTTTTTAAGATTTTTCAAAAACCGCTTATTCGATTTCGATAAAATTTATATGGGACCATTTGGGAAGTATACCCTTTCCAACAAAAAAAGAATTTTTCAAATCGGTTGGCAAGCAACGGAGTTATGCGCGAACAAACATAAAAAGAAAAAAAAATACAAACATCCGAATTGAGAACCTCCTCCTTTTTGAAGTCGGTTAAAAAAGTATGGAACAGCTAATTTTTTTTCGCGATTATGGATTTTTTGTTATTTGAATTACACATTGTATACAATCTTTGAAAATGAGCAGTAAGGTATGCTTATAAAAAAAACTCCTAAAAACATTATGCTTCGATTGACGCTTTAAGAATTTCAGTTTCCCAATCTATGCTTATATAAAATAGAATAAAGATATGATATTGCGTGATTAATGTAAGTATTTAATTGAAATATGTATTTATTGTGTATTCTAGAGTAGTGTCTAAGTTTAAAGTGCATTAATTAAGTACGCTACTAAGTATTAAATTTAGATTTACTGACAACTTAATAATGTCTAATTATAACTTGATAAGCGGTCTTGCGCACCAAAGCATGTTTTTAATTTTGTAAAGTTAAAGACAGTCAGCAAAAGAGATACGTATACTAGTTGCTCGCGTCAACAACTTTGATGAAAAAACCATGTCGTGCGTGTGCCAATGCCAAGTCAAGACATTGGAAGCAGAACCTGCTGACAGTGCTAACTAATCTCCTTTGTTGACTGTACTATAGAACTTGTCGGTCAAATTGAAAAAGATATAGATTTTCACTGTCATAATATGTAGGTTACTGTTAAATTCATAAATGATTATCAGTTAAATGGTTTTATTAAATTGCTTGAAATAAGAATTAGAACGTTGTGACTAAGCGGCTTTATGAACATGACTTCTGTATTTTTTTGTAATAACAGTGATTAATGATATGTCTCGTTTTGTAATTACTGTCTGTTCTTAGTAACTTATATTTGCTTTGGAGCTTGTCTTAAATACCCTTAAGGCTGGGCGAAAAGGAGCTAGTGCCCACAGCTACCGCTAGTTGTCGCCTCTTGCTGCGGCGTTGAGTACTGCTGAAACGGGTGGTCGCCGCCGGCGAGACGAAGTCACTCGAGTCACTTGAGTGAGACGAATCCATAAAAAACGTCTGAAAAGGCATGTGAACAGGTTTTTGCTGGGCTTTTTTATATCGGTGGCCGTAGTTGTTGGCGCGTTTGCTCCATTAACTCTTCTGTACTTGCTGTTGTTAGCTTTTAGAAACACCCAATGTTCAACTGACATTTTTTTATTGTGCATGTTGATTTCTGCATTTTTGTTTTTTGTTATTTTACAGTAGATCTACTTGCTATGAATGTTTACACTGTGGAAGTTTACGTACTGTGAATGTTTTAACACTGCAAGTAGATTTGCTATATTTTTTTAACATTGTGCAAGATTACACTTGCTGTGAATGTTTACACTATGCAAGGCAACTTGCGGTGAATGTTTACACTGTGCAAGGCGACTTGCAATTCATATTTAACTGTACATTCGACTTATAATGAATGTTTACTGCAATTCATTTGCAGACTTCAACTTGCGTAAGTTATAAGGCCTAACCAAGATTATGTCTGGGCTTTAACAGAAACTGACCTCTTTTTAGAGTTGTCATAGGAAGGACCGAACTCATTTAAGTTTTATAAAAATAATTTTGACGTGTGTTTTTTCATAAGTGTTTTAGAATTAATTTATTTTAATTTATCATAAAAATGCATATTATACATCCTGCATTTTGTATTGGTTAGATGTTTAGGCAAGTTTTTTTTAGAATAGTTTGAATCTCGATGTTAAGGTTCCTATAACGTATTGCGCCAAAGTATTTTATATTATTTTCTTTAGTATTTTTACTTGGTACTTAGTACTGTAGCTGTGGTTAAATTATGTTTAAAATATTGTTTTACTATCTCCTGGCGTATACTTATTCGTTGAAAGACTATCTTAAGAATTGCAATCAAAATATAACAGTTAAAAATAAAACATACTTTCTTTTGTTTTTAGTATGTATATTTTTTTAGATTTCAAAACAGCTTCGTTTTTTTAAAACAGTAATGAATGAAATTATCCACATAATTAAGGTGGAGACGAAAAATATATTTTTTTAAATTCGATTATTTTATTGGTTTCTTGCTTTCTAGGTCATCTGGAAATTAATCGCTGAATCAAATCATATTTATAAAAAAAAATGTTTCTTTTGGAGATAGTTTTCGGTAGGTACTTAAATGCTGATTGGCTGTGAAACAGCGAGTTGGAAAATGTATCGGTAAAATTTAAAAAATTAAATACCTATGCTTTATAGTAAAATATTTGTTTTTTTTTAATTACAATTTCATCAGTCACGGCAATCGGATGTCATTTTATGGGCATATTATGCGGAGAAATAAGGAAAATGTCATGAGAAAAGTTTGGAGTATGAATGTGGACGCCTATAAGATTAGGGGAAGATTAAAGAAACGTGTGTTGGACTATGTGAAAGTGAGTGACAGATCGAGAAGTCACCATCTGCCTAGCCTTGACAGATAGAGAAGTATGGAAAAAAAACATGTTTCGCCGACCCCAAATAAACTCGAGATAAGCATTAAGATTTTAAAATAACAGTACAAAGTAGGCAAGTTGTAATCATTTAATCGTTCTCTGAAATAATAATTAAGTCGACTCATTCAATAAATCACAGTTTGTTAATGCTTAAAACTACATATTTTATGAATTATAGCTAATAAGTTAATTTTATACGTTGGTCACTTATAAACATTGTAATATTTGCTAATACTATAAATAGCTAGCTTCTGCCCGCAACTTATTGTTTTTGAAATTTCTTGTTTTAATATAAAATATAGCATCGCATAGCTTTAAAAAAACAATACTAATAAATGACCAAGTCCCTACTAATCTAACGCTTGTCGATCACACGTCTATCACAACACAGTTCATCTAATTATTGTCTATAGTACACAACATCATAAACAACAACATCAATTTTTAACATATTTTATATCCTTAGATTTGTTTTCCAACATTTATACAACGTTAAGCCCTAAGTGGCAAAACCTATTCCTAGACAATAAGGGCCAACCATAGATTACGTCACATCTTGGAGGGGACTAATTGGAGGGAGGGATCATCGAAGTGTAACATCGTCTGCCATACTGACAATTTTTTTTTAAATATTACCAACTATGTAAATATTTAATGTAAGATTTATTTTAAAACTAGCTTCTGCCCGCGGCTTCGTCCGTGTTGATGACGGAAATTGCATGTTATTATTATTATACATATAAACGTTCCTCTTGAATCACTATTAAAAAAACAAAATCCGTTGTGTAGTTTTAAAAATCTAAGTATACATACAGACATTAGGACAGCGGATGCGACTTTGCTTTATACTATGTAGTGATTACAAAATATGTGACGTTTCCCAGCGGAGGGTCACATAAATATGACTGACAGTGACAACGACGGCAGGGTAGGGAGGGTCCTAAACCCCGAAATTCATGTGACATAATAATATATGGATGGCCCCTAATAATATATTGCTACAGCTAATTAAAACAAACATTGTACAATAAAAGTAAAATAAATGGAATGTCAAATTATTTTAAAGTCAAAATGGTTCTCTGGCCCTCTTGAATTTGGGTAACGGAACCCAATCTGGTATTTTAGTTGGTAAATGCAGTATAATTAACAAATTTAATCTACTTATCTTATTATATTGACGTCAAATACACTAAAATGGGTTGATATTGAATTTCATTTGGTCACTAAATTCAAAGTTGCACACCTTACATACCTTGCATGTCTGATTGATCAGTTTATGTATACGCATGTTTGTCAAATAAATTATTCTTATTCTTATTCACACAACACAAAACAAAGTAACGAAGGCTATTAAGTGGTAAGTATTTATGTACAGACGCCAGCACATCAAGCTATCCCTAACTGTCAAATTTTCTCAATTAAAAATGAACCTTATGTCTTTGCAATAAAGTTGAAATACTATCAAAGAAATTTGACAGATTGTGGTAGCTTGATGTGCTGGCCTCTGTACCTACATCATCACAGTAAAAAAAAATCTAGATCTTTTTACATTGTAACTGGATGCCTTTTAGTCTTACAAAATTTAACATAGCAGCCGTAATGTGGGTGTAGGTGCACTTCTGCCTAACCCTATATGGTATACAAGCGTGATGTAATGTTAAATAATCCATGTTTCACAATGAAGACTGTCAAAATCCTATAAGTACTAACTTATTTATGAAATAAGTAACAGTTGCCTTTCAAAAATCACTACATGTAACTTGTACGCCTACAATTTTATTATGTGAATTTTTTTTTTGTCTACATGTAGTCAATCGTATCATTAATTATTATAATATAATCTGTCCTACAACACCCTGTTATAAACACTCTCAATTCTTAGCAAAGACCCGAAATTTATTCTGCCTGGACAAAGGTGCTTACAGATTAACTTGCCTTCGACATCTGTCTCAAAATTCGGATTGAAAACTGCAGTCAACGATTGGAAGATATACGCATTTAATTAATTTTTATGCACCCTTACACATGATTTCCAGGATTTCTCATTCTTTACATTTTTTCATAACATTATTGTGAATACCCTGTAAGGACTAATTAAACAAACAAATTGACAAGTCATTACCATTTTTGTGCCTTTTAGAACTTTCTACTCAAGTTTCAAGTTTTTCTCATATCCCCAGGAACGGGGAACTTTCAAATTGGTTACTAGTGTCAAAGTAGTGTAAAAGAAAACTCGTAGTGTGCTAATCTAAAATGTATCGTATTAATGCCAATACAGTGTAATTTGCGAACATGTTTTCAATCCTTATAAAGGATAGAGCCACAGTATAACCTTCTGAAAGATTATACTGTGGCTCAAAGTAAAATTAAATTCATGGGTGTTTTCCCTACAATCTTGGAAAATCAGAAATCCCTACGGGTTAACCCTATCATAAGAACTCACAGTCTAAGTATTCACGATTGTACACTAATATGGCTAAGCAATACTTATGTCAGTCAGCGTTAGAACTTGGTGGTGACCACTTGTCGCTTCTCGTCGATGACTCCGTTGGTGGACGCCGGTTCGCTCTTCTCGCGGAGTGAGCTGTTCCTGATGCCGTAGAAGAAGTAGATCAGGTAGCCTGGAATAGTGGGATAAAAAGTTCTTAAAAGGGTTGCTCTAGTTCACATACTTCACATAGGGCTTACAATAAATCGCCTCTAAGGAACCGTAAATATCTTCATTAACCAGCAGGTTTGCTTCGAGTACTTTTCAATTTCTTTATTTATATATTTATAACATAAAACGGCCAAGGCCAAGTACATTAGTTACACGTTATACGCCAATAGTTTCAATGATGTTCTTTTTGTCAAAATCGCAGTCAAATTCAAATAAAATCGCACTTATATTTTAATTAGATCATTAACCTTTATTGAAACGTTAAAAATGACAAGAAAAAAGAATAATTGATTCTAGTTGTCTGTCTGTTGATCCACAAATCATTATATGGATCGAGAAATTCATCAAATTTACATACCTTTATTCGAACATTAAAAATGACAAGAAAAATATAAATATTCTAGTTGTCTGTCCGTCGATCCAGAAATCATTATATGGATCGAGAAATTCATAAAATTTACATATCATCCATCAATTCTTCTTATATTTTTTTTCGTGTGTTTAGAGACTAACCTGGTGTCAGAGTTTTTATGCTCTTCCTGGGCCTCTGACTTAGCCATCAATGCTAACGTATTTTCTACCGTCGAACGTTGATCGCGAAACATACACACAACCATAGAAATTAAGCATCTACCATTGATTGAATTATCGAATACCAGGGATTCATTGTAGTAGAATTGTTATACAAACGTGTTCAACTTACCAATAACGAGCCAGATGATGAACCGCACCCAGGTCTGGTAGTCCAGCTGCACCATGAGGTACACGTTCATGCACACGCTCAGGAATGGCACTAGGGGTACTAGCGGCACCTGCAGTACAAAATATTTAGATGTTAGAAAACATTTAGTTATAGGAGTTGACGTAATTATTATATTTGTTATATGACCTAGAAGTCCAGAACATCGAGGTGTGGTTATAGTTTCTAGAGAGTAATAATTATTATTCTGATGGTTATTGTATGATGATCGGGAATAAGGGTTTTATGTAGAGGGCGCCACAATCGACAGACTTTTTAGTCACAAAACATTCAAAAGCTATCCTTCAACACATATGGACAATAAATTTAAGTCCGAAACTATGTTACAATTTTGACAGTTTTAGATTATCATGAAACGACCGTTCTTAAAAACCAGGAATTGCTTCTCTGATGTTAAGTTGAAGTTGATCACCGCCGCCCATCAGCCAGCAATCACGAAAGTAAGGGTACATCCCCGTCCGTACGTACCGTAAAGGAGAGGTTCTCAACGCTGTTCCTTGGCTGGCGGTACAGCACGACCAGCAGCAGCAGCAGCACGGCGCCCAGCGCGCCCAGCGCCGGCGCCGCCTGCTCCCAGCGCAGCAGCGAGCACGTCGCCATTGCCACCAGGACTGGAAGCACAGGGAACTTTTATTAGTTTATCAAAATTAAAACTAGAAACCTTAACTTCATTGACTGGTAGACAAAGACCCGCCTAAACCGCGGGGTCTATAAGCAGGGTTAAATAAAGTATGAAAGTTTATATGGTAGAACACACACACACACTTGTAAGTCTACTCTCTCTACTACGTTACTACTGGGCCGCCACTACAAACGGAAAAATTGACTTATAATCAATATAAGTCGGAAATTGGCAACCCGCTTTGAGCAAGCGCCTTTGGTCTACAGTGGAACTATAATAGGCTGGTATTTATGAATATAAAAAGGCAGACAAAACAAATATTTACAGAATACGAGGATAGTCCACTTGGCGATGGTGTAGGACAGATGCGTCGGGTACTTCAGTCCCAGCAGGTTGAAGAGTTGTTTAAAGACGCTGAAGGGTGTCTCCGGCACCGGCTTAGTGGCATGCAGCTGGATGGACGTCTCTTCTTCGTATCTGCAAGGGGAGAAATTGTTATTTTAGATTCGGTTTAGAGTTTCAATAAGGGATTCTTATTCGGGAGAGGGCACAGTGTGGACATCAGCTCGGAACATCTATTGCATTGTTCTATACCAATGTATGAAGAGCAAATGGATTACTGGCTAAATTTTGACAGATTTAGAGGTATGATTAACTCTCCGAATTATTTAGGATAACTCCTGAACGTGCAAGTGGGCCTTAGACTTGGTTTCTTTCGATAAATGTCAAATTATGGTCCCTTATAGTGATCAGTCGCGCAACACGGCGAAAGGTATTGCCCGGCTGGTCTCAGTTACTTATAGATAAAGAATATATCAAGCGCTACTAAATTGACACTACCACCATTATGTCAACTAGTTAATCTAACTTTTTTTTTTGAGTGTGGGAAATCATCAAATGACCTCTCCCGCTCTTCAGAGTCGTCACGCGGATTCCGACCATAGCTTTTTAGACAGGTACAGGTATATACTTTTACCGATTGAAGGGGCAAATAAGACTCATATTTACCTAAGAATAAGCACACTGGTAGCGACGATGGTGTAAGCCAGGAGTGTTCCGATGGACATCATGTCTATCAACTGGTTTAGGTTAAACAGAGCCGCCATGATAGCTGGAAAATAAAAGAAACAAATATATTGATTTGTTTATGTGTTTGTTCTAGCGTTTATCTTGTTAAACTATGTTGTAACGTAAAGCAATACTATTGTTTTTGCTTAATTACTTTGACTAATTATTATACAGTAGGTAAATACCCACCGTATTTACCAACCGTAGACAAACACGTTTGGTATAAGAATATCTAGTAGATTGGTTACAATTTGTCTTACAGGGACTGTTTTATTGTATTCATATCTTAGCGTAAAATAAACCGATAGTTACTTTTGTCATGTACAGTCACGAGCACCAATATGTATACACTGAGCAACTTTAAAAACTGATTTTCTCATTCTGCATTTATTGTTATTTTATGTTGTTACGGACATATCTGGGAACCCATAGTAATATGAAATAGGTTTTATTGTCACAAAGTTTTGTCGCTTTTTAATGTTTCTAAGTGTATACATATTGGTGCTCGTGACTACAACAATTGCTAGCTAGACACAACACATTACCGTGGTGGCTGCACAAAACACTAGAACTAGACACATTACCTACATATGAAGGTGATAGTTAGACACAATACTAGAAGTATTATAACATACCTATATTGTTTCTACCAGTAGGTATCAAAAGGATAAGTAATTTGTTTTGGCTAAGGCAAGAAGCTATGTAAATAATTTATACGTTTTGACGTAAAATTTTTAAGTAAATTAACCAAAAATACTGACCAGCCAACAGTCCACTCAGCATAGTCGCGATCACGGGCGTTTGAGTCCTCTTGTTAATAGCCGCCAATGGCCTGAACAACACACCATCGCTGCCCATGGCATACAGCACCCTGGGCAAGGGGAACATGGCACCAAGGAGACTGGTGCACAGCGCGAAGATAGCGCCGATGGTCACGATCCATTTGATGACCGGCAGGTTCGCTTCCGTGAACACGTGGGGGAAAGGCGCGTCAGCATCCTGGAAATAGAGATAGACATTATTTCATAGATTCAAGTTGCTTATTAGTGTATTGCACCATATATAGGATCCGCAGAAGGTGGACCGATAGCCGGGTGAATGTCACAGGACCATGTAATCGCTGTGACGTTACTTAGGGGAGGGGCCTTTGTCCATTTGGCTTTCCCATCTTTTCCAAAGTTGGCTTTCATTCTAACTTAATGAGGTTCTAACATGATGAGATTAAGTTCGTAATGGTTTTGGTTGTACCAAAGAAAAACCCAGGACCTATGCAGTTACCCATTTGGCCGAGATCTATAAATCTAAATTAGCACGTGGTTCTACTTAGACATGTCATGTTGCAGTCTGTCTTGCTCTTGTAGTTAGACAGTGACAAGGATAACGCTTACCCAAAAAACGTGCTATTCAAATTAAAAGCTGGTCTGAGACCACGAGATCAATAACCTTTCCTTGGCAGCCGGGTAAAAAAGCAAAAACATCATAAATATGTACCACATGAACCAACCTGCAGATAATACGGCAGCATCATAGTGAGCACAGTCGCAATGCTGAAGTAGGACACGAAGATGATGACTAAGGACAGTACGATGGACAGCGGGATGTCTCTCTTGGGGTTCTTGGCCTCCTCCCCGGTGGTGGCCACGCAGTCGAAGCCCACGAAACCGAAGAAACACTTGGCTGCGCCGGCCATGATGCCTGCTACCCCCCAGGGCGCGAACCCACCGGCTCCTGCCTGACTTTTGTATTCCTCTGGCACGTCTTCGATGGCTATTCTCCAGTTGGCTGGGTTACCTGAAGACGAAGAATGATATTATGAGTAAAAAAAAATATTGCACATACATACCTGGTTTAGTTTTCTGTTTATATGTGTTAAACAACACTTTGTATTTTCTTGTTATTGTACAACCGACTTTTAGCAACTGATTTTTTTTACAGCCGTGTTCAGAAAAGAATAAATACCTATTTATTCTAATTTCTGAACTCGGCTGTAAAAAAGTTCAGTTTTTTTTTCGAAAAAACTGGTGGTTTTGTTAATAAACGAAGACCTAAAGGAGTCTTGTGATCCAATTCTTCTGTATATTTTGAACACTTAGGTAAGCAGAATATTTAGTTTACAAACTTGCAATCACAAGTAAGCAGTTCAAGTGAAAGTATCTACCTAGCAACTCTAGCAAGGTTAGTAGCGAAAGCTTGTATGAGCTTCTTATTAACGAGAGAATACTAGTTTACTATGTTATCAATTTAGTTTTGGTGGACACTGCACTAATACCTATAGGTATTTAGCAAACAAACGAATATTGTAAGATCCCGACTTGGATGGAGACGAATTCCAGTTATATTACGGCGTACCCTTCATGATAACTTTGCTTGAGATCAAAAGATAGGGAGTGGTTAGTGAAATTGGAAAACATAATAGGCACTTTTAAAAGTCTACATTGATTTAGTTCCTTCGTTTGGAGAAGAATGGCCAAGAACGTCTTTCTCATAATATAAATTGAATAAGGCAGACGCTATTGGACATTTTCTTTAGCTACTTAAACGTCCGCGAAACGCAGTTTAAGTTAAAATACTTATGAGCTAGATTGCATGTGAATAAGCAAAGAAATAAACGGATTATTCTGAAAAAACTTCGAAGTAACCGGGCTCCAGATACATCCATAGCCACAACAACTATTTAGACCTACACATGTGGCTCGACGGATATATGGAACATATCCAACTGATATATAAGGTGATAAAAAAATGACTTTAAAAATTTCGTAGGAGCATTATACTCATAATTACGAACAACTTTTACTATAGAATGAACCCAGAACCCGCGAAAAAAATATGACTGTTCCATACATTCTATTTAATTATGTGTGCATAAATGTATGGAACAGCTCATACAGTTAAAAATATTCGTAATGATGAGTATAATGCTCCCACGAAATTCTTATGTTAATTTTTTACCATCTTGTATAAAACATTCATATCTGGCATCACAACGTTAATGTTCTCCCATTGTTTGTCTGATTTGTTTGAGTATATTTGTTTGTGTATATTTATATATAATTAGGTATACTATATACAGCTTTTAATATGTTTGTGTTTCGTTATTGCACCTATGGTTTATCTCAGCATCACCCAAAGGATGACTGGTAGAAAATGCCTATGGAATTAAGTTCGGCTCTGTACATTTGTGCCTTAAAGTATATATATTATATGACTATAACCACATTCCTATAAAGTTGTAACTCGAATCCCTCTCTTAAATGTTATCTAATCGACCAGCACTTCTGTTAGATCGAATGCGCTATTAAATAATTTATTTGAACTCAGTGTGAGTGGTAAAAGTATATTGTTGCACAAGTAGCTGATCCCTATCATTAATTACTGATAATAGCTCATTGATAAATAGGTAAAGTGCTTATCGTAGTTAGTTAGGTACCTAACCTAGAGAAATAAATAAGTAGTGGGTATGAATTCTAGCCTTTGTGCAAAGTCATTATAAGGGCCAATTTTTAGACGGTTCCACGATCAAAATAATGATCATTGAATATGTCGAAGAATTATCATCATAATTTTCTTTCTCAGTGTTCTGCTTGGTCTCTTTTCTTCCGATAAATCATTGCAATTTATCGCTGACATGGACAGTGATCCACGCAGATCTCGAAAACCAAAGCATCGAGGTGGCAGTTTTAAAATTCGTGGCACCGAAAGTGCGTTGAACGCATAACTTCTGTCACGGAACGCCATCCTGTCAGTTTCTATACGTCAAGCCAAGCTAGTCAGCCAATCTTACCAAAGGGTATCGTATTACCCAGTTAACGACTGGGTTGTCAGGTCAGATAGGCAGTCGCTCCTTGTAAAATACTGGTATTCAGCTGCAGCCGATTAGACTGGAAGCCATAGTTGGGAAAAGGCTAGGCAGATTGAGTTTCTATACGTCAATTTTGCCGTAGTGCGATGAGACGGTGACACGGTGTGGAAAGTGTTGACAAAACCACCTCTAGCAGTGGTCGTAGAGGCGCCTCCGTACTCTGTGGCGGTTCATTTTTCTCAATTGACTCTCATCCGTGGGAGATGTTATAAATAACTGATAGTTAGCGGCAGGATCTCCATCTAGACAGGAATTGTTAAATGGGCACACGTGGATGTCCCGTTTACGAAGTTCATATGACTGTTGCACAGTCAACTGCACACTTAACTACGAATACCAACCTTAATGCTTTGAAATAAAGACGCTGTTTATTGTTGTCAGTGAAGTGAGATTGACTGTTCCGCTGTTTATAAGGAATGTGTGTGAATCACACGTAAGTAGGCAATGTAATTAAATCAACAGACATGATCCGTAAAAAAATATATAGCTAGTTCTGACTAACAGAATTTTCAACCTATTTTCACGTTTTTGTTATACGTACATTTACACACATAAAGCACACACTTAAAAAAAACTCACACCAAAACAATCAACGGAACAGTGGCTTGCAATTTTTACCAATCTGTCAATCCACTGAACGTAGATGTTGTATGAATCATGGAATGAACATTTTTGGAAGACGATTCTTATTACCTGCTTCAAGATTGGTGAAAAAGACACTTTAAGCAAATAGTTCTATAGCATAAATGGAGGATAGATAGGGCAAGAAAGACCACGACAAGAGCTTGCACAGAAAACATAAAACCTCTAGTTATATGTTTTTTGAGATGTCCTAAATAATTATATAAAGAAGTACTCACTCTTTACTACTCTACTCTTTAGTGACCACCGAGATGACGGCTAATAGAGAAGTATGGAAGAAAAAACATGTTGTGCCTAGTACCCGATGACCGAATGACCCTAAATAAATTGGGATAAGGGCAGGAGAATGATGATGTACTCACTCTTGACCGCTCCAGCGACGATGACAATGATGACGGTGACCATGTTCAGAGCCGTGAAGACATTGTTGAGCTTCGTCGACTCCTTCACGCCAATACCCAGGAGCACTGGAATCATATGGTCATGCACTATAAAGTAACTTTCAAATGATTGTAATTGTTACAATGGAGACAGTTGCCTCTTCAGTGTTTGAGTATTTTAATTGTACTTCAGTAGATGAGTATTTTATTTATAGTTCATATACAAAACGTTCTTTGATAAATTATTCTAAGCCAGGTAACGTTGTAGATATTATATGATCTAATTGATGCTTTATGACAGAAATCAATTGATTTTCAAATCGTACTTAATATTCCAAATTCAAAGCACAATTTTTTTTTTAACTGATATAAATAGTAAAATAGAATATAATATTTTTATTTGCGTTAAAACATGGTATAATAATGGTTTTAATACTAGGGTTATGTTCTACATGTGTCGCCAGTGACTGGCATATAAAGATTTTTAAGAAAACAATTTATATAATATATTAAGTAGCATTAATTACAACAGTGTTGACAGACAAAATAGTAATTTTGTAAGAGTGGAGGTGAAGTGGGGTGGTGAGTTTTGTGTGTGGTTTTGTGGAGTGTTGTGTGTGAGGAATTTGCTGTTTTGTAAATTTAATTAAGTTACTTTTTAATTAAAGAGTCTATATATCTACACGTACAAAAATACCATTAAAAACTGAATACAACAAACTCACCAGTGATAAGCATCACAAGCGCAAACGCAAAGAAATCCGGATAGTCGGCCATGAACGAAATATTGATAGGAGCAGCTTCCGTCATAGCTTTGGCCATGGAATTGTTGCACAAGCTATCAATGTACAAGGCCATGCCTTTGGCCACGCTGGCAGTCCCGATGACGTACTCCAAGATGAGGTTCCAGCCGATGGTGAAGGCTATGAACTCGCCGACACTGACGTAGCTGTAGACGTACGCCGAGCCGGCTTTAGGCACGCGGGAAGCGAATTCGGCATAGCAGAGACCTGAAAGTTGGAAGAGAGTATTTAGCTTTTAAGAATAAGTATAAGAATAAGATATTTTATTTGCTTTTGAACGCCATTGTCACATATACGTGACAAGCAAGCGCATGCCCCGTGTCACAAATATATGTGACAATGCGGTTACACTATAACACGAAATAAATAATTAAATCATTACTTTTGTGTGTGTTTAAATAGATATCTTAAAAATTGAAGCTCTCGTATGTATTTAATGACATTAAACAAATTAAAAGACACCATGGATATTGGGAAATTCATGAAAACAAGAACAAATAAATTTGTAGCTTGGCGTGGAGCGCACGCGCGTGCGTATATGGCATTCTTAGCGTGTCTATAAATGGCACAAATAACACTAAAAATATAAAAATAATATATACTGGGTGTAACCGAAAGGGTATACGTATTCAAGCGGATATGCTACAAACCACCAAACTGAACAACTTTTACTACGGGACCAATTCCGAAATCGCAAAAAAAATCAGCTGTTCTATAAATTTTTGGCCACGTGACTCGTCGAAATGTAGGGAAAAGATGATTTTTTATATGTCAGGACGCTGTCAACAACGTTAGGACAATATTGTTGCAGAGTGAACGAAATATCATACTAAGGAAACGAAATGATGTTCCAGTATTTGGGGAAAAAGCCTGTTTCTCTGTTTGGTACTTAGGTTGTTTTGTTTTCTGTTTATCTAATACCACGTATTAAAAACATTTTAGCTGATAGGTGAGTACGATTTGCATAGAAATACCTACAATAAACGTGCTCTTAAAAACTGAATCTTAGACCCGTATTTGTATTCGTGGATCTGTTCTAATAATACCTGTCTTCATCTATTTTTATCTGCATAAGAGCTGAACTATTATAAATAATCCTAGTACGGTGTTGTTGGTAAGAGGTATAATATATTAAACGTTTAAACTTATTGTTAAATCCACTATTGTCTTCAGGTATCTACTTGAGTTTTTCATGTTCATAAAATATTATGATTTATCTACGTCCATTGTCTTTCGAGTACCTTACTATGTAATTATGTATCAAGAACTCGACACTTCTCTACTAAGAAATTGATGCAAATCATTGGGATTTTCTACGAGATTACTATAACAAAGGGTTTAAGTGCACTCTTTGTTGCTATCACTGCTTATCATTAACCAAACCCACAGAAATATTAAAAAGACCAAACCTCTTAGCTGTACTCGATTATCAATAGAACTAACGCCCCGCCTAGTCTTCGCACGGGTGCAATGTAGATACTATCGGGCGGGAACTATACATATATACCTTCCTCTAGAATCACTTTATGTATTGATGAAAACCGCATTATAATCCATTGCGATCTAATGTACAAAGAGACAGATGGCGGGGAGCGAATTTGATTTATACTATGTAGAGATAGCATAATAGGTAGGCATTCTATCTACGATATAGGTATAGTGTAAAAAGCTATATAGATGCACCTTTTTTTTTTTTTAAGGCTGGGAAATCATCCAATGACTGCTCCCGCTCTGGGTGGAGCGGAAGGGAGTGTCAGACTCTTACTGACTAAAACCCATCCATGTTCCTTCCGTAGCCCTTTTTGTTCCGGGGTAGCGGTAACCCTTTCGGACAATCCCGCTTAATATAGATGCACCTTGGCAGACAGATTGGCGAAGCAAAATTATGTTATTAAGGCATGTCAACCACGACGCGAGATAAAAGTAACCACAAATCACAATCGGTAGCTAGAATAGGACTAGTATTCTTCACTACATAGTATAAAACAAAGTCTCTTTCTCTGTCCCTATATCCCTATGTATGCTTAAAACTTTAAAACTACGCAACGGATTTTGATGCGGTTTGTTTTAATAGATAGAGTGATTCAAGACGAAGGTTTATGTGTATAATTTGTCGACATATTATGCGGGCGAAGCCGCAGGCGGAAGCTAGTAATTGATAAAACCAAAAACAAACTAGATAATAACGCGTTAATATAAGTCACGTCGTGTAGGGACCGCTATTGACCGGGACCACCAGTGAGCGTCAGATGTTGTGGCCATATTCAGTTAAAGATAGCTCTGGTTGGAGTTCATGGAAATTTCAACATGAAACGCACCACCATGCTAAAGCACGCCAGTGATAATGCTGTACGTGTAGATAAGTTTTCAGATGACACAACTGAGATGGCCATAGACACGACCAGAAGCTTTTTAAGTACTGATTGCAGCTCCTACATAATTATTAGAAATCCAATATACCGGTTCTAAGCTATTAATACTCGAAATCGTTTATATATTACTTTCAAATTGAAACAAAATGCCAGCTATGAGGAAGCGAATGATTTCCACTAAATACACGTCACATTATATTCGACCATGCTTACAGTGTTCAGCCAATCAGTGATGTCAATGAACAACCTTGTAAAGGGACCATTCTCAGGCCGTTCACTCTTGCGCACGTCAAATTACAAGTAATTATTATTATGAGTTTATAATGATTTTAATAGGCGTTGAGAAATACGCAATCATGGGTTCTTTATTATATTCGTAAGTATATTTGGGCAATTTTATTTGATATAATAAACGCTATTAACGACTACTTATAGTATTAATATTATGACAGTTTTGGAAACCGGTGGTTGCTGCAATCAGTGCAGCGCTTTACAAGCTGCCTTGTTGGATTCACAATTGACTATTCGAAAAAGATTTGAAACAGTCAAAAATAAAGTAACGGTAAACAACTATAAAGTCACATAGAAAAAAGACCACTCGTCTTAAAAACTTCCATCACCGTACAGAAATCAAATATTATGCGAAGATATAATTGTATAATTGCATTTAATGTTTCTAAGTAATCATTTTGATTCAAAAAATCTGTGACGTCACATTGTTATGTTTTGACAGTTCATTAAAACTAACGTTATTGACTACCCTTTCAAATACCCAATTCAGCATAGAGACTACGAGTTTGCGGATATTGAATAATTATGTTCAGAAACCCAGTCCTCATCATGTTGTTAAAGGTCTTGGTACAACTTTACAGTGGGCCGCCTGCCTGACGCCAACGTGCGTTTGGTGGTTTACCCATCACTGCGCACTGACCATCATCTGCCTAGCCTTTTCCCAACTATGTTGGGGTCGGCTTTCAGTCTAACCGGATGCAGCTGAATACCAATATGTTATCCTATCTGACCTCCACAACCCAGTAACTGGGCAATACCCTTGATAAGACTGGCTGTGAGATTTACGGGCTTCTGACGACCCGTAACGGCTGTCAAAGATGCACAAATAGCCTGGACCAACAGCTTAACGTGCTTTCCGAGGCACAGAGGAGTCTCGGTATGTAAAAATGGTCAACCATCCACGGCCGACCCCGGCAAGCGTAGTTTAACCTGATCGACCTGTGCGGCTGTTGGTACTTAGCCACGAGCTCCTCGCACTGACTGAAGGTGCTTATATGGTATGCACTAGATAGGAGGAGGAGGAAGGATAATGACGTTGTAAGGAACCACAGTCTTCTTAAAAGATTTTCAAATCATTGTGAACGAATTAAACAGGGATTGTTTTTTTGTATCCGCAAGCTGTTAAAAAGAATTAGAGATTGTAGCGGAACTGAGAGCCTCCTTCGCGCTGGATTACCCTCAAGGTACCGTGACTCTGTACGTCATGTTCTTTTAATAAATATACAATTTACTGATAATTGGGGACCCAGCTTGGTACTAGTGCTGTTTGCATCTACCATACGAATACATCATCTTCAACATTTTATCTTATTGCTGGTGAAGAAGTTCATGTAAAACTTACCGGCAAAAGCAGACGCAATAGCAGCTACCAGGAAGCTGATACAGACGGCTGGACCAGCGACAGTCTTAGCGACCGCCCCAGCCAGCACGTAGACCCCCAGACCGAGGGTGCTGCCGACGCCCAGGGCCGTCAGGTCTATGAGACCGAGGCATCTGTCCAGCTGCGTGGATGTGTCGCCGTCTTCCAGCTGCTTGCAACGACGTAGAGCGTTGAATATCCGACCGCAGCCCATCTGAAACGAAGAGGTAGGGTTTGAGATATTCCTAAACAAGTTGTGATATTTATTTTCGCCCACTCTTGTTAAAGACTGGATGAAAACACGTCGGAAATAAAATCATGTATTGACAGTGTTTCAGACATATTGTTTGAATCTATATTTTTCATTCACATTTTTGTTTACAACTAGTCTCTACATCTTGATTAAGGTGTTTTTTTAAAGAAAACACAACATACAATTCATGTTTTATGCATGTTGGGAACTAATCATTTGTAAACTAACATGTGAATATTAAAGAAAAACTAAACGATAGAAGAATCGTACTTCTGGCATTTAGTAAAATATCTACCGTACTTCAAGTACGATGGATATTTTTATAGTGATAAGATAATTGAGAACGAAGACTCATCATGACTTGCTTTAATAAACATATTATGGGGGTCTTCTCCTATCTTTTCTTACTACTAATCAATTACATATTATATAGTCTACGTCAATTTGGAATAATGTACAACAACAGCAGTGACAGCCTAGTGGTGTGACTGTCGGACCGCCAAGTCTTTGGTCTCGAGTTCGAGCCCAAGGCACGCACCTCTGAATTTTCGGATTCATATGCGTATTGTATAATTATCACCTGCTTAAAAAACGGTGAAGGAAAACATCATGAGGAAACCGTCATGTCTGGGAGATATTTCTCAACAGCATGTGAAGCTAAGTCAGAAGCCCACGCGCAGTATAAAAACTCTGACACCAGGTTAGTCACTAACCCCACGAAAAAGAAAGAAGAAATGTTGAGAGAATTTTCAGAATACCAGATGTGTTCTGGAGATTACCCTCCACATAAACAAACTCGCTGTTTTTTATAATATTCGTATAGATTTTTAAGCATAACCTTGTAGAGGTTGTCTATTGTAGGAAAGTCGAAAAGGTGTAAAATATGTCATTGGATTGTTTGATATCATGCCTGAGTATTTTACATTGTAAGACTAATCAACCACAAATGTTATGTTAAGTAATTAGCTTCTTGTTAATAATAATTCTCATCTCATGTTTAAAATAAGTTAAAATTGCGATATTTTCTTGAATTATGAAATTATGAGCCGGAGTGCAAAAATTCCAAAAGGCAAAAATAACGTCCCCTATATTTTTTTCGATAATTACGAGAATCTTTGGTATTATGTACAACATTTTTCTATCATAGTTCAGTGCTATAAAACTGAAAAAACAGTAGTCCGGTTAAGCAGTAGACAACCCTATGGTTGAACTGCGAGATGCCCATATAAAAAAATAACAGTGTTTTATGGCAAGTTTATACACCTGTTAAAAATTGATAGCAACAGGAAGTAACCATATTCTGCCAAAGACACCTGCTTTCATCAGCTCTGTCGTAAAAGGAATGACAGCCGGGAGCAACGACTTAACGTGCTTTCCGAGGCACGGAGGAGTCTTGATATCTAAAGATCACAAATTACCCATCCACAGACCAACCCGGCAAGCGTAGCTTAACCTGAAGGATCAATCCGTGCGGCAGTTATTACTTAGCCGCGAGTTCTTCCTTCTTTTGATTTTAACATAAAACCCCAATATGCCAATTACTTATGCTTAAGATTATAAGAGAACTGCAGACATACTGACATGATCGTGATCCATTCATCCGCATCCAGAATCACTGTCCTTAGCGTCCAAGAGAGCGTTGAGCGCGGAAAGAATACGCGGGACAGGGGACCGGGTTTGCGCGACGGTGACTTTGAAGCACTGAATAATCTGTCCCTTCTAATGTGGCTTTTGTACCGGGCACAAAGTTTGGTCAGCTCGTCATGTTGCTCAAGTGCATTGGTTTTCCCATGAAACACTTTGCACAAGTTTTTGATTGATAATTTTAAACACCCATATACGCTATACGACCTTTTAGAAGGACATCACAGGGCATAATGACCGTCCACCATAATAAAATTAACCGCGTCTAGTCAATATAGCCGTTCCGGGCCATTGCCCCAATATAAACACTGCTCCTAACGCATTAGCCACGATCGTGACGTCATTACATTGTACGGCTCGCCCTTGACCGTGACGTAGTGGCATTGTAGTATGCGTGCGTCATAATAGAAAACAGTCGATACTGTGTCGAACAAGGTATGTCAAATCTGTATGGTATTGCAAACTCTTTGCTATAAGCTATTAATTAAAAAGTTCCGAGAATGATTCCTATAATAGAAATAAAAGGAAAAAAGGTCGGAAGGTGACGTGGGACATCCGGTTGGAAATTTCCCTTCGCTGTATACAGAGCCATCTAGCATAGTCTCAATAAAAAAAAACAGGGGATCAACATTTTCTGCCAGTTTCTCCTACCACAAGAGGCCATTGAGCCATTTTTGATTTTCGAACTTAACGTTCCAAATACAAAAACTCATATTAAACAAGACTATAAGTTGTATTTTGTATTGAGAACTTTATTTCAAGGGAAATAAAGTTTAAGCTTGGTCCATAGTTAGAACGTTTTGTAATGACCAAACTCAAAGTATTTATTTCAAATAATAATAAATCAATTACAGGCACTTTGGAATTGTCAAGGGGTCGGTCAATTAGACCAGAAAAGGCCCTTTCAAAATATCAGCCCATAACGTGGTAATAATCGCTGATGAAAATCACGGGCCTCTTAATGACCGCTGTATCAGTTGGATGTCAAATTGCCATAATTACAGGTGGTTGTAGTTGTTGTTATAGTGGGCAAGAGGTCGCTTGAAGGCTTTATCTGTCTCGTTGCCGCGTGGAACCAAACCTTCCCATTATAAATCGGCAACTCAGTTAACATCGGCTTACAAAACCCCACATTTAACAAATCTGTTAATCTGTTCTGTTTTAGTTATATGTTCGAGCCGTTTGGGGTTGAAACACTAGGGCCGTGGGGTCCGAGTGCTCATCGAGTATTTCGGGATATCGCCCAGCGGTTGGTCGACTCTACACGTGACCAGAGGGCTGGTCAATTTTTAGGCCAAAGAATCAGCATTGCCATTCAACGTGGCAATGCTGCCAGCCTTTTGGGCACATTTCCCACTGACAGCGATGGGGATGAATTTTTTGACGCCCTATGCGCTCTTCTCCTTTTTTACCACTTGTACATAATGGATATATTTTTTAGTTTTAGGTTGTATATATTAATCATTGTTTTATTTTAAATTAAGTATGGAAATATATAAATACCATAACTATGGAAAGCAAAGGAAAAAAAAAATTTAAACTACAAATTTCTTAAATCTCATCAAAACAGTTGGACTTTAATTCAACATCTACCTTTCCCCAACTATGTTGGAGAATTCTCGATATGTAATGGTCATAAAAATTGACAATATTTATAAAGTTGAAATGCTTTCTGAATCGTATTTGAAACAGTTGGTATGAATAAAGTAATGTGTTCAAAAAAAAACTTTGTCCATACCATTTACCTAATTTCGATAAGCAATAGATAGATTAATAGTTTTATCCAGAGGTGAACAAGTTTTATCCAGAGGTGAACTAGTTCTATCCAGAGGTGAACTAATTTTATCCAGAGGTGAACTAGTTTCATCCAGAGGTGAACTAATTTTATCCAGAGGTGAACTAATTTAACCCAGAGGTGAACTAGTTTCATCCAGAGGTGAACAAGTTTTATCCAGAGGTGAACTAATTTTATCAAGAGGTGAACAAGTTTTATCCAGAGGTGAACTAGTTCTATCCAGAGGTGAACTAATTTTATCTAGAGGTGAACTAGTTTCATCGAGAGGTGAACAAGTTTTATCCAGAGGTGAACTAATTTTATCCAGAGGTGAACTAATTTTACCCAGAGGTGAACTAGTTTCATCCAGAGGTGAACAAGTTTTATCCAGAGGTGAACTAATTTTATCCAGAGGTGAACAAGTTTTATCCAGAGGTGAACTAGTTCTATCCAGAGGTGAACTAATTTTATCCAGAGGTGAACAAGTTTTATTCAGAGGGTAAATGAATTCTTCAGCAAATTAACGCCGTACGTCGTCTGTACGAAAATTCTGGTTTTGAAAAATTCATTTCCTTGCTTACCCTTTCTGGGATTACAGGCGTTATGTGTTGTTCACAATAAAGCAGCATTTGATTGAAATGCACCGTATCAGATCAATGTCACGGGCCATGCATCACGTCGTAATGAAGCAGCCAGTAACAAGCCGATCAGTAATGAACCAATCACGGTCCACGGAGCGTGACGGATCACGGAGCTGACGGGTACGTAGAGTGACAGATTCGTGCTCTGACGATTGTCTTTATTGAATGATGTTGTGACTGGCTTGCACGTTTTGATGTCATGTAATGTTCCTAATTATTACGTGTGCTACACCTAGAAATTACTTCCATGAAGCTATTAAACTTTTGCTCATGATTTTTATGGTAGTAGGTACAACTTTTTATCTTGAAGTACCACTTCTTCTCAGCGCAAATTAATATACATTAGGACAGATATAATATTTGTATAGAAGAGATATACTTTATGGGAATATGTAGTACTCATGAAAATGGCCAACTTTTACTATGAGACCAATTTAGAAAAAAATATTAAAACACCTTTTACCAACTCCGAAATCGCAGAAAAAAAATCAGCTGTTCTATACATTTTTGGTCACGTGACTCGTCGAAATGTAGGGAACAACTGATTTTTTTTCACGATTACGGAGGTGGTCCCATAGTAAAAGTTGTTCAGTTTGGTGGTCTGTAGCATATCCTTTTGTATGTAGGTAAATACCCTTTCGGTTACACCCTGTATAATGTAATTTGAACGATTTAAATGTTATTGCTTCTCATACATTTTGTTTATTTTTATTATTCCTTTTACTCCTCTGAATAGTAATAATGTCTTTGTTTTTGATTGACACAGATGGGGTCCGAAACTGTGGCTTCTAGTAGTCCAGTACGTTGGCCGGTCGAACGCTTTAGGCGTGTTGGAGCAAAGTGGCAGTCAGCCCGGCAAGTAAGCTACTTTACTATGTATGATAGAGTAGGTACATTATATATAGCTCCTGTCAGCCACATAGTTACTGCAAAAACGTGTGAAACCAACAAAGGAAGGTATTTCCGACTTAAATACTACTTATAATAATTATTTATTCCCACATGTGCGTAAGATGAAGATAACTAGTCCATTGTTCTCACGTTTTAGATGATATCACCGTCTTATCATCTCACGGAAGTTTGAAATGCGGGAAATATGTGTCGTAGCCAACCCGTACTGGACCTGCGAGCTGGATTATGGCCCACTACCTCCCACAAAGGGGGCCTGTGTCCCAGCAGCACATTATACGTGTTGTTGGGTTTGTGCCATGATTTCTGGTTTGTGCGAGTCTTATCAGGTCCTCTCCGTGATCTTCTGATGGTCTTATGAGGCTTAAATAATGAATAAGTTCTTAGATGTTTGTTTTTATCTTTGCTTGATCGTGCTAAACTCTGGAACTGCTATATTAAAATAGTCCAATTTCTGAGAAAGGCTATTGAAATTACGCGGGGGCGTGATTGAAAATTGTTTGAAAAAGTCTGAAAGAACGGTAAGCGAGAACGAAGTAATAGTGCGGGCAGGCGATGTGATGGGGTGGGTCGGGGAACAAGAAATTTCACTCAATTTCACGAAGTTTGACTTTCGCGAATAGAAGTTAGTTTGTACATACATGTAGGTACATGTTATTTGAAGATTGCTAACTAAATATAACATATAAATAAACGTGTATAACTTTATTTCCTTGAAAGTTATTTATTTCTTTCAAACTGATAATTTTATTAAAGTGTGGACTTACTAATCGTTATAGCTGACACGTGTCTTAAATGCATCATAATATTAATATCCGACGCATATTATGTAAACCTCATCTGTTTTCTTACCTACCCTGTATATGTTTTCTTTGAGGAAATGTAAAACTCTCATGCCGGTCATTTTAGTGTGTTCATATTAAACCGTGTTGTCTCGAGAAAAATGACAAGAATTCGGCATTAAGGCACGATAAAAGTGTGTATGATGATGTCATTTACTTTTATCGTGCCTTATATTATAAAGCACGGGTTCTCATACTTATTTTGTCTAGTGCCCACTTTGAGAATAAATTATTTTTAGCGCCCTCATTTTTCTTACCTTCTTAAATATTGATGAAATTACAAATCGCCCCCTAAGCCTCTACACATCGAACCCATTTTTTATGATCTCTTACTGCCCCTCTTTAGGCCTGCAGCGCTCACAAGGGACCGCTATCGCCCACTTTGGGAAAGGGAGTTTTAAACAAAATATAACAAAATGTCTGACTACGTCTATAAAAGATAACCTTAAAAACTGCCTTGAGAAACAACAACAATTTTTTATGTCACAAAATCCTTGGGTAGCTATCACAAAAACCAACTCTGTCAAACAAAATACGTTGCTCTACCACCATTTATTCACACAGTACTTAGTTAGTTTATTTATAGGAAAGCCGTCAAAAATATAGGAACTGAATTAAGAACAAAGAGGCTTTGTATTTATCCTTGTTGCCATTTTCACCAGCATGATAATAATTTAAATCTTAATAAAATTTTATTAAATAAACCAATATTATGCTCTGTCAAAGCTAATCTTAAAACTTGGCTTATCATCTAGACAATCAGTGTGAGATTAAAACAATAAGACTTGATCTTGGGATCATTTAACTGTTTATATAAGCAAAGCAATGTAGTTAATTATTTTCCACGTGTCATGATTTTATTATTGTCTTTGTTTTATGTAGGTACGTGATTTTCATGGTTTTTGTCTGAAAAATTATGAAAACCTAGATGTTTGAAAGGTTGTCAATGCGGTATACTGTGTCAGAGATATAATAACGTCAAACGAAGTAAAAAGTCACGAATAGGAGGCAAAGTGCAGGCATCACAACGCTATGGCACAGGAAAATTGGAATACAATCCCGTCATCTACTAACGCCGACATGACCACCATCTAAAAGATTGCTACAAATTATGCAACATGACAAGATAATACAAAACTAAATAATTATTAACAATTGGTAGTTCTTGCACACGCAAATAACAACATACGAACACACAGAGGAAAAAACATATCAGTGAGATAAACTACAACATTTTCCTTGAGGTAAGAAAAAGAAAAAAACTAACTTAATAAACAAAAGAAACTTACCATTTTATAATATTTATAATAACCAGAAATAGACTGTAAATTAAAGAATTAATTAATTAAAAACAAAACTGAATTGAAAGCAGCCAGTCACTCGACACCAAATAATGACGATGTAAAATGAGTGATTACAGCCAGGTTTCGCCTCCGTATCTCTGTTATCATCAACAGATGGTAATCCGTGTGCAAATTGTCGGAACCCTAACTCTTAGTTCATGATTTGTGCGTTTGTCTGTGATTTGATGCAAAATGACATTGGAGGAGAGGGTATTGAAACAGCATGGGAACTAAATTACGACAACGGACGGAGAATTTCCAGCAAAAAGGAAGACGTAAAAATATGTAACAGAAAAGAGAATAATCAGGACGCTATGGACCTTTACAGGGGAAAGAAAGAATCGAGGCGAAAGTAAAAGGATCTTTATGAGAGAGATTGAAGAATCTTTTATAAACTAAAACTTTCATTTCCACAATACTAGCACAGTTCAGAATAACATATTGCCGCAATTAAAGATACTTAGTCACTTTAATTCATTGCAATGAAGGACATGACAGAATGATCTTTAAAACTGGATCGCGTGACGATTCTATTCAGTCTTAAACAAAGTTGGTAGAACAACGATAAAAATACAGGTTTTAACAACCAATAATAATAATTTATTACCCGTATAACCTTCGCCCGATCTACTTTTAATATATTGACTGTGTTTGGAACAGTTAACAATATGGTCTTGAGGAGCACTAATAAAAGTGCATTTGTCGATAAAAATATAAAAGTAGTTCAGTAAAGTATTGGTAACTCTTATCCAAGCACACTATTAAAGTATCCAAAAGCAATAGAAAAACCCTTCACCATACAATATACAGATATACACATACAGTTATGTTCAAATTATATGTAGGGATTGTGTATCCCTACGTAAAATTTGGCTGATTTTGTCGGAGACAATCCCCCATAAGAAAGTGGTAACTGTAAGGATGCTCTTTGGCTAGGTGGACTATGATAGTGGTTGATGGTAATGATGGTCAATAAATCAAGCAAATTGAAGTGGCCTATTTGCAGCAGTGGACTGCCTACATTATATATAATGATGTTGAAACACAGAACCAAAAAGGATGAAAAAAATAGAAACATATTAAATACAATCTTATTTGTGCAACATTCACGGAACGGTCACAAGTTGCGTAAGATGACCAAGTTAAACTTAAACAACATTAGCAATATGAATGTCTCGAGAATTCCATAAGGGTATTGACATACAAAATATTTGCTGTTGATTTCCTAAGAGCTCATAAAGGAAATCCGGCATAGAAGCAGGATCCACCAAGAGCCATTGCACGTGCATTATGCAACTGAGGATAAACTTCTTGTCACTCAGGTTTCAATGTTTCCAAAATACAAGAGTAAGCATGAGAGGCTACGTTCTTCTTCTTCTTCGTGTGGTCAGTGACTAACCTGGTATGCCCATGGACCTCTGCCTTAGCATCACATGCTGTTGAGAAATATCTCTCGGGCAGGGCCGGTTTCCTCACGATGTTTTCCTTCACCGATTTTAAGCAAGTGATAATTATACAATACGCACATGTATCCGAAAAATCAGAGTTGCGTGCCTTGGGTTCGAACCCGAGACCTAAGACTTGGCAGTCCGGCGGTCAACTGCTCTTGCTTAGAGAGGCTACGTTAAAAAGCTTTAAATAGTATGACTTTTCTGGAAAAGAAAATTTTGAAGATAGTAGCTCCCGAAGTAAATGAAGATAAAAACAAACGATAGGAGCAGAGAAATAATTAACAATTGATGGAAAGATATAAAAGCAAATGAGTGAAGCAAAAAGTAAAGTAGTTGCCGAATAATACTTTTGACGACACGGTTGGCGAATGGGTTAAGCGATTGACTACTGCGCAGCATGTCGCGGGTTCGATTCCCGTACGGAACAAATATTTGTACGACCCACCATTATTTGTTCCGGGTCTGGGTGTTTTTCTATCTATAATATGTATGTATTTACAAAAAAAAAATGTAAGTTGTTTATCAGTCATCGTTACCATAACACAAGCATTAGGCTGCTTTGCTTGAACGATATGGCGTTGTATGAAATTTCCATGGATATAAAAAAAAACAAAATATATTTTCATTGAACCTCCAAAGAAATGGCAAGAAAATCCAACGATAACTCCTAGTACACAGCATCATAAAAATGCACATGTCTTCAAACAATGATGGCGATGACAATTATGACAAAGAAGTGTTTTATCATTGTGTACAAAGGATTTGGAGGATTCCAGAAAACTGTTCATCATTGAGTGATAAGACCGTTGACCTTACTTCATTGGTGCACTAGTTTTTGACAAGGGTGATGAAGGAAGGGTGTCTGTTACTGTGTTGTGATGTGATGAGTAAGATAGTGATATTGAAATTTCTGTTGACATGCTCCATTGATTGTATTGTGACGAGTAATTAGTAAATGTCTTCATCGACTGTTATTTAGTGAATGAGTGCAGATGTCGAAGTGTTTTTGTGTGAAAATCTTAACGAATGTCCTTCGCTCTGAGGCGGGTGAAGGATTTTGTCAGACCTTAACTATATTACACGGTGTTATTTCAACTATCTCTGGCGTGGTGGCTGGAGAACTTGCTTATTCTTCTGCAGCCGTCACCATTTGGGTTTAGTTTGTGGCCTGTTTGTATTTATAACTTTTTAACTATTTGAGTTGATGTGACAAATTCTAGAATGACCTTTGTTTTTTTTGACGGAGGAAACCTTCAAAATGCGCCTGGACTTTCACGGAAAAGACCAGGGAGTGTGGGATTCTTACCTCACTAAAACCACTTAAAAGGAAGGGGTTACCTCTTTAAAGACCACTCCAGGACCCGCTCTGTGCAACGTCTGTTAGGGCACATCCCTGAAACTCTAGATTGACTTACTAATCTATTTGCTTTTTCATTCCAAGTCTACACAAGACAACTTACATCTCAATGTAGTTATTTCTTGATAATGACAAAGGTTTACCATAAATGGTTTTGCCGCATCTGTGTTAAGGATATCAGGTATAAATGTTATTCCCCAAACACGTAAATAACCACAATGTTTTGACCTTACAGAGTTCGCGAGCAACGGTTGTCGACCCACGCGAATAATGTTTTTTTTTTGTGATCCTAATGGCAAACAAAGTTTGAGAGAAATCTGGATTTTATTAACTTTCATGTAATGTTATCTTTTACTCAAATTGCTCAAGATATATATCAGCAATATCATGTCATGTTTAGTCTTTGGGACCATAAGATTTTATAATATGACAAGAAAGAATGTTTATGATGCTAGAGTGTATTTGTTATTTATTTCTTTATTAAGCAAGGCACACCTGCGACGTACAAATATAGAAGATTACGTTAACGAAATGAGTCAACACAAATCTTCAATTAATTTGTAAATGTATCACTTAAAACCATAATAAACCAAAGCCTTAATATTTCACTTCATGTATTTTTAATTATAGAAAACGACTAAGGAGAAAAGGTCAATAAATTGCAGTTTATGATCATTTTATGCACCGACCACTTATTTTTAATAGTGACTATCATATTTTAATTAACTCTTAATTTTGCAACGTTTGATAACATAGCCGTACTTTTAACCAACAACATTTATAACGATAAAAACAACAGATTTACATGCAATTGACATTCTCATCGCTCCGCAAGGGAAACTGTTCGTGAGGATATTTTTCGCAAATCTTCGACAAAATCAGTAAAAAAACATGCCATACATCACCTAACATATGTGGTTACCATAATAATTTCCAAATATATGTTTTAAATTCATTGGTCGTACTTTATTGTCGCACTAAATGCCTATAAGTGAAAGTTACGACCAAAGCGGTCGCGAATTACTAAGTAACTATGTTTCATATTATGTTGTATAATGTCAGTGGTTACAAATCAACTCAGTAATATATCAGTAAGTATTATTGTATACAGTGGGATTGTCTGAAAGGGTTAGGTACCTACTGCTACTCCGGGACATAAAGGGCTAAGAAAGGAACAGTGATGGGTTTTAGTCAGTAAGAGTCGGACACTCCGTCCGCTCCACCCAGAGCGGAAGGAGTCAATTGGTGATTTCCCACCCTCAATAAAAAAACAGGTGTATTTAAATGATAGTCATCTATTAGCAGGTTATTTGCACCTGAATTGGACAGACGTGGTCAAGTTTTATACATATCTTGGGCCACAATCAATCATAATCATAATATTATCATACACCTCTACCCACCTATTCCCTGAGGGGACAGGCAGATGTATAAAATAGACCCACATTTCGTTATTTATGACCCCCACCCATCCCACCATCAACCGGACACCAAGTAAGACTAAAACTTTCTCGATAGAAAAACTCAAAAGCTGTACTCGGAAATTGACCCTAGGAACTCAACCTTAAATGTAGCTATTGAGCTTTTAACTGCCGTTGTTTCACTCACATAGTATATTTGTTTAATAATTGCCAATTTTATTTTATGTGCAGTAGTTTTTTTAGGCAATGCGGAAATATATTCCGCAAAACCATGTGTGTTTAGGCGCGTGTTTGTATGTTTTTGTGCATGTGTGTTTGCTTGCGTGCATGTGTGCACGTGTGCGTAACCCTACTCATGATTGATGCGTGTTTTTGTTTCGTGTGAAATTAATTATATAAGGTAACACGCCAGATATTTTGTACCTAGCAGTAGTAGTAGCGTGTAGGGATTGTGGAATTCCGCAATTGGTTTTTATTTTGCGTACATCTGGTAATTGTATTGAGTTTATCGTCTTTACGTCTCCTTAGTATAATCACAGACAATATAATACGTATGATACGTATTATACTGTATTGTAAAATGCATAGAAAAGTAGTATATGTAGTATATTCATACATACTTGCAGGGGGTACTATAGGTGCTCATGAAAATTAACAACTTGGACCTATACCTGAAATCATGAAAACAAAATGAGCTGTTCAGTACATTATATGTTCCCATAATTCGTCAAAATGTATGAAACAGCTGATATTTTTTTTTCTTATTTTAGAGTTGATCCCATGGACGAAGCTGTTGATTTCTATGAGAACGATACAACCTCAAAGTATGTCCCTCGTTTAACCTAACACACTGTATAAGTTCTTTTAAAGCAGTCTATTATAATACCGTTTTCTATTTAACGGCTTTTTTTTAAGGCTGGGAAATCATCCAATGACTTCTCCCGCTCTGGGTGGAGCGGAAGGGAGTGTCAGACTCTTACTGACTAAAACTCATCCATGTTCCTACCGTAGCCCTTTATGTTCCGGGGTAGCGGTAACCCTTTCGGACAATTCCGCTTACCTTTTACGGCTAAACTACTGAACCGATCGTTATGACCTGATAGTGTAAGCATGAATCATAAATCTTTTTTCTAAATAATAATAAAAACCTTTATTCATACAAAAACCTTTGTCATTGCTTAAGACTAGGATACATAACTTATTTAAGTATAGGCCATACGGATAAGGTAAACCCTGACTCCTAAACTAGGTAATCCTGTGTCTTAGGAGTCAGTGTTCTGCTGTAACTGTGATACAAAAACTTTATAAGTTGTGTTCTGGCGTTACAAAACAGTCAATAAATATTGCAGGTTCCAGAGTATATTTATTAAAATTAACAACGTAGGAATATTAAGTGGAATGGAAACGACTTTTAAGGTGTATACGTGTGTGTGTGTAAGATTGAGGGTGAGTATGTAAGAATGATGGTATGGTATGTGGGGATGCGTGTGTAAATGCGGTTAATAGTATTTTGCGTCTCCGTGAGGGTGTGTTGATGTGTTTGAGATTATGTTGTATATGCTGCTGATATATTCCAAATACAGTGAAAAACTGCAGACAGCAGTTGAATATTTGCATATTTATACGCCTTTTAATTTTCTTTATGTCTTAAGATCTTTAATGTTCTCACTGCTGAGACACAGGTACCTTCTCGGTGAGAAGGAGTGGGCCGTAATCTACCACGCGTGCCCAGTGCGGGCTGGTCGATGTCTCAAGTCATCGATTTTCTGGTTCTAGGTCATGCCAGTTTCCTCACGATGTTTTCCTTCACGGTTTTGAGACCAATAATGATGAATCATTTACAAAAGCTAAAGTGCTTGCCAAGCGGGATTGTCCGAAAGGGTTACTGCTACCCCGGAACATAAAGGGCTACAGAAGGAACATGGTTTTAGTCAGTACGAGTCTGACACTCCCTTCCGCTCCACCCAGAGCGGGAGCAGTCATTGGTGGATTTCCCAGCCTTAAAAAAAAAAAAGGTTCGAATCTATGACCTACAACTCGGCAAGTGCTCGGCTGTCGCCTGGGCCACCAATTTCCATTAATTCACCGGCTCTCATGACAGCTGCTCTTGTTTTTATCCCAGCCTATTATTGTTTTATTCAATAGCAACACCACACATGGACTAAGAATGGCCATTTAAAATAATAGATGGTCGTGAACCATGGTAGCTAGGTATAACAATGTTAACAATGGACGTCGTAGGTAAGTACCAATTGTTCTGCGGGACTTATTTTTTCAATATTGCTTCCCATACCTAGTACATGGGAAAGATCCGATCGTAGCCCAAGTTATTAAACGTGTTCTTGAACGCTAGAAATATTTTTCAAAGATGTCACATACAATTAAAACTTCAAACCTAATAATCGAAAGATTTGACCTATTACTATTTAATGCACAAAATTGTCTTACACAGGAAATTCGTGAGTCCCAGCAGTGGGAACATAATTACCTCCAAGGCTCAAGTTTTTGTTCATAACACACCTTTTAAAAGTTCCTTTGTCTTACGAGTACTTGCATACATAAACTAAAGCCTCCCTCCCATGGCGGTAAACATAAACTAAATAACGCCACCCTTACATTCGCCAATTATACAGGGTGGAATTTTGTAATGCCCCCTGGAGGGAAAGTACTCTTAATACTGTAGATAGAAAATTTTACTCAAAGGAAACATTCCTTTATTTTTGAATAGAAAGAAAACTGCATTCAAAGATTTCCAAAAAATCGCTTGCCACACCCGGGAATCGAACTGACTAAAATCTGCAAAAAGTACACACTTTACTTTTATTGCCGCGATCGTTAGTATCAATTATAAGGACGAAATCTCTCGAACAAACTTGATAAATTAAATGATAGGAAAACCATGGAATCTTTAATTATTTACCAAAAATCGTAAACTAATTAATTAGTTGCTCGAAATGGATGGCCCATTTTCTTGGATACACAAATGTATTCAAATATATTATATGCACACGTAACTCAATAAAATGTATGGAACAGCTCATATTTTTTTCGCGATTTCAGGGTTCATCCCATAGTAAAAGTTGTTCGTTACGATGAGTACAATGCTCCCACGAAATTCTTAGAGTTAATTTTTTAACACCTTATATTTAAACCTTTGTAATAAGGCGAGCCTATTGCCATCAACCGGGTACATACCTAGACTCCGGAATGAGAAATTCCAAATAGAATAAACTAATAACACTCTGCCTGACCTGGGAATCGAATTCAGGATCCTAAGCTCCGAAGTAGCGCTTGTGACTACTACACTAACGAGGCAGGCACATAACAAAATCTTATTGTTTTTTTTTTGTTTCAGATATTTACATGGTCACCATCCGGTTAGACTGGAAGCCGACCCCAACATAGTTGAGAAAAGGCTAGGCAGATGATGATATTTGCAATAACTATACTGTTTACTTACAGAAAAAATACAGGTTGCAAAAGGAAAATGTCAACTAACTAATATTAAACAGCAGTTATAAGGAAAGTGGTTTTAAAGTAAACCAACCTCTCTACCAGAAGTGATTTGAGTCCTTATCTCCTTGAAATAAAACAGAAAATTGCACAACAAATATGCGACCTTCCTCAGGGGTCTTCAATTGTTCGATTATGTTAATTATGTTGTAAGAGCTCGTTAAACATATGAACGATAGATAAAATAGAATATAATAATAATAATAATGCTTTATTGATACAAAAATACCCTTTGTTACAAAAGTAGTAAATATAGGTTACAAAAACAATTTGTTGTAAAAAGGTTTCTGGAATAGTGGTAACCCTGCCTCCTAAACTAGGGGAAACCTGTGCCTTAGGAGACAGTGTTCTACTGTTGCTTCGTGCACAAATAGTCCTTTTCATCGCACCTTGTTCGTAGTGAACCTAATTAAATACAATGAAGATGGAATTGATTTAGGTTTAACAATAAAAATAATAATGATGATAATGCTAAAAATGTGAGGGAACAAAAGAAATTTAAATGAGTAATATGATGAATATGTATTTTGTTACAGTGACTGCGTGTGTACATGTATGAGTGTGAGTGAGGGTGAGTGTGCGTATATATGTATGTGTGTGTATGTGTTGAGTGTGTTTGTTAAATAAGTACTAACATTCACAATTATATTTGAGTGGGAAGATTTAGTTTTGCAAGACAAATAATTTGGTTTAGACATGTTGGGAATCAAGCGTAGTGGAATGTGATTGTACATTTAACTGCGAGATTAGCGAGGAAAGATGAGTAACTCTTCTGTTATATATATGAATATATTTCCATTTTATCACGAGACTTTCGTTAACTGAAAATCCGTTTTCTAATTAAGTAAAAAGAGGTAGATAGGTTACTACACTTACTACCCAATATTCGATCTTCAAAATATTTCAAAAAGTACACATGGCATTGATATAGTCACATACTGCATGTTGGTTAAAAGGTAAAACTTGAAGGCCACGTCTTCAATGAAACCTACTCAAGAACAACAAAAAAATATACAAGTCACAAAAACTGATACTAAAGAGCAAATAATTTTGATACAGTATGTTCTAAATATAGCCCGCAATAATATAGTCAATGACATTTTGATTGTAAAAATATAGCGATCGTTGCCGACACGTGTTATTTTTTTTGCACATAAGTAGGTGTAGCATACAGTCCATTGCTACAGACTCTTGCAGACGCTCTCTCATAAAACAATTTCCAGTTTTTATAGAATTTATCACCCTCGCGTCGCGATGCCCTATTTGTCACGCCTTTGGAAGCCTTAACTTAAGGTTAGACAATAACCTAGGCATATAGTGTTTGATACTTTGTGTTCTTTGTATTCATAGCATTGTAGCGGTATCCACATCGCCACATACGAACTACCCGTCACACTGACGTCACGCAAAGCATCGCGCAAGCAGAGTTTACCGCACGACTGGTATATACAATCTTCAGGCAGTATACCAGAATCCCAGCGACGCCCTAAGCCGAGATCCGTACCCCACAGGGGGTGCCCTCAGCGTGTAGTCGCTTAGTAGCCCTGGCTTATATAACAATTTATTGAGCCATTTTTAGGCAAGCCCAGTTAAGAAGTAGACAACCTCCTAGGTTGATCTGCGAGATACCATACAAAAATAAAGGGCATTATACCCACCAGAAACAACACCCATCTGGTCAGAGGATCCTTCTTTTCCCAAAGTGGATGAGTGAACTAAACCCTGTTCCTCATACGTCCATACTCTATAGCATTTATGGAAGTAACGGTGTAGTATATAATTTAATAACATAGTGGGATAAGGGTCATTAGAATGTGACAGGTTTGAAGATCTCCTCGTGTTTCCGAAACGAGACCTTGAACTTTCAAACCACCACAAAACCATTATTCAATACGAGTGTACCTAATTGATATAACTGAAAACTTCTTAAGGGATCATTGCCTCCTCTTCTGCATTGATAGAGATCTTCGTTTTGGAATAGGCAACTATGTAGCTTCATCTTTCTGACTCTTTGACAATAATTCAAAAGTTATTGGTTTAATTGAAATAAATGGTTAGAGTTTCATTTTACTGATCGTTATGACCAAACTTTTACCCTTGGATAAACCCTTTTTTATTTTTGAGGGTGCAAAATCATCCTATGACTTCTTCCGCTCTGGGTGGAGCGGAAAGGAGAGTCAAACTTTTACTGACTAAAACCCATCCATGTTCCTTCCTTAGCCCTTTATGTTCCGGGGTAGCGGTAACCCTTTCGGACAATCCCGCTTACCCGGTATTGGTAAAACCCTGAAATTGCATTTTATCTTCTCATAACTTGGCAAAATAAATGCGCCGCTGATTTTTTTCGTGATTCGAGAGTTTGTCACGTTGTGAAACTTGTTAATTACAACTTCTATGCAAAGTTACTATGTGTACTTATTATGTAGATTCATATTACATGAACCCGGACTTGTGTTCATGAGTTTTATTTTATTAACTTGACTTAATTGGTCTTAAACCAAAAAAATACTGAAAACTTACATTAATATCTTCATCAAACATTATTTAAGACAGCTGTTTTTGTTAAATCATTATGAATAAGATTTATTTTTAACCGACTATTGTATGTAGCACTTATTGCTTACATTGTTCAAGTTAGTCCATAAGTCAAAATCCACCAAGTTATTACTTAATTACATGCATACGTCAATAATTATTGAATATGGATCTCCGATATATCGAAAGAGGTTTTACTATACAGATGTGGCAAGGCATACAGATTTATAAACAGCCTATAATATTCCCAGTGGTGGGGATCAGGCCTCCTCTCATGTAAAGAGATCTCATCCACCATGGGGGACCAGTGCGGGTTGGTAGATATAAGATGTATTAGAATTTTTGGTTCTAGACATTTTTCTCATGATGTTTTTCTTTCACCGATTTGAGAGCAGTGGTGATGAAACAATTTACACCAAGCAAAGTGCCTTCTTGGGGTCGAACCGACGACCTACAACTCTAAGTAGGGGCTATTACTACTGGTCAAGCAGGCAGGTAGCCAGATTGGTTCATGATAATTGCAATATAGTAATTAGTAGCAGACAGGAGGACGGTGACAATAAGTAAGAAGTATAGCGGAGATAAGTGAAGAGGTAACAAAACGATTCTGTGAAAGACGATATATAGAGCTAGACAGGAAGTGAACACTGAGACGTTTGCAGATACAGAAAGAGAATATTTATAGAAAGTAAAGAAATGCTACGAGGACCCCAAATCATCAATTGATTTGGGGTCCTCGTAGCATTTCTTTATATAAGCTTAATAAAAGCAAAAGTATGTAGGACTGTGACAATATCAGCCAGGCCTTGTGTTTATTGTTCGCAGATGACCTCAAGTTGCTGCTCGAGGTAAGGGATGAGTCAGACTGTGAGCGACTCCAGGGTGACATTGATAGAGTGGTGAAGTGGAGCCATGACAATATACTGTACTTCAATGTATCCAAATGCTCGGTAATATCCTTTAGTCGTGCGCGCACCCCTGTCCGCTATGAGTACAAAGCGGAGGGTGTACCGATGCAGCGAGTAACAGAAGTGCGTGATCTGGGGGTACATCTCACTCCAGATCTTACGTTTCGCGAGCATATAATTAAAATATGTAAGAAAGCGTACAGAAACCTCGGCTTTGTACTCAGGCAGTCACAGGGGTTCACTAATATTACGACGATTAGGGTATTATACGACGCACTAGTCAGGAGTCACTTGGAGTATGGTGCTGTCATATGGGCTCCACATGAAGCCAAGTACTCTGTCATGCTGGAGCGCGTACAGAACAAGTTCACGCGTCACTTGTACTTTAGGCTGTACGGGGTCTATCCATTGTACCCGCTGATGTACCCCACCCTGTTTGTACTGGGCATGGTCGGGTACAATGAGTTGAGGGTGCGGCGACAGTTTACTCTCGTCATATATTTAATAAAATTACTCCGGGGCAAGGAACACAATCCGGGAGTGCTTCAGTGCTTGTGGTTTTGTGTTCCGGACCGCTACGTGTGGAGGCGGAGGCGCCCGCCGCTGCTGGCTGTGCCAACAGCTAGAACAAACATGCTAGCCAAAACACCTCTCACGCGAGCAATTCGTACAATTAACGAAATCCAGAATAGGCTAGACATTTTTTCGTGCTGCTTCAGTGAACTCGCAAAGGTGACGTTACACATGTTATGTTACGAATCGGACTAGAATCTTTATTATAGTAATTTAGTTCTGCAATATTATTTTTTAATTATTTTTTAAATTTAAGTAAGTCATACTTTTATACAGTAGATGTTTAAGTTAGTATTAATTAAGTTAGTAGTGTTTAGTAATAATTTAGTGTTTATAATGTTTACATTATTATCTGTGTATCTGTATAGTTGTATTTAAAATATTATTATTGTCCTAGCTATCGAATTAGGTTTAAACCTGTAATGGTAGTCTTAGAGTTTTTACTAAATAAATAAATAAATAAATAAATAAATAAATAAATAAATAAATATGGGCTTAAGTCATTTGATTGGCTCCAATTATGCACAGAACCGATTGCCGTGTCGCCTGACATTTAATGCGATTCAAATCATTCAAAAATAGCCATAGCTTTACTTATGATTAGCGTAGACAAGGCTGACTATTCGAATCATAAACAAGTTTAAACTATTTCTTATGCAATTCATTAAATAACTGTAAAGGTGGCCTCTCATCGCGAGCATTAGCCTGCAATGTAAAAAGGCGGAGACTGACTTGTACCGTTTGTTTGTAATGTATCATTCGAGGCGATCTTGTTATAATACGGCGACACAGACTGATTTGTAACGTGTGTTTGTAATGTATCATTCGAACTTTTGGCTCAAGTGTGCGCCATCCATAACACTCAAAGGGATTCGAAAAAACCGACAGTCGCGTGGAGCAAACGGCGCTCGCCGCGAATGATACATAACAAACTAACGTAACAAGTCAGTCTTTGGTTTCTGTTACACGAACGCGATATATTACACCAAAATGTTACAAGTCAGTCTCCACCTTAACTATTATGATTCGATTTCGAACATTACGTTACAATACTGCCTCCCTGACTACTACTGACTAATTTTCGGTTCTCTTCCTTCACTGATGTAATGCTCGGATCTGTATCAGGCAGCAGTTACATTACAAGCGAATGCTCGCGGTGAGGGAGCACTTTAACAAGAATGATTACAACGCATATTAAATGTAATTTTATTATAATTTATTACGAATGAGAGACATTTAATAAATAACACTCCAACTGATCGTGCTCCAGTTGTTAAATAGATACAAGGTTTTTACCGGCACTTATATTGTATCTGTATCTGTATATATACTTGTACCAATTTTATTGTAAAATTTAAAACTTGATGCAAATAAATTATTATTATTATTACTGTTGTAAATATATCATTAAACATATAAAAAGTAGCAAATGACGCTTGATAGATAACCGCACTAGTTCAATCTACCCAAAAGGTTAAGCTGTGGTTGCCACGATTAGTTCCTTGATGGGTGGCCGTTACTACGATCAAGCGGATCTAACTAAGCTAAGTAGTCGATGTGCAATCAATCCAGACTGTGGTGGCAATTTCTCCTGACAACCCTTTCGTTGGGGTATCTAGAAAATCGTTAGTCTGATCTACATTATTCTATATTTTCATGTTTATAAAACTGTAACTGTCTTTCTTTACATTAATAACAATATTTATTTTGACGGTTTTTAATTATTAAAATTTTATCTGTTATTCAATTAATTTTGATTATTATTTGGCTACAAAAATATATTACTAACTAATAAATGTACCGCTTGCAGCTATTATATAAATAATAATCAAACTATACACGATGTTAGTATTTGTAGATGGTTAGTCAATTCATGCGTACACGTCGCCTCAAGGTTTTGACGTTTAAGGTCGAGAACGAAAGGTTTTCCTCTTAGAACACGTTTTTTCTTTAATCAATTAGAGTGAGTAAGATTAAATTTATGTCAGTTGGTTTCTAAGGTTTAATGTCACTTAACGTCATAAAACGACAAGGTTGATTTGACTATCTGACTAAAGACTAAAACCATATTGAAATTTCTATTTACTGGGAATTGTTGACAAAACTGGTAGCAATTAAAAGGTCGACTATACAACAAACAATTAACGAACTAGCAATTTTTTAAAGACCTTTTTACATCTATTGATGATAAGCATGTTTGTGCAGTTTCGCCACTTAATTTGATTAATCTGTATCAGATTTTACATTTATTGTAGGTACTTTCATCTTACGAGGCGACGCGGGCTTTATAACCAAGTATACAAATACCATGTGAATGTATGTGTAAGCGCAAGAGCTTACGTTGCTATTCTGAACATAAGACACTTCACGCCTACATTCACAGCATGTTTATACACTTGGTAGCCACAAGTATAGCACGTGCCGCTGCGTGAGAAAAAAATACTATATTTATCTTCAGAAGCAAGTCTTTAACAGCTAACCTGCAAATATTATCGCTTGTCTAATGGCGAAATCTGGGTGTTCCTACATTATATACACCTATGCCTAACCCTTCGAGTAAAACAAGCGTGATGTTATGTGTTTCTACCATAACTCTCTTCAAAACTCAACTGGCCAATCCTGCTAAGGTTGTATTTGCAATATTGATAGTAATACATAATAATAATAGTCGTTTGTCCAAGTCACACACAAGATCCCAACTGAGTCATGTTGCATAACGTGAAATGACAGGCTGCTAGCTCGCTGCCTAACATGAACATACATAATATTAATAACATTAAAATATGTTGGATTTTATCGAGCGTAAGTCATTATAAATAGTTTAGATGAAGAATGATTGCCATTCTGCTTCAGTTTCTTAATGCCATACAGGGTGCTATGCAAAATGAGGTCTAAAGCAAAATTTTAGGAAAGGGCTTGCCGAAACACCTCCATGTATGTTCAGCGATGATTAAGTCAATCCACAAAATCTTTTTTACAACACATGAAAACTTATCCTGCTGACAGCGATGGGGATGAATTTTTTGACGCCCTATGAGCTTTTCCCCTTTTTTATCAACCACTTAAACATAATGAATATATTTTTTAGTTTTAGGTTGTATATATTGTATTTAGATTTGTATAAAGAGCATTTGTGTAATAGTTAGATAATAATAAATTTAGATACATGAAATGGCTCAAACGAGATCAAATTGGAGACTGGCAGTACGATCATTTGCTGAGGAAGTTACAGCTAAGCTTCATTTTAGCACTTAACATAATTATATGAAACCTTTTTTTATCGAACTGGCTGGTGGCACCACCAACCTCCACCAATCGATGTAAAGGAGAACCTATGTTATCCCACCAGCAGTAGGTACTGGAGTATTTGTATTCGCGCGCACTTTAGTACCAGAGGCAGCGTTCAAAAGAGCAGTATCATGAAGGCATTTACTAGTTTCAGATGCAAAGTAGGTAAGTACAACTAGGTACTTTATTGCCTTGCATAAATGACCCATCCCAACAACCCGTCGGCACCTTGGTGTAGGAATGCGAACACACACCAGATTCCTAGGACGGGCTCAGACTCAGCTTATCATAATCTTAAAACTTGTATACTCATGGACATCTTAAAAGTCCTGAACTAGCTTGCGAAGCCCTTAACACGAATCGACGTCAAATAAATAAGTTTTAACATGCTCTAAACGGTATTAACATAACTACTTTCTAGCACTCAGTAAGGCCGGCTACAAACGAGTAAAACCTGTAGATTTTAGCGCTAACGAACGGACACAAGTATGTTATCGGCTCGTTTGTTAATTTCCTTCGAAGGAAATCTTGTTTCTCATAATATATTCTCAAAGTTTCTCTGTTCATTGGGCAAGATATTCTTGTCCGGTTAAGCAGCCAGTTGCATTTGTCTTTTTTTGGTGCGCAAATTTAATAGCACAGGTTTTGAGACTTATTGAAGTTGTTTTTGGTGCGAATGGGCTGTTAAAATATTTTATGTGTCCTCATTATTGTCTTAGCCTTTTTCCAACTGTAGTTGGTCGGTTTATGGCTACGCATGCGACTAATTAGCAGTATTTTACGACTAACGACTACCATCAGACCACCTCATCCCCTGGCTATCAGCATTCAAATTTTTCAAATTCAAATTCTTTATTGCGAACTAAGTGTAACTTTGAAGATCTTAACTATAAATAGGTTCTTAGAACTTATTTGCTTGTTAAGGCATTGCAATTTAAATTGTAACACATTATTAAAAATAAAATATGCACACTCAATTTGCAGTTAAGTACCTATACATTTTACATTGTATTACACTAAATAGTAAATATCATTCATATATTTAATCATAAATTATACTATTCTTAGGTTTTATATCAAACAATACGAGTATTAATAGTAAATATCACAATCAATATATTTCTATAATCGATTATAGTTTCTATCCAAAGGCGCCGCTTCGAGTCCTGCCCAAACTCTAAAGCAATTCGACCAATCGGCTATTATTGGGTGAAGGGCCATTCGAAATTAGCAATTATTCAAGTTACAGGTAGCTCTACAATAGTTGAATGAAGGCTAGGTATGATGATGATATCTTCATAAATAAACCGACCGGTTAGACTGGTGAGCCAAATTGTTTTTATTGTTGTTTTTGCGTTCATTGCCATCGAGTATTGTAGAGATACCTCCCACGTGCCACATTCAAGGATATGTTACAAAAGTTTTGCTTACAATGAAACATTATGATAATCAATAAGTAAATAATAGTGTTAGAATTGTATATTGTAACGGGAATATTCTATGGTGTCGGTAGAACTGGTGCAACTTTTGGCAAAAGCGATACGAGAGTTTTTAAGGTGTGAAATCATTAAATGACTCCTCCCGCTTTGGGTGGAGCGGAAGGGAGTGCCAGACTCTTACTGCCTTAAAAATCCCATCCATGTTCTTTCCTCAGCCCTTTAAGTTTCGAGGTAGCGGTAACCCTTTCAGGTCTAGATCCCTATTTTAAGGCTGGATGGTAGTTCTTCACTACATTTATGTTCGCATAATTTGCTAAAATGTACGGAACAGCAGATTTTTGGTTTTTCATATTTCAGAGTGGCCCCATAAACAAAGTTATTCATTTTCATGAGTACTATTACTCCTTTATTTAACCCAACAAACTGTATAGATACTTATACAATAGTTGTCAATATTAGACTGTCGTCAGCACATCAAGTTACCACAAACCGTCAAACTATCCCAATTGATTTAGAGCCTTAACAGTCAACGTCTTAGGGTTTATAATTATTTGGAGAAATTTGATGCGCTAGCGCCCGTACAATCGAGTCCACATGTAACATTGCGACACTGGCTCCCAGAGCTGTTGAGTTGTGTGAACTGAAGACACAGTTAGATGAACTACAGACGATTAGTGTTATGGAGAAATGTATATGCGTACAGTCATTGTATAGATAATTCATCTATCGCCCGCGGCTTCGTTCACGTGACCGTGTAGGTATTCTGCTTACTGGCAGTATAAGTTACGCCTATGCCATTAGGGGATAATTTCCTTACGAAAATATATATATTTTTTTTTGTAATTTTTAATGTTGAATGTTATTATTATTATTTACTAAAACTTATTTAAGGCTGTTGGATTGTTTTTTAATTGACGGTGTGAAATCATCAATGACCCTTTCCGCTCTGGGTGGAGCGGAAGGGAGTGTCAGACTCTCACTGACTCCTCACTGAATTATTCTTAATTAATTACCCAGTTACTGACTAGTTTGTGGAGGTCAGGTCAGCAGTCGCTCCATGTAAAATACTGGTATTCAGCTGCATCCGGTTAGACTGGAAGCCGACCCCAACACAGTTAAGAAAAGGCTAGGCATATTAATTGATTGGATGTTATAAGAATTTTTTAATTGCGAACAGTATTTCGACAAATTTTAAGTTCTTATTACAAACACCGGCGTCAAACTTGAGTTTAAAAGTTTCATCTTAGTTTTAGACGTCCTACGTTAAGTGGTTGGCTATCAAGTTAATGAGGTTACGTAAAAGGCCAATAATGATGGCATATCAAGCGGATCTATTAGATTCGCTTTAGTTGACCTTATGAACAACTGATAATACAGTTCGTTTTCATATTAAAATAACCGTGGAAATATAGTTGTTACGCTTCTTTAAAATGCTTCATAAACCCAGTATAATAATATAATAAAAATGGCAATGCTCCTAGTCTTCTTTTCAATAACGTTTCTGGTTGTCAGTGATGCGACCCTAATATAAAAAGTTTAATTAATTTTAAATAGGTACTAATAAATCCATTTATAATATAAATATTACCCAACTGCGCCAGAAGGAGGTTTATGTTTTTTATTTATTTATTTACCTACTATTACCACCTACAATTGTTTTTGCAGGTGGGAACCCAATACAATAATGTATTCAGAATTTCCACACTGAGAGACGTCATTCAAAAACCACCAAAAAATAAATACATAACAATAACAATTAATGTAGATATAGCGGGCTTTTCAAATCACAAGCTCAATTTTACAGTTTTTAGAAGCAGTGATAGCCTTGTGGCGTGAGCGTCGAACTGTCGAACTGCCAAGTCTTAGATCTCGATTTCGATTTTTTGATTCATGTACGTATTGTATAATTATCACTTGCTTTTTAAAACGTTGAAGGAAAACATCGTAAAGAAACGGCATGTTTGAGAGATATTGCTCAACATGTGAAGCTAAGTCAGAGCCCAAGGGCAGCATAAAAACTCTAAAACCAGGATAGTCACTAACCATAGGAAAAATAAAATTCAATGTGGTCGATTTTGCACTAGGAAAGTCAACATGGGCGCTGTTTTCACACAACAGTTTTAGGCATTCCTTATCGGCTTAAAATGTTGTTCTCATCACGAATTGTACTCCGTCTAGTTTTATAAGCAATCTAAAAAAGTCATAGAGGGCGACGCAAATGTTTGCTTTTAAGTTTGCTTCTTTTTTCTAGCTCTTGCAACGGAACCCGTTTTTTGTTTCAAGCAAACTGTGAAAACTGAAAACCTATTTTCCCCCTATTCAGTATTTTTCAAACGTGATGAGAGTGGGGGTAAATTTCGGCTTACTTCGGCTATCTGTCACGGTAAGGTGGCCTGAGAGAGGAAAATGAAGGTTGACTAAGGATTCGCCGCCGCGCCGCCGGCCTGGTTCCTAATACTTTTTCTAAAATAAAAGTCAATCGAGTGAAAGTCTTGTCAAAATCGGTCTGAGGATAAGCCGAAACAGACGGACATAATGATGTTGGACTCAATGGATGTTTTTTTTACATACTTTCATAATATGCAGTTAATAAAAAGCTATTATTTTGTCATTAAAAACGCCTTTTCAGTTTCATTTATTTGTATATGTATCTAAACAAAATTGATGCAATTTTGTATAGATTATGTAAGATGTATAATGTAGAATACTCGTAAATATAAGGAAGTGAATGTAGCAAGGAAAACAATTGACATACGATATCGTAAGTTACGTTTTCGTATAACAATAAGTAATTCCACACATTTTATTACTGACGTTTCAAATCTGGCCAAAGTTATACGATTTAACCAAGTAGCCGTGTGTATGGGTTCTAAAATATCTTTTAGTGATGAATTCGATAATTTCTGTAATTGCCTACAACAACGAATAATTAACCAACCAGATAACTTTAGGTGCTCATTCGTGCAGAAAAAGTGTTCGTGGTTTAGCTAATCACTAGAAGCATGATATCCCTCAAATCTTGCTCCCTTAGCACATAAACAAAGAACTCAAACAATCACGAGACGTTACTTGAACAATAAAGGTAGGGGTCATCCATCAGAGGGGTTCTCCGAAAGGGCTACCGCTCCCCCGGAACATGAAGGGCTAAGGACGGAACATGGATGGGTTTTAGTCAGTAAGAGTTTAACACTCCCTTTCGCTCCACCCAAAGCGGGAAGGGTCATTTGGTGATACCATAAAAAAAAGTGGTCATCAAAATGACGATCAAATGAATGATCCGAATGATCAAATGACGTAACACGTTAAGGGGGAGCAAAGTGTCAACAAAGTGACATTGTGTAACAAGGGGTGAGACGAGTTATAATTTTCGTGACGTCACATGTATAAAAAAGTATTAAAACTCTTTCGAAAAACTTTATGAAAATCTATGAAATCATTCCTAGACTTTATTTAAAATTTTAAAAATGTGACTACGCCAACGCCCGGTGCGTAGGTCATACAAATTTGACCACGTGTGACAAGGGTGAATTGAATTATATGCAATAAGGTTACGTATAAACTACAAAATAAAATAGTAGTAAACTTAGTTCTAAAATTCAAAATATGCCAATTGCCTTTGTATTTCAGGATTGTCGATTCGCCCATAAATAAATTAACTTTGTGCAAGTCTATTCGAAAAAAACATAATATTTAGTGTCGGTTCGCACATTTCGGGCGAGTAAATTTGTGCAAATCGACCAATAAACCGTTTACCTTGAATACAATGTAGTCACACTCGTAACGAACGGTCTGGTTGTATAATTAGATATTATGCCTAGTTATCGTTCATAAGTAAATTGTATTGTTAATATGTATTTTCAATCAAATTGTGAATTGTTTCTTTGTAGAGTAGCGTCGTTAGCATCCTTACGTAATGTATGAAACGAGTAACTACCTATTTTTCATGATTTTTAAATAATAGGTATGCTTCAATGAATGGAATTTTAATTGAAAATCCTCGGTCACTCAAATTGCACATGGTAGTAGAAAATGCCAAGTTATAACATACATAGTTGGGAAAAGGATAGGCAGATCGATTGAGTAAAAATTGTCAAGTATTGTACTTTGTATCAAAAACTAAGAAATAAGTTATTCTTATATCTAACTTATTAATAATATGAACTTATATCTAATTAAAATAACCTTAGGAGATCTGTATAGGTACACATGCTGAGAGCCTCATTGTGGGAAACTTATTGGAAATTCTATGCAAATAAGATTGAATCAATTTGGAACACTCATAACCTGCTTTGGCTTGCCGTAGTCGGATAAAAAAATATAGCAAGTCAAAGTGCAGGCTTTGAAAGAATAACACCTGTACATATACACAAAAATATTCCGAATCAAAAATTTAAAATAATCAATGTGGTATTATGAAAAAGTTAGACAGACAGAAAAAATCTAATAAATAGCTTGTGGCGTTCGATATTGGAACGCACCAACAATCTTGCCGTAGTGGCAACACTAGTGTTTCCCGCCACTAACGAAGTGACGGTTAACAGGTTGATACAGGTTCTGCAAAACCAGACACAAAAAGAACGATACTTACATGTTTCTCAATTCTCACTTACAAGAATCCTGTACTTACGATTGTGCCATCTGATATAATTAACATTGGAGTGTGTGTGATTAAACTAACTACAAAGTGAGAAGCGGTTTCATTTCCACCAACATCCACCGTACTTCGCCGTGATCACAAACACCCAAAACTGGTGACCCCGAACGAGAAATACAGAATACTCGTTAAGAGTTACAACACGCACGAGCAAGCAAGCAGCGGATTAGCTCCCGGACTTCGTGCACCAAGCTCATGCACGTAACTATCAAATTGGCATTTCCAAACGACACCCGGCAAGAACCTGCGAAGCATATGCCTATCTGTCGTCAGCCACATCGTGTACCAAGCAACAGTTCAATCAAGCAATAACTCTGAATCTGAGGTTATGAAAAGAACCACACTGCAGTGATAATATATTCCTACTCACTCACTGATTAGCTGGCCGGACATCACACCAATGAAGCAGTAAGCAAGTTATATACACGCAAGTATTAATACTCAGAAACACATGTAAGTGAAGTTTCATTATTCTGGGGCTCAACGGAGAAGATTTTTTAACAACTGTTCGCATCTTGTGCATGAAACAAAGACTTTTATCTTCTCATACTAAAACTTTATGCCTATTATAGGCACCTATACCCTTTGTGTGATTATTGTGTGCTCTAAAGATTTACAACACAACTGATTTATATTTTTGTTATATATTTTAATTTTTTGCAACCGCTTACTCTTAAATTACTATTAAGTGTGACTGTCTGGATGTGATTGCATAGCTATTTTAATGAATAACTTGCACTGTTGTTCAAAATGCACAAATACTATTAGTCCTGCATACTAATTTAATGCTACCATTAGGCTTTGGGCATGCTGGCATTGTAAACAACAACAATACTTTTTTACAATTTGTTTTCCAACTTCTATGTTTTGTCATATTATTGGTGATTTTTGTTTGTTTTATGGTTCATTTTGGTTTATGTTTCTAACTACCTAATTGTTATTATTAAGTTTACTTATTTTTACCACTTTTATACAATTTGATATTTAATATGCCCAATAACAATTCACCAACCCCTACGGAGGATCAGGTTCCTCAGGTCTTGCACATCGCTTTAAAGCTTCCTCCCTTCTGGCCTGGTCGCGTGGTGGCATGGTTTGCGCAAGCTGAGGCAAATTTTGAAATTTCAGGCATCAAAACGGATAACACTAAATATAATCATGTTCTGAGTGTACTGCCGGAGAGGGTTGCAGCCGATATTGAGGACATTCTTATTAACCCTCCAAAGGATGACAAATATACATTTCTAAAATCTGAACTGGTCCGCAGACTATCCGCTTCTGAAGAAAAGCGTGTTAACCAGCTTCTGAGTGACGAAGAGCTAGGCGAGCGCAAACCTTCACAGTTCCTGCGCCACCTCCGCTCGCTCGCTGGATCCAACCTGCATGACGAATCCATCCTGCGTCAACTATGGCTACGTCGTCTGCCACAGCAGGTTCAAGCCATTCTAGCTGCCCAGGCCGATCTGCCACTACAGAAGGTTGCAGAGCTAGCAGACCGGATAGTAGAGGTATCACCAACTGCCCATTCAGTTTTCGCTACTAGCACACCTGTTCCAGATAATCCACTACAGGCAATCAATAGCCGATTAGACCAACTAGCAGAACAGGTGGCAGCAATGAGCAGTGGCCGCAGTGATCGCAGAGACAGAAGCACCTCCCGGCCTCGATCAAAATCCAGGGATCGTTCAACTTCAGACCTGTGCTGGTACCATCTTCGATTCAAGTCAAGGGCTAACCGCTGTACTAGGCCTTGTAATTGGAATCCAGCGGAAAACCGGAAAGACAGTCAGTGATGGCGGCTGCTGACTGTCCCTCACATAATATAGTAAGTCGCCGTTTATTTGTTACTGATGTCAACAGTAAACGTCGATTTCTGATCGACACTGGCTCAGACATATGCTGTTTCCCAAAATCTGCCATACAAAGAAAAATTGAGGTTGCAGATTACGACCTCAAGGCTGCAAATGGCAGCACAATAAAAACATATGGCCTTTTGAATATGTCATTAAATCTGGGACTCCGCCGAGACTTCAAGTGGTCGTTTGTCATTGCTGATGTTGGAACTGCAATAATTGGTTCTGACTTTCTAGCACACTATCATCTGCTCCCTGACTGCACCAATAGGCGTTTAGTCGATGCCAGAACAGGCTTGTCAAGCCATGGCACCGTTGCCATGATTGATCAAGCTAGTGTCAGAGCAGTAATAGAAAACTTCGGCAGCTCACCTTACCTAAAAATTTTGACGGAATTTCCAGATATCATGCGGCCGCCTGGAGTGCCTCGCGAGGTGAAACACGACACGGTACATCGCATCATTACGACTGATGGCCCGCCTGTCGCAGCCCGCCCACGTCGCCTCGCACCCCAGAAACTAAAGGCTGCCCAGAAGGAGTTTGCCGACATGATGTCCTCGGGTACTGCAAGGCCATCAAAGAGTCCGTGGTCATCACCACTGCACATGGCCCCTAAGAAAGATGCATCCTGGCGCCCATGTGGTGATTACCGCGCCTTAAACGCCCGTACCGTACCGGACCGCTATCCTGTTAGACATATAGGGGATTTCAACCAAAGTTTGGCTGGCTCATCTATATTCTCTACGATCGACCTCGTTAAAGCATACCAACAGATACCGGTTCATACAGACGACATTTGCAAAACAGCCATCATTACACCATTTGGTCTGTTCGAATTTCCCTATATGTCGTTTGGGTTGCGCAATGCTGGTCAAACCTTTCAGAGGTTTGTGGACGGTATAGTGCGCGGGCTCGATTTTTGCTATGCCTACGTTGACGATATTTTGGTCTTCTCACGGTCAGCTTCTGAGCACGAACAGCACCTGAGGATCCTGTTCCAGAAACTGCGAGAATTTGGTATGGTGATTAATCCGTCCAAATGCGTATTTGGCGCACCAGAAGTCACTTTTCTTGGGTACTGCATCAGTGCTCAAGGCACGCGAGCACCCGAAGACCGCATAAAAGCGCTCCTTGAGTTTCCCGCGCCCAAGACAGTCCAAGCCATGCGCAGATTTCTCGGTATGATCAACTATTACCGACGTTTCTTACCCGGAGCCGCGTCACACCAAGCTGCACTCGTCGACGCTTTGACAAAAATAAACGGCAAAGGAGCAAAGCCATTCCTCTGGACTCCCGAACTCCTGGAAAAATTTGAGGAATGCAAAAAAAGCTTATCACTAGCAACGACCTTGGCTCACCCTGACTGCGCAGCTCAACTTGGTCTTTTTACAGATGCCTCCAGTACACACGTCGGAGCAGCACTCCAACAAAAAGTAAAAAACCAGTGGGAACCCCTTGCCTTCTTCAGCAAAAAGCTCACGCCCCGCCAGAGCACCTGGCCTGCATATTACAGGGAACTATTGGGAGTATACGAGGCTGTACAACATTTCCGTCATATATTAGAAGTGCAACACGCTACTATATATACGGACCATAAACCCCTCGTCTATGCATTCTCTCAGCGGCGTGAAAAACTTCCTCCTTCTCAGCTTAACCAACTCTCTTTTATTTCACAGTTCACGACAGACGTAGTGCACATTAAAGGCACGGACAATATAGTCGCCGACGCCCTTTCTCGCGTCGATGCCATATCACTGTTGACGGGCGATTTCACAGAGTTAGCAGCAGCCCAGCAGGCAGATGAGGAAGTGCAAGAACTAGCAAAGAACTGTGGTTCCTCTCTAAAGCTGGAGAGCATACCCATTCCAGGTACCGATTCAACAATCATTTGCGACACGTCGACTGGCAAACAACGACCGCTTCTGCCTCACAGCTTTCGCAGAAGCGTTTTTGATCAGCTTCATGGGCTCAGTCACCCTGGCGCGCGGACAACCGCTCGCATGGTGGCTGACCGCTACGTATGGCCTTCTATGCAAAAAGACGTTCACGCATGGGCACGCGCTTGCATTCCTTGCCAAAAGTCAAAGGTGACGAGACATGTTAAAACCCCATTAGGAAATTTTAACACCCCAACCGCCAGACTTCGCCACGTGCATGTGGACATCATTGGCCCCCTACCACCTACCACCGAGGGCTACAGCTACTGCTTAACAGCAATCGACCGATTCACTCGATGGCCAGAGGTATGGCCTCTCAGAACCATAACGGCACAAGAAGTCGCAGCTACCTTCATGTCCGGTTGGATTTCCCGTTTTGGCGTTCCTTTGCTCGTCACGACTGACCAAGGCCGTCAATTCGAGTCCGACCTCTTCAATCGTCTAATGAAGCTCTGCAGCATTAAGAAGACGCGCACTACTAGCTACCACCCGTGCGCCAACGGAATGGTAGAGCGACTACATCGCCAACTAAAGGCAGCAATCATGTGCCACGAATCCTCTTGGATACAGGCTTTACCCATCGTTCTGCTCGGTATGCGTTCTGCGGTCAAGGAAGACTTAAAAACATCATGCGCCGAAATACTCTACGGTGAGCCTATCCGCCTTCCTGGCGAGTTCTTTGTCCGTGAACCTTCTAGCCACATCGACGACCCGACCGACCTAGTCGACCAACTTCGTCAGCACATGTCGGAGTTGCGACCTGTCCCTGCCTCGCGACATCTAGGAAACAGCGGAACACCTACCTTTATCTATAAGGATCTACCACTAGCGACACACGTTTTTCTCAGGGATGACTCCGTCCGGCGCGCGCTTTCGGCGCCTTACTCCGGCCCCTATCAAGTGATTTCCAGGAAAGACAAAACCATCAAGTTAGACATTAAAGGTAAGCCGGTTGAGGTCAGCCTAGATAGGGTGAAACCTGCTTACCTAGAACCGAATTTCTGCACAATACCCTCTAGGACAGCGAGCGCTCCTGCCAAACCGGCGAAAACTTCTCAATTTGCAACAGCTTCACAAACTCCTCCATCAGCCACTGCACCAGAACATGCGCCTTCTACCTCCCTTGCGCCAGCCGCGCCTCCGGTGACCAGATCCGGACGCAGGGTTCGTTTTAAACAAATTTTAGATCTGTAATTTTTTTTTAACCTGCGGTTCCCTTTCTCCGTAGGGGGGTGGTGTGGCGTTCGATATTGGAACGCACCAACAATCTTGCCGTAGTGGCAACACTAGTGTTTCCCGCCACTAACGAAGTGACGGTTAACAGGTTGATACAGGTTCTGCAAAACCAGACACAAAAAGAACGATACTTACATGTTTCTCAATTCTCACTTACAAGAATCCTGTACTTACGATTGTGCCATCTGATATAATTAACATTGGAGTGTGTGTGATTAAACTAACTACAAAGTGAGAAGCGGTTTCATTTCCACCAACATCCACCGTACTTCGCCGTGATCACAAACACCCAAAAGCTCAATAAACGTGTTCAATTTATTGAATTTGGTCAACATTTGACTGTTCTATCTATCTATCTTCCTACCTGGCTGATTAACTGAATAACTACTAATATTGAAATGAAATGAAATTTAAATTGAACTAGCGCAATTTCGTTCGCGCGAAATAGCAGATGCCTATGCCTGCCTAATTATTAGTTTGCCAAATCTCAGCCTAATCCGTTTAATGGTTAGATCTGTGTTGTTAGATCAGTCAGTCAGTCACGGTTTCCTTTTTTACTAATGACGCCAGCACATCAAGCTATCCCTAACTGTCAAATATTCTCAATTAAAAATGAACCTTAAGTCTTTGCAATAAAGTTGAAATACTATCAAAGAAATTTGACAGATTGTGGTAACTTGATGTGCTGGCCTCTGTACATATTATTGCACTTTTTTTTCGGAAGGTATTTATTAATCTTTATTTATGTATTCAAGTAACAACATTTTGACATGTATTCAGACACAGATAGATGTATAAATTGAAACACCATATAATCTGTGCACACAATTAAAATTTGGATTTAAGACAAAACAACTTGCAATATTTTGATTTCACAATGTATTCAGTTTACCCTTGAAATCATGGTAAACAGCATTTCATTATTAATGATAAGGATAAACCAGTATGTCAAGTAGATACGTAACATTTGGGCTCATCAGTTTACCTCGCTGCGTTGCGTGCGAGCGGCGAACTCGCTTAGGGCATGACTCACAGACCGCAGTTTGACTTTGTTTGCAAAGTAAGCGTAACAAATGTACAGAGGCCAGCACATCAAGTTACCACAATCTGTCAAATTTCTTTGATAGTATTTCAACTTTATTGCAAAGATATAAGGTTCATTTTTTATTGAGAAAATTTGACAGTTAGGGATAGCTTGATGTGCTGGCGTCTGTACTTGAATAATAATAATAATAATATCGTTGGACATTTCACACAGCGCCATATAGTCCCAAGCTAAGCAACCTAATGCTTGTGTTATGGTAACGAGATAGCTGAACTGGCCGGCTGACTGGCTGAATGGTTGGCTGGCTGGCGAATAATATCATATCATCATGCTTGTATTTCCAGAAGGGACGTATATAGTAAATTGCAAGGAACAGTGTACCTACATTTCGCCAATTATATGTTAAGTCCCTAACGAGACTATTGCCATTGACTGGTTACAAATCCAGAGTCCGAACTGCGACTCTGAATTCCCAATGGAATAATCTAACTTCTTTTTTGCTCGACCTGGGAATCGAACCCCTCATGCTCAGTAGTAGCGCTTACAATCACTAGAGCAAAGAGGCAGTTATAAATATTGTGTTAATGTTCACATTCCTCGAAAATGTTTGCTTACGATTGCTTAAACTGGGTGTAACCGAAAGGGTATATACATACAAAATAAGCGCTATAGACCACCAAACTGAACTACTTTTACTATGGGAACAACTCCAAAATCGCAAAAAAAATCAGCTGTTCTACACATTTTTGGTCACGTGACTCGTCAAAATGTAGGTTTTTTTCACCCTGTAAATACGAATATAAACATTATAGTTATAGATACAAGGTTAATATTCTCATAAAACGCATACAGCCAAGTCAAAGCGCGATCTGTGAATCTTGCCCTTATGTCGGCTGTTTTTATGTCAATGTCGCGCGGCACTCAGAACCAGCTATTACCGTAATGCCGGTGTTATGATGATAAGCTGCTGAAGTTAACGATGTTTTTGCAGCTGTTGAGGTAAGGGTTTTGTTGCAACCGAGATGTTATCTTGGAGTGCGGTGTTCCTGAACGATGGAGGGAAATATTCAGGTTGAATGTGATATTTTCAATTCGTAATTTCTGAATTTATCTCGGACAGTTTTTTGTTTACTACCTTGACCCGAACAAAGTAATAACAAACAAGAGATGGACCGACATGGCTCTAGGAGAGGACGTCTGGAAGGATTTTGGGGAGGCGGTTGCTCAACAGTATTACAGTGCAAGATAATAAAAAAAATATCTCACCCATTACTGACATCGGTGAAGGAAATACATCCAGCATCAAGTAACTACTTGATGCTGGATGTAACGGACGTCACGGTCACGTGAAGAGTCGACTAACTAGTCGACTCTTCACGTGACCAGAGGGCTGGCCTATTTTTTGGTCAAAGAATCAGCCTTGCCATACCCCCGTGCCGTACGGCGCGTATATGTTCCACGCGCGCCTCAAAGAGATGTCAGCATATGAAGGGGCCCCCCAGGGCCAAGCCTGCCGGGTAAGCGGGATTGTCAGAAAGGGTTACCGCTACCCCGGAACATAAAGGGCTACGGAAGGAACATGGATGGGTTTTAGTCAGTAAGAGTCTGACACTCCCTTCCGCTCCACCCAGAGCGGGAGCAGTCATTGGATGATTTCCCAGGCTTAAAAAAAAAAAAAAAAAGCTTTGCCATACAACGCGGCAATGCTGCCAGCTCTTTAGGAACTTTCCCTGTTAACAGGGATGTTAACGAATTTTTTAACGCTCTACGGTTATTTTTCCCTCCTTTTTTATATAGGTACTTGTGCATATTATTATTAGTATTTAAAGACTGTTAGCTTTTAAATTATATAAATAATAAGTAAAAAATATAAATATAATAAAATAGTTCATAAATTCGAAGACGGCCAGAAGTCAGCAAGAAATATTGATGGAATATTGAGGTGACTGAAAACGTCAGAGGAGTAGGAAGAACGAATGGAAATGACACGAAGAATGGTGAATAACACCACGTCTCATCATTACTAACTATTAGTGTTGTGACAAAAATGATTATTTGCCAGTTTCAGCAAAAATAATAAATTGAATAACAAAGTATCAAGATTACTTTAGCTAGGTTCTTAAATAACAAAGTTAGTATCACGATTACTTTAGCTAGATTCTTGAATAAGCACGAAGTAGTACCAAATATAAATTTTATTGCCTTACGGATGACGTTAGAATTTTGCAACACGCGTCTTGAAAAATAATGTACCTACATACAATATTTAATGCTTTAAAATGATTAAAATTTTAAAAAGCGCAAAATTAAAGTTTCAACTTCAAAAGGTTTAATAAATTGAAGGTGAATTATGATGACGGCACTGTTGTGGATTTCAACTAGAAACGTAGGTATTATCCTGTTTCCCATCTTTAGGTGACGTAAAAAGTGACTAAAGAGCGTCATTACTATAACAGGAATTGACTTTCAGCGAAATAAACACAAACTACGATCACCAATCAGTTAACTAGATAGATAATTAGGTATGGTTAATTAAACTCATAGGTACTAAGAATAGGTATTTATTACAAAGAAGCCATTTCAGTAGGTACAGGTTCAGCGGGATTGTACGAAAGGGTTACCGCTACCCTGGAATATAAAGGGCGAAAGAAGGAACATGATTGGGTTTCAGTCAGTAAGAGTATGATACTCCCGTCCGCTCCAGCCAGAGCGAGAGGAGTCATTTGAAGATTTTCTCACCGCATAAAAAGTATGTACAGGCACGTTTGAATATTCTAGGAGTCAGAAAGTTGAAGCCAGTTCCAATGAGAAGGTGGGTCAAGAAACTCCATGGACAATTTAAATTTCTCCTTTAAACCGTTTATCGATGCCGTCATTTATTTATACATCCAGGTGCAGCAATGTACCTTAATGGGCTGAAAGTGTTCCGACAACATTTTAAGCCACTTTCTACAGTATTTCAGTAAATGCAATCTGTGTAAAGGACAGTTGAGATAAGAATAAGCACGTATTCATTTAACTTTGTAACGTTCTCGTGACATAAATTATGTTATTTGTGGAACGTGTAACGTTAAAGGATAACCATTGCTTTAGGAATGTAAAAGATATCTTTTTTTATTTATGAAGTAATTGGAGACTGTTTCTTGATGTTCAATGGTATGTCATTGATGATGGGTTCAAAAATCAACGTCGTGTCATTTTCAAACTCCTAATTACAATCACCATTTGCTATGGTAATTCATTTGACGATTATCTTTAACGGTCTAATTAATATAATGGCTCGATTGATTATTTCCTGGGTTTCTCAACCTACGGTCCGCAAATTCAGTGAGTTCAGAAAACGAATCCCAAATTAATACAGAAATATATGTTTTAACAAAAGAAAAACAAAGCCAAGAGCCCAAGCCAGAGCCAGAGCCAAGTCAGGGGCCCATCAGGGCAGCATAAAAACTCTGAAACCAGGTTAGCCACACGAAAAGAAGAACAAAACAAACAATATAAATAACAGTAAAAACTATAATATTCTATCAGGTGCAATATGGAAAATCATCAAGGTGTCAACCGATCCGAACCGTGGATTAACGATGCATTGCAGACCTTGAAAGTTGGAGACAAAATCAAGACAAGTTCTTCGAACCAGAACAAAACAACGCTTCACTTTATTAAAATACGCATCGTCCTATCACGTACGAGATACTTCCCTGAATATAAATCTGTCTGAAAAACGTAACAAGTGTTTTTTATCACTTCATATCAAATAAGTAGATCATTTTAAACTAGCCATATTACAAGTTCTAACGAATGTAGGTTCCTGGCGGCTACAGCAACTTTCACTGCAGCGGCAGACATAACAGACAACACGTCAGATTCTTCTCAATTGCATCAGCTGTTCTATGACCACTGCTGGGCAAACACAGCTAGTACAAGTTGTCTATTGGGTATACCGGGTACACACGGTTCCATTTTTTAATCAACTGGTACGTTGAAAGCGATTTGAACTGTCTGAAAAGTCATTCAATCAACTTGAATTTCAAATTCAAAGTATTTTTTGTTTAACAACAAAGGTTGTTCAGTTAAAATTGAAGCGTGTGAACCTGGTAGGTGCCGTTTATTCAACGATCTGGGGGCCAACCATCATCTATTACAGCAGGATTATTTTAATATTACTTCATAGACGGAAAGAAAGGGAAAGAGACGTCGTCTCACTCTCACACTGAAGTCTTTAGCTGCTTAGATGATCTGATACGGTTATTTTTGTATAATATTTGTTTCATCATTTATTTGAAGGTCTCTTGGTAGGTATACATTTAAATAATTATATATTATGAACTGAACGATACACAAAAAACATCTGATAAAATAATAAAAGTATAAATTGAGGAAATAAAAAATTATCTGCATGTATTTTTATTGTAAAATGGTTTGTTGATATTTTTCGGCAGTGTTAAATATGATGGATTTTTTATGTATGTGAGTTCTTTAATAACTCAGCATGTTCGTTGTAAATTAACTGGTTTACCATGGTTTTGATTCCGTAGTCATAATATTTTGCAACAGATTCTAACTAAGAAGAGAAAACTGAGCAAAAAATAATTTATTTACAAAAACACCCACTTTTTTAACTTGTCGTGAAACTATAACAAAATTTACATTACGAAACATAATGCCTTGTTTCACCGAAGGGACAGGCAGAGGCGTATCCATAGTAGGTACACCATTGCAGCTATGTTTTAATCCCATGTAATAGGGGGTGAGCCTATACCCATAAACCGGGCAGTAATCCAGACTCCTAATGGAAAACCCAATAACACTTTGCCCAATCTGGGAATCGTACCTAGGACCTCTTGCTCAGCAGTAGCGCTTGCGACCACTAGACCAACGAGGGAGGCAAATTTAAGAAATTATCGAGTTACTTTGCTACTGTTATAATTTAGAAATCAACGAGGACAGCCAAAAAATTAATGTAAAAAAGAAAACCGTAAAAAAAACAAATAAGAAATTTCAAGTTACAAAGATAAAGACATCAACTTACCTTTATGAATAAATAAAAAAATATCCGAAAATCCACACACACCACAACACTGTTACACAAAATAAATTAAGTTCTACCGTTCTACAAACAAAAAAGATCGATGTATTTCGCTCGACTCCTGCGCAACCAATTGCGCGCGCGCTCCTTGTAACAACTGCCCGCCAACTGTGTCGAATACTTTAGCTCCTACCTTGTTTTTCACTTCAGTGATAAACCATGTGAAGTAATTTTGTGGTAAGTATTAGTAATTTCATACTTCGTGACGTTAGGCTGACACTCCAGGGGAAAATGTGAAATGGTACCTACGTCATAGGTTTTGATGTCATCATGTTTTTTGAATTGTACTATTGTTATTTTATTATTTTCGTTTACCTACCTTTTTTTTTGAATAACGTAAACTTGGTTCCATTTTTCTTCAATTGTTTTCGCTGTTTATTCGGTTACGGCCAGTATTTTCGGTTGCTAACGTAGTGATAGGGTTGTTTTTCTCAATTTGGAGGTCTTGAAATACGATTGAGGAATTCAGGGGCTAAGTAGCGGCGTTATTACAAATATACAATCCATCTGTGACCGCGGGAGCGTAATCTGTAATTTAAATCTATTGAATCTACATCTGCTGAATTATGGGGTGTCCCTCGCCGGAGGTGCGAAATATTCGTCACAGGAACCTTTTCCAGTCATTGAATTTTTATCACTAAAAGATGTGAAATGACAATGAAAGAGAATTGAGGAGGCTAAGAATTTGATCTGGTAAGATTACTAATGTTTGGTGAAAATAGCCAACCATAATTTTAGTTGACCATGAATTCTTGCAATTGTTTCTTATTGTGTAACTTCCTCTCTTACTGAAACAGTAGTACTTCGTTTCTGGCCAGATTATTGCGAGTTTTACAGTATGATGGCTAACAGTAACCTGTAAAAATGCTCAAAAACTTTTTGCAATACGTGTAAAGGCGAAATTCGGCCGGTGGCTCCGACAGGTCCTAAAGAGGAAACCGAGTACCGGTAAGCGTAGTGTGGGGAGCTCCGCAGCTAGATGGACCAACGACCTTAAAAAGGTAGCTGAGACTGGCTGGATGCGGAAGGACAGGAAGTTGTGACGCAGCCTGGAGGATGCCTATGTCCGGCAGAAGACTGGATAGGCTGAGTTGAGGAAAATCAAGATATGTATGTGATATGATGTTATAATATACCTTGGTAAGATTTCATAGCGTTGGTTAGTGAGGCATGTTGTGGTCAGCGACACGTAACGGCCGTAACGAAGGGGAAATACCAATATCCTCAGGTAAAATCGGTTCGATGGTCAAACTCAAGCTTACTCATTTCTCTGGCTCTAGGTACAAATTATTTGTACCTAGAGGTTGATGTAATCGGTATCATATTATAGTCTACGTATAAGGTAACCAACTACCCTGAAAAACTCGCTAATTGACTATTCTTAAACGTTGCATAATCAGGCTATAACTTTCCCACTACTGGGACACAGGACTCTCAAAGTAAAATAGTTTATTTCAAATGAACACTTTTTTTTTTTTTTTTTAAGGCTGGGAAATCATCCAATGGCTGCTCCCGCTCTGGGTGGAGCGGAAGGGAGTGTCAGACTCTTACTGACTAAAACCCATCCATGTTCCTTCCGTAGCCCTTTATGTTCCGGGGTAGCGGTAACCCTTTCGGACAATCCCGCTTACCCGGCAGGCTTGGCCCTGGGGGGCCCCTTCATATGCTGACATCTCTTTGAGGCGCGCGTGGAACATATACGCGCCGTCCGGCACGGGTCTGGTGCTGATCGGACGGTGAGTCACCCATTACTCACCGCCCGCAGGCCCGCGCCTACGGTGGCCGGGAGTCGTCACGTGGCTCCCGACGCCCGGGGCGTCTCCTGCGGCGGCTGGGACGGGAGGACCTTTCTCTCTCCCATCCCGCCACCTCCTTCGCGAGCATAACTTTTTCGCAGAAGGAGGTGACTGCCTCCCACTCCCTCTCGCCCCGGACCATGGCTTGCACCAGGGCCGGGCGCGAGAGGTCGCCGCCTCCGATCGCCTCTACGAGGACACGGCGGTGCTCTGCCCATGCTAGGCAGGTTTGCACCGTGTGCTCTACCGTGTCCTCTGGGCGATCCTCGCAGTGGTGACACCCGGGCGTTTCCTCCCGCCTGATGATGTGCAGGAACCTCCCGAAACATCCATGTTCAGTGAGGACCTGCGTCAGGCGGTAGGTGAGGGCGCCGTGACGCCTCTCTAGCCACTCCTCAAAGAGGGGCCTTACCGCCACTATCGTGCCGTGCCCTTCAAATGAACACTTAAAAGGCACTCTTAAACGTTAAGATCTACAAAAGAAATGGAATTGATCCTAGTTTCAGCGTCAGGTCGTAAACCTCTACGCCGGGGCAGTGCGAGTTGGTGGTCACAGATGTCTTCGATTTTTCACGATGTTTTCGTTCACCGTTTAGAGATTAGTGGTGATGAGATAAATTACACTAAGTAAAGCGCCCACTTGGGTTTGATCCCACGTTTCGATACGGGTTGGGTCACCGGGCATCTACTGACAAAAGAATATAATATTTATTAATCTCCTGGTATACACGGCACAGGATATCCTAGCGTAAGAGCCAATGTATTATTTTTGAAAGGGATAAATTTTCGATTATTAAATTTTCCTTTTTCATAAAGTAGGTACAGAGGCCAGCACATCAAGTTACCCCAATCTGTCAAATTTCTTTGTTAGATTTTCAATTTTATTACAAAAGCTTATGGTTCATTTTCAATTGGGAAATATTGACAGTTAGGGATAACTTGATGTGCTGGCGACTGTACAATGTCCGGACGTTTTTGCAAATGTCAGAGCTATTCGTATTTCGAAATTGTCCCCGTTCTTGCTCATCATGTCATTCATACACAATGTGTAAAGGGGCCCCGAGACGGTCAAACTGTTTGATTCAAACACGTAAATTTTGGTTTGACTCAAACCATTTTGATCGTTTACATAGCTAGTTTGACCGTCTCGGGGGATCAAAATGGTTTGAGTCAAACCAAAATTTACGTGTTTGAATCAAACCGTTTGACCGTCTCGGGGCCCCTTAAGGCCCTTCATTTCGGTAATCACAGATTACACCATAACTCAAAGGGTTTCAAGGGTAATGTGTAATATCAAAGCACGGCACGTAGCTTCAAGTCTCAGTAGTACAATCATAGAGGAAAAGTAAATATTTCCTGTAGGCTCGTTACAATGGGTTTTAAACGAAGACGTATGTTTGAGCTCAGATGATGACGTTTCTGATCAGTCATATTTTCTTTCATAGGTGAAGATGATACGTAACAGGGTTTTTTGAAGGCTAATGTAAATTGTTCGGAGTTACTAATCAAATTGACTATGCAAGATGATTAATTATGAGGAAAGAGCACGAAAAAAATATTTATTCCTTCCTTCTTTTTTATGCGTTTTGGGTATTTTTCAAGACGTTACTGCACAAAAAATCAATTAACAGGTTAAGGAAAACGTATAATAGCTACGAGGTCAGCTTTTGTGTCCGGCAAGCAATATAAGATTTTAAACAATCCAACAAAAGCATTTTAAAGCAATGTATTCAACTATAACAACATTAAGTAAGAACTATGTCGTATATAAATTAAGACATGTCGCATGGCTTTCCTGCGAGAAATACTAGAATCGACAAGCCGAAAAGTCGGAATAGAACGAAGATCACGAATTCGTTTTACGCGAGAAACAACTGAGAGATGTTTTAAAAATAAATAAATTCATTTATTTTTCAGGTAACAACATCCTTTGCCAAAATAAATTAAATTAAATCAAATAAAATAATAACATCATCATCATTATCATTCTCCTGCCCTTATCCCATTTTATTTGGGGTCGGCGCAACATGTCTTTTTCTTCCATACTTCTCTGTTAGTCGTCATCTCGGTAGTCACTCCCTTTTTAGCCATATCACACAATCCATCCATCGTTTCTTTAGTCTCCCTCTACTGGCAAACAATAAACAAATAAGAATAAATTAAATGGACATCAAATTAAATAGTGGAATGGTAGGTGGATTAGTGGTGGTGGTGTAGTGGCAGTGCGGTGGAGTGGGTTATAGTGGTAGCTATTTTGAATTAATTAGTGGTACTAGGTGATAAAGTGGTTCCAGTTCAAAACATGAAAGACGAGAATTGCTGTGTGTTGATTTCAGGAAGTAGCCAAAAATCGTGGAGTAGATAATTAGTATCTACCAACAAGAGTATTATCTGTTTCATGTTTAAATACGTTTTAATTATTAGTCATCTTTATTTCGCCTTTTCAAAATGCTCAGCTGAATCTACAATGTTTATGCTAAGAGACACGTGTCTACTTCGTGACTGCCGTGATGGTCTAGTGGTCGCAAGCGCTACAGCTGAGCATGAGGGTTCGATGACCAGGTATGGTAAAGTATTATTGGGTTTTTCAATCTGGTATGTCGAAGTAGCAGATCGGAGTTTGGCTTTGTGCCCGGTTGGTGGCAACAGGCTCACCGTCTATTACATGTGTCTTATACTTAGCAGGCGAGGGTGTGTACTATTTTGGTGCATCTATGTAGAACCCTTCGGTGGAACAAGGCATGATGTTGTCTAATCGCAGCGTTTTCCTAGGCTTATGATATGCGCACAGGCATCGTTGCGTGCATGCGTCATGTTCTTTCCATTTTCCAACTTTATTTACGTTTTTATAAGGAAACCAGATTAAAAGACTATCTCAACTTTAAGGTTCGGCGCAAACGAGGTACCGACAAGTAGTTTACATGCTTTTTCATAAGTATTGAAGAAGAAGAAAAAACTCACACACACACTCATTCACAAGCTTTCGTTTTGTAAGTGAGTGTGTGTGTGAGTTTGTATGTTTGTCCGTCCTTCACGCTGAAACGGCTGAAAGGTAGTTTATGACCTGGATATAACACATAGAGCACTTTTCATCCCGGTAGTACGTTCCCTTAGGATAATTCCCGACATCCCAGCGGGCGTAGCCGCGGGCAGCAACTAGTCAGGAATAAAAGTCGAGTCCCGGGAATAATTTTTGCTCAATGCTACTGATTTTTATGTATAGTAGGTAAGCATGACGGTAGTGATATTGTGATGGGACTTTATACACCCTGTATTTTATACCTTTTTTTTTTTTTAAGGCTGGGACATCATCCAATGACTGCTCCCGCTCTGGGTGGAGCGGAAGGGAGTGTCAGACTCTTACTGACTAAAACCCATCCATGTTCCTTCCGTAGCCCTTTATGTTCCGGGGTAGCGGTAACCCTTTCGGACAATCCCGCTTACCTGGCAGGCTTGGCCCTGAGGGGCCCCTTCATATGCTGACATGTCTTTGAGCCGCGCGTGGAACATATACGCGCCGTCCGGCACGGGCCTGGTGCTGATCGGACGGTGAGTCACCCATTACTCACCGTCCGCAGGCCTGCGCCTACGGTGGCCGGGAGTCGTCACGTGGCTCCCGACACCCGGGGCGTCTCCTGCGGCGGCTGGGACGGGAGGACCTTTCTCTCTCCCATCCCGCCACCTCCTTCGCGAGCATTGTATTTTATACCTTGTACTTGAATTTATGCATATCAATCGGCCTAGCCTTTTTCCAACTGTGGGTACTTCAAAACCGATGCATCTGAATACCGGTAGTTTACATAGAGCGACTGCATATCTGACCTTCACAACTCAGTTACTGGGTACGACGATACACCTTGGTAGGAATGGTTGCTAGAATTTTGGGATTTGAACTAACGTAAATGATGAAAAAAAAACTTATCAACATTGGTACCTGTTTGCCAAATATCAGGTGAAAGCGAAGTTCGCGGTCGACAATATTGACATGACGTCATCCAACGGTAGTTTTTTTTATTTTCCTCTCGCTTAATATTACTAGCAACCGACCCTGCTTCGCTTGGTATTTACAACTTGACATAACATTCTTTGTTAAGTAGTAGCTGCTGCCAGGGTCTTCGCTCGCGTGTATGTCGGAAATAATCCCAAGGGAACGTACTACCGCGGTAAAAAGTATGCTTTGTGTTAATCCAGATCCGTACAGCTGTTTGAGCGTGAAGGACGGACAAACAACAAACTCACCCATTCACAAACTTTCGCCTTTATAATATTAGTGTGATACGTTTAATATTAATTCTTTCGATAATATATGCATGTTATCCCAGAAGTCGACATCTAACCGCCATAGGGTGTAGATTTTCTCGCTGTCTTTTTATACAACTATAATTATTACAATACATAACTTAGATTAAAAAAAAAAACTTACAATATCTGTGGAAAAAAAACTTTTTTACAAAAAATAAAACTGACTTCCAAAAAAACACTACAAAGTGAAAAATAATTTTGATTTCGGAAGTCGGTGTCTTCGGTTTTGTATTTTCATTTTTTGCCACCGACTTCCGAAATCAAAATTATTTTTCACTTTGTAGTGTTTTTTTGGAAGTCGGTTTAATTTTTTGTAAAAAAGTTTTTATTTTTCACTTTTTAGTTGTGGTACCTACCTAACCCCCCAAATTTTAATACCACTACCTGGTATGTAAATTACAGTGACAGGAACTTATTAGAACATCGTCCACATATATTAAGTAGATTTTTTTAGATTTTTGTCGATTTTTCAAAAACGGCTTATCCGATTTCGATAAAAATTTTATGGGACTATTTGGGAAGTATACCCTTTCCAACTAAAAAAGAATTTTTCAAATCGGTTGGCAAGCAACGGAGTTATGCGCGAACAAACATAAAAAAAAAAAAAATATACAGTCGAATTGAGAACCTCCTCCTTTTTTAGAAGTCGGTTAAAAAACGTTATAAATTATGTTATAATATTTGTGACGCATGATGCTGCATTCGCAAAGTATAATATGTACCTACTGTTGAGATCGTACAGTTGCTGAAAACATCATCAAAAATTGAGTAGTTTGGGAAAAGAACGCCGTCAAACAGACACGAGACCGAATCAAATTTTATAGTGCTCATATAGATATAGAAATAATGAAACTTGTTTAGCATAAAGCAATGAAAAGAAATGTAAGCAAATATTATGGCGAAACGCTCTCAAGGATGAATAGACCTAAAATTAATAATACAAATACATAATTATTTAAATTATACAGGATTGTAACTTAACGGTATGTCCCTAACGGTATATGATTATATTGGCAGTGTAGGTAGACATAATTTACCTGTAATACATACTATACTACACACACACACTACACGCGCACGCGCACACGATTCTCCACTTATATACTTATTATAATATTATAAAGAGGAAAGATTTGTATGTATGTTTGTAACGAATAAACTCAAAAACTACTTAAGGGATCTGGATGAAACATTGGCACAAAGGTACGGTTCCCGCGGGATAATTTTCTACATACACGCGGGTGAAGCCGCTAGTATATTACATACTTCATATCATTCCCAATACGTTTAACTGACTACCTCGTCGTTCAGTTGTTGGAAAAGCTACTGCTGACCATAAGAGATGCTACTCCTACCCAGGACAGGATTGCCGGGTCAGGCAAAGTGTCGTAGAATTTTCCACCTTGATTTTTTTAGCAGCAGCGTAGTTTCTGTCCTGTCGATGGAAATGGCCCCATACTCTACTACATGGGACCTAAACATAACTGGCGGAATGTATGTGCATGATTTTGTTATTACATAATTTTAACTGAATTATTATCTAGACTTTAATCGCCTTTGAAAGGAAACATTACAGAAGCTCCCAAAGCTATTATAGCTATCCTAACCATGGAATTATATACAGAATAAGCCTCAAAAAGTAAGTAAGATATGGTAAGGTAGATGTCTACTGATAGATTGGTTTATGAATATCAGAACTTATTTCGAAGTGGCTGATAATATTGAATAGTGATCGATACGGCCATGATAACTGGTCCACAGTATTAATAAATTATTGTCATTGGTACATAGTTAGGTATTTCCTGTTCTCGTCAATCATGCCTGCATTTTAATTAAACCAGTATTGATCAAGCAAAGATTTGATCAATTAAAACTGTTGCAGTGTATTAAGACTGTAGATATTGTACCTACTTACTGAACTGATTTAGAATATTGTTAAGTAACTTTACGACTGAAAGTGGGATAAGTAATTTGATTATTGTATGTCCGTCTTTGTTTTTCGTGTGGTTAGTGACTAACATGGTGTCAGACTTTTTATGTTGCCCATGGGCCTCTGACTTAGCTTCACATGCTGAGACTTATCTCTCAGGCATGCCGGTTTCCTCACTATGTTTTCCTTCACCATCTTTTAAGCAAGTGATAATTATACAATACGTACATGAATCCGAAAAATCAGAAGTGCGTGCCTTGGGTTCGAACTCGAGTCCTATGACATAGCAGTCCGATAGTCACACCACTAGGCTATCACTGCTCCTGCTGCTTTTTTGATACCTCTCTGGAGTTTATAGCTCTAAGCCAACATCCTTGTTTCCTGTTTATCCATGTTAGAATTTTAATTTTATTTACTATATGGATATTCAAAGTGTGCTTGGTCATAAAAAAACTAAAGGGGTCAGGCCGAAGGGAGCCTTTTTTCTCTTTTTTGAGGGAGGGAAATCAACTAATGACTCCTCCCGCTCTGGGTGGAGCGGAAGGGACTGTCAGACTCTTACTGACTAAAACCCATCTCTTTGAGGCGCGCGTGGAACACGGGGAGCTACACCTAGGGCAGCAACTCCATGCATGTGCTCTGTGTTCAACTTGTCTTAATTTTACCCTATTTTATTTGTAATCCAACTACATCAATATGTATTAATCGGTGTTTTTATTTTATAACGGAGCCAACCATTTGCATTGTTATAGCGTGTTTGACATCTGAAAAAGGTAATTTTTCTAAAAATAAAGGGTTTGTTGTTTAGTCAGTAATGTTTCTGAATGGCTTAATTAGTAGTAAGTAGCCTTACTATGGTTGGTTTTACCTAATGTCACAGGCGCTTAATGGGCTCAACAATCTTCTTTCTATTATCTATGTGCTCAACACATCGCATGTGCAAATATAATAATTACCTAATCGTCTATTTCCACAACCTCTGATTGTGTGAACAGTTTAGTACTGTTATGCAACGAGTTAAAAGATTGGAAGAATTAAGCGCCACAGCAAAAATGAACGTGAAGTTTGCGATTAGATCAGAAGGTGTAAGAATTTAATCAGGCGCTTCAGTATGTAGCTCAGCAACTGAATGGTTTCAATCTATTTAAACTAGAAACTACGGTTTCTAAATTAAAATAGATTGAAACTATTTAGTCTATAATCATTAGTAGGTACGCCTATAGATATATAAAAGTTTCAGAGCAACGAATTTAGCAGTCCTGAAATGGTCTGAATGAAAACCGACTCCAAAGTTATAACAATAAGATTGACGGATTGTAAAACATATCTACAGCGATATTATATAAAAAAAAGTAGTTGTAGTAGTTTTAAAGGGGGCTGGTAAGCAATGTCTGAATAAAATTAAAAATAATCAGTAAGTCGCATTCACAATTTTCACTATACTATCGCCATCTATCGACTCTCACCGACACTATACAAACAAAACTAACTTTATCAGCTAAGGCAGCGTTATAAAAATGCTAATTAACTTACCTATAAACTACACGTAGATAACAAATCAACAAGATTATCAGCGATCGTTATCAGTAACGACGGCATATCCTGCCTGGATTATATAAAAATATTGAAAAATTAGATCACCAATAACACACAAGGCACTAAGGAACAATAAGTCCTTTTCAGCAGAATCTGAAAACAAGACATAATAATGTCATCGGGAAAACAATTACTGTCCTATAAGTAAATAATAAACTCAAAGTAAATACTGCCGACAAGGTTACTATAATTTCGCCGCCTGGAAGATGGGATGGCGCGAGAGTGTCGACACACGTTACGTCCCACACTGGCTTACCCAACTTCCATGGAAATAAGAGACATGCCGTCGGGTCTCTTGCGTTCATCGCGTGCCAAGCCATTAGGTTCTAAATTTCTAATACAGCTGAAACGCCGACACGGTGACAAGAGCTCGACGGATGATGTCATTAATATTTGCGTGTCGCGCTAAGCGACCCGCACTTCGGCTGCAACACAGGCCGTGGTGTCCGAGGCAGTTGACGATTTCACCGGTGACAGCGATGGGGAGAACAACTAGGAGCTCTTAGTCTCAGAGAAACAGTGATGTGGAAAGTGAAAGAGAGTAAGGAAGGTAGTTTATTATTTCTAACTTCGACGACGCCAACGGTAGCGCATGAAGCCAAAGACCCGACTTTCACTTACACACAGCCATCAGAATACTAATAATAATACTGTCTTATAAACATAACTGTATTCAAATCTCTAAATAAAGAAAAGGAACTACTAAAAAGAATAGAAAGACTTCAGAAAACTCGAATTTCTATCGGAATGTGTGCACAAATTTTTTTCATGAAGGTGGTATTTAAATATTGTTCATAGGTATTCCGTACATTTATCCAATGAGCATTATTCTATCCTATTCTTATAAGTACGTTTTATCTCTAGCTATCTACAAATACATTTCAACATCTGCGGTTTGGCATCTAAAATCATCAGATAGCCTATATTTGTTCAGAATTATTTAGTCTAGATGAAACTTCTAAACATCGACCGCTTTATGACACAAATGCACAAAAATATTTACATAGATGTCATAGAAAGATAGTAATTTCATTGTAATTAAATATAAATCAATGATAATTAGGCATTTATCACCAAAGGGCGACGAAAAACCTAATCAAGCCGGTATAACGAACGATAAACTAAATGTTCCGCCAATTTACCAGAGTGTTCATACTAAAACAAAGATAATAGCAGCTAACTAATCGTCGGCACTATCTGATAACGGCATCAGTGTGGCTACACCTTCCGGAGCAAACGCCGACTTTTCAGTTCAAAAAGTACCAGAAATGCGTTATTGACAGTTCTGAAGTGGTACTTCAAGTGTCAAACTTTGTGGCTCAGTGAATTATTGTGTTTTTTCTTTGGAAGTTCTTTTTAAGGTAATTTTTTGTAGATGCGGGAGCGTGCGTTTGATCATGTTAGTTGGATTGTTTTGTGGAATTCGATTGGTTACATCATATTATACAGGTTACAGAGGCAGGTATGCACTGTACTTGAGATAATGTTTAAGATGCCTCTTCTATGTCGGCAATTCATAAGGAAAAGAACTTATTTTTCTTCTTTTTGTGCCAACAGTACTCTTCTTTTACGATCCACCAGGTTAAGCTACGCTTGCCGGGGTTGGCCGTGGATGCATGACCATCTTTACATACCGAGATTTCTCCGTGCCTCGGAAAGCACGTTAAGCAGTTGATCTCGGCTGTCATTTGTACGTCTTTGACAGCCAGTCTTACTAAGGGGTATCGTTTTGCCCAGTTACTGGGTTGTGGAGGTCAGGTAGGCAGTCGCTCCATGTAAAATACTGGTATTCAGCAGCATCCAATAAATAACTATTGATTTAGTTTTAGAAAATTCGCCCTAGAAATCATCAGCTAACATGAGAAATAATCATCAAGATCGAATTGTGAAATCATGAAGGAGGTTTACTTTAGCAGAATGCGTTCGCCGTTACAGTTTATCTCATTTCTATGACTAAATATTATCACTAGGATAAGAATACTTCGTAACATTAATTTACTGAAAATCTCGGAAAACGCAGATGTTTCAGTTTAAATCAGCCGTAAGTACACTCTGCAGTAGTTAAAGCAAACTAGTCACTAAAAAACATGCACTAACAAGACAAAAAATAGGATGGTTATCTCAAATATTCCAGTTAAGATTAGATTTTTTCTTAGATAGTTAACCACAAACGACAATAAAGACTTACAGACCGTCTCACGACGACTTGACACGAGGATGGGGAATTCATTCTTAAGACAAAGTAAAACATTTTTCTGGGCTCGCGTGGTGGATAGCCCACTGCCCCCGCTACCGGCCCAGCACCAACCAATAACTATGGTTGGTGCTCTGTCACGCATAAGGTTGCACAATTATGCTGAGCAATGGCCATTTTGTAGATGTCACGCAGATATTCCCCCAATTTTCTTTTTATTTGTGTTATTTCTCTGCGTATGTTCACGCAATTTATTTCAACTACTCTTATTGTCACAAGTAAACGCAATTTATTTCTGGCTTTCTTTAGTAAATAAAAGATAAAAAAATCGACTCAATTTGAGTCACCGCGTACGAGATTAGGTACCTACGCTTCTTTATTATCTCAAGTTAACGGCGATTGGGATGGGTGCAAATAAGTAATCTCAGGGAGTAATAATGGTATTGTATTATTGTGTATAGGGGGCTCGTGGCTAGCTGATGATAGCCGGACGGGATCGACCGAAGGCTAAGTTACGCTTCCCGCGGTCGGTTCATGAGAACCTAGTACATATAGGGATCCTTCCGTGCCATGGAAAGCACGTTAAGCCGCTGATCTCGGCTGTCTTTGGTAGGACAACTAGTCTTACTTTCACTCTGGGTTATGAAGAGCAGACGGCAGTCGCTCCATATAACCAACCAACCAACCAACTGCGTCCGGTTAGACTTTTGTTTTTTGTGGGTGAGGAATCTTCAAATGGCTTCTCCCATTCTGGGTGGAGCGGAAGGGAGCGTCAGACTCTTACTGACTAAAACCCATCCATGTTCCTTCCTTAGTCCTTTATGTTCCGGGGTAGCGGTGACCCTTTCGGACAATCCCGCTTAGCGCCCGGTTAGGGTAAAAGTCGCAACATAATTGGGCAAACGGCAAGCAGACAGATATTGTGTAACTCATACTGCCACGACATAAGGAGAACAGCGATCAACATCCCAGACTAAACCAAAACTCACACTCGCACGTCTATAGACACTTTATATGACGTCTAAGATACACAAAACTCTTACGACAGTCATGTATCTCGGTGAAACAAGTTAAAAAGATCTTCCGATTATTTTTTTATCTTATCACGGGGACCTTATTGTTATCTGTTGTTTAGTTACGCGGTATGCGCGGGCGCAGTGTCACGTTAACATTCTCCTGTTGAGAACATGTGTGGAGAAGTGTGAGGGATATTTGGGGTGAGTTTGGGTGGGGTGAAATAGTGAGAGCGGTTGATTAAGGTGATAATGATTTATGATTTGTTTGTTTTGTGAAATATGGTTTGTAATAAGTGTAAGATTAGCTCTGTTGTATCATGATTTTTTGACAAATAATAGTCACTGAATCCCACTGTATTTTCCGCTCGAATCTAATATTTGTACGCCTTTTGTTTTCCGTGTCTCAAGACTTGTGTTTGTAAATTATACAGATCCAAGTTTCAGGCATTTAAAAAGTCTTGGTTGAATAAATGGTAATAGTATATCAATAACAGTATTACCTATCCATGTGTCACACGAGCATATCTGTTGACAGTACCGAAGCAATCAAATCTTTTTTTTTTTAATTTTCCACACCCCATACAACGTTATTGACAAGTAGTTTTGTAGAAACGTGCGACTACCGTACGTGCAAACACGTGAACAACATAACCTTCCTTTAGGCGCCGCGGAGCCGAGTTGGTATGGCTAGCTATCTGTTTGTTTGAGGATTCGACATTCACTGAAATAATTATAATGGCTTCAATATGCATGTAATGACAAAAATATCTGATAGAGACGCGAATAGTTTTGAACACAGACTGAGATAAATATAGCACTGCATTGATATACTGCAGATAAGTCAGGGTAAACAACAGTTGCATGGCAGTGTTGCATATGGTGTCCTGTTGCTTGCAACACTGACTGTTGCAAGCTGAGAGGAGAGACTGGCAAAAAAATATAAATACTATGAAACCGATGCCTTAGTTCCAATTTCAACAGACACTCACGTACTTTGCTAATGAAGCAACGAACGTGAACCTAAATCATTTGATCGATGACCTTGCAAAGGTTGCAGGAATCGAATAGAAGTACAGAACCGGTCGAAATGTCGGTGCTTGGGGGCGGAAATGTCCAGCCGTGGACGTCTTTCGACTGCATTGATGATGATGATGATAAAATCATCTGTTAGCAGCAAAAACTAGTAACATTAACAATCAGAAGAATAAACAGTATCCTGGGTATTAACCTTTAGAGCGCCAGAACATAATCGCACGCGCGTGCACTCCGCGCCCAGCTACAAAATTTCTTCTTGTTATCATGAATTTCCCATTATCCATGGTGTCTTTTAATTTGTTCATGTTGTTAAATACGTACAAGACCTTCAAATTTATAAAATATTATACAGATATTTTATAAATCAAACTCTCAAAAGTAGTATGTTAGTAGTTAGTAGTAATATTATGTGTTATAGTGTAGTTGCCATCGCTTGCTTGTCTCGTATATGTGACAATGGCGTTAAAAATTTTAAGCCTTCACATCGTTCGAAGTCAAACTCACTTACCTAAGCATTTAGAAAAAAACTAACAACGATGAATCATCCCGCCATAATTAGCGTACTTAGTACTTAACGCCGTTCCACAATTAAACATTCTGATAGCACTTCACACTAAACATACACAATAACACATTAGCTCAACGTTATGTAATGCAACATTCTTGTACGGCTGCTTCTGATTGTAACTCTGAAACAAGTGTATCGATTTTCATGAGTACCTGTGCTACTATGCTTTGAAAGTGAAGATAGATGAAAATGGTTGATGCGTAACAAGATACCTGGAGAATATACAAAAATTCGATGTTAGTAGGTCAATGTGTTTTTGAACGGTTAGGGTGCTGGGTACTTTCGTTTGTAAAGTGTATATTCAGCAGCACGTGGAAACAAAATGACTTTGTCAACGATTTCTTTCGTAGTATTAAGGGTTGTTTTCATAGTTCAAGCCTTGCCTGGATGTAGTTTTCTACATTAAATAATAGCTGTTTTAGATAGATTCCGTAAACGCTGGTGATAAAATCATTTGAGAATCTTTGCAGTAGTATTGCCTTGAGAATCTGAATTTAGGATAATGTTTTGCAAGCTGACGTGTTTTTTTTTGGTAAATGAATCTAAATATTTAAATATCGACTGAACAAGAAGCACTTCTTATCTATTGCATCATGATCTACACTACTTCAATTCAATTCATTTAAACGCGGGCCCTATTTTGCGTACACCTTAAACCGAAAATTTTCACATTTACTTGCCATTGATAATGTCTCTCACTTGAAAGATCAACGAAGAAAAATGGTACGTCTGGTAAGTAATAGTTAATATGGCACATAAGTGGCAGGATTGCTCTCAGCCAAGTTATACGACTTCGACGAAAAATCATCAAACTCGTATAACTTTGCATACATACATTTTCATACATTTATTGATTTCTGAACTAGCCAAGAGAAGTTGACTAAGTTTACAGCAAGGCCTAAAAAATAATCATTCAGGCTCCATACATTTTAACGATGACGAGATGTCGATGGTGATAATGATGGTGGCAATGACGATGATCATGATGATGATCATGATGATGATGATGATGATGATGACGATGATCATGATGATGATTATGATGATGATGATCATGATGATGATGATGGTCATGATGATGATGATGACGATGACGATGATCATGATGATGATGATCATGATGATGATGATGGTCATGATGATGATGATGATGATGACGATGATCATGATGATGATGATCATGATGATGATGATGACGATGATCATGATGATGATGACGATGATCATGATTATGATGATCATGATGATGATGATGACGATGATCATGATGATGATCATGATGATGATGTTGACGATGGTCATGATGATGATGATGATGATGATGGTCATGATGATCATGATGATGATGATGATCATGATGATGATGTTGACGATGGTCATGATGATGATGACGATGATGATGATGATGATGATTATGATGATGATGATGATGATGACGATGATCATGATGATGATGATTATGATGATGATGATCATGATGATGATGATGGTCATGATGATGATGATGATGATGACGATGATCATGATGATGATGATCATGATGATGATGTTGACGATGGTCATGATGATGATGACGATGATGATGATGATGATGATTATGATGATGATGATCATGATGATGATGATGGTCATGATGATGATGATGAGATGATGATCATGATGATGATGTTGACGATGGTCATGATGATGATGACGATGATGATGATGATGATTATGATGATGATGATCATGATGATGATGATGGTCATGATGATGATGATGATGATCATGATGATGATGATGATCATGATGATGGTCATGATGATGATGACGATGATGATGATGATGATCATGATGATGATGTTGACGATGGTCATGATGATGATGACGATGATGATGATGATGATGATTATGATGATGATGATCATGATGATGATGATGATGATCATGATGATGATGATGATCATGATGATGATGATGATGTTGACGATGGTCATGATGATGATGACGATGATGATGATGATGATGATTATGATGATGATGATGATGATGACGATGATCATGATGATGATGATTATGATGATGATGATCATGATGATGATGATGGTCATGATGATGATGATGATGATGACGATGATCATGATGATGATGATCATGATGATGATGTTGACGATGGTCATGATGATGATGACGATGATGATGATGATCATGATGATGATGATGGTCATGATGATGATGATGATGATGACGATGATCATGATGATGATGATCATGATGATGATGATGACGATGATCATGATGATGATGATGATGATCATGATGATGATGATGACGATGATCATGATGATGATGACGATGATCATGATGATGATGATCATGATGATGATGATGATGATCATGATGATGATGATCATGATGACGATGATGATGATGATCATGATGATGATGACGAAGATCATGATGATGATGATGATGACGATGATCACGATGATCATGATGATGACAATGATCATGATGATGATGATCATGATGATGATGAACATGATCATGATGATGATGATGATGGTGCTGATGATGATGATGGTGCTGATGATGATGATGGTTAAATCAATAAATGTATGAAAATGAAAAACCATCGAAGTTGTATAACTTGGCTGACTAGAGCAATTATACAACTTTTGCGCCACAATAACTATTGCTCCAAACGACTAGTGTCCGCTCAGGTCGATCCATCAGGTTAAGCTACGCTTGCCATGGTTGGCCGTGTATGGGTTGATGGGTTGATCTTTACAAACCGAGACTCCTCCGTGCCTCGGAAAGCACGTTAAGCCGTTGGTCCCGGCTGTCATTTGTGCATATTTGACAGTCGTTACGGGTCGTCAGAATCCCGAAAATTTGACAGCCAGTCTTACCATGGGGTATTGCCCGGTTACTGGGTTGTGGAGGTCCGATAGGGAGTCGCTCCGTCGTAAAATGCTGGTATTCAGCTGCATCCGGTTAGACTGGAAGCCGACCCCAACATAGTTGGGAAAAGGCCCGGCAGATGACCAATGTCAAATAAGTAAGCCCACGAGGTTCCTAGCGTGACTAATTGATACACTGGTTATCTTTTAGAGGGCTAAAAAACCGCAGAGGTGAACGTTACAAAGTACTGAATTGAAAACAAAAAAGTTCGTCTTAGTAATCTGTAAAGTTATTTCCTACCGTTAAGAGATTAGAGTTTTTCTTTCACTGCTGATAACTAGTAACTGGCTATCAGAATTGTGAAACGCTCTGGAACGTAGGGTTACCGCAAGTTAACCGCGAGATAAGATCGCAGATTATGTGAGCGAAGATTACACAGTTACACTGTCTGTTTGTCTTACACATTGTTGTTTTACTACGGGAGCGGTATAGGCAGACATACTTTTTTTTTTGAGGGTGGGAAGTCGTCCAATGACTTCTCCCGCTCTGGGTGGCGTGGAAGGGAGTGTCACTCTTACTGACTAAATACCTTCCATGTTCCTTCCGTAGCCCTTTATGTTCCGGGGTAGCGGTAACCCTTTCGGACAAGCCCGCTTAAGGCAGAGATATTTAAGTCATTGACTGCCACGCAGCAGACACAATAGAAAAACTATTGTTCGCGGCTCACCGGTGACCGCGTTGGCGCTCAAGGTGGATTTCACCAATGAAACCAAATGCGATCAGCGCGTAAACCCAGTTTAAGAGTTGTCAGTATCATTATTTTCTATGTTACATTGCCATTGACTTGAACGCGGTTTAGATGATGATGTAGATAATATTATCAAGTAAATAGCAGATGGCGTTCTGTAGTTTCGGCCTAATCCCATGAGAAAAAGGCTTGAGTTTCATGCATGTTGCGATAGAGTAGAAACCTTCTTAAACACCAGCTAGCGATATGTAGAATCTCATTTTCTCCGAACTCTTTCTCTTCCATCATACTTGACAACCAGCTTTGTAAACTGTCAAATTATTGTCCGAATTTCTAACTGCAAGTCTTCAAATGTGCTCAAATGTCTGTATCGGCTCTTCCAGTGCCGTTCGCTAATCGTGGTTCTGTTCCAGGAGTTAGGCGTGAGTCCAGATGTGGCAGAGGAGGTACACCCTGATCAATGGCTAAGGGGAAGTGGCGGAACATCTGTAGGATCGTTTGGAGGAAACGAGTATTTGAACCTGAACAGGCAGACCCTGGGCGTCTTAAAAGGTTAGGAGGGGGTGCAGTGTGCGCTTGTGTATCGTTTACAAATTGTTAAAAGTGCTTCAAAGTTGCATTGATGCAAATAATTTGTTTTATATACCAATGTTCGTCTTGAAATGCAAAAGATAGGAGGTAGGCTGTGGAATGAATTATTGGCTTCTCCAAGATTTTTTCAATGACTTTTTGTTTTCCATATCCTTTGACAAGCTTAACACGACTCGATAATTTCCCTGGCTTTGCAAGATGACATGGATGCATAGACGAAAAGCAATTTACGGTAGGTGGGCTGATATTTTTTGGCAATCCATAATTTGAAAAGTTAAATACAGCAACAGCTTTTACTAGTAGTCCATACTACAGTACTTTTCTTTTTAATTTCTGAAGTCATTTGAACACCTAGTTTTGTGATTGCTGTAGTTTATAAGGATTCTTCAGCAGGCATTTACTTATTTGGTTTATCTAAACAACAAATCTTGTGTCTAAAATTTTACATTGCATCTCCCAGATGTCTGAACTGCTGGGACCTGACGTCGCTGGGCGTGGGCAGCACGCTGGGCATCGGCGTGTACGTGCTGGTGGGGGCGGTGGCGGTAAAGACGGCCGGGCCCTCCATCCTGCTGTCATTCCTCATCGCTGCCGTCACGTCACTGTTTGCAGGTATCAACGTGCTTTACCAAAAATATCTTAATAACTATCAATCCACCCCGGCTTTTCACGGGTAGCACTATTAGTGGGCGTTATTATTTTTTTTCCTGTTGGTGTGTCAGCCTGTTACGTTTATGTTTAAGCATGTGAGTAAGATTAAAATGTAACTGATGGTCTTCCTACTTCGAGTACCTTAATTCGTTATATTGCAGACAATTTACACAAAACCGTAATCTATATAATAATACTACTCTGTCAAGAAAGTACCGGGAAAAGATCAATAATACACAAAATGTTTTGTTATTCATCCAAATTTATTTTATCAGCTTCAAAGTATGCTCCTTTAGAAACGATACACTTGCGCCAACGAATAATCCATTCATGAAAACATTTTTAAACGCTGCTTCCGGAATTGAGTTCAGTTCTCGCCGCGAATTCTCCTTTATGTCTTCTATTGATTGAAAACGGGTGCCACGAAGTGGTAATTTGAGTTTAGGAAAAAGAAAAAAGTCAGCAGGAGCCATATCTGGTGAATATGGTGGTTGCTGGATGGTATTTGTTGAGTGTTTGGTCAAAAATTCGTTCACAATGATAGCCTTGTGCGAAGGCGCATTGTCGTGGTGCAAAATCCAAGAATTTTCTTTCCATAAATCTGGCCTTTTTCGTCGAATTTGCTCTCTTAAACGCCGCATAACGCTCAAATAATATTCTTTATTTACCGTTAGACCTTCCGGTAAGAATTCAGAGTGCACAACACCGCGATAGTCAAAGAAAACAGTCAACATGACTTTGACTTTTGATCGACTTTGGCGTGGTTTTTTCGGTTTCGGTTCAGTTGGAAGGCGCCACTCCGAAGCTTGTTGACTAGTTTGCATGTCAAACTCGTAAACCCACGTCTTGTCACCAGTAACAATGCGTTTCATGAATGTTGGGTCCGAACTGACTCGTTCTAGCATGTCCTCAGCGACTTTCATGCGATTGAGTTTTTGGAGAAAATTCAGATCTTTTGGGACTAGCCGAGCAGCAACATGTTTCATACCCAAATGATTAGTTAAAATGGTACGGATCGACTCGTGAGATACAGAAAGTTCGGCGGCTATCTCTCTCAGAGTTGAATGGGGATTTTCAGTCACTATTTTCTTCACTTTTGCGATGTTAACTTCAGTTGCAGACGTTGACGGCCTACCAGAGCGAGGCAAATCTTCCATCACATCTCGACCGCTTTTGAATGCTTTGAACCACTCATAAGCACGAGTTTTTGATAAAGTCGATTCACCGTAAGCCTTCTGTAACATTTTCAGTGACTCCGAACACGAAATTCCATTGGCGATGCAAAATTTAAGACAAACTCTTTGTTCGATATTTTTGTCCATTATGAAATTCGCAATACACACTATATATGATATTACTAAAACCAGCACTGTATTTAATATAAATAACAGATGCAACTCAAACTCCGCGCCAAAATGAAAAACAGTTGTGCCAATCTAACAACTACAAAAAAAACAAAAATTTGAATTTGAAACCATAAACAAATCATCCATTCCCGATACTTTTTTGGCTGAAATAATATTATAAAGAGGTAAAATTTGTAAGTTTGTATGTAGGGGGTAATCTCCGGAACTAATGATCCAATTAAAAAAAAAATTCACTGATAGAAAGCTACATTATTCCTGAGTGTTAAAGGCTATAAATTATATTTATATCATACATATTAGCCGAGCTATCGCAATTTTCGTCTAGCAAGTCGGAAAGAAATACCTCCGAAAACAGAATTATTTGCATGCGCTGCCTAAACAGTTGTTTAAAATTGAAAGCAATGTCTGGAATAGCATAATATAAGCTATCTCGGCAAAATGTACGGTTCCCGTGGGCTAAATTCCTACATACACGCGGGCGAAGCCGCTGGCAAAAGCTAGTTAATAATATAAACCTGATTATCCTTATGAATCACTTCGTCCATTGGTGAAAACTGTATGAAAATCTGTTCGGTACTTTTTTAAGTTTATCGCGTTCAAACAGACAGGCAGACGTGGCGGGGGGACTTTGTTTTAGAATATGTAGTGATAATGATTATGCTGCCAGTCTTTTGGGTACTTTTCCTGTTGATAGCGATGTGGACGAATTTGTTGCTTCCCTATGATTATTTTCCTTCCCTTTTTACATGTACATATGCACTTTTGCATTGGGATAACCTAGCAATTGGCACTACTCGAATATTATGGAATCATTTTGCAATCTTATTCGCATTTTAATCACTTCACACGGCTTTGTTTGTGCCGGCACACCCAACATTGATAACACTTTCAATCTTTTATAATGAAACTTGGAGACGAATTATGCACAAACATATTCTGCGTAAAGTAGGTACTAATCAGCTATTATGGGTGTAAGGCTAATTAGATTGTTTCTTCAACCTCTGATGTAGGTATCCACAGCAAAGGTCTTGAAAGTTTCATTTCACAAAGTCATAGTTTTGTATATTTTTATACAAACATCACTTCAGCTTCGTCATAACTTAGGAATTACTGTTATCAGACAATTATTATTATCGATTCGATTGTTTGAATATCGTAAATAGAGATCGAATATGTAGTATGCAGATATGAAATGTATATTCATAAGTGTATAAATGATACATGTTGCTAATTTACAGCGAGCCTCCAATATAATGATACTCCAGCAATGTGTCATTAAATTCAAGGAATTTTTCGTAAAAGCCGCTAAGTTTATTGATAACAAACATTGTTTTGTTTTTATCTGTTATCATTTTGTAAACAGGACTATGCGACGCACCGGTCAACTGTTTGGAAGATAAAACAATTTTCTTTTACAGTCATTGAACATTCTTATTTGATTTCCTTTATTCTTAAGTAAACTCTATTGGATTCACCTTTTAACTGAGTGTTGTTAACAGCAGTCTATTTCTATTTCTCTGGACAAAGGCACTTTTAAGTTGCATAATAATGTAAGTAGCTTTGGTCCTGTGCACATAATGCAATTCAGCCATTATAATAAGCCAGTCCGCACTATTATTAGATTAAAGTCAAAAGGTTTATATCAAAATACTAGCTTCCGCCCGCGGCTTCGCCCGCAAAATATGTCGACTAATTATACATATAAACCTTCCTCTTGAATCACTCTATCTATTAAAAAAACCGCATCAAAATCCGTTGCGTAGTTTTAAAGATTTAAGCATACAGACAAACAAACAGACAAAAAAACTTTTTTACAAAAAATAAAACCGACTTCCAAAAAAAACACTACAAAGTGAAAAATAATTTTGATTTCGGAAGTCGGTGTCTTGGGTTTTGTATTTTCATTTTTTGCCACCGACTTCCGAAATCAAAATTATTTTTCACTTTGTAGTGTTTTTTTTGGAAGTCGGTTTTATTTTTTGTAAAAAAGTTTTTATTTTTCACTTTTTAGTTGTGGTACCTACACAACCCACCCCCCCCCCATAATTTTAATACAACTACCTGGTATGTAAATTACAGTATTAGAACATCGTCCACATATATCAAGTAGGATTTTTTTTAGATTTTTGTTCATTTTCAAAAACCGCTTATCCGATTTCGATAAAATTTTTATGGGACCAATTGGGAAGTATACCCTTTCCAACAAAAAAAGATTTTTTCAAATCGGTTGGCAAGCAACGGAGTTATGCGCGAACAAACATAAAAAAAAAAATATATATATACAGTCGAATTGAGAACCTCCTCCTTTTTTAGAAGTCGGTTAAAAATAGCGACTTTGTTTTATACTATGTAGTGAAGTGTGCAAATTAATGAATTAATTTATACAATCTTACACTATAATTTCAGGTTCGCTCTTAATTCGATGCAATTTTGCATTTCGAGGCATTTTTTCAAAACGAATAGGTTTTAAAAACTTCGGATTTATGCTCGCATAACTCTTCAAAATGTATGGAACAGCTGATTTTTTTATCGCAATTTCAGATTTGTTCCCATATCCAAAGTTGTTCATAATGACCCCTTAAAACAATGCCCATGAATACAATATCACCCTGTATAATTTATCTATTGTATTAACCGTAATATGGGCTGTTCCAGGACTATGTTACGCAGAACTAGGAGCGAGGGTCCCGCTGGCAGGCTCAGCGTTCATCTACACCTACGTCACCGTCGGAGAAATGGTCGGCTTCATGGTCGGGTGGAACAACATACTTGAGTTTATATTTGGTGAGTAGAAATGATGATTGAGTTGTATGGGTCTTATGACATATTCACAAGGTAGTTTTACTGAAAAAATTTGGAGACGTTATCATCGTCAACACAAAGAGATGTTGAGAAAATGGGACAGCGCCTCAAATATACATCCCATTCAACACCCGATACACAAAGCCACTGATGCAACACTCTTTGGGAGTGTGAAACTAGATGTAAAGTCAAACGTCAAAGTCAAAGTAGTAATATAGGGTAAAGTACGCGCCACGAGAAGCTATAAATTATGTAAACAAACATCTTTTACTAAGTAAACATTTTATACTGCGAGATAATAATAAATTGACCATATTCAATCGACATGAAATATAGACGGGTTATATGAAAGTAACAACCTATTTAATTTAGTCGGATCATATTTTAACGACGCAAAGCGCTATCGTTTGTGTTTCTTGGTACCGGAACGCGTCCGTCGCAGGGATTGTAAACTATCGGGACGCCATTTTGAAATAAACGCGTCATTCGAGTTTCGAATGCGTACGAGTTTGTTTCACACAGAAATGGAAACATCTGAATCTGACGAATAATTATTCTTAAATAATATATGTTAATTAATATTTGTTACTCAATAATTTATTAAATCTTAAACAAATTCATTTTTTTTGTTGGTCCAGATGTTGTGAACTCCTGAACACTTGTTTACAAAATTTATAGCTTCTCATGACGGTTACTATAGTAATATAGTTTGTGGCCCAAAACGACTCGTAATGTGTTTACTGTATAATAATTATTGATCATTTGTTCTAGTTGGCAACAAACTATATTATTTAAATGTTCAAATCCATTTATAAGTTTCGTTCCGATTCACCCCTGCATCCCTATTCACCCCGTTTTACCGTATTTATATTTTGTAATGGCAAGTAATTTTATTTAATGGGTTGTGTTTCGTAATGTTAATTACTTTTTAAAACATTTACTATATGGAATCAAGTTCTTCCAACTGACTGGTGTGCTGTTGGGGGTTTTTTGTTGCATCACTTTTTCTCAGCTAAATCACTAGAAAGACGTGAAGGGCGTGCGTTTTTGAGGACCTTCTTTTGTAATTTTAGCGTTCTAAATAGATGATTCTTTAATTTCAATAAATCAGTTTTGATTTGATTGACTTAATTTGAAATTCATTCGTCTCAATTTCAGGGTCTGCGAGCGTGGCGCGTGGTCTTAGCTCGTACATCGACGTGGTAACAGACCACAGCATGTCCAGGTGGTTCCAGGCGGTCATGCCCGTCCCTGAACACTTCGGCATCTCCCCGTTCTTTGACCTCTTTGCCTTTCTATTCGTTTTATTCATGGGACGTAAGTATCTGTTATTAAAACCTGTTTCTCTTTTTCCAAAGACGTCGTTTGTAGTCCAAGTAGTTTTTTTGTCTTGGATTTTCTAGTGGACGGTGGTAAATTCAAAATACGTAGACAAGTTAGCTGTTTAAGTTTATATAATACGATCGATATCTGGATTCATTGGCTTGCTAGTAAATTTGCTATTTTAACACGGTCTGAAGTTGTGCTTTAAGCATGAAATGAAATGTTTCTGTTAAACTATGAAAGGATGCACGGTTACGTCAAAACTTTTGACTTTATATATATGTATAGCAGCATAAATTACTGCTATAATTGGCTTATCTGCTTGAAAAAACGTTTGATGTACTGAACTCTCGTTGTGTGATCTACTGAACCTATTGAGCAACTGTTAATGTCGTCATTTGTAAATTTAGCGTGTCTGACAATAGTGTTTAACTTTCGCAGTAATGTTGTCATTCGGCGTGCGCGAGTCTTCGGCATTCAACAATGTGTTCTCGGCAATCAATGTTATGGTCATCATATTCATTATCATCGCTGGAGCCTTTAAAGGTTAGTGTGGTTATGCGTTTGCATTGGAAATTCTCGAAATAATCAAAATGTCTTTTGTCTTTTTATTAAGAGATTTAATATGGGACCATACTAAATCGTAGACCAGCGTGATAAACTATCCATTTTCATTCAATTATCTTCAATGTGTATGAGATGCCAGTAGTTAAACGTGGGAATTATAACAACTTGACTTCTAGGAGTACGAAATTAATAATCGCTGTTTACTGTGCCTGGATATTCACTATCTTTAAAGTTAGTCCAACTTATCATGAGGTGGTAAAGCAGGCCTCTAATGTTGTTCAAAACTGCGTCATAAAGTCTTCGTTCATCATCATTCTCCTGCCCTTATTCCAATTTATTTGGGGTCGGCGCAGCATGTCTCTTTCTTCCATACTTCTCTATTAGTCGTATAAATCCATAGTATTCATCCATCGTATAATATTAGTCGTATAAAGACTTCGTTGTTCAATGTAATTGAAAATGTATTTTTGAAATCTTTTTTTGCACATTTCCAGTAAACCCCGACAACTGGAGCATCCCCCCAGAACAGGTGCCCCCAGGCTATGGGGTCGGGGGATTCTTCCCGTACGGCGCGTGGGGCATGCTCAAAGGTGCTGCCATCTGCTTCTATGGCTTCGTCGGCTTTGACGTCATCAACGCATCGGGAGAAGAAGTGAGTGAGCTTGTTACTAAGGAAGTTTGAAAGGGAAACTATTGGAAGGTCGATTTTCTGAAAACTTTACCAAACAAATTCGAGTTACTATTGCCGTAGAACAAGATTTGTGTCAAAATAAGACACCATATTAATTGGCTACGGAAATTCATCATGAGAACCTCATCGTGATTGGAAAACTTTGTCATGAACGATCATGTTTAGAAATTGATTATGGGTAGAAAATAATGATAATACTAACGGACCTATTCAATTAGTTATGTTATTCAATAAGTAATCCTGGCTGGTTAAGATTTTCTGCCTGCTTGCTTTTGCGGTTGGCCGAAAATCTGTCCGAAATGAAATGGAACTCTATTTCCGTACTTATAGAATAGTGTTTCTTAAATTTCAGGTCAAAGAGCCATGCAAGTCGATACCTATAGCGATCCTGTCGTGTCTGTGCATAGTGTTCACTGTGTATGCGAGCGTAAGCATCGTCGTCACTATGATGGTCCCATATTACGAGTTGGTGAGTTACTTTTATATTGTTCTTGAAACATATGGCTGTTGGATTTGCTTAACAAAATCCTTTCAAACTGACTTTTGGTTCTGTAAAAGTAGCTTAAATTTTTTAATTATCAACTTACTTCTAAACGATTCGAGTGCGTCTCAATGATTTGAAATAATTAATGATTCGTCTTTGTTCCCTTTTCTTAAACAATATTTCACGATTTCTGTAACTTTATATTATAAACGTTGAACCTTTTGATTGAAAAGCTGTCATTAAATTCTTCGATTTTTTCCTAGAATTTTCGTAGATATCGCATAAACATTTATGCGATAGCCTGCTTTGCAGTTTTTGCATAAACATTGAAGTTTTAAACACAACAATTCAGAAGAGTTTTAATACGGCATTGTAATTAATATTTCGCATGATTGCGTATAGTCCACAGTAACCAAACATTGGTAGAAACAATTGAGTGTAATGACTATTTTCGTAGTTCGCTGATGTGGGGTTGTATATGTATATGTTTTTTTCTCAACTTAGAAACAGACTATGCCAGTTGTGGATTACAGTAATGTTATAATTATCAATGTAGAGAAAACAGTACGACCATAAATGAAAACACTGACAAAACTAAAGAATAGGAATATTTTGGAACTATCGAATAAATCCTGACGATCAAATTTAAAAAGTGATTTTTTCAAACAAACTAAATAATAGTTGTGGGCCGACTATGGGTCTTGCCAATCTTTGACTAGCTATAGTATTAAACTATTGGATATATTTGATTGAATTTTTGGATGCAGGCTTAGGACAGCATTAGATATACGCAATTTAATTTATGATCGCATTGTCGTCTTCACTTTGTATAAGATTCTGTTCATAATTCCAGATAGCTGTTGCCTCAGTGTCGACGGCCTTCAGTCAAGTGGGATGGGATTGGGCGCGGTGGGTAGTCACCGTAGGAGCCGTCTTCGGTATTACCACCAGGTAAGCTCAAACCGTGGCAGAAATGGGAGGTCTTTCTCAGCAGTGGGTGGAATAAGGCTGTCATATAAGGTCAATCTTAAGGCTGTTTTTCGCGCGACTTAATAATTAGAGTGAGGGTAATTCTAACAATATTTGGTATAATAGACTTCCGCCAATAAAGAGGCCAATTACCACGTCCGCTATCTCTGAACGAATGAGTAAGGAGGTGAGCATGTTTCAGAGATATTTCTCAACAGCATGTGAACCTAAGTCAGAGGATGGGTCTCTGACTTGTCTGGGCAGCATAAAAACTCTGACACCAGGTTAGTCACTAACCACACGAAAAGAAGAAGTAAGGCGACGTTGACGTTGTAAGTAAAAAACAAGATGGTGGCATTACATTCGATTTTGCCTCTGAACTCTGCCATAGTGCCTAATACTGACGCTCTGTTACTTATTTTTCCAGTTTATTCGGTGCGCTGTTTCCCTTGCCCCGGCTGCTGTACTCCATGGCAAAGGACGGGCTCTTTATACACTGGTTCGCTAAAGTCAGCACCACTAGACAGTCGCCCATCATCGCCACCATTGTACCTACTGCTGTTATTTGTAAGTATATATAGCATTAGTGATTTTTGAGAAAAATAGTACTCGTCGGCAAAGTGTATTTGCAACAATATTATAAAATTTAATTAATTAAAGGTCCACCAACAGCTTCTGTAAACAAAATGTCACAAAATAGTTGTAACAGTCATGGGCTTATACACCTGCCAATAATATTATTAGTATTTTTATCCAGAATTAAAGTAAAATGTTCCTAAATAATATCTTAATTATACCTAATTTATACATGCAAAAATATAATATCCTAACCTAAGCAAAAACGCAAATGAATTAAAATTTATCTGTATCGCTACTACCACTAACGACGTAGCTCGAGCGGTAAAAATACTGTGAAGATATAAGTTGGCTCTGTTATTCATCATTTATATAAATGACTTTCCAGAACTAACTCATCATCCCACTATACTTTTTGCTGATGATAGTACCGTCGTATTTACTGGAACGGACAAGACTTCTCTAGAACAAGAAATAAACAGTACTCTAAGTGATATAATGACATGGCTAAATAATAATAATCTGAAAATGAACTTTGACAAAACCAAAATAATGATATTTCGCAATCGTAAAGCCCAATTTACTGACATTGATATAGATTAATAAGGGAACAAAATAATTGAGAGAGCAACAACAAAATTCTTAGGCATGACAATCCACACTAATATTATAAATGCGAAAGTAACTCTGTCTGTCTGTCTGTCTGTTACCTTTTCACGCCTAAACCACCCAACCGATTTTGCTGAAATTTGGTATGTAGATAGTTTGCATTCATGAGAAGGACATAGGCATATTATTTTTTGGAAACTCAACCCCTAAAAGGGTTACAAGGGGTGGCAAAGTTTGTATGAGAAAAATATTTATATTGCACATTTTTGCATAGGTAGGGTAGGTAGGGTAGGTAGGGTAGGTAGGGTAGGTAGGGTAGGTAGGGTAGGTAGGGTAGGTAGGGTAGGTAGGGTAGGTAGGGTAGGTAGGGTAGGTAGGGTAGGTAGGGTAGGTAGGGTAGGTAGGGTAGGTAGGGTAGGTAGGGTAGGTAGGGTAGGTAGGGTAGGTAGGGTAGGTAGGGTAGGTAGGGTAGGTAGGGTAGGTAGGGTAGGTAGGGTAGGTAGGGTAGGTAGGGTAGGTAGGGTAGGTAGGGTAGGTAGGGTAGGTAGGGTAGGTAGGGTAGGTAGGGTAGGTAGGGTAGGTAGGGTAGGTAGGGTAGGTAGGGTAGGTAGGGTAGGTAGGGTAGGTAGGGTAGGTAGGGTAGGTCAGCTAGTTGACTATAATTTAAATTGGAAGACACATACTGATACATTGAACCAAAAATTAAATAAACAATCATACGCCCTACATATGCTGGCAAAAACGGTTAACACCTCCGCTGTTCTTGCGGCATACCATGGCTACGTGGGATCCTTGATAAAGTACGGTATTATTTTCTGGGGTCATTCCACTAATAAGGATATGGTTTTCAAGGCGCAAAAGCGGTGTATAAGGGGTATGTTTAATATCAAACAGACTGATAGTTGCAGACCATATTTTATTAAACATAACATTTTAACATTGCCGTGTGTCTACATATTTGAAATTATTAGCTTTGCAAGAACTAACAAGAATCTTTTTGGTAATTATAAGAGTAAGCGGCATACTGAAAAAATCTGTTGCAAGCCTAACAAGACGGCACTTTATTCCAAAAGCATTTTCAGTATGGCACCGCGGGTTTACAATCATTTACCAAAGTCTATACTGGAATCTTCATCCATAGAAGAATTTAAAAAGAAACTGAAGAGATTCATGATAGAAAAATGTTATTATAGTGTTCAAGATTTATTGGAAGATGTAAGGACTTACTGTTGATAGGACATTTGGCTAGTGCACTAATTTAATTATCAATATTAATTATTACTCTGACATTATTAATTTATTTTGACATTTTCGTTTAATTCATGATATTTTAATTGACAATACTTTACTTTTTTGACATTAAATTTTTTAATTGACTTAGTGACAAAATTTTTTTTTTTTTAATCCATTACCTTATTATTATTATTTTTTTATTGATATTCCAAAATTATGTTGGTAGTTTGCCGCCATTTTGTAATTTGCATGCCTCGAGGCGTAATGTGGTCGGAACTGTACTCTTCTGCTAACAACCTAATGTAATTTACCCATATTAGCAAATAAATGATTTTGAATTTGAATTTGGAGGTAATAAGATTACCAATTTTTAGACTCCAGTTTCTGATGCTGCAAGCCATTGGAAATGAAGAATCATCATTCTCCTGCCCTTATCCCAATTTATTTGGGGTCGGCGCAACATGTCTCTTTCTTCCATACTTCTCTATTAGTCGTCATCTCGGTAGTTACTCCCTTCCTAGCCATATCATCTTTCACACAATCCATCCATCGTTTCTTTGGTCTCCCTCTACTTGTATAGCCATCCACATTCATGCTCACAACTTTCCTGACAACATTTTCCTCATTCCTCCGCATAACATGCCCATACCATGACAACCGATTTCCACACAACTTTTCAGTCACCGGTGTCACTTTCAGACTTCCTCTTATATACTCATTCCGTATTCTATCCATTCGGGTAACACCACACATCCCTCTTAGCATTCTCATCTCAGCTGCATGCAATTGTCTTTCATTCATTCCTTTTGTGGCCCAACACTCTGATCCATTCAAGACGGCTGGTCTAACCATGCTTTTATAAATCTTCCCCTTGAGTTTAAGGGGAATGCGGGAGTCACAAATTGTTCCCGTGACCTGCCGCCATTTCATCCACCCAGTGTTAATTCTATGCTTAACAGTCCGATCTATTTCGCCATCTGGAATGCGATTGGCATTTACATGCAGCCTTGACCGCGCATTTACGAGTATAATTGGTAGCATTAAAACACCAGATTTAAATAACCTACAACAGACAAACTGACGCCAATGTCTATATTTGCATATAGGAGCAGGCGGGACTGGTCACACAGTAGTGTTATTTTAAAATGGATTTATGAAGGGCGTAATCTCTTCTTGTCAAAATATTTTAGAACAAGTTGATATGTATACAAATTAGTGCCAAAATAAAGTGCAACTATAATTTTGTCAACGTCTGTTTTCTTCCAAAAATCGGAGATTTTTTGCGAGTGTAGAACAAGGCTATTGTTCTATCAATACGATCAGCTGTACGGTAGGATATGCGTTTAGCACGTGTTTAACAATAAACAATTATAGATATAATTAGGACTTCACGATAATAATAGGATTTAGACACGTCACCTTATCTCACATAAATTCCTTGAACACTGGATGGACAAATCAGTATAATGATAATCATCGTATCTCTGGACGCGCGGCTGAATCCTTATTTTACATGAAGCCATATGAGATCTATGCCTAACCTTATCTTTACTGTTTCCAGCACTGCTGGCCGCCTTCTTAGAACTGGAGCAGCTGGTTCTGATGATGTGCATCGGTACTCTGTGCTCCTACACCATCGTCGCCACGTGTGTCGTGTTACTTAGGTAGGTGTTCTCAACCAACTGCGGCTACACCAAGAGGAGGCTGACATGTTTAAGTCATTGACTGCCGCGCAGCAGACACAATAGAAAAACTATTGTTTGTCGGACACACGGTGACCGCGTTGGCGTTCAACGTGTTAAAAAAAATATGATCAGTCATTTACGCTTTTTTTGGTGTGATATTTATCTGAATTATCTTCCAATTATCCTTTAAGGTTATAAAGAAATATAATTTTGCAAATAAATTGTATGATATTTTTTAGTTTTTGAAGACAACATTAGACAAGAAGGGGTTTAAGAAAGTTCATCCACATTCAGCCAGTTATGTTTAAGTCAGATGGAACAGAGCGCGAGCCAGTTGCTCTTTTTTGAAATCCTCTATTTTGGAGATTGGATAACATTGGCTATAGTGATGGTATTCTATGGCCATAAAATAGACTTCCATAGAAGTTTGGTCCACTAAACATTTCACGCGACACAAAACAAAGGAATTGTACGTAGGGCTATTTTTGGCACATTATTGTGTGTTAATTTGGCGACTCTCTCGATGTCATGACTTCTATTTTAGTTTAGTACATCACAATCGTAAAGTACACTTACAATGTTACAATTAACACATTCATCTCTGAGTGTGTTAATGAACAGCTGGAACTAAAAGACAAAAGAGTTATTTATATCACATATCATTTCCCTAAATATGCATCCAGCTCTGTATATAGCGCATAGAACGATTGTATTTGGAAGAAGAGCTGTCACTGTTCACCACTTCAACGTGAACGAGAAGTCTGTCAGGAAATTCTCGTGCACTGGACTTGAAGGTATAACACATGCCTTCAAAATTCTACCCAATATACTACTACATATATCACTTGAGCGACTATAATGCGAACACCAAGCGGGAAGTAATATTTACATCTGGGGAGCGTAAAGTCAATTATGGTGTTCCACAAGGAAGCGTATTAGGACCACCGCTATTTACAGTTTACATCAACGATTTTCCTAAATGTATAGAACACAGTATGACACTTTTTGCAGATGACAGTACGATAACCATTCCTTGTGACGATAAACATATTTATGAATCTGACATAAATTGTACAGTAAACAAAGTAGTTCTATGGTTAGAAAATAATAACCTTAAAATTAACTTAAATAAAACAGTAGTAATGCATTTTAGCCAGAGGCAGTTAAAACTTCCAGTTTTTAAAACTAAATATAATAATCATGTAATTGATACAGTGGATTCCACTAAGTTTTTAGGATTAACCATTGACCGTAATTTAAATTGGAAGGCTCACATAGAGGTTATTAGCAAAAGATTAAGTAACAGTGCATTCGCATTATATAAACTATCGCGGATCTTAAAGACTGATGCCCTTTTAACAGCTTACTATGGCATAGCAGAGTCCATTATTAGATACGGTATTATGTTTTGGGGCCTATCTACGGATAGGGATATCGCATTTAAAGCACAAAAAAAGTGCCTTAGATCAATATTTAAATTAAAAATGACTGATAGCTGCAAGCCGTTTTTCATACGGCACAACATCTTGACTTTACCATCTATTTATATTTTCGAAATTGCGATATTTGTTAAATCAAATCCGAAATTATTTCCCCGCATGGCAGACCGGTTTCCCAGAAATAGACGTGATAACAGTAAACTCTGCCAACATCCGGCTCGGACTGCATTTATGCGCAAGAGTGTTTTTTGTATGGCTCCCATTATTTTCAATAAGCTCCCCAATGACTGGAAAGAGCTAAGCTTAGTAGCATTTAAGAGAAAACTTAAATCTTTTTTAGTTAGTAAAGCATATTATGATGTGAATGAATTTTTAAGTGAATCTATATGATATTGACATGCTTTATATATATCTGAAATGTAATATTTTTCCTGATAATGATGATTGTATTTAATAATTTTTAATCTAATTTATTTTGTATTTTAATTATTTTTGACTTACTGCTGACATTGTGGTTTTTGTTTCTTTTTTTCTGATTATCAATGACTGATTATTGAATATTTTGACAATTTTTGTATGAGTTTGACAATTTCATCAATCATTTTAATAATTATAATTTATATATTTACGTCAGCTTTGTCCGTATTAATGATTGTAAACTTGTATTAATATTTGCACACCATGGAAATATGGTAAACATGTTAGCACAACTCCATGTACTTCTTAAAACACCTTGCATGCATTTTTCTTCTTTTAATTGTATGTACACACATGTTTGAGCAAATAAAGTTATCTTATCTTATCTTATCTTATACTTGATTCTACATCCATCATTGGAGAGGCCCAAGCCATCGTACTGCGATATGGAGCGTTTATGACTGATCTTAATATTCGTGTTTCAGATACTGTTCGGAATATGAGCCAGAGAATTCGCCAAGTATACTGAAGCAGCTTATCGGGCTAGGAGACCGGAAGGCTACGTTAACCACCTCCAGAATCATGAACATAGCCATGTTTCTGTTCAGTAAGTAGCCAATTGTACTATGAATCTTGACTCCAGAGGCCCCTTAGTCTTCTGACCCGTATTGGTACACAGGGTGGATTTTTGAGTCGGGGTTGTAAAGTAAGGGCCTTAACAGTTGTAGCTACAGGAATATGTTCATAGGAGACGTTTTTGAGTAATCTATCAACATTCACATAATGGGCTGAAAAATGATAGTCAGCGAGAAAAACGTCCTTCCTTACGTTTTATTTTTATGATAAAATTACTCTTTTAGACCCATACTACCCGACGTCCCTGAAGTGACCGAGGTAGATCTGAGAGCGGCGGTAGGAAGGCTCAAGGCCAAGAATACCGCCCCAGGACCCGATGGCTTGTCAGGTAAAGCCTGGGTCCTGGCCTCAGGGGCTCTCGGGCCCCGACTGGAGGCGCTCTTAAGCGCATGCATGGAGAGAGGCCAGTTTCCGCTCCGTTGGAAGACGGGGAAGCTGGTCCTCATACAGAAGCCAGGGCGCCCTGCGGACTCTCCGTCCATAGTGCTGCTCGACGAAGTCGGCAAACTCTTCGAGAGAATTATTGCGGGCCGCCTCGTCGGGCACCTTGGAAGGACGGGGCCGGACCTTGCGGACTGCCAGTTTGGCTCCCGCAAGGGGCGCTCGACGGTGGACGCCATCATGCGCGTTAGAGCCCTCACGACGGGGGACGCGGTGTCCCAGGGTAGGGTCGTCGTGGCGGTGTCACTCGACATCATTGAGAGGATCCGGCAGTTGGGTCTCGAGGTGGCATTGCACAAACCCGAGGCCATGTCCTTTCATGGGCCTCGGAATAGGCTACCATCGGGATCCCAACTTACGGTAGGAGGGGTTCACATCGGCGTCGAGACCACGATGAAATACCTGGGTCTGGTCCTCGACAGCCGATGGAATTTCGTGGAGCATTTCCGACGTTTGGCCCCCAAGCTGGAACGGAGTGGGGCCGCCTTCAAGCGGCTCTTGCCCAATTTGAGGGGGCCAAACGCCTCCTGTCAGAGGCTTTACGCGGGAGTCGTGCGGTCCATGGCCCTATACGGGGCCCCGGTGTGGGCGCGTTCACTGCGGCGGCGAGCCGCCCACTATCTGAACGCGCCCCAAAAGGTGGTAGCCATTCGGCTTATCCGGGGGGACCGCACGATCTCGGGCGAGGCGGCAAGCCTCCTTGCCGGACTGCCGCCGTGGGATCTGGAGGCGATAGTCCTCGCGCGCCTGTACGAGTGGCGCGCGGAGGTACTAAGCCGGGGGGAAACTCCGTTTCCGCAGCAAATTGCGGCGGAGCGGACGGACCTCCGACGCGATCTCATGGCGGCCTGGAATCAGCGACTGTCGCAACCCAGCGCAGGGCACGCCACGATAGTGGCGGCGGCGTAGGAGGCGTCACGGCGCCCTCACGTACCTCCTGACGCAGGTCCTCACCGGACATGGATGTTTCGGGAGGTTCCTGCACATCATCAGGCGGGAGGAAACGCCCGGGTGTCACCACTGCGAGGATCGCCCAGAGGACACGGTAGAGCACACGGTGCAAACCTGCCCCGCTTGGGCGGAGCACCGCCGTGACCTCTCGCGCCCGGCCCTGGTGCAAGCCTTACCTCCGTCTGCAAAAAAGTCATGCTCGCGAAGGAGGTGGCGGGATGGGAGAGAGAAAGGTCCTCCCATCCCAGCCGCCGCGGGAAGAGAAGAAGAGAAGAAGAAGTAGAAGAGCCACAAAACTCAAAACATTCCCTTTAATCAAATAAAAAGTTAATTATTGAAACTAGGATCGGCATTTTCTAAATGTAAAAATACAATTCCCCAAAACGCCCGCCCATCTTTTACATTTGACACTTGACACTTTCCCAGACTTGCAATTCATCGCGCCATTGACGATCCTCACATTAAAATTGAATTGAACTCTCCCTCCCTATCTCAGCGCGCTGTTAAAGATATCCACAAAGATACCAGGCAGGCAGGCAGGCTGTATCCAGGTTTGTTCTGTTTCAGTTTGCGTGAGTCTAACGATAGCTCTGGTGGTGGTCTACGCGGCGGAGCCTTTGATCCCTGCCATCATTCTGCATGTGTTCGCTCTACTTATTGTCGTTGTCATGGCCTTGCAACCCTGCACCCAGGAGGATTTGGCATTTAGAGTGAGTTTTTTTCTGTATTGAGTATTTTAATTGTTTTAATAGTTATTTACATTGAGTTTGCAGTTTTTTCCGTTGAATTAAAAAGATACACATTATGTTAGGTTATCAATTTATCATCATCATCAGCCTATAGCAGTCCACTGCTGGACGTAGGCCTCTCCAGTTGCACGCCATTCAGCTCAATTCTCGGCGAAGATCATGTCTTGGAATTTGAGAATTTTGTATCTATTATATTTTGGATACTTACCTTCCTACCTTTGTCAAAGAATAAGGTTATACGAGAGAGATATTCGAACTAACGGTAGTTTATGCTTATATGAAACTTATAAAGGTATAAGTACCTACATAAAGAAAGACAATGATTAGCAACGCAGTAAACCCTACCAAAACTTTTTTAAGACATTTACGTAAAACGTAAATAGCTATGAACCCAAACTCAAAGTATTTATTTCAAATCAACCAATTACAGACACTTTTGAATACTCAAGGGTTCGGTGACTGACCGAACCCTTGAGTATTCAAAAGTGTCAAAGAGAAAGATGAATCTAGTTGCTCATTCTAAAGCAGTAGGTACCTATGGAGAAGATCGGGAAAGAAACTCCATGGACACTCTTTTAAACAAAATATGGGAACAATTTTCCTTTCATACTTAAAACCTGGCATCATCGTTGTTTACTTAGCCTTTACTTGATTCCATTAGGGTCGACTTCTAAAATGTTTTAAATTACAACTTTTACCACAATAATTGCAACGAGCGCAAAAATATCCTTGTAGTGATTTAACTATTGCCTAGAAACTCACTTACTTACCTGCTGTCGGTGAATGCAGGCGCTCCATCAAGTTTGGTGATTTAGATGAACACTAGGACGCACTATTATTCAATATTTCATCCACCACACTTTTTTATAATACACAAACACATGGGGTTGTTTTTGAGATGCGGCAAAGCATTACACGTGCGAAAGTAACGCGAACTTGCATAGACTGATTGTGTTAGCGCGGGGTTCGCGCGAGTGGATCATGTCTTGACATTTGAATTTGGAACCTCAAAAAAAAAAACTTATAGAAACCTGTACCAATTATATTTTGGTTATTAATTGGGACGAGAATCGAATACTAACACCCTCCTTCAGTATGCCCCTTGTTTACACTAACTCTGTATCATCATCTGCCTAGCCTTTTCCCAACTATGTTGGGGTCGGCTTCCAGTCTAACCGGATGCAGCTGAATAGCAGTATTAGTACACTAACTCTGTATTTAAGTAGGTAATATATTTCAAGTAGGTAATGTAGACCGATGAGATGTTTGTGTTTGCTAACACGGAAATTAAAATATTTGTTTTCAGACACCACTGGTTCCATTAATTCCCTGCATCAGTGTGTACACTAACCTGCATCTAATGGTTCTCATCAATTTTCACACATGGCTTAGAGTTATGCTGTGGATTTTAATAGGTAAGAGGATCGAGCCATATGAATTCAATTATTTATCGTTAATTGCTCATTGAAAATAATATTATTATTTGTACATTTCAGGCATTCCAATTTATTTTATATGCATATGCTTCTACAAGCAACCCGCGGGCAAAGTTAGACAAAAAGCTTCAAATAATAAACCGCATACTAATAATAATGGAAAATCACCTATTGTGCAAATTGTAGTGGAATCACCCACACCTCCTCATACGTTGGCTCGGACAGACGAACATAGGGAACAATATGACGATGTGAAGGAGATACAACAGGAATTAAGAGACAAGGCAATAGATACGAAAAAAGTTAATGAAATTATTGTACAACAGATACAAATCGAAAATAATGAAGAAAAAGAAGCAAAAATAATAGACTTATTAGATCAAGTATTACAAGCTGAGGAAGATACTTACGGAGAAGATATTAGCTTAAAAGAGAGTAAAGAAGACGATTCTACAACACATGAAACTGGCATCCCTCATAGAAAGTCTTTAAGTGAACTGTCAGATGCTGGTTCCGATGCGTCATTAGGTAATCAAGGATTATCTAAATACGACGTGATTGCACAAGTTCACAGGGAGGATTTGCCAAAAGTAAACGAAGAAGAGGAAAGATTAGACAGCAACGAAGACATTAATAACTTCGAAGATGAAGAAATAACTGCATTTAACGACAGTGACACGAATTCACGAACAGATGAATCTGGATATTCAGACACAATCGACAGACAAGCACTAAGTGAATCATTAGATGAGACACCGGAGTCTACAATACCAGTGCCACCGCCACCTCCACCACCTCCTTTAGATGAAAACTATTTTAAGCCTAATAATAACTATAGGAAATTTTATACAGTAAATTATAGACATACTGAACCAGAACTGCCAAAAAACGTAGAAGACAACGAAGTAAGTGAGCCTAGAGTAAGCATACAGTCAAGCAATTCACAAGGTGACGGCAATATGAGATTTGGAAGCGATCGACAAATTAAATTCATGTCCAAGTTGAACAATATATTCCAAAAAACAATAGAACCTGGTGAGGAGGTAGAAGAACCTAGGAGAAGATCACATTCAACCGGCAACTTCCCTGAAGCAGAACTGTCAGTGAGCCGCGATCGGCCATCTATGTTTGAGGATTTAAAGAAAGAACTGTTGTCTAGAGAGGCAGCACAAAATTTACGTCCTGTCAATACAGAAGAGAAGACTCCAGAATCTGACCCATCTCAATCCGAAGAAGAAGAAGAAGAAGAGGATATGTCACTGAGTAGACAAGACTTAAAGCATAAATTAGAAGGTATATTCGCAATTGGTGGTCCACAGCTTACTAAGCCACGACTTATGAAGTCAAGTTCTGCAACACCAGAAGATTCAAGCCAAACTGGTAATAATTCTAGTTCAGAAAGTATAGCAAAATTACCAAAAGTTGACAAAAATGATACTTTAAAGAGACAAAGAGCGAAATTTGGTTTAGTTTTGAATTCAATCCGGTTAAGTATGAATCAAGATGATAATGTGTAGTTTGTTTAGGAAGTGATATTAAGTGACGCAGTACAAGTTGTTTGAATATATATTGTTCAAAGAATTAAGTGGCTTATTGTAACAATTTGTATTATCGTTTGATCCTAATTTGCATGAAGTTATAGCCACCAATACTATTGGTTGAAAATTATTCAATTAACTTTCAAATATTTTGATATCCGGGTATAATACCTAGTCGTATGATAAGTGCCTTATTTTATACAGATATTTATGTATGAACGAATTCACGATCACCAACAAAATCACAAGCGACTGAATGGCAAAGTAAGTAGGTAGTGTCTTTTTGAAATGTATTTTATTGTTGAATGACTATTTTGTAGACGATAATACGGATACGAATTTTAGTTGTAAGTAGTGTGTTTTTGAAATGTACGAGAATCATGATCAGTAAGACTGATGAAAGCATTGTAGACGACTTGTCGATAAATTCCACCGTGATTCAAGAGTGTATGTAGTCGCCAGTTTTAATAAAAATACTTCATAAGTTTTACCTTTTGTTTTTTTCCACATAATTTGGGTCATCGACTATTAAAAAAACAGTCAATCATTACAGGTAAACAAATTAATGTATTATAGTAAAAGTATCAAAACCACACTGGGCAAATAGTTCCGTCTCTTTCTTGCACATACGATTAATCAGCAAGTCTCATTCTTGTACAGGTCTTGTATGATTTCCCGGAGTTCCATCTTCGATACACAGTTTAGTAGGACCTCGTCGATTATCTGCTCGGAGACGCTGGAAAAATATTAATCATTTAAAACATAGATCACCATCATTATTATTTTTGAAACGGTGAATTAATAGGCATCCAAAACCACTCTCAGACATTGGGATGTTGCTTTTATTACATAACAATAAGTTAGACTTCGAAGGGGATGAGAGAGGAGGGCAGACAGCGCGTGACGTCATCTTTCCTCCCCTAGCTACTCTCCTCGGTCACGTCTTGCCATTATTTGGACGTTTTACGACTTTGACATGAAGTAATGTGGTAAGTGTTATGTAGAAAACCTCTTGACATAGGATGTCCTAGTAAGATTTATATTAAGAACAACATGGTATACCGCTTAGTCATCTAAAAGGCACTCTTACTACAAGCTATTTTTGTACCCCCATTAATAATGATATAGCTTAAAGTTATAGCTGGATAGTGTCTTCGACTCTCGTCTCGAAATCTTATAACCTTGATCTTCTATCGAGTTAATTAATCGGACGCTGTCTACAGGGCATGAGATAGGGACCACCAAAAACGCATTCATCTGTGGGGAGGCATTTTAAACGTCTATTGGATTGTCGTGGTGAATACTTAAACATAAGGGGTACGGTGAAATGCTCTGATCTACAATATCTCTGTCAATCTTTGTCACGTTGCATGGCAAGAAACCTTAATAATATAACATTGGATGTTAGTCAAAGTCAAAGTCAAAGTCAAAACATTTATTTCAAATAGGCACAAGAATGGCACTTTTGAACGTCAAAATGAACAAGAAATAGAACTGATTCTAGTCGCCCCTTCCAAAAAGTAGTTTCGTGTGGAGAAGAATGGGCAAGAAACTCCACCGTTACTCTTTTAAAATGTTTCACAATGTTTTGCATACATGTATTATAACATTATATGTGAAGACGATGTACCCAGAATAAAAACAATACATCATCAAAAGGTGAAAAGAGAAACACATGTAGCAGTGGCAAGTAAACTTAATTATGTCATAAGTGCATGGTGCTCACATATTTACAAACATTCTAAAAGTTAATAATAATAAATTAATCAATGTGTGAGAAGTTATTCCAATATAATAAAATAATATGGTACAAATTACCTAATTTACTTAGCAACCAGTTTGATTTTGTGTAGACACTAGATTGTCCTGTGGAGCAGGACCAGCATGTTTCCAAGCATCCTTATCTTTGATATAATCTTCTAATTTATAATAAGCTTGTTTACAAAGTGTACTTTTAATATGAGTTTTAAATTTTCTTTCATTTAATTGCAGTATGTCACAAGGTATTTTGTTGTAACATTTAACACAGAACCCCATAAAAGATGTATGTACTTTTGACAATCGAAAAAATGGTTGAATTATTTTATCTTTATTTCTAGTATTAAAATTATGCCTATCACTTATTTTGTTAAAAAGATGTCTATTTTTTCTTACATACATAATATTTTCATAAATGAATTGGCAATGTACTGTCATAATATTAATCCTTTTAAATAGTTCCCTAAGCGATTCGCGACGACAAAGATTGTAAATAGCCCTGATCGCTCGCTTTTGCAAAATAAAAATGGATTCAATGTCAGCAGCCCGACCCCACAGTAAAATGCCATACGACATAATGCTATGGAAGTAACTAAAATAGACCAAACGCGCGGTTTCTACGTCTGTTAACTGCCTTATCTTTCTAACAGCATAAGCGGCCGAGCTTAGCCGTCCCGCAAGAGTTGTTATGTGGGGACCCCATTGCAACTTGTCGTCTAGCGTGATTCCCAGGAAAACCGTCTGCTTAATAAATTCCAGCTTTTCTCCGTTCAATATGATGTCACAATCGCTACTTTTAACATTAGGTAATGTAAATCTAATGCATTTGGTTTTTTTTTCATTTAGTACCAAATTATTTACCGTAAACCAATCTTGGACCTGAAGAATAGAGTTATTCACGTCGTCAAGATTTTGTGAGCGTCGATTAATTTTAAAGATTAATGAAGTGTCATCTGCAAATAACACCATCTTCGGTTGATTTTGAAGTAATTGGGGTAAATCGTTAATATAAACTAAAAAGAGAAATGGACCCAATATCGAACCTTGAGGAACGCCCATTGTCATTTCCGACCCCAGCGAGTTCACACCATTTACTTGAACTTTAACCTTTCTATCTTTCAGGTATGATCTAAGTAAATCAAGGGCTGTATTTCTAATTCCATAGTGCTCTAGTTTCAGCAGAAGCGTCTCATGTTCTACGCAATCGAACGCCTTAGAGAGATCGCAAAAGATTCCAATGGCATCTTGTGCTTCCTCCCAGGCGCTAAAAATGTTCTTTATTAGGGTGACACCAGCGTCAGTAGTACAACGCCCTTTGGTGAAACCGAACTGTTGGTCATGCAAGATGGAATTTTTATTAAAGTGACGTAACATTTGATTGAGCATCAACTTTTCAAACACTTTACTGAGAACTGGCAGAATTGACACGGGCCTATAATTGTTGGGTTCTTTACTATCACCGGATTTGAACAATGGCACTACTTTACTGTGTTTCATTAGATCCGGAAAGACGCCTTGGTCCACACTAGAATTAAATATGAAAGCTAAATAGGGCGCAATGGTATCGATAATAGAACTACAGACTTTTACAGACATTCCCCAGAGATCTTCTGTTAATTTGATTTTAAGATCTTTAAAAGCTTTTATAACAGCCTGGGGGTTTGTATGCTGAAATGTAAATTCTAAAGGGCATGCCTTTACATTTTTTCTAAGTAAGGCAGCAGAAAGCGCGGCTGAGGAATTTAATGATGAAGTAGTTTTGAGAGGAATATTAGCAAAAAAGTTTTCAAATTCCTGAGCTATTTCTATATCCGAGTTGATGCGGCCATGTGCAGTCTCTAAATTAAACTCAGTATTACGCTGCTTTTTCCTACCTGTTTCATTATTTATTATTTGCCAGGTAGTTTTTATTTTATCATCAGCTGATTTTATTGCTAATATAAAGAGCTTTAGCTATTTTGCACACACTTTTAAAAGTTTTAGAGTATTTTGCAACATACTGATGAAAGTTTGTATTATTCGTATGTTGCTTGAGGCCATAAAGTTCAAAAAGTTTTGCCCTGCTTTTGCGAATACCAGGAGTCGCCCAATCGCTAAATAAAAACTTTGTGAAAATGCTTTTAGTTTGTAGTGGAAAAGAGTCATTAAATTGCTTATTCAATAGTAAAAAGAACTCGGCGTAGAACTCACTTGGGTCAGATATATTATTGTCATTGTGGCCAGTAATTTATGAACACATAAATTACTGGCCAAAGACTTATTGAATTTGTTTAAATTTGTACATGTAATTGGCCTAAATCTTATTTGAATTTTTTGTAGAGGCATATAGGAACAAAATGTTATACTTTGTCCACTGTGGTCAGATGGCAACTTATTTAAGATATCTTTATGTAAGTATTCACAATTACAAAAAATATTATCTATACAAGTGGCAGAGGAGGCAGTTACTCGGGTTGGTTCCATAAGTTAGTTGCCTGGGAGATGCCTATGTCCAGCCACTGCTAGACATAGGCATCTCCCAGGCAAAGCCTGAGTTGTTGATTGGTTGTTGGTTATATGAGATTGATAAATTCCTTTGGACCGATCACCATGAAGAGTGGGTCATTAATGTATTCTGTCATGAAGAAGATTTTTGTAAGTATTATTTTCCAGAGCTGGCAGACGGGCAAAAGCTAGTTCAATACAACTCACTTTCCAATCATCTCCCAAGGTTTCCCGACAGCGCTGTTCGCATACATCGCACTGGTCAGCATGTGCTGGACGAATTTGGTGCGGTACTGGAACAGCGTGTCGGCTGTCTTCTCGCCGATGTTGAACTGCAGCCGGTACCGGTCCGTGCCGCGCACCGGCGTCTGATTCTGGAAGAGCGGCTTCGGGATCTTCTTTTTTATTGTTTCTTCTAGTATCTGTTATTGGAAAAAAGTTATACATACTTTGGATGTTGTTTTGGATAGTCGTCTCTACTATGTTTATTATAGTTATAATAATCCACTGAATTCTACATACTTATTAAAATAAAAGAACACTTTATGTTGCCATAAGTGTCTGCCGATAGAAGCAGTCAATCAACAAATCCCTTGAGTGCGACCCACCTCCGAGAGATTACCTAGGAATAAAATGAAGAATAGACTATCACACAAGTTATTAACGGATAAGATACTCTACAAAGCAACATTTTGTCCATCAGCCTCGTACTGTAGGTTTAGCTTGCCAGTAATTCATCACTTACTCTTAGCAGTTGAGGAGTACTCGGTTGTCGCGGACTGCTTCCGCTCACGTACACGAGCTGAGCATTCTTCGCACCCGTAACACGTTCTGTTCTACTGTAAAAATAAAAAGACAACTGTCAAACGACCTGACGGCAGTGCAGGCTCGATTTTTGTGTCGGTCTTTAGGGAAGGAGTCCTATGTCCAGATTAATAGCTCATGACTGAAATAATGATGATGATAACTGTAAAGCAAGTTTTTTAAAATTAAGTGTTTTCTATTCCTCATTCTTTAACACCTCGTTGTTTACATCCATCCGAATTTTCCCTACTCATTATTATCTCTAAAAATGAAAATGTTGATAAGTTCCACGAGCAGGGTGCATTGTAGTTTTACTTTTATTTAAAAGAGTATCCGTGGAGTCCATTCCTGTTCTAATCCATCGGAATCTATCGTGTTCCTTATTAACTGAGTCCTTGATAATTCAAATGCCCATCATCTGCCTACCCTTTTCCCAACTTGGGGTCAGCTTCTAGTCTAACCGGATGCAGCTGAATACCAGTATTTTACATGGAGCAACTGCCTATCTGACCTCCACAGCCCAGTAACTGGGCAATACGATACCCCTTGGTAAGACTGGCTGTCAGACTTTCGGGCTTCGGACTACCCGTAACGACTGTCAAAGATCCACGAATGACAGCCGGGACCACCGGCGTAACGTGCACCAGCGTAGCATAAAATCTCTGACACCAGCTTAGTCTCTAACTGCAGCTACACGAAGAAGAAGAGCCTTGAATTTACGTCATCAAAGTATATTTTACACTGAGAGACCATGTACTAGTATAATAATCTCTATTAATTGTACAGACACAGACTTCAAGTGGCGTACAAACAGTAATTCATATTGTCACCTCGTTAGCCAAAGGTACCATCATCAAGCCAATAAAATGATAGCTGGAGTAATGATTAACTAAATACAATATGATAGGGGTCCTTAAAATCCCATCATGGCATTTACCGGCTCGTGTGTACCGCACGTGCGATGTTACCGCCGAGGACTTTTAAATTAACTAAATGAAGATAATATGATAAACCTCAACTGTGTTAGTTATTAGATCATAACGCACTCTTGGCTTTGCACGTTGGTTTAATAATGACGATCTTAGATCGCAGAGTTTACAGAACTTACACTATTAAAGTTATTTCTGGGCAACCCTGTATAAAGAGCAGATCATAACGCCTGTATGTATTGAACAGATAGGCAGTTTATAGTAAGTGCTCTGACTTAAACATCACTGGCGAAATATGGCTCGCTCCCTATTACGTGCGTAATAGTGAGGGAGCCATATTTCGCCAGTGATACACATAGCACACACCATCCAGCTCAATACATAGCACACACCATACAGCTGCTTGGGTTTCCAGCCCTAAAATGAACTAGTGGGGTTATTGCGTCACACACTTGCAATACCAGTGCCATTTTAAGAATTCTACAAAACTTATTGCGTTCTTTACCTTGTGGAGCAGATTATATTTTACAAGCTTTTATTTAACATCCTTAAAAATCCTTCAGATAATGGCTCAAAATACTTTAAGCTATTGGTGTGCGAGCTGTGCTATTTTTGATAGGTAAAGATATTTTTTTTTCATAAACCCATACAACATTTAAATATAGCTATATCAATCTCGTTTATAGTTCGTGTCAAAAGAACTTAGTACTTATTAATCTAATAATTGAAAACCCCATTAGTAGAGGACACTACAAAGTTAATTATTAGGGTGTATTTACAGTATGTTCCAATCGGTAAATTATATGTGGTGGTATAAAATCTATACCTGGAAGACATCAATACATTTTTTTTTTGGGAAGCACTTGTCAGCTTATGAGGTTCTCATCTAATGGCTCCTCCCGCACTGGGTGGAGAGAAAGGGAGTGTCGGACTTTTACTGATTAAAACCCATCCATGTTCCTTCCTTAGCCTCTTATGATCCGGGGTAGCGGTAACCCTTTCGAATAATTCCGCTTACCAGGTTATCGGCTTCTTAAGGTAAGCGTCCACAGTTTCAAATAATAGGAATCTGATGGATCGTCTCAATATCGAACAGCTTTTACTTAATACGGATATGGTACTAATATGAATTATAGTTGAAACAATTTTGTCTGTGAAATAGATTAGTGGCAATTTGTTTCAAAGCATTTCGTATTCCTTCAGGAGTGACATACGCTTATGTAAGACCTACATTTTTTAATTTCGTATCATAGTTATTACTGACAGAAGATCGCTTTGTCTAGGACCTCTTGTCGTTAAAGGACGTGCAAGTGACATTCAGCCTTCTGGTGGTAGGTTCTTAAAGCATACATGTGAAAGCACCCTAATGCAGCTAGACCAGGACATCACAAGGGCATACTGTGACATGATGTATGAGAGGGAGACACCCCAGGGCGCCGCCGTCTAGACAACACGCATAAAAACATTTCTCAATGCGACATGGTTTGTGTGTTATAAAGTTTACCCTCCATAGATTGGACGTTTTACCCTCCATGTTTGATATCACTCAAAGGTTATGTACAGATATCATATAGCCACAGTTAAACGGTAACAATTCGACATTGGTGTCATAGCGGTAAGAGAGATTTTCGGAATGCCAGAGTTACCTCTGTCTGACTTTTTTTCCAACACATAGTTCGGAACAAGCGAGAAGGAAACTTTTTTTAACGAAGGCGTTTGATGATGCGCGGACTTAGGGTACGGTAGTTTTCCACGCGCGCCTCAAAGAGATGTCAGCATATGAAGGGGCCCCTCAGGGCCAAGCCTGCTGGGTAAGCGGGATTCTCCGAAAGGGTTACCGCTACCCCGGAACATAAAGGGCTACGGAAGGAACATGGATGGGGATTTCCCAGCCTTAAAAAAAAAGGGTACGGTAGTTGGTTGTGACTGTTTAGCGCGAAAAGCTAAACTGCCAATCCCGTAATTTGATGCTTGATGCTTACATTTTCTTACCCCTGAAAACTTAGGAAACAGTTAAGTTCTACCTTTTGTATCCGAAACCAAATAAAAATACCCTTACTTCACCATTCACCATGTAAGGAGTGAAGCCGGTGGCGTACTATAGTTTCTTCCTTGCCATTGGAAGAAGACGTGAGTTGAGAGTGTTAGGTAAAACGAGGGACATCTTTCAGGGGGTATTATACTCTTGATAATTAAAAACTTTGACTATGCAACTATACCTAAAATCCTGAAAAAAAATCAGCTGTTCAGTTCATTAATGTGCGCATAATTCGTCAAAAAGTATGGAACAGCTGTTTTTTTTTCGTATTTCATAGTTGGTAGTGGACAAAGTTGTGATTTCCATGAGTACTATACAACCTGAAAGTATGTCCCTCGTTTAACCTAACACACTGTATAGGTATGTAAATTACTTTGCATTATTTTTATGCCAATCATGTGTAAATGCAAGTTCCAAAAAGAAAGTCGACTAGCTTTATAATCAGATCAGATATTAATGATAAAAACCACTGGAAAAGCATACCGTAATATGAATTCTGTTACCGTGTTTAACACCTTCGCGTGTTCTCCAGTCAGTACCAGTCCGTACCTTTCCCTAGAACACCAGGCTTCCCTGTTTACCCCCAAGGTCATGGTCAAGGTCAAACTTCCGTCCTTTCCCTAGAACACCAGGCTTCCCTGTTTACCCCCAAGGTCATGGTCAAGGTCAAACTTCCGTCATTCGCGTTAGCTTTAACTTTCGTGACCTGCCCGTATTCATCATAGTCTGCCTATCTGTTGCGTTATTGGTATATCTTATCGAACTTAGTGGTTCAATGGAGGGTTTAAATAGTCTGTTATTTGAAGTCTTTAGTAAGGCAAAGCTTACTTAGATTTTTTGGAGTGATAGTTCGCGTATTGCTTTTAAATTAGGGTTGATGTTTGTTTGGTATTCTGCCCTAGTTGTAAGAAATTATTTATTGTGCCGCATTTTCTTTATTCGTGTGCTGAAATATAGCCTTTTTCAAATATCTCCTTTCCTATTTTCTTTTCATGAATACAAAGATAAAGGATTAAGGGAATTGAATTATTTCTTTGAATCTTTTGATATGGCTTAGTCTTGTTCAACCGTACGACAAAATAGCCATTTTATGTTTTCACCCACTGAAAACTAGCACTATTTTTAGTCTTTATAAGTTGTAAAACAATCAATCATTTAATCTGAATGTCACAAAAGGCATCACTGACAAATCAACAAAAATAACTGTATTCTTCAGTTTGGGCCATAAAACTGTTTGCTCCAAACCGGTGACATCAACCCTCAAGGTCATCTCAATCTGCTGCAACGACTGACTATTATCTCATCATAGTCACATCTTACCGACTTTAAGGAATCTGGAAGGATTATGTAATGTGTCTGGAAGTGCGAAAATATGGATCGCCCCAGCAAAATATACTCTGACCAGCTAAGTTCTTAAAGGTTTAATCGAATAAAAATCGTTTTGGATAACTACAGTCTAAACCACCTTCTAAACACCGTTGTAGTTAGAATGCAGTAACATGTCACCTGCAAACTTAAGGCGTGTCTGCCAACCTACCTAGGGAAAAATAATGGAACCACATACCTAATTAACTAAGTACCGAGAGATGGCTCGTCCTTCAGCCATAATAGCGTGATTAGCATGGAGGCACACACATACGTACATCATGGCGGCATCAGTAATAGGTGCAGTGTAATGCAATGACCTAATCGCACGTGAGTGTGGCTCTGTTGTTGTGTTGTGGCTAAAGAAAATATGAAAAATAAACTTGCGAATCCAACTATTTAAATACTGAAATATTTTTAGAAGAAGCGGAAAGCGGAGACTATTACTTAAATAATATACATTTACAGGTGAACAAGTTTTCGTAGACCAACAAAAAAAAACAGCGGAATACCTTAAAATAACAAAAAATATCAATACCTCATTGAATGTAAAATCAATTCAAATAATATCTTCTCATCATTTTTATTTTAATCTCACACCGTAAAAACTACGGTGTAGTAAGCTTAAAGTGAGCTGTCATTCCACCTGATACTAGGGTCTGACACTATTGATAGCTCACTTTAAACTCATTTCACTTAGGTTTTCATGGAGTGATGAGAATAAAATAATGTATGAGTTGACTTTTACTAGAAATGTGGACAGAATTCAGAAAACTTTAATGCAGACAAAAACCTGAAACATTCCCTTTATAACTAGCGGTGCGCATCCTTGGTCCGTAGGGTGCGGGGCAGCGCCAACAGCATCCTGTCTATGATAGCGAGCAGGCTTGATTGTGTGTTTGTGAACCACTGCTGCAGGGTGTCGGCTGGGCCTGTCACCGTGCAGCAGTGATGTTACAATCTGTTTTCTTTTTTGTAATTGTATTACTAACATAGTTTGGTAAGTATATTGTTACTAACACTATGAGTCTGTTGCTTGAAAATAAAATGATGATTATTATTATAACAAAACTAAAGAAAGAAGGGTTAGGCGAAGGTATACCACATTACTCCAGCATTTTTATTAGTTCAAATATGCAGTCACAAAAGTAAAGAGCCTTTTATATACCCAACTCCAAATAATCAGTAGTATCATCATCTGAGAACAATGGGATGTACCTACCATGGCTGCGGTCACATAAACAGTCGCGAAAGGCAACAGTAGCCATAAGCATCTTAACGGTACGTGATACACCATGGTGTAATATCGCAATGCCATCAGTACAGCGTGAGCTCATCGGGGCACGGGAGTTATGGTGCCATTTGGAACTGCAATTGCAGTTAAATTCACTGGTTGGAAAAACCGGGTATCGTTGACGAATTTTTTGGAAGCGGCCTGGACGAAAACATAGTCGCTGACAGAACGGGTAGTGAAATTAATGACAAGGATGCTAGGTCCAGGATATATGTCATGTGTTGTCAAAGTCATAGGAAAAAAAATGTATATTGAATCTCAGTTGGAACTGTGCAAGAGTGAGTCATTAGATGGCAGAAGAGCTAGATTGCCATTAGCTTTCGTCTATTCCCAAGTAGTTAATAAAAGTAGATGGAATAAGCAAAAGACAGATTTATTCTAAGCGAAGACAGAAGATATTTAGCAGTACTCTTCCGTCTGCTACACCTGGGGCCCAATTCTGTAAAATAACTAACTTGTCAATATTGTGTCGGTAGTGTGTGAGTACTGTTTCAATATATTTATGGTCATTGACTTATCACTGTAGTGCCATTGAAACGCCATAGTAAGACTATTGTAATAAAATTAGTAGTCTGCTCCACTATAAAACGTGTCAATGTCATAGTGATGGCCCAAGTCAAGGTAGTATGTAAATATTTTATCACTGGTAACTATTGTACTGCCTCACTATCGACATACTATCGACACACTACTGAGCCACCACATTGAAGTTTTTGCAGAAAACCCAAATTTGACAGTGGAAACAATATGTCTGTAGTGTGTCGATAGTGTCATTCGTCGTGTTGCTCAACCCCAAAGTTACAGAATTCGACCCCCTGGTTTGCCAAATGTAGTTATTACGTCAATTTTCCTCTTGGCTGCTAGTAGATACTGATCACGATGCAATAAAAGTTAATCCTAAATACTGATAAGACAGGTAACAGGAAAAATGTTAACATTGATAAAAATTGTGTAATCAAATTTATTTGTAACAATACATACGTAGTTATCAATGAACTATTTTTGTGAAGCGGACCTGGCACTGAGAGCGATATGATTTCGAGAAAAGTCTGATCATACGAGATTATCTACGCTTCAGTGAAGTGTTGACAAATGGAACGATAATAATGTATTATTTGTGTTTAATGACAATGATACTGCTGTAGCTGGGAAATTAAGATTATTTGATGGTGAGTGCGACTTAGGAAAAATTGTGTCGGCTATATACGGTCGCGACGGTGATGTACTCAATATTGTTTCTAGTATTCTGCAAGCTCGTGAAAGTACGGGGAAACATTTTGGTACCGTAGTCGTTTAGGCAGACGACTTGACGAGGAGTCGGTCGACTTGAGACCCCAACATGATATAGAATATAACACAACGCCTTTTATCCCGAAGATTTGAGCAGAGGTGCACCCTAAGTAGGTACGCCCACATTTCGCAAGTTATATTTGATTCCCATGTAATAGGAAGGCGAGCCTATTGCCATCAACCGGGTGTCAACCCAGACCAGAGAGAAGTTCCTAAGGAAAAACCCACATTTAGCCCGACCTTGGAATCGAACCCGGGACCTGATACTCAGCAGTAGTACTTACGATCACAAGACCAACATCACAGTGAGGCTTTATAAGGAAGCAGAATTTATTTATACAAGTGACCGATAAAGTACGACTCGTATAAAGAATTCTTGTGAAAATTTTCACGGTAATAGTTGCCCAGTGGTTTAGGCTGTGCGTTATCTGTCAGTGGTACAACTAATTTAAGTAGCATTTTAATTTCGATCTCGCAAATCAAACAAACTTGACATTAAGATAAAAATTGCTGCTATCATTGTCCGCCTTCGATAAATACTGTTTTATGTGACAGCATATAAGCGGGATTGTCCGAAAGGGTTACCGCTACCCCGGAACATAAAGGGCTAAGGAAGGAACATGGATGGGTTTTGGTCAGTAAGAGTCTAACACTCCCTTTCGCTCCCAGAGCGGGCAGAGCCATTTGATGATTTCCCACTTTAAAAAAAAAAGGTGACAGCATATTCTTCATGAGGTACAAAATAAAGATACAAAAGACACAGAATACAACAAACATAACAACACAATGATAAAGAACTACAATAAACAGCCTTCAACGATTACCGCTTCAAAAACAAAGGCCAAGTTCACAGACTACGTACTCACGCACTCGCAACACTATCTGATTACAGATTACACTTTGTAGAACAAATAACACAATTAAAACAAATGTACTATTAACGGTATTTACCGTGTGTGACCGTATCTCAGGATTACAAGTAGATTTACACTTTAGATAGAAAACAAATGAATTCCTAGGATTATTGTTACTGTATTTTTATGTAGATCTTTATCAGTTTGTTATTAATGTATTGTAAGTTATTAATGATTCTGTAAGATGAATTGATAGACTTTTAATTAGGGCTGCTCTATGAGCAGAGGTTGTAGGTGCATGATATGAAGATAATCATAGTAATTAACAAAAGGGAGAAAATGCTCACAAAATAGTATTTGGAAAATTATCAAATGAGGTTCTAATCACAATGTATTAATTTTAAGCCCATATCTACCTTAATCTTGAAGATTTAAATATTTATCTGCCTGTTAGGTATATTTATTTACGCATCAATTTAGATACTAAAATCGCAGGAACAAATTCGGAAATTGTTTATATCATCATATAACTGTATGAGAAGTGGTACACTTTAATGATCCCCGAATAATGCAATTTCAAAATATAAAATAAGTTTTGCATATAGCAGCTACATGACACCCGCCACCAAGTTCTTAAAGGCAGGCTTAGAAGTACAGACGCCAGCAAATCCAACTATTCCAAACCGTCAAATATTCCCAATTGAACATGGACCTTAATCTTTTGTGATAAAGTTGAAAATATATCCAAGCAATTTGACAGTTTGGAGTAGCTTGATGTGCTGGCCTCTGTACCTACATCTGTATAAGGCATAGCTGTCAGCCTGACAAGTATCAGATATCTCTATACAAGCAAACTTTAGGCACTGAACGAAAATATATATGTAATTCATTGACTTTTCTGATGATATTGGCAAAACATTCCAAATCCTGCTGTCACCCACATTCAGTAAAGCTTACAATTCTGTGTACCTTAAACATAAGAAAATAACGAAACATCACGACTGTATTCAACGACAGCTAAGGCTGAGGCGTATATTAACACGTATACAACTTTAGAGGTCATACGGGGTGAATAGGGAGAAACTTTAAAAGGGATTTTAACATTGAAATAATATAGTTAGTGGCCAAAAAGCACCAGTTATGTGATTACTATATTACTTATAATTAATTAAGTGCCCTTGTTAGCAACAAACTATATTATTTTAAAGTCGACGACACGGTTGGCGCAGTGGTTGAGCGATTGACTGCTGCGCACTATGTCGCGGGTTCGATTCCCGCACGGAACAAATATTCTGGGTGTTTTCTATCTATATATACATTTTTTTTGTAAATACATACATATTAGTATGTATTTACAAAAAAAAAAATGTATGATATGTAGTATATCAGCCATCTCGTTACCATAACACAAGCATTAGGTTGCTTAGCTTGGGCGATATGGCGCTGTATGAAATGTCCAAGGATATTATTATTATTATTATTAAAGTTAAAATCCTTTTTATCCCGATTCAACCCGTTTGACGGTACTCTTCGACAGTTACGACTAAATCAAATGTAGTAGGAAGCGATCTTATTGCCAATTACCGGTCACAAATCTAGAATTCGGCTTGCTACCGAGAAGTTTTACTGGAAAAACCCGGTAACACTTTTCCTTTTCCCGACCTAGTAATCTAACCTAAGATCACATGCTGAACAACGTGTGACAACACCACAGCAGTCACGAAAAAATCGTTCTAATATCAACACAAAGCTAGTTATAAACTTGATATCCGTTGTAAACACCGTGGGTGTAGTTTGTCATGATCTAAGTACTTATTTTGAGAGGATCAACCCACTTCACAATTACTTTTTATTTGTATAAAGTGATTTCCGAAAAAAATGGCGCTCACGGCTCGACGGTCACGAATCATATCAAAAATATCGAGGTTCCGTGAGGACTTGTTTGAATTTGTTTATTGAGCGGGTATAAAAGGAATCTCATCTTCATAATAATTGAATTTATTAATTCATTCATTATCATCACACATGACATTTTTAACGGCAGTGACGATGTTGCTTCATAGTTTTAGTACCTCTTTCTTAGTTATGATTTGTTTGTCAGTGTTCTTCCCTGCGAATGTATCGTCAACAATCTCTCACGAAGTAATAGTCCAGTAACAAAACTATCAGTAACCATTGTATTTAACTAGTCACTTTCATGATATTTAACGCAAAGAAAAAAGTAAGACAGGGTCCTAAGTAGAACCCTGAGGCATTCTGGTTTGATGGATTCGTCAAGAGCTTTCGATAGCGTTCATTCAGTCTAATCTGCAAAATATAAACTCACCACAGTAACTCGTCAGAGTATAATCAGAACATCAATTTACAGAAATAACAAAGCTTATTTAGTGTTTTCTTGGCAACAATTCAGTTTAACGGAACCCCACGCCATAATCCTTTACATGCCTTCTCCAAATTTAGTATTCACGATCAAAAGTCGGTCTTACACCTCATTTCATCAGGTGTAATTAGTCACACCACCCGATACGGACAATATGTAGGAGTAACATGCCACTAAACTTTTGTCATAGCTCTGTCCTTGTCTAACGCTAGGGCAACGAGAGAGAGGACAGAGTTTGCGCCCGTTACTCGACTCTGTAGTTAATGAAAGCCCCATTAAAGGTAATGCGATTGAAAGGTTTAATTAATTGGTAAAAGAAAATTTGGTAAAGGTCATATTAAGATATACCTAGGTATTTTTTTATTCAGATAAATGCTTATCTCTACTCAGTTATTTAGGCACACGCAAACAAATTAAGGAATGTAAATAATGCCCATATCAGAAACCATTAAAACCTATCAGATAATACTAGGAATAAAAGATTAAAGGAGTGGGAGATAAAATATTTTCCTCAATAAAAATAGGAAAATAAACTAGTTTCCACCAACCCGCACTGGATCCGCTTGGTGGATTTAAGCCCACTCCCTCTCGAAGAGAGAAAGCCTGTCTCAGCAGTGGGAATATTATAGGCTGATTATGTTGAACAAGTTTCAGTCATCTTTTGGTGTCTTAAAATATAGCTTTTACAACGTGATGTCAAATTGAACCTTCCCCTATAAAGCTATGTATATTATTATATTAAGAGAAGTAATAAAGATGAACAGTAATTGTGTTTTTGTTTGTTTGTTTGAACGCGCCAGTCTCTGGAATTACCAATCTAATTTGTTTTTTTTTGCAACATGACGCAAGGATCCTTAAAACCCAAGCATAAAAAAAAAGTCTGAAAGAACGTTCAAGAAAAACTAAGTAATAGCGCGGTCAGACGATGCGATGTGGCGACAGACGGGGTGGGTCGATTGAACAAAGAATTTCTCATGGAAGTCGCTGGCAGATCTTAGTACTGCTAAATAATACAAAGTTTGAAATTTGTTGAAAAACAAACAAAAAAGGAAAACGTGTTTGTAAGCAGGAAGGAAATTCATTCCTAGCAATTTTATAACATAATGATGTTGTTTATGCTTTTGGGTCATGACTGCATCCAAGAGTAGGACTAAGGGGCTAATAATATAATCCATATAAATATTCAGTTAGGGTATTATTTTGCTTGTAACCAACGTTGCTTGTTTAGGACAAATATTACTGTGGCGAGTAACCAAAATTGCCGAGGAAATAAAGCTGTAAAGTCCCAGAGGAATAATTGAAATGTCCTACAACCTGCAACGATAGAAAATTTAAGGAGTAGAATACGTCTAGTGTCTACTCTTTCAAGTAGCAATCTGCCTAGCCTTTTCCCAACTGTGTTGAGGTCGGCTTCCAGTCTAACCGGATGCAGCTGAATACCAGTATTTTACATGGAGCGACTTCCTATCTGATCTCCACAACCCAGTCAGTAACTGGGTAATACGATACCCCTTGGTAAGACTGGCCGTCAGACTTTCGGGCTTCTAACTACCCGTAACCACCCTGTAAAGATGGTCACCCATCCACGGACCAACCCCGGCAAGTGTAGCTTAACCTGGTGGATCGATCTGACTGTTATTACTTAGCCACGAGCTCCTTGTACTCTTTCAAGGAGGAGATGTTAAAAAATATAAATTGAAATAATTAAAAATAACACCACCCCGCCAACTCGTCTTGAGCAAGCGTGGTGATCAATTCTTTTTCCTGTATGAGATAAAGAATTTTTCCAGCAGTAAAAAACCCGGATGCTGTTGAAAAGATAAAACAAGATTGCTTTTCAAGTAGTCTCATGAGGTTAGAGGAGGATTTTAGTTCAGATTTGCTAGGATAAGCCCAGAGCTTTGAGTAGGTATTATTAAAAGGTGGGCGGGTTCAATAATTTAAGTATTTTTCCATTTCTAATCTGACTTATAGTCACATCCGTTTCTATATCACCACATTACCTTGTAAATAGAACAAACATTACTAATAGGACACTAATCTACAAGGTTTATTGTACGCATTTGTAGGGTGCGTCTAATCTATGCTCTGTCACCCATATTTAATAAAATCCTGTTTTTGTTTGTCTATAAGTTTTCTTGCTTATTGTAGCAGGCAGTTTGGCAGCATTATTGAAAATTTATCTTCCTTTTTACATAATCAGCTTATAATGTTCCCACTGCTGAGACACCTGCCGCCTCTCTATGAGAGGGAGTAGGCCATAATACACCACGCGGGCCCAGTGTTGGATGTTTTTATTTATGTATTTTTATTTTATTTATTTGGGACAAAACTGTCATGAGTTACAACATTAATAGTTAGCTATGGTATAATAGTTAACAAACGCACAACCCACAGTATTGTCCACGGATACATATCGATTTTAAAAGTAATAAGGAAGCAGACGCATACAGAAAGGGACAGTAAGGAAATAAAAATAAACCTGAAAAGTCACACAAACCAACTCAAGATAGCCCTCCCCGTCCAGGTCTAGTCTGTAGTCACCAATCAGATCACACTATGTTAATAGTCCTTAACGAAGACTGCTTCTTGCCAATAACATTGGCAAGAAGCAGTCTTCGTTAAGGACGACCATAAAGTAAAACAATAGCCATTTTTCTAAATTTGTTCTGATTAATTATGAGCGAAAATATCTAAATTTATAAAATGTGAGTTGTACGTTCCTAATAATCGGCGGAGAGGAGCTCTCTCCCCAGCATTTGGATGTGGATGTCACATGCCTTCCAATTTGTGGTTCTAGGACATGCCAGTTTCCTCACTATATTTTCCTTCACCGTTTTGAGAGCAGTGGTGATGAAACAATTTACACAAAGTAAAGCGCCTGTCTGGGTTCGAATTTCACTTTTACCTTCAACTCCAAAAGACATTCACTGCTGGACATGGCGTATGTTAACATGTTGTCCATAGACCGGTCCTGCGCTGCTCTCATCCAGCAGATTTCCAAAACCAATACCAGCTCGTCAATCTACCTTGTAGGGTCTTCCTTAGCAGTCTTAATCTACAAAGGTATCGTAAAATTAGTTACCCCGATCCATCTCCACTGCATAATTGTTTGAGTAGTCTCGTCACCTCGTAGCGATCAGGTGAACCGCTGGCCATCTGCGAGAAAAATTGTCTATTTGAATGAATGGTGAAATGGTTAAAGAATCATTCTCTATTATCACTGTTAATTAAAGCTACGTAGAAAATCTGGAACGTAAACCTTTTGTTAAGTCCTAAGGAATGGAGGCAAGACAATTGCCATTATTAACATGGTTGGGAAATTAATTGGTATATGTATGAGAATACTAGACATGTCTCATGAACATGTCATGAACCATCCATTGGACGCATTAACTTAAAATAGCTAGGAATTATTGCTTCTTTATTTATAATTATGCTTCTATTATTGAATTCTGGTTTATCAGATCAGAGGTTTCCACAACAATTGCGCAGGAGTCGTTTTAAATTGGTATTTTAGCCTAATATTTAGCAGGCTTTGTTTTAACCATCTCACAAATCGGTCAATTAAACAACCATTTTCTTGTGTCAAGATGTTGCGAGCTTCCGATATCGTCCTTACATAAAACCTTGATTGCATACTCTGAATAATTAAAAACAAACAAAAGCAACAAGTCAATTCATTCTGTCTCCTTAATGACCATCATCACAAACAGCACCATACAAAAAGTCCCATAAAACAACTAAATGATCCAATTTCTTCGACAATATCGGCACACATCGCACAAGCCCGAGCGTGCAGTCCGAATGCATGGGTTACGTCATGCCGCGATAACAGGCCGGTGTGCCCGCGACGCCGCGAGCCGGCTCCACCGCTCCAGTCACAAGCGACACTCCGCACTGGACACACGTTGTATACCACACAGACATGGTAAGTGTTTATAAACTTTTATACTTACGTCTTATTTTTTTATAACATTTAATAATATCTGCCGATTGTTTAGGATTTGAGTGGTAATTTGAGGAGTAAAGTTTATGTTTTAGACAAGAATGTCTAAGATTAGAATGGTGTCTTGACAAAATCTGTGAAATTTGAGCAGTCGAGTGTTTTAAGGAGTTTATAGGCTGACGTATCAAATAGGCGCTTTGATCGCGTTGGTTGTTATGTGTGTTTTTCGGGAAAAGTTCATTAACAACAATAAGTGTAGTTTTATTATCAATTTAATTAAAAAACTGGGAGGGAAAACGACGTTATAATTAACAACAAACGAAAAACAACAATATTTTACAAAACAATTTCCATCATAGTTTTAATTAATGTTGCAGACCGGATTTAGTTTTTCTAGCTATTAAGAATTATTGGAAAACCTACGAATATAATGTTTCGTAACATAAATCTAATTTAAATAAAAATAAACAACAAAACATTGCCAAGATCTTTAAAAAGAATTAAAATAAAATGTAAAGTTTATTTCCTAGTAAATAGCATATCTGAAACTAATCAGTGTGTACGAAAGAGCTCATTTAGTTGAGAGAAAAGTGCATCCAATCAGTGGAAAGCCATCGACATCTGTTTCGCTACTTCAATGTGTGATACATATAGTGTACACTACAAATTGACCACCAAGTAGACACTTTATTGGTTGCAACGCAATAATTGACAAGCCAAGTACCTACTGGTACTTAGACGCATCTGGACGATAAACACAGCATAGTTGACAACAATCTAGATGATAGTCATGAAGATTTGAGAATTGAAACGAGACTACTTTACTTATGAGACACTAGTTTACGTTAGTCAAACTCAAATCAAAGATTCTTAAAGCAACAAAAACAATTGCTATTCCGCAAGTGGCCAAAGGTTTGAAATTACAAAGACAGATAATTAATAACAACCAAATAAAAATATTTATCTTGCGACAAAGCTCCACTTTCAAATGAACGAAATCCCAAATTGTAGCGATTAGATTAATATTATGAAATCACGCACGCTATCACCAATAGTGCGTCACATCACCTGCATTATTTCACTTATTTCAACGTAAACTCAAGATATTAAATGAAAATCTAAATCTATACAGCAACGTTGAAGGCCGAAGTGATAAAGTTTAGAAGCACAACAATAATGAACATCGAAATAGGTAGTTATAAATACTGACTGTTTACGAGTCCATCTCGAAATTCTTCCAAAACATTTGAAATCTCTATCATCTGCTTTTACTACTGCAGCACCAGCTACAAGATCCAGCAAAACTTCACAATCTACATAAATTATATGTTTTGAGTCCGTTTTAAAAGTGGGACAAGACTGTAGGTTGACATATTTGACGGGCATTTCAATGTGTTATAAAACTTTTTTAATAATGGACACAGAAGCAGCTGTCGTTACAATTCTGAGAAAGCTCTCGTGTTGTGGAAAAATTACAGGAAAATTGTGCTTTTATTAACCGCATTGAATTTTTGACAAATAGTTTTGTATTTAGCCTCATTAGCAATGGAAAACAAACATAATGAAGTACCGTTTCCATTTTCCTTGCAAATATTTTGCAGTGTGAACTTATGTTATTGTTTCCTTTTTTGCTAGATTTGTATATTCGCAATAGCTTTTCCTTCTCAAATTCAAATTCATTTATTAGTGTGATTTTTGGTACATTTTACCTGAGATATTAATATTATAATATAGTTCCTCAAAAAACCAACTCAAAGGTGTACACTCTTTCACAGTCATTATTATAAAAAAGAATAATTAACATATTAAAATAAAATAATTACAACAAATCACAACATAACATAAAACAGAAAAAAAACAGCAAAACAGTTGAGTAGATAAACATAATCAATGAAAATAAAGTTATTAATAAAATGTCAAAAATAAATAAATGTCAATGTCAAATAAATTACAATTTATCATTAAGGAATTCGTCAATAGAATAATATACAAATATTTTTGCCTGTGGTTCAAACTACAAGATCATCGGTTATCCTATCTATTATAATTATGTGATCCTAACAAAGTTTTTTTTCCCACCTTCTTAGTATGATATAATCCGGTATTCACTGTCACACTTATCAATATGACAATTTCATATAAAATTAAATATAAATTAACTTTTTGTAATATTCAAGAATAGACAAGGAAAACTAAATTACTTGCCGCCGGTCATACACGCAATGATTCAACAGTTATTTTTGTGAGATTATAACTGTTCCGAGTATTTGTAATGTTTCAGTGAAATCAAAACAAACTGCTCACCTGTTTGTATGTGTTTAAAGAGATTTGTGATGGTGCTGTGTAAAGAGGTGATGAATGATACTTAAAGAGATCATCACTGATTATTATGTACAGAGGCCAGCACATCAAGTTACCACAATCTGTCAAATTTCTTTGATAGTATTTCAACTTTATTGCAATGATATAAGGTTCATTTTTGAGAAAATTTGACAGTTAGGGATAGCTTGATGTGCTGGCGTCTGTACATAAATACCAATTTTAACATAATACATAGGCACACATTATGTTGTTGACACGCGAGACCTGTGGTTCAACGTCAAAAAGTGTTTAAAAGGTGTGGTGGGGGTGTTAAATGATGTTCAAGTTACTAAAGTTAGTCAATAAACTGAGGATTGTGGAAAAAACTGTGAAACCAGGCTAATTTTATTGTACGGAAGAACTAAAAAATGTGCCTACTTTCGATTTTGATTAAGCACCTCTCAATTTTCTTAAACACTTTCAAGAATGCCCGACCATATAAAAGAGCACACTGACATAAAACTCCTTAGAATAATAATCGACTGAACCCAAACCAATATTCGCGCAAACTTCAGAAATCAATAGAGCACGTTTATTGTCAAGTATAGGTAACGCGTCCCCCAAGGTACGGTCGTAGGTCACGTGGTCGCACTGTCGCGTAGGCAACGGGTCCGAGTCGCAACCTTCAACAGGTCGCGACGTCTGGGGACGGCGCTTCCGTTTTGTATGTAAAACGGGAAACATTATGAAACTCTTACGGAAACACAGTTAGATAATTTACAAAGCCACGCGAACTTGATTTGTTTTGGATTTTATTGTTTATTTCTATGCCTATCTGTGTTTATTTTTATTTATTTATTTTTTTAATTTATTTATAGGGCTTTGTCGCTCAGCGACCACATCGCCCAGTTCAGAAAAACAAAAAATTGTTGATTACGATCTATCTTATAACTAACTTGTACAATTCTTTGGCCTTCTCGGACACTGGAAAAGCAAGGATGGTGTTACAAAAGCCAATATCATACCTTTTATATCTTCCAAAAATATTAAATCTAGTATTTTCATTCCGGACACACTCCATCAGAATATGAAAGACATCATCAACCACTCCACAGTCATCACAATTTGGAGACAAAGATTTCCTCATTAAGTAATAAAACTTATTTGATGGAATATGTCCGGAACGAAGTCTTAGGGCTATAGTAATTATATTTTTATTGAGGTCACAATCAATCCACGGAACCCGAGAGATCTGTGGCTGAATAGTTCGATACCATATCCCTTTTGCTTTTGATCTTTCATCAAAATATTCCTGCCAAAGATCTAAACACTTTCTTTTAACCTTTCCAAAATAGTCCGAATACAGTGGAGTAAAGTTCATGGGAACTCCATCAACACACGCTTGTTTGGCGAGCATATCAACCTTTTCATTTTCTTCTACCTGACAATGCGACGGAATCCATTGAAGACATACCTTTTTGGAATTAGACTGAAGCTTTAAGAGTAATTCATATATCACATAGGCTGTCGGATTACCTCGCATGTGAGAAGTGTGCCGAGCCAGGTGTTGCAGCGAACTTTTGGAGTCTGTCAGAATCACAAATTTGTCGCCATTGATTGATAGAATATACGACAAAGCTTCCAATATTGCAATCAATTCAATGTGCATAATAGAGATATCTGAATCAATCTTAAGCTTCATGTGGTTCATCAGAATGGAATCAAAAAAGGCAGCGCCTCCCAAATGTTTATCTTTGGAGCCGTCAGTAAAAATGGTATGATAACCTGAATATTTTTCTTGAATATATGAAGTGCATAAGTGTTTTATTTGTACAGTACTGTACTGGCGTTTAGCTTTAGAAATACCAGGAATTTTATCGATTACTATAAGAGACATATCTATACTACTTATCCACTTATCAAGTGAAAACATTCCAAGTTGAACGCTAGAGTGTATTGGAGCAGAATTATAACGTGAAAAGATGTCAATAAGTAATGGCAGCTTCTTGTTCTGCCAATAGTTGGAACCAGTAGCTAATGAAAGATTTTCTAGTGATTTTATAGTTTTATTATATCGAAAAGATTTTGATTTTAAAATAAATTTGCTGCCTAAGTATCTCCGACGAATATGAAGTGGCGGTAGGCATAACTCGCTTTCCATGACATGTATTGGGGTGCTCCTTATAAATCCGCCGATAACACGTAATGCCTGATTTTGGACCCTGTCTAGTTTTATTAGTTTAGAATCACAACTACTGTCAAACAAGAAACTGGCATAATCAATTCTACTCCGAATTATAGAAATATATAAACGTCTGAGGTGTTTTTGATGGAGTCCCCATCCCGGACCAGATAAAACTTTGAGTAAGTTCATGAATTTCATTACCTTCTGTGCGGTTTCGTTAATATGTTTACCCCATCGTAAAGAACTGTCCAGCCACAGACCCAAATATTTAACATTATTGACGACTTCTATTGAAACATCATCAAAAACAAAGTCGATAGATCTCCTAAAGCAACCTTTTTTAAAAACACATCTTAGTTTTATTTGGAGACATAGTTAAACCAAGATTATCAATTAGTACTTTGGTATATCGTAGAGCCAACCGAAGTTTTTCAAACGCTGAATCTAAATTATTTTTTGTTGAATATAACACAAAGTCATCAGCATATTGAGATATATTAACCTGGCCAACGTTTTTACATATGTGTAGTGTTAAAATATTAAATAAAAGTGGAGCCAATGGATCTCCTTGAGCTAACCCACGGCCGGTAACTCTAACAGTTTCACAGTCGTACGTCGCCACTTGCAGGTGTCTATTAGATAAAAAGGACCACAAATAAGTACAGACTTTTGATCCAACCCCAAACTGATCTAAAACACGTAACAGGCAAGGAATATCAACATTGTTATAAGCGCTTTCGATGTCTATAAAACACGCCGCTGTAACAAAGTTTTTTGAGAACCCTAGTTGAATTTCAGAAACCAACCTCGTAAGATTATCCAGACAAGATCGTGCCTTACGAAAACCCACCATCTCCTCAGGAAAAAGACATTGTTTTTCAAAAAACCACTCTATACGTTTGCCCAAAATCGCATGAAAGATTTTACAAATACAAGATAACAGGGAAATAGGACGTAAAGATGAAGATGGACTACTATGTTTGGTAATTGGAACTATTTTGATTTGACGCCATTGTAAGGGAACAAATCCAACAGAAAAACATTGATTATATATTAAGAGTAGCATATGTTTACCGGAAGGAGGAAGGTACTTAATCATAGAAAAGGAGATTTGATCTGAACCAGGAGCTGTGTCGGTGGATTTAATAGAATTGACTAATTCTGGCATTGAAATTGGCGACTCCAACATTGCATTATTAGAATTAAAAGTAGGCTGCGAGGGGCAAACAAAATCTGGAGTGAGGTCGCTAAGCAGGCGCTCGGCTTTTTCTTTACCTACACAAGCGTTAGGACTTTGCCGACCTTTTAACCACCTCATCTTGCGCCACATTTCGGATGCGGAGGAGGTTTCATCTACAGATGAACAAAACTGCTGAAAAGATTTACATCTAGCCCTACGAATAAGTCTTTGAGCAGTGCTAATTTTTTCTTGGAGAATATCTAGATTCCTTGGAGAGGGGCAACCTCTCAGATTCGCAAGAGCTAATCGCCGCTCCGCAACGGCCTTGGACAACTCTGAAGACCAATATGGTTTTGGCTTAAATATGTTGCATATGTTTTGAGGGATTTTAATATAGGGAATATACTTATCCGCAGCTTTTTGCATAATATCATATAGAAGATCATATATTTCCTGAGGATCATGGGGAGTTATGCAATTTTGTAAATAATCGGCTATAAATGCGGTATATGAATTCCAATCAGATTTTTTAAAAAGTCTTCGGTTTTGGTGTACACGGTTAATATTAAGTACACAGTTTAATTTAATAATTAAATGATCACTTCCGAGTGATTCGTTTGTTGGTTTCCACATAAATAATAAAGACAGATCTGAAGAAACAAATGAAATATCAGGGCTAGATTGCTGGAGAACTCCATCAACCATTCTGATTCTAGTGAAGCTACCATCGTTCAAATGAATGAAATTATAATCCAACATGGAGTCAAATAATTCGGAGCCACGCCGATCAGTTCTTTGAGACCAATTAGAATGATGCGCGTTAAAATCGCCCAAGATAAGAGATTTACTGTTTCCAATTGAAAATATCGCGTCCCAGTCGCTTTGTGTGGTGTGTACTGTGGAAGGACAATAAATAGAAATTATATTCTCAATATGCTGACAATTCAGAATTCTAATATGTAATAATTCAATACCAGGATTGTGACTTTGCGTTCTACAAACCACAGCCTTAACAGAGCGATGAGTCATAATGGCAACACCACCGTAACCATCTTCTCTGTCCAATCTAAATGTATTATATTCACTAATTTAAAAAAAACTCTCGGGCTCCAACCAAGTTTCGCTCAACACGGCAATGTGGATTTTTTCTTGACTTAGGTGTAATTCAAGTGAACGACATTTAGGCCTTATACTTTGGCAATTCCATTGTATGATATTTAAGTTCATACAATTATTATTATTAGCCATTTCCAATAAATAAATCGAATAACGAATCAATAGATAAGCTACTTACAATTTTATGTGTCAGCCACTCTGAAAATATGGAAATTGATTGCTGGATTTTATTCTGAAGGGATTCTTTGCTTTTTATAATATTACTGATTTTTCTAATTAAATGCCAAAAGCTTAGATTATAAGAAGACTTATTATCAGAGTTATTATTTTCCTGTAAACAAGGTGCATTAAATGTTTCGGAAGAATCTGAAGATTCGGAAACTTGATGCCATATTATGTCCTCAGCAGGCGTAGGGGTCACTGGTCGACGATTTTGCTTCTTCAAATTACGTTTAGGTATAGGCTTAGCTCGTTGATAATCTGTGTTTATAAGAGACGATTTTGAGAAAGATTTCCTATTTAGGTAGGTTTATTGAATATTAATTCTATATTTAATAAACCTACCTAAGTACTTTTATAGACAATAGAATTAACGCACCAATGTGGGAGATCGAAATGTTAAAAATACCTATGTAACCATAAATTAACGCTGGTCAAAGACAAAAAAAAAAAAAAACAGCAGTACCCCTCTGTATGCCAAACTTATGACTATAGGTTTATTATCATACATACATTCCCCTACACAAACACACACAACTCCTGGGATGATTACACTGATAACATAACTGGTGAAATATGGATTCAACTACACACTACTGCCTTCTCCTTCAGGGAAAACCTACATCATGTTGTGTTGTGTGTAATTTTAAGTAACTTTACATTATTACAAAACTACTTTCCATACATTAGTCACTCCCGTCCTAATATAATATGTCTCTATATCCAGCGCGTCCCACTCGGCTTGTTTCACATTCCCTTCAATAATTTATTATTATTGCGACATTTCTCCACCATTTAGGATTACACACACCCCGTGTATTAGTAGTTTGTTCAAACTTGTCAGACACATGGTAACGATGTTCAGGATTCAAAGAGAGCTGCAATGCAAAGATTTGTTGACTAAGGGCAAATTTCAATAAAGAAACTGATCACAATCAGCACATCTAAATCAAGTTCAAGTACTATCGTTCATTGACATTGACAGCTCCTGAACGCGGTTTAGATGACCTGATCGCGTTACTTTCGTTGATGAAACTGGACGTTAGTTAGCTACCATCTTTATTTCGATTTGGCATCACTCAAAGTTACATGATTTTCAACAACGTATTATTTAAATAAAACGTTCAGAAGCAAAATTGGGCAGAGTAGGGGGCTGTTTAGTAACCTCGACTTTGGCAATATTTTCTATTCCATAATCAATTTTCGTCCGTGACGTCATTTTAATATTTAATGATTTGAACCACTTCTTTAACCTTTTTGACAGTTTTACTATCTAATGCAATTTTTACTTCTCTAAAATAACAAACTCCCATCTTTCCCATCAATATTCATATCTTCAGTCCAATGAACTAAAGATAACAAATTCTAATCCGTTATTCGAAGTAAATATATTATGATTGTCATGTCATCGATTCTATATCAGCTGCCAGGCTCAACCCAATGTGAAGGTTAATATTAATGCATTCAACATTGCTTGCGCGCGCGCAATGTTGCGCTCACGATGTTCGTCCGTTTAAACCATAGAATGAAAACTGTAAACATGTTAATAAGGACTGAATGACTTGTGTTGTTAGTAGTGTTCATGTTTCTATAAACGTGATGAACCGCCATTTTGGAAAATCAGTATGTATTTTGTTTTCAAGAGTGAAAAAGCTACTTTTTTGTTGTTTATTTTCGATCGGTCAAATTATAATTTACACCAAATATTATATTCAAAGTCAAATCATTTGTTTTAAATAGGCACAAGAAATGCACTTTTGAACGTCAAAATGAACAAGAAATAGAATTGATTCTAGTCGCCCCTTCCAAGAGGTAGTTTCGTATGGAGAAGAATATGCAAGAAACTCCACCGTTACTCTTTTAAAATATTTTGTATACATGAATTATATAATTATATGTGAGTTATAGCATCAGCTTGGAATCACCCAATACTTTTCTTTGCGTATATGTACGTCCCTTATCCAAGACTCCCGCCACTTTCACGATATTGTCAAATTGTAACTTTGAATACCGGCTGTTAGTCTGTTTATTACTCGATGCTTGAAGACTCTCCCAGGCCATAATTGTTTGCTGGTTTAGCTTTAGCGCTGTCGGATAGAATGTAAGTCTTTGAAATTGAATCAAATACTTCTGTTATGAAAGGCCTATCTAATTAACCTAGTATCCATGTTTACACATCCATCATAGAAATTATTCACAACACCTGGCATAATCCTAAAATTCACCTGAAATTAACCTGCTTAACCTTACAAAAATATCTGTCCGGGCAATCACGACTGACGACTGAAAAGTCGTTGTCCGCGTACTACGTTTTACAAATATTGCTCGAGTATTTAATATCTTGATTTTGATAAATGATCTGGTGTCGGCGTGACTGCCAAATGGTGCCAACATAGGGCGTGATATAGTGTATTATACTACTTACGAGATTGAGTTGTAACCTTGTCAGGCTTTTGGGAGAAATGGGTTCTTTTTATATGGTGTTGAAGACCAGCTTAATGATTCTTGGGAATTACTTAAGAAACTAACCGAGTTAAGAAGGTAGGTTTATCAGGACTGGGTATTTGGGATCTTAGTGGAGTTCGTGGCTAAGTAATAACAGCCGCACGGATCGATAATCAGGTTAAGCTACGCTTGCCGGAGTTGGTTCGCGGATGGGTGACCATCTTTACATATCGAGACTCCTCTGTGCCTCGGAAAGCACGGTCCCAGCTGTCATTCGTGGATCTTTGACAGTCGTTACGGGTAGTCAGAAGCCCGAAAGTCTGACAGCCAATCTTAGCAAGGGGTATCGTATTAACCAGGTACTGGGTTGTGGAGGTCACACAGGCAGTAGCTCCATGTAAAATACTGGTATTCAGTTGCATCCGGTTAGACTGGAAGCTGACCCCAACATAGTTAGGAAAAGGCTAGGTAGATGAGTCCTTGTAACTCTTATTACAAATTCCTTTTCTGAATTATTTTTATGATTCCTTAACTTTAATGTCTTTCGTTATTAACATATTATATGCCCAACCTTTCGGGAAAAGGCCTGATACAATGTTTTTGCGTATTTTCGCTTTATGTATCATTGATAAATGATACCGATAAAGATAGGTAATGGGTGATATAAATCTATTATGAGTCACACAGATATACCTACACAATGAAGTCGAATCTTGTTAACATAACTATCTGCTCTAGTCGGAAGGAATTTCCGGCGACAACTGCTTATATATTCACGATTTTTTGGCATTGGTCATGCATGACAGTTTCGCTTGCCTAGATTGCCTACGAAGCCTTTAGGCAATATTCACAAGACGCAAAATCGTGCTGTAACTGTGTGTCATTTTAGTTAAGTAAAAACTGTGTGAACCTTTTACGTTGTTGTGACTTTTATGGGAAGTTGCAGTTCAAACATTATCCAAGGACCAAAGTGGCTATGAATTAGTTGGAGAATTTTTGAAGGAGTGAAAGAACCCCACTCTTAAATTTCAACAACTACATATGATGCCAAAACCGAAAGTTAACTGCTGTTTCTTACAAAAAAGTGAACGCAATGAAAACATTGCCTATTTTCGATGTTTCGGAGTTGGTGCTACCGTTAAAGTTGCTCATACTTTCACTCCCTGAAAGCTAGCCAACGATATTGAAGTCATCCTGTATACTAAAAACATAGATTTTATTCCTCCCAATAATTCCATGATAACTATTCAGGTGTTGGCGGGCTTGCCAACACTACGGCGTGACTAAGTGTTGTACAAATCCGCGGCCGGTGGTGATGCGTATCTATTATTGTTACAATTGTGTTGGTGTCGTGTGGAGCGGGCTTTATTCTGGAATAGAATTTTGCTTACAAATTCGTCGACGCGTAATCGCGGTGACATTCGATGTCTGTATGACCTTTTGGGAGGTGTTAGGGAAAATGTTTGTTAGGTATTGTACAATTGGAGAAGAATTTTAGGTAAACAGGATGAAAACGAAGAAATACACGGTAAATATAATACGACTGAGGAATTTGTCCTGTAGGTGAACAAGGATTTAAAATGGCCGCTGATCACAAGCCACGGCGGCTTAGGCCAAGGATTATTATTTTCAACTTTATTACAAAAGTACAAGGTTCATTTTCAATTCAGTAAATTTGACAGTTGACGGCTTGATGTGCTAGAGTCTGTAGGTACCTTTAAGAAAGTTTCAAACATAAAATGACAGACTGCACGAATTAAATAAATCATATCCATTTAACAATTAACTAACGAAAGCAAACTTTGGCAGTAGGCCGAAAATACGCCACGAAAAAGAAATTCAACAAAAACTAAATAATTTACAACGTTCAGATAAAATTCACACGTCAAATGTGGGTAGTTATACAAGCCTAGAATAGAAAGCGAGATCACAAATGCCACACAATTATCCCCAAGTATTTCAGTAGAAACAAAAAAAACATTTAATCTAATGATTGATAGGAGATTGTTTTTTCTGGCATCGAGATTAAAATTAGAAAAATTATCGTTCACCTCAAAAAAGATTGACATAATAAAAACTATAAATACGGCACTGTCACCGATTTAATAGTGATGGGACAAGCGATCACTTTTACGAAAAGCACGATGTTTTTAAATTTTATTTTGTTATTTTACTTCTTATTTTTTTGGTAACTTTAACTAATAATTTACACATGACAACAATAAAAATGATAGACATGCAGAAAAATTTGGTACAAAGGTATATTTTTATATATTTATATAAAAACCAATGTTGTAAGTACATATGTGTTTGTTTTCATTGGAAAAGAAAATAAACATCATTTGCAGACACAAATAGCTACGAATTAATAACTGAAGTTTTTGCGACTGAAAGTCTGGTTTCTTCCTCATTGAGAAAGATTGCGTTTTGGAAAATACACAAAACACGTAATTTTTTCTCTTCTTAATTAAACAATTTTTAAAGATAAGATGATCATCCAGTTACTAAAAGAAGTTTTAAAAAATTACAAAGAACACGTGGGAATAAAGTTGTAATGATCCAACTAAAGTAATCTTAAAGGTGTTTGAACTTTCAAGGATTAACAGCAATGATGACACGGGAAAAACTGAAACCTTATACAAATAAAACAATACAAATAATTAATATGACATAACGAGTCCCAAGTTATTAATTATACAGAAGGTAGCTGCTGTAATTAAAAACACCTACATGGCATGTTTTTGGGCACATTAGTCATACAAAACTATTAAATTAATGATCTGTTGTTTCAAATATTGATCCGATGGCACGCGACTTAAATGGCATAGACACGGAGATTCCGCTTTTTGAGTTCAAGGTTCCGTTCCTGCATGTGTGTTACGAACTCGATTGGCTTTGCATAAGTACCTTTGTTTGCAGTCTAGACGGATGCAGCTAAATAACAGTAGGTATTTTACATGGACTTCCAAAAACCAGTTACTTGGTTATACAATACTCCTTAATAAGACTGGTTTCGAGACTTTCGGGATTTTGAGATATACTCGATATTTAATGAATGATCACCCATCCGCGAACTGACCGCAGTAAGCATAGCTTCGAAAGACCCATGTGGCTGTTAGCCATCTACTACAAGCGAACTATTAAACGATAAATGTTTAATTTATTAAAATCATAAATAAAATCTTCCTTACAAGGAGAACATGTCCCAGTTGATTTCAGTCATTTTGTTCTAGACAACATTATTAAAATACCTGGTTTGTAAATACTTTTTACCTTGTATGGATTAACGTATTACAAATGATTCACTAATTCTGTTTGGACAAGTATCGGACATTTGCATAAATAACCAGTTTGCTTAAATATTATGTGCAAAGCTTTAAGTGTTCGAATAAATATTTGTACTTAATATTGAATGCAATTTATGTAATGATTACACATTAATTATTTATTATATTCATTACTTAAAATTAGTTTACGATTACCTATATTTAACAGAGTTTGAGAGTGCACGGTTTAATAGCTAGTTTTTATGATTTAATCTAAAACATATTGCAACAGCAAAAAACATGTGAATTATTTTTTTTTGTTCTACTGCATACGTAATTCGTACCTAACTTTTAATAAAATAAAATCTATGCAACTTTTAAAGAACAAGAAAGACGAAAAATGTAAATTTTAACAATACACAAGTATCATAATGCATCCCACTCGCGATCTATTTCAGTTTTTTGGAAACGATCCGCTGTAACTGAGTTGCTGCTCAGTCAATTAACATTCACTCAACAACATTATGCCAATGACATAACATACAAAATACATTAACAAACGAATCGAGAGGAAGGAAGAAGCCATGCCCGTTACGATGACACATCAGCTATGCAAATACGATAATGTGTGTCAAATATATTTAAATAAATTATAGTCCTATTTTTTTTACCGTCCAGTCTTTACTGGATACCAATGTAACTATAATTATATATTAAGTCCGGTAATCATGAACCAAATGATTTCTGGAAGAGAATATAATACTTAACCTTTTCATCACTTTACGTCCAAAAAAATTCGGAACAAAATCTCAGACAATAATAAAACCCGCCCGTTTCATGTTTCGAAATTCGTTATTTTTTGTAATAACCAAACATTTTTGGTGTTTAATGTGGTCGTATAAACAAATAATGTCTAAAATTAAAAATAAATACTCAAAACATCGTTCCCTTTTTTATAAACGCTACGCATTATTATTACCTACGCACGGCACATCACTATTCGGGACTGAGGTCGCGTATACAATGCATCCCACGCGTGAACTATTTCAGAATTTAGAGTAGCCCCGCTTGATTGCAGGGCTGCACCAGAAGGTCAGACCGATTTGATGGACTGAACGTGCAATTTGTTGTGATGCTGTCAGTTAATCTGGGTGTAATGGCTTGATGGAATGATGATGGATTACTGTAGTTTTCTACATTATCCTATATTATAGATGTTGGAAATTTAAATTATGATTTTATTTATAGTTCAAATAACGTTTTTTTTTAATTTCGTGGTTTTTTATCCAAACAAGTTTATTTATTTAAATTTACAATACAGAGTTAATTGTCGGTGTAATAAACAGAAAAAAAACTTAATTTATAGATAAAACTGTCAGTTAGAAAGCAACGTCTAATAAATTGCGTGGAAAATAAAGCACAGTTCACCTTTCTTTCAGTAGATAAATTCTGAAAGATTTAGGGAGTCTAACAGACTAGAAGCGTGGGTGAACCGCGATCACTATGTTATAAAAAAACGCGTCTAAATAAAACTGCGCTGCGAACAGTAGATTTATAATATTATTCTCTGTAACACTAACAAGCTTTGGAAACACAAAGATAAAACCGGTGAAAATGCACAGAAGAGTTATATAACGTTGGATGGCTTAGCTTTGCTTGTTAGTGTATTTATTTGAAAATTTGAACAATATCAAATATGTATTTTATTAATATACAAAACAGACTAATATTCTAATTACTTAACATCGCACAATCAGAGTTTCTATAAGCGCCTCTAAACGAATCGATACTAAACCTGTTAACTGAAAAAAGTTCATGCTGCGTTCAAACGATTCGCCAGCGTTTGAACGCGGCATAAGCTTTTCCAATAATTATAGACTGACACGAAAAAAAAATATAGAGACTCATTAAAAAACTCAGCTTTTAGAGACTCGAATAAAAATAAAAATTCGCGTAGGTTTAAAAGCCCTTCTCGATAAAACTTTATTGACCATGAAAATTATTGAGGTGAAGAGGAAAATTCGTACAATATGAATACTACAAAACAAACGTATCGTTAACCTGAATAGTTTGAGGCATAAGACCCTATTCTAAAATATTTTGACTGCTGAAAACGGACATGAACACGTCTGTCCTACATTGCTGATATTATTAGTAGTCTATAATCCTTGGACTTTAAGCCATAGATTATATTCTTACGATGTACTATTTACACGTAGTTCAGACAAGTCTATGAAAACGGTCATCGGCAAAATTGCCCGCCTCTGATGTTTGATTATATCTCCTGTCATAATGACCTAAAGGTTGATTTTCATGTTAGCACCGAAATCACGCAGATCAATTTGGGAGAAGTAACAAAATAAAACTGTGTGAACAGAAAGAAACCTTTTGGAAATGAGGAACTAGCTTAATTTTTTCGGCTGAACGAGTCCGTGACAAGTCAATTGGTTGTGTTTTTAAATAAATTATTTGTTTTTGAATGAATTTGGTTGAAATAAGCGTTATAACTACGGTATCACTTATTGTTATAAGGACTTCGTCCCATTTTTACTCTTAACGTCTCTCTTACGTCTTAAGTGTTGATGTCAACAATGACATCATAGCCGACAATAGACTTGTTTATAACGTTTCTTCTATTACAATATCAGTAGCTACCTACATAACGGTTATTGACGGCTAGCGTGAAGGGGCCCTCAGACGGGCGCGACGATTCTGGTAGAAGAATTTCCATGAAGTTTTCATAGAAATTGTTTTACTAAAGTCGCCTATCTGCGGGAGCCTTCACATGGAAGTAATAAAGCTAATGATAGGACGCTTGTTACTCAACAGAGTGCCGATAAAGTGATAAGGGCGGCTATTATCTAGTTTTTAATAAGTAACGCTTACGTGGAAACTTTTTTGTTTATTACTATTCGTTAGGTATGTGCGTAGGATATTTAGCTTCGGTTTCTTGGAAAGGTGGCCGCCACAGTGCCCATAGTTTACCGACGAGTGACGTCACTGTAACGTTCAAAAATCAGCTATTCCCTACATTCCGACGAGTCACTTGACCAAAAATGTATTGAACAGCTGATATTTTTTTGCGATTTCAGAGTTGGTACAATAGGAAAAGTTGTTCAGTTTTGTGGTCTGTAACATATGCTTTTGTATGTATATACCCTTTCGGTTACACACTGCATTCGAAAGTAAGTAGGTATGTTTTCCTTAGAGAGCATTTTTGTCACGATAACGTTAAACCCCGGAACCATCTTTTTAATGACAGCGGTCACAGCGTGGGTTGTGTCACCGCTTTTCCAGAAACCGTAACTTAGAGAGAATAGTCATTGAAAAACCAAATCACGATTAAGGTTTGTAAAAAAATAAAACAAGTCATCATGCCTACCACAGGCTTAGGGGAAAAAAGTGAGGGAAAAACGCGTTTTACTCTACCTTGTTATGATGGAGCGAAATAAAACTTAAAATTGATTAGTATAAAAGGAAGCCACAACATTGAATTGAAATCAAATAAATCAATCGGCACTGTTAAACCGCTGTGTTTCATTCATTCCTATAAACCAATGGAAAACTACGTGTACCTACATGTTTGTAGTAGGTATGTGTACCTACTACGTACTACATATTTCAAAATAATGTTACCTGTTACATTATGTAAAATACTGTCATTATGTAGGTACTATGTAGTTGATACGCTCACATATTTTCCTGGACCATTTTCCTGTAATAATAAATTTCATTTACAATCATTTTGATTCGATCGTATGAAATAATTGCAAACATTATCTATGTATTATTAACTGAAACAAATGTTTTTTTGAAGTGTTTAGTTCATGTGGTAATGCTTGAGTTGTTTATAAATAATGGTAAAATTTCACACTCCATTTGTTGAGTAATTAATTTACGAACTGATCTGCTTTGATAAGATAAACTACTGAATCGTCTCATTTATTAATTACAATTAAACGTCGCCATTATAAATAAGAGAGTCGACTTAATTGTTATTGAAGACCAAATGTGTTAAAAAATAAATATAAAAATATTGCCATCGACAAAGCCAAGCATATTATAGGAATTCAAGTCGCATTTAGGCCAAACTTTACATCTAAACCATTGCCATCTCATAATGATAATATGCGAACAAAATCGTCCACCGCGGACATCAAAGCAAATCAATTATATCACTTACAACCTATAATAATCCATTGTACCATTCAATACCACACGCTACCAAAATTACAAACCTAAATACAAAACGGACTGTCGGCATTCTTTCATTCCTAAACCAGTAACAGAACGTGTCCTTACTCCTTAATGTGGCCCTAAATAGACGTCAGACAAGGAAAGCACAAACAAAAGAAATTGTCGGACGTATATGTATAGACGCCCTAAAAACTGGTCACAATTACAATGATGCCTTGACCTTGTGGGCGCCCTACATCCCAGCTTGAATGAGGTGTGGTGCAAGGGAAAAGCGAGTGGCTGGCACGTGTCACGTGTCACACAGTTAGAGAAAAAGGTGATCTAAAGTGTTGATAATGATAAAATGTTATAGTAAATGTTAGCCTTTTGTAAAGTCGTAATTTATTTAAAATATTGAGCATATAATTCGCGAGATTTAACGGGTTATGACTAGATAACTGAAAAAGTACTGCAAATATAGAGGAGAAAAAATGTTTTTTCTCAAAAATATTTCAACAGGTAGCAAGACACGATAATGGTCTAACTGACTTGACTAAAGTAATAACGTGTTACAAGCGTTTGTACTCGCGTCTAAAAAGTAGGTATATACTTACTGTAGACACTGTCGCTAGCAGGTAAATTACAATATACATAGCTAAATGGTGTGGTAATTGAAGATAACGCTGTACCTTAAATTCACAGTTTGTTGTTATAATTATTTGTTTAAATCACTTTTCAAGTATTTAAATTCGTTCTTTACAAAAGGTCTGGCGAAATGTGGTTATACTATAGGTATAACTTTTCCTAACCCTTCGGGAATTGCACGCGCGACTTTATATAAGTTAAACGTTCAAAATTTAGTAGAAATCTAATGATAGGTAATACGGGCTGGTGTTCGTAACTCACACGTCAATGCGCGTATTTTGCGTACGGTAGCAATGTTATTAGTTACATTGCTCTCAATATATTTATAATTTTCATCTCAGTAACAATTTATGCCAGATACTTGTCTAAAATGTAGGGTAGAAGAAGAGCTAGTTTTGACATATTAAAACTAAGATTAGAATGCTAACGTTCATAAAAATTTAGAAATTGCCCGACAGATATCATTCTATACTCGCCCGCTGTCAGTCTCCAACTTACCCCAACAACGTGTGTATTCGTGTGTGTACTCGTCACAGATTTGTGACATTGTAGCTGCGTCCTGGCATTAAATCGATTTGTTTTGATTCAGGACCAGTTTTATGAGTTAGTCTAGAAATAAGATATAGTATTGTATGGTACAGGTGCGTGGGGTGACAGCTGATGGCTTGATCGGCCTGATTCTAAAATCAAATATGAAGACAATGTTTGAAGATTATAAATAAGTGGTGTGGGCTTCAAATTCAATTGATTTTAATTTAGGAACATGCACCTATTTATTTACACAAATCAAATCCAACTGTGTGAGGGTAAAGGCCTCCCTCTCCCTTTTTTTATTTATTAAGTATTCATATAAGTATTTTATAATTCCATTTTTGTGAAGATCCTACGCACATTATAAAACGTAAACAGCTCTAAATGTAAATACCACGTGTAAGTCGTACCAACAAAAACACATCGTTTACAAGAGAGAATTGATCAATTAAATTGTGAATTAAATGCAAAGGCGTTTACGTAATACATAAGCTTGTTTATAAACAAACAAAGTGTAAAAACTGACAATTATATATTTATGCTTGACTAACTGATGGTTTTTTAATTTTTGTAATAATAATTAATTGTAGGTATTCTAATATGATGTTATCTCAATTTTGACATTTTTATTTAATATATCAATTCTCTTTTGTTTGCATTTCAATGTAAATCAATTTTGACATTTTTGTTTTGTATTTCAATGTAAATCAATTTTAATTTCTGATATTGTTAAAACGTGTATGCCTAATGGGCAGCTTTTTGAGTTTCCATAAAATTACTGTAAGACCTGTTGTATCACCAAAAAGCACACGAATAAATACTTTGACTTGACTAAAACAGTCACATCGCTTTAAGTATCAAAGAAGAACAGAATGTTCATTTCAAACGGTCTTGGTTTGTCAGTGATAATATGAGCTCTGTTCATTTAAAAAGTCTTTTTTAATATTTTTTTTCTATCGTAGGTATATCTTTTAGCTTGAATATCAATAATCAACATATGTAAGTTCTGAAGGGAGCTTATAATGTTTAAAATTATATAGAAATACGGCGGAATTTTGAGTGGTTCATCTTCCTCTTTTCTTTTTCGTGTGGTTAGTGACTAACCTGGTGTCAGAGTTTTCATGCTGCCCATGGGCCTCTGACTTCACATGCTGTTGAGAAATATCTCTCAGACATGCTGGTTTCCTCACGATATTTTCGATTATTATACAATACGCACATGAATCCGTAAAATCAGAGGTGGTGTGCCTTGGGTTCGAACTCGATACCTATGACTTGGCAGTCCGACGGGTGGTTATTTATTTTATAGGACTTTAAGGTACCTAAGCGCATAAGTAGCCAGTTCCTTAGTCAGAAAAGGTTAATAATAATGGAATATTTCTATCATTATTCATGTTTTTAAGCACCTGCCATTTATTCTCCTCGTCACCCTTGGGTGACAGGTAAAGAATGTCTAAAGTATTGAAAAAAAATATTGAGTCCGCCTTTGTACCATTATTGTGTGCGAAAAGCTTAAATAGGTAAAGATTTAATTAATTAAAATACTGAATCCTCCTTCATACCTAATCTTCTTCGCGAGTCATCACGTTGATCATTATGAATAATTAAAGGTCGCTGTAGACGTTTTTTCGCGTCGACGCGTTTGTGTTAGCTTTCCTATAAGTAATACGTTAATTACTGCAATTAATTTAATTGGCTTGTTTGCAAACGATCTGGCGCGCGCGGCGATGTGTTAAGTGTACAATTAGTTTATTTGAAAAATGCAAGGTTAAGAATAGTGCAAGGCGATTAACACACGGCACCGCTCGACCGCGCGGTAGGATCAGTTTGCGGTAGAAACGAGCACCGCTCGACCGCGCAGTCGGGTGTGCGTGTGTTAGGCATCAACGAATTTCTTAGAGACCAATGCGACAAGAGATCCGCTTCACCGCCTACCGCGGCGGAGCGCGGTGCCGTGTGTAAATCGCCGTAGGTTTTAATCTTTTGTATACACTGATTGATGTATCTATACATTCTTCAAACCACTGAACGGATTGCGCTAAAATTAAGCATACATATAGTTATTATTTCCTAGGCATTCCCTAAGAGCGGATTTTTACAAATTCAACCCCTAAAGGGGTGTAACGGAAGTTCAAAATTTGAATGGAGAAATCATGTTATTTTATTTTTATTTATTAATTTATTATGGTTTACCAACAGATGTTACAGCGATACATACATAGAAAATACATGAATTCCATGCGAAAGAAGTCATAGGCGGATACTAGTAACGCATAACTCACCTCGTATCGGTGCGAGCTATATGTTAATAGCTTTAAATGTAACCCTGTCCCTTAAAGCTAGCGGGGCTGTAAGTCCAAGGTTCACTGGAAGAGCCAAAAAAGTATTTGAAGACTGATTATTCATAAAAGTCTTTGATAATAAAGCTATAATTATCTCATTCAAAGATTTATTATTATATTTGCCCACGTTAAAGCTGCAAGTTGCACCAATCTTGAAATTGCGAATCACAATTAATCAGCTGTTTCCTTCATGTTGTCGAGTTATATGTGAGCAGCTGTATGGAACAGCTGATTTATATTTGGGATTTCAGGATTGCTCCCGTCGTAAAAGTTTTCCATAGTGATGAGAATTTCTACTACACATACATACATAGCCTCACGCCATCTTCTCGTGTGGTAGGCAGAAATGAAAGGCACTTATCTACCTACTCCTTTTGCTCTGATTAATATCATAGGTGCACATCGGTAGCGAGTACTACCAGACCACCAGACCACCAGACTCCTGACACTAGACTCAGACCAGACTTTCCGAAAAAACATCACCATTAAGATCACTATATTATTTCAATCACACTTGTATTACATGATGTTAAAATAAAACGTTTATGAAGACTTCCACAATTATTGACAATGAACGACACTGACCGTGAATTATTCCGAGCTTTAGGAATTCCAAACACGGCATTGTTAAGTGCTGTGACAAATATGACTATTAATGAGAATGTGACGTGACAAACTGACAAGTGGACGCGCCCACATCTTCCTGTAACTATCTGTAACTTGTGTGCTCGGGTTGTTCCCATCTTGTGAATTAGTAATGCCAACTTGACATCACCATTTCAGAAATGGGTTGAAAATGGCGTGAGACATCGCATTGGAAACTAAATGCTGAAAGTGTAATAAAAAAAAATAAAAAAACCAATATCCTAATGAAATTGGATAATCGACTTTGCCGTTTTGGCGTTAGGTAGATAATTTACATGTTCTTCGCTCAGCAAAAAGGATTTTCATGTATTTATATCGACACCAGTTTCCTGTCAGATAACCTGTAATATGTAATGGTAATGATGACTAATAAATAAGTTAATTAGCGTAACATCTTAAAAGTCAGATAAGAGATACAACAATCACGATGCACGACGACTTCAGAACAAACCGTATTATTGAAAAAGAATTAGCGAGACCATTGCAAATTAAAACTAAAAGATTAAAAAGTAAAAACTCATTAACAACAAGAACACGTATAGGTATTCTATGCTCCTAAAATAAAAGTGAGCGCATCACATCTTATAAACAACAGTATAAAAACTACTCTTATTTTTAAAATCATTGTTTTTTTTCTCATATAATAACACATTCTGTCGTCAATTGCATTATTATTTCTTTTGATACTATATTTATATCTCTGCTAAGAATTTGACAACGGATATACAAACACTTTATATGTTAGGGACGTCTTAAAGCGTCGATGCCCAAATAGAGACAGTACGAATTGGGACGATTGTCTATTTTTTGTTGAGTAGATATCTTGTGATGTCATAGCTTAAATTTTAATCAAACGGTACCCTAGTCATCGTTGTTTATCGGAACGTTCAAGGTGAATGCTAGGTGCTTAGTTTGTATTATTATGATATAGCACAAAATATTAGTACTTTCTGTGTACATTACAGACATCGGTGAAGGAAGAAGAACATCGTGGGAAACATACAGTTGATAAGTGTCTGAAATCGTTATTATATCTTGAGCAATCATGGTAAACTGTGCCGGTTTCCTCACGAAAGCAGTGGTGATGAAATTCAATACAAAAATTAAAGTGTCTGCCTAGGTCCAAACTCACGATGTAAAGCTCGTACGTTAGGGGTCGATACCACTGGAGCACCGCTGTTCAGTGGGACTATAATAGGCTGGTAATATTGCTATAACGTAATCTGTCTAACTTTTCTTTTGGTAAAAACTCAGGCCTTCTTTCTATGGGGAGTAGGCTCATAGATATAGCATTCCATAGAAGGGCTTAATAAAGCACCACGTGGTGCGAGTTCATGGATGTCGTGTCTTCGTATTTTTTAATTCGAGCACATAATTATCGGCACTGTAAGACAAGTATTTCCGCCATAGGTTAAACATTTCCAGTCAAGGAAATGTTAATGACTGGAATTTGTCTTGTTTATGTCACTGTTTTTTTTCCTTATAGGCAAATTATCTGCTATACACTATCTATGCCATACATGCAAGATTCTAGCGTTAGCGGGCATTTTAGGCCCTGTGTTGGTTAGCGGGATTGTCCGAAAGGGTTACGGCTACCCCGGAACATAAAGAGCTACGGAAGGAACGTGGATGGGTTTTAGTCAGTAAGAGTCCCTTACTCCCTCCCTTCCGCTCCACCAAGACCGGGAGAAGTCATTGGATGATTTCCCACCCTCAAAAAAAAAGCGGGCGTTTTAGGCTCTGCGTACAGAGTACCTATAACATGTACTGTAATGCTGATGGTATTGTTTCGTCTGCCAATATTAACGATACTCTTTTGTTTTGTTACAGTCGACCAAAGCAGAAGCCCCTGCCGTGTGCAACAGCTGCAATTCGGTGATCAATGGAAGGGTAAGTTTCAAAACTAAAATCATTTGAAATTATGAGCTACCTATACATTCTGGGTGTAACAACCGAAAGGGTATATACATACATACAAAAAAATATGCTACAGACCACCAAACTGAACAATTTTTACTATGGGACCAATTCCGAAATCGTAAAAATAAATCAGCCGTTCCACACATTTTTGCTCAAGTGACTCGTCGAAATGTAGGGAACAGCAGGTTTTTTTTTTATGATTTCGGAGTTAGTCCCATAGTAAAAGTTGTTCAGTTTGGCGGTCTGTAACATATCCTTTTGTTTGTATATGCCCTTTCGATCACACCCTGTGTATATTTTTGGCCACTTAAGGGCCTATGCACACCACGTTTTTTAAACGCGCCGTCGGCGCGCGTTTGTAGCGATACAGACGCGATACGCACGCAAGTCAGACGCAGCCTGTAGACCTTTGCACACCTGACGCGCTTGTGTAGCGATACAGACGCGATGCAAACGCGCGTGTGTAGCGATACAGACGCGCGTGTGCAGCGATACAGACGAGATGCAAACGCGCGTGTGTAGCGATGCAGACGCGATGCAAACGAAGTTATGAAGTTTTCTGTGTCGAAAGGCTCCATTTTTTTGTTCAAAAGACGTGCGGTGCATCAAATCGCTCGATTGCTACTAGCGTAGATTCACACTTCCCTTTCCCTCGTTGCGGGGGAAACCCCGTCCGCAGGGAAGGCGCGCGCACTAGCGCTCGTATCGGTGTCGCGCGTTTGAATCGATACAGACGCGCCGGTGCCGCGCGTTTGTATCGATACAAACGACAACAAACTGCTCTGCAAGATAAAAACGCGCCGGCGACGCGCGTTCCCAAAACGCGCGTCGACGGCGCGTTTAAAAAACGTGGTGTGCATAGGCCCTGATTATCACAGTGGCCACGCACAACCATTTTTCAAAAGAACAAGCAGCTAATTGAAGTTTTCGCTTTTTTTTAAATTTTTATCTCTATTCGACCACCTTCCTACAAACTAGTACAGAATAAATAAATCGCGTAATAAACTGAAAGATACATGTGTCTCATTGATAGTTTTCAGCTATTCAAAACACCCACTTCACGTAAAGAATACGATAAACAAGAGAACCACCAATTATTCTATCTGGGAACTACCTACACAGCGCATTTACATTTTTGTGCACTCGACACCACAATACGATAAGTACCTACCTAAGTACATGACGCCGTTGTCCATATGATTCAATATCAGAGATAAATCCCTGATACCAGTCGATAGCGCTACGTGACATGTAGCAATATTGTCAACTTATGTTTATTAGAAATTGATAGCAGTTTCTTACCTACCAAGAATTTTGCTGCGAGTGAAGGTCGTTTTGACTGCCCCAATGGACGATAAGGGATAGAATCAGCTGAATATATTGATGAAAAAATAAATGTATGATTATTTGATGATATAGTAAGCAATATGGAACCGATACACAAGTCAGTTCTTGTAATATTAGAAACTTAATTTTTATTTCCATGTAGATGATGATTGACTTTTTTAAGTTTAGACGGGGGATAGGTGTATCTCGAGACTTGTATCGAAGAACACGTGGTACACCGATACTAATAAATTAGGATACAACCTTTATCTTGTATCCTGGTGGTGTGAATTAATAGATTTGATTGGAGTTGGAGTAAACCCTATGCCTTGCAGTTTAAGGTTAACTAGATCTGAGAGTAGGTATAAAGTAGATGAAAATCTTTAAGAAAGAGTAACAAATGTAAGAGACTTTCTTCTAATTTAGTAACCAGAGAAGATACTAGAATGATTTTTGGCACCAAAAAGAGAACCACAGAAAGAGTTATCTCTACAAACATTCTCTAAGAGGGAAAACAATGACAAAGTTTCATAGCAAAACAAAACAAACTCGTTGATAGTACGAGTAACAACCGCATGCTTGTAGAAACATTGTGGTCGGAGCGGTCAAGGCGGGCAGGATGCTCCCCACACGGTAATTAGTTGGCAACCGGCTACAACAGACAAAAGACTTGAAAACTTGATGATGGATTTCGTTGATGAAATACTGGAAACATCATGGCTAAAAATAGGATTAGTTACCTAAGAGGAATTCGTGAAGAGCCGATTAAAAAAGTCGATTTGACACAACGAAAAATCTTAAACATGTGCAGTCATGTACTGTGTTTTCAGGATTCAGTCACATGAAGGTTTAACAACAAAGTTCAAACATAGTGAAGGCAAGACAAAAAGAAAAATGAAAATCATTTAAATAAGCCTTGCTCAGGACTTACAAGGAAAAATAAAATGATACGATGCAATAAGATAAGATAACCAACCTATCTCCCGCGAAAGTAGTGGAATTCTATAAAAAACGTGAAGTTCACGGTATATGGACATCGATATAAATACACGAACCACGTGGTCATGCACGAGCGTAAAATAGATATGTGTTACGTAACAAAGGTAAACAAAACGCGTTGTACTTACAAAGACTCAGAAATAGACGAGAAAAGCATGTGTTTTCTTATTTCAGAGGATAAAACTTTCAATGGGTTAGTAAATGAGGATTAGCGTGGATGTTATTTCAGTTGGTACTTAATGGGTGTATCCGACTATTAGTGCTGAAGAGGTAGATTCAATAAATAAAGAGGGAAGCGATGAAAAGCTCAATTTTGATAATTGTTATTGAATAAACAGTTCGAAATATGATAACAGCAAGTTCAGTACTCAAAGAAAGCCGATATAGAAAACCAATGTAGCGAGCAGTAAAAACCAGTTTTATGAGAATCTCGGGAAAATTTGCACAACAAGGAAGTTGTGGCTAACCATAGTAGTCGTATATCATGAGACCGCAGCATTTAATTATTAAAATCAAAGAAAATAAGGATATAGGTTTTTCATTTTCCTGAAATACTTATGACCACAAAATACTATTACAACTACGAAATGCTATTTATAAATAGGAAAACTATGCAGTTTAGTCCCATCGTTTAGAAATATTAAGATATGAATTCGATAATTGGCTCTGGAATAAAAGCTTTTAACGGTACATTCTGGGAGGTTCCATCACCAGAAAGACGACGTCGAATGCCCAACAATGCACAGAAATCTGTTATTTACGCCAAGTTTTCGAATAACAAAGCTCAACATCCATACATTTCTACCAAGAGTCATCTTACCAATTACTCTCTTCTTACCTAATTATCTTTCACACAATCCATACATCGTTTCTTTGTTCTCCATCTAATCTTTTTTTTATTTTTCTTCTAATACAGATAGTAACAGCCCTAAACAAAAAGTGGCACCCTGAGCACTTCACATGCAACACATGCCGCAAGCCGATAGATGGCGCTAAGTTTCACCAGCACGACGGTGGTGTCCACTGCGTGCCCTGCTTCGCTGCCCACCATAGCCCCAGATGCCATGGATGCGGGGAGCCTATCACAGACGTGAGTTTCTTTACCTACACTTTAGGATCTAGTGTAAGAACCTTTCTTCTCTAGTGACAACACGGTTAATACCAGAAAGCTGCATTATGATCCTCCAGGAGTGGCCAAATTATTATTTCATGTAGGCCAATAAATTTTTGCTTTTAGACGTAAAGCATTACATGAAAATAGAATTGATTTTAGTTGCCCCTTTCAAAAAGTAGCTTCGTATGAAGAAGAATGGGCAAGAAACTCCATTAACATTATTGCTGTATAAAATGTTTTACAATATTGCCATGCACATTGTTACTACGGCATTGGCCATTGAAATAAACTTCTTTATGTCCTTTGATGGCACTTCATGATTTCTTACCTTCAAAAAAAATTGTATATTAGATCCGAGAGCAAAAAATGTTTTTGGGGATCCAAATCATTTTAATGTTTAGTATCCAAAAACTAAGCGAGCATAGCAACAAGGATAAAAATAAATCATATCTATGACGTCACAGTCGCTCCGCAAGTTCACAATGACATTCGGTCTAGATAAACCATGCAATGTTAATTCAAATACCTATACAAATGATAAGCCAAATATTTATTCCGGTTATGCGTTTCTATATTTAATCGACGGGCACATGAGGTCGTTCAGACAAATCCCTTCGATGAAAATCTGGAAGACCGGTTCAGATTTCTACTGTTCTTACATTGAATCTACAGAATTCACCTTGATATATTTGCGGGCAAACCTATTGCATTTGTACAATTTTATGTTCACTTTCAACTTTTCGCTTTAAAAAACTTCTGTCTTTATCAAAATTTCCTAAAGTAGTCAATACCATCACCAACAGTCCATCCTAGCAACTAAATCTACAGTCTCAAAGAATCGAGACATCGTTACATCATGTCCTCTACATACCTCCAACATAATAAAACCAATCAATTAATCCAAATTCAGAACTAAAACTAACAGCTTCATCTTAAAGCCAACGACCGTATAAAATAAGTTAAAACCTGTGAATCCGCAGTGGGTGATGATTGTCAGCAGTGACGTCACGGCAGCCATGTTTGAGTTGTTAGTAAGTCAGGAGGCTCGCCCACGGGCCTACGACCCGCTAATATAGACATAGATGAAGTAATTCAGTTAAGAGCCGTAAACATGTGAAAACTGGCGCTAATGACTCAATAAAGTGACGTTTACACGAATAGAGTTACTCGACCATCGAAAATGCCAGGAAATTTATCATATGCTGTTGAGAAATATCTCTCAAACATGCTAATTTCCTCACGATGGGTGATCAATACAATCTGGTGATTTCTGGAACTATGATTTGACAACTCATAATGACAATGAAAAACGAGGCGAGGATGGTATGGAAGAAGGGAACTCTTTTTCCTTGGGAAACGCAATCGCCTATTCTAGTCGAGAAACTCTCATCGTGTAAATAGCACTTAATTATGGTCTTATACTGCTCTAGTACGTAATGGTTGAGAAGTGATTCATGTGAACACATATGTTGGCAGACAGAGAATCGTTTGGGTGTGAATTACTCATGTTTGATCGTTTTGCCTTATTGGGTGTGCAGTCAAGCGGGATATGATTTCTTCTGGAACGTGGGTCTTTAACACTATCTATCAGACGGTTCCATAAACAATTTCTGGTTCTTTTTTTTTAATAATAAGGCATAGGTTTTTGTCTTTCTCGATCGAAAGATCGGGAGGTGAATAACTTTGCTCGTGATGATAGTATTGTGTTTTCAATCTGTTAGTTAAAGTTTATAAAAGCTGCTGATTAATCGGTATAAGGTCGGATCACGAAATTAGTCAAAAAGTTTGGAGGGAATGATAGTTCAAAGCTAGTGTATTATCAAACTATCAGGTTTCTCATGATAGGTATTGATATTTACGATCATTTAATAAAAACAATAAAATATTTACAGAGCATAAGCTGTTATTCAACAATACAGAACAGAATAGAATCGGATTAAAATAATGCGCTTTATTAGTTACACCATAAGGATTTCAGATAATAAATACAATATGTACAAAATGTACCGCTTTTTTTAATAGAAATACCTAGTAGAACAACTAATATATAAATATTTTTCTATTCGTTATCAATATTGTACGTTCGGCCACACTCCAAGGCCACGGATTAGTTCTATTTTATGGCTGATCGGAGTTAGGTGAGTCACTATATTGTTTACAAGTTCTTTTATCTTCGTTGCGTAAGGTCTAATTGATTTTTAATAGTTTGGTTAAGTAATTTTTTGCTTGACGGCTTCATTTAATGAAGAAAACCTGTACAGGAAAACGGTTTTTCTTACTGAAAATTATGCCCCAGTTTTTAATAATGTATTAAGGAAACTAATTATGGGTAAATAAACGTACTTAGGTGAGAAAAAAATAAGAAAAATGTGTCAGAGAAAATTCAAGATGTCAAAAAGCTGACAAAACTTTTGTCTTTTGGAATTCTTAAAATATACTTCTATTTTCAAAAGGTTTCCACTGTCCTTCCGTCTTAAAAAACGTGTAAAGTTATGGTCTCTGATCATTGTTAGCAATCATATCCTTTTAGAATATTATATTTTTATGCACGGAAGACTGATGGTCGAGTCCTTCGGTCGAGTCTAAAGAAACCCTTTATAACTTAACCCATGATTATTCATACTAACAAGTAAGTTAATGTTTGTAAAACTTCAGAATGAATCAATAGGGAAGTTGATTTACTCCGAGTGGCAACTGTCACCGACATTACTATTTAGTTTAAATATATACTATTCAGTTCAATATTTATTGTTGAGATGTTCTATGAATAGTTAATGTTGAACAATTTCTAGTGAAGGGAATTTCCATTGGCAAAAATTACAAAATTCACTAAAAACTTTCATACCCTTTTTTTTTGAGGGTGGGAAATCATCCAATGACTTCTCCCGGTCTGGGTGGAGCGGAAGGGAGTGTCAGACTCTTGATGACTAAAACCCATCCATGTTCCTTCCGTAGCCCTTTATGTTCCGGGGTAGCGGTAACCCTTTCGGACAATTCCGCTTAAAACTTTCATACCCTAGGTATATTACCTACTCATGTTTCGTTACTGGATGCATTCTTGTGCAATAAAAAAAAACATTTCTAAATACAGCCGTTTAGGTTGTGCATTGTATGTCAGTCAGTGAATGAATTAAAAGACTATTATTAAGTAGATACAACGACCTTGATTAAAAGAAAACAACGGAACTGTGCTTATACATCATAGGTCACGTCCACACATTGAGCACGTGTCGTGTGCATTAGCATTATGCTCATCACCCAGAAACAGATTGCAAATCATATGCACCTCTAGTAATGAGTCTCGTTTATAATCGGCTTCGTGCCTTTATCCTAATTTATTTGGATTCAGTGTTACATGTATTCTTCAATACATTTCTTTTAGCCGCCATTTCAGTAGCCAATTTTCATCCAAATCCGTTCAGCCGTTTTTGTACAAATCCGGAACATAGGTCCAGACAAACGGACAAGAATAATAAAACTAAATTTTCACTATTAGACTCGTTCCCACACGTCGTAGCAATTACTTTTTATCAGACTGTTTTTCATAAATATTTAATGTTGAACTGTATTGATTAGTCAATGTCATTAACGTCAATTAGATTAGTCAATCCCGCGCGCTTAGCTAGCTTGTATACTTATAAGCTTTTTTTCCAAGGAATTCCTTTACAAATAACGCATTTCAATTACAAAGCTGTTGTAGTATTCCTAGCACACTTCGCTAACTAGATAATTGAGTGCTATCATTTAACCGTATCCGAGTAGAGTGACGTAATCAACGCACATAAATTATTACTTTCGACGCCGCGCCACCGCATCAACAAGCTTCATTGCATGTTGCGTTTGATTTATTTATTAAGCTTTTATAAGGAATAGAATTTAATGAGAATGAATCAGAGTATGATAATTGTAATGTAAGTGGGACAATAGTGCAGGTCAGTCCAATCGATAGCCTAGTTAGTACTCGTAGTTAACTTGAGTTTGGGGAAATTTGAAGGCGTCATTTTAGATTATGAGCGTTCTAAGTTCAGAGCAATCTTAAGTTCAACTTAAGATTGATTTAAAAACTTTTACAACGAAAGTCTTCATGGAATTTTGTGATCACTAAGATCAGGAAGAAAGAAAATTGATGCCTCTGCATTGACCGGAACCTCTACCCTGGTTTTATTAATGCCACATGAAGATCAGTGTAACTCTTTTCTATTCATAATTCAAAAGTGTTATAGTCATGAGGCAAAAGGTAAGCTCACCGTCCGATCAGGACCAGGCCCGCCGTGCCGGACGGCGCGTACATGTTCCACGCGCGCCTCAGAGATGTCAGCATTTGAAGGGGCCCGTCAGGGCCGAGCCTGCCGAGTAAGCGGGATTGTCCGAAAGGGTTATCGCTACCCCGGAACATAAAGGGCTAAGGAGGGAGTATGGATGGGTTTTGATTTCACACCCTCAAAAAAAGCCCCCAAAACAACCACTCTGCTGGAATGAAGAAGTGTAATCATCTGGTACAGACTGCAAATTCTAATATTAATCTTTCTGGTGACATCACTGAATCGAGTCGAATCACACGCTATAATCCACACTTCATTTGCATACTTAAAACAGCATGGTTACAAATACTACGTACTCCTTTGACCTTTGTAGAGGATGTCACCGACGTAGGCAATGCATACCCTTTTAGGGTGGCGTTTCTTAACCCGTGGCCGATTGTAGCTGTGACCTTTAAGAAGGTTGGAGCTAATATGGAAGGCGTATGTCCTAAGACTGAGACCTGTGGCAGGTTGCCAAAGTATGAGATCTTTTGGAAGGGCATTACTTATTTATATTCGGTGCATATCTTAAGTAGTGGAACTCTTTGTGAAGGAGGACTTCCGGGAACGTAATATTACCATTTTCAACCACTAAACAGTAGTGTTGTATTTATTTTGGTGAAATTACAGGCATATCACTTTTATTCTTCATCTCAACGGGGATCTTAACAGCCTTGCTCGTTCAGCAGCCAGAATGAAAAGAAAATCTTTATGCGTCTAGTCATTCATTGGAACTGCCAAAAGCACGGATTTTTAAAAACCCCAGCTACTGAATCCCGATAAATTCCCTGTTCTGAATCATTCTGCTGTCAACTCGCTGTAGCTGTGATTGATTAACCAACTAAAGAAGTGGACACTTGACGTGACCACAAACCGGGGTCGCAAGGTTCAAAAATAATAATTACCACGTAATTCTATAAGCACCATACATATAAGTATGTTATAGTGTGACGTGTTATGATAAAGGCCAGGTGAATCACAACGGTCAGGGTCTTCCGCGAACCCTACAAGGTATGAGGCTCCAAGTAGCGAAAGTATATTTGTCATCGCATACCACCCACGACGGTAGGCTGCTAAAATATTATGGGCATAGGCCACATGGCTATGTGTAACTAATTATTCGCTCTCTGCTCAGTATAAGCTGACAATATCTACTTAGGTCATGACCCGAAAGCGGGATTGTCCGAAAGGGTTACCGCTACCCCGGAACATAAGCGTCTAAGGAAGGAACATGGATGGGTTTTAGTCAGTAAGAGCATGACACTCCCTTCCGCTCCACCCAGAGCGGGAGAAGTCATTGAATGATTTCCCACCCTCAAAAAGGTCATGACACGAAGAATATATAAAGCACCTACTCCATTCTTCCCTTCTACAGTTCATTACAACGGCAAAACATTTGTACCTCAGCCATCAGAGAACATTATAGAAGTATGCTAACCGACTGCGGAAGTACAGAGGCCAGCACATCAAGTTACTACAATCTGTCAAATTTCTTTGATAGTATTTAAACCTTATTGCAAAAACATAAGGTTCATTTTTAATTGAGAAAATTTGACAGTTAGGGATAGCTTGATGTGCTGGCGTCTGTACATAGACCTTTAGCAACAGTGGCTAATGCTGACTGAAACGATCCGTTTAAGGTGAATCCTCCAACCAGCCCGCGAAATTCAAATTTTCTTAAGTTTTTTACAATTTGCAGGCCAGTGATAGGTTGTATGTTGATGAACATTTGATTCGCGGCTGTAAGACGTATGTAGTTACAGAATTATAATCATCAAAATCATTAATACAACCCTCCGAGCTCATAAAGGTTCCGGAATGACTTTGACCTTGTAAAAAGTCATTTTTACACCATAAAGGTGTAAAAATTTTAACCTATCACTGGCCTGCAAATTGCAAAAAACTTAAGAAAATTTGAATTTCGCGGGCTGGTTGGAGGATTCACCTTAAAATATCAATGGCAACACTAAAATAACTTCAGTTTAAAAAAAAAAGTTTTTTATATCGTTAAATATCAACTGTAATAGGTAGCTATTACGGTTTATAAGATACATCCCGCTGATAGAATGACGGATAGTTAAGGCACCGTTCGGACACGGTACCCTAAAAGCATACTTGCCTAAGCCTGATTTTTTTTTTTACTTTTATAGGAACGCCTTACTCAGATGAATACAGTTTAACAAAACGATTCGTAGAAACGTTATTACTAAAAAATTATGCTCACCTCAAAATCTTAAATTGAATAAAGAATGACTAGTTCCAAATTAAACAAGCTCACTAAATTATTGACGTATCACGATAATTAATTTAGTGACCAGTCATTTCCGCAGGGCACTGTGCTTCATAATTGTTTCAATGTAAAAAAATATACTGATTGCTTTTGTATAGCGTATGTCAATGTTCCGCACTTACAATGCCGAACTCTTGCAATGTTTACTAATTGCAAATAATGTTAGTAATCATGGAAAATTAAACATTATTAGTAGCTTCATTACGTAACTCTACGGTCTTTATGATACAAATAAGTATACAGTATTTTTCTCCAAAGAAATATATATTTGGTACATATTGTTAAATCACCAAATCTTATTTTGCTTTCCCGAAGTAGCACGCTATGTTTCCCCAAAGGTTTAGAGCAGAGGTGTAGCCTTAGCAGATACACCCATATTTCACCAGTAATGTTTAAACCTCATGTGGGAGGCGAGCTTATTGCCATCCAGCGGGCACAGACCCAGAATCCGGGCTGCTACTGAGAACTTCCTAATGGACAAACCCTTTAACACTTTGCCCGAACTCGAAATCGAAGCCAGGACCACATGCTCAGCAGTAGCGCTAGCTTATTTAATAGTCATTAGAACACACAATAGTACGCATTCTAATATTAATGTTTCATAGACTAACTATTTCTAAGTATACACTTTATTATTTTTGGATTTAAGTCTTCATGAAAGAGCGGCCAAATGCGATTCGGACTCGCATAGCCCATAAAGGGTTCCAACCGCCATACAATATTTAAAAAAATCTTCGAAAACTTTTTTTTATTATTTATATTTTTTACTATTTTTGTTTTTATAAAATTTAAATTTCACACATTCAGTAGAATTTCAAGTGTGGTAGACAAAAAGAAAATGAAAATGTGTGGAATACGATTCAAAAGAACCTTTGACAGCCGGAATGACGGATGGTTGGAAGGAAAGCGGAAACTTAGTAACAGGGTCCAGTTAACATCCTATGGATACGAAACCCTAAAGAGCAGTATGCAATCTTGCCTTAACTCAAATTACTAGTGGATACTGTACAGAACTCAATCAAAGTACCTACTCTGAAACAGGTCTTAATTACCTATCAGCTATCAAGACATCTAAATCGTCTGAAACCGCCTGTCAAACCGGTCGGCAAGGCAGGCAGACATGGGCCACAAAACAATGGCCCATCGCGTAATGGCCTCCATTGAGGTGACATCACCATGGGAATCAACGTGCCATGATACTATATCTATATTGTGTTATAATCGGTTCATCTTTTTTATCTTGGAGCAATTAAGAATTATTTATTTGTTTTTGTATGACACATTGCTATGTTAAGACCGCAGTGGTTTTAAGTGATATATTAAAATGAACGCGTCACAATTAGATTTTTATTTGGATTGTGTTTATAGGGACGCAGGGGTGAATCGGGACGAAACTTTCAAAGAGAATTTAACATAGGAATAATATAGTATGTGGCCAACAAGGACCCTTAATTGTTAATTATAATACAGTAAACATGTTACTGATTTAGTTCATTTTAAAACAAATACTGCGTGAATTTCAGAAAATATTGCGTCAACTTTTTTCGATTATAATCAGCATAATGCTGTCTTCATGCTTGTTGATAAAAAAATATGATATCTAAGGCGTGTTATTCAGGTGGATAGTTATTTGTCTGGCTTGGATGTTGCCTAAGAAAATAATATGGCGTAACTTCTATTACATATTCATCTCGATAACTACCAGAGGTCAATTTATAGTCAGTCAACAAATGAATTACTGGAGTCAACCATTGTATTCTTATAGTTGTTAGGTAGTCATAGCACCAATAAACAATTGATGCTTACCAACTACAACGCTGCTGTTGGATTTATGTTGTAACAAGATTTTTTTTAATGATCCCAAATGTTTCGATTAGATATTGATATTTGGAGCTGTTGATATTATTTTTTGTTCATTTATAGTATGTTATAGATTTTTTAAGCTCAGATAAGCGTTGATGCCTAATTAATAAAATAATAATAAATTTAAATCTTCTGTTTGCCGTAGGGTATGTAGTGCGACTATCTGAAAACAATATATCTTATAGCGAATAAATGTTTTCTATTTTTATCTAAGCCGTGGTCAACTTCGCCTCCATACTAAAGTGCTATTGTTCTGTTTCAGCGCGTGATCCAAGCCCTGGGCGTCTCCTGGCACGCTAACCACTTCGTCTGCGGCGGATGCAGGAAGGAGCTCGGTGGAGGCGGATTTATGGAACAGGTTAATATCTCATAGTATACAGTAACGAGCTTTGCAAAGAAAAGTGTATCGCAGATAGGAAAGGACAGCGAGATTGTCTGAAAGGGTTACCGCTACTCCGGAACATAAAGGGCTATGGAAGGAACTTGGATGGGTTTTAGTCAGTGAGAGTCTGACACTCCCTTCCGCTCCATCCAGACCCGGAGAGGTTATTTGTTGATTTCTCATCCTCAAAAAAATTTGGAAACGAAATTAAGTTTCGCCAGAAAAGATGTTTTGAAGGAAAAAGAATAGTGTTCTTAGAAGATCAAAACACATTTAATTCATTATTTGAAAGATGATAATTGCTTGAAAATGGTACTCGCCATAATAAGAACAACTGAAAGTGACGCATGCAACTTGAAGGCAAAAGAATCATGATGTAAATCCTGGAATACAAAATTTAAAAAATAAAGTTTTGAATACAATAAAATTGAAACATCAAATAACTTGTATAGTCGGTTACACTTTTATACGGTGCAACTTTTATAGTTTCTTATTGTATGCACAGGCAATCGTCCATTGTGAATCAGGCTTTATAAACCCCTTTTGTTCTACTTTCAGGCTGGCAGACCCTACTGCTCGGGATGTTATGCTGACAAGTTCGCGGCCCGCTGCAACGGATGTGGCAGCCCCATCACTGACAAGGCCATCATCGCGTTAGACGCTAAGTGGCACCGTGACTGTTTCACTTGCATGGTAAATACATTTTTTATGATCTGTTCATTTATTTACATATTCATCAGATAATTTTGAAACAGACTATATATCTTTTGTTCAAGAACTGAGACGTTCTAGACTGAGAACGGGAAAAAGAATTTATGGCATAATAATATAATACTTTATCACTCCTGTTTTTTATCTATGAATCAGTTCTTTTTATAGTTAGTAGGAAAATTGCAGGTAGTCGCAGTACAATGTTACTCTGTGTCAAGAGCCAAAATCATCCTTCCAAAGCCAAAGTTTGCTGGTTTGACCCACCATACATAAGATGCTAACAAAATATGCTAATTACCTCCTTCCTTACATTCCAGAAATGCAGAAACCCGGTAACAGATGCTACTTTCTCCGTAATGGACAACAAACCTCTTTGCGGAAAATGCGCCTAAATGCACACAATGACAAAACAAACACAAACATATTTATACACCCATCGAGTAGCCAGGATTACGGTACCATAGCTGAGCAAGAGAAGTGCTTCTCAAAGATCGAAGAGAACTTAGAACATCGCAGTTTAAAAAAGGAATAATATTTTTTTATAAAAAATATTTTTGTATTACGAACTTTTTTTACTCTCTTTGAGTATGAATTGGTTGTCAATTGCTTTTGACACTAACAGTTATGTTTATTAATTATTGTTAAGGCATGTGTCTATAAGAACATATTAAATTCAATTTACGATCAATTCGTTAACAAAGTTACGATCTTTGAGAATAATGCTAAAATATAATAATAATTTACTTAGGTTTTACGTTGTTACAAAGATTACAAAATGATACAGCAGTTATATGACAGTATTTTTAAGGAAATAATACATTTTATCCGTAAATAATAAAATATTTTATTAATTAAGGAATGTATGGTAAAGTCATGTATTTATATTTATGCTGAACAACCTTTACACAGTAAAATGTTGTTAGAGCATTTTCAAATAAACGTCACTTTGTATGTCGGTTCGGCCATTTTGTGACAAGCAACGCCATCTAGTGGCGATGTGGGATACTCAGCCATTTTACTTTCATATTTAACTTGAAGTCATATTTTTCTAGTGATTGCCCGTTTCGGGAGGTTTTATTCAATTCTTTTACAAGTAGGTTTTGAAGGATTAAGTGCTGAAAAATATATTCCTTGTAGGTATCTCATCCAATGGCTAAATAAGACATACAGCGCAAATACGATTGCACAAACTAAGCTACTTTAATATAAGTTATAAACACTAATTGAAACTTTGAAAATTGTTGTAAATAATTTTAATTAAATTTAAAAAAAATCGCTGTGATGCTTTTTGGCTTTCGATTGTATTTATTCAATTATATATTTACATAATAAAAAAATAAATAAAATGAGCTAGATTATATTTTATACGCTTTTCCGAAATGGTTATTTTTTCCAATAAATTATTTAATTTTGTTTTTGACGATATTGGTATTTTTATTTACTTCCTGCTTTCTCTGAACCGGTTAACGGTTACATTGAATGCAGTGGGTTATGCATTCATCTATAATTAAATCTTAATATTTGCAAATCAGTTGACTTTTTGCAACTCTCAGGCAGTGAGTCATATTTTTTTACGGCACTCCTACTTTTGTCGACACCATAAAAATATTTTTTTTTTTATTTTTTATTTAGCCTACACTGTCCCACTGCTGAGCAAAGGCTTCCCCCAAATCCTTTCAAAAAATAGTTTAAGATTAGTTTTTTATTATTAGTTACCTGACTCCTTTCTCTCACAAGCTCGCGACTGAGATGTCTAGGAGGTGAGGAAATGCAGTTCTTGGTAGAATTCCTGGGCGAACCGTCGGTTTTACTGCATTCTGCGGAGACCTACGAGAAAATACTAGTTATTCGCATCGTAAAATATAAGCACGCTTAATTTTCGTCGTGTAGGTTAAATTTTGACAGGATTGAACGTCTAGGTACACTAAGGGCTCGGCACAGGCTTAGCGAAGCAAAGCGCAGCGTGGTTATCAAAGCCGAAGATAAGTACCTAAAATATATACCATAATATGGCAAATAAAATAAAATATAAACTTCTATTAGCTCGATAGCGCATCAAAGGGCACAGATGTGAGCGTTTCTAGTTAGGACAGGTTACTTATTTTCGAATTTATTTTAAAGAAGTCATTGCTGACTTTTATTTGGCCGTTATAACTGCGCTGTGCGGCGCTTCGTCAGATGTGCGTCGATGATCCACGGGCTAAGGTAGCGATGATCATTTCGCGGTGTGAAGTTAAAAGGCCTACATCAACACGTACATACTTACAAAAACTCACACCATTTTACCTATGGGAGTACGAGAGACTACTGCTTCTGAGTACTATGCTCCTAACCTTTCTGAAGAATATCACCAGTAAGGTCACTACACACTATGCGTGACGCGCACGCGCGGCCTCCCATACAAATCTTACCTTTTGCTTCTCATTGGGGTCCTCTCGTCCGTCCTGGTCTTCCTCCGCCTTCAAGTCTTTCTTCATGGCGCACTTGATTGTGAGCACTGGCGTCACCTGCACAAAAACAACATTTCATGACATTTGATACATTTGACAAATTGCTTCATCTTGAAATCCGCCATTGATAAGTTACTATAATTTTTTTTTGGTAATTTGGTTGTACTAAACACTTTTTTACTACTGCCACCCGAAACTGGGCATTTGATTTATCGATAACATTGAATAAACTTTTGGTTACCGAGTGAATAAAAATATTTTGAGTTTGGAACAAACAAGCACGAATTCGAATTATGTACGAAAAATAAATAAAACGTGTTGAAACTGCTTAATGGCTAGCTAGATGGGCCTATTCTATAGTATAAAATACAATTCTATGAGGAGCTCGTGGCTAAGTAATAACACTCGCACAGGTCAAGCCATCAGGTTTAGCTACGTCTCTTTTTACGCCCAGATATTATCTTGGTCAGATAATTGAGCCTTGTCAGATTTTACGACAAATAGTCTCGGAAAACGTTCGAGGAGCTCGTGGCTAAGTTATAACAGCCGCATGAATCAATTCATCAGGTTAAGCTGCGCTTGCCGGGGTTGGTCCTTGGATGGGTGACCATCTTTACATATCGAGACTCCTCCGTGCCTCGGAAAGCACGTTAAGCCGTTGGTCCCGGCTGTCATTTGTGGATCTTTGACAGTCGTTACGGGTAGTCAGAAGCCCGAAAGTCTGACAGCCAAGTCTTACCAAGGGGTATTGTATTACCCAGTTACTGACTGGGTTGTGGAGGTCAGATAGGCAGTCGCTCCATGTAAAATACTGGTATTCAGCTGCATCCGGTTAGACTGGAAGCCGACCCTGACATAGTTGGGAAAAGGCTAGGCAGAATGCAGTCTTGGAAAACGTTCTCGGATCAAGATGGCGTTGGAAAAATCAGAATACTTTTATTAAGACAGATTAGTTTAATTAAGAGAGATCACCTGCTGATCTTCAGTCTCTTCGTTTTTGATGAAGCTCAGGGATTCTTTTAATGCGTCGGCTGATTTTGGAATCGGGGGACCATGTTTTGGCCTTGAGGATGAAGGTCCGTCTGAGAGTCTCGAGGACCGCGGTGTGGGCTGGTTCTTTCTATGAGGGAAAGTATTATGATTAATAATAATAACGGCTGTCAAAACACATTTAGAAAAGTTGAGAGTCTCTTAAAAGTCCTCGCCGTCGTCGTAGTATAAGTGTCTGAAATAATTTGTAAAGTATACACCTTATTAAATAAACACGTTATTACTTTGCAAATCAAAATGCCTTCAAATCCTGCCTAATGATTGATGGTAAAACGATGTAATGGCCTACATTTATTTTTAATGGTATTCAATAAATATGATGGTCGCTTTTAGTTTTTGGCCGGAAATTCCAACACATCAACCCAAATGACCGTGAACGATTGCAGTAGGCTTTACGAACATTTTTGAACGTCAGCATTCACAAGAAAATATAGTAGTCTAGTCCCTTCCAAAAGCTAGTTTCGTAACCGGAAGAAAGGGCAAGATACTCTCCATAGTTACTCTTATCTTTCCATTATATTTCAAAAATGTTTAAAGCGCAGGCCACACCGCCAGCTAGCGGGCGGGCGGGCTAGGCGGGTGGGCGAAGCGAACGAAGGAAACTATACAAACTACGCGAAATATTGGCGAGCTAAACTATGGGGTTCACACCGAAAACCGGACAGACGAGCGACGGGCGGAGCGCGCGGAGCGGGCAAAGCGGGCGAAGCGGGGGCGCGGATGGGAGAGCGAGAGGTTAGCGTTCTATCTGTCCATTGTCATTTGCGCGCAGTTGCATTGTGCACGTCATTGTTGTCATTCGAAAGACGAGCGTCGACTAGTCTACTCGAAACGGGGCGAACTAAGCTAGCGAAGCGCGGGCGCGCCAACGAGGTGAACGAGTAGCTTTGCTGGAATCGTCGGATATTTCGTTAGCTTAGCTCGTTAGGTTAGTCGGTAGCTCGCGGTGTGAACCAAAGTATGTAAAGAGATGAAACGATGTTCGCCCGCCTAGCCCGCCCGCCCGCTAGCTGGCGGTGTGGCCTGCGCTTTACACGTACGATATTATACGGTATTTGGATGGTTTATTTACCTCAGTGTAGCGGGGTGGTTTTGCATGTTTAGAGGCCGGGGCGAGCCTTGCACTGGCGTCGTGTTGTGAGCGACGTGTGGCGAGTGAGTCGCGTGCGGTGCAGGCGGCGCGGTCGATGCGGGCGGCACGGGCGGTGCGTGCGGCACGTGTGCTGCGGGCGGTGCGTGCGCTGCGGGCGGCGCGTGCGCGTTATGCGAGCGGCGCGGCGTGGAGCGCTTGCTGGCGCGTGCGGCGCCTCGCGGACTGTCCTCACAGCTGATGTGGCTTGATGCGCACTGCACACAATAACGGATGTAAACAGACGCATAACGAAGCCCAAAGTCACTTGTACTCCCCGTCACAGCAATTTTTTTTTTTGTAATGGACCATGCCTACTCGGGAATCTTCTAGTTACGAAGATACTGGGAGTTTTAGTTAAAAGTTCATAAAATTATTAAGAAATCGAGTACACTACACAAGATTTAAGCTTAAGGAGTGATATTTACCGTGCCAACCGCTTCCACCATGGTTTGTATATCATTCTCGCGCGTAGGTTTTGGCGCGCGGGGGCGGCCCGCATGCGGGTCACGCATCAGTGGACGACGAGACCTGATGGTACCGCACTGTTAATGACACGGTCTTATTGATACCTAATTTTTTGATAGTCAGATGAACTTTCGCCTCGATAATGGGCGAAAGTGTTTCTACAGTTGAGGGAGTATTTTTTTACTGTATAATATTGGAATCGCTCAAATTTAATAAAGGATTTTTTTGACCGTAGGAATAGGAACAGTGGGTTGTTAGCGTGTGATTAAAACATTGTAAAATATCGTACAATAGGTTCAGCGCCTTGCGAATAGTCGCTTACGACAATAACTTCAAGGTGGTTGGGTATTCACACGCAAACATCATGGGAAGGCGAGTTTGGTTGGATTAGACTAAGTAATTTAAACTTAACCAAGTTAGCGTCATCCCGTTCTGTGGTCACCTCAAAGAGGGATAGCTGACAAGGACATGCATAACATTACTAATATAAATCCAAGTTATGCATAGTTTAATTTCAATGAAAATACACATGTTTACAATAAGGAAGGACTTCAATAAGAAATAAGACGCAAAAATTATCAAACAAAACAAGAAACTTGTTCATGATTTCAAGTTCAAGCTGTTTAAGAAACGTACCTTCTTGAGCTCTTGGGCGGTTCGGCGTTCTTGTCAGCTGGTCCTCTCTTCAGGTTGATATTTGTACATGGACCGATGCGCATCTTAGATGAAGTTCTACACGCGGGAGACCAGGAAAGGATGAGCATTCTTACAAATTCTTAGCACTTTATAGGGGATCTTTGTAAGACTAAGACTTTTTTTGCCGCGAGTTGCATTCCAAGATACCTTTTTTTTTTTTTTTTTGATCCGGGTGGAAAATCCTCATGGATGTCCCCCGCCCCGGGGAGGGCGGAGGGGTCTGTCAGACTCTTACTGACTATAAACCACCCCGGGTGTTCCCTCTGTCACCTGCGCGGGGGTCGCGAGAATCAAAAAGAATTTTTCCGCAACCCCCGTGGTGCCGGCCCGCCGCAGCGGGCCTCGTCTCGGCCGAGCGGGAGTGAGGTGTACGACACTCCCCTCGTACCGTCTTGGAGGGGCGCGCGTGGAACACTACGCGCCGCCGCCTCGGGTCCAGATGTTGTTGTGGGGGGCGACGGACTAGCCCCGCGTCCGTCGCCCCTGGACCCATTTAGGGGGGCTGGAAGAGGGCATTGTCTGCCCTCCTCCGACGCCCGGTGCGCCTGCTGCGGGCTGGGTTGAGGGAGGTGATCTCCCGCTCCCGCTCCGCAGCCTCCTTCTGCGAAATGACTTCCTCGCAGAAGGATACCACCGCATCCCAGGCCTGTTCACTGCCGACCATGGCGTTAACGACGGCTGGCAGCGACAGGTCGCTGCCTACTTCTGAGATGAGGGCACGGCGCGGCTCCAGCCATGCGGCACATTCTGCCAGCGTATGCCGTGCCGTGTCCTCCCGACAGTCGACGCAGTGGTGACACCGAGTGTCTGGCTCCCTGGTTATGCGACACAGGAACTTTCCGAAGCAACCATGCCCCGAGAGAACTTGTGTCGCCCGAAAAGTCAGGGAGCCGTGCCTTCTTCCGAGCCACTCATTGAGCACTGGTCGGATCGCCTCGATGGTGTTGAGGCCGGCGGTAGGGCGTGAGAGCCTGTCCCGCCAGTCCGCCACCAGGACCTCGCGGAGCTGTGACCGACGCAGCTCCAGTTGTTGCTGCATCGGTCGTTCGCCCCGCGCCCGCATTTCCTCGCGCCACCTAAACAGTTACGCGAGCACCTTCGCCTCCAGGTCCCAGGGCGGGGATCCGGCCAGTGCACAAGCCGCCTTGTAAGAGATCGTGCGATATCCCCTAATGACTCTGACGGCCATAGCTCTCTGTGGCTTACGCAAGACAGAGATGCTCCCGGCCGTCAGGTCAGCCGCCCAGATCGGTGCCCCAAACAGGGCCATCGATCGCACGATCCCCACGTAGAGCCACCTACAGGCGGCGCTCGGGCCCCCCAGATTGGGAAGCAGCGTTGAGAGCGCCCAGGCCGCGCCCAACAACTTGGACGCAAGCCGCCGGAAGTGGGGGCCAAAGTCCCACCGGCTGTCGAGCACCAATCCTAGGTACTTCATGGTAGGCTCGACAGCGATGCGGACCCCCCCGACCACAATGTGTGATCCCGGCGGCGGCGCCCGTCGGGGACCATGGAACACCATGGCCTCCGACTTGTTGAGGGCCACCTCCAGGCCGAGGCGCCGAATGCGGCTCACAACTTGTGAGACCGCCGCCGTCGCCAGCAACGCTGCTTCCCTGTGCGAGCTCCCCCGGGCCGTGACCAACGTGTCGTCAGCGTAACACGTCAGCTGCACGCCCGGCTGGAGCTCACCCCTCAGCACCCAGTCGTAGCCGATGTTCCACAGGAGCGGTCCGACTACCGATCCCTGCGGAACACCGCACGACATGGGGTGCTGGTTACCGCCATCACGTCCCACGTAGGTGACACACCTCTCCAACAAATAAGCCCCAACGATGCGACGGAGGTAGAGAGGCACTCGATGATAAAGCAGTGCCTCTCTGATACAACTCCAGGGCAGGGTGTTGAAGGCGTTGGAGATGTCTAACGACACCGCCATCACCACCCCACCCCGGGACACCGTTTCCTCCGCCAGGACTCTCACCCGCGAGATCGCGTGAATGGTGGAGCGCCCTTGCCTAAAACCAAATTGGCACTCGTCTAGGTCCGGCCCTTCTTCGCACAAGTGGCTGACGAGGCGGGCTGCGATGATACGCTCAAACATCTTGCCCACCTCGTCGAGCAGCACTATGGGCCGGTACGCGGACGGTGAGTCCGCAGGGCGCCCCGCCTTCCTGAGCAGGACTAGCCGGCCGGTCTTCCACAATGTTGGAAACCGGCCCTGCTCAAGACACGCGGTGAAGAGTCCTCTCACCTGGGGCTCTAGCTCCATCAGAGCGAGGGCCAGCGCGATGCCGTGGATGCCGTCAGGCCCCGGAGCCACATTCTTGGCCCGGAGCCGCATCACGGCTACCCTCATCTCTGCCTGTGTCACCTCTGGGACGTCGATGGCGTGTTCCTCCTCCGGAGGCTCTGCGGCTGTGGGCATAGCCATCGGCGGCGGAGTGTGCTCCGCTCTCGCCGGGAAGAGGGCTGCAACCACCTCCTCCAGCAGCTCGGGTTGGAGGCTCTCGGTGAGTGGGGGCGCGGCGGCTCTCATTTTCCCTCGAACCGCACGATAGGGGCGCCCCCACGGATCTCCGTCGAGAGTCTCCAGCATCTCCCCCCTGGCTCGCGATCTCGCATCGATTCCAAGATACCTACCTTAACCTATTATGACGTTTCCACCTTCTTTCTATTTTTTTTATAAAGCATTTTTATCAAAAATCAACAATATTGATGTCCAAGGATATTATTATTATTATTATTATTATAATTGTGACCTACGAAAAAAGTGATGACTGTATGGTATTAAAGATATCTCTATTCTTAATTTACTGCTTACCCCATTTGGTCTTTGGAGCTAGTATTCGACTTCGCATATAGGTTTAGTCGCACGGTATCCATGGAATACATGGATAGTTGGGAATCGGTACCTGTAATAAACATATTATTATAGCTATCGTCGTCGTCGTAATTGCTTCATTACTGTTAACAAAACCTACCAATCAATTGAAACTTTATTAAGGTTGAAACTTCAATCAATCAATTGAAACTTTATTAAGGTTGAAACTTCAACCTTAATAAAGTTTCAATTGATTGGTAGGTTAATAGTTATCAACCGTCACATTGATCTTAAAGCAATAATGACGCTTTAGGACGGCAAGTGACATTTAATCTTAGCGTGTTATAGCAATTACGACGTCAACTATAATAGATTAATTTTGGCAGCTGTCACAATTAGACGAATCAGTAAGCTCTCGCGTCACAACACTCCTACCGCACCGCACAGCTACCTCCCAAACGGTCCTCCAGTCTAACTAAAGTGGTAGTAACAAAGAAATGAAACTCGCAACCAGTGCGTGTGTATGGCTAAGTGTAAGAAAATGGCCGAAGGAAAAATAGTACCGTCGTACGTAGAGGCAGAGAAGAATGTATTTAAGGAGTAAGACTCGAGCCAAGTACGGTTTTGTAGTTTCCACCTACCTTTACATGAGTAAGGTATTAGATTGACCTGTCACTTACCACTTCTAATGGGATTTCTATTATTCCAGGGTCTCCTCTTTACTTTTATTTCTTTCTTTATTTTCTTTGAACTGACGCTGTGCTACGGAAAACAAAAAGTATTTTACTTAATTATCTGCGAGATTTACTTGCAAATGTTACAAGCGCGATGTAGGATTATGTGTCGTCGGCGGCAGTGGCTGCATCTATAACTTTTGGTTCTGTAACTGACTACTTTGGAAACATCCTTGTTCTTTCTTCATTTAAGAAAACGCGATCAAATCAGATACAATGTTCGAGCGATTAGGCCGTGTTCACACTATATCTATAAATGACATTTACAATTTCGCGAGCTATATTGCAGGAATCACCATCACCTTATTTAATGCTTCTCAATTGAATTTTAGAAATTCTCAATTCAGTATCTCACCCCCTGCTCACGGTTTCGTTCACGAGAAGGTTGTAAAACACCACCAAGTCGAATAAAAGCCACATTTTTATAAAACTTACGGAAGATTTCATAAAAATATGGCGAAGTTATAAAACGTATGTAGCTTAAGGTATACGGCAAAAATATACAGAGTTGGGTGATGCTAGAGCAAGCGACGTACAGTACTCCCAAATTAATAATGCACATACAGATCTTCGCTAATTGTCGTATTCCCGGAAACACCCGAATCATTGAATCGTTCGAGTCCCTTGCATTTTGCACCTTGTTCGAAAGAAATAGGAGTCAATATCATGTGTACACAATCGAAAACAATTCGGGCGGTCGGCGGTCAGTCAAAGGTCCGTCAGTCGTCTAGTTATATTGGTGGTGACTGCACGTGTTCTCTTTGTCTGGAATTATATAGAGCTGCTATTACACACCCTTCTTGGTTTTGTTTTCAAAGGTGAATTTAATTTCAACTTTAATTATCTTATTCAAATTTAAATAGTTAATTTTGTAAAATATATAAATATACTAACATTTTTCACGTTTTTTCAATATTAAAAAAATAAAAATACCTACGTAAAATACATATTAAGTACTAGAAAAAACATATTAAAAATCAAATTTAGGCTTATACGAATTATAGCTCGCTATTTACTTACATGGAATTATTGAATCAAATTTCGTTACTGATAAATCAATATTTATCTCTTTTAGGACAAAACACATAATCTCACTAAATTATGCATGAAGAAAATGCACTTAACCACTCTATATACATATCGTCTTCCGACGCTCGGGAAATACGACCGTTGCCGAACAGTGGCGAAGATTTCTATGCGCATTATCACTTTTGGAGACCTGTACAGTTGGTCAGGGGCTTTGTCCGAAAGGGTTACCGTTGTCGCGGAACCCAAAGGGCTACGGAAATAACCTGAATCGGTTTTAGTCAGTATTAGTAACACTATCTTCCGCTCCGTCAAGAGCGGGAGAAGTCATTTAATGATTTCCAATCCTTAAAAAAAAGAAGTACCTTTAGTCGTCTGTGAGAAGCATTTCGTCCTGAGGTTGAGACCCGCAGCCTTCAGTTGTCTTCAGTTATTTTTTTAAAAGTAAAAAAGTCCAGTGTTCATTTCGGTACGATTTTTATAATGTACAGATTATTATAGAAGTACTTACCGTAGAATCGAATCTGTTCAAAAACTCTTCGCATCTGATTGCATACTCATTGACGAATTCGTCCACTTTGTCGCACGTTGCTAACAAGTCCTGGCAACAACGAAAATAAGAGTTATTTTGATTAGAACTGGAAAAAAATATTAACCTGTGTCGTAATGACCGGATCTCAAAGATAGAAATGACAATCCATGTATTGATATTTGGCAAGTTTCACTCTGAAAATGTATTGAAATGAAATGTAAAATTGGATCTTAGGTTGATAAATCCATTAATTTGTGTATTTCTCCATTGCCGCTTAAATTATTAATTAAGACCTAGGACTAATAGTCCCACGAGTCACGGGTTCTTTGAGTTTTTTTGCTTACAACATTGATTATGGTGGATATATGAGGGCAGTGTGGGTCACAAGTACTTGTAAGGAACTTAACAAAATAAAAATGGTCAACAAATCGAGGTATTCACTCACGTCCTTGTAGAGGTCGAGGCTAGCGGCGAAGTCCTTGGGCGTTGGCACGTTCAGGCACATGTGCGTGGAGTCGCGCACGGCGGCCAGCAGCGAGCCCAGCGCGCCCGCGCTCTCGCGCACGCAGCACGTCTGGGTGAAAGACTTGTGGAACACCTGAGGGGCACAGCAGTGGTATTAGGCTGACGTATTACTAAGGTGACGTGTAGAAACATTAACCTATTTCTTTTATTTTAAACGGTTCTTCACCGTTCAATTCTTTTCTTGACCAATCTGACCGTATCTACCGCATGAGAAAATGTCCCCCTAACACGGTAGTGTTACCCAATAACTGGGTTGTGGAGGTCAGAGAGGGAGTCGCTTCATAAATATAAAACACTGCTATTCAGTTGCATCCGTTTAGACTAGAGGCCGACCCAAACATAGTTGAGAAAAGGCTAGGCAGATGATGGATAAGTCGGGATCTTTCACTCAAAGTGTAACGTCTAAACATAAAATGATTCAAAGTGAAAAATTAATTCACTAGTTAAACGATCCAAAATTAAAATGAAAGTAGGTAGCGGATGAACGTTTATTCCTATGTAAATTTTTCGTGCCCATAGAATAAAATAAAAATTATCCGTCACTCGCATGATCACGTGAATCATTCACTCGAGAGAAACGTCTGGTATAGGCTTTAAAATGTCAGTTTACGAATAGCTTTTGGTAGAAAGCATAGGAAAGTAACACAAACCATAAAAGACTGCAGTAGGTTCTGATGCAGCGACACGATCCTGGACATTTGCGACTGGAACTGCGTGTGCTTCGCGAACGGCAGAGAGTGGCTGCTGTTGCGTTTTATGTCGTGGATCTAGCAATGAAATGGTAAATTCAAACTCAAATTTTAAACTATTACTAACTAACATTTATTTCAAATAAATCAATTACAGGCACTTTTGACTTGTCAAGGGGTCGGTCAGTCAGAAAGATGAAGCTTGTTTCCCATTCCAAAACACTCCATGGACACTCTTTTAAATCACAATATGTTTACAAAAGCGTCCATTATTACAAGTCTTATAAAACAATTCAAAATTAAGTTTAATTTTTCAAAGAGCCGTTGTAGCAAGAATTGACCAGTCCCATACTGACGGCACCCGTTCATGAACATGACGCATGGATTAGCACCATTCAGCTCAACCATTTTGATGGCATGGTAAACATAGGCCCTTCCATAGAATTATTAGGCTCATCTAGTCTAATTACTCTAAGGGCCATTTATTATTCTTCTCTTTTAACACGTTGAGCGCCAACGCGGTCACCGGTGAGCCGCGAACAATAGTTTTTCTATTGTGTCTGCTGCGTGGCAGTCAATGACTTGATGATAGTTAAGCCAATCAGCAAGATTACGACCGCCACAAATGTCAGTAGGATACAGTGTTACTTTGCATCCAGCCAGAACTCCTTACAGACATATAGATAGAAACCAAATAGTACCCAGCCAGCAATCTAAACGATAAGTGAATTTTATGGTATAGTTGCTTTTAAAGATGGCTTCCCTTTTTGAAACCAATTAACTGAAATAATGCACACGCTTGACTTACATGGTCATATATATACATGATCTCTGATGACTCTTTTATTTTCAAAATAAAAGAGTATAATTGTAATATAAAGTTAGTATTTATAGTTTAATTGTAAGTTAAAGTATCCTTACCTGCCTCTGCAGCTGATACATGTAGATCCTGTTGAACCTGTTGCAGAACTCTGCTGATCTCTTGACCATACGCGTGATGTCTTCCGCTTCAGACGACAGTAGTATGTCACGACGGTCTAAAGACGTCCTGTTAGAGATAACAGTCTATGTATATTATCATCCAAATTTCTGACCCAAGCCTTCAAGGACTGCGGTTGATTAGGTTAAAGTTATCGCTTGTATTTTTTCAATGTTCCCGCGATGTTTGAAGACTAAAGTCTTCAAGCAGTGCGTCCTGTCTGTTATGACATACGGCGGCGAAACGTGGACACTGACAGTTGGCTGATTTTTATCTTGATTTGAACTGATTTTATTATTTATTGGTAAAATGCTTCGTTATCAAGCATCATTCTTCTACCCTCATTTCAATTTAGTAAGAGTCGGTGCAACATCTCCTTTTCTCTATTAGTCGTCATCTCGGTAGTCACTCCCTTTCTAGCTATTAACTTTCACATAATCGAAGCATCATTTCTTTGTTCTTTCTCTATGTGTACAGCCATCCACATTCTATTAAAAACTTGTAAAATACTTGTTAGATTTAATTTACTGAGAATAACCGTTGTAAAACTTGGTTGATGCTTAGACAGTATGATAAGTTGAACGGAAACTAAGTGTTTAGGGAACATGAGTTGATAATTAAGCACTTACATAAGATCTAAAAGCTCTTCGTTGATCTTCGCTCTCAGTTCCTTCACCCGAGCGCAGTAGATACTGCTCTCTATCACACTCGCTACGTTCTCAGACGATTTACCTGAAATGTAGGTAATTGTAACACCAACTCGATAATTTAAATACGTCTTAATTTGACAATCGTACAAACTTATTACGGGCAAACGTGGCGTTGTCTTTTCTATTCTATCTATACTAATTATTATAATTATAAAGAGGAAAGATTTGATTTTTTGTTTGAAATGAATAGACTCCCGAAACTACTGGACCGATTTAAAAAATTCTTTCACCGTTGGAAGGTTAGTTTTCTAGGAGTAACATAGGCATAGGCTTTTTATCCGGGGTAAAATAACGGGTCCCACGGGAAAGACCACGGGAGCGAAGCCGCGGGCAAAGTGCTAGTATTTACAAATTACGTTTGTAATGATCAAAAACGTCGTGGTCGGCACAAATAACTTCTATATCTGTATCATAATCAGTATATATAATGTTCCCACGGCTGGGACACAGGACTCCTCTCTAAGAGAGGGAGTGGGCCGCAACCAACCACGCGGGCCCAGTGCGGGTTGGTAGATGTCACATGTCTTGGAGATGCCGGTACCCTCACGATGTTTTCCTTCACCGTTTTGAGAGCAGGGGCGATGAAATAATTTACACAAAGTAAAACGCCTGTCTGGGTTCAAACCTACGACATACAACGCGGCGTAACCACTGGGCCACCAATGCATAATGGGGTATTTGAAAGGGTAGTCAATAACGTTACTTTTTATGAACTGTCAAAACGCGGCATTTGTACGTGATTTGTATGAAATATAACATTTTGACGTCACAGATTTTTAGAGTCAAATGGAATACTTATTAGCATTAAATGCAATTTAACAATTATATCGTCGCATTATATTTAATTTCTGCACGGTGATGGAAGTTTTATGACGAGCGGGCTTTTTTTCCATGTGATTTCATATTTTAGTTTTGACCGATTCAAATACTCAATTAGGTATACGTAGTATAAAAAAGACCCTTTTCGCCGCGTCAGTCTGTGTAACCGCTTAGTTTTTCTAAACTACAAAAGGGATTTTTATGCGGTTTTCATCATAATTTAGAATACGTTAATCAGCACAGGGCTCTTGATATATTGCCATGTCACCACATCAGTAGGTTACACCCGCAGGGGCAGGTCGCTAGTTTAATTTATGATTTAAAGTAAATATCGAAGTCTCACTTACACAGAAGCTTTATATTCATTCGGCTGATAAAGATGTAACTTACTTGAAGATTTCTGAAGGTCGATTTCTCTATCAGGCGATTGGTCAGCCGAGGCTCTCTCAGATTCTGGTGGTCTCTCTCGCACGGTGTCTGGGCTACTGGAGTCATTCAGGTTCTCGTCTTCGGCTCCTAAGAAAGAAAACTTCAATAAAATGAGATCAATTCAATTAAGGACTTGATCCAGAAAGCAGTACTCCTGAGTCAAATATTTAAAAATGTTAATGTTTTATACATAATATTATAAAGGAAATAATATATTTAATAAATGACGAAAACAAATGATCTAGATAATTAAATGAATTCTTCTCTAAATGTAGATCTATTTGCGACTAATTTAACTCATTCATGGCTCATTTTAACGTAATAATATAAAGTTTTTAAAAGCCTAAGAAAGTAAGATTAACTGATAGGTCAGTTATATCTCCAGATGCAGTTAGAACACTTTGTAATTTATTCTCAAAGTTCCACCAGGCTACCAGAACGCATTGGGTTACCTGACTGGTCATCATCAAATATGTTGAACATGTCGCAGTCATCCCTGTCCATGTCATCTGCGAAGGTGACCACACACGTATGCTGTCCATCCTCTCCGGAAGAATTGTCGCCGGTGCCGTGTTGAGACTGCTCCTTTGTACCATGAATGGTAATGGAACGAAGAAAACACGTTTTAGGTAGATGGTAGGAGAAGATCTATATTTATTACTAGCTTCTGCCCGCGGCTTCGCCCGCGTGGATAACGGAAATTGCATGTTATTATATATATAAAACTTCCTCTTGAATTACTATATCTATTAAAAAAAAACTGCATCAAATCCGTTGTGTAGTTTTAAAGATCTAAGCATACATACAGACATTAGGACAGCGGAATCGACTTTGCTATAAACTATGTAGGGATGTATTATTGTACTCTTAGGGTTCCGTTTCCGAAGAGAAAAGAGTACCAACGAGATCTTATTACTTAACCCCTTCAAGCACATTTAGTAGTCATTTTCAATAATTATGACTTTTTAGGTATTTGTTTTTTATATTAGGCGCCTTGTTGTACGCGTGTTTCTTGATAAAAATAAAGAATACAGTTAAAAGAGTGTTATATGTAACTACGTCCCCGTAGAGCTAAAGCACTCCTCCAGTGCTCATAGTTGAGGCCTTCCTCTAGTCTTCACAGTACCTACCTTTCGTACCGTCGCTCTAGCTTCCTCTTCAGAATTCTCCTGAGTAACTTTCGGCTGTTCGGTTTCCATAATTTCTTTCAGACAGGATTCTGGCAACGGATCCAAAAACTGGTACGGGTCATCTGATGAAGAATATGAGATCTTTGAGTGGGCTAACAAGAGCGCTATATGTGACTACTAAAGGTTTAATACGCATCAGCGGCTCCCCCTTGTGCATGTTCCGGCTGTTATGTTTACCCCTTTAACTATTGTGTTGTGGATTGGGAATGGATAAGAATTCATACCATTACAAATGCCCTTGACGGCGTCTTGTTCTTTCACAAAGTTGTCCCATATCATTTGTTCCCGCTGTTTCATGCGCTCCCTACGTGTGCTTCGCCACGCCCTCTGGAGCTCACCGCCTTCAATGTACTGCAAGTTGTGTGTTTGTTAATAGATGGCGCTAAACTAAATACATCGAGGTTAAGAGCAGGACAATTCCACAATAAAAAATATTGAGCCTAAATAAATCAAAGGAGTTAACGAGATCTAGGTAACTGGAGGAGAGGTAGAAACAGGTTTCATAGTAATATTTATTATTTCTATCACAGATGGCGCTAAGGCTAACACACACTACAAGCAGCAATCCAAATCTGATTCTCAAGGGAGCTGTTAACTTCGTTACCTGCTTACACAACTGGAATAGCTTATTGCACACTTAGAAACAACTGTTTTATAAAACAGAAATAAAAATAAGTTTAAATAAAAATATTTTTTTACGAACCTGCAAATCAGTTTTGACTTCGGACATAAAAGAAAATCCTCTTACACAAGTATCCATTATCAGTTCACCTTTATATAAAATTCACACTAAACAAGAGTATAAGCACAAAAATACGATATAATTGCCGGAAAAATCCTAAATATCTATTACACTATTCGCCATTACGAATATTATCGTGTAAACATTTGAATTTGACAAATCAAATTGATTGAAGGCAGTGTGTCACCCGCACGCGTCAGATTTTTCAATCTAATTCAACGATAATATTTTTGAACTTGGTAAACTCTTTTTTGTACACGAAAATGTTTCCTTGCGTATTTTAGTTTAAACTAAAGTATTTGAATAATTTATACGTTAGGAATGCTAGTTAATAATTAATTACAACCAATTTCAAAAGTTATTTCATTGCGTGAGAATACTTTACGCGCCATGATGTTATGCGTCTGTTGCTAGGCAACGCTTTGTTGTTTAACGTCAACAAAAAAAAAAAACTAAACGCGAAACTATACACAGATCGATAGTTTTTATTTATTACATATTGTTATTATATAAAAACGAATGCAGTTTATTTTTATGAATTATTTTAATAGTGTCGTAGTTACAATAAAAAGTATATTTAGTGTTTTATTTTGAATGGAACAGTCGCGTGGATTTTATAGGTTTTACGGTGTTGGTAGGAGCGGCGAAGTGAATAGTTTGAACTTTGCAATAGTTTGAAGTGTGTGGGCGGTGAGCAGGGCTGTCGGGCCGTGTCCGGCATGTTATTAAGTGCTCTTCGGCCGTCAGATAAGATGGGGGCGCCTCCACTGCCGGTGCCACAACCGGAGTCACGGCATTTTCCACAATGGAGCAGAACTGCTATTTTGACCTTGGCTTGTGTTTCTGAGGCTGAAGATGATGTTATAAATGAGGTTGGTTCTTCTTATATTAGTGTCGATTGACCTTCCTACTACTCAGATTTTATCCAACCAGTAACTATAAAAGTAACCAGTAACTATTATTTTTATAAGTAAGTTGGTAGGCCTGTGATCACCTCGTTCAAATCCTAGAAAGTACAGGATTAGAAGAAAAGAAGGTGTGGCATGTTGTCTGCTCTTTGTGCATCTTGTGCTCTGTTGAAAGACCATCACACTGACAATAAGGGTGATTATAAAGTGTTTCGTAATTCCCTCGTCTTTTCGAATAACAACACACGATAAAAGAACATCATGGAACTGCCTACATGGCACTGATGCTGGAGGGTAGTCTGCATCTAAGGAGGTTTGACATCACCGACTTTAAACGTGGATGCAATTTATTCAAAAAGTGATTCATGGAACGTCCTGCAAACGAATGATACAGACAGTTAAGTGAAAAACAAGGCTAAAGAAGATTCTACTATCAGATTAATAACGAACAAGGAATTTAATATTATGTCGCTAGTACCTATTGGGTACCTATGGCTTTGTTCCTTCATCGAAGTCAATCATATTCAGCTTTCTTAATGTTGGTCATCTAAGCCGCTACTTTACATGAGGTCTGTAGGTATTTGTGGCAGGCGCTTCCAGGTTTAGTCTCGAGATGTTTCTTGTCTTCATCTTCGTGGAGATCCTAACCTAACGTATTTAAGAACTTACCTACCTATTTCTCAATATTTGTACCGAAATCTACGCAGTTACTTAGCTAGATTAATATTTTGGAAATTCTGAAAAACGCTCGTTTAAACAGAGCTTTGATCTTAGATCCACGAATAGCTATAACGATGGGGTTTAGAGGTCGCTCAAATGCGCAATTACTTACGATTCAGTGAACGTGGATGCCCATAATAGGCTGAAACCCATTCTTTGTAATGAGATGTAGCATTTTTCCATCTACGTAACTAATTGTATTATACCGCCTGGTTACCAGTTACGTTTGTATGAATAAGTTATCAAGATTTTATCGCCTGAAAAATGTTCTTATTAAATATACGAGAAGATATTGTAACGGTGTTGCTCTGATATAAAACGAAAAAGAAAGGCTTCAGAAATGTTACACAGCGTGTGCTGGCCTCAAGTCGTTAATATCGTGGTACTCCAAATGCTTATAGGTCCCTTGAGAGGGATAACGAAAAGATGATATCGGAAGGCAAACCTATTCATATTCTATGCGAAAAGACTTCGATAATATTCACCTTAACGGCAAGAAAAGTCTGTTTCAGATATTTTTTTTTGGTAAGCTGACTAAAGTGTTTAAGTCGGATAATAATTTAACAAAAACGTGCAACTTTGTAATTGAATAAAATTCAGCAACAGACAGCTCGTAGCTAATCTTTATTATATATATAATTCTTCTGTGCGTGTGTATGTCACTGAACTCCTCCTAAACGGCTGGACCGATTTTAATGAAATTTGTTGTGTGTGTTACAGTGGCTTTGAGGATGGTTTAGATTAAAAAAAAAAAAAACCACGAGCTCCTCTAGCTCATCTCATAGCATAGTTCGGAAAACTTCTGCTTCATTGTCCATGTTTGAGAGCCATAGGTAGGTACAGTCAACAGCAAAAGTAGATGATCAAAATCAGAAACTCAATACTAGTGAACGGAGTTCGCGTCAGAACTGTGTGGCGTCGGAGTTATTCAAAAGTATATGATTGTAAATTATACCAAACATTTAGTACTAGTACAGCTGTCATATATTCGTGATCAGTTATAACTCCAAAAGTTATAAACACAATACGCATCAGAACTAAGAAGTAAAAAAGAATTTCAAAACTAGTAAACAGTCCACGATTGTTACTTGGAAAGCAATAAAGATATTGAGTATTGAGTACAGTTGAAATCAAAAATTAAATGATGAAACTGAAGCCACGTAATCATGAAGCAAATAATTCTTATTTTTAATTATCCCAGTAATTTTGTTTGTTATGTTTTACGGAAAAGCTGAATTTAATAAAGATTTGCATATTTAATAATATAATATGCCAAATCTCATCCAATTGAACCCCGAAAAAAGCATATGTTCATTAAAAGTCATATAATTTAAAAACTTTACTACCTATATTAATCTGTTTTTTTTGTAACTTCTGTCAAATGTTCAAAAGTAGCTGATGTGATACAAAACGATAATTCAATAATTATTATTATTATCTTTGTATGTTCGCGAATTTATGTCAATGTTCAAAAGTAGCTATACAGTAGCGGCTACAGTATATTAAAAACGGAAGGTAGATTGATATTTTTATCTCTTGTCGAGTCTATTGACACTGCTTGCAATGTTCTAAAGTAGCTGATGCGATACAAAATCATAACTGTAGCCGACTGGGCAAAAGCAATTATTGAGTTATGATTTTGTATCGCATCAGGTACTATAGAACATTGCAAGCATAACTGTAGCCGACTGGGCAAAAGCAATTATTGAGTTATGATTTTGTATCGCATCAGCTACTTTAGAACATTGCAAGCAGTGTCAATAGACTCGACTAGATATAAAAATATCAATCTACCTTCCGTTTTTAATATACTGTAGCCGCTACTGTATAGCTACTTTTGAACATTGACATAAATTCGCGAACATACAAAGATAATAATATTTATTGACTTATCGTTTTGTATCACATCAGCTACTTTTGAACATTTGACAGAAGTTACAAAAAAAAACAATTAATATAGTAAAGTTTTTAAATTATATATGATTTTTAATGAACATAATGCTTTTTTTGGGTTTCAATTGGATGAAATTTGGCATATATTATTAAATATGCAAATCTTTATCAAATTCAGCTTTTCCGTAAAACATAAACAAAATTACTGGGATAATTAAAAATAAGAATTATTTGCCTCATGATTACGTGGCCTCAGTTTCATCATTTAATTTTTGATTTCAACTGTACTCAATACTCAATATCTTTATTGCTTTCCAAGTAACAATCGTGGACTGTTCACTAGTTTTGAAAATTTTTTTTACTTCGTAGTTCTGATGCGAAATGTGTTTATAACTTTTGGAATTATAACTGATCACGAATATATGACAGCGGTACTAGTACTAAATGTTTGGTATAATTTACAATCATATACTTTTGAATCACTCCGACGCCACACAGTTCTGACGCGAACTCCGTTCACTAGTATTGGGTTTCTGATTTTGATCATCTACTTTTGCTGTTGACTGTACGTGAAGGTGGGTAGAATTACGACGAGATGATGATGGACGACGACGACGACGACGACGATGGTGACGATGACGGTTTGACGATGAGACTTCTCTTTCTTAGGCATTATGTTCGAGCGAGTGAAAGAGAAAGATAAAACAAAATTTTATTCTTTTACATGAATTTTATTTCAATACACTTTACTTACACTACGTTACTTCAATATTAATTGTAGGTACCTATCACTTTCTGTACTTAACTTATGTAACATATTATTATTATCATAATATCTTACCTAATAAAGATCACATTGCATTCCATCTCAAAATAAATGGTCAAATTCAACCTAAGCATGAAACAACAATCTGAAATATGACCACATTCTAAAAGTCAAAAACCTGCGAGTCACTCTCGCACACGAATATTTCCGTGCCACCATACAATAATTAAACGACATTAAAAAAAACTTTTGTTCAAAAATAAATGTTTTTGTATGGTGACCACCCTATTTTTAACTTCATTTGATTTTTGTAGAAACGATAACGGCAGTAGAAACACACAATCTGTAACAACTGTCTACGTGTTAATGATTCATGAGATACAACCCGCTGACAAACAGACAAACAGAAGGACAATGAACAGCGGAGGATTAGTAATAGGATTCTATGTTTGTCTCCCTTCTAGCACGGAACCGTAAAAAATGGTACAGGTTCACAAAAATAATATTTTAAGTTTATTATTTTATGCATCGGTAGATCCCAAAAATTTGTGTTGTATGTATGACTTAAACTATTTTTACATGTCCACTACGTCCTCACTGTTACAGTCACCTATGGCCGCTGGGCAGTACTGTGAGTCGCAGTAATCTTCCAATTCTGCTATACAATGTTCACTTTAGGAGTCTCAATCTGGGTGTAGGAGGGAGTGGGCCTCCGCTTGAACGTGATGTAAGTGTACAACAGGCTGGCCAGAACACTGATGTTGAGCCCCACAAAATTCAGCAAAGAGAACACATAGTCACCACCAATCACCATTCCTAAATATGTCACCAGGATATTCTTCAAGCACCCGATGATAGTGGTAGTAAGTGCACTGTTGTATTGAGTGCAAAGCATTACACTGTAGGTCAGAATAAATCCCATCACACATGACATTAGGAACTGTGCAAGGAACAATGAGTCATTCCAATTGTTATACTCAGCGGAGCTTTGTAAATCCCCTGTGCTCCACGTAATCAACGTGGCTGGGATAATCATAAACAATGCATTATAGTACATCAGACCATATTTACCAAGATCTTTCGCATCCAGTTTCTTTTTTGTGTAGACTCCATTACATGCTGTGAAGACATCACTGAGCAGTATTAGGGTGTACCCGGACAACGAAAATGTGGCGTCGTCTGCGGCAGCGAGCAGAGCACCGCCGACCATAGCGTAAACGCTGGTTTGAACTGCCCAGGAGGATCGCACTCCCAGGACGAACTTCTCGCTGACCATCGTCATGAGTATACTGAAGCGCCGCAGTGCTGTGAACATCGGTAGGCTGAGCTCTTTAGTTCCACCGAGCCCTGTTGCCATGTTGCCCAAGTAGATGAGTGGTAGCGGCCATATGCGCCTGAGGATGTCTGTTGATAGTGGCGGGAACTGCAGCGCCCTAAAGAAGCGGCCGGCCCACAGCACAGCGATCGTCGCCACCATCTGCCCCAGGCCGAGAACTTGGTACGACGGGAAGGCGTACGTCGTCAACACAGTCTTGTTCACTACGGTGATCATGAACGAAGCCAGGGCGTAGAACGATGCGCTCAAGATCTTCTTTAGCACCTCTGGTCGCTCCTGCACGCTAAGAGCCGACATCATGCCACCACGTACAATATTACCTATAACTATGCTAATGATGAATTAAAGTAACATGATCGAATTATAAACGTTGATGTGTAAAGAGTATATTGTATGACTACATCTACAATAACTTTTTTTATCCTAAAAGAAGAGAGCTAAAAGAAGAGACCTAAAAGAGCAGGGGTGATGAAAAAATTTACACAAACTAAAGCGCCTGTCTGGGTTCGAATCTACGACTTACAACTCGGTAAGTGGCGGCCGTTACCACTGGGCCACCCCTACTGCATAATTAGGTATCTGTATACGTAGTATAAAAAAGACCCTTTTCGCCGCGTCAGTCTGTGTAACCGCTTAGTTTTTCTAAACTACAAAAGGGATTTTTATGCGGTTTTCATCATCATTTAGAACACGTTAATCAGCACAGGACAGATTGGATATTTTGCCATCTCACCACATCAGTAGGTTACACCCGTGCAAAGCAGGGGCCGGTCGCTAATTAATTTATGATTGAAAGTAAATATCGACGTCACACTTCAAATTAAAACAACACACACACAGCTGATAAAGATGTAACTTACTTGAAGATTTCTGAAGGTCGATTTCTCTATCAGGCGATTGGTCAGCCGAGGCTCTCTCAGATTCTGGTGGTCTCTCTCGCACGGTGTCTGGGCTACTGGAGTCATTCAGGTTCTCGTCTTCGGCTCCTAAGAAGGGAAACTTCATAAAACGAGATCAATTCCATCAAGGACTTGATCTAGAAAACAGTACTCCTGAGTCAAATATTTAAAAATGTGAATGTTTTATACCATAATATAGTACAGGAAATAATATATTTAATAAATGACGAAAACAAATAATCTAGATAATTAAATTAAATTCTTCTCTAAATGTCTAAATAAGATAAATGATGATAATGTCCTCCACTATCGGGCTGTCCGGTGACCGGTGTCCGATCTACGTTGCTGAATATCTTCCCGCCAGCTCTCGGAAGCTCTTCTTTGCGGCGAGGGAATTTTCAAAACGAATGGAGTACAAATTTTGCTGGACTTCGAACGGAAACATCTTTCTACGTAAGGAGGAAGGAGCCAAACACCACCTTATTAAATCTGAACATTCCCTAACTGAACTACAAGCTCAAGCAAGTCAATGACTATCTCTCAACATAACAGTATTTGCCATTGTATGTATCTCTTTACTTCTTAGCCACTATACCTTTACAGAAAATTTACAACACTTATGTACATTTTTAACCAACTCTCAATCACATATCCAACACAACAACTTATACACAACTACCACACAGACATTACACAACAATAATACTAAAACTACCAAAACACTGATAAAACACAACAATACATTAAAAATACCTATCACTCAACGGTCTGAGTTTTCTGTATGTATTCAATGTAACGATGTAATCTGCTTCTATTCACACAACCGGAATGGCTGCACAGTAATCTATATGACCGACCTATATATCAAAACCTATACTCAAATCAATACCGAACCCCTATACACATTTTGTTGCCTTGTATTTAATAAATGGCTGCTTTAAATAACATATCTATCGACTCAGATCACATTGAGATATCTACGACATACACATGTCAACCAGACCATTGCAAAGATTATGTACAAACGTCAAACGCACTTACTGTTTTACACCTAAATATTAGAAGTATCACTAAAAATTTTGACGAACTCAGATGTCTCCTAGTCACAATGAACATAACATGCGACGTAATTGTGTTATCTGAATGCTGGCTTCAAAAAGCAGGAAACATCCCTATTTTGGATGGATACTCATCACACCAAACGCAAAGTTTAATTAACCAAAACGATGGCTTAGTCATATATATTAGGAATAATCTACGTCACACTACAACTGAACCGATTTTCCCTGACGCCAGTTGCCTAACCTGCTCCATAGAAAACAACCTAACTATCATTGCCATATATAGACCACCATCACAAAGAAACATTGACTCATTCTTAGACCATCTAAATAACGTTATTCTAGACCATAAAAATCACAATCACACCTCAATTATTGGAGATGTAAACATCAACATCAGGCCTGATAATAATGACCCACGCTCTCTGCAGTACCTCAACATGACTGCCTCTCACGGATTTCTACCGGCCTACCTTCTTCCGACTCGCCTGCATAACTGTATAGATCATATTCTGTTAAAAACCAGCAACAAAGCGACTACTTTAATATTAAAAACATCAATCACAGACCACTCTGCAGTCTTGCTAAATCTGGAAAACAACAAATCCAAACCTATTAAAGATAAAGTTCTTTCATCTTTCCTTAATTTTTCAAGCGCTATCTCTGATATCGAAAACTGTAACTTCTCTATTTTAGATAAAATAAATGAGCCCAACCAAGCCACCAATGAGTTACTAAACATAATCTCCCCCATATTAATTAAACATACTATTTATAGAACTATCCCATGCAAACAAAGAATTATAAAGCCTTGGATAACTACAGGTCTTTTGAGATGCATACGTAATAGGGACAGAATGCACTACGCATCAAATAAAGAGCCGAATAACCAGATCTTAAAATTAACTTATCTACGATATCGCAACTTTTGTAATAATTTATTAAAAAGGATAAAATCGGACTACGAAGAAAAGGAATTTCAAAACGCTAAAAACAATCCTAAAAAAATGTGGGAAACCATCCGCAGTGTAACTGACACCAAAAACGTGCGCTCGATACCAACAGAACTCCTATCAATTGAAAACTGCCCCACTAAATCCGTCAACAAAATTAACACGTTCTTTGCAAACGTTGGTATGAATCTTGCAAACAATATCCCTAACTCAAATTGCCCACGGTCTTTCGACACCCACCAACAAAGTTCAGCCAACTCGATGGTTCTTCTGGAAACAGATGAAGAAGAAGTTAACTCAATTATAAACAGCCTCCGGATTGACAGTGCTACGGGCTGGGACGGCATCCCTCCAAAATTGCTAAAACACGCTAGCCACATTCTGGTTCCACCTATCACACGTATATGCAACCTGGCAATATCCACAGGTATATTTCCCAGCGCTCTAAAAAAAGCCATCGTACATCCAATATTCAAGTCGGGTGACAGAAACAAGGTCACGAACTATCGCCCAATTTCAGTCCTTCCAGCAATCTCTAAAATTCTGGAAAGATTAATGTACAAACGCCTTATTAACTACCTAAACAAACACAAAATTGTCTCCCAAAACCAGTTCGGTTTCAGACGCGGATTATCCACAGAGGATGCGGTGACTTCCCTACTGGATTTTGTAGTTGACAAGATTGACAATAAGTTCCAGTGTCTAGGAATCTTCCTAGACCTTTCGAAGGCGTTCGATACCGTGTCTATTCCTCTACTTCTTTCTAAACTTGAATCCATCGGAGTGCGGGGCATCGCTCATGACTTATTTAAAAGCTTTCTTACTGGTAGGATGCAGTGCGTTAGGGTGGGAGAATACATTAGCGAAGCAAATCCTGTGAATGTCGGAGTCCCACAAGGAAGTTTGCTCAGTCCTCCCCTTTTTCTGATCTATGTCAACGAACTCTGTCAGCTATCCCTTCCATCCACAAAAATAATAGCATACGCAGATGACACGGCAATTCTATCTTATGGTCGCGATTGGGCCTCAGCCAAAGAGACAGCGGAAAAGGGACTTGGTGAAGTGATGTTATGGCTGGAGCAAAACAGTCTCACACTTAACGTTGCGAAAACCAACTTTATCACCTTTGGCTCAAGACGTTCCACCCTGCCGCAAGATGGTTCACTGCTTATTAAAGCTCACAAATGCTCCAACTCTCTCCCCCTTTGCACATGTCCCGTTGTAACTAGGGCACCAGTGGTACGATATCTCGGCCTTCAATTAGATGCCTGCCTATCCTGGAAAACGCACTTACAAACAGTGTCCGCACGGATCCGGAAAATTATTTTTCTATTTAAGAAACTAAGAGCAAACAGCGAAATCCTTAAGATTGTTTACTCGGCACTAGCCGAATCAGTACTGAGCTATTGCATTACTGCCTGGGGAGGGGCGGCCAAGACCGACATTATACAGGTTGAACGAGCCCAGAGAGCCGTAATTAAAGTAATTCTTAAAAGATCTTTTAGATTCCCAACGCGACAACTCTACAGGGACTTTAAAACACCATCGGTTCGTCAACTATACATACTACGTGCAGTCATGCGAAAACACGCGACTCTTCCATACAGCGTAAATAACAGCCCGACAGTCAGAAGAAGACACAAACCGGCTTGTCCCACAAAACATACAAAAACCACATTTGCTAGACGTCACTACCCCTACCTAAGTGCCCTTATATACAATAAAGTACATAAAAAACTTAACATACATACACTAAACTCACATATAGTTAAAAAAATTACTAAAGACTTCCTCCTCAGCCTAGATTATGATGAAACAGAAGCACTGATGAAACCTCTATACAAATAAATAATTTTTATCATCACGAATACTTACACACAGACACCCCAAATCATCTTCCCTCTCTACACACACACTACACGAACCACACACTCAATACACACATCACACACTCATACACACTTCACACACTCTTACACTCCCCCCATTACACCACATCACTCGCACTTACTCACACTCTATTGCTGCTGTTACACGTTCTAGCTTCCCGAATTTTGTAAAATAATCTTACGGACGAATGGATGGCCCCTATAACACAGGATTTTCCTAGCATCGGGGTCATTATTCACAAAAATTGAGCACAATATTGTAATAACATAATAATGTAACATGCATTGTATTTCTTCTTTTTGCCAAATAAATTATTATTATTGTTATTATTATTATGTTGTAAATGAGATCTATTTGCGACTAATTTAACTCATTCATGGCTCATTTTAACGTAATAATATATAGTTTTTAAAAGAATAAGAAAGTAAGATTAACTGATAGGTCAGTTATATCTCCAGATGGAGTTGGGAAACGTTTTAATTTTATTCTCAAAACTTCTACCAGGCTACCAGAACTGCATGGGGTTACCTGACTGGTCATCATCAAATATATTGAACATATCGCAGTCATCCCTGTCCATATCATCTGCGAAGGTGACCACACACGTATGCTGTCCATCCTCTCCGGAAGAATTGTCGCCGGTGCCGTGTTGAGACTGCTCCTTCGTACCATGAATGGTAATGGAACGAAGAAAACACGTTTTAGGTAGATGGTAGGAGAAGATCTATATTTATGTATTATTGTACTTTTCTGGTCCGTTTCAAAAGGGAAAAGAGTACCAACGAGACCTTATTACTTAACCCTTCAAGCATATTTAGTAGTAATTTTCAATATGACTTTTTAGGTATTTGTTTGAAGAAAAATATTGGGTCTCCCTTGTTTTACCGAAAAGAAATTGCCAAATTATCACTTCCCAAACAAATTTTCGCATAATTTCATTTGCCAAATTATTACTTACCAAAAAATCTCTTTACAAATAATTGTTACGAAAACCTATGTTTGGCAAGTGAACGTTTGAACAATAACTTGTTCACCAACTAGTACTTTTACAATTTTTTATCTAGTCAAATATTTCAGTTAGTATAACATACATTCAGTCAAAAAAGTATCGGGAATGGATGATTTGTTTATGGTTCCAAATTCAAATTTTTGGTTTTTTTGTAGTTGTTAGATTGGCACAACTGTTTTCCATTTTGGCGCGGAGTTTGAGTTGCATCTGTTATTTATATTAAATACAGTGCTGGTTTTAGTAATATCATATATAGTGTGTATTGCGAATTTCATAATGGACAAAAATATCGAACAAAGAGTTTGTCTTAAATTTTGCATCGCCAATGGAATTTCGTGTTCGGAGTCACTGAAAATGTTACAGAAGGCTTACGGTGAATCGACTTTATCAAAAACTCGTGCTTATGAGTGGTTCAAAGCGTTCAAAAGCGGTCGAGATGTGATGGAAGATTTGCCTCGCTCTGGTAGGCCGTCAACGTCTGCAACTGAAGTTAACATCGCAAAAGTGAAGAAAATAGTGACTGAAAATCCCCATTCAACTCTGAGAGAGATAGCCGCCGAACTTTCTGTATCTCACGAGTCGATCCGTACCATTTTAACTAATCATTTGGGTATGTAACATGTTGCTGCTCGGCTAGTCCCAAAAGATCTGAATTTTCTCCAAAAACTCAATCGCATGAAAGTCGCTGAGGACATGCTAGAACGAGTCAGTTCGGGCCCAACATTCATGAAACGCATTGTTACTGGTGACGAGACGTGGGTTTACGAGTTTGACATGCAAACTAGTCAACAAGCTTCGGAGTGGCGCCTTCCAACTGAACCGAAACCGAAAAAGGAGAATTCGCGGCGAGAACTGAACTCAATTCCGGAAGCAGCGTTTAAAAAATGTTTTGATCAATGGATTATTCGTTGGCGTAAGTGTATCGTTTCTAAAGGAGCATACTTTGAAGGTGATAAAATAAATTTGGATGAATAACAGACATTTTGTGTATTATTGATCTTTTCCCGGTACTTTCTTGACAGAGTAGTATTTTACACAAAATTAAATTTTCTTCAAACCAATTCGCGATTTGCTTCCAATCAGAATCTTCTATAGCTTCTATTAGCTTAATAAAAATAATCTCTTTTTTCCATATTTTTTTTCTATATAATCTAGTCGTTTCTGGCGTAGAACGTAGGTGGTCACAGTTTTAACCTAACCTAACCTAACCATTTTTTTTAATATTAATAACCTACTGTAACTAGTTCCATAAATAACCTAATGTCTAGTAACCATAAATTTGACTTGTTTCAGACAAATCTTATGTTTGCCTTTATATTTTTTGTCATAACAAATCTTTTGACTAAACGTTTATTGTCTAAATATTATTTGCTGTAATAAATCATTTGATTAAAGACCAAAAGCCTTAATGACATTATCCTTGGTAATAATCTGCCAAGTAAACAATTGACCAAATAAAAATGTGCGTACTAAAATTATTCCAAATATTACATTTTGGTATAAAAAAAGGTTGCTAAAATTTGTTTGGGTAATGAAAATTTGGCAAAATCTTTTCGGCAAAACGGCAGGATCCCAAAAATATTACTTTTATATTAGGCGCCTTGCTGTACGCGTGTTTCTTGATAAAAATAAAGAAAACGTTTACAAGAGTGTTTTATGTGACTAAGTCCCCTTATAGCTAAAGCACTCCTCCAGTGCTCATAGTTGAGGCCTTCCTCTAGTCTTCACAGTACCTACCTTTCGTACCGTCGCTCTAGCTTCCTCTTCAGAATTCTCCTGAGTAACTTTCGGCTGTTCGGTTTCCATAATTTCTTTCAGACAGGATTCTGGCAACGGATCCAAAAACTGGTACGGGTCATCTGATGAAGAATATGAGATCTTTGAGTGGGCTAACAAGAGCGCTATATGTGACTACTAAAGGTTTAATACGCATCAGCGGCTCCTCTTATGCATGTTCCGGCTGTTATGTTTACCCCTTTAACTATTGTGTTGTGGATTGGGAATGGATAAGAATTCATACCATTACAAATGCCCTTGACGGCGTCTTGTTCTTTCACAAAGTTGTCCCATATCATTTGTTCCCGCTGTTTCATGCGCTCCCTACGTGTGCTTCGCCACGCCCTCTGGAGCTCACCGCCTTCAATGTACTGCAAGTTGTGTGTTTGTTAATAGATGGCGCTAAACTAAATACATCGAGGTTAAGAGCAGGACAATTCCACAATAAAAAATATTGAGCCTAAATAAATCAAAGGAGTTAACGAGATCTAGGTAACTGGAGGAGAGGTAGAAACAGGTTTCATAGTAATATTTATTATTTCTATCACAGATGGCGCTAAGGCTAACACACACTACAAGCAGCAATCCAAATCTGATTCTCAAGGGAGCTGTTAACTGGAGGAGTGATGGCCCTACTCCGCCTCCTCCAGGCGAACATCAACCACTGCGCCTGTGCTCAGGACCTCTTACTCTAGAGCATGGCGCAGTGGTCGATCAATATCGCCGTGGTCGCTGAGCCGTACTTTGTCCCGCCCAGGGATAACTGGGTGGAGGACCTGAGTGGCCATAACTTCGTCGGCCGCCGCCGGCACCCCGTCCCTCGAGGGTGTCTCGAAGGGGTGCGTCGCAGCACGGTTCGGAGAGATTGTGGTAGTGGGAGTGTACTACTCTCCGAACCGAACTCTCGCCGAGTTCCACAACTCTCTCACAGAGTTGAGTGTCGTCGTCTCCAGAAGCCATCCCTTCCCCGTGCTAGTGCTCGGGGACTTCAACGCTAAAAGCCTGGCCTGGGGTTCCCGCTACACGGATGTGCGGGGTAGGATGGTGGAGGACTGGGCTCTGGAAGCAGGCCTAGCCGTCCTCAATCGGGGTTCTGTTCCCACGTGCGTGCGGATGCGGGGTGAGTCCGTTGTGGACATCTCGTTCGCTAGCCCCGCTCTGTCACAGTGCGTCCTTGACTGGCGCGTAGTAGAGGAGGTGGAGACCTACTCCGATCACCGGTATATCCGGTTCGACGTCTCCACCCAGACCTCAAGCGCGCCGGTCCGACAGGCCCCGAGTGGTCCGCTGTGGGCGCTGAAGCAGCTGGACCGGGAGCTCCTCCTGGAAGCCTCGATCGTGCAGGCCTGGGTTTCATCACCGGTCAGGCCTGCCGACATCAACGACGAGGCAGAGTGGTTCCGGGAGGCCATGTCCGAGATCTGTGACGTGGCAATGCCCCGAGTCCGGCCAGGATGCGCCCGACGTCAGGTGTACTGGTGGTGGCAAGAGGTGGAAACACTGCGCAAGGCGTGCGTCGAGGTGCGCCACCTGTACACCAGGCACCGCAGGCTCGGCATCCGCCCTCCGGATGCGGCAGCCACGGAGGCGGAGCTGTACGAGGGGTACAGAGCGGCGAAGACCGCCCTCCAGGAGGCTGTCCAGCGGGCCAAGGACGTGGCCCGCGAGGAGATGGTGAGGACTCTGGACCTAGATCCATGGGGGCGCCCATATAAAATGGTGCGGAACAAGCTCCGCACCTGGGCCCCCCCCTCTGACGCAGAGTCTCCGCCCTCAGCTGGTGGAGGAGTTGGTGAGCGCTCTGTTCCCTTCACGGCGGGAGCATACTCCCCCGCCTATGGCTCCACCCGAAGCGGACCACGAGGACGACGACGACATCCCCGCAGTGACCGAGGTAGATCTGAGAGCGGCGGTTGGAAGGCTCAAGGCCAAGAATACCGCCCCAGGACCCGACGGCTTACCGGGTAAAGCCTGGGTCCTGGCCTCAGGGGCTCTCGGGCCCCGACTGGAGGCGCTCTTAAGCGCATGCATGGACAGAAGCCAGTTTCCGCTCCGTTGGAAGACGGGGAAGCTGGTCCTCATACAGAAGCCAGGGCGCCCTGCGGACTCTCCGTCCGCATTCCGGCCCATAGTGCTGCTCGACGAGGTCGGCAAACTCTTTGAAAGAATTATTGCGGGCCGCCTCGTCGGGCACCTTGGAAGGACGGGGCCGGACCTTGCGGAATGCCAGTTTGGCTTCCGCAAGGGGCGCTCGACGGTGGACGCCATCATGCGCGTTAGAGCCCTCACGACGGGGGACGCGGTGTCCCAGGGTAGGATCGTCGTGGCGGTGTCACTCGACATCGCCAACGCCTTCAACACCCTGCCCTGGAGTTGCATTGGGGAAGCACTCCGGTATCACCGGGTGCCGACCTACCTCCGTCGAATAGTCGGGGCGTACTTGACGGACAGAGCCGTCATCTACCCCGGTCGCGATGGGGAATGGAACCGGCGAGAGATGTCGTGCGGTGTCCCGCAGGGATCGGTTCTGGGGCCGTTCCTGTGGGACATCGGTTACGACTGGGTGCTGCGGGCCGACCTCCCTGACGGCGTCAGCGTAGTTTGCTACGCTGACGACACGCTGCTCCTGGCGCAGGGGAGGTCGCATCAGGCGGCGGCCGACGCGATGACACGCGGGGTTGCGAAAGTCGTTGAGAGGATCCGGCAGTTGGGTCTCGAGGTGGCTTTGCACAAATCCGAGGCCATGTCCTTTCATGGGCCTCGGAATAGGCCACCATCGGGATCCCAACTTACGGTAGGAGGGGTTCACATCGGCGTCGAGACCACGATGAAATACCTGGGTTTGGCCCCCAAGCTGGAACGGACTGGGGCCGCCTTAAAGCGGCTCTTGCCCAATTTGAGGGGGCCAAACGCCTCCTGCCGGAGGCTTTACGCGGGAGTCGTGCGGTCCATGGCCCTTTACGGGGCCCCGGTGTGGGCGCGTTCACTGCGGCGGCGAGCCGCCCACTATTTGAACGCGCCCCAAAAGGTGGTAGCCATACGGCTTATCCGGGGGTACCGCACGATCTCGGGCGAGGCGGCAAGCCTCCTTGCCGGACTGCCGCCGTGGGATCTGGAGGCGATAGTCCTCGCGCGCCTGTTCGAGTGGCGCGCGGAGGTACTAAGCCGGGGGGAAACTCCGTTTCCGCAGCAAATTGCGGCGGAGCGGACGGACCTCCGGCGCGATCTCATGGCGGCCTGGAATCAGCGACTGTCGCAACCCAGCGCAGGGCACGCCACGATAGTGGCGGTAAGGCCCCTCTTTGAGGAGTGGCTAGAGAGGCGTCACGGCGCCCTCACCTACCGCCTGACGCAGGTCCTCACCGGCCATGGATGTTTCGGGAGGTTCCTGCACATCATCAGGCGGGAGGAAACGCCCGGGTGTCACCACTGCGAGGATCGCCCAGAGGACACGGTAGAGCACACGGTGCAAACCTGCCCCGCATGGGCAGAGCACCGCCGTGTCCTCGTAGAGGCGATCGGCGGCGGCGTCCTCTCGCGCCCGGCCCTGGTGCAAGCCATGGTCCGGGGCGAGAGGGAGTGGGAGGCAGTCACCTCCTTCTGCGAAAAAGTTATGCTCGCGAAGGAGGTGGCGGGATGGGAGAGAGAAAGGTCCTCCCGTCCCAGCCGCCGCAGGAGACGCCCCGGGCGTCGGGAGCCACGTGACTACTCCCGGCCACCGTAGGCGCGGGCCTGCGGACGGTGAGTAATGGGTGACGAGCTGTTAACTTCGTTACCTGCTTACACAACTGGAATAGCTTATTGCACACTTAGAAACAACTGTTTTATAAAACAGAAATAAAAATAAGTTTAAATAAAAATATTTTTTTACGAACCTGCAAATCAGTTTTGACTTCGGACATAAAAGAAAATCCTCTTACACAAGTATCCATTATCAGTTCACCTTTATATAAAATTCACACTAAACAAGAGTATAAGCACAAAAATACGATATAATTGCCGGAAAAATCCTAAATATCTATTACACTATTCGCCATTACGAATATTATCGTGTAAACATTTGAATTTGACAAATCAAATTGATTGAAGGCAGTGTGTCACCCGCACGCGTCAGATTTTTCAATCTAATTCAACGATAATATTTTTGAACTTGGTAAACTCTTTTTTGTACACGAAAATGTTTCCTTGCGTATTTTAGTTTAAACTAAAGTATTTGAATAATTTATACGTTAGGAATGCTAGTTAATAATTAATTACAACCAATTTCAAAAGTTATTTCATTGCGTGAGAATACTTTACGCGCCATGATGTTATGCGTCTGTTGCTAGGCAACGCTTTGTTGTTTAACGTCAACAAAAAAAAAAAACTAAACGCGAAACTATACACAGATCGATAGTTTTTATTTATTACATATTGTTATTATAATAAAAACGAATGCAGTTTATTTTTATGAATTATTTTAATAGTGTCGTAGTTACAATAAAAAGTATATTTAGTGTTTTATTTTGAATGGAACAGTCGCGTGGATTTTATAGGTTTTACGCTGTTGGTAGGAGCGGCGAAGTGAATAGTTTGAACTTTGGAATAGTTTGTAGTGTGTGGGTGGTGAGCAGGGCTGTCGGGCCGTGTCCGGCATGTTATTAAGTGCTCTTCGGCCGTCAGATAAGATGGGGGCGCCTCCACTGCCGGTGCCACAGCCACAGTCACGGCATTTTCCACAATGGAGCAGAACTGCTATTTTGACCTTGGCTTGTGTTTCTGAGGCTGAAGATGATGATATAAATGAGGTTGGTTCTTCTTATATTAGTGTCGATTGACCTTTCTACTACTCTGATTTTATACAACCAGTAGCTAAGTAAGTAGGTAGGCCTGTCATCACCTCGTTCAAATCCTAGAAAGTGCAGGATTAGAAGAAAAGAAGTGGCATCTTGTCTGGTCTTTGTGTATCCTGTGCTCTGTGAGCATCACACTGACAATAAGGGTGATCATAAAGTGTTTAGTAATTCCCCGGTCTTGTTGAATCACAACACACGATAAAAGAATATTATGTAACTATACCTAGAAGGCACATGCTGGAGGGTATTCTGCATCTAAGGAGGTTTGACATCACCGACTTAAAACGTGGATGTAATTTATTCAAAAAGTGATTCATGTAACGTCCTGCAAACGAATGATACAGACGGAGAGAGAAAAATAATTCTAAAGAAGTTTTCACACGTTCTACTATCAGATTTATAACGAACAAGGAATTTAATAGTTCCTATGTCACCAGTAGGTACCTACTGGGTATGACTTTGTTCCTTCATCGAAGTCAATCATATTCAGCTTTCATATTGTTGGTCATCTAAGCCGCTACTTTACATAAGGTCTTTAGGTATTTGTGGCAGGCAAGCCAGACTCAAAAACCGGGCCAAAGCCAAAGACCAGGTTTTGTCTCAAGATGTTTCTTGTATACATCTTCGTGGAGATTCTAACCTAACGTATTGAAGTACTTACCTACCTATTTCTCAATATCTATCCCAAGCTAGATTATTTGGAAATTCTGTAAAACGCTCGTTTAAACAGAGCTTTGATCTTAGATCCACGAATAGCTATAACGATGGCACAATATAAATATGAACAGTACGGAAACTACGAACTAACGTTCGAAACGGCACACTCACACAAACACGCGAATCGACGAGACCCCTAAGCGGTTGTCGCGGTGCTGCCAGTCGTGAGTGCCGCGTCAAGACGATTAGTTAATGCTCACGCATTTTCGGGTTAACACGTGGTACCTACTATGCGATTGCGTTTTAACTAAGAATAGGATGACATTGGCCCTATATTAGATAAACAATAATCATAATACGAAAATTACATGAACAAGATAAGTAATTTGCATAAAGTATTTTTTTGTTAAACTTAATTGTTGTCACAATATGGTGCCAAGGTCATCCTATCCTTAGTTGAAACGCATAGTACGGTGCGCGGCCGCGCCGGGTTAATCAGGCATCGGCGCCACATAATTATGCGCCAAGCCGCGCGCCCTTCCGACAAGGATCGCACGAAACGTTTTCGTCTTTTCGCGGCTCACGCCACTTGTAAAAGGTTACGCCATATTGATAAAGCTCACAAGTTGTTGTGTATTGATTTTAAACTGTTCCGTGTTATAAACAATCTTCTTTTACTGGTATTAACCGAAGCCATTAGATTACCTATTTAAATGTTATTAGTAAACAATCGAAAAAACAATCGAGTTGAAATAACTAATTCCAACTTGATTGTTTGAGAACACAAATATTTTAATAAATATAGTTCAGTTTCAAAAACATTAAGAGTGACAACCCTAGTGCTGCAGTGGAGCGTAGGTAATTATTTCAACAAATAGGCTTAGTTTCCATACTGTTCATATTTATATTGTGACGATGGGGTTAAGAGGTCGCTCAAATGCGCTGAAACCCATTCTTTGTAATGAGATGTAGAATTTTTCCATCTACGTAACTAATTATATTATACCGCCTGGTTACCAGTTACGTTTGTATGAATAAGTAATCAAGATTGTATCGCCTGAAAAATGTTCTTATTAAATATACGAGAAGATATTGTAACGGTGTTGCTCTGATATAAAACGAAAAAGAAAGGCTTCAGAAATGTTACACAGCGTATGCTGGCCTCAAGTCGTTAATATCGTGGTACTCCAAATGCTGATAGGTCCCTTGAGAGGGATAACGAAAAGATGATATCGGAAGGCAAACCTATTCATATTCTATGCGAAAAGACTTCGATAATATTCACCTTAACGGCAAGAAAAGTCTGTTTCAGATTTTTTTTTTGGTAAGCTGATTAAAGTGTTTAAGTCGGATAATAATTTAACAAAAACGTGCAACTTTGTAATTGAATAAAATTCAGCAACAGACAGCTCGTAGCTAATATACTATAAAATTCATAGAAACGGTTGCATGTCTGCTGTTGCAGGTCCATTAAATTAACAACACGAAGCTCAGAACCTACATAATATAGTTGTTTTGAAACACCGGAGGGGTTTATCATGATGGACTGATCTGATTGTGATTAAATTATATGGCAAGTTTTACTGAAGTAGTACAAGAACACTCCCAAAACTGGCGCAAAAAATATTTTTAAATTATGTAAAACGTCGATTGAATGGAGGTATATTTTCCAATGGTTTTCAATTTGCAATGACTAACAGAAAACAATATGACTTGACCGCCGCCCCCGATTTTGTACAGGAAGGACCAAAAATGTTTTATTTGCAGAAAGCAAAAGCTTAAGGCAACGCGAAAAAATCTTGCCGATGACTTTTGGTATTGAAAGATGACGTTGCAGACGTTCGTTTTGAAATAAGATAAGCATAGCTATTAATTACCATTCGATACGCTTCCATGCCGAATTGAAAATCAATCAATGTTATCAAAGAAGTTCTCTAAGCGCTGTTCACAAATAGGTACCAACCCGAAAATTGTGTTAGTCTAAACCAAAGATATAAGTTTTATGTTTCTATGGTATAAACCAAATAGACGACCGCTATTCTTCCGACAACTAGATACAACTTGCTATCGGGTTCTGGGCAAACTAATGACAAAGTTTCTGTTGTCGAATGGTTGTGAATAGCTTTAAGTACTAAACACCATAACATGTGATTGTAAAGTGACACGGTCAAGGCATTTTCCTTATGAACAAGATATTGTGTTATTTACAAGGATTTCCTCAAACGAAGAGGCAGAACAAATAAACAATAACCTCCTCCTTTGTTTTAAAGTCTGCGAACAAAAAGACGAAAGTGTAGACGAATGTTTGTGTTGACATCATCACTACATAGTATAAAGCAAAGTCGCTGCCCGTGTCTGTCCTAATTGTATGTATGCTTAGAGTGATTCAAGAGGAAGGTTTTTGTGTATAATTTGAATAAGAAGCTAGTAAAAATATAAAAATGTATAAGTATTCCAGTTTCGCTATTAGTATCTAAATTGTTATTGACTAGCTTCCGCCCGCGGCTTCGCCCGCATAATATGTCGACAAATTATACACAAAAACTTTCCTCTTGAAACACTCTATCTATTAAAAAAAAAACCGGCCAAGTGCGAGTCGGACTCGCACACCGAGGGTTCCGTACAAACCTGTAGGTATATAAGTAAAAGTTCACCCATCATGAGAATCGAGTCATAGTTATGGTACCTATTTTTATATTTTGATTTTTTTTTTTTTTTTTATTATTTGATGTAAGTAACTAAAAATTTACGGTTTTCGCAATTTTTCCTTTATCTGCACTGTAAGACGTTACTTTGTACCAAATTTCAAGATTCTAAGTTTACGGGAAGTACCATGTAGGTTTTGATTCCCGTGCGAGTTTCGAAAATTTGCGGCATAAACAGCTGTATCTTTTGATTGCTTTGGCTTAAAAGTTTGATTTTTTCACAGCTCCAAGGGACAGTAGACCTGAGTATTAGATATAAATAAAAATATCAGTTTGATAAAAAAAAACCGGCCAAGTGCGAGTCGGACTCGCACACCGAGGGTTCCGTACAAACCTGTAGGTATACGTATATAAGTAAAAGTTCACCCATCATGAGAATCGAGTCATAGTTATGGTACCTATTTTTATATTTTGAAAATTTTTTTTTTTTATTATATGATGTAACTAAAAATTTACGGTTTTCGCAATTTTTCCTTTATCTGCACTGTAAGATGTTACTTTGTACCAAATTTCAAGATTCTAAGTTTACGGGAAGTACCATGTAGGTTTTGATTCCCGTGCGAGTTTCGAAAATTGCGGCATAAACAGCTGTATCTTTTGATTGCTTTGGCTTAGAAGTTTGATTTTTTCACAGCTCCAAGGGACAGTAGACCTGAGTATTAGATATAAATAAAAATATCAGTTTGATACCTCGCTTTGATAGTTTTTATACGCGTGCCTGAGAAAAACGGTCTTGACAGACGGACGGACGGACAACAAAGTGATTCCGTTTTTTCCTTTTGAGGTACGGAACCCTAAAAACCGCATCAAAATCCGTTGCGTAGTTTTAAAGATTTAAGCATACAGGGACATAGGGATATAGGGACAGAGAAAGCGACTTTGTTTTATACTATGTAGTGATTAGCCATTAGTTTCCCAAACTAGCCTTTCCCCAAGCAAAGTCCAGAGCTGCCAAAGACTACTTTTGAATAAAGAAGTCCAGCTCATCCTGCCAACTTCATCTGAGCCTACCACGATGTCGTTTGCCACCCACTGGCCCATGATCATCTGACATGGGGAAATGTGTCCAGCGCGAGGCACATTTCTGAGTGACATCAGTGGTGGAACGTATTGTTGTGCCTATTCTTAATCCAGTCCACATGTTAATATACCCAGAACACTCAGTTCCATAGCTCATCTCATAGCATAGTTTGGAAAACTTATGCTTCATTGTCCATGTTTGAGAGCCATAGGTACCTACGTGAAGGTGGGTAGAATAGAATACTTGAGACTTCGTTTCCCAGGCATTGTGTTTTCGGGACTGTCTGAAAGGGTTACCGCTACCCCGGAACATAAAAGGCTAAGGAAGGAACATAGATGGGTTTTGATCAGTAAGAGTCTGACACTCACTTCCGCTCCACCCATGATTCCCTAGCCTCAAAAAAAGGCATTATGTTTTAGCGAGTGAAAGAGAAAGATAAAACAATATTTTATTCTTTTACATACATTTTATTTCAATATTACTTACACTATATTACTTAATATTATATTCGTGCCTGTCACTTTCTGTACTTCACTTATGTAGGTAATATATTATTATATCTTAAATAATAAAGATCGCATTGCATAATCCCATCACACAAAATAAATGGTAAAATAAATCTGACCACATTCCAAAAGTAAAAAACCTGCGAGTCACACTCGCACACGAAAATTTCCGGGCCACCGTACAATACTTAAAATAAATTACTTAAAAAAATAATACATAAAAAAAACTTTTGTTTATAAGTAAACGTTTTTGTATGGCGACCACCTTATTTTTAACTTCATTTGATTTTTGTTGTAATAGCGGCAATAGAAACACACAATCTATAAAAATCCAACTGTCTACGTGTTAATGATTCATGAGATAGGTACAGCCCGCTGACAAACAGACAAACAGAAGGACAATGAACAGCGGAGGATTAGTAATAGGGTTCTATGTTTGTCACCCTTCTAGCATGGAACCGTAAAAAATGGTGCAGGTTCACAGAAATAATATTTTTAAGTTTATTATTTTATGCATCGGTAGATCCCAAAAAATTATATCGTATGACTTAAACTATTTTTTCATGTCCACTACCTCCTCACTGTTACTGTCATCTATGGCAGTTTGGCAGCACGTTATATACGTACTAATACGTAGAGCACTGTGAGTTGCAGTAATCTTCCAATTCTGCTATACAATGTTCACTTTAGGAGTCTCAATCTGGGTGTAGGAGGGAGTGGGCCTCCGCTTGAACGTGATGTAAGTGTACAACAGGCTGGCCAGAACACTGATGTTGAGCCCCACAAAATTCAGCAAAGAGAACACATAGTCACCACCAATCACCATTCCTAAATATGTAACCAGGATATTCTTCAAGCACCCGATGATTGTGGTAGTAAGTGCACTGTTGTATTGAGTGCAAAGCATTACACTGTAGGTCAGAATAAATCCCATCACACATGACATTAGGAACTGTGCAAGGAACAATGAGTCATTCCAATTCTTGTACTCAGTGGAGCTTTGTAAATCGCCTGTGCTCCACGCAATCAACGTGGCTGGGATAATCATAAACAATGCATTATAGTACATTAGACCATATTTACCAAGATCTGTCGCATCCAGTTTCTTTTTTATGCAGACTCCATTACAAGCTGTGAAGACATCGCTGAGCAGTATTAGAGTGTACCCGGACAACGAAAATGTGGCGTCGTCTGCGGCAGCGAGCAGAGCACCGCCGACCATAGCGTAAACGCTGGTTTGAACTTCCCAGGAGGATCGCACTCCCAGGACGAACTTCTCGCTCACCATCGTCATGAGTATACTGAAGCGCCGCAGTGCTGTAAACATCGGCAAGCTGAGCTCTTTAGTTCCACCGAGCCCTGTTGCCATGTTGCCCAAGTAGATGAGTGGTAGCGGCCATATGCGCCTGAGGATATCTGTTGATAGTGGCGGGAACTGCAGCGCCCTAAAAAAGCGGCCGGCCCACAGCACAGCGATCGTCGCCAGCATCTGCCCCAGGCCGAGAACTTGGTACGACGGGAAGGCGTACGTCGTCAACACAGTCTTGTTCACCACGGTGATCATGAACGAAGCCAGGGCGTAGAACGATGCGCTCAAGATCTTCTTTAGCATCTCTGGTCGCTCCTGCACGCTTAGAGCCGACATCATGCCACCACGTACAATATTATAACTATGCTAATGATGAATTAAACTAACATGATCGAATTATAAACGTTGATGTGTAAAGAGTATCTTTTATGACTACATCTACAATAACGTTTTGTATCCTAAAAGAAGCATTAGGTCTTAGAAATGGATGAGGGCATATAAACGGTGTAAGGAAGGGCTGTCAGACTGGCGCCAGCTGTTGCGGTAGAGATAGAATATTACAATGAAGTGATTTCATTTTCAGCTGTACCGTAAGAAATCTGAGACCCCTCTACCTATTACATTATATTGGCCCTTTCGCTATCTTTCATAACAAACAGTACATTGGCTGTTATGACATTATCATTGTGCCAACTGTTTAATGTTCCATACGTTTCCGAAAGTTTCCACTTTCTCCGCTCGTTAAATATTTTATTGCTAAGAACTGTTAGTTTAATACTCTGAATATGCGGGCGTTTTGTTCTAGATAAAGTTATTTATTACATATTTAATTTTACTATTACCGCACGCTATGATGGCCGTTTTGACATCTTAAATTAGCGTTTGACACATTTCAAATTATCATCGAAAAAAGTTTTAGTAGAGAGTTTTTGTTTTTAATTACCTCGTTACTCTTAATAAATAGTTAGGGAATAAACAATTTACTGAAACAAAGAGCGAAATAGTAGTGGATGACTAGCTTTGTTGAGGTAGGTAGAGGTAGCTCGTGGCGTGCACAGTTCAAATAAACAGAAAGAGTGGAAACTAGTTAATTTCGTTTATGCGCTTATTAGCGTCATAAGCAGTTTAGGTAATAACAGTGTTACCCAAATTGCGTACCTAACTATAACACCAGATTTTGTCAGACTTCCGATAAACTTAGATGTACGGTTAAGGTCGCCGTAAAAGCGCGTTACATATTACCAAATCCGTATGGTGAATTAAGCTATCAGCTGAGACTTGTGTGACACGCCATAAAGCCATCAGAGGAGTTGGCAGCGCGCCACACTCAAATAGTGACGGAAACGAAGCCCGTGAGTCAGCGCCACACGGAACCTGTGCGGCGGCGCGATCGATAGACACTGCACCCCACCGCCCCCACCCCGCGGCCCGCGCCCGCCCCGCCCGCCTGCACCTGCCGGCAGAGCCCGCAGCCAGCCCGCCGACCGACACACGACAAAAACACGCGAAAAATACTTCGAAAATTAACAGAAACACCAAAAAAACAGTGATCTCATCCAAGTCAATCTCACTATTATAACCAGTTCAGTGGTTCAAGGTCGCGACGGTCGACGACCCCGTAAGTTTAGGAGAAACGTCTACCTCATAAAGTATTAGCTGATACGCGGCTGTTTATTATTTGTGTTGATCTGTGAAATTTTATTTTTAATTATTACGTGTAGTGGGCAAGGTCGTAGTACGTTCTGCCGTGCACAAATGTTGTATCTTTATCATTGGAAACACGCGCGTGCTCCGCGGCGGTACACAACAAAGGAGGTTGCGCTCATCGCTTCTCCCTGACTTCTCTTTGGTTCGTGGATGTGAATAATCAGGTCTGCGATGGCGTCCAAAGTGCTAGTGCCAGCTGCCCCGTTCACGAAGCTACAAGTAAGTGTATCAAATATTATTTCATCTACAAATTCCATTCCCATGTCACCAGCTCCAATTTTGCGTCAGAAATAGATATCCTGCCAGATCTCCGTCTGTTGTCAGTCATGTCCACTTAGTGTAACGTTTGCGATGTTTACGAGTGGCTGTCCAATATAAATAATAAAATTGCCAAGTCATGGAGCACAAAGAGCTACCTTCCGGTCATTGACATTATAGGAAAAGTCATTATGTATATCAGATGGGCTTTTCCCATCGCCTGGCTATGGGAAATCGTTACTGATAGAGGTAATTTGATTGCAATTAACTGCTGCCGTACATTGATCCGAGCTAGGTAATTATTTATTTATCTGAACAAAGGGATGCCTCATTTCCTTCATTTACCTACCTATACTTATTAGTTTTATTATTAATTTATATTTACGAGCAGCATTCTGATGTTTTATAACTGGCGTTGTTATTTCACAAAATAAAAGAATTATTTATTTTTATAAGCAGTTTGGTAAGTTTTATCTAACCAACCTGCAAGAAAATTTAACCAGATCTTTTGTTTTCATAGGAATTTATTATCACGCAGCTAATTTGAACATCTTTATTAATAAGTACTTATAAACAAACACGTTCAAACTTAAAAAAAAACTATCCGTCTCAAATCTCGACGACCAAACACTAGGCGTGTTTTATTGCGGTTGGCATTTCGCAGGTCAACCTAGGCAACCAACCTAACCTGTCGGCTGCTTAACTGGACTATCCTTTGGATACCTTAATAAATTAGGGCCTTCAGCTAGGACATAAAACTTATAAACTAAGCGACATACTGTTTCTCAATAAAACCCCTTTGAACCGATTCCTTTCAATCTTCAGGTGAAGAAATCTCCTCCGGAGCCAACGAGCGGAGGCTTTATAATTGGCGGTGACCCTGTGGCCAGGGTAGCGCACTTGGAGCATAGCGTCCGTTTCCTACAAGAGCAGCATCGGCTGATGCTGAGCGGTTTACATGCAGAGATCGAGGCTTTGAGGGAGAGGAACCGAGGTATGGATGCAAAATGTTGAAGCTGTGTAATCTTTGCGAGTCACTTTGGTACAAAGGACGCAGCATAGATACATTAGACTATGAATACTCTGATAAATAAACTAGGTACTTATACCTTCTTCAGAAATACGTTAGGTAGTCCATAACCCCATACTGTATGCAAATCATTCTAAAAGAGTAACTATGCAGTTTCATGCCCATTCTTCTCCATTCGAATCTACCTTATGAATCGATTCTATTATCCCTGAAAATTGGACGTCCAGAAATGGAAATAAATTATTTGAATTTGACTCTGATACGAATACTCTGATATTTACACAAATTATTTTGGTAGACCTGATAAACTGATGAACGGGAATGTGCTTGATAAAATACTTAGGCGTCAGAAAGTAGATTTATGTAGGTACATAAATGAAATGATAGGTGGCTACATCGTGGAAATTTTGGAGAGATGGTTTCTTTTATATCCATTCAGTAATCTGCTAATAATTACGATGACCAAAGAAACATGTGGCGAGCCAAGATTATGACAACCATGAGAATGATGTGCGGATAATGCCGAGGACAATGTAATAAAACAAACGGTTTTATTTTAATTATACTTTTCTCCTTCGCTATCGTTAGTTACCTTTCTATTCCTATCCAAATAGACGGATGGACAGATACTTTATCATATTATATGAGTCTGGAAGTGTGGATTCGACATGCGATCGACGCACCTATTAAGCAGTTCGGTATACGTTTAACGCAGGTTATAAAATTAATTCGTTTTAATTTTACCTCGTAACCAAGTTGCTTGTAACGTGCCTCTGAGTCATACGTTGTGCACTTAGAGAGGGGAACTAAACTAAACAATAATCTGAATTGTTTGGATACAAGTCGTGCAGCTGTTGATATGTATAAGTAAAAGGTACCAATATGATAGGTACCGTACCTACGCAAAATGCATGTTTGGAAGTGGAGTCGCGGACAGCGGGGCTCGTTTTACAACATAATATCTGTACGTAATTTAATCTACATAACTATGATCCGTCTCTCCAAAAGTCTAAAATTGGTTGGAAAAGTTTTTAACTTTTTAATTCACTGACATTTAATTAAGTAAGTGGCCCTTGGCTATACCGCACCTATCCAACGATAAAATGCTTCATTTAGAATATTTAAAATGACAGAAATACGCAAACAGTTTAGATTTTCAACGGTTTGGTGACTATAAAAACAGTCCCATAATCCAACTAGAACTCGCTTCTTTTTTATAAGTAACTAGCAATTTGCCCGCGGCTTCGCTCCCGTGGTCTATCCCGTGGGACCCGTTATTTTTCCCGGGATAAAAAGTAGCCTATGTTACTCCTAGAAAACTAAGCTTTCCAACGGCGAAAGAATTTTTAAAATCGGTCCAGTAGTTTTTGAGCCTATTCATTACAACCAAACAAACAAACAAACAAACATAACATAACATAACATACATAACATAATAACATAATATCCTTGGACATTTTACACAACGCCATATAGTCCCAAGATAAGCAACCTAATGCTTGTGTTATGGTAACGAGATGGCTAATAAACTACTTAAATAAACAAAGTTTTCCTCTTTATAATATTAGTAGGTATAGATTATATTTGGGAACGGATAGTTCCATTGTTTAAATGACACCAATTGTTTTCTAGACTTGCAGTTTCAACTCATATTCAACAAGGAATCGTCGCCCAAAGCCAGTTCGCCTCCAGCTGAAGAAAATACCGAAAACAATGAGGTAAACTAACAAGCACACATTTCTAATATTGTTTCTTCATACCCTGCTGCTCACACCGGAAATTGAGGTTTCAAAACAAAAGCCAATTACTTAGTCTAGTTATGTAGACTGGAAAAAGTTACAAGACTTTTGCAACGTTGAAACAACCGCCAAATGATGATTCTACCAGCCAAAAACATAAAGTAATTAAGTACATACATACTTTCGTCGGTTTTTTAATATTAAAGTGCATCACATTAACCCGCCATTTTGATTGCGTCATCAAACGCGCACTTTAATTAAGCGCATCACCTTTACAGCCATCTTGTTACAATTAAATTGCAAGAAACATGTTTTTTCCATTATATAAAACAATAATGCCTAGACTACTTTATAGGCCCAGGATGACGGATGACACCGTGCACCTATAAGTCTCACTCTTGACTTTTATACTAACGTTGGGCATATATTATTATGGCGGACGTTAAACACAATATGAAACGACAAAATTATTTTAAACTCATTAAATATAATCAGATTCATAAGACGATTAAGGTAAATACGTCTACCAAAAACGCGTGAATGCCGCGCTAAACGTTTGGATGGATACTAATGATTCGCTGATTTTCCGCACGTAATTTTTTTTTAATATTGTCTTCACAACTGTACAGTAGTAGTGCTTAAAACTAGCTTTAGGATAAGTTTATATTTCTGATTGTGAGAGACTGGTGCTTGAAATACTTAGGCATTGCGAGCAACGCCTGTGGTACGAGTCTCCAGGGCCAGTTTTTCTTTAGAAGTATACCCATTGTTGACTTACCATCCATTTATCATTCCGTTGTATTGTCCAGGTGAAACTGAAGCGCGAAGTGACCCGACTGGAGCAAGAAGCCTCCACCGCCCGAAGCGAAGCGAAGGCTGCCGAAGCACGCGCCGTTCAACTGCAGTTGCTGGTAGATGCACAGACTGAGTACGTGCCATACATTGTTTGTTACTTACCGCGTGTTTGGACTGGGGCTTTACCTTGCAAGCGCTCTATGACGCCACTAACACTAACGTGGTTGCTCATTCAAACATTAGTGAACAAAGGTCAAGGACAGAGGTTAGGTTATGTACTTTGACCGAGACTTAGACCAAGGATTGAATGAATGTGCCCCAATATATTAAATTAGATGTTTGCAAAAAGTGGGAATTTTTTTAACTATAGCTATAATTATACTTATTGTTTAGCCGACATGCTGATAGCTCATGCTATGCTCATGCTGCTGATAGCTGATAACGGAGTCTCGTAAACGCATACATAAGTATGCGTTTACGAGACTCGTGGCCTGGTATAGGTACCTGCTGATAATCACCATCTAAGCCTTTTCCCAACTATGTTGGGGTAGGCCTCCAGTCTAAACGGATACAGCTGATAATTTTATTGAATGATACACAACACAGCCGATCTGCCGATCTATTCTGTAAAAATCTTACCGTGACAGTTATTCAACCCTTAGCATTCAATGGAGTGACAGTTTACTTCACCTTATCATTCACGGTGAGATATTTACAGAATAGATATAGGGTTGATATTGTAACTCCGACTAACATCCCAGAAAGCTCCGCACACTGGAAGTGTCATCAGCGACTTGTGCCACGTGCTGCGGGGACAGCTGCCCGGCGGAGAGCCGCGCCGAGCTGCGCGCGCGGCTGTGCGAGGCCGAGCGGCTGGTGCGGCGCCTGCGCGCGGACGCCGAGCGCCAGCGCAGAGAGGTACTCGCGCCGCGCGCGGGGGGCGCCGTCACTAACCTGTTGTTTGACGGCGCGGCCGCGCGGCACGCCCACGTACGTGTAGCCCCGCCACGCAGCTGATACGACCTGTCATTGTATACCCCTTTGAACTAACAGTAGCCTCGCATCATCAGGAACCGAAATATTTAGGTACCGTAGCCGAAATTGGCATTGGTGTTTTATTCTACACTTTTGTAGCTCGAAAAATAGAAAAGCAAGAGCCTTTTTGATGATTTTGCCGTTGATGTAAACTAGATTTGCATACATTTTCGACCACAGAAAAAAATGACGTTGCAATTAAAACGTATAGGTACCTACCTACCATATAATGTACCTGGTTCTCTACCAAAAAGAATTAATGCTCCTAGATATAAAACTAAATGAACTAACTAACCCCCACGTTATTTTTTAATCCGAAATATAATCTATTTTTTTTTAAGAATATCAAACACATAACCTAGGTACCTTGAAACTGAAAGAAAAAAAGAAAGAAGAGAAAGAGAAAAGAAATCCTACTTTAAAACCCGTCCAACTAACTTTGAAATTCCACTTACCATACGTATACATTTGGAGGACTTCAATTCACCAACATCAATAATTCTCTGCAGGATTTTGATTCATTCATAATTAAATTATGGGGTATACAAAATGTTGGTATCGTAGAGGCTCGGCGTAGCAGCCGAAAGGCGCGCCGACGTGGACGGGAACGCGTCACGCATACACGTACCTTAGCCGAGGGAATACCAGGGCAAAATGTTCTCAAAGAGCATCACCGGAACTTCCAGAGCAAAAAAACGGAACACGGGTAGGAACATCAGTGCTTGAGCAAAAATTTTACCTACCTACTTTATCGGTATGGGCCAATGTCTCCGTAAAATGTACCCACGAAATGATTTTACGAACTAGATTCCTTTTTAGCCATAAAAATACTCCCATTAAAACTGAAGTCCCTAATATTGATGCCTTTGTGTGTTTTGTTTTTATACTTTATTTTCGGGAGGGTGTACCTATAGCAAGTGCCCTGGTACTTCCTGGTTACGGTATCTCACAGTTTTAACGAATTTAACAATCTTTTACTAGTTTTTTGCACAGTTCAATTTCGCGAGAGTGACGTTTTAGTTTTCTACTAACCCCGCATGCGCATATTTGTTTTGTCCCGTCCTCGTATGCGCTTACTAATGATTTTAGTTATAATTTGAGTTAAGTAGATGTGGAAAGAGGTTGCTGGTCAGATAGTGAATGGAATTATGAGAACAGCAGCCTTTATGCCATTTTTTGGGTTGCTAATTCACCAAGAATTGTAAGTGATGCAAACAGTCTTAGGTGAAAATCTTGGAAACTTCGCTACCAAAATCTTTCGTAGTAATTTAACGATTAAAAATTAGAAAAGCAAAACTCTTGCAGAGTTAGCAACCTGCTTTAGGAAACTATAACTATTAAAGTGTGGCTCACTAGACGGATTATGTCTATCGATGGTTCTCCAAGCTGACTAACAGTCAAAGTTCGGACTTTAGTTGACGTGGTTAAAGCTAACAGAATTTTCCCACCCCGTATAGGTAACTTGTAGAGTTAACTTTTCTAGCATAAACTCAGGTTTGTGATCCTTATAGAGTAACAAGTATTTAATTATTATTAAAGCACGAGTTTTGAGAGGTTTGAGAAACAAAGAATTGCACTGTTTGTAATGATTGAATATTCACTATAATGCACATTTTTTGGTGGATTATTTACAAGCACAGTTTTAAAAACTTCGATGTCGAAAAGAGCCAAACCACTATTTATTTATACACTAACTACTGCCTGCGGCTGCGACCGCGCGGGACTTAATTATTTTTCTTTATATATAAGTAGTCTAGTTACTCCTTATAACATTAGCATCTGCCAGTGAAATTTCCGTCAAAATCGGAACTAACAAAATATAGACAGACATAAAGATAGCATTTTTTTTTAATACCGCCGTATTTCATAGTTATGAATTTTGTAAAATGCTGTTATTTTGTCATTACAAAAACACACATAGTTACATTTTATTTGTATAGACATAGGCAAGTAATAAGTAATTTAGCGAAGCAATTTTTTCAAGGACCACCTGTTCGGAATTCAGCTAATTTTTCAATAAAATATACAGTAAATTGTCCAAAAGACGACTACCACCGACACGTAAAGTATAGAAAATCTACATGTCGGTGGTAGCCACTCGTCTATTGGCAACGTAAGACTCCTTGCCCAAAATATTTAAAGAAAGGTTAAGACTTGGTGCAGGAAGCATTTCCGATTTTTGGAAAAATAACGAGTATCTTTAGGAAGTTCCTCTATAGGTTCTTAAGAGGTTTCTCCTTCGCCTAAGGTGTCTAATGCTAAGCCATCTCAGACCAGTTACTAAACTTTTCTGCATAAACAGTTACAGTGTATGAAGAACTCTCTGCACGCGAGTCTTCGAGCCAGCGGGCTGGATGCATACGGCTATCAGAACAACTACCACTTCCCGCCGGTCCATACTCCTGACTTCTGGCGAGAACCACTTAGAGAGTAAGTAGTCTTTACCATCATCGTATATACTGGCAGAAATATATGGATGGCATAAAAATGTGTAAGATATGACATGGCTAGGAAGAGGGAGTGACTATTGTGATGACGGGTAGTACCTAAACATTTGAGAAAGAAGACATGCAGTGCCATTCACAAATAAATTGAGATAAGGGCCGAGGGATGGTTATTCTTTTGTTAGCTTTTTTAGCCAAGGCTAGGAGGTGAATACCAAATGCTCAGTACCAGTATTCGTGTAGCTTTTGTTTCCTTAAGTGGTGGACCAGTCTGTGTTTTTTGATAGTTATAACCTGGGCGTCTTCAAGTCACGAGCGAATACGCTACTCCTAGGCAAGCGAGGACCAACGTCGACTACAACATCGCTTATAAACATCAGGTGAGATGGTGGCCAAGCCCGGGAAATTTTCGAAGGCAGTTTACGAACTTTTTTATTTACGTATTCACCTTTGTGATACAATAAAGATACAAAAGCAGGGCTTATTATTTCGTAAGAGGGAGTGGCTGATGCTTATTGCTAACATAGAAAATTCACTATTTACATCATGAAAGAGGCCATAATTAATTGCTTTGTTAAATACCACTTGGCGAGACTATCTGACAAAAGGTTTAAACAGCTTTAGATAGTACTATAATAATATGTGCCCGAGTGGCGGTAAGGCAGGCAAAACTCATTGGAGTAGAGGAATACCTAAGTGTTCCTGTTCACTGTATCAAAATTATCTCTCAAGTTGTGACATGGTAATCTGATATTGCAGGGACTTCAACATGGTGGGTTCCCGAGGACGAAGCACCCGACGGCCTCTCACACTTCCTGAGTTATCTGGACAACAGATGCACCGCTCTACCGTCTATGCTAATAGTGAGTACCTAATACTAAGTACATATATCTATACTAATATTATAAAGCTGAAGAGTTTGTTTGAACGCGCTAATCTCTGGAATAACTGGTCCGAATTGAAAAGTTCTTTTTGTGTTGGATAGTCCATTTATCGAGGAAGGCTATAGGCTATGTTACATCACGCTACGACCAATAGGAGCCGAGCAGCGAGTGAAACCGCGGGATCAGCTAGTTAATAATATGACTTGTGGAGGCCTGTGTTACCCAGTGATTAAAATTTTGCTCAAAGGGAAAGTTTGTTCTCGACAAAATTGTTTTAACATTTTTGCAGAGAGAAGGCTTTTAAAATACAGAAATGACTTTGAAGGGATAGCCTTAAAATCTCTGTTATATTTGCGTCGACGTTAACGAGAAATCTTTACAGATCCTTTTCAATAGCATAATATTATTATCTTCTTTCTTCGTCGTAAATGAGGAAACAATTTTATTTAATCAAATAGTTTGGTCAATTGCAGATCATACACGTCCCAGAGCCAATGGATATGACAAGAATAAAAAACCGCAGGCAGCGAACGGAGAAGCAGCCAGTACAGTAACACCCAAGACTCCAGAGGAACCCACAGGTACTACTTATTAAAATCACTTATAAACATACATACACAACATTTAAATAAATATGTATTCGATAGAAGAAAAGAAAGAACTTAGAATTGTGTACAGAAGTTCTCAAGGTTGGGAAAGGTTTTCAAAATATTGATATCTTCTGAATTTTACGGACAAGTGAACAGGATCTTTGATATGATTTAATATTTCTTTGAATAGGTTTAAAAAATACTTTCACACGTCAAAAAGAAATAATAGTAAGTAAGTACGTTAGTAAAAAACTCCACGAGGTGGGTGTTTTCTATCCGGATACTCTAAAATAAACCCGATTCAGGCCATATGAGTACCGTACCATAAAGATATCTGTCTGAGATGGTCTTTTGAGGACAGCACCCCGAGTGGACATGTCCAATCAGTGCATGCATTATCTTGATAACGTATGTATATCTGGCCACATTTAAAAACAACAATTTTATATTCACTGGTAGTCTTCTTATTGTACATTTCGTCTTATTTTATTTCTTTTTCATTCATGTATGTTAGTTTAAAAAACCATGCACAACAAGTAAGTTATTAAGTTTTTATTTTCATTTATTTTGATATTCCAGAATGCCGAATTAGATCAGTGTACGCGAGCGATTTAGTGAAACGCGACATTAGTAACGTGAGCTCTAATGCCATGTACCCAGAGTTGAAAATGGTTGTCACAAAATTATTATCACACAGTCAGGGTGAGGAAAACGCACGTTTTTTTTTTAATTTGGTTATGACTCCTTTACTAAATGTTTCGTGATGAAGGCGAGAGTAGCATTCTGAATGCCTCACATCGTTTGTAACATTCGCGTCGCATAACTTGTCTACCTGGAAGCGCCATTGCCTATGTATCTCCATGGCAAAATGCCTTTTTTTTATAAGGTTGGGAAATCATCCAATGACTTCTCCCGCTCTGGGTGGAGCGGAAGGGAGTGTCAGACTCTTACTGACTAAAACCCATCCATGTTCCTTCCTTAGCCCTTTGTGTTCCGGGGTAGCGGTAACCCTTTCGGACAATCCCGCTTACAAGGCAATGAATGCATACGGCATTAAGTCCGCCTTTGTACCATTATCGTGTGTGATAAGCTTAAATAAATAAATGTATAGACATATATCTATATTCTGTTCCATAAGTATCAGATGAAATCTATCTATACATATAATAATAATAATAATAAGATTTATTTATTTTTCTCCACAATACATATATAACATAAATTTTAGCTGTCAAGACGATTAAAAAACAAAAATTAGCAATATTATATTGTGGGGAGACTGGTGCCTAAGCTAGACGGAAAGTCTGTGTTTCAGGACACCAGGTCTCCGCCCCTTAGGAAATGGTTACATTTAAATTTGTAAGTGCTCTAAACAAAAACAATTTTTTTTTTCGAAACTAAGGTAAGTTATACATCAATTCTTTGTATTGTAGGTTGTTGAACATATCCAGTTGCAAATTATTCTAGTGTTAGTATTGTTAGTATTTGAATGTGTGTGTATGTGCCTGTATATGAGTGAGTGTGTGATTGAGTGTTGTATGAATGTCTGAGTAGCTAATGTAAGTGCAGCAAGGAATATGTAGTAAGTAATACCAGAATCTATAAATAAATTAAACCGGGGCACCAAGCAGCCCCTCTGTATCATCATAATTCAAGTCTTGAAGCCAACCCATAACTTTAATTTTACATTTGGTTTTGGTAAGATTGTAAACATCAAGCGTCTTATTGATTTTATTATAAAGATATCGGCCTAAATAGCAAAAGAAGCGCTTCGAGAACATAGTGGAGAGCCTATTTTGACGGCGGTCTACGGGTTCAAATCGTCTTCCCCCACGTATCACTAAGGAATTATAGGTTAGAATACCATGCTGTTTCAGAATTGTATGCAAAACAAACAGCTGACGCACAGTCAGCACTTTGGCTTCTTTGTATAGGAGTACAGTAGGGTATCGAAACGGTAGGAAATAAGACACCTTCAAAATAGCTCTTTGCGTTCTTCCCAATTCTAAGATTGTATATTTTGGGGCACCACCCCATGATGTTATGCAGTATGTTAGTAGTGATTGAGCGAGAGCCAAATATACTGTATTTCTCAGTCTTTCGTCTGCAACATGTCTTAGAGTTTTGAAGACGTATATTAATTTACGTAGACGATTACTAAGGGTGTTAATGTGCTCCTGAAATCTTAAGGTCTTATCTAGTATAATGCCTAAGTACTTTATACTGTTTACTTTCTGAATATGGGAGCAGGTACATGTGTTGTTGTTTGGGTTTGGACAGAAGTGAGAATATAATAAAATTGTAGAAAAGTGGTGTCTGTACAATGGAAATATATAAAAAAAAAAGTAGCGGGGGTTGTTATTATATCTATTCCGAACCCGAAATTGTAATTAATTTTTTTTTTGTCTGTTTGTCTGTGTGTTTGTGCACGCTAATATCAGAAACGGCTTATTAGATTTAGATGCGGTTTTTACTAATATATATTAAAGTAAGCACTTAACATTTAGTGTTTATTTCATGTCAATCGGTTCATAAATAAAAATGTTATGTCAATTTAAAGAATCACGGTGAACATTTGTTAAGGTATGCTGCCCGAAAAGTCACTATTCCACGCGGACGAAGTCGTGGGCACAGCTAGTTGTAAATAAATCTTGTTCACGTTATATTCTTATGCATATTCACTTACTAAGCGACGTTAAGTAACACATTCCCCTGTATTCAGAATAAAACCTACTGAATGCAGTGGAATGTGTTTCTTTATATCTCACAACTTTAAAAAAAAAAATCACTGCAGAAGATTGAGGTTAAAGAATTAACCTCAATCGTCAAATGAAAAACATGTTTAAGGTGTTATAAAATTGAAATAGGTCTAAGGATTCAAATGATCAATTCAAAGGACTCAATTTGTAAGCGGCATTATATAAGGTGTTAAAAAATTAACTCTAAGAATTTCGTGGGAGCATTGTACTCGTCGTTATGAACAACTTTTACTATGGGATGAACCCTGAAATCGCGAAAAAAATATGAGCTGTTCCATACATTTTATTGAGTTACGTGTGCCTAAATGTATGGAACAGCTCATATTTTTTTCGCGATTTCAGGGTTCATCCCATAGTAAAAGTTGTTCATAACGACGAGTACAATGCTCCCACGAAATTCTTAGAGTTAATTTTTTAACACCTTATATATATATACTTATTGGCAATAGGTTGGTATGTTTCCCACTCCATTTGTTTACATTTTCATCAGATACTTTTGGAACAGACAACATCGGCTTATAAGGGTTTCCATAAGAGATGTTAAGCGTATATATTGATGTCTCGTAGACGCCGCGCACGCGTCGCGTAGATGTTATTATATCAAAATATGTCGCATTGATGAAACGTAAGCGTTCCATTTGCGCACTTTGATTGGAAATATCCGAACCTTATTGTTTATCGTGAGCTATTTTGTAAAGGAGTCTTGTTGACTTTTTTTTTAACAGTATACAGTACTAACTGGCTTGTTGTGCATGCGGGTACTAACAATTTAGATAAAGTATTTATATTTAAGTTTAGTTACTGATGGTATTTTAGGGTGATTGAACCGTGGAAGTATAGTTATTAATACACCATTTGTCATTGGATAACTATTAACAAAATGGCGTATTACCTTTTTTTTTAAGGCTGGGAAATCATCCAATGACTTTTCCCGCTCTGGGTGGAGCGGAAGGGAGTGTCAGACTCTTACCGACTAAAACCCATCCATGTTCCTTCCTTAGCCCTTTATGTTCCGGGGATGGCGTATTACCTTGGATCAAAACCGTTAAATAAAATATATTAATCAAGACGATTACACACATATTCGGCTCGGCACGACCGGACGGCAAAATAATCCGGGTTTCTTGCAATTCGACGTTTTAACGACATATTTAATGTATTCTCAAACATGCCCAGGCCACGAATTACGTGTCTTAAAATTGACTTTTAGAACTTTTAGAGAAGCTTACAGAATATACAGTGTGTTAGGTTAAACGAAGGATATACTTTCCGGGGGTTCTATACTCATGAAAATGAACAATTTGACTATGGTACTATACTTGATATCACGAAAAACAAATCAGCTGTTCCATACATTTTGACGAATTATGCGAACATAAATGTACTGAACAGCTGATATTTTTTCCTGATTTCAGGTATAGTTCATTACTCAAAGTTGTCCATTTTCATGAGTACTATACAACCTGGAAGTATGTCCCTCGTATAACCTAACACACTGTATAAGTTGGTTCAGTTATTTGTTCTTACAATTAATTTCAAAGTAATTTTTTTAGCAAAACAACATTTTTGGAAGCTTAAAATGAAAATATTGGTTAGATACTATTCTTAAATCACTACTCATTTTAATTTGTTAAATAAAGTACTTTTAATTATGTTGATGGCTTAATAGAAGTGCCAGCTACATACCTACCATTTTGTTTCATGGTACCCAATCAATATAGTTTTTTTTTTTTTTAATTTGGAATTAAACGTCCAATTTTAGGTAAATATCGAAAAACCCTTAAGTTTCAACTATCTCGAAAAATTTTAAATTTCGGCTATACATTATGAGTTTTGTTGCATTTTGGTCCTCCCATCAGCTCCTATCGGCTAAACGTGGAATTACAAGTAGGTAACCCTGTATAATTGTATTTGCCGCTCAGCAGATGCTGATTCACGCAGACGCGAACAAGTGCGAGGTTAATTTGAAAATGTATAATGAATGTATAAATAATATTTTACAAGAGTAATATGTACCGTTCCAGTAAGCGGCACCGGCAGCGCGGAGGGCACGAGAACGCGTGTGCGTCGCCATCACCCGCGCAAGCATGCCCCAGAACACACGTAACTGACACCACACACTAGAACACCTCCACCACACTACCCGACCGTCAACATCTCAACTCGAACTTTAGATGGAGACAGCTGTTTGAGTGAAAGAGACGACGCTCTGCAAACACGACGTGGCATTAGCACACGTCGAGCGTTAGAAAGAGACAGTTTACAAAGCCGACTTGGACTCGTCACGCGTGACAGAGCCGTTGATATACAAATAAGTGCCATGTTTCCGGCCGGGTACTGTACGAATGGCCACCACACGCCTCTCACAAATATAGCTGCTGCTCAGCGGATATGTAACGACAACTCAGTCTGACCGTCGATAGGTTGTAGTATGAGTAGGCTACGCTTCAACAGACTTTACCGTTTAACAGGGATAATTTCACATTGTGACAACATTTTCTCGTGCTAAAAAGTGATTGGTATAGGTACAGTGTGTTAGGTTAAAAGAGAGACAAACTTTCAGGGGTTACAATACTCATGAAAATGAACAACTTTCACTGGAACTATACCAGCAATCATGAAACAAAATCAGCTGTTCAGTACATTTATGTTCGCAAAATTCGTCAAAATGTGTGGAACAGCTGATATATTTTTTTCATATTTTAGAGTTGGTCCTATGGACAAAGTTGTTGATTTCCATGAGAACTATACAACCTGAAATTATGTCCCTCGTTTAACCTAACACGCTGTATATGATTAAGCTGTCATGCATCGGCGAGAGATAATTCTACAGCAAAATTTTATCACGCTGTGAATGTTAGCCTGGCTTGTCGAGACAGCGTAAGGCGTCGTCCACAATAGAGCTGTTCAATCGGCACGTTAAGTTTTGCAATTAATTACGATAAAGTACCCGTCTGGACGTAGCTTAAAAAAGCGAGCTGTGCGCAAGAAATATCGCTGTTGCAAATACAATAACTTTTGTATAACCGACCAGTTTTAGCGAGTGCTATTTCTATATTGGCCTACTGAGATCAATTTCAGTAGAGGACACAGTAAACCGGAAGTTCGAATTGTAAATCGGTAAAATTGTTCGGTTCAAATCGATTTTTCCAAAAACGCGGCATAAAGAGGTCCTTTGGTTCAAACATTCCATAGACAAACTGAACTTTTCCTAACGACGCTAAGTGAGGCATTGAGAGTATGCTGACGATAACGGGATTTATTGCACGAATCGATCTTCCATAAGGCTAGACTGGCCATAACTTGTGTTTTATCCACCATCCGTAGGAATAATAAAATAAATCTTCCAAGTTTGTGTTCTTTATCGTGGACCTCATAAAGATGTTTGAAAGCACTGGATATATTTTAGCGAATAAGAAGCGTGAAATAAGTGTTATCTACTATTGAATTTAACAAATGACGGATTAACACCAAACAACTTATTTAGACTGAAAACTGGATCCGATGAAAACAACAGTCATTGCAAGTGCAAGAAAGAGATGAACCTATACAGAACGAATAGCATCGTTTTTTCGCAACTGAACAGTGATGGCTCACAAAATACAGACCTTGATACTAAAAATACATTAAATAAAGGATAGAATGATGATACTTCTGACTCAATATCTAAATAAATCGACGGTTGGACTGAATAAAGTCAAAGAATTCAATTATTATGATGTAATCGTAATCGCCTTCTGTAAACGGTAATAATATACTAATTCGTAGTTATCGTATAGCCTGAAACGACCGTGTTGAAATTAGAGTGCTGACGTAATGTTGCATGATACGATACTAAACGGGCTATTTTGTTTTAACCAACACCTAACCATAAAGTTCGCTAGAACGCTACAAGGTTCTATTGGCGCGTGGCTAAAATCGGAACTAACGACGCCATCTTGTATTGTCAATACAATTTCTGTGACAATTTCACAAATGCTTTAGGTTCAACAGCTTGCACGTTCTTAACCAATGATATTCCTCCTTTTTCCTTGTTTCCGTTATTATTCAGACATTACTATTTAGTATCATATGGTGAGAAAGCAAAGAAAACATGGAATTGTGTGGTCTGTAATCACCATACCCGAGGAAAGCGAGGTGATCAATATAAAAGATCGTTTTTATTATTCTCCGTATGAGAGAAACCCCCTCTCCCAGGACCACAGTCGAATTAAATCAATTGGAACGTGCCAAATGAGCCTTCAAAACTAAATAGTATGGGCTTTTGATTTCGCGTCCACAATAAGCATGTCAATGTCAATTACTATTAAATCGTGACGTTTGAAAATCAAAAGCTCATATAAAGTTTCTGTGATTGTGGTATCGTGCAACAGTGCGCACGCGCCCTTAGATTTTGCTCATATTTTGTGATTTAAAGTGCAATTTTGTACATACAATATTATAATAGTAACGTTAGGAAAACTTAGTACTTATGAGCAATAATGCTACGTAATAGTTGCTTAGTGTTTCGTCTCTTTCTTTTATTATAACGAATAAAAAGAACGCAAGACAAACATTGGTGAGTAGGTAGAAGTTTTTCTTTATATTAGAATATAAAGTACAGTATTTTTGCCTTTGGTAATTCAGTGAGATATCCCTATACTGCCATTAGCATTTATTTTCCTCACGACATGGAACACGTACGGCATAACGGTATGTACTAAAGTAATAAAGACTAAAATATTTTTAGCTGAATTTAGAGTTATTATTAAATATAGTTAAACGATCTGCGATTTTAATCATGTTTAAAGTTTAGATAAACAACGTTTTTTATATAGTAACGCAGCTGTCCGCCCGATTGCCGTGTACGTGTGAACGGTCCACGAGCTACATTTGTGAGAGTGAAGTAGGCGTATTAAATGCTATATTTGTAGCCTTATCCATATTAATCTAATTTATTAAAATAATACTATTAATTATTATATTTGAATATTATAATTATTATTGATATGATAATATATTTATTGCAAATGGTAATTGTTTTATTGTGTTTCACCTAGAATTACATATTAGAATTAAAGGCATTTTACAGCCTTTCACAAATTGTCTACTAAACTCTACAGTATATAACAGTGAAATACTACACATGCCAGTAAAAAAGCTTTATTCTAATCATCTTATTAATATCTCGAACAATTCATGAGTGCTACAACATTTATAAGCGTTCCCTAGGAACCATAACACAGAATCTTTAACATTTTCAGTCTCCAACAGTTTCTTTAACACATCCACCTTATTATTAGTCGTAAAATAATTTAAAAATATTCTAAACACTTCTTGAGAGTCTAAATTCGCTAAAAACCTAAACATGTAAACAATATTAGGATTTTCAAGAGATCTTTCAATACTTACAGAAAGGTAACGTAATGCTTTTAGAATAAATCCCTCAGATAAGAAACGATTTGTGAAGTGACTGTGGCAGGATAGGATGAAGAACAGTTGTGATGATGCAGCGATCCTTAGAGATGGAAGTACCTGGATGATTTTGTGAAGGTGCTCCGTTCTGGAATAGAGAATGTATGGGTTTTGTTATAAGCTTTAACACCTGAGATGCAACCAAGTGTGCTTCATGTTTAAAATATAGGGTGTAACAAAACCTGTGTCCGACCCGAAAATAGGCCGCTTATTATCGTTATAGGAATCCATTGACAGGTTAAAATATCGTTTTTTTTAACCTCCTTTAAAAATGTTCTGACAAGTGACTGGTCATAAATTAGCATTCAATCAATTTGGCTCTTTTAAAATTTAATTTAATTTAGAATAGTTTTTTTTTCAAATCTTTTAATTATGAACGCTTTTTTTACGTTCTGTATCGTTCTCACATGTATATTTCAGCATGAATGATTTCACCCAGTTTTTGTAAACATGTTTTAATTTAAAAGAGTGTCCATGGAGTTTCTTGCCAGTTCTTCTCCATAGGTACTTCTGCTTTGGAATGGGCAACTAGCTTCATCTTTCTGACTGACTGACCCCTTGATAATACAAAAGTGCCTGTAATTGGTTTATTTTGAGTTCATTTTGAATGGGGGTTAATTTTTTTTAAATTATTTTTTTTAAGTTTAACCTAACTTTTGTATACGACCGTGAACAAGCCCATTTCGGGTCGGACACGAATTTTGTTGCACCCTTTTTTTTTTTTTTTAAGGCTGGGAAGTCATTCAATGACTGCTCCCGCTCTGGGTGGAGCGGAAGGGAGTGTCAGACTCTTAATGACTAAAACCCATCCATGTTCCTTCCGTAGCCCTTTATGTTCCGGGGTAGCGGTAACCCTTTCGGACAATCCCGCTTACCCGGCAGGCTTGGCCCTGAGGGGCTCCCTCATATGCTGACATCTCTTTGAGGCGCGCGTGGAACATATACGCGCCGTACATTTTGTTGCACCCTGCCTGTACATTACTAGCGAGCCCTACGTCGCGCTATTTTTACGTATGTTATGTTGGTTTAATATTTATTATATATACAGACGCCAGCATATTAAGCTATACCAAACGGTGAAATACTCCCAATTGAACATGAACCTTATTCTTTTGTCTTAAAGTTGAAAATCTATCAAAGAAATTTTACAGAATTGGGGTAGCTTTATGAACTGGCCTCTGTACATAAACCTTCCGGAATAGATCCACAAGATAAATATCGCGAAATAAAAATCAGATGTTCAGTACATTTCTGTTCACCGAACTCGTAATGACTGACAAAATGTACTGAACAGCTGATTTTTTTCGCGATTTCAGGTTCGGTCCCATAGTAAAAGAAGCTTGTTATAATGAGTACAGTGACCCTTAAGAGGTTTAAAACGACTTAAATTTAACCATGTAGATGCACGGACAACTTCTTGTCCAGAAATAATTAAAAATAAAGACAGAAATAATTAAAACAGAGATGGTAAGTAATACATACTTCAAATCATCTTGCAGCTGATAAGCGAAGTGAACAAGAGCATACAGCACAGAATCTCTTGTTTCTTCATTGTTGCTGAGCAACAGGTCTATCAGCTTGGCTAAGGCCCCTTGCGCCGTCAGTAGCTCACAGGCCTTTTGTCCAGAGCCCGCTAGGTTGCCAAGAGTCCAAGCACTGGTAACCTAGAAAATGTGAAGGTTGGTGTTATGGAGTTGCTTGATTTCCCAAGGAATATTGTTGGAATGGTGTAGAGAGCTGTTTTGTAAGTATTATACATACATATTAAACAATGGATGAGTGTAAGTCTTTACAAAGTGTAGAATAAGTTATTACTGTTTAGTTTTCATTTTGTGTTTGTTTATTAATTGTATTTATATAGTCTAATGTACATTTATAATACAGTCCAATTTAAACCTAATGCGATAGGTATATCGCATTAGGTTTAAATTCCTATAATGTTAGTCCTAGAGTTTTAAATAAATATATTTATACAAGAGGTATATGGAATATTTCAATAACTGGAACTGCCTTGGAGCAACTCCTTACTTTCATAAAGTCACACTCTTTTCTCACACAATAAGTTTTTAACAAAATAAGTGATATGCATTACTTTAATACTAGAAATAAAGATAATATAGATCAACCATTTTTCAGATTATCAAAAGTACTTACATCTTTTATGGGGTTCTGTGTTAAATGGTATAACAAAAAGGATGTGACATATTGCAATTAAATGAAAGAAAATTTAAAACTCATAATAAAATTAAACTTTGTAAACAAGCTTATTCAAAATTAGAGGATTATATCAAGGACAATTGTTCCTTCCACAGCCGTTTATGTTCCGGGGTAGCGGTAACTCTTTCTGACCACCCTGCTGAAAGCATGGGGTCCTGGGTTCGATATTTAGATCAGGGAAAGTGCTATTGGGTGTTCCTTAGTAGTAAGCCGGAATCTGGATTAGTGCCCGATTGAGGGCAAAAAGACTTGTGTACATGTACTATAGGTGCACTTATGTCCAAACCTTTGGGGACACAAGGCATGATGTTATGTTATTGTTTTTCATATGTTTGAAAAACTTCTACCTGGGTTCCTATTTACGAACATATGTCTGACTAATCCCCGACACTGCTTCGCTAATTAAAGTATGTGGCTGGCTGTGTAAGCAAGCGGATGCATATACATTTAATTGGCAGTGTAACATGCACACGGTGGAGTTCCTTGCCCATTCTTCTCCACACGAAATTACCTTTTGGAAGGGGCGACTAGCATCAATGAAATTTCATTTTTGACGTTCAAAAGTGCCTTTCTTGTGCCTATTTGAAATAAATGATTTGACTTTGACTTTGACACCGGGTCACCAGTCTCTAATGGTTGACATGGATGCCAAAATAAAGTGTTTTTCCACCTTAACAAATTAAAAATACGAACTTTTGAGAGTTACAAAGCGTGTTTCAATGCTATGTCTTATTGCTAAACCTGATCTTTTTTTCAGATAACAAGAAATTATATGTAGGATGTGTTGCACAAAACAGTCTCTCAGAGATAACTTATAAAAGCAAGTGCTATTCAAGCAGTCGCTTTTCCTAACATACTCACAGCTAACTCAGCGCTCAGATTATCAAGAGCTGGAATAAGGTATGATCCCGCTGCCTTTGACAGAAGCACGCAAGCTTTGGGTTCTCCGAGGGCCAGGTTACAAAAGCATCCTACGGCTGCACATTGTTTGTTCACTTCATTGCCTGAAAAATCTATCATCGTGAGCAAACCAGCATGTCTGAAAGATATTTCTAAACAGTTTGTGAAGCTAAGTCAGAGGCCCATGGGCAGTATAAAAGAACTCTGTCACCAGGTTAGACACTAACCACACAATTAGAAGAATATGAATATATGCTTATTTCTAACACATATCTTGGGTCCTGGGGTTTGGGACCTTTTGATGGCATAGGAGATGGCAGAGGCCCTTTAAACAGTTTTAATGATGGGGAGGCACCAACCTAATCATCATCCCAGTAAAATTTAGAAACCGAAACAATTGACCCATAGACTTGTGTGTGATTGTTTATTGGTTTCTAAATTTTAGTTTCTCATATTAGTACCGGGTATTTAAATTTGACAGGTGTGAATCCTAGTTACTATTAAAGGTATCATGAGAGTGATGGACATGCAAGCTGTAATGATTCTATTGGACACCAACCAAGTCACTGTGCACTTGAATAGTTTACTAGGTAAGCAAGTATTAAATACATTCATTATAAGATGCAGATATAAACATAAACGGTAACAGAATATATAAAAGCAACACATTTAATGAGTTGCATTATAACACCTGAAACGATGGAATGAATTAAAATTTTGTTTCAATTTAAATATCACAGAAAACATTTAAGTATTTACAAGCAGCTTGAAAAATATTGAATGCCATTAACATATGTTTCAGTTTACCTACCCAGTGTTTTGTCAAAACAGTGCAGTTACTTTTTTTAACATTTCAAGTGGGTTAGTCACTAAGCTTACCTGTCATCTCTCTCACCAACCCTCTGAGTGCACCATGAGTATGTAAGACCACTTCTATGTTAACTGCATCATCTATTAAGGCATTCTTTAAGGTATGGAGCTCTGGTGCATTGACTGCAGACTTTGATTTTAATTTCCTTGCTATTAGTGTGACAATATCCGAATTTGTGCTAAAAATGTTCAAATTCTTTGGTCACTAAATGAACATACAGCAAAATGTTTACTTACTCTAATGTTTAGGGTCTGTGGGATGTGTGTGCAATCACCGAAACATTTGCCACAAAATAAGGTTAGTAGTGGGTATATTGATCTGGAATCGTAGAATGTAGGTAGGTACGTCAATCGCGTAGGCTCTTTAAGTGCAACTAAATTGATTTTGTTTGAAGTAATTTCTCAAGACCTTTCACATTGAAGACATAGGTATGTATCTTAGAGTAGGAAAGAAGTTAAGAAAACGAAATAAGTAAATAAATGTTTTAACTTTTCTTACCGCAAACTGATCATAGGCCGCCGAACATCAGCTACTTCGTCACGATTCTTTCGTCTGTTCAGCACTAAAAGATTACGGCTGGTTTCCCTTATGGTTTCTATTGGTTCTTCCTCCATTGTTATATGTAAAGAAGAACGTAAAGATACGTTAACAATAAACAGAGTTAATCTTTTCGTAATCACAACACAGCGGTATAATAATATATACAATAGTCTAAGTGTCTGACATTGACAATAATTGACATTTAATTAAAAAAAAATCTCAGTGAGTGACGGCAGCCACAGATCACGGAAAAGAAACTGTGGAACCAAGGCTTTCTAGTAACGTCTGTAATAATAAAAAAAAAGGAAATATTGACCAGCATTCTATAAACAATTAATTCAAAATCATATTATTTTGAAATTATAGCAGAACGATAGCGCTGTTATCGGTGTATCGCATCAATTCTTGTTTCAAAAGTTTGTATTTTCATGTAATTGTTACATGAAAAATAAAACCGACTTCCAAAACAAACACTACAAAGTGAAAAATAATTTTGATTTCGGAAGTCGGTGTCTTCGGTTTTGTATTTTCATATTTTGCCACCGACTTCCGAAATCAAAATTATTTTTCACTTTGTAGTGTTTGTTTTGGAAGTCGGTTTTATTTTTTGTAAAAAAGTTTTTATTTTTTACTTTTTAGTTGTGGTACCAACACAATCCCCCCCCCCCCATTTTAATACCACTACCTGGTATGAAAATTACAGTGACAGGAAGTTATTAGAACATCGTCCACATATATTAAGTAGGATTTTTTAGATTTTTGTAGATTTTTCAAAAACCGCTTATCCGATTTCGATAAAAATTTTATGGGACCATTAGGGAAGTATACCCTTTCCAACAAAAAAAGAATTTTTCAAATCGGTTGGCAAGAAACGGAGTTATGCGCGAACAAACATAAAAAAAAAAAAATACAAACATCCGAATTGAGAACCTCCTCCTTTTTGAAGTCGGTTAAAAATAGAAACTCATAAGACAGAAAATTAGTTATTATTATGCACAATGGAAACCATTGTTAGAATTCTTCCATTATACATTTTCACACAGTGAAATAGTTAAAGACTTGTATGAGGTACTTCCATCACCAAATCATTGTGTTCTTCAGAAGTTTTATTTAATTTGTTGGTTTACTCACCAACGAAAAGCGCTTCACGAGTAGTCCGTCCTAGTCCACTAGGTACCTAAGTAGTGGTTTTGAGGTCGCCGGGATCCTGTGGATGCGGGCAGCAGATGTGGTGATGCAGAAGATGAGGTATATTTCAATAACTGTAGGTACTAACGGAGTTGTATACACATAATCAGTGTTCTATCTTCGAACATCCTAACGTAGGCACAGAAAAGCCGAATAAGCTCGATAACAAATTAGTATCTCCAGAGATTTGGTTCATGTCATCAATATCGCCGACTAATCACACGGATTGATGAATTACACGAGATTTGGCTCTGGGCCTGACAGCGTACAGCTACTGACCCCTTACACTCTCACATTTCAAGGTTTGCGGAGCTTTAACTAGTTTGGTTGTGTTACCGACGAATAGGGCTTTTCATTTGCCATTAATCAATTTAGTGAGGAAATTCGCTTAATCGTGGGTAATCATCATTGTAATAAACCTCGATTTGTGTTTTACTTTGGTGTTGCTGTCGGTAATAAATTACTACGTACGTTTATTTACCGATCCATATTTATCTCTCGATTGTTTTATGAACATAGATGGGTCGGTAAATGGGGAAGTGATTCACAGATTCACTGGTTGCATTAAACGTGTAAGCACCCTGCGTTTTGTAGGATCTTTCAATGTCATGCCTCTCTTTAGATCATAATTCTGGAAGGCTTTTTTATTGCTCCTCTGGTTGGACACGTCGTAGTAAACGTAGCTATAGGTGTGTAGTACACCTCGACAAGAAGACATTGCTAGTACATTAGGAAAATAATAAAACAAAGTTATTGACAAAATTTATTTTGTATGTTACAATATTTACTGAATTTTACGAGTAAGCATTACACGGATTTTGCGATACCTAATTACTTGGGTATGGCGCTCTACAGTATTTATGGTGGCTGTGCATACTGTTTCCCAACGGGTACACTACTTGATTACGAAAAAGTTTTATTCCGATAGTCACTAATACGAATTTTGAAAAACCGATTTTCTTAATTCCGAATGGTTCAAAATTCTTTAAATTCTAAATTCATTCATTCATTATCCTATTTTTATAATTCCGAAATACTGAGTTTCAATAGATAGAAAAACAAAAATTCCGACTTAATGATATTTAGAAACATCAATAATTCGAATTCAGATTATTAAAGTACCGAATAGTTAGAATTCCCAAATAAAAACGCTTTGTAAAACTGAATAGCAAGACAAATAAGTATAATTTGATCGTCAGAGAGAAGTATAATATTATGTTTAGTATGAAGAGATAGTCGATAGAAAAATCTTCCTTTTTAGTATATAAATCCTAATCCTAATCAAAAATAATGATTGCACAGCCATGCTTGCAGCAAGCATGCAAATGACCTGGACTTCCTGATAATAATAAGGCGTAGTTATATATATATAATTCAGATTTTTGAAAATCAGAACATCGAAATTCGGAATAATATATTTCGAAGAAAATAATGGGTGTTTCCGTTCCCAACAGCTATGCCTGCCAACAGCTAAGTTGAAGTATTACTGAATAAAATAGGTAAGTTGGCTGGAGCCAGTATTGACCCATTCTGTTCAAATTTAATCGAAATCGAATCAGTATCTAAGCCGTTAAGGCCGGGACTCCACCAAAGCAGAGATGTGTGCGGTGTGCAGTGTGCTGTGCGAGAAGAGATGTTTTTCAGCTCGGGTGCGAGGCGTTGAGTGCTCAGTACGCGCACTCACTGCACGCCACTCACATCTTTCGTCTCCACTGCGCGTCGCCCGCGCACAGCTCACATCTCCGCTTCCATCGCGCCATACAAATATTACACATCTCCGCACAGCGATCTCCACTGAAGCTGAGTGGAGAGGAGATGTGTCAATAACACAATTCTATTGGTTGTTAAAAAAAACATTTCCTCTCCGTTCGTTTCGTCTCTGCTTTGGTGGAGTCCCGGCCTTAGAATTTACGAGTAGATTAAGACTCACTTTTAAATTCCAAAATCAGTACAAAACAATAATCACGGCTCAGGCGTTCTAGCCAATCGTAGTTCTTTTGTTAAACTAGAATAGAATCGGGGTGAGACACAGTACTCTGAAGTGCGGACGTATTCATTACAAGAGTCCTGAAGGATTGTCTGCAGGTCAGCCTGGTCTGCTAGGTTATTGATTTTTTCATAGACATGCTCCAAAAGACTGTAGACTCTGCAAGCAAGATTACAATCAGTTAGAAACATACAATGGGTACATAGTAAATAAACAGAAAAAAAAAGGCAGAACTACTGAATAAACGTGTGATCTCTTTATTTCCTATAATAGGTATATGGGTTTTTAGGTCGGCCCTTCACCTAAAAACCTATATTTTACCTGCATTGAACCCAGAAGGTACAACCGAAAACTCATCTAGTAGCGACCATTTATGGTACAGGTGGAGTTAAAGGAGACATAGATAGGAATACAGGTGGGTAGGCCCGCTCATATATGTTTGTCCGACTTGGTGGAAGGAATCCACATTACCGGTCGTTGTGGCAGCTCTTGGGGGGGCTTGGCTTGCCTAGGACGCTACGGCAAAAAGTGCTGCTTTAGTTAAGAGTCAGTCAAGTTCTAAATTATATGTTACTGACCGATTGCAATATTAAGGAGATCATGATCTATGAAAAACATGTTACTTTATTACAAATGCATTATGTGCTCAGCAAAAAATAGAACGTAACGTACTTGGATCGTCTGCCGCGCGCATCAGGAGAAGAGACGACGGGCACTGCTAGGCGGAACTCCAGGATATCTTCAGGGAATGTCGACCAAACTCGAGCCCGAGGAATCACGTAAAAGTCTTCAGTCTGGAAAACACAGATAATTATCATTATGATTCCCTAGAAGAATGTAAGTTTCATTGGATTATGTCGTGTTGTCGTGTGTTGTCTCTATGAATCATATATATTTTAAAGTAGACCAATGTTATTCCAATTAGGTAGGTAGGTAGGTACCTGCTACTAAGCTTCGAGACTATCATGATAGAAGAAGTAATTATCGATAATATTATGTGTCAGTAACAATTAGTCATAAGTAAGCAGTGTAGTTCCGGGTAGCGAATTCAGATGGCTATAGGTTGATGCAAAACAAGTATTTTTCGCAGGAATACTTTTAAAGTTTGCTCTCCAGTTATACAACTTTTGATTATGTTTACCTGCACAATAAAGATTTTCGGCTTCTCCTTCAACGTAGGGGGCGTCAGATCTGACATGTACCGCATAACTCCATGTTCACTGTTGGGTGTGTGACTTGACTCCACTACACCATCTGTCGTCTTTGCCAGCATCATGACTGCCACGCAACCGTAGCCCGTGAAGTCTCGATGGAAAACTGGAAAATGGAGGGTATCCTGTCGTGAAGCTTGATTTCTGCAAAGGCTTTGAGACAGGGCTGCTCTTTTTTCAAGTTATGTACTTTTTGGGTGAAGTCCAGTAAGTACATCATTTATCACACTTTACAATTTCGTTTTAAAACTAGGTAGTTATAAAACTGTCATTATGTAAGGAATAGTAGAGTATGCCTATTGACCAAAGGAAACCAAAAGATTATTAATAAAAACAGTTGGGTAACAGCGTTTTTTAAAATGATGAATAAGATGAGTATCGTATTGTCGGAAATTCATATTGTAACAATTTTATCAGAAAGCATAATATGTTCGACTATGCTAACTCAGTATGAAATAACATATAAAGACTTACATCTCTCACAAGTGCTAGCAATTTCTTCATCAGTCAAGCTCCTATAAACATTGACTTCAAAGCGGAATTTTTCAAAGGTACGTTTGAATTTCATGCTTATGTCGTCATTTTGAGGTGGAGCATCTTCGCCGTACCCGAAGGCAACATCTGACGCATTGCCTTCAAAAATTATCATAGCATTCTTGCTGTATCTGTAATAATAAATCTTTTATTACTATTTATGGCTTTTCCAAATTATGGGCCCCCAAATGTTATGTTATTTTATATAAAACGCTCTATATTTCTAAAATGGTAGCTCAGATGAAAATCTTTTCAGATCCTAAATAGTTTTTATGGTCAAGGTTAATAAGGTTATGCAAGAAAAATGGACGAAATCTGTAAAAAAAAAACTTCAAAGATTCGGCTAAGTCCTGCGCGCTCTTAAGAATACGCAAGCCGAGATCGGCCGATCGAGACTTAAAATATTTTTCTTTTTTTTTTCTCAAGATCTGAGCTACCATTTTGGAAACATAGTGCGTTTTGTGTAAACCAGAAAAACATTGAAAAGCTCGTAACTAGGAAACGGTGCGTCGTAGAGCCATGCTTCTCACTAGCCAATTGGTTTTTATGGCCAAGATCAATCTGATACTGCGATAAAATTGGACAATTTCCGAAAAAAAAACCGGATTATTTTTACAAGTCTTTGCGCCATAGCGCCCCTAAGGCTACACTCCAACCAGGTCTTACTAAAAAGATGTCGTTTCAATCAAAGGAAGGCCTTTTATACATATACTTAATTATATTCCAAGTTTACATTTAGGTACGCGTAGGTAGATGATGAAATATGCAAACATTATATTATCTACGCGCAAAGTCACAGACGCAGCCTTAAAAAAAAAAAAACTCACAATATCAATGAAGACAAACTCATATGTTCAGTATAAAATTAATTTCATTATTGCTATATAGTCACCTGTCTAATTCATAAGAGAATCGTGATCTGGTAGACACCCTCAGTGGATCCTCATCCTCCGAATCCTCACTAGTCGGTGATACACTCCTAACAGAAGCATCTTCAGGACTGTCAGGTTCTTTGAGATTGTCCTCGGCTTTTTGATAATCAGCTTTATTAAACGGTAGAGCACAGTGTACAAAACTGTCTTCAATGCTATATTTAACTTCAATTTCTAGCATTTTGGGCCCCATGGTGGTTGGCGACACAATTGCGACTGACAATGGATATTAGAATGGGTTTATCTTATCAATATTGTGTGTGCGTCAGTGATTACAGAAGTAGTACGCCAATCGCTGCGTATATCAAAAAACTCTTGAGTAGATATGTATTCAGGTTGTGTTGTGATAACTCTATTGCAAATGATTTTTACATTAGGCGTTCCCGAGTGTTCATTTATTTTTTCTGAAGTTGGTAGGTACCAGCAAACCGAATATTCCTCAAACAAAATCAAATCTTTCTTCTTTATAATATTAATTTGGATTACAGTAGTTTAATTTTGTTTTAATTTTTAATAATTTGGTATATTTACGCCCACCTGTGTAATTCCTATGGAAATCTCGCCCTAGTGGTCACTCTGAACGGATATAGCACCTCCTCTGAATCGTCACTAAGAACACCACTTGTCTCATTGGAATGTTCTACATTATTCACTTCCTCTCTTGCGTTTTGATAATTCGCATTATTGTATGGAAAAGCAGCTTTTAAATGGCTGCCGGTAGTATCTTGCACTGTTAGTTGCATGGTTGACGCAATCGGACTAACCAAAGCTTCGATCAATAATACACTAGATCACAGATAGACAGGATCGGGAACAAAAATAAGTCGCTCAAGTGGCCACGTTTACACACATAAACATTTACATTTTTTACTACAAAATAAAGAAAAACGTTTTATAATATTAACAACTTCAGTTAATTATAAACCTTAACTCTCAAGCATAAAGTTTGATTACGATTGCAAAATATTTTTTTTAAGTCCTTCTATCATCGTAGAAAGTAAAAGCAATAAATTCAAAATGTCGCTTAAAAATAAATAGTCATTTTTATAATAAGTACAAAAATATTTATTGTAAGATGAAACTTACAGTTTAAGCAATAAGGTTAAAAACATTTTGTTGACAATTACGTGCTTACTCTATTTTGAAACTAGACATAATTTTTGGTATTACATTTCAATGCTCAGAACACAGTAAGTATTGAAAGACGAAGAGTTGCAGAATAATAATATATTTTTTTAGACGAATGTTCGTTTTCTATGATAGCAAATATTTTAGACCGTAGTAAAAAAGTAGTAGAACTAAATTAGTATAATATAGTAACCGTCATGAGAAGCTATAAATTTTGTAAACAAGTGTTCAGGAGTTCACAACATTTGGACCAACAAAAAAAATGAATTTGTTTAAGATTTAATAAATTATTGAGTAACAAATATTAATTAACATATATTATTTAAGAATAATTATTCGTCAGATTCAGATGTTTCCATTTCTGTGTGAAACAAACTCGTACGCATTCGAAACTCGAATGACGCGTTTATTTCAAAATGGCGTCCCGATAGTTTACAATCCCTGCGACGGACGCGTTCCGGTACCAAGAAACACAAACGATAGCGCTTTGCGTCGTTAAAATATGATCCGACTAAATTAAATAGGTTGTTACTTTCATATAACCCGTCTATATTTCATGTCGATTGAATATGGTCAATTTATTATTATCTCGCAGTATAAAATGTTTACTTAGTAAAAGATGTTTGTTTACATAATTTATAGCTTCTCGTGGCGCGTACTTTAGTTATTTTATTAAGACATTGGTTACAATTGTCTGCTGGTTGGCTCATTGTTACCAACCCGCAAAAATGGAGTTGTCTTCTTATGTGCGCGATTTAGAAGTTTTTTAGCGGCGTTCTCCATTTCTTTTGTGATGGGTAAAAAATTTTAAATCAAAAATGCATAACGATAATTCAAGTTTTCACTTCTGCGGCCACTCCCGGCATGCAACCCGTTGATTTATTTTACTTATTATTTTATTCGTCTGATTTTTCCTGGTCAAGTTTCGCGACAATAGATACCCATTCTGCATTGCGAAATGGTTTGGTAGGAAATCTACAAACAAAAACAACAAATAAAATAATAATACTACTCCATGCATTTTTTACTCAGATACATTGACTCATGTGAAGAAAATAACAGATACTTGGCAATGTATCTTATGAGTTACATAGAATATCTCCAAAATTAAATACCCTGTATTTTGTTCTTTAGCCTACTTGTCCTCTAAGGAGAATGAAAGAAAAAACTAATTTAATACAAATAACTAACTAATTTAATTTAATACATATTTATTTTTGCCAAGCAAAGGATTAAATAACATATTATATTAGTATTTATTTATTTAAAAAATTAAACTTAAATTACTACACAATTCGATATCAGGGTAGTATTTTTATGGCATATTTAAATGTGACTTCACAGATTTTTTTAATCAAATGGAATACTTATTAACATTAATTCCAATTTTACAATTATATCTTCGCAAAATATTTAATTTCTGTACTGTGATGGAAGTTTTTAAGGTGAGCGGTATTATTTAATATTTTATTTTAGACCGTGTCTTGCATTTTCAGTGGACTGGCAGTATAGAAAATTATTGAATAGAAAGGTTCGAATTTTAAAAACTCTTTCCATGCTAGAGAGCAAAAAGCGATTTTGGGCTCAGATTTCGAATGACAAACAGACTCTTTCCGAGCCGGTGAGGTGAAAAATTATTTGTGCTCTTATTTTTCGGCCCGTTTTTGAAGCGCTAATCGGGAATCTAGTGTATTATTGATCGAAGAACCAAAGAGTAATATAATAAGACGGAAGACTAACTCATATAAGTAAATGTTTTATCTCTTCGATGAGCATGCGTCAGTGATTGTAGAAGTTACCGCCAATCCCAATGCAAATTCACAATTCTTAAGAAGTTATTTATTCAGATTGTGTTCTTGTTCTTAGCGTGCAGATGGCAATCTAAGACCCAGCACATACGGCGAAACGCAGCTGCAACGAAACTGCAACTTCTAGTTACTTTTGAGTTTATGCCATGGACTCCTGTGAGAGACCGCACATGACGCGATCATTTTGAAACCGGTTTGAAACACATTGCAAATCAGTTGCATTGGAACCACCGTGCAGGAAACTCGTATTTGTGTTTCATCGGATTTGGCGCAGTGTACTATACAAAATGTTAAATTTTGCTTTAAAGTTATGATTGAAATGATTGTGAGGTTGCAGCGTGTGTGGAAAACGATTGAAACTGGTTTCAAACTAATCATTTCAAAAGGGTTAAGTTGCAGTTGCGTTGCGCCGTATGTCCTGGGCCTAAATGGTATTTATAAAAAAAGTCTTCCCATACATTTTGTCACGTAGGTATTGAAGTTTTTTATGGGACGACTTAATTTTTTTTTTCCGATAGTCATTACTACGAATTTTGAAAAACCGATTTTATTAATTCCGAATGGTTCAAAATTCTTTAAATTCAAAATTTAGGTATCCTATTTTTATAATTCCGAAATACTGAGTTTCAATATATAGAATAACAAACATTCCGACTTAATAATATTTAGAAACATCAATAATTCGAATTCGGATTATTAAAGTACCGAATAGTTAGAATTCCGAAATAAAAACGCTTTGTAAAACTGAATAGCAAGACAAATAAGTATAATTTGATCGTCAGAGAGAAGTATAATATTATGATTAGTATGAAGAGATAGTATTGAAAAACTAATGATTCCAAAAATCTTCCTTTTTAGTATATAAATCCTAATCCTAATCAAAAATAATTATTGCACAGCCATGCTTGCAGCAAGCATGCAAATGACCTGGACTTCCTGATAATAATAAGGCATAGTTATATATATATATATAATTCAGATTTTTGAAAATCAGAACATCGAAATTCGGAATAATATATTTCGGATAAAATAATGGGTGTTTTCGTTCCCAACAGCTATGCTGTTGGCACAGCTAAGTTAAAGTATTACTGAATAAAATAGGTTTAGTTGGCTGGAGACAGTATTGACCCATTCTGTTCAAATTTAATTGAAATCGAATCAGTATCTAAGCCGTTAAGGCCGGGACTCCACCAAAGCAGAGATGTGTGCGGTGTGCAGTGTGCTGTGCGAGAAGAGATGTTTTTCAGCTCGGGTGCGAGGCGTTGAGTGCTCAGTACGCGCACTCACTGCACGCCGCTCACATCTTTCGTCTCCACTGCGCGTCGCCCGCGCACAGCTCACATCTCCGCTTCCATCGCGCCATACAAATATTACACATCATCTCCGCACAGCGATCTCCACTGAAGCTGAGTGGAGAGGAGATGTGTCAATAACACAATTCTATTGGTTGTTAAAAAAAAAACATTTCCTCTCCGTTCGTTTCGTCTCTGCTTTGGTGGAGTCCCGGCCTTAGACTTAACGAGCTGATTAAGACTCACTTTTAAATTATAAAATCAGTACAAAACAATAATCATGGCTCAGGCGTTCTAGCCAATCGTAGTTCTTTTCTTAAACTAGAATAGAATCGGGTTGAGACGCAGTACTCTGAAGTTCGGACGTATTCATTACAAGAGTCCTGAAGGATTGTCTGCAGGTCAGCCCGGTCTGCTAGGAAATGGATTTTTTCACAGACATGCTCCAAAAGACTGTAGACTCTGCAAGCAAGATTACAATCAGTTAGACACATACAATGGGTACATAGTAAATAAATAGAAAAAAAAGGCAGAACTACTGAATAAATGTGTGATCTCTTTATTACATATAATATATGGGTTTTTAGGTCAGCCCTTCACCTAAAAACCTATATTTTACCTGCATTGAACCCAGAAGGTACAACCGAAAACTCATCTAGTAGCGACCATTTATGGTACAGGTGGAGTTAAAGGAGACATAGATAGGGATACAGGTGGGTAGGCCCGCTCATATATGTTTGTCCGACTTGGTGGAAGCAATCCACATTACCGGTCGTTGTGGCAGCTCTTGGGGGGGGCTTGGCTTGCCTAGGACGCTACGGCAAAAAGTGCTGCTTTAGTTAAGAGTCAGTCAAGTTTTAAATTATATGTTACTGACCGATTGCAATATTAAGGAGATCATGATCTATGAAAAACATGTAACTCTATTACAAATGCATTATGTACTCAACAAAAAAAAAAAACGTAACGTACTTGGATCGTCTGCCGCGCGCATCAGGAGAAGAGATGATGGGCACTGCTAGGCGGAACTCCAGGATATCTTCAGGGGATGTCGACCAAACTCGAGCCCGAGGAATCACGTCTTCAGTCTGGAAAACACAGATAATTATCATTATGATTCCCTAGAAGAATGTAAGTTTCATTGGATTATGTCTTAAATAAATAATATTTCATGAATTATATATATTTTAAAGTTGACCAATATTATTGCAATTAGGTAGGTAGGTAGGTAACTACTACTAAGCTTCGAGACTATGATAGAAGAAGTACTTATCGATAATATTAAGTGGTATTATCAATTAGTCATAAGTAAGCAGTGTAGCTCCGGGTAGCGAATTCAGATGGCTGACAACTTGGTCTTATAGGTTGATGCAAAACAAGTATTTTTCGCAGGAATACTTTTAAAGTTTGCTCTCCAGTTATACAACTTTTGATTATGTTTACCTGCACAATAAAGATTTTCGGCTTCTCCTTCAACGTAGGGGGCGTCAGATCTGACATGTACCGCATAACTCCGTGTTCACTGTTGGGTGTGTGACTTGACTCCACTACACCATCTGTCGTCGTTGCCAGCATCATGACTGCAACGCAACCGTAGCCCGTGAAGTCTCGATGGAAAACTGGAAAATGGAGGGTATCCTGTCGTGAAGCTTGATTTCTGCAAAGGCTTTGAGACAGGGCTGCTCTTTTTTCAAGTTATGTATTTTTTGGGTAAAGTCCAGTAAGTACATCATTTATCACACTTTACAATTTCGTTTTAAAACTAGGTAGTTATAAAACTGTCATTATGTAAGGATACTATTCCTTACATAATGACAGTTTTGCCTATTGTCCAAAGGAAACCAAAAGATTATTAATAAAAACAGTTGGGTAGCAGCGTTTTTTAAAATGATGAATTATTAAATGAGTATCGTATTGTCGGAAATTCATATTGTAACAATTTTATCAGGAAGCATGTTCGACTATGCTAAGTCAGTATGAAATAACATAATTACTTACATCTCTCACAAGTGCTAGAAATTTCTTCATCAGTCAAGCTCCTATAAACATTGACTTCAAAGCGGAATTTTTCAAAGGTACGTTTGAATTTTATGCTTATGTCGTCATTTTGAGAAGGAGCATCTTCGCCGTACTTCGTGGCAACATGTGACGCATTGCCTTCAAAAATTATCATAGCATTCTTGCTGTATCTGTAATAATAAATCTTTTATTACTATTTACCTAAACTCAAAATGATGATTGGGATTCTTTGAAAATTGTTATTTGTTATGCAAGGCTGCAAAGTTGATTTTTGGCGCGACGCAGAAAAGCTTTGCTGCCGAGCGCAACACACAACTTTTAACCTCACTACAGCGAGAAAACTGCTAGGTGCAAAAAAACAGGTGTTACATGTTGAGTTTTATTTTGTTCGTGTGTCTCAGATGCATTGACTCATGTGAAGAAATTTACAGATACTTGGCAATGTATCCTAGGAGATACATTGCAATATCTTCAAAATTAGATACCCAGTATTTTTTTTAAATCCTACTTGTCCTCTAAGGAGAATGAAAGAAAAAAACTAATTTAATACAAATAACTAACATATTATAACTAATTTTATTTAATACGTCATGTTTATTTTTGCAAGCAAAAGGTTAAGTAACATATTATATGTATAAGTATTTATTTAAACTTAAATTATCACACAATTGGGTATTTGACAGAGTAATATTTTTATGGAATATTCAATTGTGACGTCACATATTTTTTTTTATCAAATGGAATATTTATTAGCGTTAATTCCAATTTGGAGAGCGGTAGTATACAAAAAAAGTTTCTTTTGAAAAGTTGATTGTAATCATGAGTACAATCACGTGTTTAGATATCGGTCACTAATCATCTTATATAAAACGCTCTATATTTCGAAAATGGTAGCTCAGATTAAAATCTCTTCAGAATCAAAATAGTAGTTATGCAAGAAAAATGGACGAAATCTGTAAAAAACAAAAACTTCGAAGATTCGGCTAAGTCCTGCGCCCCTAAGAATACGCAAGCTGACAAAATATTTTTTTTTTTCTCCAAATATTTGTCGGTTTTAATCATCTCATAGTTTTGGACTAGAGCAACAATTTCTTTCCAGAAAAGATTTTCATCTGAGCTACCATTTTGGAAATATAGTGCGTTTTGTGTAAACCAGAAAAACATTGAAAAGCTCGTTACTCGGAAACGGTGCGTCGTCGTAGAGCCATGCTTCTCAGAAGCCAATTGGTTTTTATGGCTAAGGTTAATCTGATACTGCGATAAAATTGGAAAATTTCCGAAAAAAAAACGGATTTTTTTATAAGTCTTTGCGCCATAGCGCCCCTAAGGCTACACTCCAACCAGGTCTTATTAAAAAGATGTCGTTTCAATCAAAGGAAGGCCTTTTATACATATGTATATTTAATTATATTCCAAGTTTACATTTAGGTACGCGTAAGTAGATGATGAAATATGCAAACATTATATTATCTACGCGCAACGTCGCAGACGCAGTCTTAAGGGCCAAAACACACAACCGCGTTGCGGCACCGCCGCGCCGCTAAAATTGGCAGTGGCGTCAGCGCCGATTCTAGCGGTGCGGCGCCGCACCGCGGCTCAAATTCCTGCGTCATGACGTCATATTTGTTGACAATGATGCGATCTGCGAACCGCGGACTGCCTCATCCTCACAAATACACTCGGAACCATCAAACTAACAACGTACAATAAATTCACAATTTACCCTGGACGAAACGACAGGTACTTCCTATGGTATACAAAACGAAGAGTTTGATTTTTCTTGAATTAATCATTATTTTAGAAAGACCAATTAAAGTATTCTTAAAAAAGTAATTAAGTATAATGCTAATAACTTAATTTGATTTCTAGTACCAAAAATATTAATAAAAAACGTATTTGTTTTACTTTACCTTACAGTTAAGCCCAACATTTCCTTTAATATTTATTTTCTGTATATTTTGATAATCCGCTTATAGCTCTTCAAATGATGATACACTCATTCTAAAGTAGGCGAAAAAAAACTAATCGTCTATCTTTAATGTTTTTTATTTCAATACTCAATACTCAATTGTTTAATGCGTGCCAAATGTATATCAATAAGGACCCAGTCGAGCTCAGCAACATTAGGAGAGAGGAAGAGGACTTAGTAGTAGGTAGGTACTTAGTTCTATAGTATTATTATAATTTTATAGATGTATTTAATCGGGTGTATAATTATGAATATATATATATCATTAATTAGATCTGTGTATATATTGTAAATAATCTAGACAATTATTTTGAAATTATAAAATTATATTATTGTTTATGTATGTTTCGAGAAAAGTTCTCGCCATCGGTATTAAATAATCTTATTAAATAGATGTATCCAGTATCTTCTTTGTCGTATATTTAAAACAGAGTAATGTTTTCTTAATAACAAATAATATTCATGGCAGAGACACGTCTACCCACATTCAAAAATCACGAGGAACTGGTTACCCTACAATACGACGGTAAAACTCTCTTTTTCGCGACGCCGCAACGCCGCAACGCAAACTGCCGCTTTTAGCGTTGCGGTGTCGCAAAGCGGTTATGTGTTTCGGCCCTAAAAAAAAATCTCACAATATCAATGAAGACAAACTCATATGTTCAGTATAAAATTAATTTAATTATTGCTATATACTCACCTGTCTAATTCATAAGAGAGTCGTGATCTAGTAGACACCCTCAGTGGATCCTCACTAGTCGGTGATACACTCCTGACAGAGGCATCTTCAGGACTTGCATGTTCTTGGTTGTCCCCGGCTTTTTGATAATCAGCTTGATTAAACGGTCGAGCAAAGCAAACATTACTGTCTTCAATGCTATATTTAACCCCCATGGTGGTTGGCGACACAATTGCAACTGATACAGGATATGAGAATGGGTTTATATTATCAATATTGTGTGTGCGTCAGTTATTACAGAAGTAGTACGCCAATCGCTGCGTATATCCAAAAACTCTTGAGTAGATATGTATTCAGGTTGTGTTGTGATAACTGTATTGCAAATGAGGCTAAACTTTCCATTACTGGACTGGGATTTGAAAGTTCATATGTTTTTTGTAGATAGTACTCATAAATAGAAAGCAAGCACACAGTTTTTCTTGATGCGAAAATTCACGGTTTACGAGATATAATTTTTCAAAGTTTCCATACTAATTCAATTTTTAGGTTAGATAAATTACGATGGTAGACGTCAATTTGACATTTCACGTTCCGTTTACAGTAAAGGTGTATTTTATTTGACCAAATGTAATTTTTTTACTTAATATTATGCAATTACATAGACTTTTTTACACAAATAATAACGAATTTTTGTTTACACTTGGAACGGAACGCAAAGTTGCCTCTTGTTTACCGCGTTTTTTTTGTGTTGCTGTCAGTGTCAGTCATCGTTTGTTGCACTTGCAGTTGAGATCGTTTTACGTACTCCTGTAAGCCTTACGTTTGACTACCATGGCGTCTCCGAAGCCCTATGCTTCTGTGTCTGAAGAGTGTAGTGAAGTGAATAAAGCAAGTGTTGTGAATAGCCGAAAAATACCCAAAACCGCCTTGCCCTACCCCGACTCGTACCATTTCCCCCCATTTCCCCCACCCCAACCACCATTTTCTTAAACAAAGAATTAAAAAAAAAAAATAGACTCGGACAGGTTAGTTTAGAAGGCGATGGCGGGGACCCCGCCATCCCCTTCGTGGTTATTTTGTTTTAAACCAGACTACGCTTTTTGAGCAACTTTTGAGTGTTTTGAGGTTAGGTCAGGAAACGTCATTTTTCTCGGAAATGATGAGTTAGCTTATCATGGGAGTAGTGCCAGAGTGGAGGGGGGCACCCCCCGCAGGTACAAGGGGGGCCCCAGACATCCCCGCACCTTAATCGATGGAAATTTATGGATTTTGTTTTTCTAACCTCAAAAACTTAAACCATGGATATCTCCATAACCTTGGGGTTTCGCGGTGTGGGGATGGTACAGGGGAGTAGCCCCCCTCCCCCTCCCCCCCATTTCCCCCCTCCCCCTCCCACCCCATAAATGCCAGTCCAGTAAAGGAAAGTTTAACCACAAAGAAATTATAGACACACAGTAAAAAAACACATACACATTGACAAATTTGTGCGTATCTATGCAATTGTCCTACGGCAACAAACACAAACTACTAGTGTTGAGGCACAAGAAATGAGTGGTATTTCTGGTTAAAGAAATTTATTTCTCAATAAGAAACTACAGTATTTCACTTACTTGAGAACATTTTGGAACTTAAATAAAGTAATGATACATTAACTTTGACATACAAACAAATAGTTATTTGTTATGCAAGGCTGGAAAGTTGATTTTTGGCGCGAGTACTTCTATTGTAACCTGAGTAAGCGAAGGATTCTAGGGTTGAACCATGAGCGAAGCGAGTGGTTCAAATACAGAATCCTGATCGTAACGAAGGTTTCAAAGGTACGAGACGCAGAAAAGCTTTGCTGCCGAGCGCAACACACAATTTTTCACCTCACTACAGCGAGGAAACTGCTAGGTGCAAGAAAACAGGTGTTATATGTTGAGTTTTATTTTGTTCGAGCGTCTCAGATACATTGACTCATGTGAAGAAAATAACAGATACTTGGTAATGTATCATAAGAGTTACATAGAATATCTCCAAAATTAAATACCCTGTATTTTGTTCTATATCCTACTTGTCCTCTAAGGAGAATGAAAGAAAAAACTAATTTAATACAAATAACTAACTAATTTAATTTAATATTTATTTATTTTTGCCAAGCAAAGGATTAAAAATAACATTTATATTAGTATTTATTTTATTTAAAAATTAAACTTAAATTACTACACAATTGGGTATTTGACAGGGTAGTATTTTTATGGCATATTAAAATGTGACGTCACAGATTTTTTTAATCAAATGGAATACTTATTAACATTAATTCCAATTTTACAATTATATCCTCGCACAATATTTAATTTCTGTACTGTGATGGAACTTTTTAAGGTAAGCGGTATTATTTAATATTTTATTTTAGACCGTGTTATGCATTTTCAGTGGACTGGCAGTATAGAAAATTATTAAATAGAAAGGTTCGAATTTTAAAACTCTTTCCACGCTAAAGAGCAAAAAGCGATTTTGGGCTCAGATTTCGAATGACAAACAGACTTTTTCCGCGCCTGTGAGGTGAAAATGAAGTTTCGTACGCAAATAACATTTACAAAACACAAAGCATAAGTACAATTTTTTTTTTTGTTTTTCCATCCACCCTCAAAATAAATAATTACTGTGGTCGTCGCAAATAATCATTACAGATAAGGAATGCGAGCTCGGTGCCACAATGATGGCAACGTAGCAGTAGGGCAAGTTTGTTTTAAAGTAGTGCTTGATCATTTAGAATGTGATATTTTAATTTAGTTTTGAAGACTTTAAACGAGCTCGCATTCTTTACCTCCTTAGGTAGCTTATTATATTGTTGCACTCCCGCAAAAATAATTGTTCTCTTACCATTGACTGTTCGCACTCGTGGCAGTAAAATGTGATCCTTCCTACGACTGCTACGATTATGTACTTGATGTATTTTAGTGAAGTGTATTTGTGTGTGAATGGACTTGTTTAGAATTTTTCTTATAAGTATGCTGGTACAGTATGTGTGGAGTTATTTAATATTCATGAGTTTCGTTTCCCTGTAAATTTTAGATGTAGGTGTAAGGTAATCATAGTGGAATAGCAGTTTAATGATTTTATTTTGAGCAATCTGTAGATCCTTTAGATTCGTTTTTGGCGCGTTGCCCCAGATTTCAATGAGATACATCAGATGTGGCTTCACTAGAGAGTCGTAAATGGTCTGGCGCACTCGAAGAGGAAGACAATGGACAACATTGCGCAATGAGACCAAAAGTGAGGAAAGCTTGGATCTAATGTGATCAATTTGTACTTTCCAGTTTAACTGACTATGTACTCTTAGTCCAAGGTATTTTTTGCTGCTGTTTTTGCTATATTATTTCATTATCAATGGTCAAGCGGTGGTGAGCTGGTATTTTTTTATTTTTGGCTTTAAAGATAACATAGCTAGTCTTAGTAGCATTTATTGTAAGTAAGTTTTGTTGGAACCAAATAGACAACGTGTTTAAATCTTGTTGCGCTTTGTTGATTATGTCATCAATTGAAGTACCATAGTAAAAGAGACAGGTATTGTCAGCATAAAGAGACACGTGTCCGTGTAATGAGACTTCGTGTACGGAATTGATGTAGATGAGAAAAAATAGTGGTCCAAGAACCGATCCCTGAGGCACGCCAAATGAGCCAGTGCTATGTGGTTTACTTTGGTATTCACCGATTTTTACTACTTGAAATCTGTTCTTTAAGTATGATTCAATCATTTTGAGTGCGACCCCAGAAATACCCATATTGCTGAGCTTTTGCAGTAATATTGAGTAGCTAACGGTGTCAAAAGCTTTTTTTAGGTCGATAAAAAGACCTAGTGCTATCTTTTTTTGGTCAATATTGGTTTGTGTTGCTGTGATTAGGTCTGCTGTAGCAGATAAAGCATTGGACAGAGAACGAAACCCATACTGTCTTTTGTAAAGGAAGTTAATAGAGGTAAGGTATTTGTCCAAACGTGAATAAATGACTTTTTCAAAGATTTTCGACACGACAGGAAGGACAGAGATAGGCCGGTAATTGTTTGGGTCTGCTTTTGTGCCAGCTTTGTGGATGGGAGTAATTTGTAAATTTTTAGTGCATCTGGGAACGTTCCCTCAGGAAGGTGTTCATTAATGCAAGTTGTCAGTTTGTGTGTTGTGTTGTTTAAGAATGTTTAAGAACCCTAATAGGGTTCTTAAACATTTAATAATTTTTGTGGTTATCCCGTCAATCCCCACGCTACAGTTTGGATCAAGATTAGTGATTATTTTTGAGATTTCGTCTGGTTGACAAGGTGTAAAAGTAGTTAATTCATTAGTACAATCTCTTGTCTGTGTTGTGGTGTCTACGTTGTGTTTTTGCTGTGTCGTTAGGATAGCGTTAGCGAGTGTCGAACCGGTCGTTGAGAAGAAGATGTTAAGAGTTTCACAGATTTCACTACCATCGGTTACAGGCCCATCTTTGGTTAAGAGATTTGGAGAAGTACAATGTGTCTTGACCTTATTGCCGGACAGTGTGTTAATTAGTTTCCACATCTTTTTTGGGTTTCCTGAGTATTTCTTGAATATTTCGTAGTAGTATTTCTTTTTAGTATTTTGTATTCTGTCTGTAGTTTTGTTTCTTTCTTTTATAAATTGTTTGTGTAAATATTCGTTTTCTGGATCTTGCTTAAATTTGTGCTAAACTACGTTTCTTTCATAGATCTTTGTTATTATATCTCTAGATATCCAGTCCTGTTGAGGTGGATTTAGGAATTTAGTTTTGGTAACTTTGCTTTCAAGTATTGCACATTTTATATGATTTTGGAAGTTGTAGTAGTGGCTGATAGTTTGTAATTTTGACATATTTGAAGAGCTTTTCGTAGTCCATCCCATCATACTTGACATGTTTTCTAGTTGGTGATTTGCTCTTTTTCATTGCTAAGTAAATCTGCTTGTGATCGGACGTGGGCGAGTCCACAATTGCCATGTGGAAGCCCTTATGTTTCAAGTTTGTGCATACGTGATCGAGAATAGTCTTTGTTGAAGTGATTTCACGTGTGCAGTGGGCTTCGCTGATATTGTTGATAATTTCGTAGCCAGATTCTTGTATGGCACTTCTATACTGTTTGCTGTTGATATTTTTCGTTAGTAGGTCGATGTTAAAATCACCAAAGACAATAGCTCGCTTTTTGCTAATCAATTGTGATATCACTTCAAGAAACTCTTTTATGTTGATATTTCCTGGGTTGTAAACTAAACCTATGTTCAATGCATATTTTTCTAGGCTTACCCACAGGTAGTTTACACCACCTGTGTAGGTTTCTGCATTCATGGTATGATTTATATTATTATGCACATACACTCGAGAGCAATGAATCCGGGTCACTTAAAGAATCCTAAAAATCTCGGAAACTAAAAATGCTAGGTTAATGCAATAAATTGTATTTAATAGACAATGTAATACTCCTTAAATGAAGGTATTAAAACTTCTTAGTTTTTGTAAAGTTATATCATAAAAAAATCAAATTTGAAAAAGGGCCACTTTCGAAGATGGAACTACGAAATTACAGCATTTGGTTTTGCTTTTGTTTGTAATCTGTCATTTATGTGGGTACATAAACCATGTTGATAGTGCTCTATATTCATTATTCAAGCTGAAATTATGTCGCTTACGCCTGAAGAATGCACCAGAATACTTACAATGCTGGAAACCGGCCGGAGTCAGCGCGATACAGCCAGGACTGTCGGTGTGTCGCTGTCAACAGTACAAAGAGTTCTCCGACGTTACGAAGAAACTGGTTCTAACCTACGCAGACCAGGAACGGGCAGAACCAGGTGTACCACAGCACGAGAAGACCGATACTTGGTGAACACCATGCTTCGAAATCGCTTTCTCACAGGAACTGAACTCACAAATCAGTTTCGACGCCTCGGAGGAAGTAACCCAAGTGCATGGACAGTAAGACGTCGGCTTGCTGAATCTAACTTAAAACCCCTTAGACCTGCAAACGGCCCTAAACTGGAGCGTGGGCATCGTATTTCAAGACTAAGATATGCCCAGGGCCACGTAAATTGGAGTATTGAAGATTGGTCAAAAGTTATGTTCTCCGACGAATCAAAATTTATGCTCTACAAGCACGATGGAAGACACAGAGTGTATCGAAGACCAGGGGAAAGATTCAAGCAAGCATGCATCGAAGAAAAAGTAGCCTACCGTGGTGGGTCTGTACTTGTGTGGGCCGGAATTTCTTCTGAAAGTCGCACAGAGCTGGTGATCATAGAAAACGGCTCTTTAACTAGCGTAAGATATGTGGAAGAAATCCTCAATGATCACGTTGGTCCATTTATGGTCAATTTAGGTGAGGATGCTATATTTATGCATGACAATGCCCGACCTCATACAGGTAGGATTGTGAATGACTACCTTCAAGAGATGAACATTACTCGTATGGAGTGGCCAGCGCGCAGCCCGGATATCAACCCGATCGAGCATGCTTGGGACGAGCTAGGCAGATGCGTAAAACAACGAAACCCTCCCCCAATCACGCTTCGTGAGCTCAAAATTGCTCTCACAGAGGAATGGGAGAATATTCCCCAAAATCGTATAAGGAACTGTACAGCATGCCAAACCGCGTAAACGCAGTAATGGAAGCACGAGGAGGCAATACGAAGTATTAAAATTCAAGAAAATCGTAATAAAGTTCAAAAATTTCATGTTTCCTATTTTTGTTTTAAGGAGAGATCAGCAGTTTTTTTCTTTAAGTAATTTTGTGTTAATAAAATGTATGGTGACTCATATTTTTTTTACTTTCATTTAAGGAGTATTACATTGTCTATTAAATACAATTTATTGCATTAACCTATCATTTTTAGTTTCCGAGATTTTTAACATTCTTTAAGTGACCCGGATTCATTGCTCTCGAGTGTATATGGAGACCCCATCACCTCTAGAGTCTGTTCTGAGATTGTAGTAATGTGTATAGTTGGGAAGTTGGAATGATTCCGCATCCTCTTTAGATCTCAACCATGTCTCGGTGAGTAGGATAACATGGGTTGTGTTTCCAATCGATTTTAAGAAACATTTCAGTTCGTCAAATTTTCCTCGCTTGCGTATACTCCGCACATTTGCGTAAAATAAATTTAAGGTAGATTTTGATGTAGATAGATCCTGGTAGGTGTGACATAGTAGGTAATGGTTTCGCAAGTTGGGTTTTGCAAGATAGGTGAGATTAAGGTTTGAAGTTTTTTGAAGGCATTTCTACAATTTTTGGAGAGCCGTTAACATACTTGATAATGAGATCCTTTTCTCCGTTTTCTTTACGTCGAGCCAACTCTTGGCTCAGTTCCTTCATTATAGTCTTCTGAGTAGGGGTCTGATCTGAGTAAAGTTTGGTGTTGTTTGGTACTTTATTTTTATTTTGCAGTATTCCTTTGCTTTCTGAGAGCTCTGAAGGCATACCTTCAGCGGACGATTTTTTCCAAGGGCGTATTTACCAAGTCACATAGCTTGTACCACTTTAGGATTTTCCAAAACTACATTTTGCAGGATAGTCTGCACAGCGTTTACATAGATATATAATTATTTCATTGCATGAATGAATGAATAAAAAGTTCTGTTTTCTTTTCTTGGAAAAAATACGTTTAATGATTAGTGCCTGCGAAACTACGTAGGTAGCCGCTAGTAATCACAAAACAATTTATAGTGCTATAGAAAAAGAACGATTGTATTTATTTTTATAGTCAATTTTTTTTCTTATTTCTCAATAATATTATATTGATTGCATATCAATCTGCATTTAGGGTCGGCAATTCGGAATTCATACCCCATTCTTTAAAAGGGGTTTTCAATTTATATACTCGTGTCAAAAAGTAATAAAGGGGACAATATCACTACATAGTATAAAACAAAGTCGCTTTCTCTGTCCCTATATCCCTATGTATGCTTAAATGTTTAAAACTGCGCAACGGATTTTGATGCGGTTTTTTTTAATAGATAGAGTGATTCAAGAGGAAGGTTTATGTGTATAATTTGTTGACATATTTTGCGGGTGAAGCCGCGGGTGGAAGCTAGTATATAATATCACTACATAGTAAATAATAAAATAAGACAATCAATCAGATGTACTTTTATTATTTTGTTATGAGTGACATTTTTTTGATACTGTCATCTCGCAGTTCAACCATAGGGTTGTCTACTGCTTAACCGGGCTTGCCTGTGGCTGCCACAAAAGAATTGTAGCCTCCAGCTAAGGCTTGTTATGAATGACAGTTTTACACGTCCGTTTTATTGTTTTGCAGTCCCGTGTTGCAAAGCTAAATGATGTCAAAGTTAACACACGTGCACTTTTGAACGTGCTCACATATTTACAAACATTCTAAAGGTTAATAATAATAAATCAATCAATGTGAGAGGTAAAGTTATTCCAAAATGTTAAAATAGTATGGTAACAACATTATAAATTATTTATTACCTAATTTACTAAGCAACCAGTTTGATTTTGTCCTTTTTTTTTGATCCTGTGGAGCAGGACCAGTATGTTTCCAAGCATCTTTATCCATTATATAATCCTCTAATTTGTTATAAGCTTGTTTACAAACTATACTTTAAATATGAGTTTTAAATTTTCTTTCATTTAATTGCAATACAATTCTGTTATTTTCTTCTCCCAGGTGTACTTCACGTAGTAACATTTGTTGATATTTTGTACCATTTCGTTATCGTTACACCATCGACTTAACGCGTCGACATCGCTTTGAAGAAGTTCAGTATCGTCACTAGACTCAAGAGTTACTAGAGAATTTGAGATCGTCCGCGTACATAATTATTACATTCGGAATATTTGAGGCAGTGCTGGCGATTGTACTACGTTTTTTTAACAGCGTACCTACGCGGTCCGCGGTGGATTATTAGATTTCGACGTCATATTTAGCTATCTATTATAATTATTGTGTTTCTTTATCAAATTGCATGAGCTACAAAAACTCAGTACGAAACGAACAAACTATTTTTCTTTTATTATACTAAACATACAATGAAAATAATTTAAATCGACTTGCAAAGAACTTTTACAGTTATATTTTTTTAAAAGCTGACTTGTCCAGATACATACACAAAAAAAACTGGTTACTGAACCTATTGACTGAAAAAATAATTTATTTGGCGAATCATTCATTCGCGTTGTCCCAGCACTATGCAAATCCTCCCCTGTACTGCGTTTGCCCTACCACTATATTTTTTCTATCGTTACGTCAATAACGATTACTTCGACATTGTACGTAAATAAAAATATTTTAATGTATAATTTATATTTACAAGTGATAGGAAACACCAGTGTTTCGAAAATTTTAAGTGGCAGATCGCTTTTTGCACGAGGATACTGCACAATTAACCATTTTTTAGGAGGACTTCCTTGCGACAAAATACGATACATAATGGCGGTTGTTGGCGAATGAACTAGTTTTATAGAACTTGTCAAACCGTGTGGCCAATCGGTCATGGCAGAGGGGTACGCTTAGCTATGCCATCTCCTTAGGTTAAATGCTCTAAGCTGCCGGTAGTATCTTGCACTGTTAGCTGCATGGTTGACGCAATCGGACTAACATAAATAAATATGGAAAAGTTTTATCTCTTCGATGAGCATGCGTCAGTGATTGTAGAAGTTACCGCAAATTCCCAATTCTAAGTAGGTATTTATTCAGATTGTGTTTTTGTTCTTAGCGTGCAGATGCAATCTAAGGCCCAGCACATACGGCGCAACGCAACTGCAACGAAACTGCAACTTCTAGTTACTTTTGAGTTTATGCCATGGACTCCTTTGAGAGACCGCACATGACGCGATCGGGTGTCCCTTGTTTTACCGAAAAGAAATTGCCAAATTATCACTTCCCAAACAAATTTTCGCATAATTTCATTTGCCAAATTATTACTTACCAAAAAATCTCTTTACAAATAATTGTTACGAAAACCTATGTTTGGCAAGTGAAAGTTTGAACAATAACTTGTTCTCCAACTAGTACTTTTACCAATTTTTATCTAGTCAAATATTTCAGTTGGTATAACATATTTTACGCAAAACTAAATTTTCTTCAAACCAATTCGCGATTTGCTTCCAATCAGAATCTTCTATAGCTTCTATTAGCTTAATAAAAATGATCTCTTTTTTCCATATTGTTTTCTATATAATCTAGTCGTTTCTGGCACTCGCCGGCTGCTGCCGCGGCACCGCTCGCTTCGCTCGCTCGGCTCGTGCGTAGGTGGTCACAGTTTTAACCTAACCTAATCATTTTTTTTTAAATTAATAACCTACTGTAACTAGTTCCATAAATAACCTAATGTCTAGTAACCATAAATTTGACTTGTTTCTGACAAATCTTATTTTTGTCTTTATATTTTTTGTCATAACAAATCATTTCATGGTTCAATACTATTGTATTTTTGCCGGTCGTAGAGAACAGACGTATCGAGCAATTATTACAATAAACAAATAATCAATTGTGTTATCGTGACCTAGTTTAACGACATAGCCAGTAGTGACTCATACTCTTACACTAGATTTATGAAAGGTGTCTTAGTAGAAATGATCTGTGTTTAACAGAAAAAAGTAACCTACTTCAGGATGGCGGATAGTCCATTTAGCTGAAGTAGTAGATGTGTGCGCTCCCCGCCTCCTACACCTGTGCCCGTGGCCGAACCCACTTCTTCCGCACAAGTCTCTTACCAAAGGAACGATGCTCTTGAAGTTGTCTCGACGACAGAAATTCAAAACTGGATGGGGACTATTGAACAGAGCTTGAACGAGGTGTGCGCTATAGCAGCTGAAGGAAAGTTAAATGTGGAGCAGAAAACGCGCATCAATAGCCTATGCCGGAAGATTGGACACGGGACTTCGCAGTTGGCCGTCTTGTACCAGTCTATTAAAGCAAAAGCGCTCCAATCGCACTACACGGTAAAAACTCTTGAAAACCAACTCGATCTTTCACAGCAGTTACAGAACCTTAAGACGAGTATTGAAGATTCGACGAAACCTGCCCAGGGATCTTCCTTTGCTGACATGGTAAAGAAAGGTGCCAACAAGTTTATCCAGCCGAGTTATGTAAGTTCTGTGGCCATCTATCCGAGTAACAAGTTGAAGACCAGCGACGAGACCAAAACTCTTGTCCAAAAAATTATCAACCCTGAACAAATGAAGCTCCATGTGAGAGGCCTGCGCAAGACGAAAAACGGAGGTGTAATCATCAGCACTGAGACGAAGGATGACATCGAGAAGCTAAGAAAATCGGTGCAGCTAACCAACTCAGGCCTAACAGTCGATGAGCCCCATAAAAGGAAGCCTAGGGTTGTGATTTTAGGAGTTCCATCATCCATGCAGGAAAATGAGGTTTTTACCAGTTTGTACGAACAAAATATAGCCGAAAAACTGGAGAACTACAGCCTTGAGACGTTTTTGAGCTCAGTTAAATTAAGTCATAAGTCAGGTAAGAAAGACACTGAGACCTGTAATTACATAGTTGAAGTATCTGCAGTCATACGCAAAGCCCTGATGTCACAAGACCGAGTTTTTGTGAATTGGTCATCATGCCCGGTGAGAGACTTTACTTTGGTTACACGATGCTATAAGTGTCAGCAGTATGGACATGCGGCCAAGTCATGTCGACAGACGACGCATACCTGCGGTCACTGTGGTAATCAAGGTCACTCAATAAAAGAATGTCCAAAAAAGGCTGACGAACCAAAATGCGCTACTTGCTTGCATTTCAAAAAGCCAGACAAGCATAACACAGGCGCTGCTGACTGCCCCGCAAAAATAATGGCAGAAAAAAGGTACATCAACTCTGTAGATTATGGAGGCGCCTAAGAGCGCCGTAAATTTGTTATTTTTCTGAACTTTTTACTTTACAAATTCTTTATTTTTAACTACCATTATGATAAATGGTTTGATTAATGATTTAGATAATTTCTCTGTATCCGAGTCCATAGTTTGTGAACCTGAAAACTGCAAACAATATCTATCCGGCTACAAAAAACCGCTAACCATATTAACACAAAATATTCGTAGTGTTTTTAAGAATTTTGATAGTTTTAGTACATTTCAGCAACGGTTAAACATAAATTGTGACGTTATTGTTTTAACCGAATGCTGGCTTACTAAGCAATATAACATACCACTAATCCCGGGATATAATATGTATAGAAGTACTATAAATTACAATCAAAATGATGGGGTGATAGTTTATGCAAGAGATCACCTCAATGTCTCTGTTCAGGAACCTGATATGCACGACTGTAACAGATTGTTAGTTAAAATTGGATCAGAATTTGCGATATTGGCACTATATCGACCTCCATCTTTCAGAAATACTAGCATCTTTACTGACTCTCTGAATGAGACCTTGCAAACCCTGTCAACCATCAAAAATACGATTGTAATCGGAGATATCAACATCAACATTCTACCAGGAAGTGCTGATGCGCCTGCTCAGGACTACCTCAACCTATGCGCCTTTCACGGCCTGCTCCCAGCACACAGCTTTCCTACACATCACAGTGGCTCCTGTTTGGATCATATTATGCTTAAATCGAATTTCCCTTCACATGCACTTGTTGTTAACTCAACAATAACCGATCACAATGCTGCCCTACTAACCCTTAATTGTAAATTACCTAAACAAGACACTCGCAACATTTCAAAACTGAATGTAAACAAACTTGAAGAAGATTTACGCGTCATCGATTTTGAGCCAGTCTATAATTCCGCTGACCCACAGTTTTGCATGTTGTATGTAATTGAAAACTTACAAAAAGCAATTCGGAAGAACACAGTAGTATCGCAGTTGAGCAAAAAAAATCACAACATAAAACCATGGATCACATCAGGTCTCATTCGCTGTATGAAACATAGGGATAAACTGCATATGAAAGCTAAATGTAATCCAGACAATGCAGTATTGCAACTTACGTACAAAAGATATCGTAATTTCTGTAATGATCTCCTTAAAAAAATTAAAAGCAACTACGACAAAGTGACGTTGGAAAAGGCTGGAACAAATAGTAATAAAGATCTGGAAATATATTAAAGACGCAACGTACACAACGAAACAATGTGAGTCATCTCCAGGTTTATTACAAGCACACTCGTCACCTTTGGAATCCGCTAACATAGCAAATAATTTCTTTGTTAATGTTGGAAAGTGTCTGGCAGACAAAAATCTGAATCAATCCCAAACCCCAACGAGCACTCCTTTAATATGCAGCACTGCTTTAACATCTTTTGCACTGCTAGATACTGACGAAACTGAGGTAGAAAGCATAATTATGACCTTGAAAGATGACTGCGCAGTTTGCTGGGATAACATATCGAATAACATTATCAAAAAGTTCAAGGACATTTTGGTACGACCACTGACTTACATTTTCCGAATTTGTCTATCTTCAGGTCACTTCCCTGAGTGTCTCAAAAAAGCTGTGATTGTTCCTGTCTATAAATCTGGCAACAAAGAGCAGGTGACTAACTATAGACCTATTTCTCTACTGCCTTCTATGTCAAAAATATTAGAAAAAATTATAAATAAAAGGTTGTTGAAATATTTGGAAGATAAATCAATTCTGTCTGAACGGCAGTTTGGATTTAGGCCTGGAGTGTCCACTGCCGATGCGGTACACCATCTGACTGACTATTTAGCGCCAGAACTTACTTACTTAACTGGGTATTATAATAGATGAAACCCTATACTTCAAACATCATATGGAAGCTCTAAATAATAGAATTCGTAAGCTGATATACGTATTCAAAAAGCTACGATTTATTGCAGTTTCAAAAATAATCAGGCAAGTATACTTTGCTCTTTGTCAGTCAATTTTGACTTACTGTATTACTTCGTGGGGTGGGGCGAGTAAATCTTTGATATTGCCTATTGAAAGAGCCCAAAGAGCTATTCTCAAGGTGGCTACTTGCCGCCCTATTCTTTTCCCCACTAACCTCCTGTATAAAGCATGTAAAGTACTTACAGTTAGACAGTTATTTATAATGAGCACTGTACTAAAACAACACGCAGCTCTTCCATACAGCACTGAATTTACTAAAAGGAGACGGAAAGATTTAGTTTGTCCTCAAAAAATTACAAAGCATGCTTTTACTGCCAAATTTTATATGTACCTTGGACCACTGCTCTATAACAGGCTAAATGAAAAAGGAAACATCTACCCTTTAAATCATAGTCACTGCAAGAAATACCTTATTGAAACTCTTCAAACTATGTCCTATGAAGATACAGAGAAATTATTACTTGTGCTAAAGTAAATATTGTTCGTATTATATAAGCTTAGTTATTATACTATTACTAGTTATTATACAACTTTTTAATAAGATTATGTGATTAACCAATAAGAGTAAATTTAAATTAAGATTAATGTATACGTGATTATTTAATGAATTAATGTTACCTGCGATCGCCTGAAACACAGGGTTACCTAGTTCAGGCACAAATCATTTGTAAATTTGACATAGATTTACGAACACTGTATTTTACGGTAGTCCTTATGTTTTGAATAAACTTATTATTATATTATTATTATTTGACTAAACGTTTATTGTCTAAATATTGTTTGATGTAATAAATCATTTGATTAAAGATCAAAAGCCTTACTGACATTATCCTTGGTAATAATCTGCCAAGTAAACATTTGACCAAATGAAAATGTGCGTACTAAAATTATTCCAAATATTACATTGGTATAAAAAAGGTTGCTAAAATTTGTTTGGGTAATGAAAATTTGGCAAAATCTTTTCGGCAAAACGGCAGGATCCCGACGCGATCCTTTTGAAACCGGTTTGAAACAGATTGCAAATCAGTTGCATTGGAACCACCGTGCACGAAACTTGTATTTGCGTTTCATTGGATTTGGCGCAGTGTAATATCCAAAATGTTAAATTTTGCTTTGAAGTTATGATTGAAATGATCGTGGTGTGGAAAACGATTGAAACTGGTTTCAAACTAATAATTTCAAAAGGGTTAAGTTGCAGTTGCGTTGCGCCGTATGTCCTGAGCCTGAATGGTAACTAAATGTATTCGGCCCAGAATTCGGCTACGAGTTTGACGCCATCATAAGCCATTAGATTCTGTAATGCATCTGCAGACGACTGGACATGTTTGTCCAAGGGCGCGATATTAAGTGTCCCATCGTTTGTGCAACGGAAATCTGGCAAAATACTTATGGGTATACTACAGCTAGCTACGCCTCTGCCTAACTTTGGAGAAACCGGATGTTATAACAGTTGATAAACGACGACGACGGGTTGACGATTTCTGGACTAACACACATGAAGAGAATAATAGTTTTATCTCTTTTATTGATGTGTGTGCGTCACTGTTAGTGCGATAGAAATAATTTGTAAAACGCCTTATACCGATTGTTGGCTACTTCCAATTTAACGTATTCAAGTCATAATAAAATCAGTTTAAATCATTTTGGAAATGTACTGTGTACAATTAAGTATTACTTCTAACAACTTATTGTCAGGCATGGTCTTCTGCCAAATTTTTCGTTATTTTTATCACTTACTTAATTCTTTCTTTCTCTTTCTTCGTGTGGTTAATGACTAACCTAGTGTCAGAGTTTTTATGCTGCCTATGGGCTTCTGACTTAGCTTCACCTGCTGAGAAATACTTACTTGAAACATCTTTCATCATCATTTATCTATTTCGATGACCATTTATATTCTAGAAAATACTGATAAGGTCTTGTATCAATAAATGCAGTGCGTACGCACTAAGTGACGAACACACTTATTAAAACTTAACCTTGGGTTAAAGAGGCTGATATCAGTGCTATACAATAATATGTCTGAGTACACCCTGTATTTACAATAATATGTCTGAGTACACCCTGTATTTACAATAATATGTCTGAGTACACCCTGTATTTACAATAATATGTCTGAGTACACCCTGTATTTACAATAATATGTCTGAGTACACCCTGTATTTAAAGTGATTTCTTCCTGTTGTACCTTTGCATGTAGAAGGTTGTTTTAAATCTTGAATATTCTTTGTGATCAAAATCAAGGAGTTTTATTAAAAGGACCAGAAAACAAAATCAGATAAGTAACATCAAACTGTTTATTTTCGTAAATTCGATCTTACTATTTACGATCTTATTTAAAATTGTAAAATAATATGCACAGGAAGAGCAAGACAGTAGCGACAATATTATAATTAATACATTTTATTAATAAAAAAATGTAAGCCGATTTGTCCAACTAGATTGTATTATTGAAAAATGTATGATATGTATTTTATAAGTTATATTGCAGAGATGTAAAAACTCTGCAGTTCCACTTGATGAAACAAATGGCATTAGTAACAAAATAGAATATAACGACAAACGTAACTTGACAATTATGGCAATAGTTAATAATTAACACTTAAGTAAGTAGAAATGCAGAGTTTCTTATAAAGATTATATTCAGATCACAATTAGAAAATTTACAAATATTTACACTACGATATTTTTGTCTCTACTGTCCTGGCTCAAGGCTCTACTCTGCACATATTATAATTATACTTATTTTATAACTTAACATTATATATATATAAACCGATAAGCTTAACATTAAATACATTTACGGGTATATACAGTAAACATCACTATTCGTCTTTGTCTTTATATTTACATTCAATATTTACAGGACTAGAATAAGAAAGTCATCATTAACAATTTATATACATACCCAATATGATTGCGCATATCTTTTTATGTACAACCAAAGCATTCTACTAACGTTTTATACATTTTATTAATTTATTGATTAAACTACAACGGGTTTTCTTTCCCTATATTTGCATGAGCAACTTTTCTTTTTAAAACTAACATTGTTATTTTTTTGTGAGTAATTAAGGAGTGATCGAGACGAATGTCTTTGCTATAAGGTGTCAGCTTTATCATTGGTTACTGACGTGCTGCTAGACTTTTCCAGAGTGTTCATTGGTTTAACGTTGTTGTATTGCGGTTTGACGCCTTCATTCGGTTGGTCGTCGTGTTTCATGTCTCCGTTGCCTGTTGGTGGTATCGTTTGCCCGTTGAGGTGTTTGAAGTCGGCAGGGTCGGTTTGGGTTTCTTTGTCAGCGGTTGGTGCTTCTGGAAAAGGAAAATTAATTTGATTACTGAATTGTAGTCAGTTCCTGGTCGGTCTGTCGTTAGCTAAAGCTTAGTTAGTAGTTTAGTTTCTCGTCAGTCTGCAGTTAATTTATGGTCAGTCTGTAGTATGCCTTACAACCTGTTTGTAGCCAGTATACACACAGCCTTTGTTCAGTGGGTACCTATGTTGTTCTTCTTTGTACAGTTTATTTAACCCTAAATTATTTATCAAAGTTAACTTATATTTATTAACAATAATAATACTTTATTTGCTAAATGTAGGTTTACAAAGTAGTATGATGTTATTGTCAATATGGCATTTACATTCTACCATTTATGCGGTGTGCAAATATTTAATTTCAGAATACCTACGTTACAAAAAATGTCTGATTATATAAATTAATTGTAAATATTTCATTACTTAATGGCTTGTGATCTTTGTGTCCCATTTTTCACCGAAAGAAGCCGGCTTCGGTGCCAAAAGAATCTGGTGATGAAATTGTAAGTAAATTGATCAGAAAACGTATTTGTGGATGCCAATTTGTAGTACCACTTACAAAATGTCTGCGTTGATTAATTATTTGAATACCTAATACCGAAACCGTAATTTAAATTTGACAAATTGGGGATTTTTTTTTATTTTTGTCATTGATTACAATAATTATTGGTGGTAAAGGTGGTGAGTCATACAGTTAAGAATTTCTGAATACAGGAGAATCTATTACTTATTCCCTTCAGTGAGTGAATGCGTAAGAATTTAACCAGAGCAGAGGTTGTTTACACTTTCATCAGATACTTTTGGAACATTTATATTACATCAAAATACATTGTATTTACTTTTGATCGGTGGATGCGGTTGCAGCGGTGCTGGCGGCGGCTTTCGGCTGTACCGGACCGGCATTATGCTCTGTCGGACGTTTCGATCTGGCCGAATGAGGATTATATATAGCTGAAACAATAAAAAAGCTCATATTAACTTAATGGAGTAATGCAGGTCTTCAAGTAAATCTAATTCAACGAATAGTTTTCACGTTGAAACTTGAAAGCAATACTTATATGTTCAACTTTGTTTTCCTAAGTGGGGGTGTTTTATTTGCTTGCAAACATGCAGGTTATGTTTTGTTTAATTGGAAGCTTGCGATTGTAACAGTCAGATAATTTCAATAATTCAGGGAAGAAGGTTATTACCTTACTACTTACTGTACAGTACAGTACTATTGTATTGTGAATAATTCAGTGGAAAATAAGTATAGGTGAATAGTTTTAGTTGGCATTTTAATGTTTGTAATGGCGACTTATTATTTTATTCTGCTGTATATCTAAAGATCTCCCTTTTCGAAAGAATAACTAAAAATAAATCTATGCAGTTGTGTGGTATTCTTTTAGTTTATTAGGAACCCAGAACTAACACAAAGCAACTAAATTTTTTAAACAATATTAAGATTTGTTAGCATTTTTACCGCCGAACAACAAATCCATGTTAACTAGACAAAGTGGAAAGCTTTCAGAAAATAAATTCTGTAAATTCTCTTTACCTATTCATTTATAACACAACATATTGGAAAAAAATAGTTTGCTTGAAGCGACACGTGGAAGCTGTATAAAAGAGTTGGTCCACATTTAAATGACTGGCTGAATGTATTGAAAAGATTCTTCATTTTCTTTTTTATAACATAATTATTCACTTATATTCCCCGATGCTTTAGGGATAGGTGTACACGGTGTATAGTACACCCACATTTCTCCAGTTATGTTAAAGGCCCATGTAATAGGGGGCGAGCCTATTGCTATCAACCGGGCACAAATCCAGACTTCGGGCTGCTACTGAGAAATCCCTAAAGGAAAACACAATAACACTTCTCCAGTATTGGGAATCGAATCACCTCATGTTCAGCAGTAGAGTTAGAGACCTCCGAGATTTCTTATTGGGGAATAAATTGCGTTTGTATCCGTATTTCAGGTTCGACCCTCAACATATCTCGTGGCTACTGGCCCGATGCTGATCTCCGTTCAATGATCCGTAAAGAGGCTGCTAACATATTAACTTGACTGACTATTTTTGTTTTGTTTTAAAAAGAGATCTCGCGCTATTCGTTTGCTCGTGAATTTTATTGTTCCTTTTTTTCAGGAAAAGGCCTTATTATATTTACCTTAGGAGAGAACAGGCAGACGAGCGTGACGCTGGCGCTGAGGGAGATGGTGACGGCCATGCTGGTGACACGCAGCGGCACGTGGCTCGCCGTGCCGAAGTACAGTGGCACGAACGCCAGCCAGATCACGCACGTCGTGTACATCGTGAAGCCTGGGGATAAAGGACTTCGTTTAGTAAAGCTGTCGACCTACCTATTCTGTAAAAATCTCAAAAACAAAGATAAAGTGAGCTTGAAGTGATCAGTCAATAGTGACAATACCTAGGCTTAGATGGAATGACAGCTCATTTTTCTTAGGTTCGTATAGTGAGATTTGTACAGAATAAATCAGCATTAACAAAATCTGACAAACCAATAATTTTAGTAAGATTTCTTTCATACATTAACTTTATAAACAGCACCATTGGTGCAAACGTAAATATTTTGAAGTTTTTTACAAATATTGCACATATTCAGATAAATATCAAAAAGGACCTTGGTTTCCGATATCTGTTCGTTCACAATCTGACAACAAGTAAGAATAGATCATAAAGTACTGAAATGTATGCGATATAAACATAAATACACCGTACAGACACATTCACTAGTTGTGTTTAAGTCTCATGTAACAGGGGGGGGGAGGTTTGTATCTAGGCATTATATTTAACAGCGTATATAAAGAAGATGGATTCACGACTGTGTATCGAAGGCCTCCTTCAGACAAATACCTTACAAAGATTTATGTCCCAGTAAATTGTAACCTTCACATTGGCTGAGATACAGCCTTGTGACAGAGATGGGCATTGATTGACATTGCCATCCCTTACGTTCGGAATGAAATCGAGGCTTTCGTCTTTCGATACGAGGTTGTAATAAAATATAAAGATAAAATGTAATCATGAAGTGATACGGGGTAAATCAAATAAAACTAGATTTTTAGCAAAACTATAATAGTTGTATTACTGCCTACCCCGGCACTTCCTCAATATACACACATCAAAAGTGTCTAGGGATCAACATATATTTTTGCAATAACTTTTCTCTTGATTGATATTAATTTAAATTTTCTTTAAGGATTCATCAAATAAAGTGTTTTCGTTTGTCACAGTAACGATAAACCAAGTCACCTTTGCATTAATAAAGAAATTTGCCATTTTCCTAATAAAGGGATTTTTGACATTTGAACCACTAACATTAAAGTTCGAAAAAAAGACTGAAATAACAGTTTTCTTTAAAATTTTATTGGGTAACTTAAACAATTAATAATCCGTGTTTCTACCGCGAACACTAACAACACAAGAACATCGGTTTGGCATACTCAAAATGAGTTCATCCAAATCACGCTGTGGAATGGCCGCCCATGTTCGTTGCAACAACAAAAAAAGGTCTTCTTGCAACTGGATACCCTCCATATTCGGCAGAGCTCTTCTCTGTAGCATATCCCATGCATGCTCAATCGGGTTCAAGTCTGGCGACTGAGCAGGCCAGGGCAGGACATTGATGTTAGCTGCGGCGAGAGTCTGTCTTACAACTCTTGCGGTGTGCGGTCGTGCATTATCATGCATTAACTGAAATAAGGGACCGATTTGCACTTGTAGAGGAACGATGACGTCAGATACAATCGTCTCAGCATAAATTTGAGCGTTGAGGTTGCCTCTGATCCAAATCAACTCAGTTCTTCCGCCGATCCAAATACCCGCCCATACCATGATGGTTCCACCACTATAAGGATGGACTTCCTGGCAGGATTTTAATCGCTGTTGGCGTCCAGGGGTTCTCCAGTGTCGTATACGTCTTGTATCCGGTCTCATACCAAAACGAGACTCATCAGAAAAGCACACGAAACGCCATTGTTCTTCTGCCCAATTTCTGTGTTCAAGAGCCCATTGATATCGAATCCTACGATTGTGCATTGCTATAGGTGGTACCCGTAGCGGTCTTCGGGAATGAAGGTTCACTTCATTCGTTCCTCTACAAGTGCAAATCGGTCCCTTATTTCAGTTAATGCATGATAATGCACGACCGCACACCGCAAGAGTTGTAAGACAGACTCTCGCCGCAGCTAACATCAATGTCCTGCCCTGGCCTGCTCAGTCGCCAGACTTGAACCCGATTGAGCATGCATGGGATATGCTACAGAGAAGAGCTCTGCCGAATATGGAGGGTATCCAGTTGCAAGAAGACCTTTTTTTGTTGTTGCAACGAACATGGGCGGCCATTCCACAGCGTGATTTGGATGAACTCATTTTGAGTATGCCAAACCGATGTTCTTGTGTTGTTAGTGTTCGCGGTAGAAACACGGATTATTAATTGTTTAAGTTACCCAATAAAATTTTAAAGAAAACTGTTATTTCAGTCTTTTTTTCGAACTTTAATGTTAGTGGTTCAAATGTCAAAAATCCCTTTATTAGGAAAATGGCAAATTTCTTTATTAATGCAAAGGTGACTTGGTTTATCGTTACTGTGACAAACGAAAACACTTTATTTGATGAATCCTTAAAGAAAATTTAAATTAATATCAATCAAGAGAAAAGTTATTGCAAAAATATATGTTGATCCCTAGACACTTTTGATGTGTGTATAAGTCAAAAAAATCTATAAGAACTAGGGAAAATTTACACGACCAGAACAGATACACGAAATGAAAGGAGCCGTGTTTAGATTTTAGAGTAAAGCCGGGTGCACATAATATTCTACTTGGGGCAAGGTCGAACACTCAGGTGAATGAACTTTCGATATCAATATATTGCTGATTGATCATTGTGTGATACACAGCTCAAATACACGTTCAGTTTTCACACATAAATACATAATTTAATTCGTAGATGTGTTAATTTGTTGTTAAGTGGGCTGTAAATACATTTATAATTATAACAATTTATAATATAATAAAAATGTAGCGAAGATCGCTGTCTGTAAATGGAAGATATATATTCATCATTCATCATCATTCTCCTGCCCTTATCCCAATTTATTTGGGGTCGTCGCAACATGTCTTCTTCTTCCATACTTCTCTATTAGTCGTCATCTCGGTAGTCACTCCCTTTCTAGCCATATCATCTTTCACACAATCCATCCATCGTTTCTTTGGTCTCCCTCTACTTGTATAGCCATCCACATTCATATTCACAACTTTCCTGACAACATTTTCCTCATTCCTCCGCATAATACTACCACCATAATACCATGACAACCGGTTTCCACACAACTTTTCAGTCACCGGTGCGGTGCCACTTTCAGACTTCCTTTTATATACTCACCAGCACTTTGCCCGCGGCTTCGCTCCCGTGGTCTTTCCCGTGGGACCCGTTATTTTTCCCGGGATAAAAAGTAGCCTATGTTACTCCTAGAAAACTAAGCTTTCCAACGGTGAAAGAATTTTTAAAATCGGTCCAGTAGTTTTTGAGCCTATTCATTACAACCAAACAAACAAACAAAGTTTTCCTCTTTATAATATTCGTATAGATTACGTATTCTATCCATTCGCGTAACACCACACATCCCTCTTAGCATTAATTCTCATCTCAGCTGCATGCAGTTGTCTTTCATTCATTCCTTTTGTGGCCCAACACTAGAAGATATATATTATGAGAAAAATATTATTGGGACCTTTATCAACGCCATTAGCACCCAAAACAATGACTGTTACAATTTTTGTTCCTTTGTCTGTGCGTTTGTGCACGCTAATCTCGGAAACGGCTCATCAAATTAGATGTGGTTTTCACTAATATATTATGGTAAGCATCACTTAACATTTAGTGTTTGTTTCATGTCAATTAGTTCATAGAGTAGTTAATTTAAAGGGGATTTTATTGCGTGCGTTTTTTTTTTGGTTAACGGATCGTCAAATTGATACCTTCTACACTTCCTTTTATTCCGATATTGCGATATAACCGAACTCCACGTAGACGAAGTCGCGAGCAAAAGTTAGTTGTTAAATATGTTTATGAGGAGCTCGTGGCTAAGTAATAACGGCCGCAGGTCGATCCATCAGGTTAAGATACGCTTGCCGGGGTTGACCGTGGATGGGTGACCATATTTACATACCGAGACTCCTCCGTGCCTCGGAAAGCACGTTAAGCCGTTGGTTGGCTGTTATTTAAGCATCTTTGACAGTCGTTACGGGTCGTCAGAAACCCGAAAATCTGATAGCCAGTCTTACCAAGGAGGTCAGATAGGCAGTCGCCCCATGTTAAATATTGGTATTCAGCTGCATCCGGTTAGACTGGAAGCCGACCCCAACATAGTTGGGAAAAGGCTAGGCAGATTGATATATTAAAATATGTTTCTAGCTATTATGTGAGTCGTAAAAATATAGTTTTGTTATTCATGATTAGCATGTAATAGTTAGCCAATGTATTCTAGTTTGTTGTCTATGACGAACAAAACGTACGTACATTCAGTCAAAAAAGTATCGGGAATGGATGATTTGTTTATGGTTCCAAATTCAAATTTTTGTTTTTTTGTAGTTGTTAGATTGGCACAACTGTTTTCCATTTTGGCGCGGAGTTTGAGTTGCATCTGTTATTTATATTAAACTAGCTTTCGCCCGCGGCTTCGCCCGCACGGTGTTTTGGAAAAAGTAGTTTATATTCTTCCACAGACTTCAGTTCATCCACATCATAAATGGCTCAGCAGATTAACCGACGACCGAAAACATACATTCACACAGATAGACAAACGGATAGACAGTTGAAGTTACTTTCGGTTTTTATAATGTCAGGTAAGGATTAGTACGCATACTATTATTATTGAAGAGGATTACTTGCGCGGCAGGCCCAGAAAGAGATGGCAAAATGAGCTGGACTCCTTCTTAAAGGATTGGCCCACAATCGCTGTAGACCAGGAAAAGTGGAAAGTGAGGCCTTTGCCCTGCAGGGGGATAACAGTGGCTTATAATTTTATTATAATGATAATTACTTGATATAGCGGTTTCACATGTCGTTTGGTAGCAATAAACAATAAAAACTGAAAGGATTAGAATAAAGTACGTTAGTAATGATCGATATGTTTTGACGGTTCTACTTACTACACTAAAATACTTCTGTAAACTATGTTAAATGATTTGATGATTGAGATTCATTTTAGGGTGTAAATTAAAGGACTTGTCAATAGTAAAGTTTTGATAAACACAATTTAGAATCTATTTTACAAAATTGATAATTTAGTGACCGAAGTATAGGGAATAAGAGTAAAGTGTGCCCCGCCGGATGCTGGAATGAGCACCAGGCCACGCTGTACAATCAACAATCACTTAGATCACTCTGGGCTGGCCGGAAAGGTGAAAGATGCTAACATAGGCAGCCAGTAAAACCACACCGTTTGATTGCTGTCTTGTAGACAGCGATCAAGAGCTTCGATTGCGCGTTGGTGTCACATCACATAGGTAGTGCACTACCTGTGCACACTGCACACAGTAGACGGTATCCTGATACCACGTTCATTTTACTGATGTTGCACGCAGGGCTTTCTTCGCTCGCCAGATTAAGAGGTAATTTAAAGACCGAATGTGCCGTCAGTCCACCATTTAGCAATGTTGCAGCAATTCCAGAGGAAGTCACAGCTAATGCAACATTATGATCCTTGCGTTTTAGCTAGAAGCAAACTAAGTAAAAAAGTATTGCCTGTAATAATCCCGCATTTACCATTCTCAACTCGTTGTAATATTTTGTGATAAATCTCTTTCTGCTCGGGTTGCAGACGTGGCACAGTTTTGCACACGTGAGCGTTAAATAAGGTGGTATGGTAGCTTAGCTCTCTTGAGGAGTGGCTAGAGAGGCGCATCGGGTGTCCTCACCGGATGTTTCGGGAGGTTCTTGCACATTCTCAGGCAAGAAGAAACGCTCGGGTGCCACCATTGCGAGGATCGCCCGGAAGACGGCAGCGGTGGTGACCTCTCGCGTCTGGCCCTGGTTCAATCTATGATACGAAGCGAGAGGGAGTGGGAAGCAGTCACCGTCTTGTACGAAGCAGTTATGCTAGTGAAGGAGGTGGCGGGATGGTTGAAGCACAGAGCCTCACGTCCCGGCCGCCACGAGAGACGCTTCACCGCCGTCCGATCAGGACCAGACCCATGCCGGAAGGCGCGTTCTTGTTTCGCGCGCGCCTCAAAGAGATGTCAGCATTAAGAGAGGAGTCCGTTAGGGCCAAAGCCTACCAGGTCAGCGGAATTGTCTGAAAGGGTTACCGCTACTCCGGCATATAATCATTTTTTTGACATGGTTCACACCATCAAAAAAAAAAAGGTCTGATCAAATCATTTGACAGCTCTCCTTTACGCCGCCGTGGACTCGGCGATGGCGCGTCATTGCCTGGACCCTCTGGAGTCCTCGCTGTGCTCTGCGCACCGCCGACTAATAGTGTGCATTTAATGGCGCCCCACTCATATCAATCTTATCGTGATAACTTTTAAACTATTTGTCCAAATTGCTTAGTGTAAAAGACAAAGTTTATCTTCATTAAATACTAAAAGTGATAAACGTATTTGATTCGATAAGAATTAACTGAGTACTCTAAAATGTGCATTGTAAAAAAAATATCAAATTGAAATGTATTTTTGGCTCACTATTTCGTATAAAATGGCTTGCACATAATAGGTAGACATATGCTGTCGCGGACTTTTATATAGAACTTTGTAAGACAAACAATCCCACAATACATTACATTCGCGTAACTCTAACGGTTTAGGCAGCGCACGCCCAGATAGCTCTCAGAATGCAGGAATTTGGCGACTTACATGATACTTATCCTTATATTATGGCCAAATCACGCAAAGTCTATGTAAAATGTAGCCTATGTGTTATTCTGATGTATAAGCTATATTATTGGTAAATTTCATCGAAATCTGTTCAGCCGTTTTTGCTCAAAGAAGGAACAAACATCCATCCATCCATCCATCCATCCATCCTCACAAACTTTCACATTTATAATATTAGTAGGATACAGTGCTGGTTTTAGTAATATCATTGTCGGTCAACGTCTGCAACTGAAAAAGCGTCACGTCGCGCGCGTCGCGTCTGCGTCTGCATCGCAAAAGTGAAGAAAATAGTGACTGAAAATCCCCATTCAATTCTGAGAGAGATAGCCGCCGAACTTTCTGTATCTCACGAGTCGATCCGTACCATTTTAACTAATCATTTGGGTATGAATCATGTTGCTGCTCGGCTAGTCCCAAAAGATCTGAATTTTCTCCAAAAACTCAATCGCATGAAAGTCGCTGAGGACATGCTAGAACGAGTCAGTTCGGACCCAACATTCATAAAATGCATTGTTACTGGTGACGAGACGTGGGTTTACGAGTTTGACATGCAAACTAGTCAACAAGCTTCGGAGTGGCGCCTTCCAACTGAACCGAAACCGAAAAAACCACGCCAAAATCGATCAAAAGTCAAAGTCATGTTGACTGTTTTCTTTGACTATCGCGGTGTTGTGCACTCTGAATTCTTACCGGAAGGTCTAACGGTAAATAAAGAATATTATTTGAGCGTTATGTGGCGTTTAAGAGAGCAAATTCGACGAAAAAGGCCAGATTTGTGGAAAGAAAATTCTTGGATTTTGCACCACGACAATGCGCCTTCGCACAAGGCTGTCATTGTGAACGAATTTTTGACCAAACACTCAACAAATACCATCCGGCAACCACCATATTCACCAGATATGGCTCCTGCTGACTTTTTTCTTTTTCCTAAACTCAAATTACCACTTCGTGGCACCCGTTTTCAATCGATAGAAGACATAAAGGAGAATTCGCGGCGAGAACTGAACTCAATTCCGGAAGCAGCGTTTAAAAAATGTTTTGATGAATGTATTATTCGTTGGCGCAAGTGTATCGTTTCTAAAGGAGCATACTTTGAAGGTGATAAAATAAATTTGGATGAATAACAGACATTTTGTGTATTATTGATCTTTTCCCTGTACTTTCTTGACAGAGTAGTATGTAAAGAAGATTATACATGATGCATGATGTACTGTTTACAATTGAGGATGATGCTTGGATAAAAAAAATAAATTATGTGACGTCCGTCAATCAGATAATAAAAAAAACCGGCCAAGTGCGTGTCGGACTCGCACACCGAGGGTTCCGTACAAACCTGTAGGTATATAAGTAAAAGTTCACCCATCACGAGAATCGAGTCATAGTTATGGTATTTTTATATTTTGAAAACAAAAACATTTTTTTTTTATTATATGATGTAACTAAAAATTTACGGTTTTCGCAATTTTTCCTTTATCTGCACTGTAAAACGTTACTTTGTACCAAATTTCAAGATTCTAAGTTCCCTGTAGGTTTTGATTCCCGTGCGAGTTTCGAAAATTTGCGGCATAAACAGCTATATCTTTTGATTGCTTTGGCTTAGAAGTTTGATTTTTTCGCAGCTCCAAGGGACAATAGACCTGGAGTATTAGATATAAATTTCAGTTTGATACCTCCACGCCTGCCTGAGAAAAACGGTCTTGGCAGACGAACGGACGGAAAACAAAGTGATCCTATAAGGGTTCCGTTTTTTCCTTTTGAGGTACGGAACCCTAAAATACCTATTAGTCACGTATTTTTTGCTTTATCATATTAATAAAAAAATACTGAGATAAAACGCATTAAATTTGGGAGTGGGGGTTCGCTACGTCACAAGTAAGTATAAAAACTTCATACTCGTGACGTCATGCTACAATTCAACTCAATGTATCAGCGTAATCTTTGGATTACGTAAAAAAAGAAAAAATACGTGTCCAATATTTCTTGTGACTCTAGCTTACGGACTAAAAAAAATCTAGTCATCATCCCTATTCATTTTTAAAATAAAAAATGATGCCAAATTTTTGTGCTTTCAGTAAAAATAAATAACAGCCGTTACAGTTATAATCAATCAAAAAGTACGACATTTTATCAATAGTTCAGAGTTATTACATAATTCTCATTTACATGGCTACCCAATCTATTTCTATCAATATCGTTACAGCTGACAGTGTTTTAGGAATTATTAATATCAATTTATAGGCTTTTAATTATAATTCATTAAACGCCTGTTTATCATAACTACCAACGATCGTCCGTGATCCTATTAAACAAAACTTGGTGTATATAAGGTGTTAAAAAATTAGCCTTAAGAATTTCGTGGGAGCATTGTACTCATTGTTACGAACAAGTTTTACTATGGGATGAAGCCTTTTTTAAGGCTGGGAATTCTTCCAATGACTGCTCCCGCTCTGGGTGGAGCGGAAGGGAGTGTCAGACTCTTACTGACTAAAACCCATCCATGTATCTTCCGTAGCCCTTTATGTTCCGGGGTAGCGGTAATCCTTTCGGACAATCCCGCTTAAATGGGATGAACCCTGAAGTCGCGAAAAAAATATGAGCCGTTCCATACATTTATGCACACGTAACTCAATCAAATCAATATTTATTTCACACACACACAAGTCAGAGGCCCATGGGCAGCATAAAAACTCTGACAACAGGTTAGTCGCTAACCACACGAAAAGAAGAAGTATATTTTTTCGCGATCCCACGAAATTCTTAGAGTTAATTTTTAAATGCCTATATATTTTAAATGCTTCTGTTGTTATTTTCAGTTTTATTTACTAAGCAGGTATTACTCTATTGACACAAACGCAGTGAACGCGTGAACGTTCTACACCTATGTTGATTGAAGATTACATCTAGGTAAGTATATTGATTCGAACACTACAGCCATTCAAAATCACGACCTCTCATTCGAATCGCACACACAGCCCCTCAGAATCACATCACCACTCCAAACACAATACCAAATAACACAAACACACACGCCACAAATTTTACAATACACACACACACACAAGGCTGTGATCAATTGATTTGTAGATCAATCTAATTACCATGTCATGTAGGAGACGTACAGAGGTTACCATTGTGCTGAGTGTGTCACAACTGAAGTAGGTAGGATTTGCTTAGACACTACCGAGCGTGAATAAGCTCTCGTATTGCATTGTTTAAACAATGGATTAACAACAATAGATACTCTGTGATGTTCGTAATGATGGATTTAGTTTATTGCTTACAGAAATAAACCTTTCATTTCTTTTCATAGATTTCACGCAAATTAACAGTTTTTAGTAAACATAATATAACATACCCATATTCGAGGAATATTCCCCGAAGAGTTAGGTCTACTGGGAAAATTACCCGAAGGGTTTCGCTGGTAATTTAAATAATTAATTTAATCAATTTCATTTTTCTTGCAAAAGTAGTAATTATATGAAAAATCTAGAAATAATCTATTATAGGCAGAACAAATATACCTAAATGTTAAATTCCGTATAATAGATCAAAACTACATATATGACTAAACAGTTCAGTAACTTGAGAGAAAGACTTTTAACATCAAAGATTACATGAAACCTCTATCTAAGATCTGAGACATCAACTACTCTATTCTGTTAGCCCATAGGTAATGTGTTGACCTATGTGTGCTTTGGCTAGAAAAATAAAGATAAAGCTTTTCGTTTTTTCTGAATAAAAAAAAATGTCTTCTTGCGTCTTTAAGTCAATTGTCTTTAAGATTAAGAACGGCCTCCCATTCCTTGATAGTACTTCGCTCCCAGAATACTCATACTTGGGTAACGAGGCCCGAAATAAGGCCAATTTATGGTTTTGACCTTTAAGGCTTAAGGAGTAACTTTTGAGCCAATTTGGTAATGATTTGTGAAACAAAACCTGATTCTGACATTGAATTTACTTTGGTAATTTCGACGTCCGAATTAATTACAATGGGTAAAATCGAGGCGAAACTGTTTGCAAATAAAGTGGGAATGAATGGGTTAACGTTTTCATAAACTTCAGGAATAAAATTATGAAAATAGTATTACCTAGTTATGAAAATGTAGATTACTGTAACAGTTTAAAGTAATGAAGTTAAGACATTAGAATTCTATAATTACGCAGTAATTAATTCTATTATTTTAGCAGCCTGTTTTTGTGCCCGGTTAATGGTTATAGGCTCACCACCATGGGACTCGAATATAACTGGCGAAATGGGCCTCTCAGTGAGAGGGAGTAGGCCGTAATTCACCACGCGGTCCCAGTGCTGGTTGAAAGATATGATTTGTCTTCGAATTTTTGGCTCTAGGACATGCCAGTTTTCTCACGATGTTTTCTTTCACCGTTTTGAGAGCCTTAAATACGCCTGTGGCGGTCGAAATCTAAGAACCTCCAACTCGTAAGACACGGCCGTTACCTTGCGACCGTTAGACCAGCGAGATAAGTTTATAGCTAACTAGCTTTTGCTAGCGGCTACGCCCGCGTGTATGTAGGAAATTATCCCACGAAACCATACATTTTTGCCGAGCTTATATGCTTTACCAGACTATAATCTATCTTTGTGCCAAGTTTCATCCAGAACCGTTAAGTAGTTTTTGTGTTTATTCGTTAGAAACATACATACAAATCTTTCCTTTTTATAATATTAGTATAGATAAAAAAAACATAAGTACCTATATGCTTGCTCTCATTAAAAGCCTCAGGAATCTTCCTCGTGAGCACAGCATAGACCGTGCAGACGAGGATCAGCACGATGGGGTAGAAGAACGCGATCATGTACGACGCGTCCACGTAGGAGTCGCAGACCAGCATGTTGTCTTCCCGGGTCGGGTAGTGGAACATGGCCTTCGCTGGCGCCACTATCATCCATACTACTACTATCAGCACCTGGAAGAAACGGCCAGGGTGAGTTGCCTTGTTAGTCTATCCTAAGAGACGAAAAGTTTGACTGAATAGATATCTTTAGGCTAGCGCAGACAAGGGTTGCCTACGCTTGCAGCGTAGGCAACCCACAAGGGTTTACAAAAATCCTGTTTCATCACATTCGTACACTACAGGTGAGTTGCACCACACTTTTTTGTATGATATTGCATCGCTGTGGCTTCTTGCGATAGTAATCGGCGCTTTGGCTTTACACTTTGCTTTAGATAACATAGCTTAGCCAACATCTATTGGTTTGCCTAATATTCGTTATTTTATGTTTTTATATGACCGCTTGTTCATAATTTGAGCATGGACAATGCTCTCAAACAATGAAAATATCTCCTCAATAAGCAAAATTCACGATCCTTTCGTAAATCGGGCCTTTTAGTTCCCCGGTAAAGGGTTTGGATCTGTGCGAAGAAAAAGATTCGGAAAACTAACCTGAATAAACTTCTCGAGGAAATTCCTTTCCAACCATAGAATTGAGGTCATAATGGTCTAACTTGGATTATTTAGTGACATAAGTTATCTAGTTACGATTTAGTTTACTGTTTATGTAGTAAGTTTTTGTATTAAGTACTATTTTAATGATAAATAATATTACCTGTATAGAAATAAGAGCCGCACATATCGCCAGCTGCGAGCTCGGGGATATGAGGATGGGTCTCTTAGCAGAATGTTTGCTGGCGTTGAAAATCCGCGAGATTCTGTTGGTCTTCGTCAGCAGAGCGGCGTACACTACCGTGAAACAGAAACCCGTGCCAAACCTGCGGGGCAAGGTAATAATGAGATAATTCAGCACCGTAAAATTAATATGTCATACCTTTAGATATCAGTTACATTTGGTGTTGTGCCTCACTACAAACTTCAAGTTAGCTAACATAGCTAAGCCCAGATCGCCCAATTTCGCAAATTTAGTCCACCAATAACAATGTATAACTCGATCAAAACTTGCAAATTCAAAAGCTGCACATTTTGCACAGACCCAGGACAAGTTCCGCCTCGGGGCGAATCGGAACACATCGGCTATCTTCGGACATCCGACCCCTGTCTAGATATGTCATGTACGTGCTCGATCGTCTATGCAATTTGAACGTGCTGCAGTTTGATATTTGAGCTTGTTATCGCATGAGCTTATCCTTCCGTTTCCGAAATTACAACGTCCGTGTCGTGTCGTCCAATGTTAGCTTTCATATTGTCGCAAGTTGACTGTCATTTTGTGAAGCTTTGCAGGTTTACGAATTGACCTCGTTAGTGTGAAGTAGGATTATGTGACGCGTGCTTTAGTGGCGACGTGATGTAGACTTTTGATGGTCTTTTAATGATCTTTACATATGTAGGTTCTGGAATGTATGTTACGTAATATGTAACTGAAATACTTCTATTTACGGACGTAATTAAAAGTGTTTGACAGATAAATTTAAGTTAACTAAAACATAACATCACGCCTTCTTTTCTCCGAAAGACTGGACAGAAGTGTGCCTATAGTACACCTACATTCTGCCAGTAGTTTGTTGTTTTAATTAATGAATTAACCATTGTCAACATTTGGGTACCTTCAATTAATTGTTTGATTATATTGCATACACCACTGTGTAAGTTTAGCAAAGACGATTGTCGAAAAGTGATGAAAACAAATCAATTTGAGTTTCAAAAGGTTTCGTAATAGACTGTCACAAAGCAGTTAATATAATTAAGAAGTAATTATAAGTTTCTTTATACAATTAAAGTCGATTTTAAGTTTTTCATTAACTTATAATTAGTAAAATTACTTTTGACAGGTTTAAAGGTTTAATTTAGATGAAATTAAAAATCATGATGGGATGAAGATCCCACATAATCGCATTACGACGTATAACAATAAATCCAAAAAGAAAGTTGCCTAAATAACTATTTGCTCAAATAATAATAATAATATAATATAATATCCTTGGACATTTCACACAGCGCCATATCGTCCCAAGCTAAGCAACCTAATGCTTGTGTTATGGTAACGAGATGGCTGATGGCTAAATGGGCTTTAATGTAGGTATTTAAAAGTATAATCAACTAACAGTGATTAAAACTATCTCGTTTTTTATAGTTCGCTTATCTAAGCGTACTATTAAAAGTTTTACGGCGTCTAGCCACTTCATCTCTTATTGCTTTGTTAGTTCTGCTCATTAAATAGCCCTTTAATCTACACTAATATTATATAGAGGACAGATTTTTATTTTAGTATGGTCGTAACGAATAAACTCAAAAATTACGGGACGGATTTTATAAATTACTAGCTTCTGCCCGACTTCGTCTGCGGCTAATACTGTGGAGGGCAAATCTTATCTCTGTGATGTCCTTGTGGTCATAAAATTATTTTTTTTGATAAGAATTGATATTTTGTTGTTTAAATAATCATCCAAACAGAAGTAAGTCGAAAAAATACTTTTTTAAAACATAAAACGAAATATAAAAGTTAAAAAAGATAGGAACATGGTGTCGCGGACGTTTTTGTAGAAATAATTAAGGCGAACCGGGTTGCCATACATTGCTTTCAATTTTAAACAACTGTTTAGGCAGTACATGCAAATAATTCTGTTTTCGGAGGTATTTCTTTCCGACTTGCTAGACGAAAATAATATGTATGATATAAATATAATTTATAGCCTATAGCACTCAGGAATAATGTAGCTTTCTATCAGTGAAAAAAATTTAGAAATTGGATCATTACTTTCGGAGATTACCCCCTACATACAAACTTACAAATTTTATCTCTTTATAATATTAGTATAGATTTCACCATTAGAATGCTACCTTCTTTCTGAGTAACATAGACTATATTAAGTATCTTTCGCCCGCAGCTTTGCCCGCGTGGTAGTATCTACATTGCACGTGCGAGGACGGGGTGGGTCACTAATCATGCAAAAGCTGATCATATAACTCCAACACGCAGCTGTCAGAATGGGATATTTTATGTCATTGCAATATTTTTCACAATTTATCAAGGTAACGCGGACGGTTACATTGTAGCTACGTTTAGCAAATTGGAATGTCTTCTAAAAGCCACAAACAAATGTTTGAAGTAAGCCAAAGCATACAGCGGAAGCCTCAAATGTTGATTCACTACCAAACAGTTTTCGCAAATCCATTATAAAAATCTCAAGTGCAGTAAAATGATTCCTGCAAGGAGCTGCGATTCGGTTCTTCTGCCAAAGGAAAGTGAATTGTATTGTGTTGGACATAAGATGAAGGGGTGCAGTCTCGGCGTGGAGAGCATGTTAAATATAAACAAGCACCTGCATTTCGTCGGTAGTGTTGGGATTTGGTAAAGGATTCGAATATCGAAATTCCGTTGCTGTTGACCTTTATCTCACTGAAAATTTATAGATTGAGTCTATAGTTTGCTAGTCACCAAAGCAAATACTTAATCCAATCAATTGGAGGAATAACATGAAGCTGTCAAGAACTCTGGATTTATTTTGCGTCTGTTTTTTTGGAAGATAATTAAATCATTGTTTAGTTTCTGAGTTTTTCAGACACCAAAATTATAAATTATCCTACTTCGATCAACTATGCACTCTCTCCGGACTTCCGTTTCCGGAATTCCATGACAGCTTCATTCGTGATTAAAAAGCACTCCGAGAAAATCGATAACTCACATCGAATAATAATCCATCCGAATGATTAGATTTCTCCCATCACTAGGTAAATGGTTTCGGTGCCAGCGACAGGAACCCGTGAGTACTTGGCCCCGATGCGAGAGTGGAACTCGAGTCCATATCTCACGTAAAATATTATTATGTAAGATTTCAGTTTGGCTGAGCGATTTACTGCATTTTCTTGGAGGACGCGGTATACATGTAATGGAAATTGTAGAATTCTATGTTAGACACATGGAAATATTTTATATTTTGAGTGAGTTTTAAGGTTAAATTGGCTGAATAAGCTTTATTGTCGGTACACCAAAATTATTCAAAGTTGTTTTACGTAACCATAAACGTAGGAGGTTAATTCGAGAAGTATGATATAAAAAGACAGGTTGCGTCGACCCCAGACACGAGAATGATTGTGTTAAGTTCTCGTCGCTGGGATTTGAAAAAAAGAAGATGAAGAAGGTTCCAAGAATTTTTGTACTAAATTCTCACTACTATTAGCAGGGGCAGCTGTGTACTGTAGAGCCTTAGAGTAAAACCTTATGTTGTACAAGGCTGGAAATTATCTGACGGCATTCGAACCTTTCAAATGATTTAGAATAGAGTTAGGCTTTTGTACATTCTAGACTTGACGTCTGGCTGCGGAGCTAGACAGATGTATTCTTTATAACAAAGTGCAAATATAAGCATATGTCTTTAAATTCCTAAAGCGTCTCCCTTCATAGTATAGAGTTCCCTATACACACATTACACGCTCTACCACTGAGCCCCCTCAGTAGAGGATCTTCCATCCTCTACAGAACTGTATAGCCTTTTTTCTTTTTTTGAGGGTGAAAAATCATCCAATGACTTCTCCCGCTCTGGGTGGAGCGGAAGGGAGTGTCAGACTCTTACTGACTAAAACCCATCCATGTTCCTTCCTTAGCCCTTTATGTTCCAGGGTAGTTAAAGGGTTACCTTTCGAACAATCGCGCTTCCCCCAAATGGTGCTGTAGAGCCTAAGTGAAACCTTATGTTGAACATGGCTGGTAAATAACTGACAGCATTCGACTATTGAAATTAATAGAATAGTTTGATAGGTTTTTTATAAAAGAAAAGCGACTACATCAGTAGCCATGTGGCTTGACGGATGTATTTCGTGAAAAGGCAATATAAGGGAAAGGGATAAGAAATGCCTACGATACACTAAACTGCCATCGGAGACCCTAAGTGAAGGTCCTCCTGAGACCTTCACAGTACCGACAATTGGTTTAAAAGTCTTTTTTAAGCAAGTGTGAGTCGGTTTTTTTAATGTAATTCCTGATGGGACATTTTTTAAAACGGGGTTAAACAATGCACACATCATGACAATATTTATTCCAAACAAATGCATGTATCTAGAAAGAATTGAAGACAGTCGAAACTGTAGGTACATTAAATGTTGACAAAGGAAAGTTTCAACTAAGTGTACCCGTTCAGTTATTCTTCTTACTCTACATGTGGAGGCCAAACCCGCGAGGAATTCACGTCACAAATTTCAAGCTGAATATTATACATTTTTCAGGTGACAACGGAAACTTTTGGATTGTCTCCGGTATTTGGTTAAGAATTTTCTGCTCAATTTTTCCCGAACAGAGTTCTTATTTTAGATGTCGTGGCTGCACTTGGTATGTCCAGTCCGTAGGAAAGTTATCTTTATAAAATGACACTTGTGAACAGCAAATTTACCTTTGGTCCCCGTTGTAATACGAAAGTTTATACCGGTACCCAATCCGCCTGCCTAGCCTTTTCCCAAATATGTTGGGGTCGACTTCCAGTCTAACCGGATGCAGCTGAATACCAGTATTAAATTTTACATGGAGTGAGTGCTTATCTGACCTCCACAACCCGGTCAGTAACTAATACGATACCCTTTGGTAGGACTGGCTGTCAGACTTACAGGCTTCTGACCACCCGTAACTACTGTCAAAGATCCACGAATGACAGCCGGGACCAACGGCTTAACGTGCTTACCGAAGCACGGAGAGGTCTCGATATGAAAAGATGGTCACCCATCCACGGACCAGCCCCGGCAAGCGTAGCTTAACCTGATGGATCGATACGTGCGAATGTTTTTACTTAGCCACGAGCTCCTCAAAATTTATACGGGTATACACTACCCAGAAACTCTTAAATCAGATTTCGGATGTTTTAAGTGGACCCTCAATAACTTCCAAAATACATATTTTCAGCTCACAGGTGAATTAAGCGATGGGAACCGACAAAATATTACCTACTAATGAAACTGGAAAGCTCACTAAGGATTCCCTTTCTATCTGACAGAGAAATAACGTATTAATAATAATTACGAAGTCGAATCATAAAGTCATTCATATTCAGTTTATCACTACCCCGCTCAACCGTGTGGCCACGAGACCAGCGGCGCATTTCATTACTCAAACTTAATTCAACATCACAGACGTTGTAAAGGTACAATTTTCATGATTAATGGTTTTAGTTATTTTGTAATTAACTCCGATAGTATTGTACTTTTGACATGCAAATGTTATACTATGATAAATGCTGTGGTTTGTTATTTATGCGATTAACAAAGGAATGAGGGTTGTGCACGGCAGTGTGTAAAAAAGATAATGAGTAAGTGATGAGTGATGGTAGACCACCAGGCGTGTGTTCATGTGTAATGATGCATGTTTGTTTGGGAATCCAGGTTTAATTAATGGGTACTTAAAGCAATAAATGTTTCGGTGCAGGCAAACTGGTAATAATGATGTGTGATGAGCTCAATACAGAACGTCGTCTCTTAAAAATGCCTACAATTGTTTCAATCGCTATAAGAACGAAGAATTAGAGTTCTTCTTGAAAATAGTTCCAATTCTACTTGATGTTATTTCGTTTTACTTCTTGTTGTGTACTAAAAGATAAATGTGTTTCAGTTCCAGATATTCGGCTTGTAAAGCATCCACAGTTTCCAGCGCCCCAACATCTCCAGTGACAGCTCACATGGAAACCTTAATTAACTAAGTATTTATTTTATGTTGTGTCACCATTCGAGGAGTACCTCGCTTGTTACCGTACCGTAATAATTAGTTCTTACATTCAGGGAAAAGGATATCATTTCTGTAGTCGTAGTTTTCAGACATTTTGATATGAATTTTCTTAGAAATTTTCTTATTTTATTTTTGCTAATTAAGTTGTTGGTCTTATTCTATTATGTGTGAGTACTTATTTTAAATTAAATAATATGCATGTGGTAAGAAAACATAGTAAGTTATTTATGTAACATCATCTTTAGCAGATGACGGTCCACTATCTCTCGCCGAGAGGAGGCCTGTTGGGCTGATTATATTGTAATGTTCGTAACGTAACTGCCATAAAAAATCACAGAACCACACTGTTCCCAGATCAATTTGGCAGCGCTACAGAATTCGGGCATCGGGCACTTTTTTCAGAAGTAGGTGTACTTTTTAGGCCAAGATTTCTATCGCGCAGATTATTTTATTTATTTACGAAGAAGTTTTCTTTCATTAAAAGACATAATAAAATTAGTAGTTGTATTTACCATTGTATGGGAAGAAAATAACAATAAAACGAAATAGATCAACGAAAATTCGTATTCGAAAGTTGCTTAGAGTTTTACCTCCCTTTTTTAGCTCCCTTCAAAATGGTTGAGCTGAATGTTGCTAATATATGCGTCATGTTCGTGAACGGGCGCTGTCAGTAGGGACTGGTCATCTCTTAGCGGCTAAGGCTTGTTTTAATTTAACTATTGAATAGTTTTTACATATTTTATATCTGATGCTTTTAACGTTCTGCATCGTTCTCACATGTATAATATTAATATGAACTATGTAACCAATATTTTGTAACCATATTTTGTTTAAAAGAGTGTCCATGGAGTTTCTTGCCCGTTCTTCTCCATAGGTACCTACTCCTTTGGAATGGGCAACTAGCTTCATTTCTCGGACTGACCGACACCTTGACAATTCAAAAGTGCCTGTAATTGGTTTATTTGTAATAAATACTTTGAGTTGAGTTGAGTTGAGTTGAGTTACCTTTGTATGGAGCAGAGGATATCCGTGGGCCTGAAGACCAGCGCAAAGGTGACGAGGTAGCACATGAGGATTCCGGCTAAAAGGACGTATGACAGTTCTCTGCCACTGGCACGAACCACGGGCGTGGAGCTGTGGCGGACCCAGACGCCACCTACGAAACTGTTAAAAAAAAGAAATATTATTGAAAATATTTTATAAATATTAATGAAAAGTAAAAAATAAATAAAAAAACCCACCACGTTTCTAGGTAGGGTGGGGACCCTACCTAAAAACTTAAAAATCCCCCGACACAAACAAAAACATCTTAAAAGTAATAAAAAAACAAAATGTGTTGGCCCTAAAAGTTTGATATATGTAAGTTGTATTTAAGTTAAAAGCTTTATCATTTAAATATCAGAATACCAAATTTCAACTGATGTCTGATCAGTTGAAATTTAGAAGATGCTCTCAACCAATTATCAAATAGAAAAGAACTAATAAAATCTTCAAACGACCGAACTAATTTTCTTGAATCATAGCTAAATACACTCTTGATCAAGTCACCTTTGAAACAAAATAAATAAAGCCTAAATCTGTTCAACCGTTTCGGAGCTTAGATGCCGTAGACACGCAGATAAAAACGTTAATCTTATAACACCCCACTTTATCCCTTAGCGGTTGCAAATGAATAGGTACACATTAAAAACATAACCTGAAATTTGCTGTACGGAAATCGAGTAAATACACATAACCTATATTATGTGTTTAACATAACATTTTTCATGTTTCCAGATAGTTGGGAGAGATGAAATGAAATGATGCCTAATTCTGAAAGTAGATCTTCGACACACATTTCCGAACAATGTTTGGTCAAAATTTTAAAACTAAATGGCGCCGGTGAAGATATTTCTATTAAAATCTACATAATAAAAACAATCAAAGGTAAACACAGACATCCAATTAAAATATGTCAAACAAAACCTCCGAAAGGAAATACGATATTACATCGGAAACAGAAAATTGCCACTAATCCAGGAAAATGAATTCCATCAATAACATCAAATTCCTCATTTAACAAAACAATTCTAATTCTAATCACGTCGAGTTTCAGATTGTATGGATCAATATTAGATTATTCTTCTCGATTGCTTTTGTCAATCATGAATACTAACTGTCAATGGGACCGGTACGGATTCTAAAGAATATCTAATTTGTTTTCTAATTTCGGCTTCCTTATCTTTAATTGCTATATTCTTTTCTAATAAGCTTTCGGAATTCCAATCACTTTGTCCAATTAATCAGATTTGAATTTTTTAATTGCAATTAGCCAATTGTTCTTATTAAATTATACCCAATGAGTTCGGCTTTACTAACTCTTTAAACTTTTAGGTCTGTTTGACTTTGTTATCAGTGGATCAAGTCCAGTAATTTACTAACCTTGTTATGGTCTTTCCATTGTGAGTTTTTGGCAGATGTACAGTCGCCGGCGCATCAAGTTATACCAAACTGTCAAATTTCTCCAAATGATTTTAAACCTTAAAGTTCATAATTTATTGATAAAATTTGACAGTTTGTGGTAACTTGATGTGCTGGCGATTGTTCTATACAAAATCGGTCAAAACCTAACAACGTTTGTAAATTAGTAGAAAAAAAAGCCCTAGCGAAAACAGTTATTCAATTTTTTATTATTTTATCTCCGAGAAACACAGTTTTAGTTGATATAAAATTCAATAAATTATTAATGCATTCTCATAGTAAAGGACGACGAAGTTTATCTGAATTTCAAGCATGCGGCTGTGGCCTGCCAACTGAACTTTATCTTTAGCTAAGCTCCGTGACAAATGGAACAGCTGACTGGTGAAAATGTAGGATGTTATAACAGAGTTCTAGACAAGCTCTGCTGTTTAAACTACACTAGTTTCTAACTGAGATTAAACCAGCGAGAATTTTTGTCAGAAAAAATATCAAAAGAAGTATGAAAGACCTACCTACCTTCTCTGGGAAAAGGTATGATTTTAGTATGTATTAACGTACAATAAATACTGTATCTATACAAAATCTTAAAATAAAATCGTATTCTGTGACTCGTGTAAACGAGAGACTTGCTAATTAGATTCATAATTATAATTGTGGATAATATTAGTCTAAACTTCATTGAGTATGCATACAATTATTAAACAGAAACATAACATCACGCCTGTAATCCCCAACGGGTTAGACAGAGGTGTATCTATAGTAATGTACACCCACATTAAACAACAAACAAAACAATTATTACCAAACAAACAACAACCAAAACTAAACAAAGCAAACAATAATTTACATAATATAATTATTTAGTATCAATTATTATATTATGTAACGTATTAATCACACATCTATAACAGACTACAAAATATGCTTTTCGTTCGCTTTAAGCAAGCCCACTCATTTTGATACACTACGTAAAATATCTACTTTTTTATCTGTAATCATATTATACAGAGTTGATACGACAGAGGCCTTTAAACAGCTTATACTAGGGACCATTTTCAAGCTCTGTACCACAAATCAATTAAATAGGAGCAGTAGTTTAGTCACAAATGTTTTTTTAAGTTTTTGCCCCGTTTGAACACGATGTATCTTTCCTAACAGCGCTCCGGCGCGCGCGCGTCGGTGCCGCTGCGTTACAAGGTCAGTTTTTATTAACAAAGGGTGGTTGCGTTTTACTCTGATTTGTAAGCTATTTAGTTTGTTTGAAAAAATAAAAACCTCATTTTTGTTGCTTTTTATTTTTATACCGTACCGAGTTAATACTAGATACGTATAGTATACGTAGTGTAATTTAATGCCCCTCTGTCATATCAACTCTGTATACTGTACATAAAGAGTATTTTCTTTTGTCTCTACTCACGCTGTCAACAGGATTCCGACAGACGAAAAGGACATAGCACCAATCGCCCAAGCGGAGTCAGGCCTCAGATAGGCCTCGGGGATGGGACGGCATTCAGTCTTCGTGGGGCTGGGCAGCGTGCCCCGGGGACACACCGTGCATTGCGTCTCTTCTATTGACCTTATCTGCGATTGAAAAATGAAGTTTAATTATTTGTTTTTTATTTATACTACCTGTTAAGTTAGTTGTTAAGTTTTACGTTGCTCTTTAAGAAAAGTGAATTGTTTCGTCCTTTTATTTCTACTATCCGTCATGTAGGTAAGATGACGGCTTCCTTAGGGGTAGGGCACTGAGGATAAAATTATTCAATCAATATCAATGTCGATTTATGAAAGGTTCATCAAGTAACAGAATTGTTTTACTGTTGTAAATAATGTCGCCTGTGGTGATTGGTTGATCATTCTAACCAGTCATGAGTTTCGACCATAGATATTTTAAGTTTTATAAATTTGAAGGGCCTTCCGTTGTATCTACTTAGTCCTTGTAGCCGGAAGATAGCAGTGTCAGGTATGATAAGACATTACCTCGTACTGCGTGCAGTTGAAGCAGTGCCAGCAGCAGGACTCGCCCTCCACGTACTGCTTGGCCTGCCCCAGCTCGCACTCCGCGCTGCACACTGACTCCGGCGGGTGGCGCTCTCCCCATTTGAATTGGATATCTGATGGGAACAAAATTATAGCTTTCAAAAACTTTTTTTCAACATATTCCAGAACAATTGGTCTCCTCATTAAGAGCTCATTGAAAAAGTTTGTAGTATGTAGGGGACAAAAACATTTCAGAAGGTAGGCACCTTCGAGAAAAAAACTGAAATGTTTTTGTCCTGACTGAAATGTTGATCGAGGGATATACTGCCTAGTATATCCCTCGATTTTGAGGTTGTGTATAGTGGTAGTCAGAATTCAGGAAAAAAATTAAGTAATAACTAATCTTGTCTTCCATGTTCACTTACCGTCAACTGCCAACTGCAGTTCTCCGTCCAGGTACTGTCCTACGTGGACCCAGCGGTAGGTCCCCATCTTGATCTGCTTGAAGTGGAGGATGTTATACCTTGCTGGACCATCCCCGTTGTTGTCGAAGTGGAACTCGTCTCCGCTCAGACCTTGGGGTAGACATACTTCAAATCAAAAGATGCCAGACAGTAAATGTCTATAATTAAATAACATGATATTAGTATCCTACTACCAAACTTCATACCTCTGCCGCGCATATGGAAGGTTTCATAGGAATATTATATTGTCTAGCCTCTTGGTAAAACTAGTACCTAAGTCTCCTATTACGACAACTGCGGGTAAACTGTGATCGACCTACGACTTTCCAGATACTAAATAAACAAAATTAACTTGTTTCTGAATTTCTTTGTCGAAGACCGAAAATGGCACACAGTGAATTAGAACGATAAGTTTTCCAATCGAATCTATTGAAGGTAAAAAACTGAACAAAATGTTCGCAATAACATTAAAAGCGAACACATCTAAAAATTTCTCTTTCCTACACTATTTTTAAAGCTTTTTCATTTATTAGAGAACCAGCTAGCTACATCTTTTAAAGAGGAACATTAGGCATTATTCCAGTAGCTCGCAATATAAAACTGAGGGGATTTCTTGTCAACAAATCTTCATATTTTTTTGTGATTTAGAAGAATTATTTATTTCAAATATTATAATTAATTCATTAAAATGGTATATACAACATGTTATCTAATACTAAAACTAAAAATAATATAGGTACTATGTACAGGTATTTAAAACTAATAACTAAACTAGAAAAAGTCTAACTAAAATATGGCGGCGAAAAATTCCTCCGCATCGCTGTCGACTTGTAATGTACCCAAGAGACTGGCAGCATTGCCACATTGTATGGCCATGCTAAGCCTCTTGCCAAGGTAAAAGCCAGCCCTTGGGTCACGGAAAGCGTCAACTATCTTCGTATTAGATACAGACCTTACTAAATAGTCTTATGCGGGCCCTGTACGATCAATTTTATTATGCAATGTCTTTGGCAGTTTAGGTTTTATATTGAAGATTGCGCAATAATTAAACAAAAAATTGAGCTATTTTAGTTCGTATTGCACCATGTTGTAAAATCATCATGAAGGATAAGTATTGCGCAGGACTTGCTCACGCAAAAAATTGAATCTTTTGGGCCAATATTATTATTACGTGAAAATAATGGATGATTTGCTGATTTCAAGCTAGTTTAGGAGCTGCCTTAGAGGAAAGTCTAGGAACATTTTTTTTATGCAATTTTAATGGGCTTTATAATTTGCACAATAATATATAAGACACTTATATTTGCACCCCATGGGTTGTAAAACTTCGTAGTGCATATTTTTTACGTAGGTTAGGTACACAGAAAGTTATATTGAAATACTGTTATGAAATATTAAACTAAATAGGTCTTAACAAAATGATTAATAAGGCCCTAGATGAAAATTTTATTTAGTAATCGGAATTTCTTAATACTTAGGTAAGAATTTAGGACTTAGGACGTAGGTACCAAAATAAAGTCTATCTTTACTAACCTTTAGAAATAAGCTAAGAGAAATATTAGCTCTTAGAATAGTATGTAAAATGTATTATCAGTAACTAAATTACGACATGTGCTTTAAGTAACTTTGTATCAATTAACAGGATACAGGAGGTCAACCACTACATCAAAGAGGAAGTCACCTTATACACGAGTAATATTCAAATATAACTACCTACTATAAGATGTGGTGGATGCCCCCCAGAACGAGAGATTACTTCTTATAATTAATATTTGACTTGTGAAAGTATTGACGAAGACTAGATGCGACAGGGTGCTACAATAACGTTACTACAGTGGGATCAAGTTATGAATCTTCATAACGATGTATCTTAAACAGTGTGCGTTTACACAATTTTTCTCTCACATTTCACACAATACACCTTTGACAATGACTGTAGAAGCCCATATTCACGCTGTTTACATTATATTGAATGAGAACTTATTAGGAACTCACCAACGAAGTTGACTTTCCTCAGATACCGTAGCAGGTCAGCTCCGCTAGCAGGTCGCATGGCGTCACACAGTCCTGCCCGGCCGCCGCAGACAGCAGCATGCATATCCCTGATGACATAACATGTATTTTAATGAGAGGCAGAGCGGTTACCTTTCACGCCTTGACGGAAGAACTGATTCGGTCGAGATATCCCATGACCTGCGTCAGAACATTGAGTACTTTTAATCCCGGTAGTATTTACGTTCTGGAGCCAAAAGTACAGAGGCCAGCACATCAAGTTACCACAATCTGTCAAATTTCTTTGATAGTATTTCAACTTTATTGCAATGACATAAGGTTCATTTTTAATTGAGAAAATTTGACAGTTAGGGATAGCTTGATGTGCTGGCGTCTGTACATACAACTTTTTTGGGGTTTTGTGTTAAATGTTACAACAAAATATTTTGTGAAATATTGCAAAATAAATGAAAGAAAACTGAAACCTCATATTAAAAGTAAACTTTGTAAACAAGCTTAATACAATTTAGATGATTCTATCATAGATAAGGATGCTTGGAAACATGCCTTTCTTGTGCCTATGTGAAATAAATGATTTGACTTTGAGCAAAAGCTGGTAAAAAATAAAGTCGTCCATGTTGATCCAACTAACATGTCCATTTCATGGTTTGAGTTTTGGAGTTGTTATAGAACATAATTATTATGCTAATTATATAATTATGACAGATCATACAAAAGCAGCCATTTTAGCAAGATCGAAAGTCGCTGGAAACTCAGAACTCAATACAAAACTTCTAGACTGTTCATGTATGAAAAGAAACAAGAAAACTACTTTGAGGATTTAAGCATCAACGCAATATTATAAGGTTGAACTAAAACTTACATACAAGTTTAACAACAAACACGCTGGAAGTTAAAACATGTACAGACGGCAGCTCATCAAGCTATCCCAAACTGGCAAATATTCCCAATTGAACATCAACCTTATCCTTTTGAAATAAAGTTGAAAACCAATCAATCAAAATTTGACAGACAGGGATAGCTTGATGGGGGTTCTCTGTACCTACCTTGTAATTCTAGTTTAATTTGACAGCTGGAAATCATCAGTATGTCTTTCTTGGTCTCCGTGTAGTGCTACAGGTTCTTTCATAGTTTAATTGGACAGCCGCAAATCGTCAGTAAGTCTTTAGTCTGAATGACATTGACAAAGGGCGTTGTTGGTAAACATTTATGACATTAATAAATGAACCATCGGATCAATACGTGGACTAGTCTGATATATAGTGTAAGATTTCAACCCTCATATACTACAGAGTTCTGTAGCATTTGCTTTTGTATGTATACCTATACCCTTTCGGTTACACCCTGTATACTGCTAAAATCCCACTCATATCTCGTTCACGTATATATGAAACCTTAATTGGGAACCATATAAGAGCAAACGATTGTCTACCTGCCCCTATTTAAGGCACACTCCAAAATGAGCCATCTTAACAAAACTGCTGGCAGCTCTCAAGTATCAAATGCAGTTTTTAAAGAGCGCATTATGCGTCCTACCCCGATGTATTCAGTGCACACAAAGCGCTCTCATTTCGTCGTACCTTTGAAGCGCTGGAAATTCTAGATTGTCGGTAGAAATAATGAATGTGGATATTCAATTGAAAAATATGAGATGCGAATATGATTTTTAGAAGGATGCCGAGGTTAATGCTATTGTGGTGTGGCAGACAGAAGTAGTTTAAGATGACTGAAGACATTATATATGGTAACGAGGATTGGCATTGCAGTGGGATCGTATTATTGCAATATACTTTAGTTTTGGCGGTCATGTGTGAATAATCCTAATATTTACAAAAAACTAACAACAGCATCGATAAAAAAATTGCGTATGTTTGTGTAAATTGACACTTGTACGTAAAAAAATGACCACGAATAAATATAGGACTATCAGACTACTGCTCTCATTATTGCCACTAGTAAGAACACATTTTCCAATAGTAAGAAGCTGTAAGTACCGTTTTATGTAAGATATACAAAACACTTTTAATTAAATTTTACACAACTATAGCTTTTTCCAAAGCACAATTCGACTTTTCTCGCAGGTTTTGGCCTCTTTTTGTAATCAAAATTAAAAAAAATACTTAGAGCGTTCTTCTTCTTAATTAAAAGGTTCTGTTTTAATTAAGTGTTACAGCAGTTAAGCCTATATCTTATTTTAAACAAAATACATATTGTTCTGTTATCAATGAACTTCTTTCTTTTCTCTTGTCTTTTTTTAATGACCTTTTTTAAATGTCCTCCCATACTTTGGTGAATTCAGATAGTATACGCAATTATTAATCTACATAATATTTAAGGGTCGTATTCTTGAAAATCGAAATAAATTAGTAATTGAAATACCGACCCATAATAAATTAAAGTAGGTATTCCAAAATAATAATAATAATAACTTTGTAAACATAAGAAGTAAAATACTACATCCATTGCTAAGAACTAAAATACCTGAAAATTAATTAACGACTATCTACCCGAAAATTGGAAATTAATTGAGACACCGTTTCGAACAAGCCCACGCTAGTTCATACACAACATTTTAAATTAGGGACTACAAAAGTCCGACTTTAGGCTCCAATTTTATTTAAATTTAGGTTTTTGTATGTGCTCAACTCTTACTTAAATGAGAAAAACAATTTCTTATTATTTTTTATTTAGATTATTGGGTACTTAGGCCATGTATACAAAATATAGTAAAACATTTTAAAAGAGTAACAGTGGAGTTTCTTGCCCATTCTTCTCCATACAAAACTACCTTTTAGAAGGGGCAACTAGAATCAATTCTAATTTTTTATTAATTTTGATGTTCAAAAGTGCCTGTTTGACATAAATTATTTGACTTATTACAGAACCACACTCAAAACTCAAGCATTACATAAATCTAGTACCTATAGAGCCTTAAAAGTGAATGCTTAATTATTCAGTGAGAGTCTGTAAGAAGGGCCTAAACATGGAACAATGAATGGGTTATACTAAAAGCGGCTTCACTATCGAAAATATTATTACAAAATGTATATATTATTACCCACGACTGGCGCTCCACTTCCATCCAAATCACTAGTTAATAATGGTATGAATAATTTGCGTTATTCTACTGCTAACAGCGACCATTTTCAACGCGGATCCCATTATAAATACCTACTAACATCCCTAGCAAGTAAATCCGTGATTAATTCCTAGTGTGTCTTGCCCGAGGCCCGCTCTACGGCAGCTCAGCCCTTTGCGAGGGGCGGCGATTATTGCCCCGGGTTAGACTACCCCGGATTATCCCGGCCGTGTATGTAATTGAAACGATTATAGCAATTTATCTTATGGACTTTTTGTTGAAACTTCCGGGACGTTTAGTTTACCTATTTATAGACCGTTTCAAGGTTTTTCATTTGTTGAGGAACGTTTTGTACTGTCGAGGACGTAGAGCTTATTTAAGTAATTGGCATGACCAGTCATGTCCTTCTGTCGGTCTGTGTCAGTAATGTGTTTTTTTTCGTTTCCAATAGCTTTATAAATAAGAGGATATAATATCATCATCATCTGCCTAGCCTTTTTCCAACAATGTTGGGCTCGGCATCCATTCTAACCGGATGCAGCTGAATACCAGTAAATAAAGTAATGATTACTTTGAGTGAAATTTTCTATGAATAATATTAAGAGTACTTTCCCTTCAGGTGACATTACAAAATTCCACCCTGTATATTATAATAGGTAAATTCGCACCAACTAACTTCACCATTGCTAACATCTTACACGGAGCCAATCCTGTCTCAGACGTAGGGCGCTATTCTAAAAGCCACAACAGACAGCCTTTACGTTGCCATTCCATTCAACTCAAACCCATAACGGTTTCTATTGACGCGCCCGTTTCAGTTCGCAGTCCTTTCATACGTACAGGTATTGAGGTATACCGCTGTATACCTAAATATAGAGGTATCCTTTTTTGCTGTCTGGCCTTTCCAGTCACCTCTGGTTTGTTGACTTTGGTTGGATGTTTACGTACTTTTAAAGAGATGGTTTTTTGATTGAAGTGGTTAAATTGTAAAGGTATTTTGTAAGTGGGCTATTTTGTAGTATGGGTTTAGAGAATTGACTGTGTTGTTTATTTCTAATCAAAGGTTTATCTGTAGAATTTCTGAAATGTAAGTACCTAACTTCTTTTTATTCTGCGCGGCGTGACCTCATTTAAATATGTTAATTACAGACGGGTCTTATTAGGTTTCTACTGGTTTATAGGAACTTACGTATTATTTCACACAACAACATTTCACAGAATTACTTGTAAACAAATGTTATTATTCTGTTCAGGATTTCTTAATTAAGCGGGATTGTCCGAAAGGGTTACCGCTACCCCGGAACATAAAGACCTACGGAAGGAACATGGATGGGTTTTAGTCAGTAAGAGTCTGACACTCCCTTCCGCTCCACCCAGAGCGGGAGCAGTCATTGGATGATTTCCTAGGATTTCTTAAACGACAATTCTTTGTAATACCTATGCTTACTATTCTCTGCTATGTATTATATTTGCATGCTATATTAAGGTAGAATGTACATGGATTCGTATATATTATTTTCCAGCTTATTTTTATGTACCTACATTCTAAGCAAATAAAGATTCTATTCTATTCTATTCTATTAAAGGAAATCTGTATTTTAAAATAAGTGTGCAGTGGTGCAATCACTAGAATTACATACAGAACAATCTTCCCAAGCCAAAGTACTTAGATACTCATGGTTTTTTTATTGGAAGAGCAAAATAGTTTTATAATTTTACAAAATAGTAAATCTAACTCTCCAAAAGCCGGTAAAAAAATCGAACCGTTAGTATGATCAAAATGTTGATGTAGACACACAAAGTAACATTATCACTTCCATCAAGCATGTACTGCCTTTGTTTCAAACACATCTCACAACTCTACAAGACTTTCCTTCAAACTTGTCCATCTAACAATAATTGGATCTGCAGTAATGCGGCAGTACAAAGCCGCTAAGAGCTTTTGTTTTGTCGCAACGACATAACTTCACACACCCTGCTGTAATGTACTGCGACAGGATATCTTGCCTTAAATCGACCGTCCACTGCTATCTAGGATGTGCGGGACGACTATTGCCTCGTTAGCTACGCGGTGGCAAATCCCGCCTACATCCGTTTTTCCATACTAACTTTATAAATGCGAAAAAGAACAATTGAACGCTTTGGGACATAATTTGGCACACGTACGGATAGACCCTGACTTAGTTTAGGACATACTTTGTATCCCAGTAACTCCCGAGGGACAATTTTCGACTTTTCACCATGTGGATCCCAGAAAAGGTCAGTCGTCATCGAGGCATGCCCAGGAAAAGATGGCGAGACGAGCTTGTTGCCAACAGACTGGATTGAACTCTAGCACAAGATAGAAGGGAGTGGAAAGGAGAAAGGGAGCTTTTGCCCTGCAGGGAGTCAACATAGGCTAAGGAAGGAACATGGATGGGTTGTATTCAGTAAAAGTCTGACACTCCCTTCCGCACCACCCAGACCGGGAGAAGTAATTGGATAATTGCCCACCATCAAAAAAAAGGGTAAAAAATCAATAAAATAATACGCAGCCGAAACTACGGTCAAATCTTTTACATAAAGCGAAGCTTGGGAGACGTTCATGTCTGAGCAGTGGGTTGCTGTAGAGAGTGCCTTGACATTGTTGTGGCCGCGTAACAACTGTTCTGTGTGTTGATTATAACTTTTTAGTGGGTTTGGCTGTAATAGGGTCTGCCTTTGTGTATGTTATTTTGGGAAGACTCACTTTGTTATATTTAATTCTTTGAGAAATCCCGTGTCACGTAGTGTCTGTATCCCGCGAGGCATATACGACGTACGAAGTATCGCATGATGTAAACAGCAGCATTATGCAAATGTTGATCATTAAAGATTTTTTATAGTTATTTATAAATAAAAATGAAAACGTTTACATAATATATCGTAACTCGGTCATACAAACTTATTTAGGTGAATACTAGCTAGAAAAGTAGCGCGCGAAATTGAAATTTCTTAAGATTTTTGCAACTTGCAATCATCAGTACAATATTCTAAGAGGTGTTTTGAGAACTCTCACATTTTGCCAGTCAAAGTCCTAAATAAAAGGTTGTTGCTACAAAAAACCAAACACCGGGCTGTTTCTGAGAATTTCGTAAAAGGAAAACAATAACACTTTAACCCAGATTGAACCCAAGAATCCGAGCTCAGCAGTCCCGCGTAACCGATGAGGTTGTTATTATTAGTTTCAGAAAACTCACATGAGTTCAAAAAAACAAAAATAACTGGCCAATTGCGAGTCGGACGACGCACAAATTAAGGGTTCGGTAGTTGGGATGTATTCATTCCAAGAGCAAACTTAACTTTGTAGTTGAAAAGATGTTCTCCGATACTTTGATATAAACGGTCAATTTATTCTCCAACTGCATTTAATGTAAGTCTAATTGCAAAGATATTTTTTTCTTTCCATAACACATTTTTTCTTTTCGGCATTTATCTGTTATTTGTTACACCGCAAATTTTATCCAAGCTTGCTAAATTCTACATAATTATGTGAACAGAAAGTTCCCTATAGGTATTGGTTTATTTGCGAGTTTCAAAATGTGTCATATAAATGGCCGTATTTTTTTTATTGCTCCAAGGGACCACCGGACCTAATCTAATTGGTACCTCCACGTGTTTTTCAATAAAAGGGCCTTGACAGATTGACAGCCAAACGGTTGGAAGGACAACGAATGAAGGCATCCTATAAGGCTTCCGGTATTTCTTTTTTAGGTACGGAACCCTAAAAAACGAACCAATTCAATTTGTACGGCGCATCGGTCCAGTTTGCTTTCAATTGGCCGCTGACGCTCACTTATTGGCAATCGAAGCCCGGATTCTATTCTCTCCCTCCCTCCCTTGTTGTATCCGGTTGTACAGAGAAAGCGTATTGGGTTACGGCTTGCCAACGATGGGCATGTCGATACATTTAACACTATTTGCAGTTTACAACATTAGTATCTACCAATGATACGCTAATTCAGTTAAACTTGGTTAGTAACAGTGTGATTTCCGTTTCATTACGTATTTTTCTTGTTTTGTCGATCCTGTTTGCGAACAGATGCAAACAATAATAAATTATTTGTTACTTAAATATTTGTCTGTACTGTACTGTCATTTGTGCATCTTTGACAGTCGTTACGGGTCGTCAGAAGCCCGAAAATCTGTCAGCCAGTCTTACCTAGTTACTGGGTTGTGGAGGTCAGATAGGCAATCGCTCTATGTAAAATACTGGTATTCAGCTACATCCGGTCAGACTGGAAGCCAACCCCAACATAGTTGGGAAAAGGCTAAGCAGATTGATTTTTAGCTACTTAAATAACTATGTAACAACTCTGTACCAATATTCTGCCAAATAAATAAATTATGATCATGAATGATGTGTCTAACAGTGAATGAAAAGGTTTTGAGAAAGCTGGAATTTGGAGCGGGCAACAGACAATGAACAAATGTGCCGCAAACTTCGCTCCTTTTCTGAAGGCCTTTTCATGTAATTAGAGCGTAACAGGCTGGTAATAGATACCTATCTACATGTTTTTCATTGGTTACAGAACTAAATAAACATGAAATGAAACCACTCATGTACCTAACCGAAAGTCAACAGGAAACGTTAATCATAAATAATATATCGAGGGCAAATACATCACGACTCGGACAATGGTACTTTCCACCATGGAGTGCCAGTCCCTCCTCCCTCTCCCCACCTCCTGGTTCAGGCGTGAGTGCATGTTTTGTTCTGGAATGGACCCTTTTTTTATCAGGAACGTCCCTTTTCTTGTCAAGAGCCCGCACCCTTCGAGGGTTTGGGTAAAAGCCGGATAAGTATCTACGGCTTTACTAATATGAAAATTAGGTGGCCGTTGATACGGTGGATGCGTTAAAACGATGGGATCTTTACGTTTAAAGGCTTTTCTCTGAAAATATTAAGCATTTCTTTTTAATACGGGGTGTAAACTCTTACGGAACTTGTGGTACCGGAACGTAATCAAACTGTGTTTAATTTACTTCGTTTTTTAAATTCATTCGATGACATTTTTTTTTTAGTTGTTTATTGTCAGTTGTGGCAGCTGTCTGTCTAATCTATTCTTTTCCAAAGACGCAGTGGTTTCATTTTAAATTCATGGCTCAATCAAGTCATGGTATAAAACTCTCTAAAGCTCAACAGTACTTCATTTAGTTAATTAACATTCACAGAACCATAAATATTTTATTGTTCTGCATTCCTACGCCCGTTTGCATATTAATCGATATATTAAATCTAGTAATAAGCAGTATCATCCTGCCTGGAATTAAACTATTAACCAGAGAATACACTTTTGAAATCGACAACCAGTAGCACATTTAACAATACACTCTTCAATACAAGAGAATACAAAGAGGCTACATATAATTACATAAAAATTATTTCTCCCTAATCGAAACCAGTTATTATCCATACAATCTCAATTAAAATCAAAATATTACTTTTCATAACCCAACATAAAGAATGGCCCTGCCTTTCAGCCAATCATCAGCTCAAAATGGCGCCTTTCAAAGCTCCTCACAGCCACTTCAGCGATCATTGTGGTCTCAGGGACACTTATCTGGTTTATTGCTTGACGCCAGGCATGCCATAAAACTGGATGGTACGACTGACCCTCACAACGTGAAAAGACATCTCAGGTTTATTTTATGGCGATAAGTAAATAATGGGATTTCTTAAACATGGTATTAGTTTTAGGCATCGTCATATTTATTGATATCTATTATAAACTTTTGCGGCCTAACATCTCGACTTTTCACCTACTCCGGATAAGTGTCGGTTGACTACCTGGCTGATATTTTTTCATTTGATTCATACTTATTTTGTTCCATTTTGTATTTATCTGGTAGACATGTTATTAAGTGACTGTTTCTGCGTAAATTGAAACTGAGATACAGCTAGACGTATCTCAGTTTCAGTCTCAGTAAACCACAATTGTATTTTTATGGCCAAAGGAATCAGCATCGCACTACAATGCTGCTAGCCTTTTCTGCAATTGGGTATTTGAAAGGCTAGTCAATCACGTTACTTTTTATGAACTGTCAAAACGCGGCATTCATACGTGATTAGTATGAAATATAACAATGTGACGTCACAGATTTTTAGAATCAAATGGAATGCTTATTAGCATTAAATGCAATTTTACAATTATATCTTCGCATTATATTTAATTTCTGTATGGTGATGGAAGTTTTTATGACGAGAGGTCTTATTTCCATGTGATTTCATATTTTATTTTTGATCGATTCAAATAGTCAATTATCTTGTTGAGGTCGATGCGGGCGAATTTTTGATACTTTTCTATAATTTAATATACATATAGATAATATTATTATAAAATAAAATCAGTTAGCGTAGGTATAAAATAGTCCTCAGGGATTTGCTCTAACAGACGTTGCACAGAGGAGGTCCCGGAATGGTCTTTTAAGAGGTAATGGGGTCATGGCCAAGGCCAAGGGTTCCATGTGCTGATGGTGATCACCGGGGTGGTTTTAGTGAGGTAAGAATCCCACATTCCCTGGTCTTCTCCCCAAAAGTCCAGGAAAAGCCTTTTGAAGGTTTTCCCCCGATAACAAAAAAAAAGGTACATACCATGTTAATACTATACTATAAAATTAAATTAATTTAAAATATATCAACAATTGCAATACTTATAATTGCCAAATAGATTAATGATTTTAATGTTTGAAATTCAAAAAGATGCTGCAGCCAATTTTATTATCTTTACGTAATTCTCAAGTTGCGTAAAGTTCACCCACAAGAGCACAGGAGCTTTAAACTTTTTTCCCAGTTAAAGAGTAGCCTGAAAAGTGCAGTATCAGCCTTATTCTTAATTAACTCTTAGCGAGACAGTTAATTGTACCGCTCGAAAATTCTTTCCACTTCGCTGAGAAAATGGCGAAGCTATTAAGAAATGAAAAAAGGATTAAAGTTTGTTCGCTCACCGGGAGCCGCCAGTGTCATGTCAGACTTACTTGAACGAAAAATGTTTTTGATTAAAATAGTTGGCGAACCTTAAATAGTGATGATATAACAATTTTGTAAGATTCTTCTCAATTATAACTTAGCTTCAGTCTACTTTTGACATGCGAAATTAATATTCTAAGACCAGAAAAGTTAATTTTTACTTTCGTAAAACTTCAAGACACACATCTCGTAAATTGAAGTCTTCTTTAAGCTGATTATCCGAATTATCGTTGCTAAGCTGCCTAAATTAATTAACAGAACCTGACCGTGAAGAGAACAAATTAGAAAGAGACTCAGAGGATTACATTTAAATCAATGTTACTAGGATCGTATGAAATTAATTGCACGGGATCCTGAGACCGGCACCCTTTGGGCCCTCTAATTGATATGGGCCAGTTACTCCATTTACATGACCTCAGAAAATTTGATTAGGGGCCATTATTGTAATGCCGTTTTCGTCGAACTTGGATTACGAGAGTAAACCCACTGCCATGTATGAATTATTTATTCTTTGTGAATTTTGGGTTAACAACTTCATATACTGCTTAATTTGTAGCTGTAGTTTGTAATTGTGTTTTAGTGTTATTTCACTAATAAAACTGAACGCGAACTGCACGTGTAAGCTGCGTGCAAGAGCTCTGTGTCACTATTGCGTGCAAGAGCTCTGTGTCACTATTGCGTGCAAGAGCTCTGTGTCACTATTGCGTGCAAGAGCTCTGTGTCACTATTGCACAACAATGATGACACTGACGGCTCTTGAACGCGGTTTATATGTGCTGAACTTGTTTCAGTTTTAGAAAAGTTTTGGGTTGACTTTAGTAAAGTACCTAATTTTAGATGGAGAATCTTCAATTCGATTTTTTTTGACAGCCGCACTTCTCTTTTTTGAGATGAGCCATATAAAGTACCTGTGTGTCTTTTTTTTTTTTTTTACATAATCTGAATTGCCTAAATAATCAGCTCTTAAGCACATATTACCAGGTCGAGTTTAACCAGTAAAAAGGCGCTAATTCCAGCGACTTTAAGCTCCAAAAATCACGAGCACATATTTTGCAACCAACCCAGTTTGGCTGTTCCCTTTTATTTATTTTGCCAGTGTTGCGGACAGGAAAGAATTAATATTCTGGATCCATGTCAGAGATTACACGAAGCGGGCAATGTTTTTCAGCTAACAATTTTGTCATTAAACGGCTGTTTTGCTCGTTTTAATTTTAAACATGAACTATACCAATATCCAGTTCCTCTGAAATTCAAAAATGCCACGCATTGCAAATACGATATTGAGAGAGTTGGCTGTCTCGTATTACATTCTGTGTTGACCTTTGGTGCAATAAGTTTATGCAATATTGCCTTGTGATATCACAGACCTAGAATAAAGAGGTTGAAACAAAACTAAGAGAAACAAAAGAATACAGACTATATTAGTACACTGAAGTCCTTTCATTGATATTTTACCTTTGACAGCAGCAACTCAACAACAACCTTTTTGTGATGAGAAAAAGAATACTGTGTTTTTGACAATGATGCAAAATCAGAGATCAATAACTGAACATCACCATTTGAAAATGACGTATTCCAACGTACCTCATTCTGCCGAGCCTTTTCCCAACTATATTGGGGTCGGCTTCCAGTCTAACCAGATGCAGCTGAATTCCAGTATTTTATATGGAGCGACTGCCTATTTGACCTCCATAACCCAGTCAGTAGCTGGGTAATACGATACCCCTTGGTAAGACTGGCTGTCACACTTTCAGGATTGTGACTACGTAACGACTGTCCACGAATGACAGCCGGGACCAACGGCTGTCAACGTGCTTTCCGAGGGACGGAGGAGTCTCGATATGTAATGATGGTCACCCATCCTCGGACCAACCCCCGCAAGCGTAGCTTAACCTGATGGATCGATCCGTGCGGCTGTTTTACTTAGCCACGTACCTATCTAAACCGTATACAAGAGAGTACTTATACATGCTATTCTACACTCATGAATTAGGATAACTCGTAAAAAGGCAGTAACTAAGTTTAATGTAGTATCAGCAACACACAAAGCAGAGGGATGTAATTTTTTTTTCTGTCACAGTGTCGGATCAGCATTTGCGTCGAACACGTGCGTTACATTAAAATGTAACAGATTTTTATCCTAATTGGAATGTTTTATACATTTTAACCTAAACCTTCCTCGTGAACCACTTCGTCCATTGGTGAGAACCGTATGAAAATCCATTCGCTAGTTTAGACGGAGCGAGGGGGACTTTGTTTATATAATATTATGTAGTGATAAAAAGCTGTAATACATTTTATATTTCCAGAAGTAAAGTTGCTAATAATGCGAGAACAATGTCGTCAGAAATGGAAGCGGGTTCTTCGTAATGTATTCAGATAATAAAACCAAGGAGATGTTTAACAGTATACTTATCAAGTCGTCGTAGTAAAGAATAAGCTCACTTTTTATCGTGGACGGCACGCGTGGTGGATTGTCCTGCACTCCCTCCCACAGATAGGAGGCCTTTTTTTTTAAGGCTGGGAAATCATCCAATGCCTTCTCCCGCTCTGGGTGGAGCGGAAGGGAGTGTCAGACTCTTACTGACTAAAACCCAACCATGTTCCTTCTTTAGCCTTTTGTATTCCGGGGTAGCGGTAACCCTTTCGGACAATCCCGCTTAGAGTCTGGGCCTGTGTGCTAGCAGAGGGACACAGGCTTCCTTTCTGTGAGGACGTTATAGGCTGATTATGGATTAATAATAATCTTTATATTTTCTAGGCAACATTGAGCACAAAGCTGAAGTCTTCCACGAATCGGTATTTATGACACTGGCTAGACCAAGTAATTCAGATGCTCTAAAATAGTATCCATGTAAGCAACTCACCGTATAGAATAAGCGAAGGCCATGACAGCATCAGAAACAAACTGCAGCTGCCTCTCGAACTCCGTGTTGTTGACGCTGAGCCGCTCCTGGCCGGAGCAGGGCCTGGCGAACTGGCCGTTGTACGGGGTTCGGGGGCTGCCGGGGTAGCGGCACTGGAAGTGGTCCTCCCAGAACTCTGCGAAGAGAAGAATTATTTGTACAAAATATTATTTTGAGGTCATTTTGTTTGGACATAAATTAAGGTAAGAAAAAATCGTTCTTTTTTCAATATTAGAATAATTATAATATGGAGCTAACGTTTGTCTTAAACTTCGCACAGCCCGTCTTCCGGCCATCATAATGGTAAAACCACAGAACACATAACCAGAATAAAACATTTAAGGTTGATTTTTCAATCGTCAGATAAGTTTTATTGGCGGAATAAATATGGCCGTTTGACAGCTTTTGCATAGAAAATATGTCAAACCGCCATTTTGTATTCTTCAGATAAAAGTTATCAAGCGATTGAAAAATTCTAGCTAAATAAAACTATTATGTGTATCAAAAAATCTGATTAGTTTAGAGTATTTTGGCAATAAAAGATCACTTGTCGCTATTCTTAGAAGAAAAATATTTTGTTTTGAATATCTAAAACAGAACTGGTGAAAACTCCATTTAATTTTCCTAGCTGAAGTCCACAAAGCTAAACAATTGAAAACCTTTCCTTTAGCAAACAAGGATAAATAGTTCAGATGCACGGCGCAGTTCAGATTGGAGACACAGAACTTTTTAAAACAAAGTCAGATTCAAAGACTTTGGTATTCAACTGTTCTGTAAAGTTCCTGCGGTTTCGTACCGTCTTCAAAAGAATTGGAAGCGTGCATTGTGTGTATGGAAATCGTTTCTATTCACGAAAACCTGAATTGTGGGAGCCATTCGTCTTCGGACCTCCTGTGACAAGGGATGTCTGGAGATCTTGTTGCTACGGCACGGGCTTAAATGTTCGCTCTACTAGGAACGTTAATGTTGTAGGAATAGGCAATAATATGGTCGGGCTTATTTGGGTTGTACTAGATCTAAGAAAATACTGAAGATGAACGATAGGCGTTTTTGAGGGATTGTCTTATGTAACTTTCGACCTTAAGAGTGCTGATTTTCAGCCTAGTTTTGATTTTGATTTTGACTTTAGTAGAATATTTTCATTATTCACATTTTAGTTACAAAGGTCATATAAATTTTACTTGCACTTGTTTTTTTTTTTTGCTAACTCAACAACATCAAACATCATCATCCAACATTGGTCATGGGCATTTGCCATTGGCTACAAAATTTGACTACTTGTTTGTTGAAGAAGAGAAATCTGTTTTAAATATGCTTAAAACGCCTCATAAAAATAGAATAGAGTATAGTTAGAATATATAAAATTAGCAAAGCAGGTAGATATATAGAAGTTCTGTGCAAAGAGATTACAGCGACTATGTAGATGAAAGGGCTGTCAGTAAAACTAAGGGATCGGCTTACATACCATACCTACTATGCTAATTAGTCCGGGGTTTGGGAGCGATACACTCTTTATTATATATCCTGATATTTACACGAGCTTTGTTTGAAGAAGCGGAATTTAAATATCATCATAGGGGTTTAGGGACATCGCTTTTTACCGAGGGTTGCGGTTCCAAAACGTAATATGCACTAATGGGACTTTTTCGTCATGAAGTGCGTTTTCATTGAAATAATAATCATTGAGGTAAATTTAGTAAACAAATAAGATACTCTACTACCTAATGAAAGAAAACATAATCATCCAGCTAAGAGTTTTTATTATTATTGTAGGAAAGGAAACATTCGATTGTCAATTCGGAGAGCCCTAACTCCTTGTGTAAACTGTGATAATTTTGATATTTCTTGGTTCCTGGCATATAAACACATACATATAGATAAGTAGACTGAATATCTATACTGCTATCTGGCCCACAGTAAACAGTACGTGAACAATGCATTGGTTAGTACCGGTATGTGCCCTTAGTTCTTATATCGTACGTACTAAATCTATTTGCATTGGTTAGATTTATGGCTGAACAAAGCAGACACTGTGTTCAAGTGGAAGTGGAAGTGGCACGAAAGCAGATAAGTATAAGTTATAGACTTCCAACAAACTTTACGGCTTAAGACATATCCATAGGAGCAAAATAGGTTTTAGGCTAGGAGAGTAGGGTAAATACGGGCAAAGCGAATAAGTGAGGTAAAGCGGATAGCTAATTTTTCTCGAAAGGTATAATAGTTAGCGCTATTTGCACTGATGCAGTTGATACTTGGCATGTGCGGCTACACCATGACAGTTGAATCCAAACAATACAACTCTAACATTTGTTGTGAAGTAAAAAAAAAAGTTTTCGTTGGATTTCTTACGATTTTTGATCAGCTATGTGATGATTTCTTTTGTATTTAATGTAACCTATCCGAAAATTACTTTAGATGAAGAAATTGGACATGTTTTAAAGTATTATTTGTGATTTTAAAATTGCAAAATTACACACAAGTTATTTGTTGGCTTCGTTAATTTAAAAAAGGTATCTATTGGGCAAAGCGGATAGGGCAAAGCGGATAGGTTATTTGCTTTGCCCGAGTACGTGTATTGTTAGTTCTTTTCAATTCACGTTTCAGAATGGTGTTTAAGTATAAACGCAAAACGAACCAAGCATCATGGTTGGAAGAAACTTTACGAAAACCAATGAAAGAAGTCGCAAACGTAAATGTCATAACTTTTTTGTGTAGTATGCTACCTACTGCTAATATATTATACCAATTGGAGAGTGGATACAATGCGCACAGTATTCCCAATGGGCGCACGAAAAATGCACATCGTGTGGAGGACGAGGCAGTTATTTTTGCGATGAGTGCGAAGATTAGTTGGTTATATTATTCCTTATCCTCTTTGCCATTGCCAATAATAATAATAATAATTTGCCATATCCGCTTTACCCAACGGGGTCGGGTAAAGCGAATAATTGACTTCTTTTTGTTTTATATAACTTTTAAATAGAAGATGATTGTATTTTCACATATTGATTGTGTACATCAGTCTTCATACAAAAAAATAATTTCTTCAATAACTAGGAATAAATATGATCCTAATGCCATTTTAACAATTCTTGTAGGTAACAGTTTTAATATTAAAACATATGATATTGCTGATAGTGTCACTGAACTATTGAAGTTAAATTGTAAGAAAATTATTCTGTGTGCTTTTCCCTACTTTCAGCACTTGTCAAACAGGCAAAACAATAAGATTCACATGTTAAATAATTACATGCACTTCTTAGTGAGTCACCATAGTGACAAGTTTATATTTTTTGACACCAACATTTTTGTTGAGAAACTAAGGTCGACTAGGGATACTGTGTATCTGTCCATTAGTTTTAGACGTCAAATAGCTAGGCTATTAGCTTTTAATATTAACCCAGACATAATTAGTATGTCGAAGTCTTTTTCAATTAGCACCACATTTAGTAAATGTACTAATGTTAGTGTGGTTAGCTCAAATAATTTAAACTAGTTTGTAAGACAACAGAAGATACCACTAACAATATAATTTCACTTAATAATAAAAAGGTATTTTCTAGCACCAAAACTAACTGTAAGAAAGGGGCTAAGCAGAAACAGAAATCCTTGACATTATTTCATCAAAATATTCAAGGTTTTTCTTCCAAACAATTGGAGATTGAATTGTTTTTGGAAAAAACAATGTATGACATTATTTGTTTTACTGAGCACTGGTTAAAAGATTATGAAATGTTAATTAACTACGAGAATTATAGTTTGGCCAGTTGCTTTAACCGTAAATCAATGCGGCGTGGTGGTTCACTAATCCTAATTAAAAGTTGTATTAAATCAAAAACCCGTGAGGACATAGTTGAACTATCGGTTGAGCATAGCATTGAACTGTCTTGTGTTGAGCTCGATAAGCATGTTATAGTGTGTGTTTACAGACCCCCTAATTATCAAAACTATCCGATATTTGAGGCAGTAATGGAAGATGTTTTGGCAAAACTTGCTATTGGTAATAAATCAGTAGTTATCTGTGGGGACTTTAACATTAATATTTTAGAAAATAATTCAAATACGAGTAGATTATTAAATTTGTTTAAATCATTTAATTTGTCAAATGTGTTTGTAGAACCAACCCGAGTAACTATGTCTACTGCTACATGCATTGATAATGTTTTTTGTTGTTGCGACTATTTAAATAAATCCATCATTAATTATCTCCCTTCTGATCACAGTGGTCAAACTGTAACTTTTCAGTCCAACACACCTATACAAAAAATCGAAATACAATCCAGACCAATAACATCTGTTAATTTAAATAAATTTAATGTCACATTAAATTGTAAGTTAAGCGATCAGGAACTTTCTTTGAAAAATATTAATATTTTATATAAAGAATTCTTTACGGTAGTGCAAACCGAATTTAATAATTGTTTCAAGAAGACCACTAAAAGTATCAACCCTAAATTTATATTTAGTGACTGGGCCACTAAAGGACTCAGGAAAAGTAGGGAAAGACTTTTCGAGCTTTATGGCCTTAAGCCTTTTATTAACACAGAATCTTTTAATAAGTATGTTTCTACATACTCAAGAATTTTTAAAAACACTTGTAAAGCAGCTAAAGCCAAATACATTAGTAACAAGGTGAAATCAGCTGAAAATAAAATAAAGACGGTTTGGAAAATTATCAATAACGAAACGAACAGGAGCAAAAGACATAGTTCTGATTACGTACTGGAGACGTCATGTGGTTCCATTTGTGATAGCAAACAAGTAGCTCAAGAATTTGTAAATTTCTTTACCAGTATTCCCCTAAAAACTACTGAAACTCTAAATTCCTCGCCTTCCCTCTCTTTTGATTTATTAAAGGCAAACGTTTCAGCCTGCCTAATTGAATTCAACTTTAAGCATGTTAACCCCATAATAGTACTTAAAACTTTTAAACAAATTAAAATCAAATTGACCGAAGATCTTTGGGGAATGTCCAGTAAAGTCTGTACCTCGATCATTGAGACGATAGCACCTTATTTAGCTTTCATATTTAATTTATGTGTGGATCAAGGCATCTTCCCGGATTTAATGAAATACAGTAAGGTAATACCACTTTTCAAATCCGGGGACAGTAAAGACACCAATAATTATAGACCCGTATCCGTGTTGCCGGTTTTCAGCAAGATCTTTGAAAAGATAATGCTTAGTCAAATGCTTAATCATTTTAACACGAATAAAATACTTAACGATCAACAGTATGGTTTCACCAAAGGACGTTGTACAACTGACGCTGGTGTGACCTTATTAAAACACATTTTCAATGCGTGGGAAGAGGCTCAAGACGCCATCGGAATCTTTTGTGACCTCTCCAAGGCATTTGATTGCGTTGATCACGAAACCTTGCTGTTGAAGCTAGAGCATTACGGACTTGGAAAACTTGCGCTTAGTTTGGTAAAATCTTATTTAAACGATAGACAACAGCAAGTTCAAATAAAAGGTGTCAATTCACTCGGTTTAAAAGTAAAAATGGGTGTGCCACAAGGTTCTATATTGGGTCCTTTCCTCTTTTTAGTATACATAAATGATCTTCTCCATTTACTAAAAAATCAACCACAAATGGTGTTATTTGCTGATGACACTTCTTTAATTTTTAAGATAGATAGACGTGCAAAAAATTTTGACGACGTAAATAACGCCCTACTGCTGGTCCAAAATTGGTTCACTGCAAATAATTTAGTATTAAATGGAAAAAAAACTAAGTGCATTAGATTTTCTTTACCAAATGTAAAAAGTAGTGATTGTGAGATAGTATTGAATCAAGAGAAACTTGAATTTGTCGATAAAACTGTTTTCCTGGGGATCACGCTCGACTCAAGGCTACAATGGGGTCCTCATTTAACATCTCTTGCAGGACGGCTAAGTTCTGCAGCATATGCTGTCAGAAAGATCCGTCAGTATACTGATGTAGATACCGCGAGGCTAGTCGTCTATTTTAGTTATTTTCATAGTATTATGTCTTACGGTATTTTACTTTGGGGACGAGCTGCAGACATCGAGTCTATTTTTATTCTGCAGAAAAGAGCTATCAGAGCCATTTATAATCTTCGTAGGCGCGATTCTCTAAGGGAACGGTTTAAGGTTATTAACATCATGACTGTACCTTGTCAATATATCTATGAAAACATCATGTACGCACGGAAAAATCTGCATCTTTTTAGTAAAAGTGGTGAAAGACACAACTATTTCACAAGAAATAGGGACCAATTAGTTCAACCAGGTTTCAGGCTGGCTAAAGTAGATTCATCTTTCATGGGGTACTGTTTAAAATGTTACAATAAAATACCTCCCCACATTCTTGAACTTAATGAAACAAAATTTAAAACTTGTATAAAACGCACACTATGCAGCCAAGCGTATTATAAATTGGGAGATTACATTGCTGATAAAAATGCTTGGGTCAATGCTAGTCCAGCTCCACAAGGGCGCATCAACTAATTTATTAGACTACTGAAAACTGTTGGAGCTGCGGAAGATCAACAACAACAAAAAAACATCTTTGCATTGTATAAATTCAATCTCTTAAAATTGTATAACTGCTTAGCACATATGTGAGTACTATGTACCTACTATAAAGCGACCAGTCTCTGGGTGCGTCTTTCATTGACTTGAATATGCCCTGGCGGCTGAGAGTATGCCATGCTCACTTTAATGTCTCGCTGATGGTGGCGTGTGTGTTGGATCATTTAGCTCCCTTCAAAATGGTTGAGCTGAATGGTGCTAATATATGCGTCATGTTCGTGAACGGGCGCTGTCAGTAGAGACTGGTCATCTCTTAGCGGCTAAGGCTTGTTTTAATTTAATTATTGAATAGTTTTTACATATTTTATATCTGATGCTTTTAACGTTCTGCATCGTTCTCACATGTATAATATTAATATGAACTATGTAACAAATATTTTGTAACCATATTTTGTTTAAAAGAGTGGCCATGGAGTTTCTTGCCCGTTCTTCTCCATAGGTACCTACTCCTTTGGAATGGGCAACTAGCTTCATTTCTCGGACTGACCGACACCTTGACAATTCAAAAGTGCCTGTAATTGGTTTATTTGAAATAAATACTTTGAGTTTGAGTTTGAGTTTTGTACGTCCAAAGACAGTTACATGTGCCATAAATAAGCAACAAATAAAGTTCTTATCTAGATTAATTCTGTATTTTAAATGGAGTTTCCCTTAGCTTAACCGCTTTGCCCGTACCTCCCCTATTTCAGAGGAGAGTGGCTTACAAATGCAAAGAAAGCATTAAACGTCTGTCAATAAACAGCTCGGTTATGGTATAAAATCGTAATATTTTTTTACCATTGCGGTATTTTCTTCATCTCTGGGATAGTCAGAATATCAAGTAGATTTATTTTAGAGTAAAAAGTACTTACATAAAAGTAGAATACTGATGTATAATGTTAAGGAAAACTCCAATGTGCCCGGGGCAAGCTTTGACTAACTTTTAAGCTTACTACTCACTTTTTCTTCTTTTTCTTTGCCCGTGGGCCTCTGACTTAGCTTCCCATGCTGTTGAGAAATATCTCTCAGACATGCTGGTTTCCTCACGATGTTTTCCTTTACCAATTTTAAGTGATAATAAAATAATACATACATTAATCCGTATAATGTGTGTACTACTAATTCCACACTCATATATTTACTTAGTTTTAAAGATAATAATTAAACGCAAAAGTACTTTATCTACTCCAAACTCAATTTCAGTAGGTTCTCACGAATTCGCGACTATTCCAAAACAACTTTTAATTACCTAATGGAAATGATTTGATAAATTCACACCAATTATAACAGAATCAAAGTTTCGTTCGCTTGAAAGGGGCGCAACGAAGTTTCTTTTGAGTAAAATTTAATCACTGATTTCGTGGATCCACCTTCATAAGCAACGCTTCATTGCGCCCAAAAACAAAGTTTTGGAGTGTTTTCAACTATTTGCAATGTTAGCGAGATAAAAGAGAATATCTTGAGATCTGAATAAGTTGCCTGTAAACTTCGCGCTTCCTTATCGGGTAAGTTTTTGGAATTTGAGAATTTATTTATTATCAGCCTTGGATTAGAATGGTTGGAAAACAAAGATTTTACCAGACTCTTTTCAATTTAGAAAATTGGCTTTTTCTTCAGAAGTGTCATATTTTTTCCATGACAACTAATATCATTATCCCCGCTTTAATAATATTATAAATTCTAAAGTAAGTTTGTTTATTTGTTTACATTTTCACGCCTAAACCGTAGAACTGATCGTCCTGAAATTTTGCATATATTATTATGTTGTTATGTATACAGAAACGAACATAGTACAACTTTACGTACTGTCCCCAAGTAAAAAAACGGATTCTAATAATAGATGGCGTGTAGTGTCTTCCAAATCATGATTGAATTTATATTATCAGAAGTAGAATACAACCCGAATTTATTGTCAAATTCTTAATTAACGCGAGCGATGACGCGGGTAAAAACTAGTAAGTAATATGATTATAAAAAGTGGTTATTATTGTGCACTCTTTCTTTTTCTTTTTTTTTCTCTTTTTCTTTTTTCTCTTTTAATTTTTGTTTTTAATAAGACAATAAACGAACGAACAACGAAACACGTTTTAAAATAATAAATGTTAAAATATCTCTTACCCACAAACCAAGGATTCCTCTTATTATTCTTCACATTCAAGCCCAAGAAGTACTCCTTGAACCCACTGACGTCATTGGCCTGTGGCTGCACGCTGATGGTCCCTTCGACAGCTCGCTCATTGCCATCGGAGACCAGCGACCGGGCGCTCCAGCCATCAGAACCAACCCAGCTGAAGGAATGGGTCGCGTTGGCTCGTTGCACTGCCCTCATCACGCCAGCCACTTCTTGGTCTGAGCCGAAGATTATGGCACCTGGGGATGGAGAAAGAAGCTATTAGTAAAATTGTTGAAGTAATTCTTTTACTGGAATCCAAAGGCAATCCAAAGGATATTACATTGATGCGATATTTACCACAGAACAGTTAAAGAGGTTAGAAGGGCCTTGTGGGCGGGACAGGCGCGCCACACATTTGCGCGGGCGCTCCAAACCCAACCGAAATTAGAATCACCGGTCAACAGTCACGCTCTTATTGTGAAAGCGTTCAATTCTCCGCGGAAAAAAAGAATTATGCCGTCTTGCCCAATTATAACGTGTCGGAAAAGAAGTCAGGAGGCGTAATGTGGCCTGAGGAGGGATTTCTTTTCACCGGTAACTCCAAAAACCTTAAAATACGAGTGATATTTGTAATTATTACAAAAGTATTATGTAGTTTGTAGACAAAAACGATAAAATCGCATTCAGATGCAAAATTATACATTGCTTGCATTACATTGGTACGATCTTGCACGACGTGAGCGGTCGCGCAATGTATTGCGTTCCCTGCGATCGTCGCGTGCGTCGACCCAAAGCTTCAATTCTGGGAAATCTATGCGCGTCGATAGTGTTGTACCAAATTGTAAACAATGTCGATATTAAGATGTGTATACGAATGATTATTGTCAGTAATATAACAATGAAAATAACTTTGTTTATATTAACACCAATTATTGTATAATGTGGATTATTAATTTAGTTTCTTAGTTGGTTTTTCGTCTAAAATCTAATTTACGATGCAAACCCTTTTTTTTTAATTGTCCATAAGATCCTGTTACAAGAAAACTGTGGTTTGAAGCAACTGGTAGAATTGAATGGATAGGTACTAAATGTAGCACAATTTATGATCGCAACATTTTGCAGAAAATGATTATGTAACGCGGGTGAAACCGCCGGACACAGATATTATTCATAAATTAACATGATAAAATTAATAAATACTTTTTCACGGAGTAGTTCACAATAAATTAATTACATTATATTATGTTAATTCGACTTAGCATTCGATATGGACGTGAAATTTGAAAATTTCTTTATAGTTTTTTTGCATATTGTAGCGTTGTTTTACGTTTTATGTTATTAAAAATGCTATTTTTCTTTCTTTCTATTATTATGCCGTAAAACAGAGCTGCAACTAGCATAAAACTAAAGAAAATTTAAATTTCCCGGCAGTATCGGATGTTCCCCCTTAATTTGTCTTTGCTTTAAGTTTATTTATATGTAATTAGGAAGTTATTCGTACCGTATCCGCAACTTGAAAAAATGCAAAACTTTAATTAACTAAACTACAGTAATTTTATCGATATGATTAATCGACCTTTTGGTGGCCGTAACATATATGAGAAATAAATTGCTTTTACACGTGTGTGAGTGTACGTCCAGAGCAGTATTTGCGTTAGTGTGACAACCAATAGTAAACACGCGATGTAAGTGCGTGTGGTTTATTTGTGTGCGTAATGCGCGTACGTATTATCTCTTGCTTGTAGTGGAGAGACAAGAGTGGGAGACATGCGGCGACACGCGTTCTAATACAAATCAGGAACTACTTCCATTCTAACCTCTTTATCTGTTCTGTGATATTTACACATAACATATTTTAGGTCTCGCCTTTTTACGATATTTGTATAAAAATAGAACTTAGTAATCCCACGAAACTCTAGTACACCTTTTTAAGGAAATTTCTCGTGGATTCGTTGACTCGTAACCTGAAGGTTGGATTGTTCTTTAGCCAAAGAATCACCATTACAATTCAACGTGGCAAAGCTGCCAGGCTTCTGGATACGTATCCGGACAAAAACGATGCGGATGAGTACAGACGGCAGTACATCAACCTAAACCCTATACATATCTATAAATACGACGCAGCATGAAGCGTTAGAAAGAAAGTGTCCTTAGCATGATTGGTCGATTTTAAAGCGTTTCTAAAATTACCCAATGGTCGCACATTCTAAAAATTTGTAGCCAATAAAATCTTGTCTCACTTGGAATAGGCCACGCCTTCGCGCAACTGCGCGTCCGCCGCTGTCAGTCACTTAAAATTCGTGCAAGTGTTAGGTTGCTTGCAAAGTGCGTGAAAAATTATTTGTATTTTTTTTAAATGGCGCCTCAGCTGATGCAAATTGAGAGGCAGCGCATAATATAATAGCGCTGAGATTGAGTGGATGCTGGATTATTGATATTTGTCGGCAGACGGGCATAACGGTGAGTAATAACTTTTTTTTCATTCCAATTAGTTATTATAAGACCTTTCAAACCTAATTCAATAAAGTAGTAGGATTTTAAAGTTACCTACCTGCATAATTTTGCACTTACTTTTTGTTTGTTGAAATATTGCAAGGTCAAGGCCTTCTCTCGGAATGGGTGTAATCCTGTCATGGCAGTGATGTTTGTGTGGAATACTTACTAATAACTTAACGATTATTGTAGGGAACTAGTTTAGTATTATTACATCTTTGCCTATATTAATTGTGTAATAATGTGCAATAAATACTCATTTAGTTAGGTTAGCCCGTTACAATTTGTCAGTAATGATATTATGTAAGTATTGAAATTGACAACATTTTCTTGTTTTAGATTTCGATGGATACTGTAAGAAGGCGCCTGAAGGCCGGCGAAAAAAAATGCTGCCGTCCTGCCAAGAAAATCCTAATGAATCAGGCACATAAGGAGGCAAGAGTAAGTTTTTGCCTAGAATATTATAATTTTGACTGGGCAAACAATATAGTAATTTTTAAGGATGGGCCGAAATTCGGTTCACTTTCGGTTCAACCGAAATTCGGCAGCTTAAACCGAATTTCGGCATTCGGCTGAAATTCGGTTCAGATGCCGAACATTCGGCACAAGAAAAATAATACCTACTTGCACTATTTTGACAGAAAATCAATAGAATTAGAATAGCATTACTGTAAAACAAAATCATGGCTTTTACTCAGTCATGGTCATTTATTTTAGATATGAAGATTGTAAATGTAAACCATAAATTACAGTTTTCTTATTAGTTTTGTAAATCTTTGCCTAATTAATTAAACATACTATTACAAAAATGAACATAGTATTCTTCTAACAAACATCTGGATTACAATTCGTAAATTGAATAAAAAAATCACGTTTTTGGTTCACAAAACTAAACATTCATTAAAATAAAAAAAAACTTATTACAAAGGGTATAGGTCAAATTAGGGTAGCCCGCCAAATTTAAATTTTGCAAATTTGCAAGGTTGGGAGCGCGGTGTGGGGGCGGGGCACATCTAGCAATAATATTGAAGTAAATGCGTAAACAAGTCAACGTGTCGCTCTTGAGAAAGTGCTTGAAATTGTACCGAACTTCGGCCGAACTTTTCATTTTAACCGAATGTTCGGCCTAAGTTCGGATTCGGTTCAAACCACATTCGGCCCATCTCTAGTAATTTTTGTAGACGAAAAAAGCTTCCGGTCGGATATGGACGGAAGAAAAATATTATGGCGCAACAGCAATGAGCGCTATGAGGAGATAAATACTTTGCCAAATCGGGCAAGTGGAAGAATTTCTTTAAATTTTTGGGGATGCATGAGTTCCATGGGACCGGCTGAACTAAAGTACCCGTCACGAGAAGCTATAAATTATGTAAACAAACATCTTTTACTAAGTAAACATTTTATACTGCGAGATAATAATAAATTGACCATATTCAATCGACATGAAATATAGACGGGTTATATGGAAGTAACAACCTATTTAATTTAGTCGGATCATATTTTAACAAAGCAGCGCTATCGTTTGTGTTTCTTGGTACCGGAACGCGTCCGTCGCAGGGATTGTAAACTATCGGGACGCCATTTTGAAATAAACGCGTCATTCGAGTTTCGAATGCGTACGAGTTTGTTTTACACAGAAATGGAAACATCTGAATCTGACGAATAATTATTATTCTTAAATAATATTTGTTACTTAATAATTTATTAAATCTTAAACAAATTTATTTTTTTTGTTGGTACAAATGTTGTGAACTCCTGAACACTTGTTTATAAAATTTATAGCTTCTCATGGCGGTTACTTTTAGTGGAGGATAGCGGGCGCATGACTGGGGATCAGTACGTCGAAATTTTACGCGACGTGATGATCCCCACCGTGCGCCTGCACTACCCAGAGGGCATTATTTACTTGTGCCAATATAAATTAAAGAATTATAATCATTAGAATACAACAATACAACTCCATAAAGTTAGAACTAACCTCAAACTTCATGAAATCGCTAGATTTGAGGTCAATTCTAACTTATGGCGTTGTATTGATGATTGTAATGATTATAATTCTGTAAAGCCATTATAGTTACGGCCGCGAATGATATTTTAAATATCTACCTGATATACCTGCAAATTGCAAAAAACGTAAGTAAGAAAATTTTAATTTCGCGGGCTACCTTAGTGCAGCCCCCTTAAGTTACTTTTTATTTCTCAAATAATAATATTATGTGTATTGTTTTGGCAACGCATTAGGCTCCCGTGTAGTCATTTTTCTTATCAACAGGAAGGCCGATCTTGTTGCTTATTTCTGAGGTCAAGTTTAGGCTCTTTTAGGTCATGGCATATTGTTTATCGCTAATTAGACCCGAGCTTAGTCGAGCGAACTTAGTCTTAAAATGGATGCGCTAAGGTAACGCGCGAATTCAAATTTTCTCACATTTTTTGCAATTAGTATGTCAGTGTCAGGTTGTATTGATCAAAATATGATTCGCGACCGTAACAAATAATTCTTTACAGAATCTTCAAAATCATTAACACATCCCGCTAAGTTCATTTTAATCCCTTTGATTGACTTTTCATGAAATAGTTAAGTATTCAAAGTGATTAAAATGAACTTAGCGGGTTGTGTCGATAATTTTAATTCTGTAAAGAATTATTACTTACGACCGCGAATCATATTTTGTTTAAGATGGATGCGCTGTGGTAGCCGCGAAATTCAAATTAAACAGATTTCCTGCAAATTGATTAGATTTTTTTCGTTCGAAGAATCTGCAGGAACTAAACTAACTTTTAGAGATGTGTTGATGATTTTTATGGTTAAAATTATGTAATTACATTGTTTTATTTCCGCGGATCATATTTTGATCAAGATACAACCAAAAAAAATAGCCCCACAAATAAAAATTGTAGAAAAAAGTTCACTACACCTCCTAGGTTCCCCTATTTTGGAAGACAGCTTTTCTCCTTTTATCGACGAAAAAATCAAAAACTTTAACGAGATTTCGGACCGACTTTCTAAAATCAATTTACATTCGGCATTCACCTTAATTAGATACTGTTGTTTTGGCCCAAATTTCATGTATTTTCTACGTTCTTCCCCTTTATGGAAGCAACCACATCTCTTGGACAAAATTGACCAAATTATTCGCAGCACTTTATCATCTATTTTAAATGTGGCCTTGGACGACCGAGCGTGGCTGCAAGCCACACTGCCCATTCGTTTTGGCGGCCTCGGCGTCCGCAAAATTACTAGTGTAAGCTTACCGGCGTTCCTGTCCTCTGTCCACAGCACTGACCGGGAAAATTTTAGCCCCCTCCCTGGTTGATTCTGCAGTGCCGTGCTTGACCGACGCAGAGAACGCCTGGAAAGTGGCATGCCCAGATATTGATCGGCCCGTGAACCCATCTTCCCAGAGACAGTGGGATGAGCCGCTCTGCAGGTTGGTACGGTATAATCTTATTAATACGTCCACCAACACTGCTGAGCGTGCCCGCCTACTGGCTGTGGGTGAGTGGGAGTCGGGCCTCTGGCTTCAGGCACTTCCGTCACCCAACATAGGCACTCTGCTGGGTGACACCACTTTCCGGCTCGCTACATGTTTGCGTCTGGGCGCTCCTTGCGTGGCTCCGCATCGCTGCCAATGCGGTGAAGTTGTCGACTGCCTCGGACACCATGGTCTTTCCTGCAGTAAAAGCGCAGGCCGGTTAGCACGGCACGCCAGCATTAATGACATAATCCGTCGTGCTCTTGTCACCGCCGGGGTGCCAGCTGTTTTAGAACCCAAAGGCTTGGCACGCGACGATGGGAAGAGACCAGATGGAATGACACTAATGCCTTGGAAGGTAGGTAGGCCTTTGGTGTGGGATGCAACGTGTGTCGACACCCTTGCGCCATCCCATCTTCCTTGCACGGCGGGTTGTGCTGGGGCAGCCGCTGCAGGTGCAGAAAACCTCAAACGGCGCAAGTATAACAACCTTATTGGAAGTTATATATTCGAGCCGTTTGGGGTTGAAACACTAGGGCCATGGGGTCCGAGTACCCACTATGTTTATCGAGACATCGCCAAGCGATTGGTCGACTCTTCACGTGACCAGAGGGCTGGCCTATTTTTCGGTCAAAGAATCAGCATTGCCATACAACGTGGCAATGCTGCCAGCCTTTTGGGAACTTTTCCTGTTGACAGCGATGTGGACGAATTTTTTGATGCCCTTTGATTTATTTTATTTTGTTTCCCTCCTGTAATATACTTGTAAATAGTTATTAGTAATGTTTTAGGTTTATAGTATTGGTTAAAAATGTAAGTAATTAAGTCTCACAAATAGATACAACCTGACACGGATCTGCAAATTACAAAAACCCAAAAAATAATAATTTCGCGGGATACCACTGCGCATCCTCCTTAACACACAGCCTGATACTGACCTGCAAATTGCAACGTAAGAAAATATGAATTTCGCGGGCTACCCTTGCGCTTCTACAACACTATAGGCCGTACACTCAATGTCTGACACCGTTTAAACACTCGGTGTCGCAAGATGTAGGTATCCGTAGAGTTTATGAGTGTTCCTACAAACAGACACTCTGGTTCAGACACTGAGTGCAAGGTGTATAATGTCTTAGCCTAAAGTTAGCTTTAGATGACGAACTCCGATTCTACGTCACTAAATAATGCCCTTCACTCAAGCAAACACCCATCCATCCATTTTCACAAACTTAAACTTTGAAATAGTAGCACAGTTTTACAATACGTATCTAAGTGTATCATAATAAGTATTGTTATGATTTTATTTGTCAAAATAAAGGTATCTGTTGAGGTATTTCCAACCACTGTTTCTCAAACGCTTATTCTTCCATTGTTCGATTTGAGAAAGACGCCACACACGTCGTTCGTTGATGTTGTGTCATAATAAACTGGCTTCCTCCATGTCCTTCTCCAAGCTTTAAACTACCTGCATAATTTTCATCACAGTTTGGCCGCGAAGGCGTAACAGACAGACAGTTACTTTCGCATAATATTAGCATGGATAATTCTTCAAGTAACGTGATTTATAATATAATAAATAATATTGTAAATTGAAATATACTTCTTTTCTCACCAACCGTGCCAACACTAAACATCTAAACTGAAAGCCCAGTCAAATTATACTAATCTAGGTAAAAGCTTACTCTCGTTTGGCGGCAGCATTTAATTTTGTTTGGCAGCCATGCGGCCTTGTAGGTATTAAATAAAAGCTTGTAAAAAATAAATTTCGAATTTCTATTGTCTATTTTAATTTAGAGTAAGAAGGTATTTAATGTTAAGTTAGTAGGTATTTAGTTAAGTATTTAGGTAAGCAGGTATATTAATGTTTTAAAATAAAAATAATATGATTGTTATTCCGTATTTTATTTTGATACCTAATTATCCCATGCGTTCCCGTAGGAACCTATCCTATGTCCTTTTCTGGATCCAAATATCAGTTGTGTAGATTCACATGAAAATGGCAACAGCCGGCAGCGACGTGGTGAGCAGTTTACTTATAGTGACAAAAACAAACACTACAAACAAACACTAGTTTGTTTGTTTTTTTGTGTAAAAAAACAAACAAACTAGTGCAACAATCATATTATTTTTATTTTAAAACATTAATATACCTGCTTACCTAAATACTTAACTAAATACCTACTAACTTAACATTAAATACCTTCTTACTCTAAATTGAAATAGACAATAGAAATTCGAAATTTATTTTTTACAAGCTTTTATTTAATACCTACAAGGCCGCATGGCTGCCAAACTAAATTAAATGCTGCCGCCAAACGAGAGTAAGCTTTTATCTAGATTAGTATAATTTGACTGGGCTTTCAGTTTAGATGTTTAGTGTTGGCACGGTTGGTGAGAAAAGAAGTATATTTCAATTTACAATATTATTTATTATATTATAAATCACGTTACTTGAAGAATTATCCATGCTAATATTATGCGAAAGTAACTGTCTGTCTGTTACGCCTTCGCGGCCAAACTGTGATGAAAATTATGCAGGTAGTTTAAAGCTTGGAGAAGGACATGGAGGAAGCCAGTTTATTATGACACAACATCAACGAACGACGTGTCTGGCGTCTTTCTCAAATCGAACAATGGAAGAATAAGCGTTTGAGAAACAGTGGTTGGAAATACCTCAACAGATACCTTTATTTTGATAAATAAAATCATAACAATACTTATTATGATACACTTAGATACGTATTGTAAAACTGTGCTACTATTTCAATATATCCTATGTCCTTTTCTGGATCCAAATATCAGTTGTGTAGATTCACATGAAAATGGCAACAGCCGGCAGCGACGTGGTGAGCAGTTTACTTATAGTGACAAAAACAAACACTACAAACAAACACTAGTTTGTTTGTTTTTTTGTGTAAAAAAACAAACAAACTAGTGCTTAAAGTAATGGTTCAATTGATTTAGTTTTTAGTTGCATTTTATTTTTAAGTTCTGTGGTTTTAAAATAAAAAAGATAAAAGACACATCAAGATTGTTTACCTTTATTTAATTATCTAAACCTTTCTAGTATAGCGTATCTGTATTTTTTGATATTGCATATGCCTTTAAAACTGCTCGCCGGACGCCGATGATGCGGGCCACTCATTACGGCTAGCTACGCTTGCGCTAAGTGAAAGCATAATAGGTAAATAAACAAAATCACTTACGAGTTTTGAATAATAAGCTGCTTCACCCGAGTTCCCTTAAGAACTTATCCTTCTCTGTACTCCTGACATGTTACATGCAAAATTTCATGATGATGCGTTCAAACAAGCTCATATTCTCATTTATAAAATACACCTATTCTAATGAAGTCGATAATAGTAGACTAGAATTTCATTTTAAAATTCATAACCTTTGAAATCGTATCTTATTACTAACGCAATAAGGTTGAATTTGTAACAGCAAACTTTGCATTGTCAATAAAATTCACGTTACTAAGTTCAACCTTACTATTTGTGATAAGATCGTGTCGCGGACGAAACGGTAGGTATCACAAACACGGCGCGGCGGCGCGCGGCGGCGCGGCTCGGCGGCGCGGCGGACTGAAAAGATGCTTTTGTAGGTATAGTGAATTGGCTAAACTTCAAACACGTTCGTGATGGGGTATCGAAATTGTTTTTAAATTTTAAGCCGATTGCGGCAAGTAAACAACTGCTGTGATACCTATTAAGTATGGCTTTCTGCATTTAATTTCGTAGAAATACTTTTCTCACATCAGATAAGATAATACCTACCTCAATCAGCCTAGCCTTTTCCCAACTATGTTGGAGTCGGCTTCTAGTCTATCCGGATGCAGCTGAATACCAGTATTTTGCATGGAACGACTGCCTATCTGACCTCCACAACCCAGTAGCTCGGTAATACTATACCTACCTCTTGGTAAGTATGGTATGACTAGTTGTCAGACTTTCGTGCTTGTGACGACCCGTAACGACTGTCAAAGATCCGCTAATGACGGCCGGGACCAACGGCTTAGCGTGCTTTCCGAGGCACGGAGGAGTCTCGGTATGTAAAGATGGTCACCCATCGACTGACCAACCCCGGCAAGCGTAGCTTAACCTGATGGATCGACCCGTGCGGCCGTTATTACTTAGCTACGAGAGAAGATTATACCTAGTTACCTGCCTCATCAATATTCATCACGAGTTTCGCTAATTAAGAGTAGGTAATGCCTTATTAATATATGTATCCAAAAAATATGTAAAATGAAGGATGAATGTAAAATTAGTAATTTTAAATTACCTATAAGCGCGCGCATACGCATTTTTTCGATTCGATTCAAGTATTCAACTGTTACGCGACGATTTGTAATCGCCTAGTAGGTATCTTATTCTACACTACGACGACGCGCATACACATACACTCACATCGCAATGCAGCACGAAACATTACGAGTAAGAACGGATAAAAAGCTATTTATCTCTTTCGTACGATTCTCGCTGTTGTTGCTCATAGCGCCTTCAAGGTCAAAGTGGGGTAACTTGATGTGCTGCCGTGTGTACTTCAACGCCTAAGTGTCCTTTTTTTGTATTAGTTAGATAGTCATTTAATTTAATTATATACTTATAAGTTATTGTTATTGTGTTAAAAATATTGTATTCGGTCAGTGTGAAGAAAAATTACGAATAAACTAAAATAAGTTTAATTTATCTAATTTATTTTAGTTTATTCGAAATTTCTCTGTAGATAAATCACATTCTGTCTTCTAATAATTTCATAGTTAAAAATAATTAAATCCCGCTGATGGAAGTCCAAGCAATCTTGCTTAAAAAGTGACAGTCGCTCAAAAACTCCCTTTATCATTTTACTGAATCTGAGTATAAAAGTCTAATCAAATTCTTTTAAAACCCCGAAAACCAATAGCAAACAATAAAAAAACATAGCAACAAAACAATGTCAAACAACTGTTTACTTGTTCACTATCGAAGCTAAGTTCTATATTTACGTAAAACCCAAGGCACCAAGGCCTAGCGTGAACAAACAGACGCGCGTACAACAAACTAATTTATGAGCCCTAAGGGTTAACTCACACGCACCACTTTCGAATGATAATGGAATAAAAGAAAATACTTTGTTCGAATATCAAAATAGTATGATGTCGCGGCACAGCACTTACTCACACAAATGACTATTCGCGGTCGGTTTTGACGGCAGTCGGCGAAATTGTGAGATAGGCACTAAACATGCAACTTCTCAACTACAAGCTGACGATTGATTTTTCTTTGAGATTCTTTTAAAAACTTTCGTTGGTTTGTGGTTGATCAACTTGTATATCACATGACAACTACACTCGGACAATAATATGACGGTAACTTTCAACTTGCAATTATTGCGACGGCTTAACCGCAGCACAACAAAAACTTCTCTGTGGATACAGTTGAGTGTGAGGTTCTGGATTCGATTCCCAGGTGGGGTAAAGATTTATTGGATTTTTTGAGTCTGGATCAGTGTCCAGGTGGCATTAAACTTGCCACTTTTACAGGGAACTTAAACACAATAATCTGGGTTTATAAGTTACACCTCTCCTTAAACATTGTATAGAATCAAGTTTTTTTAATGTTATGTTAGTTATTATCGGGACCAATTGATGGCATTTTTTATTTGAGTCCAGAAATTAGATCGCGTTGTTAAGATTCTCCACCGAACCCAAATGTAACATTTTGTGTATGGGTCAAATTGGTGAGAATGAGAAAAGAAGCATACATACCAAATGTAACCAACCACATAGATGAAATAAACATAAATTGGTTGAAGAATAAAATAGTGCCATCTATGTGTCCGGATAATAACTAACGTAATATAATCATTACTGATAAATAACGTTGCGACATTAGTTTGCGGACGATGTTGCCACATGATAGATACATGACTACACAGACTAACTTACATAATTTCAAAGTTCGAAAGATGCCTCTCAGCTTCGTTTGAATAAAATATGAATTTTGTTTTTTTATATATTTTATTTATGTGATGCCATTGAGAAGTGGTAAATGTGAGTCAAGCCTTACATGGGCCGGAAATTCGTGGAGATGCGGCGTTTTATTTAACAGCAGCAGGTAAAGCCTCTTAATGCTTATGTAAGACGGTACGTAATCCATCGGATATTCGGATTATAAGAATTATATCGGTTTTGTTGTTTCGGATTTTACTACTGTTTCGTATAATAAGAACGAAAATACACACAGATATTCGAAGTATCAATGAAAAGTTGACTTTATGATTATTCAATATTGTCTTCTACATTATTAACAGTATGTTACGTTAGGTGCGGTAGAAGAAGAAATTGTTAAGGAACTCGCTAGTTTGTATTTAATAATTTTGTGGAGCAGTTCTACCAACAGAGTGCGGAATCGTCTATCGATGGCAGGCGACATGTTATATTAATAAAATTCGTAATGCTTAAAGTGCGTTGAGCGCATAACCTTCTGATGCAGACGTCATTCAAAGCTGTAAGTTTCTATACGTCATTTATGTCATGCAAAATAACGTTGACACTCTTATATTTATATGGAGAGTAATGGCAACGGTTTTCGGTTCTCCGTTGTCTGACTCCACCAGTACAAACTACCAAATAGGTTTCAATAAATGAGGTGTCACATAACGTCAAAGGAAATTCAATATGGCGGATGCTATATTTTCCGTGTTCATTATTTTTCTTTTATTCGGGTTTTAGTATTTCTATTGTTTGTTTTTCTTGGAAAGGAATATAGATATATTCTGTTAGTATGAGAGCCGTAGTATGTTCGAATTAATTAAGAGATTTATCAAATATTTGAGTATGATAATGACAGACATGGTTTGATACATTCTCCGTGGTTAATGATACTGTTCCGAATATTTTTTTTACGATATAATATACCTATTTCGTAATAATATTGGCGTAATTATATTACATTTAGAAACCTTATTTTCCTATATAAAATTTCAAGAAGTTTTAACTCTCTATTTGAGATAGAGGCGAAAAAATAAATAAGAATAATTATGGTCAATCTTTATCGTAAAAATTTGTGCTCACAAAAACTAACCTACTAACCGACTTTTCAACTAAGTCTCTTCTAACGGTAACCCAAAAGCGCAACCTACAAAGGCTTCATCCCGTCTCCATGAGCTGACAATCTCGAGCCGTTCGAGCTAATATCTACACGGCTCGAGCCAGTCGAGAGGTGCTCGATTATCGATAGGATAAGTATAGCTCAAACGTGAGAGATGTAGCAGGATCTTATAAGTACAAAGATAGTTCAGATTTGCTTTTAAAATAAAAGTGTCTAGACATACTGGTACTACAATATAGAACACGTCTTAGGTAGGTAATTGAAATAATATACAGCCTTACTAACGATAAATGTGTAGAAACAAGTTCTTCCAACTAAACAGACAGCTGTGCTGCTGGGGAGTTTGTTGCGCCACTTCTTCTTCCCAGCTAAAGCACTAGGAAGTAGTGAAGGGTGGGCGTTTTTGTAGGACTGTCTTATGTAACTTTGACCTTCAAAAAGTTCTGATTTTCAGCCTAATTTGAATAAATGACTTTTGATTTGATTTTTGGCGTAATTAGGTGAGTTGAAAACAGCTACCTATAGGTATTTCTTTAAACATTGTCTCATGTTAAATATGCAATCGAAATTGGTAGCAAAATCGGGCGACAAGCAGGTTCAATGACAGTATTGCGTAGGATATGTCATTGTCTCGTTTCAAGGATTATGTATAGTTATTATCTTAATCGAGATCTTCGTGGAACTCCTGAGCATATAAAGAAGATTAAAATGGATCGTACATGTAAGAAAAACTTATGTTGCCTAAATAATATGCCCACATATTTTATTTCCACAATACCTTGTGAAGAAATCCACATTCTAGTTATTTTTCACGTTCCTAAAAAAGACGTATGATCACTTTCATTTTCCTTTGTAGCAAGAACGAAGTAACACATCTAAAAGAAACTCAGTCGTAAATAATAAATCTTAAGCGTAATGTAGTGCTTCGAGGGCGCGACAGGTGGCGCCATTTATTACGCTAACTTAAGGAGTTTAACTGGATAATACTGGATATTAAAGGTTTGAGGATTTAGAAGTACCTACTGGATAATATAAATAAAGCAGTTCAGAAAGTATTCATGTCACAATTTTACGAGTGAGTAGCATAGCATGATCATCTCATCTGCCTAGCCTTTTCCCAACTACGTTGGGGTTAGCTTCCAGTCTAACCGGATGCAGCTGAATAATCAGTAGCATAGCATAATCAGTCTATAATATTCCCACTATTGGGACACAGGCCACTCGACACGACACGAGCCAAGTGCAGGATCGTGGATGTTATATGTATTGTCTTCGAATTTTTAGTTCTCGGATATGCTGCTGTCCTCATGATGTTTTCTTTTGCCGTTTTGAGAGCAAGGGTTACGAAAAAATTTCGAACTCACGACCTACTTGTAAGTCGCGGCCATTACAATTGGGCCACCACCATTCTTTTAGCCGTTCACCTACTTTTTTAATTTTTTAATTATTGTATAGTTGCAGTAACTTGGCGATCTGTGTCGGCACAATAAGTCAATAAGTTGCGATTATGTCAATACGAGCACAAAGAACTCCTGCGTAGGGACATCATTCATTTTACGTACTGTGGCGATATATAGGTAAAAAAGTGAACGATGATATAACTATGTTTATAGGGGGTGACTACCGAGATGACGACTAATAGAGAAGTATGGAGGAAAAAGACATGTTGCGCCGACCCCAAATAAATTGGGATAAGGGCAGGAGAAAAATGACGTAACAATATGTTATAACCGTTGTTATGTTATGTGTCCTTAGTGGTTTTTGGTTGCTATTTAATTTGAATCCTATGATAATTTGTATAAATGATAAATAAAAAAAATACTGAAGGATAGACTGGTCAGGATGAAACATATTACTGAAAAATAACCAAAGAGTTAGACCAGTTGCCGAAGTTAATGGGTGTAGAAGTACCCAGCAGTTTGGTCAAGAAAGATGTTAAAGAAAGTAAAGAATAGATAATTAACTTCGTTAAGTAGTAGCGCGCGCTTTTTGCCATAAGATATACACAACTCCGAAATTGTGAAAAAAAAATCATCTGTTCCCTACATTTCGACGAGTCACCAACCAAAAATGTATATACCAGCAATTTTTTTTGCGATTTCGGAGTTGGTCCCATAGCAGTAAAAGTTGTTCTGTTTGGTGGTCTGTAGCATAACCTTTTGTATATATATATACTCTTTCGGTTACACCCAGTAGATACACTTCGCAACGCAGTATAGATTACCGCGTTGCTGTGTGTCTATTTCAGCAACTTAATCTATGTTTTAATTTGAAAATGATCAACGTTAAACCTACAATGTTGTTATTAAAACTATGGTTGGAAATGAGCACGCCAGTATAAAATATATAACTAAGTACCTAATATAAGTCTAATAAATGATTTATCAGCTGCAGGCAATCTCTGGCGCGGCGCCCGTCCGACAGCAATGCACTTTCTACTTCGTTTAGCACCAGATTTATGTGTGCCAATACATTGCACTCGTTGACTTTATTGCGATCAATATGTGAATATGATGATGTTATTTTTTCAGTCATAATCAGCCTTTAATGTTCCCAATGCTGGGACACACGCCTCCTCTCGGCGAGAGGGAGTGATTTTTTCAGTGGTTGTGTAAAAAAACTCACTGACAAAGATCATCAAAAAGGCTCCACCAGTGTTTAAACGCCAAGCTGTAAAGGACTAAGCGGGATGGTCCGAAAGGGTTACCGCTACCCCGGAACATAAAGGGCTAAGGAAGGAACTTGGATGGGTTTTAGTCAGTAAGAGTCCCACCCAGAGCGGGAGACCGCATTGGATGATTTCCCAGCCTTAAAAAAAAGCTGTAAAGGACGTTTCTAAAAAAATACATTACAAAAGTGTTGCCAAATCCCACTCCCCGAAATGTTCCACACTCTATTTACCATAACCTTCCATTGAACGCCACCTGTTTTATCCCACACAATCGGTCCTAACGCAATGCCCACCCGACCGCGAGGAGGCAAAGTGGCGAAGTTAATGGTAATCATCTCTTATCGCCTTCACCAATAGATTCAATTTCAGTAACCGCTTTAGCGAAAAATTGTTTTACTCGTCGCAGCTGCCTATCTGTGTGGCACACGGCCACAATTTATCACGACCTCCTCCACAATATGGCGGTACTAGATAACATTACAGTTTATAACCCCTTGTTTGTCGTTGGATTTGATTTTCGGGATGGTTTGGTTAGATTTTGGATGAAGTGGAAAAGCATGGAAGAAGTAGGTAACTTTAAACCAGGCACTAGGTACCTTCTTTAGGCGTAGGAGAGAGAAAGGTCCTCCCGTCCCAGCCGCCGCGGGAGACGCTCCGGGCGTCGGGAGCCACGTGACGACTCCCGGCCACCGTAGGCGCGGGCCTGCGGACGGTGAGTAATGGGTGACTCACCGTCCGATCAGCACCAGACCCGTGCCGTACGGCGCGTATATGTTCCACGCGCGCCTCAAAGAGATGTCAGCATATGAAGGGGCCCCTCAGGGCTAAGCCTGCCGGGTAAGCGGGATTGTCCGAAAGGGTTACCGCTACCCCGGTACATAAAGGGCTACGGAAGGAACATGGATGGGTTTTAGTCAGTAAGAGTCTGACACTCCCTTCCGCTCCACCCAGAGCGGGAGCAGTCATTGGATGATTTCCCAGCCTTAAAAAAAAAAAAAAAAAAAAAAGGTACCTTCTTTGGTTCTTATACTTATTGACGGAAATTTGAATAGTTAAATCAGCCTTATAATCGCTTACCACCAGGTGAGAAAGTGATCTCAATCTATACCTATAATATTATAAAGGGGAAAGTTTTGTATGTATGTTCGTAACGAATAAACTCAAAAACTGCTTAACGGATATGGATGAAACTTGACACAAAGATAGATTATAGTCTGGAATAGCATATAAGCTACTTTACCCTGGAAAAATGTACGGTTCCCGTGGGATAATTTCCTACATACACGCGGGCGAAGCCGCTGGCAAAAGCTAGTATAAGAATAAAACAGACCATAGTTAAGTCGAGGACTGTGAATGATAAGCATACGAAGAAAAACCTAGACAGCAATATTACTATACTACATAAATATTCTGCTGAACGGCATCTACCGCCTGATGTAGATATATCTAACGGGCTATCTACGATCACCAGTCCGCATATCAAACTATTTATCTACTACCCCTTTGCGTAAACCCTAGCAAATAATTCGAGAAATCTTCGGGGACTAGAAGTTGCCTTGTACCCAATTATAAATTACTGTTCCACGAATATAATATTATAGCAATCCCAGATTACTCCAGAAATAGTTTCATCAGAATCGAATTTAGTTTGGATCATCAGGAATTTACATGTATTCATTTTCATTTAAATTGATATTAGTATGTAAATTAGAATGAATGCAGCCTAATTTTTGATGCTATCTGTTCGGTTTTCTGTTCGTTGTTATCGGTATGGGTTAACTTGAATCCAATAATAATACTAATGTGTCAAGGTTATGTAACCAATTTTTTTGGGGTTCCGTAACCGAAAGGTGCCTCCGTTGTCCGTCCATCCGTCTGTCCACCAGCGGGCTATATCTCATGAATCATAATAAGTAGACAGTTGAAATTGTTACAGAGTTTGTATTTCTATTGCCCTTATAACAACAAATGAAAAGAAGTTAAAAATTTAAGGAAGCCACATACAAGAAAATGTGTTTTTTAAACTTAGGTATTTTTTTTAAACATGTTGTGTTGAATATTGAACTGTGGTACTCGCGAGTCTGGCTTGCACTTGGACAGTTTTTTTTAATGTATCCTTGGACTTTCTCTAACCAGTTTTTTTGTTTGCATAGGCACCTACTATACTTTGAAACGAGCAGCTAGCTTCAGTCTGACTGACTCCATGATAATTAAAAAGTTTAATGGTTTATCTGAAACTATTGCTTTGAATTCTGAGTATGTGGGTTAATATTTATATATTAGCCCGTCATGAGGTGGTTGACTACCGAGGGTATGCCATAGTAATTATTATAATAGGTTTTATCTTTTTTGATCTATGTCCATATTGTTTATAAAACACAAACAAAAGTACACATTGAGTTTGTACAGTGATAGTATCAGCATAAATGGCTGTGTTATTATTTCCTGAACAATATAATGCACATTATTATCATATCATAAAAAAAAAAACTATATACCTAAACACGTACGACGAGTTTGAAAAATTTTGAAAAACACGATATGAACCGAGTCTCATTGAAAAATTAATATTTAATTGCGCATATGAAACATAATCAGATTTAATCATATGAATTTCCTGAACCGGTTTAATATTAAAGCATAATTACATTTTGCTGTAAATTATGGGCTCACCGTGTCATGTTTAGAACATAATAGAAACCTTATATATCCCAAAGGAATAGATACGTATTAAATTGTATAACATGTCATATTACTTCGCGGATGATACAAAGCCCAATTATTTTATTATTCGAAGACGAAGAGGCTAGAGAGCTAGACTATTGGATGATGGATCGTGAGTAATAAGCACTAACAATCTGTCATAGCAATAAATAAGCCTTACTTCGGATTGTTCTATCGATTCAAACTAATAAGTTATCTTGACAAGAAAATATGTTTCTTGTCGTGTCGTCAGCTCTGAAGAAGATTACGATTATGAAATTATTTGAAAACCGATCTTTAACGAGAATAAGGCTCTATGCTCACGGTGATTTATTTATGCATTATGACGCGTGTATGCCGCGTTGCTAACGAAACTTGTGCACATTTCTCAAGTTTAGTAAATAAGAAAACGCGCCATCTACGCAGATTACACGGAACGCGCGTCGACGGCGCGTAAATAAATCGCCGTGTGCTGCTGTGAGTAATTGCTTGTATATCTATATATTTATCATGGTGTCCAAATTGGAATGAATCTCACCTTTTATGAACTTATTTCATACAAACACTTTCTTGTATTTATTTTACAATTTCCCAGGCAAATTTACAGGTTATCCTTTTTTTATGGACTACTAAATTTAAAAAAAAAACAAATCAGCCCAGTCGTTCTTACCAACGAACCACATTTTATAAATGAATTAAAATCTTTTATTTCGTTTGTTACTACCATAGCCTATAAGTACCTAGTGTGTTTTACTAACATCATATGGATCAAGGTCTGAAATAAAGTGTTTTTTTTTATTTATAAAGATGTGCACCAAGAACCGTCGTTATACCCATATTTAACATTGAGAAGAATGATATTATGTGCTTGTTGAGGGAAGATATTCTCGGAAAATAATCACATTATGAAATTCAGGAAACAGTGTAATGTATCATAACCGGAAAGATTTATTAAATCTTATCAACTTTGAATGGTTAAGACTAACCGTGCTCAAACTCAAACTCAAAATTAAAGAATTTATTTCAAACTAGCTTCTGCCCGCGACTTCGTACGCGAATCCTGTTGCTTATGCCAGCGACAACGGGTCGTCAAAATCGAAGATCTGAAACGTCTGATGTCCAATTCTAAGAGCCTGGGGAAGGGAAAACAACGGGATGCGCGAGACGATTCGAGACGTTCCAGATCTTTCATTTTTGTAAGTTAACAGGAAATGCCCATCAGACTAAACAACTTTTGCTAAGAAGTCATTCCTATATATGTCATAGTGTTGCTGGGCTTTGAGTTCCACAACAGGTGTTCCAGATCTTCGATTTTTATAAGTCAACAGAGAGTGCTCATAACATTGAACAACTTTTGCTAAAACGTCATTCCTATATATGTATGTTATAGTGTAGCTGGGCTCTTGGAGTCCCACATCAGGTGTGCCAGATCTTCAAATTTATTCTCTTAGCAGAAAATGCTCATCACGTGAAACAATGTTTGCTATGTAACCATTTTTGTATCTCTTATAGTTTAGCTGGTCTGTTGTGGTTCTGCATCAGGTGTTCAAGTTTCCAAGATAAATTATAACCTATATGTTGGCCAGACTTAATACCTATACAACAAAAAAAAACCATTAAAATCCGTCCAGTAGTTCCGAAGATTAGCGTGTACAAACAAACAGACGAACAGACAATTTTTTTTTTTGGATTCTTGCTCTATTACTGTTTCTATACCCCCCTCAATTATATTTTTTTAATATATTCAACGTACAGTTTTTTTACTGTTTTATTATATGTATAGATAAACCAATTACAGGCACTTTTGAATTCTCAAGGTGTCGGTCAGTCAGAGACATGAAGCTAGTTGCCCATTTCAAAGCTGGACACTCTTTTAAACAAAATATGGTTACAAAATATTGGTTACATAGTTCATATTAATATTATACATGTGAGAACGATGCAGAACGTTAAAAGCGTCAGATATAAAATATGTAAAAACTATTCAACAATTAAATTAAAAACAAGCCTTAGCCGCTAAGAGATGACCAGTCCCTACTGACAGCGCCCGTTCACGAACATGACGCATGTATTAGCACCATTCAGCTTAACCATTCTGAAGGGAGCTAAATGATCCAACATACACGCCACTCCTCACTGCTGATCCTCTTACCTCTTGCTCTGGGCTTCGTCAGCAGCTTGGATACGATCTCATCGTAGGCTCCTTCGTGTGCCACTCCTGAGTCTTTCACCAGCTTTTCCTTAACTGCTATGCAGATGTTGCTCTTAGCTAGCAAGGCTTCCAACTCTTCGAATGCCTGTAACAAATTACTGGTTTAGTAAGAGTGTAAGTTATTTTGCGTTACATCACTTGGGAGTTTTTGCAAAAATAATGGATTACATTAAGGAGACACCTTGCGTATTGCCTAGTTACCGGGTTGTGGAGGTAAGATAGGCAGTCACTCCATGTAAAATACTGGTATTGCATTTCGTTAGACTGGAAGCCAACCCCAACATACTCAGGAAAAGGCTAGGCAGATGTTGATGACCTACCGAATGTTACCTAAAGGTATTGATTAGGTTAAAATACATACATTTTTATCAGAAATACTTTGTAATCTACAAAGAGGAATATAATTGGCCTCAAGAACATAGCTGTTTGAACTTTCCTGATAACATAATTCGTAATGGTTAATTTTGGAAAATTCACTAGCACCGTAATTGGTTTAATCGCGACCGTGCTATTGCTATATTAGTGGTTATAATTATGAGCGATTTAAACCACCTGTGCGGAACACTGATTGTGATCACGAGATTATCGCTAATTAAATGATTAATTTCACTCCATATGTATAATTAGGCATTTAATATGTATATTAATTAAAGTTTTCGTGAATTGGTTATTATTAGAATTTTATTGGAAAATTAAATTATGACGATTTTAATGGCACTTAGGTTTTCTCTGCCTGGCCTTTTTCACAACTATGTTTGGGTCAGCCACCAGTCTTACCGGATGCAGCTGAATACCAGTATTTTACATGGCTCCATGTAAAATACTGGTATTCAGATTCAGACTGCGTATCTGAGCTCCAAGACCCAGTAACTGGGCAATACTATACCCCTTGGTACGACTGGCTGTCAGATTTTCGAGCTTCTGACGACCCATAACAACTGTCAAAGATGCACAAATGACAGCTGGGACCAACGGCATAGCGTGCTTTCCGAGGCATGGAGGAGTCTCGTTATGTAAAGATGGTCACCCATCCACGGGCAACCCTGGCAACAGTAGCTTAACCTGATGGATCGACCTGTGCGGCTGTTAGCACTTATATTATAGCCACGAGCTCCTTCTTGCATAATCATAATCAGTCTAAAATGGATTGACTGGACAAGGTTGGTGGATGTCACATATCTTGAAATTTTGGTTCTAGGACATGCCAGTTACCTCACAGTGTTTGCCTTCACCGTTTTGCGAGCAGTGGTGATGAAATTAAATACACAAAGTAAAATGCCTGCCGGGGTTCGAACTCACAACCTACAACTTTTAGGTCAAGGCCGATACTACTGCTCTCTGCGATATTTTTGTCTGTGGCCTGTCATATTCGGTATTATAGGTCTGTATTCAAAATAGACCAACTGAATGCTAACCAATGAAGTTAGTCACTCGTTGGCCGATGCTGATAAAATGGCAGTCAGATACTGTAAAGCTTATTCAGCCCCTAGACTTCATAACCAGCTTAAATCAGACTAGTTCGCAGCCTGATTGCCTTTCCATGAATATATGATCAGACATTAGCATTTAATCCATCAGCTTATCACAAATTAAACGTGCGGTCAACGAGTGCATTCATATTCATGACGACACGTCCATTTAACTGGACCTAACATGGCTGCTTGTAGAATGACACGTGCGGTTTAAACCGTGTTGTGTTGTTAATCTTGATTTTAATAGTTGATTAGTCTAAAATAATGGGCTTGAATGAAAAAAATATTTTGAGGTTTTCGTGATAGTTGATAACTGTTTTGATTCATTTAATGATATAATACTATCCCCAAAAAATTGGTTTTTGGGAGTCCTTTAGAACTTCAATAAGTTATGCACTTCCTGATGATACTCGTATAGGCCGCTTTTTTTTTTTTTTAAGGCTGGGAAATCATCCAATGACTGCTCCCGCTCTAGGTGGAGCGGAAGGGAGTGTCAGACTCTTACTGACTAAAACGCATCCATGTAAAGAAGTCTTATGGTTCTCAGTCCAAGGTGAGGTGATCTTTTAGATTTGGCAAGAAACCTTTTAGTACTTCCTAGATTTTTAATAATAATACCTGCCCACCTATTTACCTTCTTTTTTTACTACATCTATGTGTACTACTTACTACCTACCTTATATATGTATACCTTTATTTGAATCTCTTAGAATAGTTCTTATACAAAGTTTAGTTTTTTGTTTACCCATGTTAGAATATTCTAATACCCTAGTGGTATGTTGAAGAGATACTTTTTATTTTGATAAACTTTATTTGTCTACCTACAAACACAAGAAATAAACTATTCTATTCTATCCTGTTTTTGCTTAGTTGTAGCCTGTAACATAACGGAGAACCACGTGACTTTCTGATGAATCAAGGAAAGTTTTAATATTCTTACCTTGATCCCATAGCTAGATTCCTCATAGATGATGGAGACGTAGCTCCACTCCAGCTTCTTGACGATCTCCACCATGGCACGCACCTGGTGGTGGTCGGAGGGGATGGTGCGCGTGAAGTACTCGAAGCGCGCCTTGTTGGACAGTTCCGGGGAGGTGGAGAAGAATGACACCTAGTGGCAATAAAATATAGTAAAAAGGAGAAAGTTCTAGCGAAGTCAGATAAAAAGGACCATGATTTACTGTGTGTTTTATTTGACCATTTAACTACCTACTCGTGGTTTCAGGTAAATGTATTGTTCAATTAGCAAAATACCATAAGTCATTAAAATTAATACGGTATAGCTGTCTAAGAAGTTCACATTCAGAAACTAGTTCTTACTCAGAAAGTTCCCAACGTCTTTAGCCTTATGCGAAAGTATCAAGTTCTCATAAATCTTACTTGTGGTATCTTGAACAGGCGCAGCAGGTTGGCGACCTGCACAGAAGTGACGCTGGACGCCGCACCAACCACGCCAGATATCACCTTCCGGACTGCTGTCGCGTTGCAAGCGTACTCCGCGTCGTCAATGTTGCTTATTGAGCCTGATGAAAACGAGTGGGTGAGAAAAAAAATGTGACAGAGTTTGCTCTTTTTTAATTGAATATTGCCTCCATTTCGGATAACTCTGGCTATGAATTTATTACGGTATTACATTATTAAAAAACTTTGTAATTTTTAGATTAAAGTTTATGATAGCTAGATGTTAACAAATTATTTGGATAAAAATATAAAAATTAACACACACCTTTTATAAAATCCACAGCCATCTCAAGGCCATAAGTATCCTTATCACAATCATCTAAGACATGAGCTCCAATAGTCACGCCAGGAATCAGTCTCAACTCGTTATTTATTATATCCAAAGTATACAACATCGTCTCCAGCGCCTGCACGCCCCCCTGTGGCATCACCGGCCCACACGTCATGTTGTCTGACCTCTCATGGACCATCATCAACCCTCCGAGTACCAAATCTCCTTCAATCACAGCTTCCCTCTTTATCGGCCAGTGCTGATGCTTCTTATCCTTCATCTCGCCAACTTGGTCATTAGACATATTCACCCAATCACTCTTTAGATCATTCTTAGGAGAAATTTCATAATCTACCAAATGCATTCCATCTTTCAAATTCAACATTGGATAGAACTCTTCAGGTCTATCCGCGAAGAACGTAGGATCATACATCACTTCGCCAGGTTTGTGCTTATGCCTGTGGTGGTGCCTGTTCCTCTTGTGGAAGACTGAGTCTTCGATATTCAAGGAGTCTACGGAATGCCTCATTTCTGTGTAGTGGACCGTGGTGATGAGTAGAGTGACCGCCAACCACCGCTGACCGGGCCGCATGTTAGAGATGGTTGTATCATACCATGGTGGCGCAATCTATGCTCCATGTTGAGCGGTGTGCGCTCATTTTAATCTGGAACAATGGAAAGGTTCACATTAGCAAATTAGTCAACATGGTGAGAGAATGTGCTAGACAATCGCGAAGAGAAAACAATAATCTCTTTACAGCATCACTGGTGGATAATGAAGTATGAAAACAAGAAAATTTTGGTAAAACACTAATATTTACTGGTATTAAGTACTAAGAATAACCTAGCAAGTGATGAGGATAAAATAGTTTCAGTACCGAAACAAGTAACAAACTATCAATTTCACCATTACAAATTGAACCGCTTAGTCGACCCCTAGGAAAGTTAACCCGGCCACAATATGCCAAGCGACTATAATCCTTATGTGCATTTGTCAACTCTTCATAAACTAACGTGGTTTGACGGTGTATTGTTACACCCGTGTTGTGTCGACCCACATCAGCTAACCAAATTTATTTAATATGACACCTTAATACAAGGTTATGGTCGAAGGCATAGGAAACGGATAGGGCAGGGGACGTTATTTGTTGCTGTGACCTGTCAGAAAGGAAATTGTTCGGTTTTAGAAATGTGTTTACAGTAAGTTAGCTACAGATTTTTTATTTTATTTAAGTTCGGTGTGGCCAAATTTTATTCTTTCAACATCATTCATTTTAAAATTGAAAAACCCATCAAAGTCTGTAATCCCTCCATTTAAAGTAAGGCGGAATAAAAACGAGAAGAAAAATCCATTACTCTGAACCGAAAATTTAATACACAAGTTGTAGGGAGTTTTATTTTCAGGGGTTTTAAAAGTTTGCAAACAACTAATAGGGACTCTTGTCGAGCGTCTTTTAAATGAAAACAAACCATTTCATAGAAGTCCTTCGAATTTTCTAATCTGGTTAGGTTTATTTTGATTTGGGCGACTGATTATTTACTCACTGATTCAGTAACGAGGAAATATTGAAAGATGTTTCCGGAAATATCTTTGTGAATTGTATCTTAAATATCCGTGATGATTTTACAATAGCGAAGGAGGTGGCGGGATGGTGGAGCAGCAGAGCCTTAAGTACCAGCCGCCGCCGGAGACGCTCCGGGCGCCGGGAGCCGCACGATTACTCCCGGCCACCGTAGATGTGGGCCTGCGGACGGTGAATAACGGGTAACTCACCGTCCGATCAGGACCAGGCCCGTGCCGGACACGCGTCTCAAAGAGATGTCAGCATTGACGAAGGGGCCACTTAGGGCCAAAGCCTGCCGGGGCAGCTGGCAGCTGGTATTTTCCTAGTGGTTTACCGCTTCCCCGGAAACATGGACGGATTTCAGTCAGTATGAGTCTGACACTTCGTCCGCTTCACCCAGAGCAGGACAATTCATTTGATGACTTCCCACCCTCAAAAAAGGTCTTTAAACTAAAATGGCTACTGTATAACAATAAGATGCGACCTGCAAGAGGATGCAAATTTTCTGATGACGTTAATATTTTCTAGAGACTTACATTACAAAAAATATTTATAAACAATAAAAAGTTTATTTACTTTGTCTATTACTGAATCTTAACAGTAATTTACACTAAAATTATAAAGAGGTAGAGTTTGCAAGTCTTGTTTTTCTTTAATTTTTATATTAGTTTGTAGTCATAATCCGATGTCGAAAACTCTTTCAGCAACAAAAACCTACATTACTACCCTATAGCACTATAGGGTATATTTTACACTATAGTTAACTACCACGCGGGCGAAGTTATAAATACGTTATCAGCCGCAGAGTCTAATTAATTTAATAGAAATGTTACATACGAGTACGTTGATAAAATATTGACACAATTTCAAACGTGTGTTTCACAATTTATTATTCGTTCTGTAAGCTCAAATGGGTTTATATATTACCTTCCAAAGTCACCGGTGGTTCGTAATAAATACATAATTATTATCTAAGACTTTATAAACATAGATAGGCGGCGTTACAGCATTGTTTTGAAGCTTTCAACAGGAGAATTCATCAAAGCCATTGTTCCTGCTGAAAATGATTTTTCAAAACGTTGAGTTTCTAAATAATAAATATATAATAAATGTTCTAGCTTTCGTACGATTGTTATTTTTGGAAGAACCTGATTAAAAACTGTTTGCAAAGTTTGCCCAAAGTTTTAAAAGCGGTTTGGTAAACCCGAAACATGCTTGTTATGCATCGTACTTTAAAAAGAAAAACCGTTATAGACAGTCTAATGTTTGATGAGTAATCTAATTAGCGTTTCACCGTGTGATGACAAAAAGAAATGAATAAATGATTATTTTTCGCTGTATTACGAATACATCAGAGTAATGTCCACACCAGAGCCAATTCTGAATATCCATGTATCCAATCTGTAATCCATGTAATCCATTCCAGAGGTTTATCCCAAAATAAAATTCATGACAAAGATCGTAAAGACGTCTGAGAATATTCTGGATCACTGAAGCCTTACTGTTCTTGTTTGTTCTTGTTATCAATGTATACAGTGTAAATTATCTGTGTCTGAGTGTGTCTAGTCGTAAATCTGGCGGCTTAGCAACAATAATGTTTAACTTTTAGACTTGCTCAGTTGCGGCTGAGGGATGAGTACGCAGGCTTAACCGCCGGTTAGAATTTAAGCTGTGTTCAGAAGATTGGGTTACGTATGATAACATGAATAACAGTACCTAACTAATAAGATTTGTATTCTAAATGTTCGATCGATGGATGTTCTTGGTTCAGGGTACAAGCCAATCCACGGACGCATAAGGAAGGTAAGCTTATCAGATGAAATGAAATTGTTACTTCACGGTCTTGACTCTGTACCACCTGAAAAAATATCAATTATTATTAAGATTTCTTTTTTTTTGGTTAAGTGATTTTTTTTGTTGTAATATCCTGTTCTTGGTTTAATGCATGTCGTGGTAGCCTTTAATGAAGGCTACACTTACAATGTAAAAATATGTTAAAAATCTATCATGTATTTTGGTGTATGCTTTGTTGGCTGCCCTTAAATAAATAATCCTTATGTGTGTGCAGCCAAACACCCTCGGTATGTCAGGTCACAACTCAACGCGTTCTCGTAATTATAAGACGTCCCCAAAAAAAAGTTCAATCTTCTTCTTCTTCGTGTGGTTAGTGACTTAGTTAGTTAGTTCAATAATTTAATAATTTACACACATTTAATAATGAATGTCGTAGGGGCACTTTTGGGATAAAATTACGGGGATGACTGGCAAGTAATACCAATTGTGTGCTTATTAATAATATCACTAGTTATTTCACCACCCTATCATGTTAGGATTGTGATGTCTCATTCATTTGTGATATCGGGCTAATTTCGGCAACGCGATCGGCACATCCAAAGCTGTCTAGTCATCTTTGTCGTGGATTATAAACACTGACAACTCTTAAACGTAGCTAAGGTGTGCCGATCGCGTTTTGTTTCATTGTTGAAATTCTCTCTTGAAGCACCCATTGAGTCTCCCAGATAAGTTATCCCTTCTTCGACTTCGTATTAAGAAAGTGATGTCTCATTCATTTGTGATATTCCTCATTTGATGATTTCTTATTAAGCGATCTTTCAATATTTTCAATTCGACGACACGGTTGGCGCAGTGGTTGAGCGATTGACTGCTGCGTATCATGTCGTGGGGTCGATTCCCGCAAGAACAAATATTTGTACAACCTACAAGTATTTGTTCCGGGTCTGGGTGTTTTCCTATCAATAACATGTATCTATTTACAAAAAATAGAATAGCTTGGTACTATATGGCGTTGTGTGAAATGTCCAAGGATATTATTATTATTTATCAAATCCAGAGAGAGAAGAGCACTGATGGCCCAGTGGTATCGTCCCTGAGTAATAATGCACGCTTTGCGGTTCCGGAATGTCCAAGACTTCGAAGGTATCTGACATCCACCAATCTGCACTGGGCTCGTGTGGTGGATTATAGCCCACACCCTCTCACAGATAGGAGGCCTGCGTCCCAGCAGTGGGAACATTAAAGGCTTATAATGCACTAGCTTCCGCCCGGGGCTTTGCCCGCATAATAAGTCGACAAATTATACACATATAACTTCCTCTTGAATCACTCTATCTATAAAAAAAAACCGCATCAAAATCCGTTGCGTAGTTTTAAAGATTTAAGCATACCTAAGGATATAGGGACAGAGAAAGCGAATTTGTTTTATACTATGTAGTATGCAATCAAATCAAATAATGTTTTCAGGAAAACATCCACATAATTTTAAATAATGAAATCTCTGTTATGTTTGAGTCTCAATTTAGTTTACTCTTAAAAAGTTCCCAAAATCTTTTAAGATTACCTACGTTAGTATAAGCGTGTGTTCTAAACATTTCCTTAAAAGCGTACATTACGGTGTGACTTTGTTTGAGTACTTCCTCCATGTTGAGGTCTATGGGAAGGAATGGTTTTATGTGCAGTGTTGTTAGAAGTAATGTGTCTTGGATGTGTTCACTTTAATGGTAGCCGTAGTGGGCTGGAATGTGTTTCCCGGTTCCGGTATTTCTTTATTTCCTTTATTTGTAGGTAAGAGAATGAGGCTTAGAGGGTTCTTTTGAGCATTAAAACTGTCCAACAAACGTACTGATACCTATCACGTGTAACAAATCCATGGGTTACTCGTGTTCTTTGTGTATTTATTAGATAGGGCTAGTTATCCGTTTAGCCCATTAGATGTTCGCCTATTAGAAGCCTTTAAGAGCTCAAGGATTTATACGGTTATATTTTATTGTCGTTTCGAGAAAAAAAATCTTAGAAACCTATGGGATTAATTCGACATTTGAGGGGTTAACGTCCATTTGCTACACCTCACGATACATCATTCTAAAGAAAAGGAAAATTAAAACTTATTTTCGGGAAATCAGGGGTTTTTTTTAATGCTGGGAAATCATCCAGTGACTTCTCCCACTCTGGGTGGAGCGGAAGGGTATGTCAGACTCTTACTAACTAAAACCCATCCATGTTCCTTCCGTAGCCCTTTATGTTCCGGAGTAGCGGTAACCCTTTCGGACAATCCCGGTTAGGGAAATCAGGGCTGATTGTCCTTTATTAGGCTGGAATGCTGGATATCTAATCGTAGATGTATTGTTACCCACCCATCTTACATCTAAACTATTCCTATGTTGTACCATCCTTTTTTAAAGCACACTGTACCAATTTTAATGAAATAATAATAAAAAATAAAGCACAGATTCCGACCACGCATAAAAGAAACAAATCGAAATAAATGTCACGTTTCAAAAACAGCCCTGCGTGTGACCCGCTTGTATGACCAATTTAATGAATATGGGTCACATATGGCTCGCATGCAACACATTCATCATCCACCTGAGTAGGTCCACTCCATCATAGGTTATACTCTATTAACTTAACGTGCATGGACGGACGGTTATTACTACGTTACGAAAACTTGCATGTTAACTACTAAACTTGCCGTTTTGCACGACATTTTGAGATGGTGGTGTGAGATCAAAAAAATATAAGCATCAAGTTTATAAGTATATATAATAATATAATATAATAATATAATAAATATATAATAATTGTTTATTGTGTCCGCATACGCGTACAAAACACAATTTTCATTCTGTTACAGTTTGAATCAAATGTAATTAAAAATATGTATTTAAACCATTTTACATTACTTTCAAAAACTGTGTTGCGGCTATTAGCGTCGAACTCTGTGAGAGACGTCGGCGTTCCAACATTTAAAATAATAAAGCAATAAAATAAAAATATTTTAATAAAAAATTAAGTAAAACTAGGTATATTTTCAACTATTTATCTTAAATAATATTAATATTAGTTGTTTTAATCTTATTAAACATTTAAAATAAATTAGGATAAGATGGTTCAGTTTTTGAGAAGCTATGGCTACGTGCTTGCGGAGGAATTTAAAAGAATATGTGAATTTCTTGCTCGTTCTTCTCCATAGGAACCTACTACACTTTGTAATGCGCTGAACTGAATCCTTCACAGTTTAAAATTGCCTGTAAATGATTTAATTAAAATAAATGCTTTGATTATATAGCTTTTGTGTTGTAAAATTTCAATAGAAATGACGTAATTTCCAGTCCCTTTTCCGTCTCATTTTTGACCAAACACTTTGGTTCCACTGAGGGGTACCGAACAATTGCCAATTTTCATTTGCAAATAACGCACCAATGATTTTGGGATCGAGTCAGAAAGGATTCTCTTATTTAAATTACTTATTTGTTTGCTACTGGCTTCCAGCATTGTATTACTTTGGACTTTTTACAAGAATTGTTACAATGTTTATAAATTCTGAGGCTTAATGTTACTTTGTTGAATTGGCACCCAAGGAAGTAGACATTATCTTCAAGATTTCTGAATTGCTGGTCTTTCTTACACGGCCAAATTGAACATATTGATAGCCATATTATTTCTGTACATATTATTATGAAAATTTAGCTTTTAAATGTTGATAGCCATCACGTTTGCAGAGTTTCACTAGGTAATTTAATTTGCCCTTGTACCTTGTGCCATAATTAAAAGCTGACAAACAATATCAGCTTTTAATTATGGACTTTGCTTTTCATTTATTCCCTGTAACAGATCGATATGTTTATCTCTGTTAGGTACTGCGTATCTCTCCTTCCTTCATAATTTTCCCTTTTTGTGTTTTTTACATCCAAGAACAGTGAGCAATGGTAACGGCCGCAACTTACGAGTTGTAGGTCGTAGGTTCAAACCCAGGCAAGCGTTTTATTTTGTATCAATAATTTCATGCATCTCAAAACGGAAAGGAAAAAACTTCGTAACGAAACCGGCATCTCCCAAAACTAAACAAAATCGAAGACTTGTGATATCTACCTACCCGCTCTAGGCCCGCGTGATGGTTACTCAACGAGAGGAGGCCTATATCCTGGCTGTGGAAACAGTACCTATAGCCTGATTATGCTATACATCCAAGGAACGTCCAAAACAATGAACTTCAAGACAAAACTTTAAATCACACCCTTGTTCGTTGTGTCACCCTATGTAATATTTCTACTTTTATATCTCTATTAAAATTGATATTCTATAACAAGTGGTATTCTTTTATAATTTAATATCAATTTTAATCGGAAACTTATCCTCCAATCAAAATGTTACAAAATATTACAATACTTCAATATCCTTTGTGTATCGTATCGAACAATATAAACACCCCCACACACCCCACGTAACTAACTAAATGAACAACTCCAGCCAATACGCGGAGATACAACTTCTCCAAACTATCGACTATGAGAAGCGATACATAAATCACAGCTACTTACAAAAACTTCATTATGTTCGGAAAGTTTCGCTACTTTCTGTCAAGAATCCAGATACTTGGTGAACACTTGACAGCGAAGAAGACAAGACAAGACAAGACTTGATTAATCGTTCAAGCGTTCAATAGTATGTAATTTAATGAACCAAAAACTATCGAGTTAATACTCGTATAAAACAAAATTAGCCTATAATGTTCCGATATGGCTCTCTCTGCGAAAGAGATTGGGCTATAACCCACCACGTGGGCCTTTGCCCAGCAGTGGGATATTACGAATAAGGAAATAGATAGCTTATTTATCATATTCCAAAATGTCTTGTCAAAATAATTAATTTTTGTGTCAAAGGCTTTCGTTTGTGTAATTTAAATAATCAAAGCAAGAGTTCAGATGGACGTGAAATTACCTGGTATTGACATCAAAAGAAAGATGATAATTATTATTCTAAGCGTAAAATTGACAAGGAAATATGCCTAGATGAGAAACAAGAGCACCTGAACAAAATTAAGGGCAATATGTCCTCTTTATATTAATAAACGCTAGGAAAGTTTAATGACAAAGATTGTTGACGTGGCTCAAAGGGCTATCCAACTTAAATGGAACTAGGCAGGACATATCTGCCGCTACTGTGGGCTCAATTTGTACAGAACTAGACAAAACCCTGAGACAGTGAGGCGGGGACAGTGCCAGTGGGACAGTGAGACGGGTCTGGATGAAATCTGGTACAGAGATATATTATAGTCTAGAATAGCATATAGGATACCCTCCTAATTTTTAACCCGGTGGTACGTTCCTGTGGGGTAAATTCCGACAGCGACGCGGGTCAATCTAAGTTAGTAAGGGTTACCGCTACCCCAGAACATAAAGCGCTAAGGAAGGAACATGGATGGGTTTTAGTCAGTAAGAGTCTGACACTCCCTTCCGCTCCACCCAGAGCAGGATGAGATCATTTGATGATTTCCCAACCTTAAAAAAAAAATCTTAGTAAATAATAAAATTGTTTGCAGTAGTCTATGAGGTCTCTTGTCTCACCATAAATCCGTGGAATAGCAATCTACTGCTGAACGGCTTCTGTGAAGCAGTGGACTTCTATAGGCTAATGATGGATGGAAACCCACTCCCAAATAATCACAAGACAGATCGGTCTACCAGGCTAGCATCACGTTACCAGTGCACATTTACAGGCCGATTTTATGTGAATATTAATTAGATTCACTTCCTTGTGAATTGGGTATTTAAAATAGAAGTCAATAAAATTACGTTTATGAACTGTTAAAACGTAGAATTTGTACGGGATTTGTATGAAATATGACAATGTGACGTCACGGAATTTTAAAATTGAATGAAATACTTATTTGTAATATTGAATTTAATAATGCAATATTACAAAGTTTTTAAGTCGAGCGGTCTTTTTTTCTATGTGATTTCAAATTACTTTAACACCGTTTCGAATAGTCAATTGTGACTTCACTGACCACCACACGTGTGTATACAGATTGGCTAATAATCCCTTGACCTCTTTACCTCTTTCAAATAAATCATCAAAGTCGAATGGTCGAAAACCCTTTTAAACGCACTCAACCGATAAACACGCCGCGATTAATTACAATGTAGCATTTATACTTCAAAGAGGCCTATTACCTTACAATTTTGTAAAACTAACTACAAGTCATGATTTATCGCACAAAACACTAACCAGGGTCTTGTATTCGTCCCACCATGTTTTTTAATTACCAAAACGTGCCACAAATACTCGCTACTTTCAGTTTTACCCGAAATGTTCACCGTACATTTTGAAGCTCGCAGTAATTAGTCAGCTTTTTAAGCACCCCAGAGTCGTGTGAAAAGAGTATTTTAAACTGGGAATTTTAGCGATCCCCGGCTTCTAATAATGTTGCCTGATTGTTGGTGTATGGATTCTCGTACATACTTGCTGCCTGTATCTAATGGAAAGAGACACTTTATTGCGATTGTTCATTATAAAATTTTATTAAATACTTTTAAAACTCCCATGTAATAGGGGGCGAGTTGTGGGCGAGCCTATTGCCCTCAACCGGGCAAAAATCTAGACGTCCGGCTGCGACTGAGAAGTTCCAGATGGAAAAATCCAATAACACTGCTCCTGACCTGGGAATTGAACCCAAGAGCATTACAATATTACTTACTTGGGGCTCAAACATAAATGGCGTAATGTACGTGCCTGTCTAACCCTTCGGGTATTAAAAGCACGATGGTCCTATGCTATGTTATTGAAAAGTTTCACACAAGTGTAGGCACTTTATAAGTTACTTTTGTTTAAGTAGTTAGTTTGACAGACTCTTATCAACTGAAAATACACATAATCAAGGAGGAAGGTCGGTAGTCTTCAGTGGACCGCCGTGGTCTTTTAATACTGCCATGTTTTAAAAAGTAATAATATTCATTTAGGTTTCAGGACGACAGCCAACTAAGTAATGCAAGTTGCACAATCTGATAGTGTGGTATCTGTAGAATTAGTTTAGTTATTTAATCTTCATAACACAGTACCCCAGAGACCCTAGTTAAAACAAGAACAAAACAATCAGTTCCTCCTTTTGTATAAGCCTCGACAGTCTTCACAGACACTCACAAATTACTCACAGTTTCCAGCTCCAAGAATTACATTCACAGTGAAATTTCACGCTCATTTTAAATATAATTTAAAGTTAAATAAAAATCTCTCATTGTTCTAGTGAATCTTTGAGATTTCAAGCTTAACGAAACGTACATTAAGAATGTTTAAGAATAAAATTATTTGCTTCGAGTCTCCGCTATAATTTTCAGTTTTGTTTAACATTTATTTTATAGAATTTAAACTTGAAAGACGGTTTTTTTTTAATGAAAATAAACTGGAGTTGGGTTGAAAGGATTCTGAACTGAGGCATTCATACCAGGCTTGTCATATACCAGACTAAATTCCTCTTTACTTTTATAAATACAGGATGTCTCACGGCAGAGTTAGGATTTTAAATTTGAATATTTAAAAAACCGTTGCAAGTAAGCGCGGGGGGAGGAGCGCAGTAGCTTCGTCGTTCGTGCGGATTCGTTAGTCACGATGTCGCAGTGGTTGGGTGAGCACCGCGCGTTCGCTATCGAAGCGTTTTTGAAAGGTGGAGAATCGTACGTTGTGGCTCGAAGACAGTTTTGTTCTCACTACAATATCAGACGTTTACGCGATGGACCAAGCGAAAATTTGATTCGTAAATGGATTATCAAGTTTCGAGCTACCGGTTCCGCTATAAATCAACCGCGTCCGGGCCCAAGCAGAACTTCAAGGACGGAAGAAACAACTTCGTGAATTGTTTCCTCAAAAATTGATATCCCGCTTTGGTGATATCGCGTGGCCTCCGCGATCACCAGATTTGACTCCCATGGACTTTTTCCTATGGGGGTACCTTAAGAGCAAAGTTTACGTCAATACTCCGAGGAATATCGCTGAGCTAAAACAAAATATCCAACGAGAAATACGCGACATCGAGCCGGCTATGCTTAGGCGCGTATGCAAAATGCAATGAATCGATTCCGTGAGTGCGTGCTACGAAATGGAAGACATCTGGAAAATGTAATCTTTAAAAAATAAAATCCGCATTATAGTTGAATAATTTTCAATAAAAATGTTTTCACAAGAATATGCAAATTGACTTTTATTTCATTTCAAAATCCTAACTCTGCCGTGAGACACCCTGTATGAAAGTAAGGTTATTTCCTTTTTTTTCTTCGTCGTTTTTACCTAAATTAAACTAGACTGTAACATTTTATCTGGAGTTTAGAGCTTATCAAAGCCTAGCACTTTGCCCGCGGCTTCGCTCCCGTGGTCTTTCCCAGGTTATTTTTCCCAGGATAAAAAGTAGCCTATGTTACTCCTAGAAAACTAAGCTTTCCAACGGTGAAAGAATTTTAAATCGGTCCAGTAGTTTCGGAGCCTATTCATTCCAAACAAACAAAAAATCAAATCTTTCCTCTTTATAATATTATAGTATAGATATACTGTGATAAACATTTACCACAATATCAGCATTTGAGTATTCTCTCAACGCAACGTAGAATATCATATCATAGGTATGTACCTACACACATTCTAAATTATTGTTGTTGATACCAAAAGTTATCAAAATAATGGAGTAAAATCAATAAATCTAAATGATGTTCATTATCGCAATCCTAAATCTATTCATTTATTGAGTACTAGCACTTTGCCCGCGGCTTCGCTCCCGAGGTCTTTCCCGTGGGACCCGTTATTTTTCCCGGGATAAAAAGTAGCCTATGTTACTCCTAGAAAACTAAGCTTTCCAACGGTGAAAGAATTTTTAAAATCGGTCCAGTAGTTTTTGAGCCTATTCATTACAACCAAACAAACAAACAAACAAAGTTTTCCTCTTTATAATATTAAGTATACATTCAATTTTGCAGGTGGGAACCAATACAACAATGTAGTCACAATTCCCACAAAAACCAATAAATATGAAATACTTTTTTATGTATAACCAGACTATAATTTACTATACTTACCTAGATACTAAAGTAAACAACTAATTATACAAATAAAAATTACTTAAATATACAAATATGTTAAAGTATGATCTGGACTTAAATTTCCAACAATAATGACTTGGCTATTATTCTACCTACCTCAAATTAATTTTGACCAGATATATATGGGATTCGTAATGCTTCAAGACGTGAGTCTTGTCTATCTACTATTTTCAAATGCGAGAAACAGTCTAGACGCCTCCAAAATTATAAATTGACACACGAGGCAGAATTTCATTCCAACATGATTTTAATCATAAAATATTAGCTAAGTGCGGCCTCACACTGTACAACTTTAGTAGCGTAATTGTGCACAAATGGCCACTTTCATCACAACTCAGAGTTGTGTTTCATGTTTCATTTATTAGTGTGTTGTCGAGCATTGTTCGCTATGTTATAACATTAGAAAACATAATGGGATAATAAAAACGTCTGCATGGTTTTGTTTTGTATAAATTATTTGCCTACTTTTGCTTTATGTTACGAACAACCGTTTTAATAAAGGTTGAGTTAAATTATGTTATTTGTTGTCGGGCAAAGTGTTAGTGGGCTTTTTGTAACAGTAATTTCTCAGTGGCAGCCCAGTGTTTAGATTTGTGACCGGTTTGTGGCAATAGGCTCGCCCACTATTACATGGGACTTATCACTAGCAATGTGTAAACTTCGGAGCAGGGCTGTTTAACCCTTCAGGGATCACAGGCGAGATTTTGTGTTATGTGCAGTTGTTGTAATAAGATTAACAATAAATAACTGTGCGATAAACTATATGTCAAATAATAGAGTACAAGAGAATACAGTGTGAAAAAAAAACAGCTGTTCCATACGTTTTGACAAATAATGCGAACATAAATGTAGGTACTGAACAGCTGATTTTTTTTTCATATTTCAGAGTTAGTGCCATAGTCAAAGTTGTTTATTTTCATGAGCACTATACCCCCTGAAAGTATGTCATTTAACCTAGCACACTGTATACATACATACATACATTCACGCCTTCTTTCCACGAGGCTAGGCAGAAGCCACCTACTACGCTACTAACATACTCTTTTTGCTTCGCCTACGCTCCTGCATCTGGCAAACCGTTTGCGAGTACTCCTCACGTGATCTTTCGCAAGAACATCACCAATTCGGTCACTATATCGTAGGGCGTCCCCTCTCGGCGTTTCCAGTCAAGTCTGCCTTGTAAATAACATTTTGTTAGTAGGTTTTCATTCTCCCTCTCAACACGATCAAACCATCGAAACATATTCTTTAAAATCCCATATAATAATCATAAGGAAATTAATGATCTTTACAATCCTTATGAAAGTTTCTTTATCCGAATTAGACTACACAAAGTTTTTCCGTTTATCAAAATTGTGTTATCAGAGTAAAAGATATTCGGAGCTAAATGAAATGCGAGTACCGTTTTAGCAAAAACTCAAAGTTCATTATGATTAATTAACTGATTAATTTTGAGTAAACTAATTTGTTTCTGCCATGATCAAACTCAAACTCAAAGCATTTATTTAAATTAATCCAATTACAGGCATTTTTAAATTGTCAAAGGGTTGTTCAGTTACAAAGATAAAGCTAGTTGCCCATTTCAAAATGTAGCAGAACGAGCAAGAATCTCATGATCATTTGCAATGTTCAGAAGAGGGCCACAAAACGTTTTTATAGCAATTTGACAGAAGATAGAATTGCTTCTGTAATCGTTGGTTTACATACATATTATCAACATACCATACCGTGGTCTGATCAATTTACAAATAAAAAGATAAAAGCTTACGACCCAGTGCTCGGGAGATAGTTCTAATCTCCACATTTATTAGACAATACATTTCTAAGTCTAAAGTTGTAAAACAGATGGGCCATATAAATGAAAATAGAGTTACATAACGCTTGATATAACGAAATTACATAACTATTAAATGGAAAATTGCCTGTTTAGTGCCTGTATTTTTTCGGGTATAGGCTATGTAGGTTATTTAACATCCTACATGGACCATTTGCAGCGGAGCAAAAAGAAAAAACGTCAATAGCGCAGGCAGGCGATGTGATGCGACGTGGTGCGTCAGGACATAAGTTTCTTGTAAACTAGAAGTCGACCCCAACGTAGTTGAGAAAAAGCATGGGAGATGATAATGGGACGAGTTTACCGCTATGCATATACAGTCGAAATGTAGGGAACAGCTGATTTTTTTGTGATTTCGGAGTTGGTCTCATAGTAAAAGTTGTTCAGCTTGGTGGTCTGTAGCGTAGCTCCTTTTGTATGTATGCCCTTTTGGTTACACCCAGTAGAGTGACGCCTACAATGGTTTAGTACCCCGGTTTAACATTGTCAATTACTATAAGCTATCAAGATTACATTACTTACATAAACATTAATATTCTCAATGCAATTCGGCAGATTGAGGGCAAATTGTAACGTTTGCGTTGAATAATAGATAGGCCCATCCTAAGCAAACTATCGGCTGCTCACTTGCAGAATGTTAATTCAGCTGTGCCAGTCAAATCAAAGTGCTTTCATCGAGTGATTTCCATTTGCTGATGGAGTGGTAACGTTGATTTTAGACAAACCTTGGCTTCTGTTCAATGGGGCTCAATAATTAATTATCACCTCACTACTTAACGGTAAGGCTCTTAAAAGACCAAAATTACCTATTCTATAAGGTGAAGGTGAAAGAGTACAGTGAAATGCATGCGGTTTTGTTAGGTTTAAACTCACTAAAGCTATATTTTAATTCCAAGGGATTAAAAATATAACAATGCACGTTTGTCGACATAATCATATTAGTATAGGCTACGCAGGACCTATAGGTCATCCACAACTAGTTACAATAGTATTATTTAGACATTCATTAGTGTGAGAAAGAGATGAACCTATAGAGGAGGTATAGCTCCATCTTTTTCCCAATGTGAAGCAATATTAAAATAATACTGCTTTATGAGGTGGTGGTTGGCCCCTGTTGGTAGGCAGCCTTTTTTTATTTTTGAGGGTGGGAAATCAACAAATGATTCCTCCCGCTCTGGGTGGAGCGGAAGGGAGTGTCATACTCTTACTGACTAAAATCCATCCATGTTCCTTCCTTAGCCCTATAAGTTCCGGGGTAACGGTAACCCTTTCGGACAATCCCGCTGTAGGTAGGTAGCTGAAAAAATATTTGGGGTATTTTTCATTCTAGTAAATTAAAAAAACATGACCGGATGAACCGCTTACGCGCGTAGTGAATAATAAATAAACATTCTGGCTTTAAATAAAAACTTCTTCCAGAGTGAATATACTGTTTGGAATTAAAAATTATTATTCGTTTATCGTTCCTGCCATACTTAGGTACTTACATCGCATTATTTTCTCGTAATTTTCACGAGTTTGAAATTACTTAAACTAAAATTGGCAAAGTACATACTTATTTAAGTAATTTATGAACCACTTATATGCAGTTAAACTAAGTGGAAGCTAACCGACTGCACTATTTGACATAAATTCATACAAATTGGGTAGATTTCCATGTTTTATGCTTTAAATTTATTTGTGTTTGCGTTGGGAATAAAGGGTAGTGTGTTTTTTTATAGGCAAATGTATATATAACGTCAATTGGTACATGAATAACGTATTATTTCTCATTGGTACCACTCACGCTTTATGAGGGAGGGGTTGCGCTGAATCTTACCCAATCTCAAGTCCAGGAGTGGGTCTCGGGATGCCCGGCAGAAAACCTCCACGTGTGCCCGGGGACTGGAGTTCCTTTCTGGACACGTCCGGGGGGAAGGCCAGTCTTCGGGCCGGTGCATCCTGGGGTGCGGGCAGCGACTTCCCATTGGGGCTTTTTCCCAGTGGGTTCTCGCTGTCCGCATGCTAATGTTCTGCCAGGAGGATCGCTCCACACCTGCCGCTCTGAGTAGCAGAGTGGCAACTGTGGTGGAGTCAGAGCGGGCCCGGTGTGCACTTACCCTGCCGCCGGGCAGGCAGGAGGGGTAACCCTCCTGTCACCGCTATAATCTCGTAGCCCCGGAGACAGTTACGGTCATGTCTCTGACTGTTGAAGGGGGTCGAGGGTCTTGGCTTAACCGCCCGGACCGCGAGGAAGATTAACCTCTATAAAAAATTCCCCAAACCCCTAAGCGGCGGCGCACCGTGAGAGGGGTTGCAAGCTTGACTGATGGGTAGCTTGATTCAGTCGCTAGTGCGGACCACATTATTTGAGCAGGTACCCAAAGTTTTTTACTCGTGGGAACAATTATGGAAAAATCATTTATAACAAAAAAATCCATCGACGAAGAGGAGAGGAGTGGTGCGGGATCGGAGTCCGATCCTGCATCTGGTGGCGCGAGCACGGGAGGCTCAGGGGGCTCTCGTCGCGCCAGGGAGTTGGCCGCTGCCGCGAGGAACCGCAGGTTCTTCGCCAAGCGGCCAAGGTCAGAGGACGGCCAGGGGTCGTCATCTGAGGGAGAGCTGGCCTCAGCTCGTAAGATCCCCACCAGCAAACGGGGGGGGGTCAGAGAGCGAGGCGTGGGGAGGGGGCTCACTGCCCGAGAGGCTACCGAGCTAGCAGAGGGGCCACAAAAGGAGGTGGAGACTGCTGGAGCGGTCGATGCGGGGCCGTCCAGCGATGAGGCAGGCGCGGCTGACGGTCCCAACGCGGACCGCAAGGACGAGTTTGCGGCGGTCGTGGAGGCCGCTATCCGGGATGTGTCCCTAAAGAGGGTACGGGCCTCTAGGAGCAAGGCCATCATCTCGGCAACGGCCTCCATCATGGCGGCGGCCAAGGAGGCCGGGTGCGCCGGGCCTCCAGCCAGTGAGGTGGCAGATTTGCGGGCGGAGGTCGCCCGCTTGACGGCCGCCATGAAGCTCCTCCAAGAGGAAAATGGGAGGCTCCGTGCGGATCTGGCTGGCCTGAAGGCGGCCAGCAGCCGCAAAGCCCCCCAGGAAGAGGGCCGCCCGCCGCAGCCGCAGCAGCAGCGACAACAACAGCGGCAGCAGGGGCCAAGCCGGCCCGAGCCGGAGGAGAACCGTGTCCTGGACCTGGTACGCCAGGAACTTGCCGCATTCCAGGCACGGTTCCAGGAGCGGTTCTCCGTAGTGGAGGGCATAGTCCTGCGCCCTCCCTTGGCGTCGGGCAGGATGGCCTCGGCTCCGAAGCCGGCCTCGTATGCGGCCGCTGCGGCGGCTGCCGCCCCGAAACTCGGGCCTTCGGGCACAGCTCTGGCGCCGGCGAAACCGGCACCGTCCGGCAAAGCTCCGGCGTCGGCCCGGAATAGTAAAGCCACAAAGGGCAAGAAGTCCCCACCGGCGCAGGTGGATAGGGTCCCAGAGCCCTCTCCACGGCGCCCGGGGCCTCCCGCGACCGATGCCGAGTGGCAGGTGGTCGGGGAGAAGAAGAAGGCGGCCAAGGCGGCCAGGAAAAAGGCGAAAAAGCGGCGCCGAAAGGAGAGAGCCGTCGCGGCTAGACTGCGCATCCCAAAGACCGCGGCTGTGGTAATCACGCTGCAGCCGGACGCGGTCAAGAAGGGCGTCACATACCGTGACGTGCTCACCAAGGCACGTGGGGCGGCGGACCTCCAGGAGCTGGGGATCACCGGGGGCCTCCGGCATAGAGTGACGGCAACCGGCGCTCGCATGCTTGAGATCCCCGGTGCATCGAGTGGCCCCACCGCTGACGCCCTAGCTGAGAAGCTTAGGGCGTCCCTTGACGCGGAGGAGGCTCGGGTCTCCAGGCCCGTGAAATGCGCAGACATGCGCATCATGGGCCTGGATGACTCCGTAACGGAGAGAGAGGTGGTGGCCGCCGTCGTCAGGACGGGCGGGTGTCACGCTGACCAAGTCAAGGCGGGCACCATACGTCCTGACTTCACGGGCATGCGAACCTTGACGGTAAGCTGCCCCGTGACGGCGGCCAGTAAAATCATGGAGGGCCGAAGACTGCTGGTGGGCTGGGTGAGTGCGCAGGTAAAACTGCTGGAGCCCAGACCTCTGAGGTGCTTCCGTTGTCACGTGGGGCACCACGTCGGTGTCCAGTGCACCTCGGAGGTGGACCGCAGCACGCTGTGCTTCCGCTGCGGTCAGCCCGGATACAAGGCCGGCTCTTGCAACGCCGCGCCGCACTGCGTCGCATGTGCGGCTGCTGGCAAGCCGGCCGATCACCGGGCGGGGAGCATATCCTGCGCCCCACCTATTGCAACCAAGAGGAGAGGCAGGCCCTCCATCGCCGTCGCCACCCCCACCGTCGCCACCGCTGCCGCCGCTGCCGCCACTGTCGCCGCCGCCGCCGCCGCCACTGCCACTGCCGGGGGCCCCTCGTAGGGGAGCCAGGGAGTTAATATGGAGGAGTGATGGCCCCACTCCGCCTCCTCCAGGCGAACATCAACCACTGCGCCTGTGCTCAGGACCTCTTGCTCCAAAGCATGGCGCAGTGGTCGATCAATATCGCCGTGGTCGCTGAGCCGTACTTTGTCCCGCCCAGGGATAACTAGGTGGAGGACCTGAGCGGCTCAGTGGCCATAACTTCGTCGGCCGCCGCCGGCACCCCGTCCCTCGAGGGTGTCTCGAAGGGACAGGGGTGCGTCGCAGCACGGTTCGGAGAGATTGTGGTAGTGGGAGTGTACTACTCTCCGAACCGAACTCTCGCCGAGTTCCACAACTCCCTCACAGAGTTGAGTGTCGTCGTCTCCAGAAGCCATCCCTTCCCCGTGCTAGTGCTCGGGGACTTCAACGCCAAAAGCCTGGCCTGGGGTTCCCGCTACACGGATGTGCGGGGTAGGATGGTGGAGGACTGGGCTCTGGAAGCAGGCCTAGCCGTCCTCAATCGGGGTTCTGTTCCCACGTGCGTGCGGATGCGGGGTGAGTCCGTTGTGGACATCTCGTTCGCTAGCCCCGCTCTGTCACAGTGCGTCTTTGACTGGCGCGTAGTAGAGGAGGTGGAGACCTACTCCGATCACCGGTATATCCGGTTCGACGTCTCCACCCAGACCTCAAGCGCGCCGGTCCGACAGGCCCCGAGTGGTCCGCGGTGGGCGCTGAAGCAGCTGGACCGGGAGCTCCTCCTGGAAGCCTCGATCGTGCAGGCCTGGGTTTCATCACCGGTCAGGCCTGCCGACATCAACGACGAGGCAGAGTGGTTCCGGGAGGCCATGTCCGAGATCTGTGACGTGGCAATGCCCCGAGTCCGGCCAGGATGCGCCCGACGTCAGGTGTACTGGTGGTCGCAAGAGGTGGAAACACTGCGTAAGGCGTGCGTCGAGGTGCGCCACCTGTACACCAGGCACCGCAGGCTCCGCAAACGCCCTCCGGATGCGGCAGCCACGGAGGCGGAGCTGTACGAGGGGTACAGAGCGGCGAAGACCGCCCTCCAGGAGGCTGTTCAGCGGGCCAAGGATGTGGCCCGCGAGGAGATGGTGGGGACTCTGGACCTAGATCCATGGGGGCGCCCATATAAAATGGTGCGGAACAAGCTCCGCACCTGGGCCCCCCCTCTGACGCAGAGTCTCCGCCCTCAGCTGGTGGAGGAGGTGGTGAGCGCTCTGTTCCCTTCACGGGGGGAGCATACTCCCCCGCCTATGGCTCCGCCCGAAGCGGACCACGAGGACGACGACGACATCCCCGCAGTGACCGAGGTAGATCTGAGAGCGGCGGTTGAAAGGCTCAAGGCCAAGAATACCGCCCCAGGACCCGACGGCTTGCCTGGTAAAGCCTGGGTCCTGGCCTCAGGGGCTCTCGGGCCCCGACTGGAGGCGCTCTTAAGCGCATGCATGGAGAGAGGCCAGTTTCCGCTCCGTTGGAAGACGGGGAAGCTGGTCCTCATACAGAAGCCAGGGCGCCCTGCGGACTCTCCGTCCGCATTCCGGCCCATAGTGCTGCTCGACGAGGTCGGCAAACTCTTTGAAAGAATTATTGCGGGCCGCCTCGTCGGGCACCTTGGAAGGACGGGGCCGGACCTTGCGGACTGCCGAGTTTGGCTTCCGCAAGGGGCGCTCGACGGTGGACGCCATCATGCGCGTTAGAGCCCTCACGACGGGGGACGCGGTGTCCCAGGGTAGGGTCGTCGTGGCGGTGTCACTCGACATCGCCAACGCCTTCAACACCCTGCCCTGGAGTTGCATTAGGGAAGCACTCCGGTATCACCGGGTGCCGACCTACCTCCGTCGAATAGTCGGGGCGTACTTGACGGACAGAGCCGTCATCTACCCCGGTCGCGATGGGGAATGGAACCGGCGAGAGATGTCGTGCGGTGTCCCGCAGGGATCGGTTCTGGGGCCGTTCCTGTGGGACATCGGTTACGACTGGGTGCTGCGGGCCGACCTCCCTGACGGCGTCAGCGTAGTTTGCTACGCTGACGACACGCTGGTCCTGGCGCAGGGGAGGTCGCATCAGGCGGCGGCCTACGCGATGACACGCGGGGTTGCGATAGTCGTTGAGACGATCCGGCAGTTGGGTCTCGAGGTGGCATTGCACAAATCCGAGGCCATGTCCTTTCATGGGCCTCGGAATAGGCCACCATCGGGATCCCAACTTACGGTAGGAGGGGTTCACATCGGCGTCGAGACCACGATGAAATACCTGGGTCTGGTCCTCGACAGCCGATGGAGTTTCGTGGAGCACTTCCGACGTTTGGCCCCCAAGCTGGAACGGACTGGACGCCTTAAAGCGGCTCTTGCCCAATTTGAGGGGGCCAAACGCCTCCTGCCGGAGGCTTTACGCGGGAGTCGTGCAGTCCATGGCCCTATACGGGGCCCCGGTGTGGGCGCGTTCATTGCGGCGACGAGCCGCTCACTATCTGAACGCGCCCCAAAAGGTGGTAGCCATTCGGCTAATCCGGGGGTACCGCACGATCTCGGGCGAGGCGGCAAGCCTCCTTGCCGGACTGCCGCCGTGGGATCTGGAGGCGATAGTCCTCGCGCGCCTGTTCGAGTGGCGCGCGGAGGCACTAAGCCGGGGGGAAACTCCGTTTCCGCAGCAAATTGCGGCGGAGCGGACGGACCTCCGGCGCGATCTCATGGCGGCCTGGAATCAGCGACTGTCGCAACCCAGCGCAGGGCACGCCACGATAGTGGCGGTAAGGCCCCTCTTTGAGGAGTGGCTAGAGAGGCGTCACGGCGCCCTCACCTTCCGCCTGACGTAGGTCCTCACCGGACATGGATGTTTCGGGAGGTTCCTGCACATCATCAGGCGGGAGGAAACGCCCGGGTGTCACCACTGCGAGGATCGCCCAGAGGACACGGTAGAGCACACGGTGCAAACCTGCCCCGCATGGGCAGAGCACCGCCGTGTCCTCGTAGAGGCGATCGGCGGCGGTGACCTCTCGCGCCCGGCCCTGGTGCAAGCCATTGTCCGGGGCGAGAGAGAGTGGGAGGCAGTCACCTCCTTCTGCGAAAAAGTTATGCTCGCGAAGGAGGTGGCGGGATGGGAGAGAGAAAGGTCCTCCCGTCCCAGCCGCCGCAGGAGACGCCCCGGGCGTCGGGAGCCACGTGACGACTCCCGGCCACCGTAGGCGCGGGCCTGCGGACGGTGAGTAATGGGTGACTCACCGTCCGATCAGCACCAGACCCGTGCCGTACGGCGCGTATATGTTCCACGCGCGCCTCAAAGAGATGTCAGAATTTGAAGGGGCCCGTTAGGGCCAAGCCTACCGGGTAAACAGGATTGTCCGAAAGGGTTACCGCTACCCCGGAAGATAAAGGGCTAAGGAAGGAACATGGATGGGTTTTAGTCAGTAAAAGTCTGACACTCCCTTCCATTCCACCCAGAGCGGGAGAAGTCATTGGATGATTTACCACCCTCAAAAAAAAGGGTCTTGACAAATAGCACGTTTTTTTCCCGTAAAACTAGTAAAAAAAATTAAATAAACTTACGTATGTTACCCAACCCAAGAAACTTTCGTGAAGGAGGAGGGAGTTGAGCCCAATCTCACGACATCTCACCAAATCGGGAGGAAGGAGTTGAAAAATCCCCAGAAGCTCCTTACGTGATTAATGGGCACCTCCTTAGACTCTTGAAACTTATACGTAACTGAAATCGAAAACGTTAACCTATTTGTTCGCAAAAGCATGGTTTTGAATTAAAAACGTGCAAAAATGGAATGGTGAGAAAATTCAGCAAAGCTATTAAATTGCATTTTTTTTTTGTTCGTGGGAAATCATCCAATGACTTCTCCCGCTCTGGGTGGAGCGGAAGGGAGTGTCCGACTCTTACTCACTAAAACCCATTCATGTTTCTTCTTTAGCTATTAAATTGCATAAGTCAAACACAAAAGTCCGTAATAAGGTTTTTAAAATATAAACCTATTTTATTCCACACACGCGTTCCATATCCCCACCCACGCCCATTTATACAAATGTTTTCATATTTTTATTGCGACTTATCAGTCAAAAGAAAATCTTTTTATAAATATTAATGAAGAATCACATCACGTCAAGAATATAAATAAAAAAATCTATGCAAGTAAACATTCGAGTAATTCTTCGAAACATGTTTTGGTTCCAAGAGGCTTTTACTAAGCCCTATTGATACCAACTTAAGTTCTTCATAAGCTCTGAGAATAAAAGAACTGACGCAGAAATATTGTGTTATAAATAAATTTATGAATAAAGAGAGAAAATGTTTGGGTTCTTGTTTCTTTGGAACTACTTACAATAATTACGGTTTATAATATTTATTTGTTTATTTAGGAACAGACGCCAGCACATCAAGCTATCCCTAACTGTCAAATTTTCTCAATTAAAAATGAACCTTATGTCTTTGCAATAAAGTTGAAATACCATCAAAGAAATTTGACAGATTGTGGTAACTTGCTGTGCTGGCCTCTGTACATGAGACACAAGAGTAGGAGCAGTGGTGGTCCAGTGGTAGCTGGCCTGCCTTACGAGTTGTAGATCAAGGGTTTGAACCCAAGTAGGCGCTTTACTTAGTGTAAATAATTTCATCAGGACTGCTCTCAAAACGGAGAAAGAAAACATCGTGAGGAAACCGACATGATCTAGAACCTTAACTCCGAAGACATGTGACATCCACGAACTGGCACTGGGCCCGCGTGGTGGATTATGGCCCACTCCCACTCTTCGAGAGGAGGACTGTGTCCCAGCAGTGGGAACACTATAAGCCTATAGGTCTCTCGGACCTCCTCTGTGAATTATCTTCATAATCAGCCTGATTATTGTATGAGAAACAACAGCTGTAAACGATTTTAAAAGTAACCAACACAAAGCCCATTACAGGTTCTCACGGGTTAAATCATCACTCGCTGCTTCATTCTTGCCTCCCTGTATTCGATTATCCATCTGTCTACCATGCCTATCCACAGCAATCGTATGTTTGTGGTCACTTACACCACGTGACAACTAAAAGTAATGCCTCATAAAAGGGCACTGTTCAATTTTAAACTTTCAGGGCTGAACCGAGCGTTGAAAACTCAACAAACATTAGTATCTAATTCATCTTTATTATTAATATTCATTGGGGTGGCTAATAGGCTCATTCAATCCACCTATATGCTTCCTGTCTAACTGGATGCAGCTGAATACCAGTATTTTACATGCAGCGTTTGCCTATCTGAACTCCACAACCCAATAACTGTCTATCAGACTGAAATTAAAGTATTTTAGCCTAAGGTTTAAAATTTTTTAAACTGTAAACTTTACTTTAGTTTTAGAATGACATATTATCTAACAATATTTGAACTCGTTATTGTTATAATAGTACAACGAAATTAATAAAACTGTCCTTTTTCATGAGAAATGTTCACAAAAGGTTGCATACACTGCACTACGATATCTGTAGGCAATGATATAAAACATACGGGCTTAAAAACTTCTAGCAACACAAAATACAACGAGGATCAGCCACACGCATACCGTATAATTTCAAAAAACCCCTTTTTAATCCACACACCACATTAACAACCTCACCATAACCTTTATTCACATAAAATATGAAACAAAATGACCCTTATTTATTTAGGTATACGCAAACCTTACTCAACATAACCTATTTTATTCCCAACATTAAATATAACTCAGGAAGCAAGCTAACTCGCCAATAAAATAAATTCTACTTCGGGTACGATCATACCTTGGACCCTTATATTTTCAATAACATTTTGGTCTGAACAAGCCAAAATATTATAAGTAGCTTCGTACAAGTTTTATCGCGTAAAATAGAGGTTTAGGGATAAAAATATATGATACATTTTGGGATTATATGTTAAGATTAAAATAACTTTTGAACGTGACTTTCCTGAAATTCAGATGCGTTTGTATCTTTGGTGACCGTGTCTGTACTGGTACCCTTTAATAAATTGTCACAACTGATTAATAAATCACTGAGCATTTATTACTCAATCTTTGTTTCATAATCGCAAGAGTTACCTAATATTTGTGTAAAAGTAAAACATAGCTAAGAAAAACAATTAGCTAAAAAGGTAAGTTTCAAAAAAATAAAAAAAACAAATAAAAGAAATGTATTTACTTTCAAGTAAATACATTAGTGTAATTCCATTCTAAATTCAAATAGCAGGACGAAATTACTGGCATGTAAAAGTGACTGGTCAAACGCTCTTCCCGGATTGCGAGCCTCCCATTGGTGGACAGCTAATCCCACTCAAAAGGATATAGTGGTGCCCTTTAGTGATTGTAACGGAATGACTCATTAACGTTAATGGATGTCTATGAATGCGGGACTTAAATCGATTGAGGTGCACTGTCGAAAATGTTGTACGTTAGCTAAAGTTGATAAAGAAGAAATAGTCATTGTAGATTTGTATAATAGTTCTAAAAACAAAAAATACATAAGACACGGTTGGCGCAGCGGTTGATCGATTGACTGCTGCGCAGCATGTCGCGGGTTCGATTCCCGCACGGAACAAATATTTGTACGACCTGCAAGTATTTGTTCCGGGTCTGGGTGTTTTTCTATCTATAATATATTATGTATGTATTTACAAAATAAATGTATATAAGTAGTTTATCAGCCATCTCGTTACCATAACACAAGCATTAGGTTGCTTAGCTTGGGACTATAATATGGTGGTGTGTGAAATGTCCAAGGATATTATTATATTATCACTACATAGTACGAGTATAAAACAAAGTCGCTTTCTCTGTCCCTATATCCCTATGTATGCTTAAATCTTTAAAACTACGCATCGGATTTTGATGCGGATTTTTTTAATAGATAGAGTGATTAAAGAGGAAGTTTTTATGTGTATAATTTGTCGACATATTATGCGAGCGACGCCGCGGGCGGAAGCTAGTTATTAATAAAAGTCTCATTTTAAGTATAGGTACGTGAAACATTATCTACTTCTTCTTACAAAGATTTAAGGCATCTTACCACCTCGTTATTGAACGTTAGACAGTGATCAATGCCCCATTCTTGGCCGCTAGCCAGTAGCAGCGATGGCTTCGATTATATTAAATTATTGTTCCTTTGATTAAGTAATTTAGTGCTCTGCATTCTGCATCTAGACAAGATTCATCCGCGTAATATTCAAGTCGAGTTCTTTAAATGTTTCTTAGCTCGTGTTTTTATTTAGATAAGTTCCCGTCTCTGTCTTACACTTGAAGGTTGACAGGTGCGTGTCAGTGGCAGGAATAAGGCTTACTATCCTAGCCTTATACTTTAAGGAGATAAGAATAGATCATTCTATCCAGACATATCTGGTGCGAATAGTTGGCAGATTATTAAATTAGTGTAAAATAAAACACGGTTGGCCTGAAAACCTAATTCATAAAATTTGAAGTGTAAAGTGTTTTCATTATTTGAATCATCATCGATAATTTATAGAAAAACTTAACTAACAAGGTCTGAAGTCCCATGACGCAGTCTGAATCTAGAGGTCAATAAGGCTATGTTTAAAAAAAAACAATCTATTTTCATTTTGTTTGAGGCCCTGAATTCTACGTTTAGTATCCTAAAATAACAAATACAAAAATATTGTTTCATGTTTACTGTTCTCAAATCAAAATAAAACTTTATTTGATAAAAACACGTTTTATTTTACAAAAAAGTTTTGTTATAAATAAATTATATTTATAAAAACAAGCAGTGCCTAAGTAATTCCTACAATCTTTACAAAATTTACGATTTGTTTTATTTGAAACACATTCTTCTAAATAAAGAATCAAGGCCCTAATTTATTAATTAGGTCCTTGATTAATTTTCCTTTTACTTTCATTTTAAGATAGCGACTTTTTTCTTTTTGAATTGTAAATAACGGCTGTTTCTGTAATTCGAACAAATCACATAAATTAATTGCTTTTTTTAAGTTTATTTTAAGAGATACATTGTTAGGTTAGTGGCGCTATAATGCAGTAGTATTGGACACTGTTTAAACCACTAGACCAATGAAGACCTGTGGTTTAGGTTCAGAGTATGATGTGCGGAGTAGGTTTTGTAACCTAATCCCCAGCAGATTAGGTTACAGAACCTGAACCGCTTATCAGTGACCTTATTCTGGCTAAGCCTTATTCCTGGCTTAGCCAGAATAAGGAGAATAGATCATTCTATCCAGACCACAGTCCACCTGGTGGTTGCCATTGTACGAATAGTTGGCGGATTATTAATCTTAGTGTAAAATAAACCACTGTTGGCCTGAAGACCTAATACTTAAATTGCATCCGATCATCTCATTCTCATGGTCTAGAAGCTTGAATATGGAACAGAAACTGAGCACTAAATAAGGATTTTTGTTTTTTTCGGGCACATGGTGTGTCATGTTGTCATTAACTACCTTTACATAAACTGAATAAGCTATATTGTGTAGCATAAGAAAAATTTATCAGGTACCTAAGGCACAATGTAAAAATAATTATCCTTACTGATGATAAAACATCGGTACTATAACATTAAGTTAATAGATTGGCGATCTTTTCGATAATTAAGAATTATTTATAATAATAGACCTCTAGACCGAATTTCGGCCATGGCGGCCAGTGTCTGTGTAGACTAGCAATCGCCGCCGGAGATATTACACTGCACAAGTGTGTGCGTAGACTAAAATGCCTCTTTCTTCCCTCACTCGCATAGTCTGATCGGACAGCAACCAACCGGAGAGAAAACAGGCGCAGGGCCATCGGCTTACCGTGCACACCGAGACACGGAGTGGTAAACCGCCATCTTTCAAACTTCTGTTATCTGATGGAAAACCCCAATAACATTTTGCCCGACCCGGGAATCAAACCCAGGAACCCACGCTCAGCAGTCCTGCGACCACGAGGCCAACGGGGCTGTTAAGTCACAAGAATTACTACAAATTTAATGTAATCACGCAAATGGTTTAACACTTCCTAACTATGTATATGTGTTTCCCGACATAAACCCTAAAATTCGGTGTTTTAGCAATAAAACTAACCGTTCTTTGGTTCACGTTACTGTTAGTTGGCGTGTTCTTCAGCAGTTACACTGCATATGTCACAATACGACTCAAACGCACTCAATTATAGTAGTTTTGGTTTTATTATCTAGCAGAGTGAAGGCCAGAAGGTCTGCTGTATAAAAAACGAGCTATTACGAAAATATAACGATTAGCTTAATAAAATGCGCGAACGAAATGTGTTTATTTATCCTGTAAATAGAATATGAAAATTACTTTTACCAGTTACGATTTTTTTTTAAACTAATTTGAACATTTTTTTTGCATAGGACTATAATAATGATGTAGTTAATGTATTAAAAGCTAAAAAAATATTAAGTAGGTCCTAGGTAGGCTAGTCATCACACCACTCACAATCTAGGGCATTGGTCGGACTCAAAAATAAAATCGTGGGGCGTAGCGTCGCCTGAGTAAATATGTAAATATTAGAGTAAATGATTATGTTGATGTAAGTATTTATAATGATTTGAGCGGTTGACTGTTGGTAGAAATTTCGTGCGCCCTGTCTGGTTAAAAGTCTCGTGTAAAAAAAATGCATGATAGCCCCCGGACTGGCACTTTAAAGAAAATACCAGGTACAGTTTGAGGCCCGTTAGGGCCGAAGCCTGCCGGGTAAGTGGGATTGTCCGAAAGAGTTACCGCTACCCTGGAACATAAAGGGCTAAGGAAGGAACATGGATGGGTTTTAGTCAGTAAGAGTCTGACACTCCCTTTTGCTCCACCCAGAGCGGGAGGAGTCATTTGATGATTTCCCACCCTCAAAAAAAAAGGTACAGTATGAGTAATCTTGTCTCAATGTCTATATTCACTGTCAACAACCAATGTCGCCAAAACAAAAGAAGTTCGTTAGAATCCTAGCACGTGATGTTCAGCAGTTCCCGCAAAAACTCTGGGGTCATAGAGTTCACGAGCTTTAGCTTAGTGTGGGCAGGATATCTCGAGCACGAGATCTGTAAGCGTGTGGGACGTGGGTTTGGCACAAAATAAGAAAGGTTATTCTTTGCGAGGGCGTTATAAAAGGCTTTGGGCTTTATGTCAAAAGGGCAAAGGAATTTCGACGATCATGAGAAAATTACCGCTATCACCGAATTTTTCATGCATTTTAAAGAAGTCCCTTCAGAATTCTGCCTTATTTCGCTTACAGATAGTGAAAAAGAGTTGTATGTAGGTATGTGTGAGACATTTTTAGCTACTGATACAGCCAGCCTTATTTTGGAATAATTTTCAGGATTCAACTACGCTGACATCATTTATTAAATAGAAAAAATCCACATAAATTATATTTTATACTAGGACCCATTATAGATATTCTACCTTCGGGCCGTAAGTAAACTTTTAACTATTTCGTAAAGGTATAAAACAAGATGAACTTAGTGCCATAATTCAAGGTATTTGTCAACATTTTAGATGAAGTAATATCAAATAATCCATCAACTCAGTCTATCATCCGCCTTCCGCATCCAGTCTGCCCCAGCCACCTTTTTAAGGTTGTCTTTCTAACTGAGGTCGTCTCACACTACACTTGCCGATACACCGTCTCCAAATAATATTAAATAAAAAAATTCAACTACTTTATTTTACGTCGAACCTTTTTTATTTAATACTCCTTCTGAACGTCCTCCATGGTGGCTAAACGGACATTTACAACTAGCGGATATGACGTACTGTTATGTCTCAGATAAGGGATTTATGGTCTTGTCGTGTTCGTAGGGCAATTACAAGCTAATTTTATAATTCACTCAAGGGAAGTATTGTCAACTTCCTTAATATTTCCTTAAGGGTGTGGTTAAGTAACTTAGAGATTTAATCAGATATCTGGAGCCGTTTGTGCAAGAAGCTCTTCGAACACAAGAGATTATAGAACGCCCCATATTCTGAAAGGGCTATTAATGGGGTAATAAAACTCTACCTTGGAGATTACTTGAAATCCGCGGTGTTGTCATACGTATACTTATTACAATTGTTACGACTATTTGCAAGCCTTAATATCGGACAAAAGGTCTAATTTACGGATATCGGAACAGGCTCAGAACTCTAGTGGGAATTAGGATCCTAACGGCAGCCCCTATGTGTGAAATAGGCTTAGATATGAACCCGCATCTGGTTACAATAGAAGTCGACCCGAATAAATATGGAAATGTAACAAATTAGGCACACAGTAGATAGTTAGGTATAGTATTACTTAGGTATTACCTTGCCTCTATTTTTGGTTTCTATCCAACAACAGAGTAACTATTTGGCATGGATGTTTTAATAAGAATATGTCGCATTATACAGCTCGCATAACACTAATTCCTGAAGGGGTACGCTGCACTCGTATTTCGTCAATTATGTTTAAGACCCCATCGCCATGGGAGCGAATCTTTAGCATTCAACAGACCACTAATCTTAACATAGAATCTGCCTACTGAGACATTCTTACTTTAAAATTAGCCCTTTATATTTTGTGGTACAATATAGTATAAATTACCAATACTTTGCCAGACCTGTTAAGCCGTTGGTCCCGGCTGTCATTCGTGGATCTTTGACAGTCATTACGGCTGCGAAGTCCGAAAGTCTGACCGCCAGTTTTACCAAGGGGTATCGTATTACCCAGTATAGTCACTGGGTTGTGGAGGTTAGATAGGCAGTCGCTCCATGTAAATTACTGGTATTCAGCTGCATCCGGTTGGACTGGAAGCCGACCCCAATAAAGTTGGGAAAAGGCGAGGCAGATTGACTTAGCAAGACCCGGGAATCTAAACCAGAACCCCATGTCAGGAGTCACTATTAAGTACGTTACTCAACCGACCGATGCCGCATTGTTACTTCTTAAAAAAAAAAACTCAAAATAAAAAAAAATGGAAAGTTAAATAAAGTATCAAAAAGAATTCGCGTCGCTACTCTAAATAAGTTGGCTTCCAAGCCAGAATATACATACGAATATTTTTACACCCCAAAGCGTGTAGCAAATAAAATGGCACTGAACAATTTTCTCGCACTATGTTAGTTTTGGCGACGAAAAGAGAATTTCGGTATATGTATGTTCACAGCTAGATACAAAGCTGTTTTTATCTATGCGATAGTAAATTGTAGCGAGTTAATTGATAAAGTGGCCTATGTTTAGAGCTAATTAATTATTTTTGAAGGGGTACATGATTTCAGTATATAATTTATTGCAAGAGTTTACGAAATAAATTAACACAACAATTTAGGTTCAAGTGCATTGAGAATCCTCGATTAAAACGTAAGTTATCGTAAAACAATGATTATTTTTTATACATCTTCTTCTTCTTTTCGTGTGGTTAGTGACTAACATGGTGTCAGAGTTTTATGCCTCTGACTTAGCTTCACATGCTGTTGAAAAATATCTTTCAGACATGCTGGTTTCTTGATAATGTTTTCCTTCACCGAATTTTAAGCAAGTGATAATTATTAAATACGCACATGAAGCCGTAAAATCAGAGGTGCCTGCCTTGGGGTCGAACTAGAGACCTGTGACTTAGCAGTCAGACGGTCACACCACTAGGCTATCACGGCGTGCGATTTTAAACATGATCAAAAACAAAGAAGATTGAAACATAAATATTAAGAAGAAGTTCATTTTTATTGAAGCCGTTGTAGATATTTCCCTTACTATTATACTTTAATTATTTCCCATCTGTCTGTTTCTTAAAACAGTAATAGATAAAAATACGTTGACAACAATAGCTAGTATAAAACAAATAGATAGAAATAGACAATAAAAAACATCAAAATGATGACATCGTATGAGAAAAACGATCACCATTTTATAAATGATATAATTTTCATTCAAAACTAAGCTTTCCAACGGTGAAAGAATTTTTAAAATCGGTCCAGTAGTTTTTGAGCCTATTCATTACAACCAAACAAACAAACAAAGTTTTCCTCTAAATATTAGTATAGACAAAGTCGTTTATCCATCCTTAAATGTAATTCACTACAGATTTTCTCCTGATAGTTTTAAGCAATAGTATCATTTAGTATTATCTTATTCTGAGACTGTATTTAATAGCTAACTACGAACAATTTTCTTCAGTGTTTGCTAAAATTATCTCCGATATTTTTGTTGACGTATGCTGTTACGTACAAATAATATTATTAATTTGTTCTTTCAATATTATGATATAGAATATCATGCGGGAATTTGCGCTAATGAGGTCGTGAAAGAAAATAAAGCAATAGTAATAATGAAAAATCAGGCTTTTTATTTTCATATAAATAAAAGCAAATTAAAGAAAGAAAAGAACATACATTTAAAAAGGTTCAATTTCGCATGATTAAAAGCTCTTCCAGAAACAAAACAAAAATGTAATTCTAGTTAATTCCCCAAAATTACTTTTCATTTTGGGCCTCATTCAGACAAAAAAGGATCAATTGTTTGTTCTTCAGTAAATGTTTGCAGAAACCATTATTTTCTTCCGACAACTTCGTTTGGTAGCCTTCTTATTAAACTTGTTGTTTGATTCGGTTTGTGTTCCTCAAGGCTCAATGGCCTTCACATGGTACATCTGTTTATCCCTCTTTGTTATCAGTGTTTCGAGAAACATTTGCTTTTATGAACATGACTGAAAGTTTAAACAAATGTAGGTATACTTTGAAATGGCGAGTTTTCCAAACTACATAATATACGATATTCAAAATAATTATTTTTCAAAATCACTTCCAAATTATTGTTTTGTAAAATCAGAATGCTTGGAAAACCAAAGTAAAATAATGCATCCTTTTCATACTGTAACTACAAAATTGTTCAGTGTGTATTTAGCATTATTTGATGAAAATCTAAAAAGCATTGTTTTCAAAGTTGAAAACAACTTTTAAATGCGATAAGAACACAATTAAAACTGCATATGAATTCAGAGAGAAAAAATACAAATGACGTACTATTGTTTTTAAACAATAAAACAAAGTTGTATGAATCACAGTGTAACTATCTAACAATAGGGGACAAAAGTAAATAAAGACACTGAAACCTTTTCAATGAACACGCTTGAACGTAGTTGTCCTTCGTTGTTCTTTTATATCTGTTCGTTTCCGATTCAGCAGTTTTATGCTCCTGTGCGGCAGTCTCTGCCAGCCCAATAAAACAAATGACATGTATCGTGATGTTTCGGCTAGAGATAAGACGACTGGCTGTCATATTGTCAATTTTGAGTTATGTGGTGTTGCCATGCGACTGGGAGCGAAAATAAATGTAGTGGTTAGTAACGATGTAGGCAACAATAGGCAAACTACGTTGATCTTTATAAAAATGGACACTTATGTGTACAGGGTAATTAGCTTAAAACTGAGCGCAAGAGTTGTAGTTTATGTTGATAGAAATGAAACTAGTCAATCTTTTATTTCATTATTACGTCACAGAGGCAGCGATACGTGCAGCTGATGACTGAATCAATCTGCCTAGCCTTTTCCCAACTATGTTATGGTCGGCTTCCAGTCTAACCAGATGCAGCTGAATACCAGTTTTTTACATGGAGTGACTGCCTATCCGACCTCCACAACCCAGTAACTGGGTAATACCGCCCCTCCCTATTGGTAAGACTGGCTGTCAGATTTTCAGGCTTCTGACGACTCGTAACGACTCTTTGACAGTCATCTTTGACATGCACAAATGACAGCCGGGACCAACGGCTTAACGTGCTTTCCGAGGCACAGAGGATTTTCGATATGTAAAGATCACCCATCCACGGCCAACCCCGGCAAGCGTAGCTAAACCTGATGGATCGAACTGTGCGGTTATTTCTTAACCACGAGCTCCTCAGCTGATGACTGAATAATCTAGCCAATTTTCAAAACTTCAACAAAACCAATGTTTATAAGACAGCGCAGATTTTGTTTGAGTAACAGTCTAATTGTTCATAATGATGCGAAAATTTCCAATATGAACACAAAGCTGATATGAAAATTCTTTAATAAAGTAGCCATAAAACCCACAGATTCCATAAAACCCACAGATTTTACTTTTACTGTGCCATATCAAAATCTTCACTCACTTTAAGTGGTTTTATATGGGATAAGATTAGGTCTTAACTTTGTTTTTATTATATTTTGTAAGAGATTTCATTTGCTGTATTCGGTTGAGTGTTGTTGGAATATTTCATTGTGAAACGCTATTACTGTATTGTCTTCGGAAGCATTTCCGTTATGTTCATCGTGTTTTCTATTTTTGACTTAACTTTATACGAGTTTCAAAATGAAAGGTTGAAAGATGAATGTCGTATGTTTCTTGTTGGTATACCGACGATCGGGAGGGCGGCAACCTACCCTGATAGGAGGGTGGAAGAGAACCAATCATGATGATTATAATACCGACGATCTAAGCCCTTATTATATCCAAATCGTATGTTTTCAAGGCATAACAGTGACTGTTTTTTTTTCCATGTTCATGCTCGCGATCTTTTCCTCCGACATGACTTCATTTTTCTCTCATTTCAACCCTCATTCAATAAATAGGTAAAAACATTGGTTGCTTACGAAACGCTGAGGAATACTATTTTTTTTTAATTTACTCACTATTAAACTGGCATACCTACTATTTTCACTTGGATTAGGCGACACCCGATTGTAATGCCTAAATTGTACTGTACTGTTGGATTTTCCTTCCATTTAGTTATTATCTAGGTTAGGTGGCTACATATTTTATTATATGCTTATTTAAAAACGTTCCCAATTTAAATGTGAGAGCATGTTTGATAATATCAATTCACGCACTCGTCTAACACAAACAAGAGTCGCTATTGTAAATTCAAATAAACGAATATTGTTATCCCTTTTTAGACCTTAAAATATACAGGGGGTTAAAATTTGTGCGATCCCGTTATAACCGTAATAACATTAAATTTAGTAAGGGTATTTGTAAAGACACGTTTTCTTAAATTTAGCGAAATAAGTATTTGCAAGCGATTGTCGAAATTATGTAAGCAATTTTTTCAGTTTAGTATGGTTGTAAAAGTATAATTTCTGTGTTCACATGACACGAATGTGTAGCGGGATAGTTTAACTAATAGACTTCATATTAGTTAAAATATCCCGCTTTTGACATCATCATTCTCCTGTCCTTATCCCAATTTATTTGGGGTCGGTGCAACGTGTATTTTTCTTCCATACTTCACTATTAGTTGTCATCTCGGTAGTCACTGCAACTAACAACTTACGCAAACCGCGTTTCTGTCACTTCTACATATCCTCGAGTGTTTCAAACGTTCGCCGCTTTCAGATATGAGTTACGTTGGCCGTGAATGTGTAATTAGGTTTACGTACCTATAGTGAGCGCGGTGTGCACCCCTGCTCTTGAATATTTATCTTTTCAACGTCCGACCATAACATATTCATCAAAGTCAGTTGAACCCGTTTTTTGTTTTCCCCTGCCCAGTGTTCGCTTATATTTTTATTTGATTGTTTTGGAATGTGCAAATTGTGACTTTGTACGTTTGACTTTGGACGTAGATAAAGGAATTTGTGTAGTTTTTGCCGTAAGCCTGGGTAAGTTTCAATTTTTTGGCATGGGAAGTGTTGAGATATGAGTGGTAGTTAAAATAAATTGCATGTTTTTGTCTCAAGTTAAAATTACTTTTATGGAACTTGGATAGGAACTGAATGTAGGCAAAACATATTTGAGTTGTTACGCGTTTCCTTTTCTATGATACCAACATGACTAAGAAGGGTCGTTAGTTTTATTTGCCGCTAAGCTTTATTCTGCAAATTGAAAAGAGATAAATAATTCTAATGGATTAGCATTTACTTGTGCTAGATTTATTGATGAGTTTGAGGTAAACGACTCGAAATCACTTAGGATTATTTGAGGAGGCACTTAAATCAGAATTAAGTATAAGGCTGTAAAGATAATATTTTCCATATGAATTATTAGGGCTTAAAGCAATTTATTACCAAGTGCGCAGTGCTACTTAAATCATTCGACCCGAACTATAGATTTCTATAATTACGTTTTTAATCGACAACCTTTTTACAGATATTCGGGTACTCGATTTTCCAGCTAATAAACCAGTTTTAATAATCTCCTACACATCATTTTATATTAGGGATATAATCTGTTGATGCACTTCTTAGGCATTTTTCATAGTTGCTTCGTAACTACAGGATGGCCCAGAAAGAAATTCACTGTTGAAGCCGCGCTAATTTCTAAACGTTAAAGGGGAGGTGCGCAGCCGTCGCTTTTTTTTGTAACCGTGAGTCACTACCACAGGAGAACATCGTATGTTATGAACTCGTGCCTATGACGAGTACTTTATTTTAATATGTGACTCTTTGACGCTTTTTCCGTATTAAATTCTAATTTCAGCGCGTGTCAATCTACCGAGCCTTTTCCCAATTATGTTGGGTTCGGCTTCCGGTCTAACCGGATGCAGCTGAATACCAGTATTTTACATAGAGCGACTGCCTATCTGACCACCAGCCCAGTAACTGGGTAATACGATACCCCCTGGGTAAGACTGGCTGTCAGATTTTCGGGCTTCTGACGACCCGTAACGACTGTTAAAGATGCACAAATGACAGCCGGGACCAACGGCTTAACGTGCTTTCCGAGGCGCGGAGGAGTCTCGGGATGAAAGGATGGTCACCCATCCACAGCCAACCCCGGTAAGCGTAGCTTAACCTGATGGGCCTGTGCGGCCACGAGCTTAGAATTTCAGCGAGTGTCCGAGTACTAATTTAATTAAGCAGTGGGTTAGAAAGAACAATGACGACATAAATACGTGCCTCAAAGTCAGGCGTGATAAAGAATATGTTTCTTCAGAAGCTGATTTCACGGGTGACCTATCTTGACCTCCAACTAGTCCCGATTTAAGTCCAGCTTTTTTTATGGGTTCACTGTAAAAGAAAGGTATGCGCTAATAATGTGACAATATTGCAGTAATCGAAGTTGAACATTTAGTTCACCTTCGAGAAATGGAAGCCATTTTCAGGAGAGTACTGCTTAAAGTTTATCAAAATGTTCGTGTTCGTTTCCAAGCGTTACGTAAACACCATAATAATTTAATTTTCGAAAATTAAAATTGTAGTATTTATTAAACTTTATAATGTATGTAAAATAAACACTTTTAATATAATAGTTCTGCGTTCTTTCCACTTTTAAATGGCATTTCTTTCTGGACCAGCCTGTATGACGAACCGCAACCGGTTATAGAAAACAATGATCTATCTAGTAGATCCACCAAATTCAAACAACGTAAACCCTTGAATAATTTTCTAGAAACTAGACAGACTGCTTGTGGTTCCACTTTAGTCTAGATTAACGCTTGATAAATTTGGCTATTTTAGTCTGCTAGTTGAGTTATAGCAGGCTGTTTATCTTCTCTATCGTTTAATTTTAATTTCAAATTGAAATAATAAATGGTATTTATAAGCAATTATGAACAGTTGTTCAAAAGTTTCCCTGTATAGTTCAAGGCAAGTTTAGGTAAGATTTTATATAAAATAATAATGTTCTGTGATTGTATCATGGTTTTTAACCAGACCATCATCTGCATCTGCCTAGCCTTTTCCCAACTATGTTGGGGTCAGCTACCAGTCTAACCGGATGCAGCTGAATACCAGTCATTTACATGGAGCGACTGCCTATCTGACCTCCACAACACAGTAACTGGGCAATACGATACCCCTTGGTAAGACTGGCTGTCAGATTTTCGGGCTTCTGACGATTATCCTCATGATTTTTAACCAGACCATCTACTCTATTAATGTAAACAAAATTTATAAATAAGGAATTATTGTTTACAAGTTTGCAAAATTTTGTGCCTGAGTGTGTCCAACGCAAATATAAACATGACATGTTTTCCCTTTGATGTCAATCACACCATCGAAAAATATAATTCAATAAATTATTCACGTCCTCATATCGGAAACATTTTATTTTACAAAATGAAAACGTCACGTATGACGGATGGCAATAAAAAAAATTCACATACACGTCGCGTTCAGCGGGGCGGGGCGTGACGGCAACGTGACGGGTGCGTGACGCGGCCGGCACGATAACGACGCCTGTGAGTGATGGTATCGGTGACCGAGTTAGGGACAGCGGAATTATTATGTTATGTTAATTTTAATAGGGGTTCCTTGTACCAATATGATGTATGGTGGCTATAATTTAGGAAGGCAAGTATGAAGTAGGGTAGTGGGTTATCGTAACATTGTGTGATGAGGTTCGTAAAGAAGCAGTGTTTGTCTATGGTATAAAAAAATCAAAAGTATTTTTTTCAAAGAATCAGTTCTTTTTAAACGCCAATATTACATTTTGGGGAATTAAAACGCCCCCCCTTCACTACGTTCTAGTGCTTGAGCTGGGAACAAAAGGTGGTGCAACTAACTCCTCAGGAGCAAATCTGTCTGTTCAGTTACAAAAACCAGATTCTATGTAACAGTACGCAAAAAAAATACAGAACGGATCATAGAACATTACATTAAATCAATTATTTGCCTTATGATAGCGAGCAAACGCCAATATACCAGCAAAAAACATTGCGAACTAAAATCTAAAAGACTAGTCAAGAATAAATAAAAACGTAAACAGAACTTAATACCAAAATAAAAGCCTTCAGGCATTAATAGCTGGCGGGCGTTAATAGCTTTATTAATAACTGTAACTTGAAATCATAAATGATATACTAGGACCGTTGAAGTTAAATAAATAAACAGTTAATTCAACAATAACAAACATATGGTCAGATATACGACCAATCAGCACAAGCTGTTCACGAGCATAACGCAAAGATCAGCAATTAGCCTTCTCGCCATATTGAGGGAAGGAGGCAAACTACCCCTGACGCTACCGCTAGCAGTGACATCATCCAAAGAAGCATGACGAACTTTCTGCCGGTTGGTCAGGTAAGAATAATATGACCAACTAGCTCCCGCTCGCGGCTTCACCCGCATAATATGTCGATAAATTATACAACATTAACCTTCCTATTGAATCACTCAATCTATTAAAAAAACTGCATCAAAATCCGTTGTGTAGTTTTAAAGATCTAAGCTTACATACAGACATTAGGACGCGGGAAGCGACTTTGCTTTATACTATGTCGTGCTATTGTCGAGCTAGCTAACCACATATTGCAAGGCATTTTGTCAAAAAAAAATACTTACACAGTCAAGTGAGCTCTCATTCCACCTGATGCTTGGGATTGACAGTTTAACTCACCTAAGTTTTCACGCTTAGGTTTTCACAGAATAGACCGGCTGGATTTAACAAGAGAAACTTAATTGCTAGTTTGGATTATGAAGGAACTGTGCTTACAATCAAGAATAATATTATGCAGCCGCATCTGGTGACTGGCTGTACTAGAAACCATTATACTATGTAGTTATGTCTACATAGTTAGTGTTTGACGCTGTGTGTAAAAGTGAGAGGTTTAGAGAGAGAAACAGAAATATATTTTACTACTGGATATTAGGATAACGCTGTTATTTTGTTACCAATTTATACATGCATACACTTATTACAGTATAAAACTAATTTATATCCTCACAGTTCAGGTCTAGTTGAGAACCAGCGTCAGGCACTAGTTGTCTGCCTGTTGTTTTATGTGCAGTATTGCTCTTTACTAATGAGCCATCGGTCAGTGCCATCAACAGTCCAGCGAAAAGCAGTTGACATCATACTTTTTGTATGGATTTAATGCACTCGTGTAGCCGGTGGTAGCCACCCGCTGAGGCAGTACTCAACACCACAGTAAGAGGTGATAGCCACCGGGGGCTGTGGTCGGTTCGTGTGCGCCTTAAATGTTGTATGCCTTTTAGTCTGTGCTAAATAAATGATCTTTCTTTGTATACAGCCGCATTTAAAATTGACAAAAGACTTAATAAAATTTGTTTTTAATATAAATCGTGGCTTTTTAATTTCTGTATTGTTAATTATGCAGTGAAATAGAAAATAAACAAAAGATCTTTTCTATAATAACAAAGTTATTTACGTTCATTTTTAGAACAGAACAACTTCTAAGTAATATTCAAGTTTCGATGGCATTTTAATCTGTGTGAAAATTTGTTAATGAATTTACGAAAGTACACCGAGTTCTGTAACTGGTAATCAAGTGCGAAACTTTGCTTGTTGGTGGACTTCTGGGTAATTTTATGTTCTTCTTCTTCTTGAATGGAGAAGAACGCTTACTTTGAAGGTTTTAAGTTTACGTTGCAAGGGTTTTATGCCGAATAGTAGCCAACAGGATGGACAAATGTACACTGTCTGTAAAAAAATTCTATTAAATAGTGGATTTTTGTGATTCGTTTCTCAACAAGTAATGAAACGGTAGTTTTAGTGTTCATAGTTACAGTTATTGTTACAGTCCCACTGCAGAGACAACATTAGGCATTCACCACGCTTACCCAAGATGGGTTGGCAATTTCAAACATATATGTATGAACTAGTAGCTTTTGCCACCTTGTGTTTCTTGATGATTATTTTGATACATTCGTGAATCATAAAAACACCGCTTTCCGAAATTAAAGTAATTTTTCACTTTGTAAGGTTTTTTGTAAGACCGTAAAAAAGTATTTTTACAACACGTATTTCTGTTAATGAAAATGCTTTTACAGACATTGAGTAATCTTACCCTGTTTCTTAGCTTTAATATTTAAAAATAATTCTTCTCCAAAATGGAAAGTAATCATACTGTGACAACTTAATCTTCTGATCTTGTCACTTCCTCAAAACACCGCCAAATACAACAACAAAAATTGTCCTCAGCTGGATTAGAGCTCTTCTAAGCTTCACAAACTTTTGCAGAGTACGATAATGTAAGCCGAGAAGAATAATTGCGGTTTCTCGACACTTGAAGAACTGAAAACTTGAAGAGATTAAAAGTTGTGACTTAGCTCGTAAGGCGTAAAGTATAAGGGTACATAGCGATAAATTGCTTGCAAAAGAAATAGGATTACACTGGCTTTGGGAAGAGACCTAATATCGGTGTAAGCCTTTTTCAATGGAACGTAGGAAAAAACTTTTGACACCAGGCAACCGACTCTAAAAATTGAAAATTAATTTTAGTTGCTTATAGAAGTCGGTGGCTCTGGTTTTGTTTGGACTGCCAAAATGCTCGAATGGATTTTTTTGGCGTCGGCTTAAAAGTATTCTAAAATCAACTGTGAACAAACACTGACAAGGTTTGATATTCTAAAATTCAGTGTGAGAAATGAAACACGGGTTATATCCCAGCGTAGTTTTTAGTTTAATCCGAAAGCTTTTCCGTGGCTCTGAAAAATAACAAAATTTTTAGTAGCACTAACGCTCATTTGATAGGAAGCGTGTTGAAACGTAAGCACGTTAATCGCATGGCTTTGGGTGTTGAAAAATACGACAATGTTGACTATTCAAAATAAATTAAGGATTATAATGTGCTACAATTTTGTTGGCTTATGTGACAGGCTTTTGTTTTCAAATTTTATTTCCTAGTCAGTTGTTTTGTTAGTGTATACCGACGTAAGTCATATGGTTAAGCATGCTACACAAGACTACAGGTCTCCAAAAGTGATAATGCACATAGAAATCTTCGCCACTGTTCGGCAACGGTCGTATTCCCCGAGCGTCGGAAGACGATATGTATATAGAGTGGTTAAGTGCATTTTCTTCATGCATAATTTAGTAAGATTATGTGTTTTGTCCTAAAAGAGATAAATATTGATTTATCAGTAACGAAATTTGATTCAATAATTCTATGTAAGTAAATAGCGAGCTTTAATTCATATAAGCCTAAATCTGATTTTTAATATGTTTTTTCTAGTACTTAATATGTATTTTACGTAGGTATTTTTAATTTTTTAATATTGAAAAAACGTGAAAAATGTTAGTATAAGTATTTAAATATTTTACAAAATTAACTATTTAAATTTGAATAAGATAATTAAAGTTGAAATTAAATTCACCTTTGAAAACAAAACCAAGAAGGGTGTGTAATAGCAGTCTTATATAATTCCAGACAAAGAGAACACGTGCAGTCACCACCAATATAACAAGACGACTGACGGACCTTTGACTCACCGCCGACCGCCGCCGACCGCCCGAATTGTTTTCGATTGTGTACACATGATATTGACTCCTATTTCTTTCGAACAAGGTGCAAAATGCAAGTGCATTGTTAAGGACTCGAACGATTCAATGATTCGGGTGTTTCCGGGAATACGACAATTAGCGAAGATCTGCATGTGCATTATTAATTTGGGAGTACTGTACTTACTCTTCTTTTTTGAAGAATAATAACAAGGAGTCAAGAATTATGAATAGTGAACTGAATACTTGTGCCGTAATATTTAATTCAAATAAAACCCTTTGAAAAACCCAACCAAAATACATAATTTTAATTTCCAACACAATACAGAACATAAACTGCAATACAAAGGTTATCTATCTTCTTTGTATTTTTCTCAAGCTAAAAATATACAGCACAAAGACAAAATATTCCCTCTGTTTGAACTAGTTTTCAGAAAACTGAAAATATTCGGTATCATACTTTCTAAAAGCATCTCTTTGTTAGAACGTGTATCAACAATAAAAGCATGGAAAAACGATACGGGTGACTCAACAGATTCCTAGGGACCCCGGGACCCAGGGACCCGGGGCCCCGGACGAAACTTTTAAAAGGCTATTTTGTTTACTAAACCGTGGCTTATGACCGCGAGCTTAACAAAGTAAAGTTACTGGTATTTGAGTTACAAACTCTATGTGCTGATCCGGGTTACATTGTGTAAAGAAAAGTATAGTCAACAGCACATTGCTAACAATTTGACTTTGTCGTTAATTTTTGTAGTACAATAGTTGCTGTGCGGCACTAATATGCTATTGACTGTACATACTGTAAATAGTAGTAATAGGATAATTATGACCTTTAAAAATACATAAAGAATCTTATTATTAACTCATCTCATTATCTACATAGTTAGTGTTTGACGCTGTGTGTAAAAGTGAGAGGTTTAGAGAGAGAAACAGAAATATATTTTACTACTGGATTTAAGGATAATGCTGTTATTTTGTTACCAATTTATACATGCATACACTTATTACAGTATAAAACTAATTTATATCCTCACAGTTCAGGTCTAGTTGAGAACCAGCGTCAGGCACTAGTTGTCTGCCTGTTGTTTTATGTGCAGTATTGCTCTTTACTAATGAGCCATCGGTCAGTGCCATCAACAGTCCAGCGAAAAGCAGTTGACATCATACTTTTTGTATGGATTTAATGCACTCGTGTAGCCGGTGGTAGCCACCCGCTGAGGCAGTACTCAACACCACAGTAAGAGGTGATAGCCACCGGGGGCTGTGGTCGGTTCGTGTGCGCCTTAAATGTTGTATGCCTTTTAGTCTGTGCTAAATAAATGATCTTTCTTTGTATACAGCCGCATTTAAAATTGACAAAAGACTTAATAAAATTTGTTTTTAATATAAATCGTGGATTTTTAATTTCTGTATTGTTAATTATGCAGTGAAATAGAAAATAAACAAAAGATCTTTTCTATAATAACAAAGTTATTTACGTTCATTTTTAGAACAGAACAACTTCTAAGTAATATTCAAGTTTCGATGGCATTTTAATCTGTGTGAAAATTTGTTAATGAATTTACGAAAGTACACCGAGTTCTGTAACTGGTAATCAAGTGCGAAACTTTGCTTGTTGGTGGACTTCTGGGTAATTTTATGTTCTTCTTCTTCTTGAATGGAGAAGAACGCTTACTTTGAAGGTTTTAAGTTTACGTTGCAAGGGTTTTATGCCGAATAGTAGCCAACAGGATGGACAAATCTTAAATGTACACTGTCTGTAAAAAAATTCTATCAAATAGTGGATTTTTGTGATTCGTTTCTCAACAAGTAATGAAACGGTAGTTTTAGTGTTCATAGTTACAGTTATTGTTACAATCCCACTGCAGAGACAACATTAGGCATTCACCACGCTTACCCAAGATGGGTTGGCAATTTCAAACATATATGTATGAACTAGTAGCTTTTGCCACCTTGTGTATCTTGATGATTATTTTGATACATTCGTGAATCATAAAAACACCGATTTCAGAAATTAAAGTAATTTTTCACTTTGTAGGGTTTTTTGTAAGACCGTAAAAAAGTATTTTTACAACACGTATTTCTGTTAATGAAAATGCTTTAACAGACATTGAGTAATCTTACCCTGTTTCTTAGCTTTAATATTTAAAAATAATTCTTCTCCAAAATGGAAAGTAATCATACTGTGACAACTTTATCTCCTGATCTTGTCACTTCCTCAAAACATCGCCAAATACAATAAAAAATTGTCCTCAGCTGGATTAGAGCTCTTCTAAGCTTCACAAACTTTTGCTGAGTACGATAATGTAAGCCGAGAAGAATAATTGCGGTTTCTCGACACTTGAAGAACTGAAAACTTGAAGAGATTAAAAGTTGTGACTTAGCTCGTAAGGCGTAAAGTATAAGGGTACATAGCGATAAATTGCTTGCAAAAGAAATAGGATTACACTGGCTTTGGAAGAGACCTAAAATCGGTGTAAGCCTTTTTCAATGGAACGTAGGAAACAACTTTTAACACCAGTGAACCGACTCCAAAAATCGAAAATTAATTTTAGTTGCTTATAGAAGTCGGTGGCTCTGGTTTTGTTTGGACTGCCAAAATGCTCGAATGGATTTTTTTGGCGTCGGCTTAAAAGTATTCTAAAATCAACTGTGAACAAACACTGACAAGGTTTGATATTCTAAAATTCAGTGTGAGAAATGAAACACGGGTTATATCCCAGCGTAGTTTTTAGTTTAATCCGAAAGCTTTTCCGTGGCTCTGAAAAATAACAAAATTTTTAGTAGCACTAACGCTCATTTGATAGGAAGCGTGTTGAAACGTAAGCACGTTAATCGCATGGCTTTGGGTGTTGAAAAATACGACAATGTTGACTATTCAAAATAAATTAAGGATTATAATGTGCTACAATTTTGTTGGCTTATGTGACAGGCTTTTGTTTTCAAATTTTATTTCCTAGTCAGTTGTTTTGTTAGTGTATACCAACGTAAGTCATATGGTTAAGCATGCTACACAAGACTACTTACTCTTCTTTTTTGAAGAATAATAACAAGGAGTCAAGTATTATGAAAAGTGAATTGAATACTTGTGCCGTAATATTTAATTCAAATAAAACCCTTTGAAAAACCCAACCAAAATAATTTCCAACACAAAACAGAACATAAACTGCAATACAAAGGTTATCTTCTTCGTACTTTTCTCAAGCTAAAAATATACAACACAAAGACAAAATATTCCCTCTGTTTGAACTAGTTTTCAGAAAATTTAAAATATTCGGTATCATACTTTCTAAAAGCATCTCTTTGTTAGGAACGTGTATCAACAATAAAAGCATGGAAAAACGATACGGGTGACTCAACAGATTCCTAGAGACCCCAGGACCCAGGGACCCGGGGCCCCGGACGAAACTTTTAAAAGGCTATTTTGTTTACTAAACTGTGGCTTATGACCGCGAGTTTAACAAAGCAAAGTTGCTGGTATTTGAGTTACAAACTCTATGTGCTGATCCGGGTTACATAATGTAAAGAAAAGTATAGTCAACAGCACATTGCTAACAATTTGTTGTGCGGCACTAATAAGCGGTTGACTGTACATACTCTAAATGTTAGTAATAGGATAATTATGACCTTTAAAAATATATAAAGAATCATATTATTAATCCATCTTTCTACCTAAAAAATACTGAATTGATTGGGATTGTTACAATAATAAAGCGGTTTCTCGATAAAATACAATATATACACTCTGTTACGAATTTTAACGAGTAGATTTTTACTTTCCAGGTATCGTAGATCATTATATTGTAAAATTTATTCTCACATCAACAAAGTTTTCAGAAATAGATGCTTGTTAGTATCGATGCGGTACTTATTCCATGTTATTATATTACTTAACATTATTTAACATGACACTTTGTTTCCTGAAAGGCCTACTAAACCCTACTCTATATATCAACTCTACCTAGGCAGAAGCGACACCTACCGCTTCTACTTCTGTACCTACTATCGGTACATAGTAGGTACACCCATATTAGGTATGTTATATTTAAGTCCCCAATTACATTTTGCCTGACCTGGGTATCGAATCCAAGACCTCAATCCTCAGGGATTGAGGTCTTGGATTCGATACACCGGGAATCTATATCTAGTCTAGTAGTATCAGTCTATATCTCTGCTTGTGCTCTTGATGATGCTGACATCATCAAGAGCACAAGCAGAGATATAGACTGTATCCCAGGGAAGAACATAGGCTACTTTTTGTCTCAAAAATATCCCTAAAGGGAGGGGGATATACGGGATAAATATTGCGATGTAACCGAACTCCACGCGGATGAAGTCGCGGCCAAAAGCTAGTATGATATCCATTATGAGCTATATTCGAAAATCTTTATGACAGCAGTTAAATATATGACATAATAAACATTGCGCCGAAAGTGCGTCGAGCGCACAGCTTCTATTTATTTATTTATTTGGTTCACCAACGACTGTTTACACTAATAATAAACTAAATACTATTTTTAAACAAAGGTAACAGTGTAACACTCACTTATAAGTAAACACCACAAGCGCAATATACTATCACCATCGCCATTCAAAACCGTTTGGTTGCTATACGTTATTTGTGTCAGAGTGCGAGTAAATGGAGACACGCTTGGTTTGAAAATGTGACAACGTGTCCTCTTGCAGTGAGTGACGAGGCGTCTACGAGCTCTGTGGAAATAGAATTCAGTTAGGAAGGAATTTGTTTAGCAGTGATTAATTTTGTTATGATTTAACTCACTTAAAGCGATTCACTTTAGATTTTTAAACTGAAATTCTACTCAAGATTATTGTTTTTTCTTTGCGTAATTTAACAACAAAATGTAAATATCTCTGAAGACCACAAGAATTACAATAAATGTCCCAAGTCCAGGTAAAGTGACATTCGTGAAGTATTACTTCCATTTCTAACCCAAACACGTAACGCCAAACAAAGGCAGGTTAGATAAAAGAGGAACATTTAGGTCTATTTTGGGAAGTTTATTCCAACGTATTATTTATTTACAGGTGAGAAGTCTCAACATGGATACGGCGCGACCTTATAGGCTCATGACAAATTACGCGTTCGAAAGAAAAAGTTACAACATGGCTCAAAAAATATGTTACGTTTTCTTTCCTTTATTTACGTGTTATAAAAAATACGACTGATCTTTTTATATTACACTTATTTACGTGTTTAAAAGTAATTCTTAGAGCTCTTTTTACATTGTATTACGTTTTCTAATAAATGAATATAAAACACGGTTTCGTAGCTACCGTAGCCGATGTGCTATGCCGCGCCGAGGAGCTACGCTGCGCCGAGGCGCTACGTCGTAGTAATTATGCGCAGTGTAACATTGTAGCCGCATTTTTATAGTAAAACTAACTTTTGCCAGCGGCTTCACCCGCGTGGAGGTCGGAAAATATCCCACAGACACGTACCACCAAGTTAAAATGAATCCTATGTCATTTGTCAAATTTTGTTTGATAGAGTACTACACCAACAAATTCGATTTGGTATTCATAATATTAGTTGAGATAATTGCATTAATTTTGTTTATAATTTTTATGGAAACATGATTATCGCGATCTCAAGAGGGAGTTACTTTTGAAGGATTTGGACTTGAATAGGCTTGACGTAGGATTAATACAAACAATTTTATCCCAACCAATTTCAGCAGGTGCCAAAAAGTTAAGTCGTTTAATTACAGTCCTTTATGAGTGACTCCTATCTACATATATATATATCACAATTTGTTTTATAATAATTAATATAATTACTATAACGTTTTAGCATAGTTCATGCGTTAACTAATAGTTAATGTTACAATGTAAAAGGCACGATGGGGTTGACATATTTGTTTAAATAAAAACCCCAAAACAAATAAAGAGAAAAAAAAAAAAAAATGATTATCGCGATCTTCATCATGGTGAGTTTTTTATTTAATAATAATACGTTAGTACGTGATTTCAACTTTAACCGATTTGAACTCATAGTTTGCTCATAGCAGTTTGATCATTATCATAAACATTATCCTTATCTAATAATTATTATCCTACTTCAATATTAACATTCAATTTTATTTTTACTCTCCTCAATGGCACAATCTTTAAACAACTTCAAAATTAACACGCAAGATTACACTAATTAATACAAAATTTTCATTAAAAACTTTCTGACCTAGGACTTAATTTTCAAGCAAAAACTCGGGAGGCTTTGAAAGATGGTGCTTAGAGTATAAGTTTCGACAGTTTTACTAATAACCTTAGTTCTGCTGGATCATTAGTTTTATGTTACCTTTGTCAAAGGATTTTGTTAAATTAGGTAGCCTTTCGTTACCTTCTATGACGAGGTTTGTTAAATTTTACTTTTTAAACTTTTATCCATTCCAATAGCCATTCAGGTAACTATGCTTTTAAAAATAATGTTATCATAAAAAACACACTAAACTTTATCACTTATACGTAACTTGTACTTTGGTTAACGTCTTCTGAAAGTTTTTGGGCACTATTCCATTCTCTACAGATTATTATTGCACAATATCACGAATTGTCGTCTTTGAACATTATTTATTTCAGTGTAGTGTTATTTGCTAAAGTTAGTTTAGGTGAGTTTCAAGCATAGTGTGTCAGGACCTAACTCACCCCCATGTGAAAAATGCTTGAATTTATGTTTGTGTATGTAGAATCAAACCCAAGACCTCACGATTCGAAACCTAGCAGGCCACCACTATATTCAAGTACCTACTCTAAGGTCTAAGCGAGGCAGTTTCCAAAAGTACTTCTTACGAGAACCCTTTTTGAGGAGCCCTTTAAAGCATTCCCGGTGTTTTATAGCCCTGCGGTAGGAAGATAATTAGTAGGTACAAAGAAGGGTTGTAAAGGAGCGATAAATATGAAAATGCTGCCGTTATCTCTGGAAAAAATAACATTCTTATCTCTGTTAAAAAGGAAGTTACTTTATTATTAAATCTTATTTCTAAATGTTTCAGGAAAGGCGGAGTAACATGATAACTTTGATGTTGAAAATAGTCAAAATCCTGACACGGTCTGTGGCGACCGAGAGATTGAATTTCATATCGTGTTTTTGAAAGGTTGACGGGCGGAAAATATCTTCATTCCTCTCTGGGCCGGTAAATTATACGCGCAAAGTATACGTAACGTTTTTCGGATATAAAAGATTTTTTTAGTTTTTTGACTGTGCAGTTAAAATTGTTAAGCAAATTGACAATGTGTCATATAAAACAATTTCATAGAATAGTGTTAAAGAATGACGATTATGATTACGAAAAACTACATAACTATATAACATCACGCCTTGTTTCCCCGAAGGGTTCGGCAGAGGTGTACTCATAGTAAGTACACCCACATTTCGTCACTTATGTTTAATCCCCTTTTAATAAAAACGGGTGAGTCTATTTACTGCCATCAATCGGGCACATATCCAGACACGCGCGCTGCTTCTAAGAAATCCCTAATGGAAAATCCCAAATAACTACGAAACTCAATATTTTTCTTCCAACCCTTCAACACACAATGTCCAAACTTTTCCTTGTTTATTCAACAAATACCGAACTGAAAATCCCAGAACCGCCATTTAATTTCATTCGCACACAAATGAGGATTTAGTAATTAAGACATTAGTGTACCTTGGAGGCCGGACGCCCCAATTTTTCCGTTATTTACGAGGCAAAGTTACAATTTTGGGTTAATTACCTTTTAGTATTCAATTCTCGTTGTGAAACTAGCGGTTGTGGCTATTATACTAATGATACTGCAGCTAAATGTGTGTTGTATGCTCTTGTTTATATTTTGTATCATTATAAAGGTCATATTGAAATTTTGTGTAATTTTGTTTCGTAGGTGAAACCTAAAATTACCATACATGTCTTAATTTAATTTGTAGCAAAAATCTTGACGGTAGATAAGAGAAATGTTTGCATTATGTATAAGTCCCATGTAATAGCGGCAAGCCTATATCCATCAACCGAGCACAAATTTAGACTAGAGACTAAATTCCAGACAAAATTAGCCGGTAACACTTGGAACCGGACCTAGGACTTCATGTTCCGCAGTAGCATTTGCGATTACCTTTACCCTTTCCCCGCAGTTATACATATTACCATAAACAAGCAGTGATAGTCTAGTGGTGTGACCGCCGGACTGCCAAGTCATAGGTCTCGAGTTCGAACCCACGGCACGCACCTCTGATTTTTCGGATGCATGTGCGTAATGTATAATTAATTATCACTTGCTTAAAATCGGTGAAGGAAAACATCGTGAGGAAACCGGCATGCCCGAGAGATATTTCTCAACAGCATGTGAAGCTAAGTCAGAGGCCCACGGGCGGCATTAAAACTCTGACACCAGGTTAGTCACTAACCACACGAAGAAGAAGATATTACCCTAAATAAGGAAAGCAGTATTATTTTGTATTATCCTTCTGCTCTACTAGAACTGCTGAAATTTAAATTGGCTCTTAAAGTAAAAAAAAAACATTTAATGTAACTAGTTACTTCACTTTACAAACACAATTGCCAATCACGCAATCCAAAAATTCCAATTCAACATTTCATCTGAATCAGCCTACACAATTTGCAACACAAAAAACCCGGTTCCACACAAACCGGTTTCACAAAAAAACCGGTAATACATCTCAATCAACATTCATTGATACAAAACGGACAGAGGTCAGTACCGATACATGTGGCCATTATTCAAATGTATTGTCCAATATATAACAACAATCAGCCTTTGTTTGGACCTGTCATGTCGGTAAATAAATGTATTTTTATTATTTGTATTTGTCGGCTTGTTAGCTTTGGTGGGGCAGATAAGAAATACTATGTTGTTAGCGTGTTAGTTTAATGATGTATCGTGTTCATATTTACATGATGACGTGGAGGTGCTTTTTATTTTTCAGTATTACCTGATAATTTTTTGTTCAGTTGAAATAAATTGAATAATTAGCCTGTTATTTTATAGCTGGGATACAGGCCTCTTCTCTGAGAGAGGGAGTGGACCGTAATCCACAAGACGTGTCCGGTGTGGGTTGTATTGGTAGATGTAACAAAACTTTGATTTTTTACCTGTTCCGTTAATTGGAATTCTTTTGTTTAATATTATAATGAACATAATATATCATATATTTAAAATTAATATCTCTCTTCGTAGCGCTACAACGAAAGCGTAGCAAGTCTGCTACGAGAGCTACGACATCGTAGCTCACGTAGCAAACTTCCAATAATACTATCTTTATTCGATACTCTTCCCATAATACACGTCCCATAAATACAACATAAACATTATTTCACAAAAATGGGATCCGAACGTGACCGAAAAGCTTAATAACGTTTGTAAAGGTGAGGGCGTTGTAAAGCAATGTTTTGACATGTTATGTTCTCCCCGCCCTAGTGAGTTATTGCTGGTTGTGTGAAGCTAAAAGCTCGGTTGTGGGGCACATCCGAGGCCCGATTGAGTGACCCTCGTGCCCCATGTGATTGAGTTGAACTTTGACGGTGACCCATTTTTGTTGGCCCTTTTTATGACGTTTTGCGATTTGAAAGGATGTTTTTATATGGGTTCGAATCGTAAATAAACTTGTGAATATTTTTAGCAATACGTTGTACTCTTACGGCTACAATGAAAGGGTTGACCGACTTACTTATCTACTTGTTCGTGTGTAGTTTAACTAGCGAAAAAGTTTTGTAACCGCACATCCGTTAAACGAAGATAAGTTTGGGTCATCCCTTCGAAAAAGAAAAAAATATATATCACAAAAATCCTTTTTTTTGTAACCAACTCATGGACTATAACTTGCCACTAGTCAATGACTGCCAAACTAAGTTAAAACGCAATTTATCACTTTAAGATTGTTTTGTATCAAAAAAATCTAGAGTCAATTAATAACTGGCGGAGCACTTCTAAATTAACAATTGTTTTAGAACGAATCCTGGGAAGTAACTCACAAAACTACAATATAAACCAATTAATTTAGGTCCTATTCTGGGAATTACGTCAATGCCCTAAAAACACTGATATTTGGGAAAGGTCTTTAAAACAACTGATGGATGATTACTTTGGTATAAGTAGGTTAATAAGAAGTAGGTCATTGGATTTTATTTATCGATAGTATAAAAATGCATACCTACACTGTAGTTTGTGCAGTGTACTTACATTTAATTATCTAACTAATTTTTATACGTATTAAATTAAAATGTGAAAGAAAATTACCCTAGCTGTAATTTTAACCAACAGCATACTAAAATATGGTGTCAAAAAATTCATAGCATGTAAAAAAAATCTTGACTGGCTTTTATTTTTGCTATAATTAAATGAAATCACATTTAACTGTAAATACGATATCGATTTTATATTTACGCATCATATAAAAAAGGGAGTAGTAATTCTCTATCTGACTACCCCCGAGGAGAAACGGCGAAGTAAGCTCATAAAGCTTTCCCAAATGTCAGGAAATTCTCTTTGGTCTTGGTTTTAAAATAACTGTTGGTAACATTAACCGATCGGTCGTTGGAGGGTCTTTATCTGTCAATCTTAATCTCTTTTGGCATTATCGTAATTTTTCATGAGCGCTGAGAGCTTCGACATTTTGATCGGTTTTGTAGGAAATGTATAAAATAATTATTATTATCTAAAGTCTCTGAACGATTTGAGGTTTAATGGTGTTTGGTTCTTTCCTGATTTTGTTTTTTAAATAGGTATTTTCAGCCTTTGCTGCGAATCACTCTCTGATAAGTTCCTCAATTGCCATGAGAGGTATACTTACACATAATGGATAAAGATAGAATCTAAAAACATAAACCTATAATGAAATTAGTTATTGATTAGTTTTTGTAAACATATTTTGATTTAAAAGAGTGTCCATGGAGTTTCTTGCCCGTTCTTCTCCATAGGTACCTACTGCTTTGGAATGGGCAACTAGCTTCATCTTTCTGACTGACCGACCCCTTGACAATTCAAAAGTGCCTGTAATTGGTTTTTTTGAAATAAATGCTTTGAGTTTGAGGTTGAGTTAATTCGACGTTCAACAATATAAAATATACGCGCCAATGAATAAAAATAAACAAAAACGAAACACGTGTAGGTACGTTTAAATAATACAATACCTTTTTAGTAAATGATACAGCCAGCCCATTGTCGGTTTAAATGAAGATAAAAATCAAATTTACCTGAAACAAAACAAAATGCTTTCATATAAAACCGGTACGTGAACAAAATTTACAAAAAATCTTTTCCTTATTACAAAAAAATATGTGACGCATATATAGCCTTGAAAAGATAGCTGAGTAAAGGAAAATGACAGAATATATCTTTTTTACGAAAAATAATGAGGGGGTTTACAACAAATTGGTACTTTTCTAGCTTTTATGTTTGGAAGAAAATAGAAAGCGCTGTGATAGATCGCTTATGACGGCCGGGGAGGGTCTAGAGGAAAATTATGAGGCGTGTACGAAAAATGGACTCGTTGAATAACTTCGAAAAAGAAAATTTATATCCAGAAAAAGTATTCGATAAAGCGAGTGTGGTCACAATAAATAATAAGTATTATGACGTTTTAAGTATTGTTTACTTAAAAAATTAAATTACTTCGTGAATTTGTAACTTGTGGTAGTAAAGCACAAAATTATATCAAGTGAACTGTGACAGGTTGTAAGTTATAACTAAATAGTTAACTTTTGAATACTTAACTTGGAAATTGTCTCGCACATTTAAAATTTTGACGAAATAGGTACACTAACTCCCACATCTCACGTTGAAAGATTAAAGATCGGAGTCCAGGTATTAAGGCCATGAGATTTCCCAGGAGAGCTCTCAACGACCATTTAAAAAAGTTATCTCTTTCTTCCATGAGAAGGAACGCTTACAACAATTCCTTTATTGCAGTAATTTATAGTTTACTAGCTTTTGCCCTCGACTTCGTCCGCGTAGATTTTCCCTTAAGGGTAGAATTTCCAAAAGTTTTTCCTTAGTGGATACTTTGTAAGCCTACGGTGTACAACGTGCTAAATTTCAAAACTCTAGGTCCAGCAATGTGGGTCGTCCATTAATATATCACCGCATCATTTTTACCCCATAAAGGTTGAATTTTCAAAAACCTTTCTTAGTGGTCTCCTACATTATAAAATAATATAAATATGCGAGATTTCTTCTTATCAACCTATGGGGTTCATACGACATTTGAGGGGTTAATTCCATTGTTTGAAAATTTTGCATACCGTAAATGCATCGGGACTATTCTTAAAAAAATTCCCAACATATAGAGACTATGCGCGGCCATAAATGCTTATTCCTACTCCGGAGACCACGCCTTAGGGGATCTATTATAGGTCATTCACATTTAATAAGTACAGATAATAATAACCGACGAGACAGATTGCTGCCGAGAGAAGTAAGGTGGTCTACCTTACTTCTCTCGGCAGCAATCTGTCTCGTCGGTTATTATTATCTGTATTTCAAGGAGAAGATTCTGAAGATAATGTACAAACCTACAGGTTCAAATCAAAAGGGAACATTTGGTAGAAATACGAGAGCTGAATTACTTTGATAACTGTACGATAGTTAGATGATAAGTGTACACGAACCGATTCTAAACCGTCAATCATTATTTAGACCAGGGCTAAAGTCTTTGAAAATGGTAAAAAGTGAAAAACCGTTTTTACCCTTAAAAACGCACCGCCATCCACTTCCCGACCTCAGATCACCCGTAAATTACTTTTCCTTTAATATTGGTTATATTCTCTTTCTTTTCCAATGGGTTTCATCCTACTTTTTTTTTTTTTTTTTTTAATTTACGACTCTGGTCTAGTTTGTGTCATTGAGATTTAACGTTTTGCATGTGACGCATATTTTGCTCCAACTTGTTCTTTTGTATTTGTGTTCTTTCTTTGCGTCATGTTTCCCGTAAGTTTCCGTATTTTCTTTCTTTGTTGTTGTGTGTTGACAATGCTGTCTTTAGCAGCGGCCACCAAGAAGTCTGCGTGCTCCGTGTGCATGATTCTCTAATTCAACTTCCTTATAGTTAAATGTTCATTTTGTAGAACAGTCTAGTTTGATAAATTATCCTTCGCGACGTTTCCGATTCCGCTCGTAAGTGCCGAATGTTTAAATTTTTTTGTTTTCTCATGATTTGTTAGTATTATGTGCCCTTCTTTGAAAACAAGGCATCAATCAATTTGCCTAGCCTTTACCCCAACTGTGTTGGGGTCGGCTTCCAGTCTGACCGGATGCAACTGAATACCACTATTTTACTTGGAGCGACTGCCTATCCTTCACAACCTAGTCAGTAACTGGGTAAAACGATACCCCTTGGTAAGATAGTCTGTCAGACTTTCAGGCTTCTAACTACCCGTAACGACTGTTAAAGATCCACGGATAACAGCCGGGACCAACGGGCTAACGTGCTTTCTAAGGCACGCAGGACTCTCGATATGTAAAGATGGTCACCCATCCACGGACCAACCCCAGCAAGCGTAGCTTAACCTGCTGGATCGATCTGTGCGGCAGTTATTACTTAGCCACGAGCTCCTCTTTAAAACAAGGCATAAAATGACGAAATAGTTTCCTGTGCTAAGCTTCAAAGACTTTAATATTATAATACCACTTCCTCAAATAATTCCATTTATCAAGCTAAGTCTGAAACCCAACTTCATTAGTAGCGTGTTTGAAATAATACAGAATATTGTATATACATAAGGCAGCAGAGATCGCTCCTGTTAATAGCTACGGGAAGCCGTTTGTTAGTCTGGCCTATTGTCTGCTTTGATTTAACGGTTCGCTTAATTATCGTGGATTTACCTCTTGAGCTATAAAGCCCATACTTATCTAAAGAGAAAAGGTTACTTTCTGTATGAGGTACTTGCCCACAACGAGAAAGGAGATTGTTCTAGACCGCCCTATAACCAACAAACATTTGACGTGTACGTTAATTTTAATTATATTTTAATATGCTTTTTAAAAATAATAAATTCAAGCGGACACTATTTAATTCTTAATAGGTTTTCAAAAGTGACCTCATTGATTTTATTACCAACTGAACTCGCCATCTTTCAAGGAATTGTCAATGTGAATGTCACAAAAGATTTGACAGTGTCGCTCTCGCTCATATTACATAAATATCGATATCGACGACGATGTCCATAATATGTAGTGATAAATAATGGATGTTCGATATTTATCACTTCCAAAACATTGAAAATGTGCAACATAAAAGTTTTTCATGCATATTTTTTTCATGGAATTAGTTCCGTGAACATTTTAATGGATCTTATGATGAATATTGCCTAGCACGATTAAGATGAAAATATAATGATCAAAACAAACTCACAAAATGTACAGGTAGTCGAATGAGGGATTTTCTGACAAGTGAGAAAATATTAGTTCAAAAGAGGCGTTGTTAAAAAATACGTCACACAGGTTTTTGACATCAAATAAGCTTTCTTATTTACGGATCTTATTTTTGTCATCAGTAGCCAGTAAAAAATAGACGTATTTTTTACCCACGCCATCTATTGAACTATGTTTTTGCACTTGTCAGAAAATCTCTCACGATTGAAATATCATTTACGACGCAACTCTAGTGAATTGTTCTCATAACCATTTCACGACTTCAATAGCCATATTTATACTTTTTAAGTACTTAAACTCTATTTTTAAATGTCGCAAACTAAAACCTTACACATTGTTCGTCGGGAACAAAATATTTTGTTTTAGCATTAATTTAATTTGAGTAGAATCATAGCAACAACGTGTTTATGTTTGAAACGGAACAAATTAATTTACATTTGACATATTGATCTTTCATTTTGGTCTACTAAATTAAAACCACAGATTAAATAGGTGGTCATTGATAATCGATATATGTACAATGATTGATCTTCAAGAGAGCATCTCTACGTCACTACGTCAGTCGGTGCCTGTGGCTGTGTTGTGTTGTTGTGAATACCTAACTATTTGGCGATTTCTTTTGGCGTTTTTGATTTTGTTTCTGTTTAACGGACTACAATTTGGATTGCTTTCAACGTGACCTGCTGGCTTCGAATAACTGATTCTGTGATCTGCTTAAACGACACCTTAGCATTTTGACAACGGATAACGGACTTCGCTTAAAGTAAACTTCAACCAATAAATAATAACTGTACCTAAAAGGCATAATACAACTGTATGTACGGTAATATATTACTGTATTTGAAGTTTAATGCTTTGTAGAAACCTGAAATAGCGATTTTAGAAGGAATTACTTACGTTTTCTTTTATTAAAAATAACCTCAAAATCGGTTCCTTTTCTTTAAATAAATCTTTTCTCTAAAGTGTCCGTCAAGAAACTTTGTTATTATGGGCTAATAAGGGCAGTTTACAAATAGAAAATGATTTTTTCTATGCTGTTGGCTCCAGGGCGAACAATGTATGGGCGTAGAACAATCTCCTTTACGGCAATATTAATTTACTCATAATTTTCCACCGATGCAGTCCAAAGACGTGCACTGCTGAACCTAGCCCTCCCGCAACCACCACATCGATTCCTACGGCCTTCAAATGTCATCGGCCTACCTTGTGGATTTCCTTCAAACACCACGTCTTCCGGTATGCTGCGCTTTTCGGTAACATTAGCCATCAGCCCCGCGAGCAATGTGCCCTCCCCACTGTCACTTTTGTTTGCCAATCTTCGGGCTAAGTCGGTAACCTTGATTGTCCTGCAATCTCTTTATTTCTGCAATCTCTTTCGATCACGTAGAGAAACTCTAACTCCAAGCATAACCAACTCCATTGCTTTTTCGGTGACTTTCAGCCTTTTAATGAGTTATTTCAGTGCCAAAAGTCATCACTGGCAACACGCACTGGTCAACGCTTGGGTGTGACTTTGTCTTGTCCATGTTCAATTATTCATATTAAGACATACTTTTTGGAAGCTCTACTGAGGTCATTGAGCATAAACCGAGGTTCCCCATTGCCTCAGCCATGATTACTATTATCGTCGTATATTAGTGCGTTGTACTGATCACTGACGTTGATGCCCTTTACAGTCCTAGAATACTCTGAAACTACTGATCGCTGCACTGGAGGATTCCAGTGTAGCGGTGAGCAATTTCGGAGAGATAATGTCTCCAGTCTACCAGACCACGAAACCAGGTCTGTCGCTGGAGTTGGTCTGCCCGTAATTGCGTTTTTAAAAGATCGATTAGGTATTCATCATTGGCTCATAATTTTGCAATTCTAATGCCTAAAGTAAGCGCTTCATAAGTATTATCTCATCTAATGAATATTTCGTACTATCTTTATTTAAAAAATCTTCATTTTTAAAATCCGTGCAGAAAAGTAGTGTTTAATTGATAAAGTAAGCAACCACGAAGTCCACGGCTTACAAGCACTAATTAACTAAACAACTTTCAAAAAACCACTGTACAACTTGTTTTACCTTCGCGCTTTCAACACAGTCTCAGCTGAAAACAAAAAAATTACCCGAATTTCGTTTGCTTTGAAGTACAGGGTGTGAAAACAGTGCCGAATTTTCCTCCAAAAATTGTTACACAGAAATAAAACATGAGTGGAATTGGAACCGTGTAGGTAGATGGTGTTCAAAATAAACTGTAGACATGTCTAGGACAATGTTTTTCTGCGCTACTTGGTTCCAAATTCAATTTTGTCACCTTTGAACTGTGGAATTGTTTCAACGAAAATGTGTTGTTAGCAAAACAAGAGTTAATGTTACTTGTGAATCCACTAATTACCTGAAACCTAATTAAGCTTTGGTCACTTTGGACATATTTTAGTTCACTTGGTATTTATGTTCTTAAAGCTGCGGGACTAATTAGGTATTTGAGTAAGTAGTTTCTTTACGTATTTGGACATCGAAGGTTTTAGTCCTAATTATGGTTTTACTGTTTCCAAAGCGCCTGTAATTGTTTCTCTGGGTACTTGGTCGTGAAACGAGTGGTCTCCGCGATAAACATTAAAAACCTTTTCGAGATTTATTTAGGCCCTCAATTTTATTTTGGTCCAAAACTAGATACACAGTTTTTTGTTGACTTTACTAAAATATAGTAACGAAAATTCTTTCTAGAGCTAAAAGATTTATAGTTTGCACTAAAACTTCCCAAAATATAACAGATTTATTTACCACAATTTGTACGTTATAATCTCTAGGACACGTTATTTTATTTTTGCAGGCAGCCGTGAACAGAATTGCCTAATTTTTCATTTTTCTTTCTCCCAAAAAATGTGAAGAATATTTTCGACGGAAATACTAATCCTTTTGGCTAATGAGTCTACTTAACTGAGTCCTGACATGGCGTGAGAACATCATTTAGCTTATCTCCAGCTTACCAAGACTGTGGGCTAAAATTCTAAATGAATAAGCGTAAAAAAGTTCGTTTACTTAGTGGGTTAATTTTTGGTCATTATAAGGACAGTACCAGCTATGTAATTAAGCATTAAAATGTATATTAAACTATAATATTTACATAACACATAAGCTAATATACTTGAAATATCATCATCTGCCTAGCCTTTTCCCAACTATGTTGGGGTTGGCTTCCAGTCTAACCGGATGCAGCTGAATACCAGTATTTTACAGGAAGCGACTGCCTATCTGACCTCCATGCACATGGATGGATGCAGATGATGCATATAAAAACAAATATAATAAAATTATTTTTAAATAAAAAACAAAAACCGACTTCAAAACCTTAATAAACACTAAAAACTTAAAAATAATATTAAATTGAATAAGTACAATCAAGAATTATTAACCTAAATAACCTTACCTAAATTTTATCTACACTATATTTTACAATTTAAAAATTTTTGGAGTCGGTGCCAAGCCAAGTGCATCTAATATGACCATAAAATATTTTCCCTTAATTTTTATTACAATAGCTTACGAGAGTAAATTAATTTCATATGATTAGGTACAGATTTTTTTACAAAGCTGTTAAAAATTTTAGTCAGTGCTCGATAGATGGCATTGTACCGTTTTCAAAACAACTCTGTCTTCTTCAGTTGATATTCTGTTTTGCGTTGTAATTTTTTTTTTCAGTTTGTTTTGTTTTTTTGCTGCTATTGTTCTTTTTTTTTTAGGTTAATATTTTGTGAGTGCAGGCTTGGCACCGACTCCAAAAAATTTTAAATTGTAAAATATAGTGTAGATAAAATTTAGGTAAGGTTATTTAGGTTAATAATTCTTGATTGTACTTATTCAATTTAATATTATTTTTAAGTTTTTAGTGTTTATTAAGGTTTTGAAGTCGGTTTTTGTTTTTTATTTAAAAATAATTTTATTTTCTAGTTTTTAGTTTAAGTTTGTACATAGTTCATAGTTTTGGAGTTTCTTTTTCAATTTTTTAAACTAGAAAGAAAATTCATTTTGTTTAATATGGGTAGGCCTACTAAACGCGCTGCTGAAATGAGACAACGCCGTTTGGAAGAAAGTAACGACGAAAGGAAAGAACGTTTAAAGAAAAGAAGGGAAAGAAATACTAGAAACATTTCAAATGAGAGTGATGAGCAGCGAGCGTATAGACTTTCTCAGAAGAGAGCAAACACGAAATTATCAAGGTTTAATGAAAGTCCAGAAAGTCGTGCTCAGCGGCTCAGTTTGATTCGTGAAAGATTATCAAACGAGACTCAAGAGCAACATTCTCATCGTCTTGATTTAATTCATGAACGTTTGTCTCACGAGACCGAGGGAGGAGCAACGTGCTCATCGTGTCGGTTTAATTCATGAACGTTTGTCTGACGAGACCGAGAGAGGAGCAACGTGCTCATCGTGTCGGTTTAATTCATGAACGCTTGTCTCACGAGACCGAGGAGCAATGTTCTTATCGTCTCGGTTAGATTGAGGAGCGCTTATCACACGAAACCGAGGAGTAAAGTTCTTCTTCTTCTTCTTTGGCTATGGTTTCCGCACTCAGTCCTTGGCGGACCATTGTGCGTGGGCCATGGCGGCCTGTGGCGGTTATTCCAGCCAGCCCACCTCCTTCCAGAAGTTGATGACGTCTCCTGGTCTGTGTAATATTTCTGTAAAAGATTTAGGTGTTCCAATGGTTTGTGTTCTAATCTGTGTGACTCCTGTGCACTCAAAGAGTACGTGCGCAACGGTTTCCTCAGCCTCCATGCAGGCCCTGCACAGAGGACTGTCCGTTATGTCTATTGTGTGGAAGTGTTTGTTTAGTGAGCAGTGTCCCGTGATGGTCCCCGTCATCAGGCGCAGGCCGGTTCTGTTCAGGCGGAGTAGCCGTCTGGTTAACCTTTTATCCAGGGATGGCATGGCCTCCCTGGATTGCCTGCAGCCCGGTGACGAGGTCCACCATCTCTCCGCTTGTGTGTGTGTGATTTCTTGTAGCCATCTGCGTAGCTGGTTGAAGGGAATGGGTATGATGGGTTCCGGTCCGCAGGCTGGCGTACTGGAGGCTCTCCTCGCTAGCTCGTCAGCTGCGTCGTTACCTAGTGATCCGCTATGTCCCTTTATCCATTGTAGTGTCACTTTGTTGCGGTAGAGTACTGATATACGTTCTAGTGCGTTGTGACATTCTAGTGTTAGTTTTGAGGTGTGGTGTTGTTTCTTTAGGGATTGCAGGACCGAGGCGCTGTCGGAAACTATGCGTATTTGCGCATCGGTGACTTTCCTGGCTTCTATAGCGTGTGCCGCCTGTATGACGCCCACACACTCCGCCTGGAAGACGGTGTTGTGCTTGCCCAGTGGGCTGGATATGTGTATGTTAAGGTCTCGTGAGAACACCCCGACTCCGCTTCCGGAGTCGGTCTTGGACCCGTCGGTGTATACTCTTAGTTCTTCCGGACCAGAGTAGTCACACTGTTCTTCGATAAGTGATATTTCATAGTGTTTTTGAAACTGGTGTTGTTTTGGGGCTCTATCGCAGGGTGACGCTAGCATTGGTTGATGTCTGATTGCGTCATCCCTTACCCGTGTGTGCTTTACTCTAGAATCTTTACTTAGGGTTCCTGCTATGTTTAGCCGAAAGGCGGCCATGGTTGCCTCCTCTCGCACGATGAGGTGTAGAGGCGGCAGTCCTAGCATCGCCTGTAGGGCAGCTGTGGGCGTTGTTCTCATGCAGCTAGTAATAGCTACACAAGCAAGTCGCTGCAGTTTCTCAAGTTCTTTTTGTGTTGTGCTTAAGTTTGTTCTGGGCCACCATACTAGTGAGCCATATGTGATGGTTGGTCGGATGACCGTGGTGTATAGCCAGTGTGTGATTTTGGGTTTTACACCCCAGTTCCTGCCCAGCAGTTGTTTACACTGCCACAGTGATATGGTGGCTTTTGTGATCATGTGTTTAGTATGCCTTGCCCAGTTCAGCTGACTATCCAGAAAGATTCCCAGATATTTGGTTTCAGTTGATAGGCTTAGGGTTGTTCCGAAGAATCGGGGTAGTTGTAGTGTGGCCATTTTCCTTTTTTTGGTGAAGAGGATCAGCTCGGTCTTCGTTGGGTTTACTGATAGTTGGTGTCTGTGGCACCAGTCCTCTACTATTTTCAAGGCTTGGCGCATGAGGTTACATAGTGTGTTTTCATGTGTGCCGTTTATTATAATGGTTATGTCGTCGGCGTAGCCTACTGTGTAGTAGCCTTTTTCGTTGAGTGTTTTTATGAGGCTGTCAACGACCAGGTTCCATAGTAGCGGTGAGAGGACGCCCCCTTGCGGGCATCCTTTCGCTACGATGGCCCTTGTGGTGTCGTTTACTGTAAGTTGTACAGCTCTCATTTTGAGCATATTGGTGATCCAGCCGTTCAAGGTTGGGTCTATCTTGTGGTTGTCGAGGGCCATGTTGATGCTTTTGAAAGTAGTTTTATCAAAGGCGCCCTCTATGTCGATGAAGGCAGCCAGGGACGAGCACTTGTGGTCCACTGCGCATTCGATCTTGGAAACCACGCTGTGTAGCGCGGTTTCCGTTGATCTGCCTGCGGAGTATGCATGTTGTTGTTTATGTAGTGGTTTTACTCTGAGAGGTCCGTCTCGGATGTACCTATCACAGAGTCTCTCGAGGGTTTTCAGTAGGAATGATGTGAGGCTTATTGGTCTGTAAGCTTTGGGTTGTGTGTAGTCTGTCTTACCCGGTTTGGGTATGAAGGTGACTTTCACTTCTCGCCATGCAAGAGGTACATATTTGAGTGCTATGCTGGCTTGGAATATCTCTACCAGCCATGGTGTCACTTGGTCTAGTCCCCACTGCAGAAGGGCTGGAAAGATGCCGTCCAGCCCTGCAGACTTATATGGTTTAAAGGTGTCTATTGCCCACCTTAGCCGCTCTGCTGTGACTATTTTGTGGGCTCTGGACCAGTCTAGGTCTGTTGGGGTCCATTCTGGTTCTGCTTCCCAATTCTTGTCCTCTAGGAGTTTGCAGTCCGGGAAGTGGGTCTCGAGGAGGACCTTACATGTTTCTTGGTTTGTTAATGTGTATGATTTGTCCGGTTTTATCAGCACACCCAGGGTTTGGTTCTGATCTGTTGATAAGATTTTCCTTACCCTGGCGGCTTCGTTGTTTGTTTCAATGGATTCACAGAAATTCCGCCATGCTGTTCTCCTGGCAGTTCTGATTTGTTTTTTGTACGTGTATTGGGTTCCTTTGTATAGTTCCCAGTCTTCCGGTAGTCTGGTGTTTTTGGCTCTGTTGAATTGTTTGCGTAGTGTGTCTCTGAGTTTGCTGAGTTCGGCGTTCCACCAAGGCGTCCTCTGACTGCTTGTTTGTGGCGCCCTTAGCTTACAGCATGCGTGGTAGGCTTCGGTTAGGTATCTAGATAGTGTTGAGACAGTGTATTCTAAGTGTGCTTGGTCCCTTATGGGTGTTTGCGCTACATGTCTGGCTAGCATGGAAGCTAGGAGACGTTTGTATCCTGGGACATCGGTGCGTCGCGGGTTTCGCTTGGGTTCAGGTTTTGGTGTGTTTGTGGCTAGTGTGAAGCGGATTCTCCTGTGATCAGAACAGGATGGTTCGTTTGACACATGCCAGCCTGTGATGAGTTTTGTAGCAGATTCTGTGGCTAGTGTCAAATCTATTATTGTTTGACCTCGTGCCGTGACCCAGGTTGGTTCCGAGCCACGGTTTATAATATTTAGGTTAGTGGAGAATAAATATGTGGATAATACCTCTCCCCTGGTGTTTGATGCGTCACTACCCCAGAGCGGGTGGTGTGCGTTCGAATCGGTGCAGATGATGAGGTCCATCTTGGTGAGCTCGCAGTGTTGCACCAAGTCGGCCATTTCCTTTGGTGGGCATGTTGTGTCTTCGCCAGGCATGTATACTGAAGCCAGTACAACGTCTGGGACGTTGTTGTCCGTTTGGAGCCTGACGGCTGTCAGGTCTCTGGAACAGAATTGGGTGAGTGGTGTGATAGGAACCTGTTTGGGTGTGTAGATGCAGGTTCTGGGTTTGTCAGGGTTGTGTGTGTTGAGGGTAATCTTACCTCCGATGTTACCGAGGCCGCATATCTTGTTGTTCCTGATCCACGGCTCCTGGATCAGTGCGATTGTTTGGGGGTTTTCCTCCAGTGCCCTGCGTAAGCTGGCCGTGGCAGTTTGGCTATGCTGGAGGTTGGTCTGGATGATGTTAAAGGGCGACGGTGGTGGTGGGGAAGGGTTAGTCGGAGATGGATCCATCCGTGGATTTCTCCGCGTCCTCCTCCCTGTAGGCGTCGGCGTGTTGGTCGCCTGGCGACGAAGCTAGCAGCTGTTCGTTCCAGCCAGGTGACTCGGGTGGGATGGCGTCCTCTTCGTCAGCCATGGCCGCACGGGCCATGACCTCCTCTAACTTCACCATGTCCGTGTCTGTCTTTACAGTCGTTGGGTTTGTCGGCGTCGAGTCCTTGTCGTCGGGTTGGGAGTCTGAGGGTAGGGCCCCGGGCCAGAAGCGCACGTATATCGACCCGAGTAGGTACGATATCCGGCGCTCCCGGGCCAGGACTCTTTCAGCTTCCTCCGGTGGCACACCCAGGGTCAGGTACGTCCCATGGTTGTCGCCACCGACGGTAGTTGCCCTGTACAGTGACCACCTGGCGATGTCATACCAAGTATTCTGACGTATCAGAATACTTTGCAGACGCGCTATGTCGCCCTTGTACCTGGGGACAAAAAGCGAGGCGCGGACACGGGTGGGCACGTCAGACTGCTTGACTACTGTGAGGGTAAGGTCGATGTCAGGGATCGTTATTTTGGGCACATTCTGGCTGAGCCAGGTCAGGGCAGTGTCGTCCTCACACCACAGCTGAACGGTGCCTTCGGCCACACGCGGGTAACCGCGGAAGGCAGGAAGTGGTGTTGTCGAGTCGGTTTCCATCATCAGGTGTTCCAGTTCCGTTTTGATGTGCTCTGCCTCCGTTCTAGTCAGGTCTCTGGAGGGGGGAGGAAAGCAGATCGCTACGGCCAGCCGCGCCGGAATGTCCTTCGTGGCTCGCGCGTAAGTTCTCTGCTCCCCTTGAGCGGAGTGGACTCTCACTCGCTTGGCGTCCCCCTGTAGCGTGGACGGTGAAGCCGTGTCATCAGGGCGCAACCTCTTCGCCGGTGCTGTACCACTTGGTCCAGGTTGCGGGTTAGAGGTGCCAGCCTCGGTGGTAGTGGCCGGCAACGTCCTCGCGACTGCGACTCCAGCCCGCCTACCCCTGGGCCTTCTTGGTCTGTCCTGTGTCTTGTCCGTGTATTGGGGTCGAGTGACGGCTCCGGTGTGCTCTGGTGCTTGCTGGGGTTTTTCGCGCTGGGTTACCCCTTCGCGTACTTGCCCGAGCCCGCTCGGTTCCGCGTCCGGTCGCATTGCGCGCTGGGTTTCCCCTTCGCGGATTATCGTCCGGTCGCGTTTGGTGGTGTCCATTCGCTTTTCGCGCTGGGTTTCCCCTTCGCGGATTGGCGGCTGGACACGTGTTTCCGCGTCCGGCCGCTTTTCGCGCTGGGTTGCCCCTTCGCGTACTTGCGGCTGGTCGCGTACTTCCTCTGCGGCGGCCGATCGCGCTTCGCGCTGACCGAAGCCTTCGCGGGTCTTGCGCTTACGGTCGCCTTGTTTCCTGCCAGAGAAGCCGGGTTCGTCCTTTCTCCCCGTCTGTTTGTGCTGGTCGTGGTCTTTGTCAGGGTTCCTCGTGCTGTTCCTCACTATGCTCTGTTGCCAGAGGCCAGCGTGAGGTGTTGGCGCGTTAGACGCTGCCGAGGGAAGGGTTTGTGGCGCGTTGGTCGCTGCCGAGGTTGATGGTAATGGCGCGTTGGTCGCTGCCGGGGTGTTATTTTTTGGCGCGTTGGTCGCAGCCTGCGTGTTGGGCGCTAGAGGAGCAGCCAGCCGCGCTAAAGAGCGCGGCTCCAATTTGCAGTTCGATGCCCCCCCCAGAATACGATGGGGGCTGACCGCCGGAGCGGTGTGGGATTCCCCGGCTTGGCCGGGACCCACCTGGGTACATTTACTTTTTTCGCTCTGCATTTTGTTTAAGGGGGTGGGCTTTTTTGGAATCGAGGTTGCCCTTCCTCTGGGACCGACAGGATGCAGGAGTGGGAGGGATGGTGTTTGGGTGTGGGTTTGGGTGGTTTGGGGTCACCGTATGCCCGGGATGTAGCATGCGGATTTGTGGATTGATGGGAAGTATGGATTGTGGGTAGGATGGTTCAGTTGAGGGAAGGAGCATGGGATGAGGGTGCTTGGGTTACCTTAGAGTCTGGGATATATCTCTGAGGAACTTCTCTTGTCCGGGATCTCTTAGACCGAGATGCTCCGGGTGCAGGACCGGCTGCTTGCACAACCGCCCCACAACCGGAGTTGGGCTATCCGCAACCTGCCCACCCGCTCGGTTGCAGGAGAAGAAGTGCTTGGCAGCCAGGGTCTCCCCACCACGGATGTACTTATACAACCGTGTTGGAGCGATCCCGCTAGCCCCGAGGAGGAGTAAAGTTACCGTCGTCTACACGTGCAATACGAGCGTCTATCCAATGAATCTGCCGAATCCAGAGCGACTCGATTAGATATTATGCGACAAGCTAGTCGTAATCGTAGGGAGGTATCATCAGTAAATGATTTTGAACAGGCTATTAACATTTTCGCTGACATGCCATGCTATTTGTTATAAAGCTTACAGTACGTTAATACCCGAAAAATTGGTGCGTCTGGGTAAAATCGTAACATGCTCTCGCTGTCAAAACAATATAAGGAAACGAAAAATTTCACCAGCAGCTTTCTGGAATAAAATGACAGTCGCGACTGTACCTCAGGAGCTAACTAATTTTCCAAAATTGGAAGAACAATTTTTTTGCCGTGTTGTGCCGTTTCTTAAAATAATGAAGCTACAAAACCGTTTCTCTCAAGATTGGTTCAAGGGACAAGTTACACATACACAACATATCTACAACTGTAAAAAAAATAAGATGTAACAATGATAAATTACACCTTTACTGTATTATTGTTACAATTTTAAAGCGCCCTTAAAAGTGAACTGGCGTAATATTATGATATGGTATGTCGTAAACTATGCATACACAAGCAATCGCAGCAATCGCGAGGCATGTGCTGTCGTTTTTTGAAGATTTCTATCGTCTATGGTTAGTCCATCACCTCCTGACCTGATGATCACGAGATCAAAATGACAAACGCCCTTTCAAACATCATAATAATAAGTTACTAAATCAGTCGATGCCTTCTCCTTACTGTTAAGGAGTTGTACCTTCCATAATCAGCTCAGCTACATGAGGTATGTAACATACGCAAGTACTTAAATTAGGAAAAAATAAAATTGGCGAAAAACGGTGTGTAAGCCCATAAAATTTGAGGGTTGCCTTCGATTTCTCCAGGATCCAATCATCAGATCTTAACTTGGTGACTATGGGACCACTTCAGAAGTATCTCCTTTCGAACAAAAAAAGAATTTTGAAAATCGGTCCACAATTGGCGGAGTAATCGCGTAACAAACAAACAAAAAAAAAAAAAAAAACATACCGTCGATAACCTCCTCCTTTTTTGAAGTCGGTTAAAAAGAATCAACGCGCGCAAGAAAGAAGGCGATGCGGATGAATTTAATTTCTTTAAAATATTAGATAGCTCTGTTTATGTTTAAATATTCGATCGTTTTGTAATGAAAGGCTTCCAAAGTATATAGAAAGTTCACTAAAAATATTAATAAGATGATCTAGACAATACAACAACAGTATTCTTCTAAAAATAAATTTATAGTGCCTCGGGGATATGATTATGACCTTTAAGCATTTGTTACTAGGCCTCCGAGTTTACAATTCTCGGTAGCAGGTAAGATTGTTGCTCCCGCGTCTGCTTCTTAGTATTTTCCAAAAATCACAAACAAATGTTTTCTTTGAAATACTGCATATCCCTTTTGTAGAAAAAAGAAAAATAAGCAGCTCAGTATGAATACAAAGATATTTCTCGTAGATCTATCTCTTTATTTTTTAACAATTGTGATCAGGTCAATGAACCTAACCCAACTGTTACTAACCGAGGTGATAAGTAGTTTTCGACGTTTCTTGTAAAGCCCATTGTCCACGACGCTACCTAAAAGTAACGCGATAGAAACTAATATAACCAACAATAGGCAGAATGTTACAGCACTAGTTTTTGATGACACGACAGTTTGCGATAGGCAGTGGAGCGTCTACTTTTGAGGAGCGTCGTTAAGAGTAACAACAACTTTAACAACAGGAAGCTGTGAAACTTTAAGGAGGCTGTCCATTGTTATTTCATTCAAAAAGTGATCAGTATTTTTAAAGGTCAAGATAACAAAATTGTAAGTATATTTAGTAAAATTTAACTGAAACGTGACATAAAATCGGTGCTTCTTTACATTTTGCCTTAAAAAAAAAGGGGTGCAATTTGTAAATTGATAAAGATGTCCTGCGTCGCATCAATGTTACAGAACCTACCAGGAGTTCATACAATATCGTAGGTAGCGGTTTTACTGCAATGCTACTTGCGATTTAATCGATGCAAACGCTTACTTTGGACAGCTGCACTTTTACACAGAGTAACTTTATACACGTTTCATTTTATTTTCCACGGATGGGAATGGTGCCAAGTTACTTTAATATAGGTACCAGGCAAGCATAAGTGCTAAGGGATGCTAGAGAAATGTATGTCTGTAGGCAAGTATGTCGAAGAATATTTGACATTACTATCAAATTATTTTATCTTGAGGAGTAAGTAAGGATCTCTGGAGTTTCTGCCTAATACCTTGGGGAAAAAACGTGATTCTATGAATGTACAATCATTTATAGCAATCAGACGACCCCCTCTTGCTAAAATGGTTAAGATATATTTTACTAACACATAGCAGATTTTGTATACTTTGGTATTTAAATTTAAAACATAAAAGAATGATAAAATGCTATAGATTAGTATCTAAAAAACCTCAACCATTTCAGTAAAGGAAGACCAGTTAATTGCTTTAACGGACTGTACTATTTTGTCTTGAACTGCTTTTTATGATAGAAACATTTTCTTACGGAGCTATCATCGACGTCTATTTTTTGGAGCAGTTCCAGGGAAACAAAGAAGTTTATATATTATAGCTGACATCATGCTAGTTTTAAAATGAATATTATTAAATATTTTAAAGACCTTAGCATTTCGATAAAAACCTCTCTCATTTAATTAATTATACAACTTTTCGTTATATAATTAAGACGTGTCATTTTAGCTATCTCAGGCCGTCAGTCTAACTGGAAAAAGCACTGATAGTGACGTGTTCATTTCAATGACCATCAAGTAAATCGCCAAGTATTCTGACATCTGCGTTTTATAATTCAATTTTGACGTGAACTTTTAAAGGTGAGTCTGAATTTTAATGAGCAAGGCATTCAAGATTTTGATGAGGTTGAATAAAAAGCAGTTGGAATGCAATAATTTTGGGGTAGTTTCTTTTGCTTTAATACGAATTATTTCGAGACTTTCAAGCGCTCCTGTTGATAATGAATGCGGTTATTATAGGTCTCTATTGTAGAACAATGCTTTGACTTAAAACTGCTAGAATTTATTTAATTGTCGGTAAATTTGAGTATCGCATTTGAACAAGGGGTTACAGCGTCTAAATAGCCAATTGAAGTAATGTAACCCCTACTAATCAAATTAGAGTGGGCAATTTTTCCTTCGGCAATTTAGGTTGAATTATTTACCACTTTATGTTAGGAATACAAACAGGGGGAACCTTCAGAGGGCTTCACGTCAGTGGTAACTATCTGACCTTGGTTTTGCCTAGCGTACTACGGAGTGTAGGAGAGAGTGTAAAATACCAACTTAACCTGTTTTTTCACTGCAGATATGCGAGCCGCCATACTTAGCTCCTTCATAGACTCGTGAGTACTTATACCTCATTGTTACGTATTTTTTTTCAATAACAAGAAATCAGAAGCTATCAGAGAATTCTATTTAAGAAGCCCTTTTAATTTTCAATTTTTTATTTCCATCGTTTGCTGCCCGTTTCAACTGCTTAGATTGCCAAAAATATTGCAAAGTATTATGTTACCCCGAGCTGTAAATGTCTCCAGTATTGCACTCCTGCCAAATAAAATGGCACAGTTTTGCAGCCCAGCTCGTCTGCAGCCATTACTCTTTTTTATTTACCACCTTTTCAACTATAAGCTCTCGACTTCGCAAGTTTGTAATTAAAAATGACTAACTGTTATCATTATGGCAGAAAAGAGTCTTATTTTTGTTCTAAGTTAAAAAGGGACAGAGTAATGTATGTTTCCTTTTTATGATTGTGTGAGCTTTGTTGTCGTCGCGATGTGTGGGTTTTTTGCACGAGAGTGTAATTTACGTATGTCTGTATTTCAGCTACAATGCGTCCATAAGATGGCAAATGTCTAACTTTCATTGCAAGAATTCTTAAAAGTTATTTTAAAATTCTCATACTGTTTAAGTTACCATATCAGTTTTCAAGAAGCAACAGCAGTAGAAGGTTATGAAAATGTCACATTTTCTCATAGTGTCTATACTGTGGAATAGCAGTGGCGACCCAGTGGTACCGGCCCCGGCTTACGGGTCGTAGGTCGTGACTTCGAACCCAGGCAAGAACTTTACTTAGTGTATTTAACTTCATCACCATGCTCACCACCGCCGCGTGGTGGATTAAGGCCCAAAGGCTGTCACAGAGAGAAGGCTTGTGTCCAAGAAACGGGAACATTATAGTCTCATTATGCTTATATTGTCTTTGAAAAGGTTGAATTTCATATTTTAATGTGTATTTCATTTTATAAACTCTCTCATTTTAAAATTCTTGCAGCCTGCAATGTATTTTATTATTACGTGTTTTTTTTAACAGAATTATAAAATGTTCCTCAACTATGCACTACTTCATTTACTTATAACAATAATATAACTCAAGAAAGCACCACGCTTCCGCGAAATTATTGGAAAACTTAAATAACAATCCATTACATTTGGATATAAAAGCCCAATGTAAAGATTGATATTTTGTTGATTCGGTAAAATACCAACATAATGTGATGGGGATTTAATCAAGCGTGTAAAATAAAGTGTTTCAAATGGGGCCAGGGTCCGGGGCCGCTCCGTACTCGTCTGATTTAATTAGGTGTCGACGCCGCCCTGACTCATTTAGGGACAGCTTCGAAGATTTAGGGGACTGTCATATTTCATAAAAAGGAAAATGTTTGTTCTGGGGGAAAAAGATTACTAAAAACAAAAATGTGCCGTTATATTTTTTTCAGTCAGAGTCTTTATCGTCCACCTGCCCAGCCTTTTCCCAACTATATTGGAGACGACTTTTTTAAAACACAGTGGTGTCAGCAATCACCTTTGATTGTTTAATTAAAGACCCACTAATGTACTCAGCGTGCTGATAAACGTGACATTAAACTGACATCACAACCAGACCAGCACTTTCAATATCAAGTAATTATTAACATCAACAGAGTTTAATAATATCCGTATTTGATTGTCTTTCTCACCAAAACTTAGAAGTGATTATACCAACTAAAGACGTCTTAGTTGATTGAGCAGTCGGGAGCGTAAAGTCATTCATCAAGTTTCAGCGCAAATTACGAACGGATTAAATTGAAGTAACGTTTGAGATTCTACTGTAAAGGAGTCTGTCCACTACCCCGCATTATACCATAACCGTACTAGAAACCCGAATGTTATAGGGGCGAGCCTATTGCCATCAATCGGTAAAAATCCAGACCCCAGTCTATTGCTGAAAAATCCCAGATATAAAAACCCAATAACACTATGCTCGACCTTGGAATCGAACCCAGGACCGAATCGAGAACCGAGGCCCTCATGCTCAGCAGTAGTGTGTTAGTAGTTTGCGAACACTAAACCATTGAGGCAGTAGAACATACGGTGATGTTATTTGAAAAAAAAAACGAAAACTAAGTTATTGGAACGAATTTATGAATTTGAAAACTGAGAAAAATGTAGTTGAAGGATTGTATAAGCTATAGGGACTTTCACTTAGGGAGCTTAGAGGTAGAGCTTGTTGTAGGGATTTCTATTCTACAAAATACAAACACATGGAACTATATTGCTTTTCAAGAATACATGCATCCATCAGCACGGCTACTGACAGGCTCCTCTCAAAAATAAAAACCTATCAAACTATTCTATCACTTTGTAAGGTCAAATGGTGTCAGTTATATTCTAACCGACTAGGTTCTAAGTTTCACGAGGTTTCACTAAGGCTCTATAAGGTCTAGAAGTATGTATAGATTTTGTGTTCTTTCTATGAAAAAAACACGCGCACCAAGCATGTTTTGAAATCCACAAATCTCGAAACCAATATGCAAAACCGAACGAAAAATGCAATCACGAGCGCTCCTTCAACAGTAATCGCTATCATAGAGATCAAACCACAACAGAGGTAGAAATTGAAAAATGAATGAGCTGCCAATCCCAGATCCACTGATTTACCTTCCATCCTCTTATTTCTATTTACAAAACAAAAACCGGTCAAGTGCGTATCTGAACACAAACAGTCATGGGTTCCGTAGTGACCGGGATGAATATTTACATACTTATATATTGGTACTACACAGTACTGATTTACCAGTCACAGAAATGAGTGTGTGTGTCAGTATTTATAATATAGTATTTCTCAAACAGGAAACTATTCGAAACAAAGTGGGGTTGTTATTTAAAATATCCCATATTTCAAAAACTATTGACATAAATAGCCAAGTCGTTTAAGACATCTAAATAATTTTATTTATAGGATCCAACGAGACCCCACGCACTACCCTACACGCCTATGCACCACGATTTTATTTTCATCTCTCGGATATTTTTATGGGTGCTACCCATAATAATATTTTTTCGTAATTTTACTGCGCCATTGTTTTACGGAGATCAGAATATTTTTTTTAGAATTTTAATTTTGATATAGGCCAAAATGTCTTAATTTCAGTTCCGTTTTTGCCGTTTGACTACCGAACCCTAAAATAATCGTATTGGGTGCAAAATGAATCCATTTGCAAGTCACTTATCTTGTTTCACGTTATTTTTATTGGCATTCTATTAGTTTGGAGTTAAACATTCGCAGCGAAGTTTCTAAGTTTGTCAACGTTCAATTCGGATGGAAAAGCAGCTACATCGCCATATTATGTAATAATTTATGCTGGAAATTGATTCGTGTCAATTTTGTGCTACAAACGCGCTTTTACCACCCGTCTATCACTTGTCAGTTTTGCATATCATCTAACAAATTTTATGCGATTAACATATTGGCAAAATTAATTTAATAATTTTATATTTAAACTAGTACAAGAGATATCATTATGAGCTTACTTAAATGGGCTACAATAAACCGCCAAAAGGGATATAGCCTTAATAGTCACGTTTGGCAGATGGCTTTGTAATAACAGCCAACGGTGACAGGACAAATCCCAGTTCAAAGAACATTTCTAGTAACTACAGGCTGATATCCTCTATTTATTGCTTCCCTGAACGTTCGGCATTCGAAGAATTTACGCTATTTTGATACGAGCCATAAAATGCCATTCAAAATGGTCGTAAGAAGACGCGGATAATAAAATCGAACGTGTTTATTGCTTTGAGAATGGCGATAGTCCCAACAGCCACATTCGATGTTAGTTTACATTTCTGTAGACATTTTTGGTAAAGGTGTTAATGTGGTTTTAAAAACTTATTATAAAATTGGCCCTAATTCAAATTCTTTAATTCAGACATGAGTCCATAGTGTTAGTATAAGAAATTACTGAAATACTAGAGTTAGTTATAGAATAAGAAAGGTACATCCTCAACTAGTGTGGATCCTTACCCAGTCGCGCAACAGAGGGTAGTCCCACCGATCTCGGAACACACTCAGGAGACTATTAGTGGCGGTGCGCAGCCAGACGGCCATGGATGCGGTCCGTTTTCTTATTATGGCGTAAAAATCGTCTGTGTCCGCTTCCGCAAACATACTGACATAATGACATAGCCAAAATCATTCCCGTAAAATTGTATTTCTTGACACGGACACAAGACGGTTATAAACTCCCGCGGATGGCGCGCGGCGTCAGCGACGCCTCGATACGATAGTGGACGAACAATTTCCATGAAGCTTACATTGAAATTGTTCTACTAGAGTGCCTGTCCGTCTGTCTGCCTTTATTTCTCTACTGATTGAGTGTTATCGTTTTTTGTTTACAATAATTTTCCCCGTGTTAAGTTCTATCCTTTCTTACGCCGTGAACAGATCAATGTCATGGTCCTCCTTATTTCGAATTACGTTGCTCTCGAACAATAACTTTCTTCTAATTCGTAATTTTTTTTTTTTTTTATAATCCTGTTTAAATATTTTTTGTTACTTACTGTACCTAAACATTAGCCTGCACTACCTTTGCCTAACCATGTTGGGTACCCCACTGCCCCCCACCATATCCATTCTTTTAGTATATTACACGATCATTCTTCATTCAGTATATTACACGAAGCGACTGCCTATCTGATCTTCACAACTCACGGGGTGACTCGATACTCCTTGGTTAGTCTAATTAGTTACTTGGTATTGGTGGCTATCCAATAGTACCTAACTTACCCTAATTAAATGTAAATTACTTAAATTAATTCACGGTTCAAACTATATCTCGTAGGGGTCGTGCTAATCACACACAAGTAAACCACGAGGGCGAGACGTGAGTGACATAAAACTGAGGTCTCGTCGGGAATCCGTCATGTCGAGACAAGATGGCGGACACTCACGGATTCATTACGAAGGACCACGTTTATAACCTGTCGTAGGCGCAAGGTTTAGGTTTGGGATTATTAATTTTGCCACGTAGGCTATGTGGAACTATGTACCTATGTGTCTTTCAATAAAGTCTTGGAATATAATTTACAAGAGATATAAATGAAGGCCAAGCCAATAGCAGCGCTGCGGTAGTTATTTATTTTTTAAACATCGCGGCATTATGCTGAGATTTGAGAGATTATATTTTGTTTTTAATGTTAATTTTGTTAGTCATAATTGCTCCTTTATTAATTTTTTTACTGTTTGTATTTCCTGTGTATGTCCCAAACATTTTTTTTTCTTTTTTTCAACAACGTTCTAATGGGATGTTAAAAATATATATACTTCATATAAAAAACTGGTTGATAGCCTCGGAAATGTTTTATCCTTCTTATCAAAGACACATAAATTAATCACCTCAGCCACTAAATTTTATCATTAGTATCTTTATCCATTAAAATTTCAATTCTAACACAAGCTGGTTAACTAACCAGCTTGTGTTAGAATTGAAATTTTGTACGGTTGTAGTAACTACTACAACCGTGTTAATTACAACGAACAAAGAACAGCCTACCTTCGACAACTTATTCTAGAACCTTCATCCTTTTTGATCAAGAAATTAAAACCAACTCAATACTAAACAGTAACACCTTCAGTAACTTTTGACGCGTATTTTACCCAGAATCTACAAACTAGGTCAAAAACATTCATTAAGGCGTTTCGAACAAAATGATAGATTTGAAAACTTCTCAGACAGGCTCAGGCAAATATTTGTGACTCTCAATACACAAACAGTAGTTTTGTTTTTTATTTATTTTCATACTAGTTAAGTAGACAATCACTAGGCCCTTGTAGCAACGTGGGCATTGTGATCATGTATTAAGTGTAAAATTCACCAGTGAAACTGAACGCAATCCGCACATCTAAACCGAGTTCAAAAGATTTCAGTGTCAATATTTCAGTGTCAATATTTCAGTGTCAATATTTCAGTGTCAATATTTCAGTGTCAATATTTCAGTGTCAATATTTCAGTGTCAATATTTCAGTGTCAATATTTCAGTGTCAATATTTCGCAGAAAATACTGATGACACTGACAGCTCTTAGACGTGCTTGATACGCTAATCGCGTTCGGTAATATAATGTTGAAATCTGCCGAAAGTGTTTTAAGGGCCACTCCACCAAAACCGCACACAAAAGTAGCGGAAAAATCTTCAACTTGCAGTTGGCATATTGCATCATGGCAACATTATGTTCGTTACATAAATTTGACTAGTATGCGTAATTTCTTCGACACATTGATTTTCCATGCTGTATTAAAATATTATTATATTTCGTTTTTAATTTATTAAATTATATTTATTTAATCGAACCTGTAATAAAACATATTTAGCAGTCGTAAAAAATAATAATATTCGAATATATAAATTGCGCCTCTTTTTGTGAACATATAATAATTATTTTAGGAGGCTCTAAAAACATTGAAAAGACAATAAGAGCGTCGAACTTGAATGTAGCGTCTTCCGGCCCTTCCTGCAACACTGCTCGCTTTACTCGATTGCCTCGCACACTTCACATTTCTAACCTGAATCAGTTGGTCGGGGTGTTCAAACTTAGTTCCTGTGTAAATGTGACAAACGTGTAAAACCGATGTAAAGTAAAAAAAAACCACTCAATTATTAAAAAACACGTAGGTACATATTGATAAATTTTTCAGATCAGTTAAATAGTATTAGTATAAATTCACCAATCTTGTACAATTACGTAATTGTGGGGATCCTGCCGTTTTGCTGAAAAGATTTTGCCAAATTTTCATTACCCAAACAAATTTTAGCAACCTTTTTTTATACCAATGTAATATTTGGAATAATTTTAGTACGCACATTTTCATTTGGTCAAATGTTTACTTGGCAGATTATTACCAAGGATAATGTCATTAAGGCTTTTGGTCTTTAATCAAATGATTTATTACAGCAAACAATATTTAGACAATAAACGTTTAGTCAAATGATTTGTTATGACAAAAAATATAAAGGCAAAAATAAACATTTTACTTGTTTGTTAAATTTGATGTCATTTGCGTATTTCTTTGTAAGTTTATGTGCTTGAATTTGTCTGAAACAAGTCAAATTTATGGTTACTAGACATTAGGTTATTTATGGAACTAGTTACAGTAGGTTATTAACAAAAAAAAATGGTTAGGTTAGGTTAGGTTAAAACTGTGACCACCTACGCACGAGCCGAGCGAGCGAAGCGAGCGGTGCCGCGGCAGCGGCCGGCGAGTGCCAGAAACTACTAGATTATATAGAAAAAAATATGGAAAAAAGAGATTATAATAACATTATTATTACCTGTTTAGAATTTGTCCCAAGTGGAAAAAGCACCCTTGTAATAAAACGTCTTCAACGTTAGATCTTATTAAGTTTAACATTGACGACACCAAATACACACATCAAAAGTGTCTAGGGATCAACATATATTTTTGCAATAACTTTTCTCTTGATTGATATTAATTCAAATGTTCTTTAAGGATTCATCAAATAAAGTGTTTTCGTTTGTCACAGTAACGATAAACCAAGTCACCTTTGCATTAATAAAGAAATTTGCCATTTTCCTAATAAAGGGATTTTTGACATTTGAACCAATAACATTAAAGTTCGAAAAAAAGACTGAAATAACAGTTTTCTTTAAAATTTTATTGGGTAACTTAAACAATTAATAATCCGTGTTTCTACCGCGAACACTAACAACACAAGAACATCGGTTTGGCATACTCAAAATGAGTTCATCCAAATCACGCTGTGGAATGGCCGCCCATGTTCGTTGCAACAACAAAAAAAGGTCTTCTTGCAACTGGATACCCTCCATATTCGGCAGAGCTCTTCTCTGTAGCATATCCCATGCATGCTCAATCGGGTTCAAGTCTGGCGACTGAGCAGGCCAGGGCAGGACATTGATGTTAGCTGCGGCGAGAGTCTGTCTTACAACTCTTGCGGTGTGCGGTCGTGCATTATCATGCATTAACTGAAATAAGGGACCGATTTGCACTTGTAGAGGAACGATGACGTCAGATACAATCGTCTCAGCATAAATTTGAGCGTTGAGGTTGCCTCTGATCCAAATCAACTCAGTTCTTCCGCCGATCCAAATACCCGCCCATACCATGATGGTTCCACCACTATAAGGATGGACTTCCTGGCAGGATTTTAATCGCTGTTGGCGTCCAGGGGTTCTCCAGTGTCGTATACGTCTTGTATCCGGTCTCATACCAAAACGAGACTCATCAGAAAAGCACACGAAACGCCATTGTTCTTCTGCCCAATTTCTGTGTTCAAGAGCCCATTGATATCGAATCCTACGATTGTGCATTGCTATAGGTGGTACCCGTAGCGGTCTTCGGGAATGAAGGTTCACTTCATGCAAGCGGTTTCTGACTGTTTGGTCGCTAATTAAGTTCCCTGAAGAGTGATGAAGCCTCACGGCTAACATCATGGCGGTTATTGTTGGAGCTCTTCGAGTTAAGATTTGAATGTATCGGTCTTGTCTCCGTGTGGTGCAGCGATACCGTCCTTCATGGCGCTCAGCCACGGTACCAGTGCTTCGGTAACGTGTCCAAAGTCGACTGATAACACCTTTTTTTGTTGTTGCAACGAACATGGGCGGCCATTCCACAGCGTGATTTGGATGAACTCATTTTGAGTATGCCAAACCGATGTTCTTGTGTTGTTAGTGTTCGCGGTAGAAACACGGATTATTAATTGTTTAAGTTACCCAATAAAATTTTAAAGAAAACTGTTATTTCAGTCTTTTTTTCGAACTTTAATGTTATTGGTTCAAATGTCAAAAATCCCTTTATTAGGAAAATGGCAAATTTCTTTATTAATGCAAAGGTGACTTGGTTTATCGTTACTGTGACAAACGAAAACACTTTATTTGATGAATCCTTAAAGAACATTTGAATTAATATCAATCAAGAGAAAAGTTATTGCAAAAATATATGTTGATCCCTAGACACTTTTGATGTGTGTATTTGGCTTATTTAATTTTGCGTAAAATATGTTATACCAACTGAAATATTTGACTAGATAAAAAATGGTAAAAGTACTAGTTGATGAACAAGTTATTGTTCAAACGTTCACTTGCCAAACATAGGTTTTCGTAACAATTATTTGTAAAGAGATTTTTTGGTAAGTAATAATTTGGCAAATGAAATTATGCGAAAATTTGTTTGGGAAGTGATAATTTGGCAATTTCTTTTCGGTAAAACAAGGGAGACCCGTAATTGTGGTCTTTCTAAATTCAAAGCAGTCGCTGACCATTCTCAATTCAAAGTCAAACACGTTTGGCCAGAATTAAGTGGTCACCGTTCTGAATCGTAACTCAAACAGGTCGCTGGTCTCTTACGGACCCGCGGGGAAAGATATTAGTTATGTCCTATTAGTGATTAACTAAGTTTATTCTTTGGACTGTGGTTAAGTCAAGATAAGAGTGATACACTCAACCCAAATTATTACGAGACTGTATTAGTAATTTGTAGATTTGAAATTGTACTAAGTGTAGCCCGCCATTTGTCTGCGTGTATTTTATACCAATATCCAGGATGAAAAGGCCGACGACGGCCGCCAATAACCTGGCTACGAACAATAAAAAACAACATGATAGCGAGCAACACAACAGACGAGACAACCCACAACCGTGCGGTGTGGCGCAGATGTACTAGGAGGGCTGACTCCAAACTGAGATACTAGCCAGAAGGAATAAGAAGAAGATCCGCGATGAAAAGAAACCTATGTCCTTCCTCAGGTCATACTGATCGTATCAGTGGTTACAGTGTGAAAAGATAAAAAACGATCAGTTTTTAGGGACTTCGTTGTCCGTCCGTCTGTCCGTCTGTCACCAGGCTATGAACTGTTCATAAGGCTCTTGAACATAGTAAGACTGTTGAAATTTTCACATGATATATTTCTGTTGCCGCTATAACAATAAATACTAAAAAAACTTTTTTACAAAAAATAAAACCGACTTCCAAAAAAAACACTACAAAGTGAAAAATTATTTTGATTTCGGAAGTCGGTGTCTTCGGTTTTGTATTTTCATTTTTTGCCACCGACTTCCGAAATCAAAATTATTTTTCACTTTGTAGTGTTTTTTTTGGAAGTCGGTTTTATTTTTTGTAAAAAAGTTTTATTTTTCACTTTTTAGTTGTGGTACCTACACAACCCACCAAGATTTTAATACCACTACTTGGTATGTAAATTACAGTGACAGGAACTTATTAGAACATCGTCCACATATATTAAGTAGGAAGTTTTTAAGATTTTTGTTGATTTTTCAAAAACCGCTTATCCGATTTCGATAAAATTTTTATGGGACCATTTGGAAAGTATACCCTTTCCAACAAAAAGAGAATTTTTCAAATCGATATTGATCGATATAATCGGTTGGCAAGCAAAGGAGTTACGCGCGAACAAACATAAAAAAAAAATATATACAGTCGAATTGAGAACCTCCTCCTTTTTTAGAAGTCGGTTAAAAACAGAACAAAATAAACATTTAAGGTGATCCCATAGAACAGACATGATTTTTTGCCATTTTTATAGATACGGTAAGTGAGTCCGTTTCGCACTTGGCCGGTTTTTTTTAAATCTTAAATGGAAACCTCATGATACATTTTTGAGAAAGACTCTTATCCTACTTATACTATCTGAAAGAAACCAACGCCTCCGCATTTTATTACCTGAGAAAATTACCTACGTAACGTATTCTCCATTTCTTATCCATCTCTGAATACAAAGCTTAGAAAAATACGAAAGAAATCACTAATATCATTATAATACTCATACACTGACATACATGTTCGCAAACGATTACCATAATCAAATGCTAATCCGAAATAATATAATATGTAGGGATAAGAAACCGTATCCGAACGTTATCCGAATCGATAATAATATATCCGAAACCTTTGTTACCGTATCTGTAATCATAATTTGGGAACATAGGCGGCTATTTACTATTGATGTATTCAAAGGAAATATTATTCCGTGTAACGTTAGCGTTGAGTAAAGTTAGCATTTTTGTAACAAAATTGACATTTGATATCCGAAGTTTTCGTGAAAGGCTTAATCTTATTTTTTCCTTATTTGCACGTAAACCTTAACCTTTACCTTGTCTTTGTGTAGGCTAAGGCATCCACTTATGGTCACCGGGATTGTCCGAAAGGGTTACCGCTACCCCGGAACATAAAGGGCTAAGGAGGGAACCTGTATGGGTTTTAGTCAGTAAGAGTCTGACACTCCTTTCCGCTCCACCCAGAGCGGGGGGTGGGGGGAGGGGGTCATTTGATGATTTCCCACCCTCAAAAAAAGGTACTTATCCACTGATATCTTTTAATTCCAACTGCACCTACCACACTCCACTGCTGGACATACGTCTCTCCCAGGCTACATCTGTCCCAGCTACCGTCTTTATGTTCATTCCTTAATTTATCCTTCAAAGAGACACCAGAGCTCCATAGCGCTCTAATGACCTTGAATTTGCTATCCAGTCAGACTGTCATTGTTCACATTTCTGCATCGTATATTATGACATAGGTAGGTACTGGTTGAAGTTCTTAATCTTCAAACGACGTTTTCATTGCATTACGAAATAAATATTCTAAGAAATCGGTAAAAAATATCACTAGATGTGCTTCGGCAAAGTGTCATGCGTTATTCTGCCTTAAAACTATATTTGTACTAAGTAGTTGTAAAATACTTGTGGCGTACTACGCATTTACCTCTATTTTTCATAATCGCCGGAACATAATTATGAGTTACTAATTCAATTATACTTCAGAATAAATGAGGAACCCTACTATTAAGGTTAAAACAATTATAATCTCATTTCGTAGTTTTAATTCTATTTTTACTTTATTCAGCTACATTCTGAAATGTCCGTCGCGTGAAAGCGAAGTATTAAAAGGTTAATAATTAACGCGGTATTTATTTACAAGGTTGAACACGAATTCAAATAAAATTTTTGGATTTTAAAATGAAAAAGAGTTAAAGTTTTTAAACTGCTATAACTATGTTTTGCTTTTTTTAATTTTTCTTTAGTGATATTTAACAACTTGGCTTTAATAATGTTGTTCCTACAAAGAAAGATTGCAAAATAAGGTAATGATTAAAAGTTTTGCTTGAACATTTAATTATGAAGCAAGAACTGATTACTCAAACTACATATATTTTTGACAAAAATAAATAGTATCTTATCTTAAAAAAGACATTTTAATATGAATATACCAAAAATATCCGATAAGGAAAAATCCCATCCCTATCATATGGAAATATCGATATCGATAGGCGTTGAAAGAAAATCCGCATTAACATAGAAATGGTTCACGATTGGAGCGCACTCGGCCGTCATCGTGACAGTGGGAAGAAAATACACTGGCGGACAGAATTATATTGTCATACCATTATGGGTAAATTGAGTTTGTTTGTTGAAAGTTCCGTTTGATATGAAAAAGTTATTCGTTTGATCCGATTCTAGAAATCTGATTTCCCAAAGGGTTTGCTTTGATTCGTATAAAATTTGGCCGAGGTCCACAACAAAAGTTGGGGCAAGGTTTTGGTTTAAAGCCCAGCAATAAGCATGGTTTATTTTTAACCGCTAAATGATAATGACACGAATGTTATGTTACTTTATCATCATCAATAGCAGCCTCGTTTCACCCACTGCTGAGTATTATAGGCCTTTTAGACCTTTTTGCGCCATGCTGTCAGGTCTTGGCGGGGCTCATCCAGGTCTTCACTGCGATCTCCTTCTGAATGTTATCCATCCACCTGTTACTCTATGTTAATACTTAATTTCGTTATCGCAAAATGCATTCTAAGTGTTCGAGGGTACATACGTAAATGGTAAGTCATAAATGTTTCACTTTATTTCCATGCGAACCCAATAACTTTTTACGAGCAGGGAATGTTCATTTAACGTCAGCCAAAGGAAGTATCGATTTAAGATATTTTTTACACATAGATAAGGGCAAAGGGATGATGGGGTAGTAATTGACGTGCTATTTTGGCTGATACTTTAGTTACATATATTTACATAACCGCGTTAAAAGCAGCGAATCGAATGTGGTATATTTTGTATATGAATAAGTAGGACTAATGAGGAGCTCGTGGCTAAGTACTAACAGCCACACAGGTCGATACATCAGGTTAAGCTACGCTTGCCGAGGTTGGCCGTGGATGGGTGTCCATCCTTACATAACGAGACTTCTCCGTACTTTGGAAAGCACGTTAAGCCGTTGGTCCCAGCTGTCATTTGTGCATCTTTGACAGTCGTTACAGGTCGTCAGAAGCCTGAAAATCTGACAGCCAGTCTTACCAAGGGGTATCGTATTGCCCAGTTACTGGATTGTGGACGGCAGATAGGCAGTCGCTCCATGTAAAATACTGGTATACAGCTGCATCCAGTTAGACTGGAAGCCGACCCCAACATAGTTGGGAAAAGGATAGCCATATGATGATGATGAATGAAAAGCACTAATAATTATTAAATAATTATTAGTCGTAATCGTAATTAATTATTAATCGTAATTTAAAATTGGTCCTACTTTTTTAGCAAATAAACAAAAAACTTGGAAAAAAAATTAAACTAACAATTCACCAATTTAATTTGAACGCCAGTGTACCAAACCAAAGTGTAGGTATCTGATCGTAAGGATCAGATACCTACACGGAAATATTCTGTTATTGAATTTCCAGGATTTTACTCGTCATAATATTAATATTAAAGTTTATTTGCTCGAAGGAGCAATATTGTTGTTCCGTTAAGTATTCAGCCGGGGAAGAAAATAATACAAAGAGAATAAATACCTGTACCTATAACGGGTATTTCAGTTTTTTTAGAAGATAATCTCTTCAAATAAATGGTGTTTCATGGATAGTATAATAATATTTGATGGTATATCTGTCTTATTTTATTCTCCGGTATCCGTTATGGTAAAAACGCGTTATAAGAAATCTTCTGTGTGAAATGGTGTGTCGGTTTGAAGAATAATTTGCTGAATTTACGAATTAAGTGTTTTCATTTCTTTTTTTGGTTTTATGTGGAGGCTTTGTGTTTCTAATATTCAGGACGGAAAGTCTGAGTGAGATCTTAATATTTTTCGCTCTATAAACCTATCATTGTCGAGGTTTACTTATGAATTTTTTTTTTGAGCTTTTAGCTGTGTATGTGTTTGTTGGAAACTATCCCACGGTGTCATATTACCAGGTTAAAAAATATCCTAGTTCTAACCCAGGCCATGGTCTCTCCTTGTGCCAAATTTTATCCAAATCCGAACAGGCGAAAGAGGCGTTAAGGTAATAGACTGAAAAAGTTTTTTTTACGCTTAGCAACTGCCTTTACATTCACTGTGTAAGGGGCATTGATGCACAAAACTGTTACCATGAATTTAGAACATTAACGCAACGCTGGCGGGTCTAGAACTAAATACTAAATTAATATTGACGGAATTCATAGTTTGCGTGTCGATATCCGAAACAACTCTGCCTCGCTTCTCTAGTTTAAGCTCTACAGAGCATGAAGTTAAAGGAGTTGTAGAATAAAACCTCCGCAACTATTATGAGTTAATGGCAGAATAGAGACGAACATTGATTAAGCTTATAGTACGAGAAGATACACCCACATTTTGACAATTATGTTTAAGTCCGATGTAACAGAGGGCGAGCCTATTACCATCAACTGGGCTCATATATAGACATTGGGCCGCTACGGAGACCCAATCACACTGCCCGACCGCCCCACCAGGCAATTAAATACAAAACTTTAGACTCTATTTACCATTATACCTTTTTTTTGAGGGTGGGAAGTCATCAAATGCTCGGGGTGGAGCAGAAGGGAATGTTAGACTCTTACTGACAAAAACCGACCAATTTCCTTCCTTAGCCCTTTATGATCCGGGGTAGCGGTAACCTTTTCTGACAATCCCGCCACCTGGCAAGCTTCGACCCTAACGGGCCCCTTCAAATGCTGACATCTCTTTGAAGCGCGCGTGGAACACGTACTACGCGCCGTCCGGTACGGGCCTGGTCCTGATCGGACGGTGAGCTACCCATTACTCACCGCCCGCAGGCCCGCGAGCAGTAGCACCTGTGACCTCTATACCAACAAGGTAGTGTTTAGTAAAAATTGCTTACACAACTGTTGTTTGTGTCGCTTTCTATGTCCTCACAAAGAACGTTGATTGTCATCAAACGTTCTGAATGGCACCCATCAATTTCACATTATCGTCTAATGATCCCAAAATACGCATTGTAATCTTTTTCTCTCGGTTTGAGCCGTAAACCGATTTGTTACTTTTATATAGAGCTACCTGAATTCTTTATATATATATATATATATCTCCTGAGTTACGTAGTTCCGAATGAAAAACGGAACCCTTATAGGATCTCTCGTGTCTGTCTGTTTGTCGGTCATATAAGCTAATTTGCTCTGCATCTACTCGGCCGGTTAAACTGAAATTCGGCACACGTTTGAATTTCTGTGGCCCAAATAGGGAAATATAAATACATTTTGGATAAGGAGATCAATTTCTGGGGGCAAATTAGAAAATTAATTAAAAACGTTTTTAAAACTATAGGTACCGTGAGACACATCAGATGTCTCTGGTCTTAAAATAACATAATAAATCTCTCAGTATTGTGCGTACAAACTTACATTTGCAGTTGAAATGTATTGGATGTCATGTTTTTCAACTACAATGTTAAGTTTGTTTTAAGGCATAAATTCACCTAACTACGGAACCCTTCATTGGGTGAGGTCCGACATGCACTTGGTGGGTTTTCTTGTGGATTAAAAAGGAAATGCTTTATTTTTGGTATATTGATCTTTTCATTCCCCTAAAGATATTGTCAGTTACCTCTACACGTTCCGATAAAATGGTAATTTGGAATTTTTCCATTTGTAAATTTTGTTATTTCCCAGCCTGACAATACAAATACTTCCCAGTATAAAAATATATGAAGACGCTTTTAAATTTCCGTGCGCGTTAACGATATAACGTGTACGCATTTCAGTACAATTTATGGACGTAGACATCCAAGATAACATCGTCACTTTAGAAACCATAAAAGCGCACAGCGTGTGTAAATAAATGTTAGATAGTATATTGTTTTAATACGTACACTTGAATGGTACACAAATCTGAAATACATTTTTTCCCTTTATATACTTGTACAGACGCCAGCTGCACATCAAGCTCTCTTTAGCTGTCAAATTTTTCCAATTGAAAATGAACCTTACACTTTCGTAATAAAGTTGAAAAATTATCAAAGAAGTTTGATAGATGGGGGTAACTTGATGTGCTGGCCTCTGTACATAACATATTAAAATTTATTTTAGTTTGTATATTGTAATTTAGACTTCGAACCCAAGCAGGTGCTTTACTTTGTGTATTTAATATCATCACCACTGCTCTCAAAACGGTGAAGGAAAGGCGTGTCCTAGAACAGAAAATTTGAAGACATGGGACATACGAAAACCGCACTGGGCCTGCGTCGTGAGTTATGTATCACTCCTCTCAGAGAGTAGACCTTTTTTTTTTGATAGTGGGTAATTATCCAATAACTTCTCCCGCTCTGGGTGGAGCGGAAGTGTGTGTCAGACTCTTACTGACTAAAACCCATCCATGTTCCTTCCGTAGCCCTTTATGTTCCGGAGTAGAGGAAACCCATAGCTTCAGCAGTGGGAACATTTTAGGCTGTTTATGTAATTTAGTCTAGTGTTTGTAAATTCAACGTTTATTCGAGCATTCAGCGTGTTATGTACGAAGTTTCAAGATAACAACGCGTAAACGTTACTAATGAATGTGTAATTTATGAAGGTACGTTACGTTAAACCTAGTTACGTGTTCTTCGAAATCAGGCAATCACGTCCCACATTTGGTTAACAGTTATATTCGAATTAAAATATGTATTTAGGTAACTCTTGTATTTTTTAAAATAAATACCTTATATTATTAACCATTACGTAATACGTATACCTAAAATTTAAGGAGTGACAATACTCATCAAATATACCTGTTATAACATCGAATTCAGAATCATTAAGCAAAAATTTATTTTTATTTTTACCTAATTTGTATGTTACTATGGTTTTGGTAGTGCTAATTTCGAACACCATTAAATATTATTATCATTACTTTATGACAAAATCGATTTAAATTTTGCTAAGTGGAAGTTTAAGGTACCTATCTGTGCTAGTGACCGTACTGTTGAGATCTCATGCAAAATTCAACCTTACGTAGCAGTAGACTGATTGGAAAATAACTCTGACGGCATTCGATCATTCAACTGAATTTGGAATCCTTACTATCCACACTAATATTATAAATTCAAAAGTAACTCGGTCTGTCTGTTTATTGGCTTTTCACACCTAAACCACTGAACGGATTTCCATAAAATTTGGCAGAGAGATAGACTGCATCTCGGGGAAAGACATAGGCTACTTTTTGTTTAAAAAATATCTCCCAATATGGCGATCTAAAACGAACTCCACGCGGACGAAGTTTCGGGCAAAAGCTAGTTTGATGATCGCAGGTTCCTCTGAGATAAATTGATGGATCATAATTAAATATAATAATGGTTTTAGCGCATTTTCCTCCACGCCGCCATTCCATAATAGCACTTTTCAAGTACTGCAGGAGCTTTTGTAGGAATACGTCAATTTCCCGTTAAATGAAAACCGTAGGTACGAGTTAAACACATACCTACGTTCGTATAGCTACTCACATATCCTCACATCGACACTTTTCCTCACCTGACCCAATTTTAGCCACTCTGTACTGCCATCTTAATAAAAAAATATCCAATTTGTACCGAAATACGACTGCTCCAAAGTTTTCGCCCCACTCAGGTACCTAATAAAATCGCCCTTTGGTAGGCCCGAGAGAAAGTAATTTGACCCTGAACGCTCAGCAATAAGGGTTTTTATCGAGTTACGTATGTTTTTAACTTCTGAAATTAGGTGCTTAGTTCGCAATTTCAAGTTTGAAAGTGTAATTGGTTTATTATTGTTTGTGGAATTCATTTAATTGTAGTTATTACCGTTATGTATTCTTAATTTTTTTGTATTAAGTAGATTATAAAGAGGTGTAAGGCGTTTTACAAAATATATTTACAAAGAACAAGCACCGAGACCCCAGGGGCGTTATAAAGACCCTTTACGTTTAAATTTTTCAGAATGATCAAGAGCGTGGTACCAGCGTTCGAGTATGACCTCATGTATAAATGGAGAGGAAGATAAACAAAGCAAAAGGAGTATGTCAAATTCGTGACGGTATCTTGCCTTCTACAGTTTTAGCCTTTCCTCGTGGAAGACGGCGAAAGCTGTATAGTTTGATGAAGTCCAAGTTTGAGATAAAAAGATTTCTTGTCCCTACTTTTCTTTTTACCTGAATTGCTTTTCCTGTAATCACAACCTAGCTTTAGTACCTTCGTAAATAAAACTGCTAATAGTTACTAAACATTTGAAGCCGATAGGAACTTTCAAGGTGCCGTCCGGTTCTATTGAACGCAAGTGCTCAAGCTTGAACCCGAAGTCGATTTGATTTGAAGATCACTCGTGTCACGGACATCGCCAATAAACTAAAGGCTTAAGTGCGACGTGATAGCGTGTCCTGATTTTAGTAGAACAATTTCTATGAAAAGTTCATGGAATTTATTCTAAAAACATTTGTAGGTATAGGATTTACAAAAGCTTACACAGATAACTTTAATCTGGGTCAATTAAAATTTTCTTGCTTGCTTTTTTTAACAATTCGTCAAAGACATCTTCCAATTCAAGGCATTTCTGACGGCTTAATTAGAAAAGGATCATGTAGGTTTAAGTATTTTTACGGGAAAACGATTTCTAATTTGGTTACTTAAACCAATTAATCTGCCTAACTTTTTTCCTATCAGTTTTTTCTCTTCTTCTTAGCGTGTCGATGGCAATCTAAATGAATCGGCCCAGAATTGTGCCGTAGAAGAAGAATTATCGTTCTAACCGGTTGCAGCTGAATACCCGTATTTTATACGAAGCGATTGCTTATCTGACCTCCAGAATCCAGTTACTGCATAAAACGATCCCTTGGTAAAACTGGTTGTCAGATTTTTTTGGCTGTCTGATTACCCGGAACGACTGCCAACGATCTACGAATGTCAGCCAGAACCAACGGCTTAACGTGCTTTTCGAGGCACGAAGGGGGAAGCAAAAATAGCTTAATTTTCGACCGACTCGTGCGGTTCTCATTATTTAGCCGCGAGCCCCTTTTCTTGTTCATTTTGACGTCCAGAAAGGCCTTCTTGTACCTATTTGAAATAAATTATTTGACTTTGGCCTCGCAAAATAAGGGTTAATCAGTTTTCTTTAACTCCTCACACGGTCCTAAAAGTACAAGGTCTATTTGTAGTCTTAAACGCAGGAATGAAATGAAATGTTTATTTATTATTACAGAACTCTAAAAGTGAACACATAACAAGCCCCGTGCGATACAGTAAGACCATCCTCTTTATCGCGCAACCCTGCAAGCTTACTTGGGAAAAACCGAGATTTTTCGCTAGGAAAGACCCAAGTAGCCATATAAAAGGCTTTTGCCTAAATTCAAGGATAGTCCCCAAGAGCAGTGAAGCAATTGCTCCGGTAGAAAATATAATAATCTTTCCTTATCTCACGTGTTTTCCAGAACACTGGAGTATGCTCATGGTCTTTGTAAAGGTCGGAGCACGATAACGCGAAATGAAGGAAGTAATTAGGCATTAAGTTAGCGTAAAGAAGTATTATGTGCATAAGAAAATCTTATTAGGTAAATTAAAAATAAACAACAAAAGTAGGTATATTACAAGGGGAGAATGTGTAAAAAATAAATTTCACAGTATTTTTTTCTTTTAAAACTGGCTCTTCCACACACATTCTTCCCTAATTAAAACTCCAACAAAAAGTGTAATATTTTATGAGTTTTCAAAATAATAGCTCCCAGTCTGCTGGGTACGTTTATGGACCATAGCGATGCGAACGAGTACTACCGCGCCTAAGTGTTCTTTTGTTATTGTGTTTATTTAATAGTTAGATAAATAGTTATTTAATTTTAAGTACCTAGTGAAAATAGTTGTATTAATTTTGTGAAAGTTTTTGGCAGTACTTATTAAGGTCCCTGTAATGAACTGTCCCTACCAAAATACTTTTCCATTCTACTACATATTAAAATGCTGTTGGTTTTTAATTATTTGCTTTACAGGTTTTGTTTAGTACTAGCTATGATAAATAATTTTCCAAGAAGCTCTACTATCGAATTCCAATTCTTAACAATACTGTTATTTATCGACATTAAGTAAAACTGCTTAATCAAAACATTTCTCACCATCAGCGCAGTTCGTTCGTTGCCGAACCACAGAATAGACATTATTATACCGAGACGGAGCTGATTAATTGCTTCCCAGTACTCTAGGTCCTCTCAAACTGCGAGTTCTTTAGACTGTGGTGTGTGACGCGACGCGGCGGGAGCGAGTAAGGTGAGACGTCTCACCAGCCAATGTTGGTGACAGAAGTAAATTAAAAAGGCGTTTATTTAAACATTCAAAATTTCATTATGTAGATAGCGTAATTTGGTTCCACAACTCTATGCACAGCCGTGGCACTATTAAACGTATACAAAATTTTTGTTATCACATTAAGAAGGTGAAAAGTTTGTGTGTGTGTGTGTGAGTTTGTCCGTCCTTCATGCTCAAACGGCTGAACGGACCTGGATGAAATTTGGCACAGAGGTAGTTTATGACCTGGATGAACACATAAGATACTATTACTAATACTTTTTATTCCGGTAGTACGTTCCCTTGGGTTAATTTCTTATATCCACGCGGGCGAAGCCGCTGGCTGAACTAGTTTTATTTTAAAAGCCAAAATTGGCGTCAGTTAAACAACTACACAGTTAGCTTCTTCAAGATTTTAAAATTAGAAAAACAATTTAAGGGAGGTAATCTAAAATCAATTCTTACAGAAAGATGTTTAAATAAAAACGATATTTCTTGATATCATTTCCGTTTATTTCTGCAGCTGTTCTGTATTATGCGTGTGTGTAATATTGTGTGCCTGTACAGTTGTGAGTTGATTTTTATTTGTGATTAGCTGTTTCCTGCGTCAACGCTCGCGCTAATTTAAATATAATTCGGGTTGTACTCTACTTTAAATATACGTGGCGCCATCTATTATCATAAGAACGTTATTGTTGTGTACCTCGGAAACAGTGCCTTTTTTCTGGATGAAAGGTATGTCTATTTTGTACACTTGACCAAGTGCAAAATTTCAGGATGATCAATTTAGTGGTTTAGGCGTGAAAAGGTAACAAAAAAACAAACTTTCGCATATTAGTTGGGATGTTGGATACTTAGGATAGTTCCAGTACTTGTGTAAGATTGTTTCAAGGGCCATCATTTAACTGTGTGTTTCACTTGGGGGTAGGAGTTATGGAACTTGAGTGCCGAGTTTACCTTACATGGTAGGAATGATGTAAGTAGTGGACATACTGAGTTTCTAGCTGGGTTCGGGACTTTGAATTTTCGTCGTGGGTACAGGTAAAATACATAAATGGATTGCCATCAGCTGCTGACATAGCTTGCTGACAGACCAAGTAATGTTATTTTTACCGCTATTTTCATGTAGTTTTAGAGGAGAATGTAAGGAGCCTACTATTATTCTAGAACGGTGGTTCCTAACCTTTTTAATATTGTGACCTATTAGGAAAACCGTTTTTACCTTAAATGTTACCAATAAAAGCAAATACATTTTTAGTATTCACAAATTGGACATCAATCTTACATGACGATGACGAACACGGTACTTACTGCGTGGCGATCTATAATTTTATTAGGTCTTTATTATTAGGTTCTTCGTTACCCCACAAAAAAAAGCTTTTTTTACCCCCGCGGGGGTAATTTACCCCAGGTTCGGAACCACTGTTCTAGAACGCCGTCCGCCAAATGAACAGCGGTAACGGGACAACATGCCCGCTCCGCTACCGCCCACGTCCAAATTCGTCGAAACCGATCGCTTGATGTGAAAGGATTAGGGACCGGACGTCGAAAAATATTTAAAACAAGCTTTTAAATTGGATATTCTTGGCTTAATTTAAATGGTTACTGAAAAATATGTAAAATTGTAAGTATCTTGTTTGTTTTTGTGAGGTCTTTGTGAACATAAATCCTGAATATTGTATTCGAGTCACGAAAAGCAATGTAATGTTCGGAGATGGTACTCAACTTTAAGTGTTATCAATAGCTTCCAGTTCTTAGAAGCGTTTCGTTACTAAACCGTCTTCTTGGTTGAGCAAAAAAGTTATTACGTTTTTCCTGAAAAGTTTCTTCTTCGCTGCGGAATTTTGTCAATAGTTTTATGTTGTTTTTTGTGCAGAGTAAACATTTAATTTCTTTCTTTTAGTTTGTATTGTAATAAGGTGCAGTCCTACTGTCTGCTAATACAAACTCAATCATTTTCTCAGCCTTCTCTCAACTATGTTGAGGTCGGCTTTCAGTCTATGTGGATGCAGCTGAATACTAGTCTTTTACATGGAGCGACTGCCTGCCTATATAACCTCTACAACCCCGTAACCAGGTAGTAAGATACCTCGTTGGTAAGACTGGCTGTCACAATTTCGGGCTGACGACCCGTTACGACTGTCAAAGATCCAGGAATGACAGCCGGGACCAGCGGCTTAACGTGATTTCCGAGGCACTGAGGTGTCTCTGTATGTAAAGATGGTCACTCATCTATGGACCAACCCCGGCAAGCATAGCTTAACCTAATGAATCGACCCGTGCGGCTGTTATTACTTAGCCACGAGTTCGGCAGTTACAAACTGCGAATAAAAATCCGCCAGTCAACCATTCCAGACTATCTCTTGTGGTTGTTATTAGTGGACTATACTCCTCTGTGTCTGAAGTTTTGGGCCAGCATGATCGGAAATATAGTCTTGCCAGCGATACGAAGAAGAAGCAGTTAAGGAAGGATTTAAGTTTGGCAAATGATCTGACAAGCTGCTGATTGTCTCTTGTATATCACATTCATATATTTCGAGAAAGTAAAGCAATAAAGTATTCATATTCATATAATTATTTATTTGCATTCCTTAATGTGTGAAGATTTTACAATAGGCTTAAAGCTAAGGAACAATTACGGAGACTGTAGGACACAGCAAAAGGTATATAATTAAGTAAAATAACGTATGGTATACGATTTGCAGCACGTAACTTCTGTTGTATCTGCCTGTCCCCATGCGAATAAAGCGTGGGTTTATGAATGTATACATTATTTTAAAAGTCATTAGCTGTCATATAAACATAATCCTATTCATATATGTTCTCTGTGCACTGGCATAAAAACAAAATCATCAACTTAGTTGGGATTTCCCCAAGGACCTCTCGTAAAACAAAACTAGTTTTATTTACTGTACCATCGTTGGAAAATATACTGAATTCAGAAGAACATACGCATGTTTTTTGATTGACGGACCGTAATTAAGGCTTAGTAGCTTTGTATGGTTCAGTTCTTCCAGTGGATTTGTTTACATTTTATTTAAAAGATAAAGAAATACGTTCAAAAATAGAAATCAATTAGTTACAGAGACATTGCATTACACATTATTTTCAAATATCTTGCAGAAACGCTCATTTAAATGTAGGAATCTAGGATAACAAATTTCTACGAAAGACTTAGTAGAAAATAAGTATTTATTGTTTCTAATGGATTCCCACAATTTTCCTTTCAGCAACTCTCACCAACAATAAACTTGTTTCACAAAGCCGCCCAATTCGAAGAGATTCGTTTTCGTATAAGCTCCCCAGTTACTTCAACGATGACAATTTAACTTTCCTTAAGATCCACTGATCGTTCAGTGAGCAATAGAAAGGATTCCCTAACTCCTTTAATGTTGACTGCGCCAGTTTTTGGGCGTTCACCCAGAGACCTACTTTAAGGCTTAGTTCGAATTTTTAGGGAACGATGACATTGCGAACAAGTTGAGTCTGAATTAAAAGAAATCGTTTTTGGAGTCTATTTGTAAGACTGAAACAATAAAGATTATTCTAGAAAACTGTCTACTAAGTACTTGTTAATTTTGTTATGAAAGATATTTCTACAAATTTTTTTTTTGTTTACTAGCTACCTGCTTTGCACGGTTTGCACGACTTCACAAAACATCGAGATTTCTTTATTATGTCAGTTTAATATGAATATAATCTCTACACAATGTATTCACACAAGCAGACACGTAAGGCAGTTTCAATTTATTAATGACAAGCTGCTGCCAGCGGTTCCGCCCGCGTATTTGTCAGAAATTATCCTAAGAGAACGTACTACCGGGCAAATAAAAAGTATTCTATGGGTTAATTCAAGTCATAGATGTGATAAGTTTCAACCAGACTCGTCAGCCGTTTGAGCGTGAAGATTGGAAAAACATACAAACTCACACACACAGTCACAAACCTTCTCCTTTATAATATTAGTGTGATTATCTATAATAAGTTTAGACTGAAGTGGTTATTATAATTTCATCTTAAAAACTTCGATATTATTTTATACTGGCTTAAAAATTCAGTGAAATCAAAATGTTAGTATTCTAGTTTAAAGTCCAGGCTTTTCCACAGAACCCTTGAATTTAATTTAGATCGTAAACTAGACGCGAGGCTAAACTTTTATTTTATTAAAGAACTTAAAAAAATACGATGTTATTAACACTTGGCTTTTTATTACATGTAAAGGTTTATTTGCGTTAATATTGGGTTTATACCCCGTATCTTTTTAATATTTTACAACGCAAATATTTATTTTATTAAACAATTTGATATTCAATTAATTCGTTTTAATATTACGAAAATAAAAACGGTTATTTTGGGAAAAAGGTCTGGTGGTAATGTTCTTTATTGTTGAATTTATCTTTTTAAAATGAAAGTTAATTTGCTGAAACTAACATCAGCAGAATACCTACGTTTGTACCGATTAGTGCCTAGACTTTGAAGTTCAAATGAAAACTTTTGTATAGCGTTGAGAAGTTATCAAAGAATTCAAAGAAACTCAAAGGTATAAATTCTTCTTATATTAGTAATAGTTCGTGAAAATCTTACTTGGAATACTTTGAAAGATATGTAAGGTGGTCGATGCCTTTACTAGTCATACCTGTAAACAAAGAAAATAAAACTTTAATTTTGATCAAGAAAATAGTTCGGGTTGAAATAAATCAAGCTCAAACTCAAACACAGGCACTTATAAACCTGCCCCGCATGGGCAGAGCACCGCCGTGTCCTCGTAGAGGCGATCGGCGGCGGCGACCTCTCGCGCCCGGCCCTGGTGCAAGCCATGGTCCGGGGCGAGAGGGAGTGGGAGGCAGTCACCTCCTTCTGCGAAAAAGTTATGCTCGCGAAGGAGGTGGCGGGATGGGAGAGAGAAAGGTCCTCCCGTCCCAGCCGCCGCAGGAGACGCCCCGGGCGTCGGGAGCCACGTGACGACTCCCGGCCACCGTAGGCGCGGGCCTGCGGACGGTGAGTAATGGGTGACTCACCGTCCGATCAGCACCAGACCCGTGCCGTACGGCGCGTATATGTTCCACGCGCGCCTCAAAGAGATGTCAGCATATGAAGGGGCCCCTCAGGGCCAAGCCTGCCGGGTAAGCGGGATTGTCCGAAAGGGTTACCGCTACCCCGGAACATAAAGGGCTACGGAAGGAACATGGATGGGTTTTAGTCAGTAAGAGTCTGACACTCCCTTCCGCTCCACCCAGAGCGGGAGCAGTCATTGGATGATTTCCCAGCCTTAAAAAAAAAAAAAAAGGCACTTATAAATTGTGTAGGAGTCGATAAGTTTGGCAGAATATTGAAACTAGTTTCTCATACTAAAACGTATATCTTATGGAAAAAATGCCATTAATATTCCAACGCCAATCTTTTAAAACACGATATTGCAAATTCGACGCATTCTTGTTCTTCTAAGAGAGAACAATGGTAAAAAAAACACAATTTAATATAAGATTGAAAAAAAAGCCCTGGCATTGAAGAGATCACCTGTCTCAACTGATGGCGCTCGTTTACGAACATGACGTGTGGATCAGCACCAACCACCACAACCAATTTGCAGGGAATCGAATGATCCAGCACTCGTGCCACCAGCAGCAAGACCTTAGAATAAACCTTACTGATCTCAATGTTAGAGATCATCTGCCTAGCCTTTTCCCAACTATGCTGGGTCGGCTTCCAGTCTAAGGATGCAGCTGAATACCAGCATTTATATGGAGCGACTGCCTATCTGACCTCCACAACCCAGTAACTGGGCAATACGATACCCCTTGGTAAAACTATGTTAGAGATGTGTGAGCTGAATAATTTTCGATGTTTGATTCACAATATATTTAATATAATAAGCAACAGTTGTTGAAAACAAGCTACGTGCTCGTGTTGCTTATTATATAACTAGCTTCCGCCCGCGGCTTCGCCCGCAAAATATGTCGACAAATTATACATATAAACCTTCCTCTTGAATCACTCTATCTATTAAAAAAAACCGCATCAAAATCCGTTGCGTAGTTTTAAAGATTTAAGCAAGCAAACAAACAGACAAAAATAGCGACTTTGTTTTATACTATGTAGTGAAGTTGTTTTGTGCCTGTGGCACTTGTTTAAGAGTAAAAAAAGTTATCTTTTTGTGTTTAAATCTTCAGGGTGAAATTCAAGTCGTGGGCATTATTGTAAGGGGTCTTTGTACTCATTATTATGAACAACTTTTACTATGGAATAACACCTGAAATCGCGAAAAAATATCAGCTGTTCCGTGTATTTTAACGAGTTATGCTTAGTGTATGGAACAGCTGTTTTTTTTTTCATTCTGTATAATGAATCAAACATCAAATATGTATCACCGGGCATAAAAGCCGTGATAACGATGTATGTGAATTTCAGTAACTGAAACAAAATTTTTGCAACGTTTATACTATTCCACTCTACGACAGAGGGAATAAAATTTTGAAAAATATAATATGGGAACATCAACGCGTTAGATTAATAGAATAGAATATTTTTATTTCAGACCGGAGTCCATAGGGTTAGTAACAATTTTAACTTAAATTCTAGTGTTAGTAGGTTACAGACACATAGAAATATACAATTAAATGTCACGGAAAGCGGATGCGGAGTAGCCTAGCTGACCCTCATACCGTAATGTCTTACAAGCTACACATCCCTATAATTCTTATACACGCCCACTCTTTCCCACTAATAGGCCTTTTGTTTCCTGTAACTATGACGTCACATCACTCATGGGCGCATCTAATGAGGTTACACACCAATTTACTTGAGCTAAACCGATTGTGTGTGGTTTAGCCGCTGCCGTAAGTGTGTAGTAATGATATTACTGTGAACTTGGGAAGTAATTCAGTTACACCGGAGTGAGTTAAGCAGGTATGGTCGTTGCTTCAAAGCACTAAGTGGTGAAAAGGTGACCTAAACTTCCCTAAATTGGGATATGGGTAGAAGAATCTTTAGCCCATATCCCAATTTAAGAAAATGGAGTCGGTGCTACGTGTCTTTTTCTTCTATTACTCGCAGCCTTTCTAACCGTATTATCTTTCACAATTGTCCAGCCATAGTTTCTTGCAAAATAACTACAGTTTGCGAAATTACCCCAATTCTAAATTACCAGGCAACAACGAACAGTAGTGTGCCAAGCGCAGTAGCAAAACAAAAACATAAGACTGCATATTGTTTGATGAATAATAATATGTAGTATGCATTGAAAATAAGTCTCATTATTACTTGTTCGTATTTGAACCCACCACCTCATGCATTTGACCTTAACCACTGAGCTATAAAAAAATCAACCCTAAAGCAATCACATAACAAGAATACCGAATGCCTATTTCTGAACGTAACGTACCTGTTCGATATTTTCCAAAAAATAAATCCGGTTTTTTCATAAAATCGGCATTTTATGTAACACGTTATTTCGCCAGGCTTCAAAGCCTAGGTCTAAACCGTTTAGTACCGCTCATAAGAAGAAATGGTTGCCAATATCTGATGTAACGTCAGAATCTATTTCTGACATAATGTGATCACAAAAAAATAGATTTATGGTAACCTAGGGACAGGCTCATCTATCAGCCCAAGGCAAGACGAAGTTATTGAAAAAGATTAATATAACACGACTTTTATAGAGAAATAATGTGTAAGCAGTATTAGGGAAAAACATCAAATAAATACTATTGATAGCGACATATTGAATTTTTGTTTGATCGCTTCACAAGGTATTTTTATTTAAAACGGATCAAAGTCATTGGAGGTTTCCATATTATTGTCAGGAAAAATTTACATATTTATGCATTCAGTGAAATCGACGAGGTTTTACCTAAAGCATTTATCAAATGTAGGAGATATTTGTAGATATAATACTTATCATCATCCAACAAACAATCAAAACCCTGAAAATGAATTAATTTGTAGGCTGGCGGAATATTATGAACTTTTAAAACTGTAACAACTTTTCAACAATATTACGTACTTATTACTATATCTAAATAATTTCTATTCTTAATTACAATAAACATCCTAAACCAAAAACATATTTAATATTTACAAGGTTTAATGTCATTGAGAAATTCTTTCGCATCGCTGGTAATTTACGCAAGAGACTGGAGGCCTTGCCACGTTGTATGGTAATGCTTAGCCTTTGGCCAAGGTTAAAGCCAGCCCTTGGGTCACTGGATTTGCCAACCAGCTGTTTGAAGATTTCGTTGAACAAACTATGAGCACTTGCACCCCATAGCATTTTATTATTAAACTTTATTTTGAATTTCACTTAATGTATTCACAATGTTACATTTTGGGGACAAATATTTTCATGAGTTCTATTGTCTCATGCTTCTATCAAAATGAGATTAACAGTAAATTAACTACTACTAACAAGTATTTTTATCCCATAAATCCAACGAAGCATGAAGATAACGCAACATAATAAAATCGGAGCAATAAACGTTTATTGGATAAAGTGAGACAACTGATATTTATACGTGCTGTAGCGTGTTTTACGATTGTGTACTAAAATACATACTATATGTATTTGTAATATATTACATTGTACGTATACTTGTATTAATCGACACCTGAGGGTTTTATGGCCAATGATAAACAATGTAGGCCTAGTTGTTTATTTACCTGGTTTCGAAGAAGAACTACTAGAGGAAGAAAAGAGAAAGACAAGAGCTTTCAAATTCAAAGATTCGTTTGTTCAGTTTTTGTTTTTAATTATTACGTTCTTTATTTTTCTAAGACACAGTTTTTAAGGAAGGAAATATTTAACTGGATTCCTAGGATGAAATAAAAATCTTAAGGAGTTTTCCTTAAGATTTCACGACAGATACAATGACAAAATTGAATTATTTTACCAGTAAACACTTACGTACAGACGCCAGCACATCAAGCTATCCCTAACTGTCAAATTTTCTCAATTAAAAAAGAACCTTATGTCTTTGCAATAAAGTTGAAATACTATCAAGGAAATCTGACAGATTGTGGTAACTTGATGTGCTGGCCTCTGTACAAGGTATGTCAAATTGCAACACATAAGCAAGGAATACTTTTAGGATTATGCTGAAAAGCCATACCTACATGAATTTTTGCAATGATCCTGAATTACATTTCTCCTTGTAACTTTCTATACCTACTATAAAATTACCTTAAACTTCTTGGAGGGTTTACGAGCGAATCTGATAAAGAATATAAATGCGTTCAATTCCGCCTGACGTATTGAAATTGCGCTGAGCATTGCAGCACAATATGGCCGACAAAAGTAATAGGGTATTAAAGGGATTCACGCTTTTTTCCTTTTGCGTTGAACCGTGGTAGGAAGTTCTATTTTTTTTAAGTGTTTTTTCACGAGATGAACAGGCGTTTATTTTCGCCGTTTGTTCGCATTGGCTTAATTGTACTGTTTATTTTAAAATTTAAGATATTTAATTTCACTTAGAGAACATCAGGTACATGTGCACATATGAAATGTCAGTAAACTTCATCATCATCATCTGCCTAGCCTTTTCCCAACTATGTTATGGTCGGCTTCCAGTCTAACCGGATGCAGCTGAATACCAGTATTTTACATGGAGCGACTGTCTATCTGACCTCCACAACCCAGTAACTGGACAATATGATACCCCTTGGTAAGACTGGCTGTCAGATTTCTGGGCTTCTGACGGCCCAAATGTCAGTGAACTTCATTAACTAATTAATATAAAATTCAAAATTTTGGGCCCATGACCAACGAGATTTAGCAAATGCAATGCAAATCCAATCAAACCTCATAATGAAATAGGTAGACATCGAAAGGGTCAAAAGATCCGAAAGCTTTCATTCCGAACAATGTCATGACAGTATTCTATCGTTCGCGTTAGCCTCGTGGCAGTTTTGTCTCGGGAGTAGCATTGAAAGTCGCACAAACTCATACAGACTAACGATAAACTTTGACATGAGTCCCTCCCTGCCCTCTGTGAGGGCGCTTTATTGTTTCAAGCGACTTTTGTGATTGATAAAGGAAGAAATATGTCAGAAGAGAAGTGCAGGGGTAGGCAGAAATGTTTTTATGATCGTGTAGTGAGATGTACTCCAACTAACGTACGAGGATGCTCGTTTTTACCTTTAATATTTTCCGATCTTACACCATTTTATTCTCCTATATTAAAATAACCTAAACGAAACAATCATGTAGTCTTGTAAAATTAAAACACCGTTCAATTTTGTATTTTTAATTATTTTTTTATACTTGCTCAAATTAATCAAATATTTCATATGACAAGCAGCAAATTACATAAAACTTTATTGCTTACTACAAAAAAAAAACTCTCTTCCTTAATTTCCATATTTCACCATAAAGTACCCACAACCAAAACCATGCCCCAGTGTTTTACAGTCAAAACCGTATAAAATTGATAGATTTGATTATTCTGAATCCAAAAAACTTAATTTCTGAATATCTCGTACAGCAAAAGCCATCAATCTCGGCTCACACAGCTAATACTGCCAGTTTATGTTGAACATAAAGTAAAGCAACTAATCAGTGGGACCGAATGTCATCATTCCTTCTGGTTACGAATGAAACAGAGTGATAAATGAAATACTAAAAGGTAAGCTGAATGGTTTGGATGGATTGAATGTATGCAGGTACAGACACCAATTTTCTCAATTGAAAAAGAACCTTACTCGTTTGTAATACAGTTGACAATCAATCAAAGAAATTTGACAGATTGGAGTAGCGTCATGTGCTGGCTGCTTGGTACATAATGAAGCTACAAAATTTCGTTTTAAACGATACAAAAACGTAAACTCAAGTTTATAGAGAACTTGAGTTTACGTTTTTGTATCGTTAGGGGAAGAAAGGCCTGTGCCTTGCAGTAAGTGAAGTCGAACTGTGGATGTAGATGACGAGGACAGAACGCGACTAGTAAAAATCATCATACGAGTACTGTCCCATTTTTACAGGTTCGGAATAAAGAATGACTATAGGACACTAGAAGTTTGTAGGGGGTTATATTAGATTAGCTCCGCCACCAGCCTCGGAAATTTTATAAAGTTATTCGTTTCATAGACATGGGTGACCCTCCCTGACTAGTGAAAACTAGCAACCATTTTAAATATTGGGTTATAATATATTAGGAAGCTAATTTAGTAAGCTTCATAATTTATTCTGTATGAATCATGCAAATTAAGTTGTCAGTATCAGAAAAATAACTAAACAAATGAACTATGAACAGATTTCCCAATTGTATCTGACCTCCGTTAAGGGTAACACGATACTTAGTGGTAAGACTGATTTTCTTCATAATCCCTACACCAAGAAGTGTATCGCCTTTGTGTCAGAGGGTAACGAGGAGTAATTTAGGGCGGATGGGGCGCGGCGGTGTTTAGCCGCGGTGTCAGCCAAGGGCGGGGCAGGCAGTGTTTGATCAGTGATTCCGCTTTGGTATTATTCGGAGGTGACATGTATGTGTCTTAGCCGTGGCTTGCATATTTTTGCTCTTGATCTACAAGTAAAATTGACACAATAGCCATTTTATTTTTTTATTACATTTTTACATTTTATGTGATATTTTACAAAAAATATGCACAAAGTTTACCAATAACGCCTTGTATGACACACTAGTGACATTCAACCTTAGGGTGACCGAGTATTGAGCGGGATTGTCCGAAAGGGTTACCGCTACCCTGGAACATAACAAACGCTACAGAAGGAACATGGATGGGTTTTAGTCAGTAAGAGTCTGACACTCCCTTCCGCTCCACCCAGAGCGGGCGAAGTCATTGGATGATTTCCCACCCTCAAAACAAAAAAGTAAGCGAGTACATATTTAGTTACTATTAAGTTGTTAGCTACGTTTCAATTCTTAGACAGTAATTTATGTAGAGTTCAAGGTGGGTCTCTTGTCGATAAAACAATACATCGTAAAGTTATGTTGTGATTGTTCCATAGTGCTGAAAACTATTTAGAATCAGTGCCAAATACTAAATTGGTTCAAGTCCTATTGTATCCATTACAAAAGGAACTTGAAAGTTAGGTATAACAATAGCTTTGTCTACCCTCAAATATTTTGGAACTACAAATATGTTAAACTAAATGATATCAGATTCACTCAGTATTTAATTGACACCGTTAGAGTAAGTGAAAACTGTTTTGAAGCAGTATTTTATATCTATCTCTGCAATGAAAGGAAATCCGGCCTAAATAAATAACCAAAATGTCAAGTTATAATAACAGACCTAAACAGTTACTTTCAGCTGAAAATATACATGAATTTCGAAGCAAGGCAAGGAATAACCGACCTTGCTGGTAGTTGACATTAAGGTCCAATTTAGTTTAAACCAGGTGATTTTTTTGAATTAGATAAAACCATCTTTCCTTTCTTTTAATTTAATAAAAAACTTGAACACAGAGGACTCCGTTTGGTTCTTATCAAGTGACAAGAAGAAAAAAGTTTATTAATCAGTCCATCTTATTGGAATCCCTGAGGACGTTTTGTGCCAGATACTTTGCTGAAATAATTACTATTTCTCCTTGTTGTATTTATTTTTGTAGTCGAAATTTGGACGTTTGCGCTTTGTATTAAAGCGCGTTTTTGTGTGGTGGAAAAGAAGGCCGGTAACAAAAGGTAGCGGTTTGAAGTTAGTCTTGGTTAATTGGGGTTTATTAATCTTTTCTCAGCACAAAAGTTCGGATAAATAAAAAAAAGAAAATTTTCAAATAAGAGTGGATTCTAAAGAATAGAAAAGTAATCATTAACATCTGCTTAACCGTATTTTTTTTTGCTAAGCTTGTTGTAACTGTAGGCAATGCTTTTTGTGAGGGGTCTGAATTTAAATACACTTTTATACTGAGATCCACGTAATACTAGTGTGCTGTTTATTTCCTTTCTTTCGTTGACCCACAAACAGCAACCAACAGGGATAAAACACTAAAACACAAGCCAGGTTTATGCAAATTGTTGATCTTATTAACCACCCTGAACAATGTAAATCCGATAGTAATCTCATTAATGAATGTAGGCGCATTGTTGACGACCCCAGGCGGGTACCGCGTGAACATTTGAGGAGGAACAAATATCCTCGGGCGAATCACAATGAAACACTCCGGAGGGGGCTTTGTACATGTTTTTGTCCATGCTATCTGTGTAGAAGTATTTGCTGCGACGAAGACAAATAAAAGTGGTTGCCCAGTGGTAATGGTCCAGACTTTCGCGTTATAGTTGCCGATTCGAAAAAATATTATTGCATTTCATAGCTTATGTACCTTATTATCGTACATAATATGTTAAACAAATGAATAAATGACTTATGACAAACAGGCGAAGTTTTGTTCCTCAAAACTTCAGCTGTTAGTCATTCGTCATTTATATTTTATTTGTCACATGATCACGCTGCGAACGTTAAGAGCCGAGCAAAAAGCAAAAAACTGAAAAGGACACTAAGCATGGGTAACCAAAGTAATAGCGCGGGTGGGAGATGCGATGCGCGAGGTGGGTTGCGGGAACAAGAAATATAGCGCGGACGAAGTCACAGGTAAGACTATAAGTTACAAATCAATCTTCCTAGCCTTTTCCCAATTATGTTGGGTCGACTTCCAGTTGAACCGGATGCAGTTGAAAATCTATATTTTACATAGCGCGACTGCCTATCTGGTCTCTACAACCCCATTGGGACTTCTGACCACCCATAATGACGGTCAAAGATCTACAAATTAAAGCCCGGAGCAACGGCTTAACGTGGTATACGAGCCACGGAGGGGTCTCGGTATGTACCTACATAATGGATGGTCAACGAAACGATTGCAAACAGAGTAGCTTAACCTTTTATCGATCCCTGCGGCTGTTATTAGAAGTGAGAATTGAAATACATAAGGTATAATGTCAATATTAATGTTTTTGTGAACATTATTTTTAGTTCATGTCTCTAAGTTCGAAGAGGGGTTTCTAAATGTACCAATGGATGGTACCTTCACTCGTTATGACCATTAATACAGGTACAGCAGCGGTAGAGGTTCTCACGGCTCATCAGCATCGTTCACTAAGCGTGCCGTGCCTGCTTTGGGCCAGTCTTGATACCTCGCTCGCTCGGCACCGGTCATTCGGGTACCTGTGTGTGGCCTATGACCTCTTCTTTACAAAAAACAGGCGTTAGTTACATTTCCGACTTATTTAAGGCTTATTTTTATTTTTACGTATAAATATAGTCAAAAATATACGTATTCTTGCTTCAAGCACACGCAAAAATGACCGCGCTATCATTTCTGAGTTATGAGCTGGTGACACTGATTGGAAACGACCGAGAACACGTCATCACAGCTTGTGCGGCGTTTTACGTAACTGCTCGACGTACATGTATGCGGATGACCTGTGCGCGCTGCGCGCCGGCACCGACCTCGCCGAAACTTGTCGACTAGTGCAGCACGACATCGACCGAGTCGTTGAATGGGCGCACGACAACGGGATAATCCTGAACGCGGATAAAACGAAGCTAGTTATAATACGCTCACCATATTTAATACCACCTGGCGACCCACCCCCGATGTACACACATGAGTTTACTTGCATTCACAAAAACCGTGTTAGCTGTACTTGCAAACCTATTGTACGTGATAAATGTGTAACATATCTCGGAGTAAAAGTTGACGAGAACTTTTCATGGTCAAACCATATTGAGTACTTATGCAATAAACTAAGAATACTTCTCGGTAAATTCTACCACCTAAGCTTTAAAGTACCAAATAATACTCTTAAGTGCCTTTATTTGCAATTAGTTGACCCCATATTAAGTTACGCCCTCGACTGCTACGGACTCACATTCAAAAGTAATTTAGAAAAACTAGAAGCACAACAAATTCGATTTTTGAAACTATTAGTCAGTAAGAAAACTAAAAACAAATATAAAGATGATTATAATAATTTATATAAAATTTGCAAAATTCTTCCTGTCAGCTTGAAACATAAATATCTACTTCTGGTTAACAGTCATGGCAGCTGGGAGCGTCACTCGCTAGTTACCCATAACCACGCAACCAGAATATTATCAGCAGGTAAATTTAATGTACCCAAAATAAGTAATTATTTTGGCGACCGTACGTTTAATAAAAGAGTACCGTATCTGCTCAATCGATTGCCTGCTGACCTTAGAACTCAGAAAACAAAACCTATATTCGCCAAATTACTTAAGCAGTTCTACCTCAAGAGTTTGTAAACCTGATTCTTTGGATAGTGGTATGCAAATTGTTGAGGTAGAACAAATATGAAATATAGTTCTTAGTTTTAAATTGTATGTTACTTAGATATGTTGTTGTTGTTGTTTGTTACTTAGTTATACTTATGTTATAAAGTGATTTTATGTTCCGTTCCCACAGACAAACCGTGAAAACGGTTTTGTGGGGCATAGTTTAGATTAAGACTTTTTGTAAACTTTAATATAAATAAATAAATAATAATAATAATAATAATCCAGCGCGGTGCCCCTCCCTCTCTAACTTTCCAGCAGCCGACGCAAACTGAACGAGTTGACTTTAAAAGTTTAATACTGAGACCGCACTTACGTCTCTAAGACTATGGGAATTAAAAAGGCGTTTAAGGTCAAAATTTGAAAAAATTGCGTCATCTAACACCGCTCTGAGCCCGTATACTGGATTACAGCAGAAGGATTATAGACTGATTATGTAATGCAACGTTTATTTTCAAATGATAAAAGTACTCACTTGAATAAAGTCACGAAACTCACCATAATATATTTAAAAGCTTACCTACGCTTATAATAATCATATGATCAATATTTTCATCTTCAATATTACTCACACGCGAGTGAAGCCCCGATGCACTTCAAAGTTCAATGAAAGCCTGCAAATCTCTAGGGACGTCGCGTCGTAGACTCGCAGACACCAATATAATGCACGTAGGCTATAAAGATATTGTTGTATTTTTCATGTATTCTTTACATAAACCTCTATTACCCAATATTATATTACCTAATAGAGCAACCTATCTCTATGCAAACTTTGGAGATAAGGGGGGAGCATTATCTTTTTTTTTCATTTTTCATCATCAGTCGAAGTCTATGCGGTCTAAAAAAAACCAAAATGTTTGAGGATGTGCTCACAGCGCTCTTTCATATGATACTCCACATCCCACTTCAAATTTTTAAGAATACCTTTCAGTTCCTACTGCAAAAAAATATATTTCTTATTTGGAAAATAGTTGGGCAAACGTCATATAAAACTATTCCAAATTTTAAGTTAATAGCATCAGTAGTTCTTGAGATATCCAGCTGTGACTGACGGATAGACAGACAGGCTGAGTCGCACCATAAGGGTTCCTTTTTACCTTTTTGGTACGGAACCCTAAAAATTATCTTGGTGGTTAAAAAAATAATCCTGGAATTAAGTGTAAACATCTATTTTTAGCCATACTACGGGCTTAACATTTTCTTATCTATTCAAACAATTTTTATCGCTTTGCTAGTTTTTTGGAATACTTTCCTTGGCAGTATCAGTCCAATCTTGCTCAAAAAGTGCCGATGTTAAATATAGAAATAAAATGTTTTGCGATTTTCCTGTCACTAGGCAGATTTTAAGGATTTAATAAGGTGACAATAGTCTACTTGTATTACTAAGTGCGGAAACTAATTCCAATAACATGGTGAATGAGATATAGACACTTGAACATAGAAGGGCAATTTACAAAAGGTTGCGCAGAAGCATTCTATTGTCTGCTATTAACCTAGCACAGTCATAATATTTGATATATTTTTATTTATACATATTAACAACTTATATTATACATACTTAAATTAAATGACTATCTAACTAACTATATACTTACAAATAAATACAAAAACAAAAAAGACACGTAGGCATCGAAGTACTCATTCGCATCTCTGTCATCCGGAAACAAGCCCAGAAGACTGGCAACATTGCCACGTTGAATGGCAATGCTAATTCCTTCGCCAAAGTACAGTCCAGCCAAAATTCTTTAAAATGGAGTCGCGCACTCGGGCCCCATGACCCAGTTTTGACATATTGTGACATATGTATTCACTCCCTGACAAACTTCTTACTCTAACTATTTAAATAATAACTAACTCACTAATTCTTTTGATCAAATATCTCCCAAGCCTTTTCCCAACTATGTTCAGGTCGGCTTACAGTCTAACCGGATGCAGCTGAATACCAGTATTTTACACGGAGTGACTGCCTTTAGAGCTTCTGACTACCCGTAACGACTGTCAAAGATCCACGAATGACAGCCGGGACCAACGGCTTAACGTGCTTTCCGAGGCACGTAGGGGACTGGATATGTAAAATTGGGACCCACCCATCCACGGACCAACCCCGGCAAGCGTAGCTTAACCTGATGGATCGACCTGTGCGGCTGTTAGTACTTAGCCACAAGCATTTAAAAATTATCACTCCAAATAAAATAGAAATAATTAAGATACTATTTATATAGTTCTTTCTCTGTCCTGACCCTTAATTAATGACACTACCAGTCACCTGTAATTACCTATAATGTCCTCCCTTCGCAAGATCAGCGAGGAAACCGTAACGCTGGCTAAATGAAGCCAGGAGTAGGAATGGGGGCCATTAACTCAGCAACTGTCGCGAAACCGATGTCGTGGCATCATATATCTTCCAAATGAGGGGCACGATTTATGTCGATGGCCACGGTATAAGTAATAGAAAATAATTTAGGTTTCAAACTCAAACCACAACCTCAACCTCTGCTTCTACGGATTCATGTGCGTATTGTATAATTATCACTTGCTTAAAAATCGGTGAAGGAAAAAATCGTGAGGAAACAAAAAATGTCTGAGAGATATTGCTTAACAGTATATGAAGCTAAGTCAAAGGCCCATCGGCAGCATAAAAACTCTGACACCAGGTTAGTCACTAACCACACAAAAATAAGAGACTCAAACTGAAAGCATTAACTTCAATTAAACCATTTATAGGCACTTTTGTTGTCAAGGAGTCGGTCAGTCAGAAATATGAAGCGAAGGTCCAAAGCTTAGTACCTAAGTACTGTGAGGACCAGCGGCACCTCACTCTTGAGCGTTGGAGGAGTGCTCGCTAAATGACTGTATGGGCACGTATTCACATAAAAAACACATGAAGTATATAAAAGTATTTCTTTCTTGAAACGTGCTTACCGCTACGCACCTAGTAAAGTCATATCTAAACTAATTCTGATATTAATTTTCTTCTCTATTTATTTTTCTCTTTTTTTTCTTTTTACTCTGATCAATTGTAAAGCTTCCATGTAGCCGGAGTTATTTTCTTACCAGCCTGCTACGACACAAGGTCGCATCAAGCCTCTGCAGTACTCTTTTAAATTACATTGTTACAAACTATATAGTTAACTCACGTAACATTATTGTTGTCAAAATTAAATACTTTTGCAGTCTCTGGTATAAAAAGCGGAAGCCTTCTGCGAGCGAAGTGAGTTTACAACAGCTGAAAAGGGGTTGCCTTGGTTGTCGATGACCTTTACACTGATTGCTCGACATAGTTAGGAGTTAATGACCATGACTGGTCGAGCATTGAATTTCCAATAGGCAATACCGAAATATCTTGGCGATACAGAAATCATTTTGTTATCAAATTAATGTGTCATGTCGTACATGTATCGCTACACGAATATAAATAGAATAGTATAGTCTTTATTTGCATATAATGTAGGTATATGAAGTACCTTAATATCTATTATACTAATGTAACCCTGTATTCTATACTCGGGCACCCACCGTGTGAGTTGGGTCTAGAAATAGATGCAAAGAAAAATAATTAAAAAGATGGAAGGTTTTGGGGGAAGCCTTTGCTCAGCAGTTGGAATGATCTATATTTACATAGAACGAGCAATAACTTCAAAAAGCTATTGCAATTTAAGACTATGAAAATGGTTTCGTTTACAATGTTTACTTTCATGATTATCTTAGTAGGACTTATAATAAAAAAAAAATAATAAGTACCTACGTCACTATTTTCTTTTAGCACCTATAATCAAAGTGCTTAAACAACTTATAAAGTTTAAGGTCACAACTTACATTTTTAATAACATCTATAAAACCTTTATCCAGGCAGAATCCCATAATATATAATCTAAAACCCAACTTGATCACAATACGATCCGATAAACTATCAACTTAACGACTTCCAAAATCTCCTATCTACGACTATAAACAAACAGAGAATACGATCCAGGATTTCTATCATGTCTTCTCCACCAGTCGCATTCTTCCCCGAGCACTAAACCTTTTGAGGAAGGGTTTTATGTCACATTAGCATATTTATCTCTACCTTCGTGAAAGTGAAAATTGTGTTTTTATTTCCAAGTAACGGGATTTGTCGTGATATTGTGTGACGCCTAGACCGTTGTTAAGATAATTGCAACGATTTAAAGCTGTGCTTTTTATAGGAAACTAGCTTTGACCCGCGGCTTGGCTCGCGTTAATTTAGAATTAGACAGTCAATTCGGGTCTTTCATAGTATTATTCAATCATTATTCAAACGACACGTGCTGCCTTCTATTATCATAAGAACGTTATTGATGTTTTCCTCGGGAACATTATTTTTTAGGTTTTAGGTAATCTATGTCTGTTTCTGTACAACACCATATACCTATTCAAAACATCGGCTGATCGGTTCAGTGGTGGTCCGTAAGAAGGTAACAAATAACTTACTTTAAAATTTTCATTATTAAGTTAGGATATGAAATCTTGAAAAGTAGTGTGCGTTAATTCTTAAGTATCAAATGGGACTTCCAACATTTTTTTAACAACCGCAACAGTAACCGTTTATTGCTATGTAATCTTCTCTTTCGGAGAACTATTAGGTTCCATTCCAAATATAAGGATCTGTATTATATTATAGGTAGCCTTTTTTAAATAATTATGTTAGTGTTCCTCTGTTATGCTTAATTTAAGCCGGTTTAAAAAGTGGTTCCGTTGCCCTTTTTCTAGCCAAGAATTTTTTGAAGTCAGAACCTAAATAACCCTAAACAAATCCAGTAGATAAAACTAAACTACAACAAATCCGCTACAATGACTAACACGAGTTTCCACTCAACTCGTAAGAACCTTAAAGACATCTGCTGACCACAAAAGCATCATAAAGACGAACACACCACTAAACTGAGCTACTAAGACCCACTCGAGTTCAAGGTCACCGGTCAAGAGGCGCGTTTGCATGCGATCTTGAAACTACTGAACGAATTGTGACTTTGCAGTCGACAAGTTGGCGTAGATTTCTAGACTTAGTCTGGGTTATAGGTAGGACTTAGGACTTTGTGTTTATTTAGTGAATATTCGGATTTTTTATCTTCCATGGTTGAATGCAGAAAATTGTGAAAAAATTGTCTTCGTATTTTAATGGTTTGAGCAAAAAAATATAAGATGTCGGGTCACTTCAAAATTATGTGACTAAACTAATAATATCTTGATGCACTAAATACATGCCCATCGCATGTACTTACTGGACCGTAGGTACCTACACCCCCGCCTGTTTTAGATTAATGTCGTGTTAATAAAACTTGTATATCCAGCTGATTGCATTGTGATCGAGTAAAACTATTGTCAGCAAAAAAGAATAGTTCCTGTAATCCTTTTAAGCTCAGCCAGTGAGGGATCACGTACAATATAACTTGAAGCAATTAATATAATCACTGTCAAATGTTAAACCATTACACACTACAACAGCTTCTAATTTGCCAACTTTTAATTAATCCACTTGTAACGAACACAGCAACAAAAACTAAGTTTTCGTCAAGTAATGCCCTTTAATTGAGTAGGCGCCCTTAAAAGGGCCAGAATCGACTCGAACAAATTGCCCGTGTTGCCCCTCCACCATTGTGGATTTTTTTTCGACATAAAATACGTACCATAATAAATTATTTGAAGAAAATAAACGATGGCTGTAATTTTTCGTGATAAAATGAAAAATCACTTTTCTTTGAAATGGTTAAAAGTTTGGAATGGGGTTAACTTTTGGGGGCGCTTTGTTACTATCCGGTGTTGTAAACTTTTGTACACGTCCCTATTTACTATGTGAAAGATATTGAATCATTTTTATTTGGCACAGGTAACACTTTAGAAAATTAATTTCGTTCGCTGTAACATTATTTAGCTGTCGAATTATTGAATTTGCAGATCTTTAAGTGTAACAGATATCATTTGTTAAGTCAGTATTATAATGAATATTGCTAATGAGTTACCAAAGCCACAAAAACTTTACTTAAAACAGACCCGAAAATAAAGCACGAATTTATTACTAAGATTTTTACAAACCAAGTTTAGCTTACTCTACGTGGTCGCTTTGCCAATCCCAAAGGTCAAACGAACATAAAAATCCTTCCATAGAAGCTCATAAAATACACCTCCCATACATGACTCCCTTGCGTATCACATTTTTCCAGACAAACTGCTATGAATTCTAAACGCACTGATTTCAGAGTTCTTTCATTATTCTGAAGCCCCTTTAGACCTTTTTCATCTTGAGCACATTTTATGTAACAAACCGTACGTAAGAGAGAAATCCAAGTAAAAATTTATGAAAGACTGTCACAAGAGGATTTTGAAATATAACTTGGTTCTTGGTTGATGACATCAAAACTGAACCAAACAAAGAAAGTTACGAGAGAGACACTGTGTCGCTCACGTAACTTTTTATACTTTCGGGGTTTAAATTATGTAAGTGGCCGCCTGTCGTCTAGGTCCAAACTATGAAAAGGTCACATAAGTTTGCCCAATGTATTATGAGACAAGCACCCAGATAAAATATAGAAACCTTAATTTTCTCTGCTAGCCACATTGTCAAAACAATTTTTTATTCTATCTGACGTACATTGTAACAATTTTGAAGTGGACATTGTTATTTTGTATTGGTAAAAAATCTTTAACAGGAACTTGTCTTTACAATCGTTGGGAAAAAATGATATCGCATTCAATATTTGTCACATTATAACTTTTTAAAGCAATACTGTTTTATTGGGACCCCTTTACCTATTGTGAATGTTTAATTTATAATTTGAAATCGTAATAAAAGAAACTGTTTTGATAATGCACTCAATTGATTCAGATCCAGTTGTTTTAACATAAAAGCATATTGTATTGAATAGTTCTTAACGATTTTATGAAAAAAGAACTAAGTGTACCTATAGTTCGTTTTTTATTAGTACGGTATCAAGATGCGAGATGGAGTAGTTCTGCATCTTGTTGAGATGAAATACTAATTTATTTTTAAGTAGTTTGACGTTGAAATTAATATAGCTACCTACTTACTGTAACATAAATTCTATGTTTTATAATTGTAATTGTGATTTTTTATTTCAAAAACCGTTCAGAACTCCCTACATTCTTACATAAAATAAAATATGACAACCCCGTTGTCGCTGGCATAAGCAACAGGATTCGCGTACGAAGTCGCGGGCAGAAGCTAGTTCTTACATAAAATTATAATACCAATGAGGCCAAACTACTCACTAAAGAATAGCTTTTTTAGTGTTATTTTTATTTTTACTAGTAATTATTACTGCAATCTATCACTAAAGATAATAAAGAACAAATCAAAATGCGTTTGATTATTTAGACAACACCATTTTTAGTGGGCCTTGTCGCTAAACAAAAAAATTATTCTCCTTTCACAATAACCATGTTACAATATTATAGATACTTGTACATTTTGTAATAGTAACTGTTTCCTCTTTTCCTCCACCTCTACTCAGCTAGTAGCAATTTATATATATCTGAGTTCAAAGCATTTGCTCTCAAAGACTTTCAAAGCGGATCCGGCTTCGTGATCTCAACAAAGCTCTGTAAATAAATACCTGTAACAAGATTCTCAAAACTGTGACGTGACCGCACAAGTGTCCTGTTTCGGCACGTGCCGTTACATTAGGACACGCCTAATAGCCGTACCTTTGTTTTTCTTAGTTGGATATCCTGCCACAAGCAAAGAGCCCCGGTTGGCTATAAATTATGGTAGCTAGCAATTTTGTGGGCACATTTCCTGATTAAAAATGGTATAAAATTCAAATGGTGTCGTTCTCCCCTCTTTGGCATGACCCATTTTCACGTCATCTTTAAGCCCCTATTCTTAATTAGCTTGTTCAGGTCGTTGACTTATGTGTTTGAAGAAAAAACAATTTTATAGGTACAGGCACCATTAGTAACGAAACCTCCTGTGATGTGACCTATTTATAAAAACAAGAGGACTTTGTTTTAACGTAGATATAATGATTAGTTACAACCGAAAACCGATTTTTTTTAATAGTTGAAAGTGCAGTGACTGAAAAGTCAGTTAATCAAAGGTAATAATGGATGTTTTGGCATCTTAATGTAAACTTAAAATTCAAAAATTGGTCTTACCTTATACATTTTTAAACTATAACAAATTTATTTTTTATGACATTCAAAATATAAGAAATACCGCGCTTTCTACAGAGCTTTTTCTTGTGATTATAACCCGGAAAAATATTGATATGGCTTTCTTACGTTTTATTTTTCCAATAAAAAGTATATATTCGCCTCAAAAGCAAAGATCCTTAAAAGAAGACTTAAAACCTCATTTTGCCTCCAATAACTTTGCAACACTCGTTCGATTCGAATACTTTTATTGCTCGCACAAATTCTATTCCAATTGTTTTGCCGGTTATACACTTCGAATAACTTGGAATAACTCTACCGTTATGTGAGGTAAAGTTTGTAAAGATTTTATGAAAGAAGTTCAGAAGTTTTCAATAACATGAACTTGTACTGGCTACTGGGAATAGGTACATGAGTACCTATCTGTTGCTTTTGGGTTTCTAAGCCTCCGCTGTCCATCGGTCTGTCAGCGGGCTGTGTCTCATGAACCGTAACAGTTGAATTTTCACAATATTTTTTGTGTATTTCTTTTGCTACTTTAACAACAAATAATAAAAATATAATAATGTTATGCGGATCCGACTTACACTTAGCCGGTTTTTTAAGTAGTAAGATAATATCGAAGTATGTAATATTATTCCTAGAGGTGTGAGTTTTTAGTTTCGTACATTGCGTTCAAGGACTTTGTTAGTGATTAATCTATATCTATATTCTATATACATATAATAAAAGAGTAAAAAAACTGTGTCTGTACATTGAATATATTAAAAAAAAATAATTGAGGGGGGTTTAGAAACAGTAATAGAGCATGAATCCAAAAAAAAAATTGTGTCTGTATGTCTGTTTGTCTGTTTGTTTGTACACGCTAATCTTCGGAACTACTGGACGGATTGGAATGTTTTTTTTTTTGTTGTATAGGTATTAAGTCTGGGCAACATATAGGCTATAATTTATCTTGGAAACTTGAACACCTGATGCAGAACCGCAACAGACCAGCTAAACTATAAGAGATACAAAAATGATACCTTAGCAAAAATTGTTCCACGTGATTAGCATTTTCTGCTGAGAGAATAAATTTGAAGATCTGGAACACCTGATGTGGAAGTCCAAGAGCCCAGCTACACTGTAACATATATAGGAATGACGTCTTAGCAAAAGTTGTTCGGTCTGATGGGCATTTCCTGTTGACTTATAAAAATCGAAGATCTGGAACACCTGTTGTGGAACTCCAAGAGCCTAGCTACACTATAACATTATATAGGAATGACGTCTTAGCAAAAGTTGTTCGGTCTGATGGGCATTTCATGTTGACTTATAAAAATCGAAGATCTGGAACACCTGTTGTGGAACTCCAAGAGCCTAGCTACACCATAACACATATAAGAATGACGTCTTAGCGAAAGTTGTTCAGCCTGATGAGCACTCTCTGTTGATGTATAAAAATTGAAGATCTGGAACACCTGTTGTGGAACTCCAAGAGCCTAGCTACACCATAACACATATAGGAATAAAGTCTTAGCACAAGTTGTTCAATCTGATGAGCACTCTCTGTTGACTTATAAAAATCGAAGATCTGGAACACCCGTTGTGGAACTCCAAGAGCCTAGCTACAACATAACACATATAGGAATGACGTTTTTGTTGTTCAATATGATGGGCATTTCCTGTTGACTTATAAAAATCGAAGATCATCATGATGTGGAAATCAAAGCTATCACTAATTTTACTGTGTAATTATAAAATAACATAAACTAGGAGTACCTGCACGCGGTGAAGGCGGTAACAGTTTAGGACTGATTTTCGATGACGATGGTATATCATTGAAAATTTGACTCTACTGGCCAAAACTCCTATTTATTTTTTGAATATGCCTTCGGGCTTATGTTGTTTGAGTGTTTAATTTCCTTTTCCATTTATCTTCGTGACACTGTAGTCTACCCGGTAACGCAGGGGAGCAGTCATTTTAATTTAGATTTTTATTGATCAGGTATCTTCACAATAAAACTATGACCATGCCTAGAAAGAGGTCAAATCTTTCCCAATGTTACAAGAGAGCTAAAAGATTGAGGATCATAAGATCCCAAGAATCTACCGAAGAGCGTCAGGAGAGACTTGATGTTGTTCGAGAACATTAGGCTGCAACTCGCTCCGTGGAAACCTCTTCGGGTCGCGAAGCACGCCTGCGTTCTCAGCGTATTCATTAGGTCTCTAGAGACCAGTGAAGAATATGATGCGCGACTGACCGCTGATCGTGAACGTCATGTATTGTCTCGCGAGTCAGAGACGTTCACAGAAAGAGAATTACGCTTGAGTTCCAAGCGTATCTACGCATCGACTTCTAGGTCTCTAGAGGAGGAATATAATAATGCGGTTACCAAAATGAAAACGATGACAAATGGACTGTATGTTTTGGTGGTTGTTGGAATGAAATAAAACTAAAGCTCAGTGTGATAAAAGATTTAAATGGGAAAAATTATAAAAAATAACAGAAATGGCGACCCCGTTGTCGCTGGCATAAGCAACAGGGTCCGCGTACGAAGTCGCGGGCAGAAGCTAGTGATGAATAATTACATTAATTATTAACGGTTAAGGAAAACAACGTGAGGAGATCAGACATAGCCTAGAGCCAAAAATTCAAAATAGATAGACGTGTAAAAGTATAAACCTACTTGCTGAAATAACACCATTTATCAAGAGACTTTTCATGTTGCAAATTGACAAACTATTTTCTTTAAGACACGGATATAACGTTCAAAGTATATTTTAACTTTTCAACTACCTAGGTACAATTATGCAAACAACAACGTCATGCTAAAATCACACATAAAATTATCTTATCAAAAGTATATTTACAATATACTTGTATTCTCTAGAGTAAAATAAACGTTAAATAACACTATCAACTTTACTCTAAATATAACAAAAGGAGTATAAAATCTGAATGATGAATGGCGTCCGAAATCGAAATAGTTGAAGAAGTAGCCGCTGAAAGCGCTCTATTGAGCACAATAATGTATCGAGTGCCATTCTTATCTGCCACTCTTTACGATATCGACGCTAAGCGAATATTTTCAGTAAATCTTTGATGAAGTGGGGCAGTGGTATATGAGAAATGTTTCGCTGTCAATTTGATATAGTTATGTTGGGAATTTTAAAGTGGATGAGAAAATTTAATTTTCTTGTTGTCTTGCAGGGTAGAGTTACCTTTATGTAAACGTATTCGCAGTTTTATATGGAACTTTAGCCTTGCTTGTAAATCTGACTTATACTCATGTAAGTAATGATAAGTGTAATATTAGAACAAGTTTTTGACACGATTTTATTAGCTGCACTTATATGTATGAATGTATGTTGAATTGATTCTTTGTATTAATTTTAAAATTTTATTAACATGAATTATTATTTATTTTGACATTTTATTAATTTATTTTAAATCTATTTTGCTTGCTACAATTATTATTATTATTTTTTTTTTGTATAAGTGCAATTGTGGTGTCTTTTGTACTACTATCTGTTGTTGTTTTATATGGGTCTCGGGCCTGAAATAAATGAAATTTATTTATTATTATTTATTTATTAAAGGAATCTTTAAACGTTATTTTCAACCACTTTTATACGTTAGACATAAAAGCGTTGGGTGCATTTGACGGTATTTTCAAAATGACTCGCCTTCTACCAATATATCTATCAATTCAATATTTATAACAATTGACATCAAGCACCTCTAAGTTTTTACAATGTATGTTTTTTTTTACCTTTTAGTTACGATAACTTGTTTTATTACTTATTAAAGATATTTTTTTACTTTTTAGTTCGGTTTTCTATTAAAGTGTGTTCGTCGGTTTTTTAAAGTATTATTTATTATACCTTTGCCTTTATTTCCCAACTACAGGGGCTCTTAAATCTATAATGAAATCTGACCAGTTCGATCCGCTATCGCATCCGCGGTCTGCCGGGACGTTGAAGATCCGCTTTGCTATTTTAGGCACAGCTACGAGATCTTGATCTATTAGCAAGTATGCCTAGGAACACACACTTTATTATTTCCAATTAAATGTAATTGGAAATAATAATTTGTGTGTTCCGAGCCACCATTAACAGAGTGTAAGTCCGGATTCCAGGTTTTCACTAATAATTTCCGCATAAAATCAAATCCCTGTTTAACCAGGGAAAGTGAGGAGTTTGCTGTGCTACTTCTCCATTCTAGTTCAAGCACTAAGAGGTGGTGAGGGGCGGGCGTTTTGAGGTCTTATGTAATTATGTTCTAAAAGTGCCTAGTTTGAATAAATGACTTTTGATTTTGACCAAATGCTCAAAACGCGCTTCTAACCCAGAGACTCGTTCAGCGTTCGCACTGACTACCAGTAGCCTAATGAGGCAAAAAACCGATAATATACCATCTGCCTTACAAATTGGTCAAATATATATAATTGCTGAAAAGACTCATTCAAGAAACGTCTTGTAATTCGTGTACCTTCTCACATAAATGATTTTCAATAATTTCATTTACCTAAGTAAATCATATTACATGCTCGGATTACTGTAGACTACTTATTTACTTAAGAACTTGTGAGGTTCTACAAATTAATTTGTCGAGTTTTAGATTAGTTTGACCCTATTTATTACTTCAAGGTGGCACATAGATGGTATGAAAGTATTTACAGGAATTAGGTACGCGATTGAAACTGTAAATGGATGGACATTAAATGAAAAAAGAAGATGGGACAGATCCCTGAATGGACTTGAAACAGTATTTGGGGAGATTTTCTTCAGGTACAAAAGGGTAAGATAGTTATTTAGCTTGTACAGATAAACTCTAAATGTTATTTTGATGAATATACTGCTATTTTCTTAGTCTAGGTGCCGACTCCTCAACTACTGATACCTAAACGTGCTTTTTTACACGAAGCTTGGTTAGAAAATTGGTTATATTAGTAGAAAATACTAGTTGTTCTAGTAGTAGAAATAATATATTATATTTTTTACTTCAATATTATTATAGAGATTTTCAATCCGAAAATAAGGCTATTTATTTGTAAACTTAGAAAAAAATCATAACAATTCTCGTACCAGTTCATTAACTGTAATACTAATCACAAAAGGCCTGTTTCTTTTGTTGGTTACATCGGTAATTACGCGCGGTACGCGTGGCATTTACCTTGTTTACGTAACCACGTAAACACGACGGTAAAGTTCACGGTTAATTGCAAAACAATCAGTGGATTATACGGTGGAATAGCAATTACGTTTTCAATCACTTTGGGAATCAAAGGGAATTCATTTTCAGGAAGTACTCAAAATATAAGGCGGTGTATAGAACAGCCGCACCTTTACACATCGCCTGACATATTGGGTATTTAAATTAACTTACACCTTAGAGGTTCAATAATTAGTAATTCTCTCTTTCAAAGGTATTTGGGTTTGTGTTGAAGAGTGTCACATTGAAGTTGTTTATATTCGATTATTTACTGTAGTTATTGTAAGTAGCGATTGATACGATGGATGGACTTTTTGAAAGATGGATATTATGGCTAGGAAGGGAGTGACTACTGACTAGTTGCGATGCTGAATTTGAAAAAAAAATTGAATGAAAAATACATACTGCGCCAACCCCAAATATTATAAAGCGTGACAGTAAGCCCGCCGCTGTGTATTTGTGTGCTTTTAGTACTAAATAAATAAATACTGTCTTGTTGGTCTAGTAGCCTCAAGCGCTACTGCTGAGTATTAAGTCCTGGTGCCGTGTTCATAAATATGTCTTTCTTGTAGTGGTTCATCATCATCTGCGGCTTCCAGTCTAACCGGATACAGGTGAATACCAGTATTTTACATGGAGCGACTGTCTATTAGACCTCCACAACCCAGTAACTGGGCAATACGATACCCCTTGGTAAGACTGGCTGTCAGATATTCGGGCTTCTGACGACCTGTAACGACTGTTAAAGATGCACAAATGACATCCGGAACAAACGGCTTAACGTGCTTTCCGAGGCACGGAGGAGTCTCGGTATGTAAAGATTACCCATCCACGGCCAACTCCGGCAATCGTAGCTTAACCTGATAGACCGACCTGTGCGGCTGTTTGTACTTAGCCACTAGCTCCTCTCCTTGTAGTGGTTATGAAAAAAATATAGTATAATGAAGTAGCATGTAGTTAGCTCCTAATTTTTTCTTTTGAAAGATCTTTGCCTACTTTAGTGTTGTGTCATAATTATGTCGTCTGCAATTCCTTTGAGCCGAAAAAGGGTAACATTACGTTCGCCTAACCACAACAATAGGTCCAGTGGTCCTTTCCAGTCCTGTCCTGGACAAACACTTTCAAACGGCCTTTAAGGCTTTCACTCTACAATGATACCCGTCCTTTACTTACTCTCTCCTGTAAAGGTTCTATTACAGGACAAGTGACCTCTTATCGGCCGTAAAGATACATAAATTATGTGCGGTAATAGTCCTTTCATTAATAAAATATTATGTTTTCGTTTGATGAAACTCCGTGCCTTGGAAAGCACGTAGAGGCGTTGGTCCTGGCTCTCATACGTGGATATTTGACAGTCGTTACGAGTAGTCAAAAGCCTAAAAGTCTGACAACTAGTCTTACCAAAAGGTATCGCCAGTAAGTGGATTATACGATAGTATTACTTACTGGGTTGTGTAGGTCAAATAAGCAGTCACTCCCTGTAAAATACTGATATTTAGCTGTGTCCTGTAAGACTGGGAGCTCTTGAATGCGGTTAAAGTGTGTTCATTGCCTTCAGTTCAATTGGTGAAATTCGCCCTAAGAAAAATGTCAGGAAATAAATAAAGTTGTGCTGTAGGCTCAAGCCTCGTCTTCAAAGTTTGTTTCTGACTTCACGAAATTATATTACAATAAATTGTCTTTAAGAAGTCTGGACTTGACAGTTCCGCGCATTAAATTTAGGTTTAGTACTTTGCCATGAAATTACCAACACGTAAGGAATGAATCTTTTCTTCCTCTGTATAAAACCTGTCTGTTTAAGACCATCCCTTTAAGATTTTTTTTCGGCATATAAAATTTAACCTACATTTTTTCGTCTACGAAATCAGTTTTTTTTTTGTTGAAATCTGGTCCCAATTCTTCAACATTGTTACTAGCACCCTCTCAACATTAATATAGTAATAAATGACAAGATTTATTATTAGATTCATCAACATAGGATAATTACCTACATATTTACATTTTAAATCTAAATATTCATAATCAAATCAATCAAAATCAAAAGTCATTTATTCAAATTAGGCTGAAGATCAGCACTTTTTGAAGGTCAAAGTTACATAAGACAGTCCCCCAAAAACGCCCACCCTTCACCACTTCCTAGTGCTTTAGCTGGGAAGAAGAAGTGGCGCAACAAACTCCCCAGCAGCACAGCTGTCTGTTTAGTTGGAAGAACTTGACTCTACACACATTTATCGCATGAGAAGTAATTAACATTACGAAACACATCACATAAAAAACAAATAAAAAATAAATAAAAAAATAAAACATTAAAATCAATCATTTGCCACATGTCAGCTAGCACACGTCAATATACCAATTAAAACATTAAAACTGACTGTACTCAAGCGTAAATTTAAAAAGAAAAAAAAAGAGCCTCCAGGTAAAAGTGCGTGCCCGCTTACATGTGCAATGTTGTACTATGTCCATACAGCCGTAACTCGAAGTTACAAATGATAAACTAGGACCATCGAAGTAAAATCAATCAATTAATTGCTAATGATTACTAACTAGGATCAAGATAAATAAATATGATCAACTGTCGAGGTCTCTAGCTAACCACATTTTGCAATACAACTCATTAAAAAAAAAACATTGTAATGAGTAGATTATGTCAACAATAAATGGCTAATAAAAAAAAATAAAAACAACCAAAACAATGAATTGAATACATAATAAAAATAATTTATGAAGCTAATTCTGGAGAAAGAACATAAACATTGTCTTGTGTTAATCACAGCGACCAACTATTCTTGTCATTTAAGTAGTCGTTGGTAGTATAGTAAGCCTTTGAACAAAGGATAGATTTTACTTTAGATTTAAACGTATTAAAAGGCAATTCTAGCAAAGAAGAGGGCAGCTTGTTATAAAAGGTTATACCAAGCCCCACAAATGAGTTATGAACCTTATGAAGCCGATGAAAGGGAGCACGTAGTTTATCCTTATTTCTAGTATTGATGTTGTGAATATCACTGTTTTTAGTATATAAGTGTAAATTTTGTCTAATATATAAAATGTTGGCGAAAATAAATTGTGACGCTACCGTAAGAATACCAATTTCTTTAAAAAAATCTCTCAGAGATACTCTGGCACCTAGCTGGTAAATTGCTCGAACAGCTCGTTTTTGAAGAACGAATATATTATTTATATCTGCGGCTTTGCCCCACAGCAGAAGGCCATAGGACATAACGCTATGAAAATAGCTAAAAATACACTAACCGGGCTGTATCAACGTCAGTGTATTGTCTTACTTTCCTGACGGCATAGGCGGCTGAACTAAGCCGTCCTGCTAGACTTGATATATGTGGGCTCCATTGGAGTTTAGAATCTACTGTTATTCCCAAAAAGACTGCTGTGTCTACAGTTTCAAGCACCTCTTTATCTAATATTATTTGTGGTCCTAGATTTCTGACATTGGGTAAGGCGAATTTTATACATTTCGTTTTCTTCGCATTGAGAACTAGGTTATTAGATGTAAACCAATCCGTTACTGTTGAGAGTGCACTGTTAACATCGTCAAAAACTAGTCTATCTCTGTCTACTTTAAAGATAAGAGAGGTATCATCTGCAAACAGTACTAGTATGTACACAGTACATAATAATATGTACAGAAATAATATGTATAATAATCAAAGAGCATCAAAAATTCGTCCACATCGCAGTAATAATTAATTAGCTATTTCTTACAAACATTTTGATGTCGTTCTATCTCCGATCTGTCTTCACCACACGGACGGGACAAACATTAAAATTGCTACCACATGAGTGTTCCAAACTGTAAACATATGAATCTAAAGTTTAACCACAAACAATCGATCAACATCTCGCTTGGATTTTCTTGCTCCCGAAACCCGAAGTTCGATGGCTAAACTGGCATGATCGGGTCATCTAAGTTTAGCCATCGAAGTTCAAATGAACGTGATTAACCTGACGCTAATGCCAACGTCACGAGTTGCAGTTACTTTGAAGTTTTTATTGGATGATTCTTTTGAATTGAATTGAATACAAAGTTTCTTCAAATAAAAGGAAAGAGATTTGATAAAAATTGTATTATCTGCATAAAAAAAAACAATATAATAATGAACATAAAATATGCACACAAATATTATAAAGTACAGAGGCCAGCACATCAAGTTACCACAATCTGTCAAATGTCTTTGATAGTATTGCAACTTTATTGCAAAGACATAAGGTTCATTTTTAATAGAAAATTTGACAGTTAGGGATAGCTTGATGTGCTGGCGTCTGTACATAGCCAAAACCGAATATTTGATAAATAGAAATAATCAATGAATCTGCCCAACTTTTCCCAACTATGTTGGGGTCGGCGTCCAGTCTAACCAGATGCAGCTGAATACCAATATTATACATGGAGCGACTGCCTGAGCTCCACAACTTAGTTACTTGGTAATACAATGCCTCTTGGTAAGACTGACTGTCTGGCTCCTCACGACCCGTAACGACCGTCAAATATCCACGAGTGACGCCGGGACTTTATGAGTTATGGAGGAGTGTCGATATGTAAACATGGTCACCCACAGTAGCTTAAGGCTATTTTAGCTTAAGCTAAAATTAAAAGGAAACAATAATAACAATTTTTAGTCACTTTCGATTAATTACATTTTCACAGCAAGAAATCGAAACATCGTGAGGAAACCAGCATGCAACTTAAAAACATGCTTAAAAACTCTGACACCAGGTTAGTCACTAACCACATGAAAAGAAGAAGACAGCAAGAAGATCTTACTACAAAATGAAAACACGGATGTTGTTGTCTTTCAAAATTATTGAGAACCGGAACCGTTTACTTTGATAACAATAATGCTCAATAACTGAAAGCTAACAAAAAGTTTTAAAAACACGTTTAATTCTTCAATTTGCCGTGAAAGTTAGTCACAACTCCCTCCTTAAGACTTTTTTGCTTTACAACGATAAAACTCACTAAGAAATCTTATAAAATTAACTTCGAGAACTCTTTAGGGACGTCCGAATACTTATAATCGTCCTGAGGCAACCTGATAAAAAGATTCTATGAAACCGGAAGGATCTAAAAATAGCTTCCATTTTTCGCAAAATTTGCAGAAATTGAAGCACAGTGAATTTCTTCTAACCCAATTAGGAAAAAGAAAATGATTAAGTACTTAAGTTTTCTTGCGATAATAGAATAAGAAGTTGAACTTAATTAATAATGGTTTTAAAAAGCAGTGATAGCCTAGTGGTGTGACCACTGACTGCCAAGTCATAGGTCTCGAGTTCGATCCCAAGGCACGCACCTCTGATTTTTCGCATTCATGTGCGTATTGTATAATTATCACTTGCTTATATCGGTGAAGGAAAACATCGTGAGGAAACCGGCATGCCCGAGAGATATTTCTCAACAGCATGCGATGCTAAGTCAGAGGCCCATGGGCAGCATTAAAACTCTGACACCAGGTTAGTTACTAACCACACGAAAAGAAGAGAAGAAGAATTAGCAGCACGTTTATCTTTCACCATGGACTAAGCTGTTCTTTAGAGATAAGTATTTTAATAATAATGCAGCCTGTAACAGTCCAACTGTAGTTCAAGCCTCTTTTTATCCCAGAGAAGACATTAGCACCACCAAAGAAAAAGAAAATTATTCTCAAGATCTTTTTAATCCGCGGTTTAATATAGTTTCAAAATATTGAGTCAGTTGATTGCATTGCAAGTCTAATAAAAATTGAATTCAAAACCACTTGATTACTAAAGAGAAACATATTAAAGGGGATTTAAATAACTTCATTATTAATGGCTTATTTCATTCGTCGATAACTCGGTTCGATATACAGCGCTATCGATTTTATAGATATATTGACCAATGAAAATGGTGCTTCAAATTAAACATCCTATCTATTCAAACATGCTCAAACGTCCGTTTACATTGACCATCCACCCATTTCAGCGTCTCAGACCAAAATGTAGAAGGATTTTACCCCCTCAAAGAGTAGAGAGCCCTCCATATGTTCAGTGTCAAACGGCCGAGCCACCTTCCCCTAGAGGTCCTTTACGTCTCTTAAACAAAATTCGTATGCGGATGCAAGTTCCTGAAGGGAATCTGAGTAGATGTCTATATGCATATGAAAGTGCATGAATATTTAAGGAAGTGCTCTTGAGAATCTTGTTTGCATTCAAAATTTCTTATTTTGCGGCTTACCTTAAGTTTTTTCTTGCGAACTTTCTTACCTCAATTTCAGTCTGGTCTCTTTTATACCTCTATTTAGTGTTGATAGAATACAAGTTGTGTTCTTTTATTATTCGTTTTAGACAAAAAAGTGGTTCAAAGTTAGCATTTACTGTAGTTATATGCCAACCCCTTCTTGTAAATATATTTAGGATGTGACATTATACGATCATACACCCAGATTGCCGTTTATGTCAGTTTTGGACACCATCCAAAAGTTTTCTAATAGACATTACCCAATATGATAAAACCATCTATTATTTTAATAACTTCACCATGTTCGTAAACGATTATTATTAGAATATTCTTCTGCTTGCCTCTTTAAATAAATTAACAAGTTCTCATCGCAATTTATTTTAAGCACAGCTATATTTGCTCATTTCAATTCACTATCATAAATCTGAATCTTAAACCATTTCCCTCAAAACGTCTGAAGGTATTCACGGTTGAATATTTTGAGATAACCTCAAGATTTTAAGTGGAATACCTCTAAGGATTACCAGCGAAGTTTATTTATAAAGTAAACATGTTTTGGGGAGTACTTCGTCTTCATTTGAATAGAAATGTGTGCTTAAACAACCCAAGTTAAACACTTGTGTATCTCCAACCTGTTTGATTTAATTGGAACATCTGTCGATTTGCAAAATTCATAAATACTCCAGCGTTATAATTAGGTTATTGGTAGAGTATCGAACGAAACAACGAAACCTAATGATCAATTCTGTAAAATTCTCACTATGAAAACTTAGATGAAGTGAATTTAAAGAGAGCTGTCATTCCACCTGATGTTAGGGAATCACACTATTATCAACTCACTGCACATCAGTTTCTATGGTAAGTTTTTTATAAAATAGCACTGCCTACTGGTTTCTCAGTACAGTACTTGGGGAAACCCGACAGCACAAATTTCACGTCACGGTTTTCAATTACTTAATTGTACTTTTCTAGGAACAAACAGAGCATAATATTATAAGAAAGTTCACAAGTTATGTAGGTAGCTATATTGATAATTTTTTTTCAGGCTGGGAAATCATCCAATGACTTCTTCCGCTCTGGGTGGAGCGGAAGAGAGTGTCAGACTGTTACTGACTAAAACCCATCCATGTTCCTTCCGTAGCCTTTTATGTTCCGGGGTAGCGGTAACCCTTTCGGACAATGCCGGCAGGCTTGGCCCTGGCTTCATATACTGACATCTCTTTGAGGCGCTTCTTTGTGGAACATATACGCGCCGTCCGGCACGGGCATGGTGCTGATCGGACGGTCAGTCACCCATTACTCACCGTCCGCAGGCCTACGCCTACGGTGGCCGGGAGTCGTCACGTGGCTCCCGGCGCCCGGGGCGTCTCCCGCGGCGGCTGGGACGGGAGGACCTTTCTCTCTCCCATCCCGCCACCTCCTTCGCGAGCATGACTTTTTCACAGAAGGAGGTGACTGCCTCCCACTCCCTCTCGCCCCGGACCATGGCTTGCACCAGGGCCGGGCGCGAGAGGTCGCCGCCGCTGATCGCCTCTACGAGGACACGGGGGTGCTCTGCCCAAGCGGGGCAGGTTTGCACCGTGTGCTCTACCGTGTCCTCTGGGTGATCCTCGCAGTGGTGACACCCGGGCGTTTTCCTCCCGCCTGATGATGTGCAGGAACCTCCCAAAACATCCATGTCCGGTGAGGACCTGCGTCAGGCGGTAGGTAAGGGCGCCGTGACGCCTCTCTAGCCACTCCTCAAAGAGGGGCCTAACCGCCACTATCGTCGCGTGTCACTGGTAAACGTGAGCTGTGATTTGTGTAAAATGTGTAAGAGCGAGTGTAATATTTGACAGAAGTGGTGGCACAGTGGCAATGGCCAAAGGTTATGCAGATGATGGCGTAATTTTTTTAACTTTTTCGAGCCTTTTTTCATTTTTTTCATCATATAAAAGTTAATGCTTAGAGCTGTAGCTTATTTTGTAATATAAAAATAAAGAGTTAAATACCTGGTCGTCGTTTCCGGGACATCAGAAACGTAAATTGTTGGAAGTCGGCTTCACGTAGCTTTCTGGTAGAATATTAAAATGAAAGTTCTAGTTGATCTGAAACAAAACAAAAACATGGAATTAAAAATGTATAACGTCTAATTAATTCCATTTTAATGGTTTAAACAATACATATATGTATTATGTTACACTAAAACTAAAAAGAATATATCATGTACAAGTACCTATCTAAAACTAATAACTAACTAAAATAATATGGCGTCGAAAAATTCCATTGCTGTCGACTGGTAATGTACCCAAGAGCCTGGTGGCATTGCCACGTTGTATGGCAATGCTACTTTTTGCAACGAAAAAACATCACAACATCATTAATTAAAAAATTACGTAAATCGGCCCAGCAACCAGGGAGAAATTGGTGATCATACATGATAACCAAAAACCGGCCAAAAGCTGATCGGACCACACACAATGGTTCCGTAAAATTATGTGACAAAAACAAAAACATTACGATACAAGAGACTTATTCCTTAATAATTATCTTTTTTTGCGATGAAAAACTTACTTGAAAATCTTTTGTATGCCCATAAAAATATAAAATTGATATCCATGATAAGAATACTAGGAAAAAACACAAATTTGTTGTACCCACTACAAGGCTCAAAAAAATAGGAGGCTCGTTCAGATGTCAATGTATACGCTTTTATAATAAACTTCCAAGCCACGTTCAAGATCTAAGCCTTAATAAATTCAAATCGTTCGTTAAACGCAAGTTGTGCCAGAATGCTTATTATACTGTCAAAGACTTTATTGAAGACAAAAGGGCTTGGGATTGAGCTGCTCCAATTGTTTACATATTGAATATTCTTTCTCTTCTTTTTTATATCCTAAACTAGTTGATTAGCATCTGAGATTACTCCTGGAGCTGCTGAAGATTCACAAAAACTTTTTGCATTATATAACTTCAACCTCTTAGCAATGTATAATTCCATAGCACGTTTGTGAGTACTATGTACCTACTATAAAGCTACCATTTACTGAGTACGTCTTACATTGACCTGAATGTGCCCTGGCGGCTGAGAGCATGTCATGCTCCCTGTAATGTCTCACTGATGGTGATGCGTATGTTGGATCATTTAGCTCCCATCAAAATGGTTGAGCTGAATGGTGCTAATCCATGTGTCATGTTCATGAACGAGCGCCGTCAGTAGGGACTGGTCACCTCTTAGCTGCCACGGCTGTTTTAAAATTAAAATAATTTTGAATTGTTTTTTTAAAACTTGTAATTATGGACGCTTTTATTAAGTTCTGCATCGTTCTCACGTGTAATTTCAACATGAATGATGTAACACAGTTTTTGTAAACATATTTTGATTTAAAAGAGTGTCCATGGAGTTTCTTGCCCGTTCTTCTCCATAGGTACCTACTGCTTTGGAATGGGCAACTAGCTTCATCTTTCTGACTGACCGACCCCTTGACAATTCAAAAGTGCCTGTAATTGGTTTATTTGAAATAAATGCTTTGAGTTTGAGTTTACTTTCGGAACTACAATATTAAATTTGTTTTTGAATAATGTCATCCCAACTGCGCAACCCGTGGCCAGTTTTTTTTAAGTAGGATAAAATATTCTTCTATTTTCGTGTGTGTAGTGACTAACCTGGTTTCAGAGTGTTTATGCTGCCCATGGACTTAGTTTTATATGGAACTTTATTACACTTGCAACAATAATATTTTACTTCAAAGTTAAAGCAATATTCTACTAAACAAGCCTAACCTAACACAACTGCATGTTCACCGACAGACCTCCTGTTCAAAAACCAAGGACAATTAATTATCAGGCAAAGCTTGCTAGCAACACTGATTTAAATCCCCAAATCATTGGAGACCGTTAATCATGAGCTTTTTAAATAAGCGCGCTATCATCTTGTAGCTGCTTTAGGTGAAATTAATGATTCAGAACAATATTTTGTAGCGCCAGTGATGGCGAAGTATTACTGGCTGTTTTCACAGAAAAAATATTTTTATGAGGCATGTGAAATCATGAGTGTTAGTAAGTTTACAACCAGTTGCTGATTTGTGGAGGTCAGTAGGTAGTCACTCCATGTAAAATACTGGTATTCATTCAGCTGCATCCAATGCAAACAAAGGAGCTTATATAAACTAAGTTATGTGATCAGCACATCTAAACCGCGTTTAAGAGCTGACAGTGTTCAATATTCTGGAGCAATGATGACACTAACAGCTATTGAAGGCAGTTTAAATAAAATGGTCTCTTTCAGTTTCGTTAGTGAAATTCACCACCTAGCAGCCTAAATAACTCGAATTTCATTAAACAACCTGCTTAGCCGAATTCTAGTACCAAACATTCTGTTTGAAACGATAGCGTCATGTCAACAACACTTACTGATTTGCTTACTCAAAGGGTAAACGCTAATATTCGCACTCATGAATCAATTGTCGTCGTTCAATCATTCATTCGCACATGTCGCGGTGATTAATGTGTTAATTCGTTCGTTGAATGAACATGAATTATGTTCTATGTGTTAAGTTATTGGCATATTTAATTAGTTCCGATCACTTATAAGTGAAAAATTAATAACTCAGTCAATATTCAAAAATCATTACTTAATAGACTGATTAATTCTATGAATCAAATATTTTATTACTGTTTGGGCTAAATCAATGATTTTGTTTTAATATAGGTCTTCGCGTATGCTGGTAGTCAACCGTTTCCTTTTCTAAATTAGATTGTCTAAGACAATTCAATCTCCACCTACTCCAGGAGCGCATCAAAGTTATCCAATACCAATCCAAAACAAAGAAACATTTTATTTTTGCACAAACAATGTCCCAAGTCAATACCTTTGGGATTCCCAACTCTGTTCGCCCATGAATAGGAAGTGTGAAGGGATTTTGCAAACGATTATATAAGGAACTCGGCACGCGACCACCATGTCCCAAAATTTTCTCCACAACCTAACAATGGATTATAAGTTAAAGTCAATCAAAATCCAATGTGAATTTTGGGCGCGAAATCCAGAAGTTGCAAAACGATTTTGCGACGCTGGCGTTGTTTTTGTATAATTTTCTATAAAAAGCAAGGCTGAAGTACAAAGGGAGCTATCGCAAAATTGCTTCCGATGTGATTTCAGAAGTTTTCAAGCGGATCAGTTTGATAAAGGAAAAATAAAGGCTGCAGCTGACGGTGACGATGTTTTCTCGGAAGCGCAAAGAGGAATTTACAAATTCCTCTTCCCAATATATGGTATACGTAGGTTGTAATATACGGCTCTTTTCCTCTTATGAAGGTTTCCAAGGGAAGTACTACTTACCTTTAAGTATCAATAAAGATTAGAGTAAAGCTGGTACAGGGATCTTTAAAAATATTGAAAATTCTGGTAGCTTAATAACGGGAATTTTTGCGTTTATTTTCTACCAACTTCTTTTATTTTGTACAAAGAACATTGAACAGATTTTGATGACACACTTAACACGTTGAACGCCAACGCGGTCACCGTGTGTCCGACAAACAATAGTTTTTCTATTGTGTCTGCTGCGTGGCAGTCAATGACTTAAACATACTTTTATTAAAGTAAGTTGTTGGTGATTTGAAAGAAAGAAAAAAAAAGAAAATATTTACTCTAGGCCAATAGCTAGAGTGGTTTGGTTTGATCCCTACTCATTGATTAAATATTTACTCTAGGCCAATAGCTAGAGTGGTTTGGTTTGATCCCTACTCATTGTTTAAATATTTACTCTAGGCCAATAGCTAGAGTGGTTTGGTTTGATCCCTACTCATTGTTTAAATATTTACTCTAGGCCAATAGCTAGAGTGGTTTGGTTTGATCCCTACTCATTGTTTAAATATTTACTCTAGGCCAATAGCTAGAGTGGTTTGGTTTGATCCCTACTCATTGTTTAAATATTTACTGTAGGCCAATAGCTAGAGTAGTTTGGTTTGATCCCTACTGATTGTTTAAATCCAATTGTGATTCAATTGTAATTGGTACAACTTTTTTACAAAAACAAACAATCGGCTTCTTTGTTTTTCACTTTTTAATCATAGTTCCTACTCCACAGACCATATACCAATATATATTGAGACGGTTTCTGAGGTAGGTGCGCGGTGCGGGAGGAAAGACTTTGTCACAAGGCGTCACCTTGTGATCAGTGAGGTTAAGCGTCGGGTCACCAAACCCCTCCGCACCGCTCAGGTACCACAGGCGTGGTCTCAGATAGCGGTCGGGCTATACTACTACTTGTTATGTAAACAACAGTGACAGGATGCTATGATCTTCTAATAGGGAGATTAGAAAGATTAAAACATCATCAAGATTAACAAATTATTGAAGGTAACTCAATAACTACCCAAGTAGGTAAATAATAAAATTTATATGGGACCACCCCGCCCAAGCTCTCCAAATAAAAAAAAAGTTTTTAAATCCGCCCACAATTGACGAAAATATGATCATATTCATTAAAAACAAATACATGACGAATATAGAACCTCCTCATTTTTGGGTATCGGTTAAAATTTGAACCCGATTTGTCAACCATCAATCCATGTTTTACGTCAACAAAATTTAATTTCAGTACCGATACCCTCTTTTCAATTTAATTGCTTGGTCTAAACTCGCGCTAAGCCAGTTAGCCTATTAGCTTCATGCCCATCTTTATGACTCTCTCTGCTTCATAAGTGCTCACATAGCCATAAAAATGTTATGGCCTCTTTCTGGATGACTTTCAAAATGAGGACTGTAGGGATTTGCTTTTATTTCCGCTTTAAGCCCTTTTACTTCATAAATTATGGCTTAAGCATTGTTCATTTTGTGAGGAAGTTATATGGGAACGTTATATAGGGTTTGAGGCTTGGGGCGTTCTGTAAATGTATTACGAATATCCCAGAAAACCTTGAAAAATTATGTATTAAATACATTCAATCTTTTTTAGTAAAAACAACTTAAACGAATATAAAAAATAAACAGCCAATGGCATACAACAAATCCGTGAGTAAACGCATACGGTAGCAATAAAATGTAACGTGCAAAGCCTGAAGAGAGGCGGTAAGTACGTACCTGCCACGGCGAGCACGAATGACCTGGATCCTTTCGAAGACATCCATTCACCGCCATTGAAATGGAACTATCATTTTTATGAATCGCTTTATGGATGTTATTAGTTTCATTTGTCGATTTATTCAGCTGTTTCTTTTTTGTTTTACACAACAATGGATACCTCTACCAACTATAGTTTCAAGCTGATGGTGTTGAACGATTTTCAACATACTATCTAAGCACCAATACATACTTCGTAGTATTGTAAACGAGCGAATACCATCCCTATTTATTCCCATTTTACCAAATTCTTTTAGTGTAAACACAGAATATTTTTTCGTTGAACCGACGATACTAAAAAGTCAAGAATATCATAAAAATAATGATTTTATTCTTGTTGTGCTTTTTTGTCTGGTCTAATCTGCATTTATTTTCATTCTAATGTTCAATCAATTCACGACCTTTGATATTTGTGTATTTCTATATTGCATGAAATAACACAAAGGCCATACAAAACATAAAACATTTTATTTCATTCCTACCTCAAGATGACACACAAAATCAAATGTTCCATGTTCATATTCTTGAAATATTCAGGACCAAACAAGAGCTATATATATTTATATGTGCAATAGTTAAAGAGCGCCAATTTACGGAGCACCAGGTGTTACAAGTACTCCTTTGTTCCAATTTGCAACATCCACATTGCTCGGAGCAATCATAGCGAAGGAATATATTGGAAAAAATTCACTCGGAGCCAGCGTTCCTTTGTGACAAATATTTTGAGCCTCGAGAAAATGGCGCCAGTAAATTTTTGTTGGGTGCTTACTGTGAGGATCTAGGAAAGAATACTGGATATTGGTTTTGCAGATTTGTTTCGATTTGGTTTGTTGTATCAACAAGTTTATACATGTCAGTGTGTAACTGAGATATTGCTCTACATGACGTGTATTATGATCTTACCATTCCAATTTTTTTTTCTTAGCCTACACTGTCCCATTGCTGAGCAAAGGCCTCCCCAAATCCTTCCAGATATCTTTCTCTTGAGCCACCTCGATCCATCCTTTGCGGTATTCGACATCCTATTGATATGTGTGTCCTGCCGGTCCTAACTTATGGTGCTCAGACCTAGTCGCTCACCGAATCGCAATAATTGTATGGACTTTTAAAGAGAATCCGACCTCTTGATTTGTTTCGATGTCATTCTTAGAGAAGTAAGGCTAGAGTAGACGTGTTCATTTTAAATTATTAACAAAATAAATATAATTTATCATATAATATTTATGTAAAGTTTTATGAAATTAGGGGCCTTCCTAATTGCTTTATTTGGGTCGCAAGTTACTACGTTAGTTTAATCAATTTAAGTCATCAAATAGTAATTATTGACATAGTTTTGAGCGTGATATTGGGACGAAAACTAAACAGATTTGCTCAGCTTAATCAAAATTAAAAAACAAACAATCAAGGGGCTAATGTTGAAAACAACCGTATTCAGTAGTAGTTTTATTACTATTTTATGCCTGGAGGGAAAAATCTTATATTATAGTCTAGAGGGGCAATTAGGTATTAGGGAAATAGGGTATTCTTATTCAGAACGTTTGCATTCCAATCTCAGTCTTAATAGGTCAATAGCACCTCATTTACTTTTTATACTTTGTGACATCGATTGTCTCTTAGACGATATTGCGACTAGAATTTAAATTAATATGAACTGGCATTCTGATATCGTAACGAAAAAAATCCCATTAAAATAACAAAACGATAGACTCCAAAAAAAACTCAATTCACCTATCTAAACTTACTTTATTCATGAGCCACCATTTCCTAAAAAAAACTGTTAGCGATAAATAACTAAAGGTTGTCGCAAGAAACGCCTAAACGTTATCGCGTCAAATTGATGACTGCCGTACCTAATATCCACTTACATGGCTGCCTCTGATGCGGCGTCATAACGGTGACGTCATTGCTAAGCCATCAATCATGGCCTAGTTTCCGGCCTCATATGCTACTGCTATAGTGGAATGGATAGGTGGAGAAAACTAGGTAAGTAGGTTTTGATTGTTATGATGGAATTACTACAGGGCCAGGCCTTACTGTCTGACGGTTCCGTTAATAATCATCATAATCCTTGCTTATTTCCTGCTGTTGGGATACAGGCCTTCTCTCTTCAACAGGGAGTAGGCTGTAATCTATCATGCAGGCCCGTTGCGGGTTCGTAGATGTTATGTCTTCGAATTTTTGGGTCTGGGACATGGCGTGTTTTTCACGATGTTTTCCTCCGTGGTGATGAAATTACTTACACAAAGAAAAGTGTCGGGCTGGGTTCAAACTCACGACCTACCCACAAATACTAATTCGGATCCGTCACCACTGGGCCACTGATCTCCAAATTACGTCCACTCTGACACATTTTTCATAAATTACGCCTGTAATAACTAATGTCTTGATATTACACTGCAAGGCACACACAAACCTGATACTATGAAGGAATGTGGCCGAAATCTTGGCCAGATTCAAAATTATAGTCGGTCTACTACGGCCATTACATATTTAATAATAACTAACTGAAAAATGAATGTAGTGCTTCTATTTAAATCATCGAACAACTTACCTTCCTGATTCCATAAAGTGCTCTCCAAAGCTTTAATAAAATCATTTTGTGACCAGCCTGAAATCGATTTTCTTGCTTCTAACATAGCCCCGAGCCCCTCTCCCACAGTACAGTCGAATTCATTCCCTTACTCCCGTTAATATCGAGTCTCCAACCGCCGAAAGATTTATGTCACGATCGGTAGAAATTAATTCGCAAATTTAATTACTGTGAGTTAATTAACTTTCATATTTCCTACATTCATAAGTTCTTATGAGTTCAGTGAAGCATTTCGATATTGAAAAGGAATTGAGTTTTTCTTTCAAATAACTAAACGTAAATTGGAATTGTGGAGTAATTATGTAGGTCGGTGGAGCATTTTCTTTTTAACCTATTTTATTTGTGGCAAACATTATTTTAAAGCAAAAAATACACATACAGCTTATAAGTAAAAAAGACAATTACTTAATCCCGTATTATAGAACCTCACTCAAGACCTAAGCATTACTTAAAACTTTTACCAATCAAATGGCTTTAAACGAGACTCAAGCAATACCTGAGTATTGAGTCAGGTTCTGTAATATGAATAAGTTTCAAAATTAAAAAAATGTCTTTTCCATGTTCTAACGTACAGATACTTCTTAAAAATACCGCCACGTGCTTTAATATTATCAAATGGACCTGTAATTTCTTGAAGAAGATAATGGTCATCATCGTCCAATTATTTGACTTCGTGCTTGCTATTACGCAAATGATTCCTTTCTATGGAAATTCTTGAATTTTCTGGAAATTCTAGAATTTTCCTTGACTGTATTGTAACACTAGAGAGTGGCAGAGGGTGGGCATTATGGGGGTCTGAGTCAAAGTCAAAGTCAAATCATTTATTTCAAATAGGTACAAGTAAGGCACTTTTGAACGTCAAAATGAACAAGAAATAGAATTGATTCTAGTCGCCCCTTCCAAAAGGTAGTTTCGTGTGGAGAAGAATGGGCAAGAAACTCCACCGTTACTCTTTTAAAATGTTTTACAATGTTTTGTATACATGAATTATAACATTATATGTGAAGACGATGCACCCAGAATAAAAACACTACACCACAAAAGATGAAAAGAAAAACACATATAGTAATGGTAGGTAACTTAAGTATGTCAAAAGTACATGGTGCTCACATATTTACAAACATTCTAAAAGTTAATCCATACTATTATTATAAATGCGAAAGTAACTCTGTCTGTCTGTCTGTTACCTTTTCACGCCTAAACCACCCAACCGATTTTGCTGAAATTTGGTATGTAGATAGTTTGCATTCATGAGAAGGACATAGGCATATTATTTTTTGGAAATTCAACCCCTAAAAGGGTTACAAGGGGTGGCAAAGTTTGTATGAGAAAAATATTTTTATTGCACATTTTTGCTAGGGTAGGTAGGGTAGGTAGGGTAGGTAGGGTAGGTAGGGTAGGTAGGGTAGGTAGGGTAGGTAGGGTAGGTAGGGTAGGTAGGGTAGGTAGGGTAGGTAGGGTAGGTAGGGTAGGTAGGGTAGGTAGGGTAGGTAGGGTAGGTAGGGTAGGTAGGGTAGGTAGGGTAGGTAGGGTAGGTAGGGTAGGTAGGGTAGGTAGGGTAGGTAGGGTAGGTAGGGTAGGTAGGGTAGGTAGGGTAGGTAGGGTAGGTAGGGTAGGTAGGGTAGGTAGGGTAGGTAGGGTAGGTAGGGTAGGTAGGGTAGGTAGGGTAGGTAGGGTAGGTAGGGTAGGTAGGGTAGGTAGGGTAGGTAGGGTAGGTAGGGTAGGTAGGGTAGGTAGGGTAGGTAGGGTAGGTAGGGTAGGTAGGGTAGGTAGGGTAGGTAGGGTAGGTAGGGTAGGTAGGGTAGGTAGGGTAGGTAGGGTAGGTAGGGTAGGTAGGGTAGGTAGGGTAGGTAGGGTAGGTAGGGTAGGTAGGGTAGGTAGGGTAGGTAGGGTAGGTAGGGTAGGTAGGGTAGGTAGGGTAGGTAGGGTAGGTAGGGTAGGTAGGGTAGGTAGGGTAGGTAGGGTAGGTAGGGTAGGTAGGGTAGGTAGGGTAGGTAGGGTAGGTAGGGTAGGTAGGGTAGGTAGGGTAGGTAGGGTAGGTAGGGTAGGTAGGGTAGGTAGGGTAGGTAGGGTAGGTAGGGTAGGTAGGGTAGGTAGGGTAGGTAGGGTAGGTAGGGTAGGTAGGGTAGGTAGGGTAGGTAGGGTAGGTAGGGTAGGTAGGGTAGGTAGGGTAGGTAGGGTAGGTAGGGTAGGTAGGGTAGGTAGGGTAGGTAGGGTAGGTAGGGTAGGTAGGGTAGGTAGGGTAGGTAGGGTAGGTAGGGTAGGTAGGGTAGGTAGGGTAGGTAGGGTAGGTAGGGTAGGTAGGGTAGGTAGGGTAGGTAGGGTAGGTAGGGTAGGTAGGGTAGGTAGGGTAGGTAGGGTAGGTAGGGTAGGTAGGGTAGGTAGGGTAGGTAGGGTAGGTAGGGTAGGTAGGGTAGGTAGGGTAGGTAGGGTAGGTAGGGTAGGTAGGGTAGGTAGGGTAGGTAGGGTAGGTAGGGTAGGTAGGGTAGGTAGGGTAGGTAGGGTAGGTAGGGTAGGTAGGGTAGGTAGGGTAGGTAGGGTAGGTAGGGTAGGTAGGGTAGGTAGGGTAGGTAGGGTAGGTAGGGTAGGTAGGGTAGGTAGGGTAGGTAGGCTAGGTAGGCTAGGTAGGGTAGGTAGGGTAGGTAGGCTAGGTAGGGTAGGTAGGGTAGGTAGGGTAGGTAGGGAGGTTAGGTAGGGTAGGTAGGTAGGGTAGGTAGGGTAGGTAGGGAGGTTAGGTAGGGTAGGTAGGTAGGGTAGGTATCATAGTTAAGACAGGACAACGTCTGTCGGGTCAGCTAGTATATAATAAATCAATCAATGTGTGAGAAGTTATTTTAACATGTTAAAATAGTATTTTATAAATACGTTTACGTTACGTTTTCGTCTTCACATATAATGTTATAATTCATGTATACAAAACATTGTAAAACATTTTAAAAGAGTAACGGTGGAGTTTCTTGCCCATTCTTCTCCACACGAAACTACCTTTTGGAAGGGGCGACTAGAATCAATTCTATTTCTTGTTCATTTTGACGTTCAAAAGTGCCTTACTTGTGCCTATTTGAAATAAATGATTTGACTTTGACTTTGACTTTGACTTTGACTTTAATAAATTATTACCTAATTTACTTAGCAACCAGTTTGATTTTGTCTAGACACTAGATTGCCCTGTGGAGCAGGACCAGCATGTTTCCAAGCATCCTTATCCTTTATATAATCCTCTAATTTGTAATATGCTTGTTTACAAAGTGTATTTTTAATGTGGGTTTTAAATTTTCTTTCATTTAATTGCAGAATGTCACAAGGTATTTTGTTGTAACATTTAACACAGAACCCCATAAAAGATGTATGTACTTTTGATAATCTAAAAGAAGAATAGAAAATCCAAATGTCTGTAATATGTGACGCTCAAACAGAGCTTTTTTAAATTAATTATACATAATTATGATGTTTGATTTTGCAGTGGTTATAAACGCGACCTTAAAGTCTTGAAACGAGGTCTTTTCATTTGGATTTTCTATTCTTATTTTCTTTACCAGCGCGGAAATTAAGCCCACGTTACGCTTTTTCATATTTTCATATGCGAAAGGCTTGTTTACTTATCTGTTTATGTAGGTTCTAGGGGTGGCATGTATATGTGTACCTACCTACAATAATAATAAGTTCCTTTAATTAAACCTTGAAGGTGTTGGTAGCGTTTGTTGTTTGCAATCATACTGTGTAAACACTGATATTGTTTTTTTATGAAGAAAGTACTTCGAAATATTATGATTAACACAAAAGTAATAACTAATGACGTAAATAAAATGATGAATGATCTGTCCCTACCGTTCCGCTCCCATGAAACTGACGTAATTTACCGGAACACCGTTAATTTACTTTAATGGGTATACTGTTATTATACGAATTCATTTTACGAATTTAGATAAGGAGGTACATGTATTGTTGGGCAGCATACTTTGTATTCTAAGCCAGTTTTCCCCCATTCTGCTTATATAATCTTTCTCATCGCCATAGAAAAAATCTGTGCGTAACTCCAAAACGGTATTTCCAAATCTCCATCACGTATCGTACATAATTTAAGCTGTTGAATCCCTACAATGCATCAGTGTACCTGTATTTATAACGTTCATATTTCAACAATGCGGCGAGGCATAAACCTTACACATAATGTATGTATGAGTTAACTCTATCTGGATGTGAACGTTTGACTTCGGGGCGAGTTTGAAGACAATTTTGATAAAGTAGGTAGCCTAAATAGCGGTTAGAGTGTACCTTTTGTTACAAATTTTGGCCAGGAAATATGTTCTATTTAAGCTGCATATTTCTTAGTTAGTTGAGGGATTGTGCTTTTATAATTTCTCTCGTTAATTTCCTACAAAGCACTATTTGGTATTTTAGGAGAATGTTTAGAATGTGGTAAATATACTAAAATGAAAAGTGGAAAATAATTTGAATTGCCGAAACAATTGTGTTATGTCCGAATTGTCGATGCCTTTTATTTTGTGTTTTCGTGTTTTGCCTCTGACTTTCGAAGTTATTTTTCATTTAAGGTAAAGTATTATTTTAAGGTAGGTTGTTATATTTTGTTATAAAAAATATTTCCAACATTTTAGCTATTGTACCTACACCACGATCCCCAACAATTCGTATACCAATACTTGCTATATACACAACAGTGACAGGAAGTAATAAAAAATCATTAAGATACACAAAGTGGATTAAACATTTTTAATAACTCCCTAAATCAATTTCATTAAATGTAGGTAGACTACCGCACAAGCTTCCTTTAACAAACGAAAAGTTTTTTTTTTAAACGGTTCACATTTGACGACAATATCGAGGAACAAACATTAAAAAATACATACAGACAAGCATAGAACCTCTTCTTTTTGGAAGTAGGATAAAGACCTATAATAAAATTCCCTATTATGAAGTTTTCTATTTTAAAATTGAGAATCATGTAAGATGAATGGATTAATCTCAATCTCTCATTTCATCTTATTTATTGTTAATAGATTGTTAAATACTTCTGGAAAGATCGATTGACATTGTATTTCATGGATATTTTTGGGTTTCGTCGCCAACTCCAGAGAAATCTTTTACGTTTATAATAAGTCTCAATAGATTAGAATGTTCAAAGTAAACCAAAGATAGGTAGTACTCTATTCTTATTAGGTCTGTGTCTAGTGATGACACATCTAAATCAATTCATAGTTCAAACACCGCGTTTAGCTCCCACTGTTAGCTCACCTGACATCTGTCAACATTCAACAGCGTTTAGTTTGACAACCGAGGCCAATAATAGGGCCAAATCTAACAATAGATGAATACTGAATTATATTCAGACACGTCTAGACTGGAAGAATAGCAACAGTAGATTAAGTGGTGTTTGAAGATCTTGTGGCTACTGCTTAGAGAAAGACGAGAGTAATATATAATATAAGGTAGGTATGTACTTGTGTAAGTAATGTAATTTTTGTCTTAATTGAAAGGATAACAAACTAGACCAAAACCAAAAACAAGAGGAATAGAAGTTTATTGAATGTATTCGTTTATGAAGCGTCACTCTACCAAATTACTTTTGTGTATACAGCAATTTCAAGAATATCAAGAAAATAATGCTGTTAATTTTATTGTAAGATGCATTTTCTAACAAAGAGAGTATACATCAATAGTAATTTCGCATAATCCTCTGCGAGCTTCGAAATATGTCACATCTATAAAAACCTTCATACTAAAGTGGATGTTCCTGAATAGAGTATTAAACTTCCAGACGGTAACACAACACCGTCACCGCGTTTTATAATGAGAAAACGTACGCCACGCCCGCATTACGTTCTTGCCACGTCAACACGAGACTCTTTTGTATAACTGTATAACTCGCGCGTTGAGAACACGAGATTTCTTTCCCCTCAGGCCGAGAATGGGACGTGTGGTACATACTTACATTATATTTTTAAATAAATGTAGATATTATAAAGTAGGCGAGGTTTCTGTCTCTGTCTTATGTGGTACTAAATCCCAAGGGCTGCATGAGCTTAGGCAAACCACAAATCATTTCGTTTCTACTTTTAATTCTGTCACAAAATGGTGGAGGTCTTTAATGGAAGACTTTCTGCTGCGTGCACCATTTACACAAGGCGTCTTATCACAAATCGTGCAAACCGAAAAGAAGTAATCATGTAAAACGCTTGACCCTAATAGCTTATTAATACAATGTTTCTCTATATTGGTGAGGAGCTCGTAGCTAAGTAATAACAGCCGCACCGTTTGATCCATCAGGTTAAGCTATGCTTTCCGTAGTTGGCCGTGGATGGTTGACCGTTTTTACATACCGGGACTCCTCCGTGCCTCGGACAGCACGTCAAGGCCTTGTTCCGGCTGTCATTTAAGCATCATAGACAGTCGTTACAGGTCGTTAGACACCCGAAAATCTAACAGCCAGTCTACCCAAGGGGTGTCGTATTACCCAGTTACTGGGTTGTGGAGATCAGATAGGCAGTCACTCCATGTAAAATACATCTTGTTAGAATGGCAGCCGACCCCAACGTAGTTGGCAAAAGGCTAGGCAGATTGATTTATTGTTCCTTTATATTGGTGGCTTACACTTCAGCAAACTGCTGGGAATCCACAGCGTATAAACCAGCAGCATCTAGCTAGATATACCACACATAACATCACGCCTATAATGCCCAAAGGGTTAGACAGAGGTGTACGTAAGGTACACTCACATTCTGCCTGGTAGATGATATATAATATAACCCTTAAACTATAACGATAACTTACAAGTTGAGGGGTACACGATCAAACACGTACAACTACAGTAAGTTCTTAAATCAAGATTACGTTGTACGAGTGTGTGCCACATAGGTAGGTAAATAACTCAGATTAAACTTTTACTCGATGCTATTACGTTTACTTCGACACAAAACTCGTAACTACATATGTAGAAGTTAGTAAGTGTCCCGAGTTCATAACAAGGTGGAGACACAACTTGTACATCACAAAGTTACTGAGAATTACAAAGAACACTTACGTGAAGCTGTTACTTTTATGTGAGGAAAGATTTTAATAATTAGAGTCAAAGTCAAAAATTCTAAAATGTTTCTGGTATTTTCTTGCTACAATGGGAAATGTGCACCGTTACAGACGCCATGTACACTGACGTGGGTTTCTACATTTATCTAAGAATTGTATAAAGGGTGACATAGAAGGCAGTCTTATCGCTAACAACGATCTTATAAAGATACTTTTGTAGGTAGTCTGTTTATCTGTGGTGTACCATAAACAACAAAAACATACATATCCATCAAATAACCCCTTCTGCTCTGGGTGGAGCAGAAGGTAGTGTCAGACTCTTACTGACTAAAACCCATTCATGTTCCTTTGCCCTTTAGGTTCCGGGGTAACGATAACCCTTTCGGACAATCCCGCTTACCTTGCAGGGTGCAGCTCTAATGGGCCCCTTCATGTGCCCCAATCATGTTCATAATCACCACAATTTTTTTTTTTCATGAACTGCAACTAAGTCCTGATATACCTATTATGCCTATTCGTTGTATCGTAAAAAGATTCATAGTCTAATAAAATATATTAGTAATGTTATTACCCATTTTGCAGACTCTTCAAAGTTCTACCGTATTACAGTGGAATACCCGTGTGTTACATTAGCTGGGATTGAAGACCACATTACGTTGATAGTCCTCCTGCAATTGTCATTAGGTTCAAGCAGTAACATTACAATAGTACACGTAAATGTCGCGTTGACCGGTATTTATTAGACCGACACTTTACTATCGTACGAGATTTCAAAGAATGAAACTTTTTAGCTGTACTTGGTGATAAAAAGTTGTGAAAGTGTTATATTACGCAGTAAAATGTCATTTCCGCTTAATTATTTTATTTTATTATCAACTTATGGAGTGTTGAGAAACCTTTTGTGATAACACTTCAAATTGACGAGGCAATTGTGAGATTGGATAATATCAAAAACAACTAAGCAACTATTTTACTAAAACATTTCATTTTCCTTTAAATTAAAAAACAAACAAGCATGTAAGGTCTCTCTAAATCTATATAAGAAAACATTTCAAATTTCTATTTGCATAAAATCCAATTACCTATACCAGAATTATACAATGACAAAAATAAATTCAAGAATTCGTTCCTGTGATCTTTGTAACGTTTGTTGAAACTGTAAGTACACATATTAGAAAGGAACTCACGTTTGTTTTAATATAAAATTCTGTTTGTATTAACTTTACGTAAACTGAGAACAGTCTGAAGCATCGAGATTTAAGACACGTGTCGGAGGAAGAGCGTGTGGAATAATAATGAGAACTAGGATATTCGCAGAAACTTGAGTAGTTGCGTGTGGCGAAGCCTGGGCATTTAGGATCGCAACCTTGCTGACTATAGTTAATCTTTCCCTACCTTTTATAAACATAGTTCGTGCTAACCCAGACAGATAAAGAGGTCTGGGGGCTTAGATAAAGTCAAGTTTTCATTAACGATAACGAAATTAGATAAATCCGAAATGTATGATATTGCCTTTTGATATGTCACATGCTAAGTGCTAGACAATGTTAAATTGTGTAACGAAATTTGATTAATATTCTTGTTCTTGAATCATTCCAATCGCTGGGATAACGAATTATTCGACGATTGAACAATTTTCGAAATATAACCGAAATGGAGCGATGAGATGTGACAATGTTTACGCAGTCGTGTTTTGTTTCGCTTCAAGATATCGCGACGACAAAGTTTTATAGTCCGCGAATTTTGGCCCGCCTTACACTGCTTTTCCTTTTCGTGTGGTTAGTGAAATAGTGACTAACCTTAGACTTAGCTTCACATACTGTTGAGAAATATCTCTCAGGCATGCCGGTTTCCTCACAATGTTTTCTTTCACCGATTTTTAAGCAAGTGATAAATACATATTAGTAATAATCTGCTGTGAAGAAGCATCGTTTATAATATTTGAATTATGAAATAATAGTTGATTTTATTGTTGAAAAATATAGGTGTGACAAGATGGAATAAAGGCCGAGTGTATTTACCAAACCATTATATAGTTTCGACTAAAGGAATAAACCTGCAAGAATTTCTCTAATCATCCTACTAAAATAGACGTACTACGAAAATATATTTAATATCCATCTACATTTGGTTCATTTTCTATACAGTAAGACATTATTTTCTACCTAATTTGCGACGTACACGACGCCTCCGGCAAAACTCGGCAAATTCCGTCTATATCCGGTTTTCCCCAAACCATTGAGAAAATAGAATACTCAAACAGGTAGGTAAAATATTTCTTAATTGGCCCTTATATTTTTGGACGGTACGGAACAGAATTAAGTCTGATTGTCCAGCGAATGAAGCTGTAATCAATTTAGCTAATTAGTCTGAATTTGGATCTAAAGAACGGCAGGAAAAACTTGCTGTTTGAATCACAATGAAGTAAAGATTTTCATGTGCTTTATAAATATTTATAGAGATCAAAAGGAAATACGTTTCGATAATAGCTTTCATGAAAATTTATTGTAAAAAATTGAAATGGTCCTAATCCTAATTGTTTATAAATATAAACTCGCGTCTGCTACTTTTAAACTTCTTCATAATCGGATTGGATTATAACATGGGAAAAAAACTTTACACGTAGACGAAGCCTCCAGGCTAGTCACTAAATAAATTACCGCTACACCTCTTCGACAACTTTCAAGCGACCCGAAACGCCCCCAGCTTGAATGGGGTACCTAACCGATTTTTAAAATACTCTTGTTAATTCACCCTTCACTACCCCTTACGGCACAGCAGAAGCAGAAGAACAAGGAGTTTGTTTATGATACCCTAACAAGAAACATGCACAAAACCTTCACAAATGTTATTTAAACGTATATTTGCAAGCGTTGAACAAAAGCGGCCTTAGTATGTTTAGCATTCCCTTGCTCTTAACGCTCTCAATTATGGCGTCGATATTGTTGCTCTGTTCTATACATATTAATGGTAAAGTTCCCATTGATGTGTGCTTACCCCCTTGTAAATATTTATCACTCAGCCCTTTATAGACAATATACAGATGGAGTTACAGTAGCTCCACTTTAAATGCTATATTTAATGCTATACTTTTTACCAGCAATTAGCATGAGCTATTTAAGCCGGATAAAGGCAGGCAAAACGTAATTAAGACTTCTGTCATTTATTTTGTCGTGAGCAGTTTTTTATTTTCGCCTTTTTTTAAGCCTATTCTCCCGTAAACAACATACCAGCCCCCTTCCATCCTCCATACTAAAACATGGCTTCCCTATGGCCGCCTATATAAAAGCAACATAAAATAAGAGCTATAAATCAAGTTTAACATAATAAAATACCTTTATCGCTGGTTTATTGGCCCTCGACAGAATCGTTTGGCTCTCGAACTTACCATCATAAAGCTGATGCAGAAGATCCCTTTTCCATTGAGTTTGTAATCCTACTAATATTATAAATGTGAAAGTTTGTGACGATGGATGGATGGATGGATGGATGGATGTTTGTTCCTTCTTTGAGCAAAAACGGCTGAACAGATTTCGATGAAATTTACCAATAATATAGCTTATACATCAGAATAACACATAGGCTACATTTTACATAGACTTTGCGTGATTTGGCCATAATAATGTATAAGGATAAGTATCATGTAAGTCGCCAAATTCCTGCTTTCTGAGAGCTATCTGGGCGTGCGCTGCCTAAACCGTTAGAGTTACGCGAAGGTAATGTATTGTGGGATTGTTTGTCTTACAAAGTTCTATATAAAAATCTGCGACAGCATATGTCTACCTATTATGTGCAAGCCATTATATACGAAATAGTGAGCCAAAAATACATTTCAATTTGATACTTTTTTTACAATGCACATTTTAGAGTACTCAGTTAATTCTTATCGAATTAAATACGTTTATCACTTTTAGTATTTAATGAAGATAAACTTTGTCTTTTACACTAAGCAATTTGGACAAATAGTTTAAAAGTTATCACGATAAGATTGATATGAGTGGGGCGCCATTAAATCCACACTATTAGTCGGCGGTGCGCAGAGCACAGCGAGGACTCCAGAGGGTCCAGGCAATGACGCGCCATCGCCGAGTCCACGGCGGCGTAAAGGAGAGCTGTCAAATGATTTGATCAGACCTTTTTTTTTTTTGATGGTGTGAACCATGTCAAAAAATGTCCTGACCTTTCGCTCTGGGTGGAGCGGAAAGGAGCGTCAGTCTCTTACTGACCATAACCCATCCATGTTCCTTCCAAAGCCCATTATATGCCAGGGTAGCGGTAACCCTTTCAGACAATTCCGCTGACCTGGTAGGCTTTGGCCCTAACGGACCCCTTTCTTAATGCTGACATCTCTTTGAGGCGCGCGCGGAACAAGAACGCGCCTTCCGGCATGGGTCTGGTCCTGATCGGACGGCGGTGAAGCGTCTCTCGCGGCGGCCGGGACGTGAGGCTCTGTGCTTCAACCATCCCGCCACCTCCTTCACTAGCATAACTGCTTCGTACAAGACGGTGACTGCTTCCCACTCCCTCTCGCTCCGTATCATAGATTGAACCAGGGCCAGACGCGAGAGGTCACCACCGCTGCCGTCTTCCGGGCGATCCTCGCAATGGTGGCACCCGAGCGTTTCTTCTTGCCTGAGAATGTGCAAGAACCTCCCGAAACATCCGGTGAGGACACCCGATGCGCCTCTCTAGCCACTCCTCAAGAGAGCTAAGCTACCATACCACCTTATTTAACGCTCACGTGTGCAAAACTGTGCCACGTCTGCAACCCGAGCAGAAAGAGATTTATCACAAAATATTACAACGAGTTGAGAATGGTAAATGCGGGATTATTACAGGCAATACTTTTTTACTTAGTTTGCTTCTAGCTAAAACGCAAGGATCATAATGTTGCATTAGCTGTGACTTCCTCTGGAATTGCTGCAACATTGCTAAATGGTGGACTGACGGCACATTCGGTCTTTAAATTACCTCTTAATCTGGCGAGCGAAGAAAGCCCTGCGTGCAACATCAGTAAAATGAACGTGGTATCAGGATACCGTCTACTGTGTGCAGTGTGCACAGGTAGTGCACTACCTATGTGATGTGACACCAACGCGCAATCGAAGCTCTTGATCGCTGTCTACAAGACAGCAATCAAACGGTGTGGTTTTACTGGCTGCCTATGTTAGCATCTTTCACCTTTCCGGCCAGCCCAGAGTGATCTAAGTGATTGTTGATTGTACAGCGTGGCCTGGTGCTCATTCCAGCATCCGGCGGGGCACACTTTACTCTTATTCCCTATACTTCGGTCACTAAATTATCAATTTTGTAAAATAGATTCTAAATTGTGTTTATCAAAACTTTACTATTGACAAGTCCTTTAATTTACACCCTAAAATGAATCTCAATCATCAAATCATTTAACATAGTTTACAGAAGTATTTTAGTGTAGTAAGTAGAACCGTCAAAACATATCGATCATTACTAACGTACTTTATTCTAATCCTTTCAGTTTTTATTGTTTATTGCTACCAAACGACATGTGAAACCGCTATATCAAGTAATTATCATTATAATAAAATTATAAGCCACTGTTATCCCCCTGCAGGGCAAAGGCCTCACTTTCCACTTTTCCTGGTCTACAGCGATTGTGGGCCAATCCTTTAAGAAGGAGTCCGGCTCATTTTGCCATCTCTTTCTGGGCCTGCCGCGCAAGTAATCCTCTTCAATAATAATAGTATGCGTACTAATCCTTACCTGACATTATAAAAACCGAAAGTAACTTCAACTGTCTATCCGTTTGTCTATCTGTGTGAATGTATGTTTTCGGTCGTCGGTTAATCTGCTGAGCCATTTATGATGTGGATGAACTGAAGTCTGTGGAAGAATATAAACTACTTTTTCCAAAACACCGTGCGGGCGAAGCCGCGGGCGAAAGCTAGTGTTTTATAAAATGATTAGAAATCGCTGGAGTGATAATCTTTACCTACGGTATATAGAACTTTCTTAAATTACTGCACTAGCAAATTGCAGAAAAACTCTATATCAGCGTCCTAACCAAAGTGATTGGTCGTGCAACTACGCGTTCATTATGTCATTCACTTGTGTAACGGGTCTTTTCAGACAGTGAATGAACTTCTTTCCATACTTAGATGAGTTTTTTTTTAGAAATAATTGTTGATTTGACGTTTCTACGAAACAATATTTCTGTATCTATATTTAATGTGTCATTATTGTTTCGTTAAAAAATATATTTGACAGTATTTTTGTTATAATACGTTTTGTTTTATGGTGTTACCGGGATACAAAAAATATACATTAATATTTCTAGTTGCGGTCTATTTTATATATTTTTGAAATATACAGGACGTATCTTGGGCATAACATTTTAGAAGCATGATGAATTGGTTTTTAGGAAAATTGTTGTTATTGTGTATAATAATAATTTTGCTAAAAACTAATCGATAGATAATAGATTCATTGATCCAATGAATAATGTACAGACGCCAGCACATCAAGCTATCCCTAACTGTCAGATTTTCTCAATTAAAAATGAACCATAAGTCTTTGCATTAAAGTTGAAATACTATCAAAGAAATCTGACAGATTGTGGTAACTTGATGTGCTGGCCTCTGTACCTATGGTTTTAGTAATTGTAAATATTCATGTAAATCAAATATTTGAATAAACAATTTAATTGTTGATAAATCTGTATTTATTAGTACGATCATTTTTCCTAGAACGTTCCATTAGCTACGCCGTAGCACATTGTGAACTACGACGTAGTACTGCACGTGCTACGTCGTAGCTAGTCGTTGTCGTCGGCGTCGTACGTTGAGTGTCTTAGCTATATACTATACTCGTACTATGTTTTTTGAGTCGTTTATACTGAAATCCATATAATATACAACAATTCAACTTTCAACTTTAAGTAAACTCCAAATCAGTGACCAAACGCTTGCGAGTGAAGCTTTAACTTGTAATGGGCCTCCAAATTCAATGTCATTTGCTCCAACTGACCCCGTAGAAATAATTGATATAATAAGGAACCTTAAATCAAGCAACGCCGCAGGTTGCGACAATATTTCCACGTCAGTTATTAAGCAGCTATGCCTTCGAGTTAGCTCTCCTATTAGTCATCTTTGCAATATAAGCCTAAGTAGTGGAAACTTTCCCAATGCATTTAAAAAAGCTATAGTAATACCTATTTACAAGTCTGGTGATCGTGATGTACCTAATAATTATAGACCTATATCACTTCTTTCAGTTTTGTCTAAAATATTAGAGAAAGTAGTCAATAGGAGATTAACGAAATACCTAGAAATAAATAACATCTTATCCGATAACCAATTTGGGTTTAGATCTAATCGTTCTACTACTGACGCTGTGGATAGGTTAACCTCTAGCTTAACATCATATTTAGATAAGGGAGAAAAATGCGTTGGGGTGTTTTTGGACCTACAGAAGGCATTTGATACCGTATCAATTCCTATTCTCATCTCACGCCTCCAGAATGTAGGAATCAGAGGTATTCCACTTCTGTGGTTTCAGAACTATTTATCTGGAAGGCAACAGTGCATTAGGATTGGAGAAGAGGTTAGCGACAGCAATGATATTGCATGTGGCGTTCCCCAGGGGAGTACACTTGGATCAAGCCTATTTTTACTCTATATTAATGAGCTCTGCAACATCAAAATTGATAGAGCTGAATTAATTATGTTCGCAGATGGTACAGTTATTCTGTTTCACGATACATCATGGGACTCAGTAAGGACTACTGTTGAAAAAGGGCTACGTATCGTAACGCGGTGGTTAGAAAACAGCCTTTTAAACCTAAATTCGGGGAAAACAAAATATCTTTGTTTCAGTATTACCAAAGCAGGGGCCCCAAAGGATACAATTACAATTAAGAGCCACACATACCCATGCAACAGAAATCCTTATCTAGATAACGACATGAGTTGCACGTGTCCCATTCTATCTCAATCAAATACAATTAAGTATTTAGATATCATAATAGATGATAAACTGAACTGGAGTGCCCACATAAATTCGGTAGCGGCCAGAACAAGGAAATTAATACTCGCATTTAAAAACCTGCGTGATGTGGCTGGCAGAGATCTCCTGGTACAAACATATCTTGCACTTAGTCAATGTGTTGTTAACTACTGCATCAGTGCCTGGGGTGGGGCTTGTAAAACAATAATGATTGTTCTTGAGCGCGCACAGAGATCACTACTAAAAGTCGCATTTAAATATCCCTATCGATATCCCACCAATGATCTATACGACGAAATAAATGTCATGAGCGTTCGTAAACTCTATGTCTATGAAGTCCTACGTAGATACCACAGACGGGTCATTCCGACTTTGCCAAAGTTGAATAAAAGAAAAGTGCAGTATCCAGTACCAAGAACCAACACAAAATTTGCTAGCAGAAATTACAACGTCCAAGCTCCACGTCTATACAATAAATTAACACAGTCCATTCATAACATCAGATCATTCAGTAATAATCAAGTCAAAAATAAAATTATTGCATGGTTGAATGACATGGACTATGAAAAAATCGAATCTCTTTTTGTTGTAACGGTATGAAATACACACTCAATCACCCACTCGCTCACCCATATACACACCCTCAACCACATATACACACACCCACACACATATACACACAGCCATACACATATACACACACCCACACACATAAACATATATTTACACATACACACACACTCAACTACATACACACACTCTTTGTTCTTTCTTTCTTTTATTTTTTTGGATTTTTATTTACATAAATTATGGACATATTGTACCTGTATTTAATAACACGTTTGTGAAGGGAAGGAACTGACCGTCAAGATACAGTATTTTACTAGTTTGGAGGTCAGGGTCTCACCTGAAAGATACCCTGTAAGATGTTCATAATAAAGATTATTATTATTATTATTATATATTTAAGTAACGGTAGAATGCGGATATGACTTTATTCTTTGGTAAAATAATTATATGAATATCACAAATCAATCGTGTCACTCTTACTCTAATTTATTGTTTTATTTCGGTTATTATTTATAAGTATCTTCTAACAGAAATAAGCATCATTAAAATTTGATTTCAGTAAAGAATTTCTGCCTCACAACCGAAACAAATGTCACTTTAAAGCTCTCTTCAAAGTATACTCTCATGCTCTAACAAAGAATTCGTACAAATAGAAGTCGAACTATTTTTCCTAAATCAAAGTGAATGCGAAGAAAAAAAACACATCAAATAGCTCGCATTTCTCTATTCCCGATCTCCTTTGACTATGTTCCGTGTTTAAACATTCTCTCCAGTCCCAACACATGTACTGTTAAATCTAAAAGAATTTGTTGTGCCAAAGGAGGACGTAAAATAATGTGCATGTTTATTTTTATCCGGCTAGGGCAAATCCAAAGGGTAATGATTTTAACAGGCTATGTATGTAGGTTCATCTGTTTCCTCATACCTCCTATACTACTCATTTTATTTTGAAAAATGGTAAATATAAAGCATTTAATATGTCGTGTTTGGTATCCAATGAAAGATCTTAAATAGTTATCTATACGATTTCCTTAATGGCATGTGACTTCGGTTACACGAACATCGAAGTTACAATTTTTGTTTGGGTAGTCGTAGTTGGATTTATGCCTTTAGCTTTCTATTTTACGGTTCGTACTTTACCTTTAAAGGTCGGTAAGATATATAAGAACCGTACAATGAAACGTCATGGAACCAAAGCACATTCAAGTATATTTTTGTCAGTCTTAAAATTCCTTCCTTTATCAAGTCAGATCTACCTTCTACATACTATATTTAATTACTTACTTAATGATAAAGATCAAAATACACCTATGACCAATTTCGAGCTGCAATTAACTTAAAACCTGCTTTTGGCCACTTCATGACACATTAATAAATCTTTTTTTTTAGTTTACCCTCATTATCTGTTAGGTTCGTCCATGTGCACAAGATGGCTGAATCTCATTCTGCGGTATTGATATTATTGTAATGAGCAGACAAAATACACGTGAGGTGACGAATGTATTTAGGATCTGAATATACTTCTTACACATCGTAGACTTGCACTACACAGACACTCAGCAGAGCTTACCTTCTTGTTGAAGTTTATCTTTTTAACGCAACATTAGTGTTTAATAATCCGTGATTTGAAAACCCAAACATGCCTTTGCAAACATCTTGCATATTTCTACTTGTTGCGTTTGTTAAGCTAAATAAGCTTTACAAACATAAAATAATTATTATCAAAGTAATTTCACCTTTGTAAAACTATAATAAATTTCGAAAGCTTAAACTACCTACTTATTACGTAAGAAGTTCTAAATAATTAATAGGTAAACAAATACTGCATTAATAACTTCCGTTTACAAAATTACTTTATTATTTACTAATTTGGAAAGCAGTCGTTAATAATTAATTGTGTATAAGGTAATGGACGTCTTAAAGCGTTTTAGGTATGAGAAAGCGGTCAGAAATGTATATATTAAGTGTATAGTATGTAAGCGGGATTTTCCGACAGGGTTACCGCTATCCCAGACATAAAGGGCTAAGGAAGGAATATGGATGGGTTTTAGTCAGTAAGAGTCTGACGCTCCCTTCCGCTCCGCCCAGAGCGGGCGAAGTCATTGGATGATTTCCTAGCCTTAAAAACATCCATCAGCCATCCAACATAACATCATGTATGTATTTTCTGAAGGGTTAAGAAGAGATGTATGTACCTATAGAACCCCAACATTTCGCCAGTAATGTTCAAGTCCTATGCAATAGAGAGCGAGCCTATTGCCATCAAAAGGGCACATATAATGAAATCTGAGAGGATTATTAAGAAAAAATTCTAAGGAAACGAAAATTCTATTGGATGTAAACAACAAGCATTTAAATTGATTTAAGTAGGCACCCGTGAAGCAGCAATAAAAGAAAAGCTACTAATTGATAGCCGCATTGTATGTTATCATAAGGTATTATATGTACATAATTTCATCCACTGCTTTTATGCCCATTGTGTCATCGCGATCCTATGTCAAGTCGCATGTGTATTTGTAATCTATAACGTGTGTCTTTATAACATAGAGAAATCAAATGTATTTATGACTATCTATCTTCACATATATATCCAAGCAAACAACATTCAAATCTGTCAGTTTATGGTTACAAAGTGAGTATTGTAGGTATTTAGGTATGAACACATCGACAGCTGAGACCGCAACTAATTGCAGGGCATGGCCGCTAACCCACGTCAAAACGGCAACGTTGACGCAGAAATACGTCGACGTAGAATTACGTGGAAGTAGAAATACATCGCAGAAAAATCCATATACGACAGAAATACAGAATTTACCTACCAATTAACAACATACAGTATACTATCCTATTGTTGGAATGCTGTTGAAATATTGAAAAATTGTGGACGGATTCAGAACGGAATTCCCGACAGTGTTTTTTTACACAAACTTTTTTTTTATACTGACTTTTTTCAATTTGTATTCCGTACTACATTTTGGTTTATGCTGATAGCGAAATTTGCTTTGTACTGGACACGTAAAAATCAACACTTTTTGATAGAAAAAGTTCCCGGCATTCGGAATACTGAAATTATTAACGCTTCAAAAATTAGTTTACAGATTTCCAATTATTTTGCACCAGATCATGAAGTAAAACGAACACGGAGATTGTATCGGTTTTTATCGTTGCTGGGTCGTGAACATCAGGATAGGGATTTATTTCATTCCTCTATTTTCTCATCTACGGAAACACATTTCATATCTGCTCATCTGATATTTATATCTCACTTGAGATGACTAGGAATTCATGTTATACTTAACCTAGTTACGAACTAACTGTTTATTTACTTGAGCAAGTAAACAGATTGTCCCGTCTACTTTTGTTAAAACCTATTGTGTAGTAAATGTTGTTGGCTATTCAATTGTCCAATGCATACTAATTTATTTTAAATATAATAAACTAGCTGCTGCCCGCGGTTTCGTAATTCTTTTTCAGAAATATAAGTAGCATTAAGTTATTCTATAAACGTCAGTTAACGATCATTATAACTTGGTTGAGCCGTTTTGTAGATAATTAGACTGAAACAGACAGGCAAAAATTTGACAGACAGAGATTAAAAAGCTTTTAATATTTTTTTTTTGTTAATTACACTTTTGACACTTCAATTTTATTAATTTGTAGGAATGATGCGAAAGTAACTCTATCCGTGTATTACCTTTTCACCCCTTTACGGTAGAAAGGATTTGGATGAATCTTGACAGACGGAGAGATGACCTGGGTTGGGACACAGGATACTTTTTTAACCGATTTTGTTTCTGACGTAGATGAAACCACGGGCAGGAACTTGTATAAAATAATATTACCCGTGGTGTGGGCTGAGCGATGAAGACTCAACAAAAACCAAAAGTTACACGTAAGAAATATTAAAACGCTATAGACGGTTTGTTACCAACTGAGTTCAACTTTTTATTACAGATAATACATGAATCATTAGTTCACAACTAATACACCAGATGACGCTAGTGCTGCCAAATATTATTTTGTTATAAGTATTTATTTAACACCCTAACCTAACAAAATAATCTAAATTCTCTATAAGGCAATATTATAAACAGTTTTAAAACACAATAGGTATTATTTTATATTCTTACACTTTAGAAACACCCATTAGACTTAAGAACTTATAGTGTTTCTCTTTACATAAGCTTTTTGTAAGTATATCTGCTGGCATATCATTTGTTGAGACATATTCAATTTTTATTTTATTTTGCGACACACTCTCTCGAACAAAATGATGCCGTATGTCAATATGTTTAGTACGCTTATTGTGAAATATAGGATCAGAAGCTATTTTAATAGAACTTTGATTATCACTATACAAACACAATGACATATTTTCACATAACAACACATATAAGCTCATTTAACAAATTCCTTAAATAAATACCTTCCTTGCAGGACTCAGACAAGGCCATATACTCAGCTTCAGTACTAGATAGTGCTACAGTCTTTTGTTTCTTTGATTCATATGATACTATTGAACCTAACATAATGAAACAAAACCCAGTATATGACCTTCTATCTAAGGAACAAGAAGCCCAATCAGCATCAACAAAGCCATGCAAAAAACTTTTTTACAAAAAATAAAACCGACTTCCAAAACAAACACTACAAAGTGACAAATAATTTTGATTTCGGAAGTCGGTGTCTTCGGTTTTGTATTTTCATTTTTTGCCACCGACTTCCGAAATCAAAATTATTTGTCACTTTGTAGTGTTTGTTTTGGAAGTCGGTTTTATTTTTTGTAAAAAAGTTTTTATTTTTCACTTTTTAGTTGTGGTACCTACCTACACAACCCCCCCCTCCCCCCCAAAATTACACTACCTGGTATGTAAATTACAGTGACAGGAACTTATTAGAACATCATCCACATATATTAAGTAGGATTTTTTAGATTTTTGTTGATTTTTCAAAAACCGCTTATTCGATTTCGATAAAATTTATATGGGACCATTTGGGAAGTATACCCTTTCCAACAAAAAAAGAATTTTTCAAATCGGTTGGCAAGCAACGGAGTTATGCGCGAACAAACCTCCTCCTTTTTGAAGTCGGTTAAAAATATCTGCATTTTTCTTATATACAAGACCATAGTCTATAGTTTTTTTTAAATACTTCAGTAAACGTTTTAAATGTTTCCAATGTGTTTCATTGAATCCATTATTATACTGACTTAGAAAACTTAAACTGAATGTTATATCTGGCCTAGTTAATACTGACAGGTACATTAAGCTGCCTATTAATTGTTGATAAGGATAACTTTTATCTGAATGATTGTCTACAATTTTATTTAATTTTAAATTAATTTCCATAGGAGTATCACAACATGAACAATCTGACATATTAAATCTTTTTAAAATAGTTTCTATAAATTTCTTCTGGTCTACAGTAATACAGTTTTTATATACATTTATATTCATACCCAAACACTGTTTCATCTGACCTAAATCTTTTATTCTAAATTTTTCAACTAACTCTTTCATAAGTTGTTCATATGTACTCTGACAATTATAAAATACAAGAAAATCATCCACAAACAATGCAATATAAACTTTAGTGTTCTTTTCACTTTTTATGAACAGACAAGGTTCATTATCTGACTTTTTATAGCCTAGTCTTAACAGACAATCCTCAACTCTAATGTACCAAGCTCGAGCTGACTGCTTGAGACCATAAACTGCCTTTTTAAGCTTCAATACCTTGTTATTACAATTTTTAAATTCTGAACATTCTGGTATTTCCATAAACACAGTTTCATCTAGGAAACCGTTCAAAAAAGCTGTTGGTACATCCAGGTGATTCATTTTTAAATCAAGTTTGACACTTAAAGCTAACAACAATCTAAAAGTAGAATATCTTAAAACTGGTGAAAAAGTCTCATTAAAGTCTATACCTTTTAACTGGGTAAATCCCTTAGCCACAAGCCTGGCTCTATAACGCACTTCACCTTTATCGTTAAGTTTCTTTTTAAACACCCACTTGGATTTAACCACTGTTTTGTCTTTTGGCCTGTCCACTAGCTCCCAAGTGTCATTTTCACTAAAAGATTTTAACTCTTCTTTCATTGCACACTGCCACTGTTCTTTTTCAGGACTATTTGATAAATCACTTACAGTAATTGGTTCACCTGTCATTTTTGCACACATGTTTGCATAACCGTAGTAGTCTGGTTTGCGTCTCACACGTTTCACTAGCGTAGATGAATCACACTGCCTGGAGACAAGATCCATGTTTTCTGGTGATAAGGTATCCGAGTAGCTGATATCAGTGTCGCTTGATGAATTGCCTGGTATATAAGTCTCATCCTTCTGGCTTACACTGGTATCTTGCTCTTCACTCGCAAAGACTTCTTCCTCTTGTACACCTTCAGGTGGCCTATCTTCATTGATAGTGATGGTCGTTGCTGAACTGTCATCTATGTTTTCCATGACAACAACATCTCTGGCTACAATGATATTTCGTGCTGTTGGATCATACAAACGATAGCCCTTGATATTTTCAGAATATCCAACTAGGAACATCTTCTTTGCTTTCTTATCCCATTTTCTTCGTTTTTCTTTTGGGACGTGGACCATGACTGGACTGCCAAATATTCGCAAATGATCCAACTTTGGCTTTCTACCCGTCCACAATTCATAAGGAGTAGTATTCTCTTTAATACTTGCCGTTGGTGTACGGTTTTTAACATACACAGCTGTGTTTACAGCCTCTGCCCATAGAAATTTCTCAAATTGAGCATCAAATAGGAAACTACGAGCTTTCTCAACTATTGATCTGTTGTATCTCTCACTTAGTCAATTCTGCTCTGGTGTGTAACTGTTTGTTTTCTGATGAACTATACCACATTTCCTTAAATAATTTTCCATTTCAGAGGAACAAAACTCACCTCCATTATCAGATCTTAATGTTTTTATTTTCTTTGACTGCTGGGTTTCAATAAGTTCTTTAAACTGTCTAAAATATTTGAAGGTTTCATTCTTCTCTCGCAGAAAATAAACTGTGCACATCCTACTAAAGTCATCTATGAACAATAGATAGTATCTGGCTTTACCTATTGACACATTCTCCATTGGTCCACATATGTCGGTGTGAATCAGTTCTAGGACTTCATGACTTTTGCTTACACTTTGAGGGAATGGTAGCCTAGTCTGTTTTCCTTCACAACAAACTGTGCAACTGGCCTTGTTAGGGCCGCACTTCTCATCAAAACTAACACCTTCAACTGCTCCATTTTTCAATTTATTCAAATCAGTTGAATTCATATGGCCAAGACGTCTATGCCAAGTATTACTTGATACTTTTACTGCAGCTGCCAACACTTGCTCACTTTTCACAACATTTAATCTGTATACATTTCTTCAGTTTTGCCTCACCAATACAATCATTCTGTAAGTTATAAATCAAACAACCATGTTGATTAAATTCCACTCTGTTTCCGTTAGAAATTATTCTACTCACTGATAGTAAGTTAGTGGTGAGGTTTGGCACATACAAAACATTGTTTACATTTATGTCGAAACTGTTACTTCCGACACATGTCGTAATCTGTAAGTCTCCTGAGCATTCAACAGGCACTATCGTTTTATTTGCTATGATAATCTCCTTAACCTTGGGTTGATAACAAACATTCGACAACAAATTTTTATTGGAAACCAAATGAGTACTTGCGCCGGAATTCAAGTGCCGGTCGGTTTGACTGAACTCACTTGAGAGAAAAACTGCACTGAATGCATTTGTCTTCGCTTTTTCTGTACGTGGGCATTGATTTTTATAGTGTCCATTTTTCTTGCATTTATAACAACGAATTATCTTTGTTGTTGTGGCATTATGGCCGCCATGATGGCTGCTACCGGCGCTATCAACACCACCACTGACAGTGCCCGAATTCGTTCGGTTTCCGTTTCCGCTGCTGCCGCCATACTGTGATTGATTTCTGTAGCCGCCGCCATATTTATGATGCTTTTTTCCAGCGATGAATGCACCTTGCGACTTAACCTCAAAACTCATATCCAACAATTTTGTTTTTATAGCATCCGCGCTTATGTTGATGCCTGAGTGTTCGATTGCCATGACCATTGGTTCGAACTTCTCCGGTAATCCGGCTAACATGAGCGATCCTATCCACTGGTCGTTTATTTCGAAACCAGTTCCTTTCAGTTTCTGTGCCGTTTCAATTAGCTGGCTAACATAGCTGGTCATCGAGTCGCAGTTTTCTAGACGAATATTGATGAGGTTTCTAAGCAAACTAATTTTGCGTGAGTATCCAGAATCGTCGAACATATTTTTCAAAGTTTTCCACAATTCATATGTTGTTTTACATTGCTTTATATGAACATATAATGACGCATCGATCGTAAGAATTAGTTTTGCTTTCGCCTTCATATCTTCTGCTTTTTGAACCGATGTAGCCGTTTCTGCTAATGGCTGCTTGATAGTATCCGCCATGCCTTCCAATACTAACACGTTTTCCGCCGCAAAACACCAGTCGTCATAATTCTCGCGACCTTTTAACTTCGGCACGTTTACTAAGTAATTAGTCGACATTTTTAAACTCTTATTGCACTGAATTCTAACTGAAAAAATGTATTTCGTGTCTGGGCCCATAACCTATTAAAACGCTATAGACGGTTTGTTACCAACTGAGTTCAACTTTTTATTACAGATAATACATGAATCATTAGTTCACAACTAATACACCAGATGACGCTAGTGCTGCCAAATATTATTTTGTTATAAGTATTTATTTAACAAGAAATACCAGCAGAAATCCTTAATAGCTACAACATCAAGGAAATGTGAACATTAACTAAAGTAATTATCGCGCAATGGCGTCAAGCGTGTGGCCTCGACAAAATATGAATGGGTGTCGTTAATCAGCAGTCAATGGCAGAATATACGAGCCTGTGTTGGGAACTTGTCGGCTCAGGTTATTTAGTGAGGCCGCATAATTCATTGAGAACGCTGTCGAAGGTTTGGTACTGAGGTGTTTGATTCAGCAGTATAAGAACCGAATGTCGAATAAACCCTGTAAAGTCCTTTTCTACACAAAAATAAAATGAATAGACAGGTACAGTCACGAGCAAAACTATAACAAGAGAAAAAAATTAAATCAATAGACAAGTACAGTCACGAGCAAAACTATGTTATACTTACGCAAGATGCAAAAGCGATTTTCTCCTAAATTATTTATAGAAACAGTTATTTCAATATTGTTACAAACATAGTATGTTCTATGTAGCAATAAGTATTTTCTCAAAATTGAAATCGTTATGTCATGAAAATGTTCCTTTTGATTTTGCGTTAGTGTAAGAATTTTTTTTATGCTCATGACTCTACGTACCTACAGCGCAAGATCAAAAGAGATAAAATCAAAATCTCTACTACTCTACTACATAGGTACTGGTGATTCAAACATAATTATTATGATAAGCAGAAAGGAGGATGATATCGTTCGTAGAAATTATGCCATAAACACAACCAAAATTAAGTCACACATAAATTTATTAACACAAAAATTAACTCGAGTTAGGTTAGAATGACCACGCTCTGCAAGTACCAAAGAGCACTGCTATGATTGTATAATGTATTCTTTTATTTACTAATACTTTAACGAATGAACAACAAAAGAGAACAATTTTATTGTATTCTATAGTTTGAATTATATCTAAGTATATATTTTCTTTCATCTTAGATTCTCCAAGTTCGTTACCGTTCGGTATCAGATTTCTCAATGATACAACGAGTACCCATTAGTAAATGTTCGACTAGTTCGTTAACCTGGCATTGGGATGCTGATATTTTTCTTAATAATAGTTTGTAAGGTTTCTTGGGAATAAAAAGCTTGCTTCATTATACTAACTTAGACGAAATAACATTTTGGTAGTAGTAGGTATGCAAGTGCAACTGATAAATTTTAATAAAGAAATGTAATTGCTTCATAAAGTTCAGATACCCTCAAAAATATGATTTTTTTAATGAAAAAAACATATAATAATTAGGAAATCCCGTTTTAGGCTTATCAATGCAAAATATCGAAATAATTCCTCTATTTGCTAGATAGATGATTTTAATATAAAACTGCAACATTTATAATTAGTCCGTCCGAATCTAGATTTTTGTTTTTATTTTTTAGTGTAAAGTGAAATAACGACAACAGCACAACAAACCACAACGATTTTTTTTTAATTATTGCAAGTTTTAAACAAAAAAATATAATAATTATCATTTATTATTTTAATTTAATAAAAAAACTTATTCGGTCATATTTCATATTATTTTAAACTAGCTTCTGCCCGCGACTTCGTACGCGGACCCTGTTGCTTATGCCAGCGACAACGGGCCGCCATTTATGTTATTTTTTATCATTTTTCCCATTTAAATCTTTTATCACACTGAGCTTTAGTTTTATTTCATTCCAACAACCACCAAAACATACAATCCATTTGTCATCGTTTTCATTTTGGTAACCGCATTATTATATTCCTCCTTTAGAGACCTAGAAGTCGATGCGTAGATACGCTTGGAACTCAAGCGTAATTCTCTTTCCGTGAACGTCTCTGACTCGCGAGACAATGCATGACGTTCACGATCAGCGGTCAGTCGCGCATCATATTCTTCACTGGTCTCTAGAGACCTAATGAATACGCTGAGAACGCAGGCGTGTTTCGCGACCCGAAGAGGTTTCCACGGAGCGAGTTGCAGCCTAATGTTCTCGAACAACATCAAGTCTCTCCTGACGCTCTTCGGTAGATTCTTGGGATCTTATGATCCTCAATCTTTTAGCTCTCTTGGAACATTGGGAAAGATTTGACCTCTTTCTAGGCATGGTCATAGTTTTATTGTGAAGATACCTGATCAATAAAATCTAAATTAAAATGACTGCTCCCCTGCGTTACCGGGTAGGCTACAGTGTCACGAAGATAAATGGAAAAGGAAATTAAACACTCAAACAACATAAGCCCGAAGGCATATTCATACGATAAAATAAAAAAATAAATAGGAGTTTTGGCCAGTAGAGTCAAATTTTCAATGATATACCATCGTCATCGAAATTCAGTCCTAAACTGTTACCGCCTTCACCGCGTGCAGGTACTCCCAGTTTATGTTATTTTATAATTACACAGTAAAATTAGTGATGGCTTTGATTTCCACATCAGATGTTTCTGATCTTTGATTTTTATAAGTTAACAGGAAATGCCCATCATATTGAACAACAAAGACGTCAAAGACGTCATTCCTATATGTGTTATGTTGTAGCTAGGCTCTTGGAGTTCCACAACAGGTGTTCCAGATCTAAGATTTTTATAAGTCAACAGAGAGTGCTCATCAGATTGAACAACTTGTGCTAAGACGTTATTCCTATATGTGTTATGGTGTAGCTAGGCTCTTGGAGTTCCACAACAGGTGTTCCAGATCTTCAATTTTTATACATCAACAGAGAGTGCTCATCAGGCTGAACAACTTTCGCTAAGACGTCATTCTTATATGTGTTATGGTGTAGCTAGGCTCTTGGAGTTCCACAACAGGTGTTCCAGATCTTCGATTTTTATAAGTCAACAGGAAATGCCCATCAGACCGAACAACTTTTGCTAAGACGTCATTCCTATATAATGTTATAGTGTAGCTAGGCTCTTGTTATTTTAAATGTGACCAAGAATAATGGTAAATAAAAAACATGAACCAAATACTATGAATTAAGTTAGTTAGTCAACTACAGAAAGCTCAAAAGAACATTACTATACACAGTAGTAGCCACCGCAATGGTTTGTCATGACATCCATCGCCACTAAGGACCACAATATACACTAAACTATGTACACGTTGTGGTCCTTAGTAAACTGACTATAAGATACAGCTGTAATAAATTACAGAATCTATTGTTCGATTCGCAATCTCTCCCTTCTACACGAACCATTCATAAGCGACTACTGCATGTGTTTTCTAGGCCATGCGACACCACCTAGCTAGGCACTGAGCCAGCCTTATATTATGCTCCCTGAATGTTTGCTTTATGTAAGATGACCGAAATTCAGGTCAGATGGACTTGAATAGAGGTCAGTTTCCCTTGGCAAGTCCAATCTATGTAGGTGCCTATTATGCACTTGGGGAGGAATATAAACTTTTTAGCTGTTTGAGTGAAATGTATTGATAGGGATTGCTTTTAGTCGACGGTTCACAATTCTCGGGTACAAATTTCGTTGGACCTATTATTTATTGATAACAACTGTCATACTTTATAACATCACATGTTAGCATTCTTCTTTTATTTTTGTGTGGTTAGTAACTAACCTGGTGTCAGAGTTTTAATGCTGCCCATTGGCCTCTGACTTAGCATCACATGCTCTTGAGAAATATCTCTCGGGCATGCTGGTTTCCTCACGATGTTTTCCTACATGATAGCATAAAGATTGGGCAGAGTTATACACTCCCGTTTCGAACGTTATTATAAAAGTCTCATGTTAAAGGGGTCTCATTATTTTTATTTTTTGTTATTAATTTCTGTTGCTACTACAGCCAAAAACATAAAAACTACCACTGCTGTGTCATTCATATTTAATCTATGGCAGGAGCCATTTTAATATTCTGGATTTTTCCCAACACCAACAGCTGTAATCTAATTGTAACACCATGTCTCAGATCAAGTTAGTAATTACGTTCTAGTAATATTGGAAAGTGGTGAAAGCTCGAGGCTAGATCAATAAACAATTAGGTACACTTAATCCTATAAGTCGTTTCTATATCGATTCACTAGCTTGATATAGAAACGTCTGATAGAAACACTCCCAAGTTATCGGGATTAAATTCTTCTTATGAAATCAATTTGCTGATGTGGGGCAAAGGCGGTAAGCGCTACAGTTAGTGGGAAATTAACTTCTGTCATTTATTTTCTTCTGGCGTATTTGTTTTTTTTTTGTTTTAATCAACCTTATAATCATAGCTGCAAACTGTGAGTATTTGCTTAATGAATTTATTGCCGTAGACGTCGCCCCGTTTTTATGAATTATTTGGATTAAAAAACTGCTGTTTTAAATCAATATTCAAATGGATGGTATTATAATCAAAAAAGATTTTTGAAATAGCTAATCTAAAATCCTGATGAGATTCATCAGTTTTGGTTTTGAAATTATTCACAAATCATTTCAAATTTTAAATAAAGAAACTGCTGACGGCGGCAGTCCAAACAAATTTTCCGATAACTACGAATTGACAATCAATTAAAATCGAATCGTTTATCAGAAATGGAGTGCAAATCGAATGATCTGTCAACACCATTCCATCGATTAAACGTCCCTACTTTAATATTTGATTCGTTACTCAACGTCGACAATGGAACGCAACATTTTACATTTCCGAAATGAATGTCGCAAAGTTTTTATCAAGAGGCACCAGTTGTTGCGAACTCATTTTGTCGATGCAATGAAATTATTGTTGGAGAAATAAATTTCAATAAAACAGAAAGTGTTCACTGAATATGTTCATCATTTACGATACTGGCATGAATTTTAACTTTAACACAACTTGTCTTGAATAAATTAGTCACTATAGATTTTTAAATACATGTAAATTTATTTGAGTTAAAAAACTATATTCCTAATGAACTAAATACGAGTACAAAACAGCAACTACTTCGTAAAAATTAAATACCCAAACATCGTGATTGAAGAAACCATACTCAAAGGGATACCGATAGAAACGCCACATCCGTAACAGCAGCCAATCTTGGCAGCAACCCAAGAAAAAACAAGAAAGAACCTTCATATAAAAGTCACATTATATTGGGAACCCGTATGTTTCCAACCGTTAATATCACTTATCCGGAACTCGACAGATCGCGTCATATTTACGACGCCATTCGCTAATCTCGCACACTCGCACGACCCATTACACTGAACATATTTCAGAATTCACCCCAACATTGGCTAAATGCATGTCAAAAAGCGTTACTGTTTAAGCTATTGTGGCGTGTTTAGCGTTGTGTGTCTCTTTATGAGTGGCATCATTATGTTGTTCAGTAATAGCTGTCGGTATTTTTAAAACTTTTGGAGTACTTGAATCTTATACGTTGGGTCTATTTTTATTTATAAAAGGTAACTTATTAGTCACGTCTTTCTTTTTCGTGTGGTTAGTGACTAACCTGGTGTCAGAGTTTTTATGCTGCCCATGGGCCTCTGAGTGAGCTTCACATGCTGTTGAGATATAAAATTATACATATATCTCGGGCATACCGGTTTCCTCACGATGTTTTCCTTCACCGTTTTTTTAAGCATGTGATAATTCCACAATAAGCACAATCATGAATCAGAAAAATCAGAGATGCATGTGTTTGTTAGTCACTGTAAGTATTGCTTTCCAGCTTTTTAGATTGCAATTTGATATAATAGTTGAGTCCCACAGATACCAATTTACATGAATTGGATTAGTGTTATTAATATTACTTAATTTCAGCATTATCATCACCAATTACTTCCATTCGTTATCTTTGTCATAATGATTAATGATGAAGCTAAACTACTTTTACGTATCGCATTTATTTTAATTGAGCCAGTCCCTATTTACTTCGCAATGTATTTCCTCATACTATCAATATTAGGAACATTATTTATAACCAGTCATAAATAATAAAGGACGGTACCTCACGTAGGCAGCCCATAAAGTTACGGAAAAACTGAATCGGACTTTTCCCTTTCAACTGAAAAAACCTTTGTCTAACTGCTTCTTCAGCACAGAGTGTTATTAACAGCATTATGCTGTTGCTAGCTGTCACCACCATACAAAATTAAGCCGCAACTAATAGCCTTAAAGTATGCAAAACCGTTTCGCAAGTTTTACTGGTCCATTAATATTCAATTGCTTATCAAAACAGATTTGCATTTTTCTTAACCGCTATTTAAATCATAACAGTTTCATGTAAACAAACACAGAATGATCTTTTAAAATCGAACTCTCGTACAAAATGTTCACGTAGAAGTAAATGTTCAGAAATTGCAGCTTTCATGCAAATGGCGCGGAGTATTGCGAGCCCAATAATAGGTTTCGTTCAGACTGCTGGAGTTGCGACGTGAATGGACTTGGAACTTGTCTGAACGCTTCTTATTTTATTTGTGTGGGTAGCTTTTCAAGGGGCATTAACCTTTGTGTACATATTACCAGTAGGCGTTCTAGTTTTTATAATGAGTTTTTTTAGCAACCACTAACGACTTACTCATTGTATTGGAATATGACAGTTCAAGGGCATAACCTAGTTCGATAATGATATATTTTTCTAATATATTCATTCTCATTGATAATTTCATTCTTAGCCATTAGTAATTTCAACCTTATTCTGATAATTTAAACACTGCTTTACGGATAAAAACATTAACTTTAGGTACCGAAAAATCATGTTATTTTTGCCATTATATTATGCGACATTATCTCCCGGTAGCTGAATTGATAAAGTATTGTATTCAGTCAGACAATACAAAAGAAGAACGTTGAATGGATTCGGTATAATACTGGAAAATTGGCTGCTATAATATTATTCTGTTGGCAGCAGTTGTCTTGGTTATATGTATTTATTTTGCGGTGACTGAGAAATTTTGTGCGTATAAGTAAGTACTCGTAGTTAGAGTTGTGCTATCAGTACCTACTAGAGTTGTGCTATCAGTACCTACTAGAGTAAAAAAGAAAGAAAGAAAAGAAAGATTATTTTCTAACCCATATTATTATTTTTTATTATGCACATATAAAACGCACTTACCTATGAATATTGTAGTGTGAGAGGTAACTTAAGAACAACAAACTTATTACTATGCATGAAGATGAAATCGTAAAAAATTAAAAGCTCTACAAAGCAAAAGTAATAAAAAATGTATTATGTTTGGGTAAAAACGGAAAAACAATTTTTAATACAGTATTTTGAACTGAAAAGTCGAACAAAATGAGATAAAACATTTATTAATCAAACAGCTTCATCCGTAAACAACTGATACTTCAAAAACAATTTGTAAGAAGTTCATTTCGGTCGAAGAAAAGTAAAAATTGGGGCATCACAATTTAAAGAAACTTTTGACAAATGAGATGTCAGCGTTTTCGTCATAATCCCCACTGTGACGTGCGCTAATATTGCAGTCTGCTTAATATCTCGACTGTCGAGAGTAAATATGGAAGGTTCCGAGGAAACATCGCATTGTTTTAGGGCCTTAAGAAGCGGGTCGTGTTTTCCGAAGTTGGTTTATTAAGGGATAATATGAAAAAGGGTTATCAAACATTTATGATAGGATGAACAATAGTTATTTGTTATGCAAGGCTGGAAAGTTGATTTTTGGCGCGAGTACTTCTATTGAATCCTGAGCGTAACGAAGGTTTCAAAGGTACGAGACGCAGAAAAGCTTTGCTGCCGAGCGCAACACATAATTGTTCACCTCACTACAGCCAGGAAACTGCTAGGTGCAAGAAAACAGGTGTTGTTGAGTTTTATTTTGTTCGAGCGTCTCAGATACATTGACTCATGTGAAGAAAATAACAGATACTTGGCAATGTATCTTATGAGTTACATAGAATATCTCGAAAATTAAATACCCTGTATTTTGTTCTATATCCTACTTGTCCTCTAAGGAGAATGAAAGAAAAAAACTAATTTAATACAAATAACTAACTAATTTAATTTAATACGTATTTATTTTTGCCAAGCAAAGGATTAAATAACATATTATATTAGTATTTATTTTATTTAAGAAATTAAACTTAAATTACTACACAATTGGGTATTTGACAGGGTAGTATTTTTATGGCATATTCAAATGTGACGTCACAGATTTTTTAAATCAAATAGAATACTTATTAACATTAATTCCAATTTTACAATTATATCCTCGCAAAATATTTAATTTCTGTTCTGTGATGGAAGTTTTTAAGGTGAGCGGTATTGTTTAATATTTTATTTTAGACCGTGTCATGCATTTTCAGTGCACTGGCAGTATAGAAAATTATTAAATAGAAAGGTTCGAATTTTAAAAACTCTTTCCACGCTAGAGAGCAAAAATCGATTTTCGGCTCAGATTTCGAATGACAAACAGACTCTTTCCGAGCCTGTGAGGTGAAAAGAACATTGTTGTCCTGAATGCACTTGTAGATCGGCGGACGTACGGCCGTTGCTATTTTTTAATAGATTTCAGTGACTTTTCGAATCTGTGTCACGAAAGTCAAAGTCAAATGATTTGTTTTAAATAGGCACAAGAAAGGCACTTTGAACAATTTGGACTATAGTGAATTAATATGATAGATAGTAAATTTTTGTCTTGTAGACAATAATAATAATCGACTGAACAAGAAAGACGAAAAAATAATAATTTTAGATACTATTGTTGTAAAACAATCTTTGGGTACGCACACAACCTACGAAGAACACAAATGTGAGTAATTCCAAAATAATATTCTAATATTGCACACATAGCGTTAATGTAATATTATGGATGAAATAATAATGGAATGGAATCCATAATATTATTATAGAGCTGAAACAGCTGCTTGATATTGTAGTCGTTACGATAATATTGTTGTGGACATGAACTTTAAAAAACACAAAAGGTCCTTGTTAGACGATCAAGCCAAGGGTCGGATGCAGTAAACGGTATTCCTGGATACGCATTGAAAATAGATGCCTTAACTATCGCTCGTTTATATTCCATACTGCATGTTGATTTTGTTACGGTTAAGATTTTATTTTAATAGCAAAGTGCAGACTTGAATAAAGATTGTTTTCAATTTCCATGTACGTAGCTACCTACTTCTATGGTACCTAGCTATCTATGAAATTGGGTCCCGGTCTTTTTATGTGAGCGTAAAAAATGTCTTCAGAATTGTGCGTATTTCATGCCAAGAATTTTAATATCACCGGTACCTTGTCATCGATTTGCAAATTTGGGTAAGAATAAATCTCTGTACTACCTAAGGGTTTCTGAAAAAGAAATAAGAGAGCATCTTTTTTCAGCCAAAAAGTTACAAAAGAATTCCATAAAACTTTTGACATTTTAATTTAACCTACAATATAAAAACAATAAACCCAATTCTTCTCATCCCGAAGCTTAGCCTTAAAAATATCTCTCAATCATGCCCAAAAAAATACATCACACGTCCAATATACCTTTATAGGCCCACAGCATTAGGGAACACACTTGACCGATATTCCTTCATTACTATTCAACGCAACACTTCGCAACCGCGGCAACCCTCACTACACCGCATTGGTATTCTGTGGGTGAGCAGACAAATAAGTTTGGGGGAAGATGGCGCACTCAATGTGGATTGTGATGAGCTGTCAAATATTTGAGATTGAGGTGTCGGGAAATGGCTGAGGTAGGATTCAGTAGAGCACTAAGAGATAGCCGGGGAAGGTTTTAAGTTTGTGAGACGGAAAGTGTTTTAGGTCTAAGTCCATTTCTATGTAGGATGTGCACGTGTATGTGTGAAAGCGCGGCAAATTTACTATGGACGCAGTGGCCAATGTCGCCTTTATATATGTACCTACTTTTTTTTTGGGTTGTGAAATGATCCAATGATTTCTCCCGCTCTGGGTGGAATGGAAGGGAGTGTCAGACTCTTACTGACTAAAACCCATCCATGTTCCTTCCATAGCCCTTTATGTTCCGGGGTAACGGTAACCCTTTATGACAATCCCGCTTACCCGGCAGACCCGGCCCTTCATATGCTGACATAGCCGTGCGGCGCCTTTAGCGTCAATAATTGTATTGACGCTAAAATTTCAACGAAATTCTCACTTAACTTAGCTATTGAGCTAAGTTAAGTGACAAATTCGTTGAAATTTTAACCAACAGAATTTTACCTGATTTATCGACAAACTAAACATACCTACATGATTCTAAACAGATTAGCATAAACAAATTACTTCACACTCTGTTATAAAGCATATTTCTATTCTATTCTCGAAAAGATATCTTGAATGCAAAAAATAATTTTGTCTATAAAATATCTGTTGTATAATGTAACAAGAAACCAATATCGTTACGACCAGTCTAGCGTAAAGTAAAAAAAAAGGCACATGCATTAATTTCCATAAGATTCAAAGCAACACGTGTATTTTTAGCGAAGGCGGACTGAATAAAATGCCTCTAAAGGGAAATCCAATGCAAATTCACTTAAAAAAATAGAACGATTTGGATGGTATGAAATTTCGCACCCAAAGGAGTTTTTTTACTGTTATACTTGTTCAAAAACAATTTTAAAACCGCAACTTTACGTGCAAATAGTTTTTAAACGTGCACTTTGATCTTCGCCTTTAGGGGACGCCCTAGAGGACATAAATAGTGACCTTTCCGGTCATTTTGAGAAAAGTCAGGTGCATAGTACTCGCAACCAGCGAGCGTGTATGATGAAGTAAGAATCCTAGCTAATGGCGTTCTGTAAAATCTATCAACCCCCATGGTCTTCTTTTTCGTATTTTTCGTGTGGTTAGTGACTAAGCTGGTGTCAGAATTTTTATGCTACCCATAGGCCTCTGACTAAGCTTCACGTACTGTTGAGAAATATCTCTCAGACATGCTGGTTTCCTTAAAATTTTTTCCTTCACCGATTTTTAAGCAAGTGATAATTATACAATACGCACAGGAATCCGTAAATTCAGAGGTGAAGAATTTGGTAAGAAAGCGTAAAGTTTATGTTATAAATAATAACGTTTTAATGGTTTATTTAGTTTTTTTTTAATTGTATTTGGCGTCTTGTTTGATTGTATGTGCAGAATAAGCATTTTTTCTTTCTTCTGATCTTTCTTTCTTTAATTTGGACAAAGCCAAAATTGTGTAAAAGAGCACTTTACATTCATAGCCGACGTTTATATTCTTAATCCGGGACGCCATTACACAAATCACTAGTACAAGTACATCGTTCCCAATGCGCACAAATGTATCGCAATTGTGTCGCCGTTTTTCGATACTAATCCCGAACTAAACGAGGTGTGGATAAAACATGTGTCGAGGGGCCGTAAGTTGTGACAATTGCTGTTTGGCTGGCACATCTTGTGTTACAGGTTCCAATATTTTTCTTTGAAACATCTTTGAGTTATTTTAGCTAATAGTGACTTATAGAATCACTTATTAGTAAAGAGCTTTAAGACTGACAATGCTTTTGAACATAATATAGTACAAAAAATCTGCAGGAAGAACTGTATTTTTTCCAAAATTTAAGTTCAGAAATAAATGGTCAATGTTTATACATTTTCTTACATTTGGTCAGTAAAATATAAATATGTACAGACGCCAGAACATCAAGCTATCCCAAACTGTCAATTGTTCCCAATGAAACATGAACCTTTACCGTTTGTAATAAAGTTGAATATCTATCAAAGAAATTTGACAGATTAGGGTAGCTTGATGTGCTGGCCTCTGTACTCCATTTCAACACAATTGGTCCAGTAGATTTGGAGGAAATTGGCTGTGACAGACGGAAACACACACGAGTAATCGTATAAAGGTTCAGATTTTTCATTCAGTTATACGGCACCCTAACAAAGTTGAAACAACCAACTGCCGCGGTTTTGGCCGAAAATTAATCATGAACACATTTTTTATTTACACAAAAGCCTGAACAAACTTATATAATTACAGGACCTTTCACGAAGGCCTCTCGTTGCAAATACCACACGCCATAATGACCACAGACTACCGTTCTACCACCAACCACAGACAAAATCAAGGCTCATGAAAAATTTAACTGGTTCGTCAATTGGTCACACCTTTTTCCTTTTAGAGGTATCAGAACTCAAAGGTACAATTTGCGTGGATAATGTTTATTGAAGGTTTTTTGGTAGGAAAGCAATTTCCTGTGAAGTGAATCTTTAATAACTTGAACGAATTCTGAAAATGAGATCCTGGGGTCTTTTTAATAAAACTGACAATGAGACATATTTGTTAAAACATATATAAATACGAAATCGTCACATTTTCACGACAATTGCGTGTTTAAAAAAACATTATTACTACAATAAACAGACAACAGTGGTGTGACCGTCGTACAACCAAGTCTTAGATCTCGAGTTTGAACCCAGGGCACGCACCTCCGACTTTTGGATTCATATACTGTATTTAATTATCATTTGCTAAAAAAAAGGTGAAAGAAACCATAGTGAGGAATCCTGAGAGATATTTTTCAACAGCATGTGAAGCAAAGTCAAAAGCCCTTAGGTAGCATAAAAACTTACTCTAGGTCACCAGGTTAGTCAATGTCAAAGTCAAATTATTTATTTCAAATAGACACGTGTCAAAAACTGCTTTTCAGTTTTGAAAGCCACGTCACTAATCACACAAAAAAGAAAGAAAAGAGCGAAGACTATGAAATACTTGTAAAATTGACAAATGGGCGGATTGTCCCGTCACCTGTCGGCTTATATTAATAGGACTGCCAGTCATGACTTTTGTCTATTACACAACTATTTATGTGAGGAATGGTTTGTTAAGTTTAGAGAACGTTTAATAAGACTGAAAAAACAGTACGTGAGAGGAGTGTGGAGATTCTAGTTTAGTTATCTCATGAAAACATTGTTAAATACTAAGAGAATAATACACTAAAAGGAGATAGATAGAATACTCTTTATTATATACACCTTAAAAATCCCATCGCCACCATAAAGGGGAGTGATACTTCTCAGAGTATTCTCACCATCATCTGCCTAGCCTTTTCCCAACTATGTTGGGGTCGGCTTCCAGTCTAACCGGATCCAGCTGAATACCAGTATTTTACATGGAGCGACTGCCTATCTGACCACCACAACCCAGTGTCTCGGCAATACGATACCCCTTGGTAAGACTGGATGTCGGATTTTCGGGCTTCTGACGACCCGTAAAGACTGTCTAAGATGAACAAATGACAGCCAGGACCAACGGCTTAGCGTGCTTTCCGAAGTACGGAGGAGTCTCGTTATGTAAAAATGGTCACCCATCCACGGCAGAACCGGCAAGCGTAGCTTAACCTGATGGATCGACCTGTGCGGCTGTTAGTATTTAGCCGACCTCATTTATTTTACAATAAAATAAATTGAGGTGTAAAAGTGTTACGTTTTACCAATTTAGAAAATAAAATCATTTTATCGTTTAACTTTTCTAATTGTAAGTTATGTAGGTACATTTATAAGGTTCTTGAGACGTAAATAAGTTTTGTTTTTTGAAATCTTTTAAGTAAAACGTTTCATTTTTCATTTCACTTAAAAGGTTTCCCTTAGTTGTTTTACCGCAAGCTTTTTGACTAAGTAGAGCTTTAGGGAAATGTAATTCAGGATTGTATGTAACCACTAAAATCTGAAAAAGACTGAGAGTATTAAGATGACGGAGTGTGATGTTGAATTAAAATGAATGTCATTTTGCATAAGTTTCTGAGAGCTTTAGTAAATTCGGAGCCTAGAATAACTTAGATAAGGTGAACGGTATTTTTTTTAATTTTTCATTAAAAATCGAAAACTTTGCGGTCTAGAAAAGAAACAAAAAATAATTGAGAATGTGCAAACAGCTCTTTCATATTTTATGATACCCCACACGCCCTAGTAGCGCCATTTTTTTTAACCAATTTCAGACCTTGTTGCAAAAAAAAAATCCTTTCTTATTTGCAAAATAGTTGGGCAAACGTCATCCAAAACGATTACTACTTTAATGCTATTATCATTAGTAGTTCCTGAGATATCCAACTGTGACAGATGGATAGATAGATTGAGTCGCACCGTAAAGAATACCTATAATCAATTGATGTTTGTTAGTTTCGCTATAACTCAGAAACCGCTTGACCAATTTCAATATATTATTAAAAGGTAGGTAAGGAGGGTACAGACCGGGTACAGCTAGTTTTAGAATAAAAAAATCCAGGACAAAAACAGCCTATGTCGTTCTCCAGGCTGTCTAACTGACAAAATTCATACACGCGTTGTAAGTAATTCTGTCTAGAGCAGTCCGTACTTTTTTCACGCCTACACCACTTAGGGGGTTAGGAGTAGTAAAACTTGATTACGATTCCAGCGTGTTTTGTCTTTCACGGCCTTTATTCAACTTCTAATATACAAAACATAAACGTACAATCCACTGCTCTTTCCCTGAAAGGTATTTAAAGAAGGCTTACGCAACGGCTTTTATCTTTTTATCTCTGAACATTTTCTTAAAAGAAAATAATGTATTTTCTCTGAAATTACAGCGTAAGATTATCATGTTTGTGATCAAAGATGTATGGGGCAGGATAATTAAAATATTGTACAGTCGGCAACATAATATGAGCCTGTATTTTCTATTGTTTTACTGAAGAAAAAAGGGTCCCCTTGTAAAGGAAAAAACACATGATATTTTCTTGTCACTGTCGTTAAGTTAGCAAGTAGTGGTATACGTACAAAATGGTGTGGGGACTGTACTGTACCATAACTAAAAAGTATTTTTTTTTTCGTACTGAAACACTGTTTATCTTTAAACAACCCGCACTTTATTTTGATGCAGACTATACCTGTTTTATTTCTGGCGATCCTCTTACGTTGAAGATAAGTGCGCAGTGAGATAAGCATGGGCTAAATAAATGAGTGTCGGCCTTTTACTGTGTACTTTACATTATGTTTTATTCTGGCTCTTCATTATAAAAGGCTCTTGTCTAGTTCGGCTGGAATTTGGATAGGCTGAATGCAAAGAGTGACTTCTGAAACGCAGTAACTAGTGGAAAAAAAACTGTTTATGTATTGGCTGTCAGTTTTTGGCTTTAGTCTTCAAAGAACACTTTTTTCTTCATTTTGTTTAATTTGCATGTCAGTTTTGTTAACGGTTCACTGGTTTTCCACTGGTCTCTAGTAGAAATACATTATTTTGAATATAGTCCAGTATGGACTGGCTTCGTGTACGCGTCAATCAACTTCACAAGGCGCTCATGAAACTAACTCGCAAACTAACCTTGAGTTCGAAGTCCATTTAGGGTTCTTACAGACGAACGGCAAGTTGTGAACGGCAGAGGCTACTTCAGCCGTCGCCGCGGCGCCGTAGCAGTCATGGTCGGCCTGTCGACGGCAGCCGTTGTCGCCTGTTGGCGGCAGCCGTCGACGGCAGCCGTTGTCGCCTGTTGGCGGCAGCCGTCGACGTATTGACTGCTGCCGCCGACGCGTTGACGACTGTCGTCGACAGGTGGCGACGGCTGAAGTAGCCTCTGCCGTTCACAACTTGCCGTTTGTCTGTAAGAACCCTAAGTTACTGTACCTTATAGACTGGTACTGTAGCTCAAATTTCAATGGTGACTTCAGCTAACTTAGCTAAGTACGGCGTTTTAATACAGCAAAATAGGAATAGCTTTTAATGGTTTTGTTAATACTACCTAATATAACTAAAAAGTGGGTTTCAAAAACTCCAAGCATTACGATACTTCCTTCTAAGTAATTTATACAGTAAATTAGGTGTGAAGATACATTACACGCCTACCTACACGCATGTAGCGTAATATGAATGTGTGTTAAAAAAGTGTGTTACATTTGTAACAAAAGTTGTTTCCCTCAGGCGCCTACATTTTTGCGGCAACCAACTTCTGAACAGGTTTCATAAGTTCTGCTGCATACTAAGCAACTGCTAGCTATTACAATGCGGTGGAAAGTGGCCACCACAAGTTGCTATGTTGATTTCCACACAAACTTGGTCAATTTCATCCTGAAGCCAAGCCAAGCGTGTCTGACGTTGTGTTACCGGTTCCCGTTTTGTCTAAAGTAAAAAGTTGTTCACTAGATGTCTCGCCGCGTTTAACTGCTTTTTGACTGAGCGTGTTGTAATTATGTATTTTAAGTACGTCTGCTCATAAAAAAAATCTTGCCAGTCTGAAGCGAAACCCGTGAGCGACGTTTTCACAATCGGCGGTAGCTAAATTTCACGAAAAGCACGGGATTCACCTCAATTTGACCAGAGCTGTGCTTTCAGAACAACTGTATGCGTAGCATTGCTCGTTCTAACCATTTCCGTATATACAGTACGAACAATTGCTTACTTAATCAGAACACTTAATGAAAGAGCCGTTTTGTAGTCATTGTGGCGATTAGGGCTGCCACCGAGCATTTGATCTGGTTTCGGTGGCCTAGTGTGCAGGGGTTGTACACACATAGGTGTACTTATGTACCTATTAGAAAGTTTTCATTTGTAGACTTTTTGCCGTAAGTGGGTCAACATCGTGGCTGAGTAATTTCGTAATTATCACATTTTTTTTAGTAAATATTTTTTTCTGGGATTTGAATTTCAGTTAACGAATATTTTAGTTAAGTACAGGAGTATTTGTAGGGGGCAAACTATTTTAGTTATAGAGTAAATTAACTATCATATTAATATTATGTTAAAGCATTTTACAGTGCGATTAAGTACCCCAAGTTACTATCCTGGATTGTAGAGAATATATTTTTTATAAAAAAAAACGATGTAAAATCTGTATATAAGATACTTAACATCACAAACAAACAAGTATTTGAAAAATAATAAGAAAATATTTTTCGCGACTCTTGCTAAAGTAAAGCTCTCGTACTCCTTATCAGAGTACAATCTATGTATCCCACATTACCATTAATATTTAGCTTCTTAGACGAAGGTTTTCCTCATCTCATTATCCCAATATAAGTGAATGGGGTGCTGTTGTATAAGTATCGGAAAGGTTGCTGATAACAGTATCTAATGGCAACAGCTGACGCTGTTAGTCAGGTTAATGAACTTTTCTTGCGGTTACTGGATTTTATAGGATGATAATATCATGATGTAAAAGCTAAATGAGTTTTGACCGTTTAGTTAACCTCTGTTGGAAACGTCGTCCAGGGACATCAAACTGTATTTTTTTGTACTGCTACTTCGTTGAAAATGGGTTCTCGTATATTTTTTAAATTGCTAATCGTGGATTCACATCTCGAAATATTCCGAGTCCATTGTTGTGATTGAATTGGAATGCTGATGGAATATTGAAGCAGAATTATTCATTTTTAATTTTACGTTGCCTTTCATCAGTTTATTGTTAACTCCCGACGGAAACAGAAACGAACAGGAATGATTTTATGTTTTTATTATAAAGGCGATATAAGTGAGAGTTCTTAGCTATGATGCAAGAAAAGCTGGCCTTTTGAATATTATAAGCTCAGTCGATCAATGGAGTTGATCATCATTCACAGGTCCGATCGAGTAAAAATTTGTAACCTTCAACTGACATCGCAGCACTACCTGCAAATTGCTGTTTCCCCAACTATTTCACCAACTTAAAGATGAGCTATCGTGTAAGGGCTCATTTAAAAGATCTTAATAAATAGGATAAAGTTTGATGGCGATCAGGGACTGATGATAAAGTAGGAAAGAAATCAGGATAAATATTGGTAGCTAGCTTTATTGTGGAAAAAAATACGTACAGCTGCAGCCCATGTCTCGAACATAACGTGTCTTCTAATATTTTTTTTAAAGCAGCAAACATAAAAAAAAATCTTAAATAAAAAATACAAAACTCTCGACACAAAAAAACCACCAAAAAGTTATATATCCTTGCATTTTTATATAAGTTGTAGGTAATGTTTTAATCCAAAGGTTAAAAAACAGATCAGCGATAACCAACCCTACTATTAATTAACTTGATGCCGCGACCACAACGGAAAACCCATTTCAGAACCAATCTGTAGTAACATCAGTTCCGGGATTGTGACGTCACAGTCCCGGCTCCCGATCGTCACGATATAATAATAACGATGGCGACCGCAGCGGTCCGCTGGCTGGAGCCGGCAGCTGCTGTCTTCATGCCAGTGAATGTAGCTGTGTATCTTACATAATTAGAATTTCATTCCGCTGGGTTAAGCTTTTAGTAATTTTCAATGATAGCTAATTGAGAATTAGGTTAACGGCCAGTTTTCGGACTGATGCCGTTTTACATTATTATTCGTTTTTTAATATTTGAGGCTTGGTTTTTTTTTTGCATACCTATAAGAATACAATAGCTCAACAGTAGCATATCTATACGAATTGGAGACTACAATACGATCATCAATTAAACTGCGTATGTTCAATGCTCTCCCCAGGCTGCATACGAAAATTCAATCAAATACATCCAATAGTTTAGTCAGTATAGCTATTCAAAGATAGGCAAAACCCATAATCGGTCCACCACTATTATTTAGTTTGTTTGAAAAAATCTCTTTTTAAATTTCGGTGTTAGGATTTATTCGATAATTCCAAAATAGTTCTATTCATTAGTATAGTCAGTGTTTTCATTTATGGTCGTATTGTTTTCTCCACGATGTATATCAATAATATTAGGGCTCCCTTTCATTTCTCCAAATACGTCTCTGTTCGTTACAAGTACAATGATGATGATGGATAATTATGTAAACACACTATCACCAATATACGAAAATGTATTGGTTGCAGTTTGTTTTCATTAAGGTCGTGAACAAGCTTTTATATCCAACTAATCTTACAAAAAAACATCCTTTAAACTAGTACGTTTAACTTAGGTAGGATCGGTGAAACTAAGATAGGTACCAATTAAGTTAGGTATATCCAACTCTGAAGAAACAACAAGTTTTTTTAACTTCATAGCTTTTTCTTTGTATAAAAGTTGGAAGTGTAGGTGACTGGGAGAAGAGAATACAAAGAAAAATAAAGGGTACAATTAACATTGTGGCTGTAATAAGGGGAACAAATTCAGATGGTTCCACTAATTTCTTTTTATTTGACAACGGCTGTAATTAGTTTTATCTGTGACGATATTTTATTTATGTAGTAAGTACCTAATTGGCCCTGCCATATTCTATATATTTTATTTCTGTGAAAACGATTCGTCTTTATACAATTATTACATAACAATCTATTTACACTAAATGCTAAGTACCTACATTGAATGACTCGCTATACAACTGTTACTAATACCTACTATGTCGGCAGTTTGACAGGTGTTATATAAAAATAAAACAATTAAACATTATGTATTAAATTAACTAATAAAATGCAAATAAAAAACAAATGGCAAACACATAATCGTTAAAGTACTTGTCGCTGTAAATATTATCTATTGCACCTAGAAGAAGATTGGAGTAACTCGATCTACAATAAGAATGTTAGTTAAATTAGATACAAATTTGTAGACGGTCAAATAAATTTTATCGAACCATGACAGCGCCTTGTAACCTTTTATAATGATTAAAATAACAATCAAAATATTTTAATCTGTTCAAATTAATTCTGGATTAATAATAATAATATTAATTAATTCATTCATTTATTTTTAATATTAATTAATTATATTCGTTTTGTAAATTGAGGTAACGATTATTAAATTAAAATCATATTTATTTCCATTTCAAGCAGGCGAGCTTAACCGAAATTGTTTTGTATTACAAAAGATGATAGATAGTCTGTTTTGTTTTACTTCACTATACCTACGTGTACACAAAATGCGGGCTGTTTTTATATGAAACAATTTTGATAATACATAACACAAAGCGCCCCATTTTCTAACTTATTTATTTATTTAAACTTTTCGTCCACAATAATGATGAACAAAGGCGGACTTAATGCCTGAGGCATTCTCTACCTATCAACCAAGGGTCGTGAAGAGAAGAGTTGGCAGAGACTGAGATTGCTTTAATAAAGAGGAGAGATGATAGAAAAACCCATGTAATTATACATTATTGTGAATTATAAATAAAATAAGTAGGTACATAGATAGATTATTAAAATTAAAAAAAATGAGTTGTAGTATTGTAAAAAAACTTTTTTACAAAAAATAAAACCGACTTCCAAAACAAACACTACAAAGTGAAAAATAATTTTGATTTCGGAAGTTGGTGTCTTCGGTTTTGTATTTTCATTTTTTGCCACCGACTTCCGAAATCAAAATTATTTTTCACTTTGTAGTGTTTGTTTTGGAAGTCGGTTTTATTTTTTGTAAAAAAGTTTTTATTTTTCACTTTTTAGTTGTGGTACTTACACAATCCCTCCCCCCCCCCCCAATTTTAATACCACTACCTGGTATGTAAATTACAGTGACAGGAAGTTATTAGAACATCATCCACATATATTAAGTCGGATTTTTTAGATTTTTGTTGATTTTTCAAAAACCGCTTATCCGATTTCGATAAAATTTTTATGGGACCATTTGGGAAGTATACCCTTTCCATCAAAAAAAGAATTTTTCAAATCGGTTGGCAAGCAACGGAGTTACGCGCGAACAAACATAAAAAAAAAAAAATACAAACATCCGAATTGAGAACCTCCTCCTTTTTGAAGTCGGTTAAAAAATATTGTGAGCATACAAACACATACATATGACATTAGCTCACGCCTTTTCACATAGGGGTAGGCAGAAACTATAGTTCGCCATTTACTTTATTCCTACCCTTCTTTTGCTTCGTCTACGTACATACATGCAAGCTAGTTGTACTGCGCCCCTCACCTCTCAAAAGAACATCATCAATTAGCAAGTATAGGGCGCAGTGTTTGGAATCGACGGATCTATTTATATAAAAACTCATTCAAACTCACTGATTAATCACGAAATCTCAAAAACAACTCAACCTACGAAATTGAAATTTGAAACAGAGGTAGGTTATTAATAGGAGACATCGCTAAGAAAGGATTTTTGAAACTCCTTCCGTAAAGGGGTGAAACAGGGGTGGATGAAACAAATTGACAGCATTGACACGGGCGGATCCGCAGGCAGCAGCCAGTAGTTTTATAAAGATTTAAAATCAATCTTGTTTTGAAAAATAAACAATAATTTATTTCATTTTACTATTATTTGTCGAAGAATACTTGGCACAATTGATTATAAATTAGGATTTCAATCGCTCTAAATAAAAGCTATCATTCTGACATAATAATTATACTTCATTTAAATAGCTGATTGTTTATAATAAACAAGCTTTCTCCCTCAATTATTAATTAATTAGGTACCTAAGGTTAAAATCTAAAATACAAACGTTTATTAAATAAATAAGGTACAATAATTAAGATGAAAGCTATCTGTCATTATACCTTCATCTATAATGAAGTCTTTTGATATTTAAATCTCTCTATTAATAAAAGATTTAGTTATCAACTCATCTGGGCGATTAATATTCGTTTGAATATAATATTGATATTAAACCTCAAATTTATCACTGAGCAAGTGAACACCCTTCTAGAATTCTCAGCTTTATTCTTAGCGATGTAGTTTTTAAAAGGAATAGACCATTTCATTGTTGTATTTACGAAGTTTCGACACAGCTCACACTCTTTCTTTTATTCGCGTTGATCGTGGGAATGGGTTAAAGGGAACGTTCCGTGAAGAGCATTCTATTATGAGGCAATAAGAGTATATTGCTATCTATAAATTTCTTTTTCCGAGTTTAGGAGACTGGAAAAAATATTCACGTCAGATATCATTTAGGAGGCCCATGATTATTGGGTGTTTTATACAGTATTAACCCCTCGAATGTAGTAAGAACCCCATAGGTTTATAAGAAAAATTATCTCGAAAAGACAATAAACGTATCCATATAAATCGTGGAGCTCTTATAAGCAAACGGCTTTTGGCGAACATGTAATGGGTTAAATGTATGTATAATATAAATTTAAACCTTGTGGTGTTGGAAATATGGCGACTATTTAGCCCATAATACCTTTTTTCTTCGAAGACATAATTATAATTTATTAAATTGAACTGAATATAATCAATTAGTTACATAAAAATATATGTCGCTAAGCGCTGTAGTTAAGCGGGAGTCAGGTATTTCTTATTTTTATTTGTTTACTTAACTAGGGATAGTTGGTGGTTAGTTTAGACGCCTAACGATAGATGGATTTTCTAAAAATGAAATGACTAGAGAGAGATGCCTTTATGACTACCAATGGAGCGGTACTACATTTGTTGCGCCGACACCAAATTGTTTAAGGGTAAGAGAATGATCTTGATGCAGAAAGTTCAACTTTAAGACTCGTTGTTACGTTGATATTCCTCTATTCTTTAGATCTCTCCAGACTCTTCATAGCGTATACATTTTCAAATAAAGTTCTTAAAAATATTCAAATATGTAAATGATTTGCAACTGAAATGAAGACAACAAAGTAAAACTAGCAATTTCTTAAGTAAACATGTATCTTTTGTCTCTAACTAGTTGATAAACTTTACTGTTTATATTCGTTCATTAGAAATTCTATTAATTATTTTCGAACCGTCTTGTTTTATTAGAATAACAGTGTCTTATATTTGGCGAGCTAAGAACCTCTTTTATTTTATAAGTATTTAAAGAATAAGGTACCAAAGTACTCTTTAGTACTTATTATTTAAATAACCTTTTACCCGACACGGTTGACGCAGTGGTTGAGCGATTGACTGCTGCGCGGCATGTCGCGGGTTCGATTCCCGCACGGAACAAATATTTGTACCACCTGCAAGTATTTGTTTCGGGGTCTGGGTGTTTTCTATGTATAATATGTATGTATTTAAAAAAGCAAATGTATATAAGTAGTTTATCAGCCATCTCGTTACCATAACACAAGCATTAGGTTGCTTAGCTTGGGACTATATGGCGTTGTGTGAAATGTCCAAGGATATTATACACAGAACAGATAAACCTCTTTAACTGTTCTGTGATATTATATTATTATTATATTATTACCCTTTTACTTACTTATCAAATATAGTAATAAACTTGTCATAAGATCAACCTTTTGTTATACATTATTAGCGACAAACCCCGGCTTCGCACGGGTTAAATGGATATTCTACCGCGATGGGGAAGTCGCGGGAAAAAGCTCGTTAAACTGTACGTCTAAACCTTCCTTTAGAATCATTCTATCTATTGATGAAAAACCGCATTAAAATCCGTTGCGGAGACTTTGTTTTATACTATGTAGACATCACTACACAGTATAAAGCAAAGTCGCTTCCGCTGTCCTAATGTCTGTATGTATGTATGCTTACATCTTTAAAACTACATAACGGATTTTGATGCAGTTATATGACGGTTTATATGTATAATAACATGCAATTTCCGCCATCCACACGGGCGAAGCCGCGGGCAGAAGCTTTATTTATAAAATTAATCTTAATTCCAATTTAGTATTAAAAAAAACTTTCGTGCTCCGATCGTTCTCCTTTATGCTAATTAACATTAATTATTCTGTTAGTGTTGCAGGTTTTTAAAACATAAAGTGAATGAAGCATAATTCGATTACTATAAGCTTTACCATTAATGCTTTCTGTGTGTTTGTAGTCACTAATATAAAGGCAATTAATTAGTTTAAGATTAGTCTACCAAACAGAATCAACTTAATTGCGGCACGCTGTAACTGCGTTGTTCTAAAGATAATATGGCCACCGGATGCATATTACTGTGATGTGTCCTTTTGTGACGCTTTCTGACGCAGTTTTAGATTTGATGTGTGGAACAGATTTGTTTGATTGGAGTATCCAGTGTTACGACACACCACGACACCGTTATTTGCCGGTGGCTTGACTTGCAACCCGATTGCATAACAAACTGTCTATCACAATCCGAAAGTAATCCAATACTGAATTGTACCATGTAGGTATACCAAAATGTGTACCAAAAAAAGGGGTGCATAGGGACACAGGGGCGAAACTTTAAAATGGATTATATCATTGAAATAATAGTTGGTGGCCAAGAAGGACTTTAATGTGTTTACTGCTGTGGGAAACGTTTTGATTGGATAGTGAAATAAAACGTGAAGATGAATGACAGATGTGAAGTGAAAATGAACGACTGACAGAGACGAATGTACGAATAATCAAGGAGTGAAAGAACTGTGAATGAATGTTTGAAATGAAGAATGTGTGTGAAGACTGAACAAAAAGTCGAAAGACATTACATTCAAGAGACGGAAAATAAATTCAAAAACTACGAAGAGATCAGGGGGTTTCAGTGTAAACATATATAGCTCATGCCACACTGCATTATATTGATCATTAAGTGTCCTTGTTGGTAACAAACTATATTATTATAACGTTAAAATCTGTTAAAGTTTTTCTCAATTCACCCCAGCATACCTATTCACTCCGTTAAATAGTACCTAATTATGTGGTAACTTAAAATAATTTGAGAAGGAACGCAAGGAATATTGTTGCAATGTCAAAACATTTGTTACGTAATTATTACCGTTTTTTATGTATTTAAACTTTTTGCTCACAATAAAGGTACAAAGGCGGACTTAATGCCTGAGGCGTTATCTACCAGTTAACCAAGGGTGGTAAAGACATTAGATGGCAGGTGCTTTAATAAAGAGGAGCCATTATAGCAAAAAAATATACAAATATGAACTACTAGCACTTTGCCCGCGGCTTCGCTCCCGTGGTCTTTTTCGTGGGATCCGTTTTTTTTTCCGGGATAAAAAGCCTATTTTACTCCTAGAAAACTAAGCTTTCCAACGGTGAAAGAATTTTTTAAATCGGTCCAGAAGTTTCAGAGCCATCTCAAACAAACAAAAAATCAAATCCTCTTTATAATATTAGTATAGATGAATAAAATAGGTACACAAGTATCCCAATCTGCCTCGCCTTTTCCCAAATATGTCGAGTCTAACCGGATACAGCTGAATACCAGTATTTTACATGGAACGACTGCCTATCTAACCTCCACAACCTAAACCTTAACTGGGTAATACCCCTTGGTAAGACTGGCTGTCAGTTTCGGGATTCTGACTACTCGTAACGACTGTCAAATATCCACAAATGACAACAAGGACCAACGGCTTAATGTGCTTTCCGAGACACGGAGGAGTCTCGATATCTAAAAATGGTCACCCATCCACCGACCAATCCTAGTAAGCGTAGCTTAACTAGATGGACCGATCCGTGCGGCTGTTATTACTTAGCCCTTCATTAAACGTATTAATTTTTAAATTATGTATTATTATGATCTACCTAGCTATTTACACAAGCTACTAAAAATTAAATGACTATCTAACTTACTATACAAATAAATACAAAAACAGTACGTAAATAGGTAACAAACTTATAATCCATGTGAATATAAGTTAAATATTAATGTTAATAGAAACCTATAATTATATCTTTTCTTCGGTGCCAACAACTAATTATTGCATAATTACAAATAGTATCGCCCTGTGTTACTGTACTTATTCAGCAAACATAATACCTAACAGTAGGAGGCGACTCAGTGATCTCTTTTAGGGGATAAACACGGAGCAGCAGCATCCATTCATCTGCAACTAACCATAATAATGTAAACTGTCTTCCAAGTCTGGTGATTGTGGTTACCGCCCTTAATCGGAACGTCGTTAATCGGAGCGGTTCTTTGGATTTCTATATTCCAGCACAATATTTTTGCACGTTAATATTCTTTCTTGAAAACTTTGAAAAGTAAACCTTATTTTGTTTGAAATAAAACCGAGTCCTAGAACCTACTATTTCATTCACCATTTTGTAGTATTTTTAAAGCACTTCCTCTGGAAGGGTAGGACACAGTGATACCTTGTTATGTTGTAAAACAGTAAAATCAGTGTCAAAAAATAAAAAAAATGGTTTAAAAAATTATGAGATAATAATTAATGAAAAAAAAAATTATAACAAGGAGCTAAACACTAAATAAACCGTTTGTGTTGTGTTATTTATAAAACTGTCATACTCCATCGATTTCAATATTAAAATTAGGTACACAGGTTAATTAAAAAAAACCTTCCATGCTGTCTTAATACGCTTGAAATCATGATGATCTTCCTATTTCTGTAAAAGTTGGTACCATTGCTTCTACAAAAACAAAACACTCGCTCTTCACAGTGATAAGAGAAATATTTTAATTGTTATCGTTGTTGATAAATGGTAAGTATTCTCATGAATTCTTATCTTTATTACCTACTGTAATTAAGCTAGTCTTTGAAGTTTTAAAAGATGAAATATTTTAACGTACGCGATAACTTTTGCTCCAGTAAAAACTTTTTAATATCGTGAAAAATTAATAAATACACAATTTTTTATATTAACAAATCAAAGACAATAACATACCTTTCAAAAGACGATGATCACCATCAGAAGAATCAATCATCAACCTTCAGAAACTAAAGATGACAAAAAAAAATCACATTCAAAAACAGAACTCACTGCCCACTGGCACTCGATAAACCGAAATTCAAAAAACGAAACACAAATCCGAAACTCGGAAAAGTTTTAAATCTGGAATTTGTAGTCGCGATCCTTCGGTCGGCTTCGGCGGGAGGTGTATCCCGTTCGGCGGTTGGATAGCTACTGGCGTAGAAGCCTGCCTCTAGCGCCCTAGCCCATTGAAACTTTTATAACCTTATTTTATGCAGCGGCTCAATTTACGCTGTTGTGTGTCTTTTGAACTTCGAATCTTCAGTATCGGCACGCAATTTGACCATTTGATAAGGAGGGTAGTGTTGAAAATGGTTGAAGTGGTGGGTAGTGTAGTGCGGAAAGGAAACGGGTCGCTGTCATGCTTGAGTGCAGAGCGTAGTACTATTCTCTGCATTTTATAGTCGTTACATTGTTGCGAAGAAGCGTAGCGTGTGGAGTAGAATCACGATACTTCCTCTACTTAGAACTACTACTTGGGAGTTATCTCTGTCATTTGCTGGATGTTTTTTGTAAGTAAGTTGGCAACGTAAAACATTGTTTTGGATGGATCGAAAGTACGATGATTGTTGAAACTGGATGTTTAGTTACGTTTTGTTATCGTTTTATTACGAGAAAGCCGATAAATGGTAATTAAAATATACTCGTAAGGTTACAGTACTATTTTGTAGGTAATAGGTACATAATCTTTCGCCATTCAAGCAACCCTCTTTTCTTCTTGGCATTTCATACGCATGGCATGTTTCATACAGCATCCCTGTAAAGTACGCTTCTTTTTATGACGCATGTAATTACGTTTGTACGTAAAGAGTAAATTGCCATCATTTGCCTCACAAAAATGTTATATTACGCGGTTGATGTTAACTCAGGGAAGCTCATGTGGGTTGTGTTTGAATTTACTTTTTATTGTTAAAGGTTTGTGTGAGTATGTCGCTTCTGGTCGCGGTTTGACAAGAGATGCTAGTTGTCGAAAGCGAACATGAGATGAGAATGAGAACCTGGTTTCGACTCCCGGGTTAGGCAAAGTGTTATTAGGAACTTCTCAGTTAACAGATCGAAGTCTGGGTTTGCGCCCGAATGGTGGCACTAAGCCCCCTGTAACTTAAACATACAAAATTTATATGTACTAGAGTATATCTCTGATAAACCCTTCGGGGAATACAGGCGTGATGTTATGTACAGAGGCCAGCACATCAAGTTACTACAATCTGTCAAAATTGTTTGATAGTATTTTAACTTTATTGCAAAGACATAAGGTTCATTTTTAATTGAGAAAATTTGACAGTTAGGGATAGCTTGATGTGCTGGAGTCTGTACAGAGGCCAGCACATCAAGTTACCACAATCTGTCAAATTTCTTTGATAGTATTTCAACTTCATTCGTTCGTTTCATTTTCGTTCATTTTTAATTGAAAAAAATTGACAGGGATAGCTTGATGTGCTGGCGTCTGTACATCAAGCTATCCCAAACTGTCAATTATTCGCAATTAAACATGAACCTTATTATTTTGTAATAGAGTTGAAAGTCTATCAAAGAAATTTGACAGATTGGGGTAGCTTGATTGTGCTGGCGTCTGGACATTTGTTTTTTATATGGAAAGCTTTTATTTAAACGAAAAATCAGGTTTAACCTACCTACTTTTCTTCTTCTATAAGATGCTTGTATATAATTAAGTTATCTGGGTCACGACGGTCTACAAAGTTCTATTTATAATCAGTTAAACAATATTAATTGAACGTAATAGAAAATATATCACGATACCTTCAAAATTACTAATCAAATATAGGCTTCATTCAGACCTACATTTACTAGGTAATTACACATTAATACACATCAATTAATTATCAATTTGTTCATCATAGCTCACAAACATACGAAGCTTCTACATTAATAATGAGTTAGTATTTATGTTGAACCTAACAGTTACCCAAATTGGTGATATTGGATAATGTGTGTGTAGTGCGTGGGGGAGTACCTACGACGTTTAAGGTCACACATCATGCGTTTAGCGGTCAAGAAAGGATGCTATCCGTTGGTTATAGTTTGGTGAAGGGAGTTTAAAGTGAGCTGTCAGGTGCGCACGTGCACTTTCACTTCACCTAAGTTTTCGCGTTGAAGTTTTTACAGAATCGACCGACTGGTAATCAGCTGCACCCGGTTATACTAGAAGTGTTAAAATTTACAATTGGTTTTTTTCTAATTAAAGGTTCATGCACACACGTCAGCCACGTCGGACAAGCCATGTCAACTTCAACGTGTCGTGGTGTAAGTGGGCAAATAGTCAGTCAGTTATCAATAATTCCATTAAGTTTAGACGAAAAAGAGGAGTTACTCGTGAATACACTTTTGTGAATCAGCAATGGTGAAGATAAAGTTTTTACAGTCAAACTCAAACTCAAACTCAAAGTATTTATTTCAAATAAACCAATTACAGGCACTTTTGAATTGTCAAGGTGTCGGTCAGTCGGAGAGAGAAGCAGTGACCGAATACCTCGTCTGAAAAACTGTTGTTATAGAAACTTTGAGATTGTGTCCCAGCGCAGTGCTTTGAGCCAAACATTGCATATTGAAGTACCGTTAATAATAATAATAGCCTTTATTTAACAATCTTACAATAATTTTACTTAATCTATTAAGTACAGTTTTTATTTAATTATTTGACACCGGTAACCGAAGATTGTCTTGCTTTCCAGCATAGGCCTCCCCTAGAGCTTCCCACAGTGAACGGTTCTGCGCTTGTCTCATCCAAGTGATACCCGCTGTTCTAATAATATCGTCCTCCCATCTACGACGCTGTCTCCCTTTCTTTCTTTTGTATTGCCTTGGGCACCACTCTGTTGCATTCTTAGACCATTTATCCTTTTTACTCCGAACCATATGGCCTGCCCACCTCCATTTTAATTTTTTAATACAGTAAGTAATATCAGTAATTTTAGTTTGACTTCTTATAGTATTTAGTTTTATTTTATCTTTTATTATAATGTTGAGTATGCTCCGTTCCATGCTGTGTCGGCATGTTTCTAGTTTGCGTATGTTAAGGTTGTTTAGGCTCCATGTTTGGCATCCATACGTCATGACAGGTAAAACACATGAATCAAATATTCTTCCCTTAGCTTTAAGAGGCACGTGGTGATTTTTCATAATCTCCTTGAGAGACCAGTATCTTTTCCATGCTAGATTTATTCTGTTATTTATTTCTTTAATTGTTAGATCTTTTGGAGATATGATCTGTCCGAGATATGTGTATTCTTCCGCATAATCTATTGTGGTACCGTTAATATTTATTGGGATTTTTTCACGGTTTGTCATTAATTTAGTTTTTGCAGTATTCATTGATAGTCCCACTTTATCACTTTCATACACAAGCTGTTCTAACATCTCTTGCAAGCTTCTTGGATCTTCTGAGATTTTCCGATAAAAAGAGGAGTCAGGCAAGGTGATCCCATGTCACCCAAACTTTTTCCAGCAGTCCTTGAATACGTTTTCAGGCGACTGGAATGGGACAATCACGGTTTAAATATTAACGGAGTGCAATTAAACCATCTAAGATTCGCAGACGATCTAATACTAATCTCAGAAGTACCGTTAGTAAGGCATAAATTAACACTAGCCATTTCAGTCTTCTGAAGTGATTGGTCTAGAAAAATCTTGTAATTCGTAACCTAACGCTTTATGAATATTATACAGAAAATTGTTAATAATGATAATTATACAGAAAATTGTTGGATAATGTGAAATTAAAAGTTAAAACCTTACAGATTGTTTCACCTGAACAGGATTGATGTACTATTTCATCAGATTCGTTTGTAGCGTGTACTGGCTGTGTGTGTATGTGTACGGGTTCAGTTACGCCAGTGGCAGGTTCGTTAATAGGTTCATTGTTATGGTTTGTTGTTTAGAGAGTTTAGAGGAGCGGTAAAGTTGGAACAAAACGTCAATGTGTACTCTGCGGTATAGAAAATAGTGGCTTTAACGTCGTTTGTTATTGTTTACTAATGAGCTTGAAACTCAGTGATAGCCTAGTGGTGTGACCGTCGGACTGCCAAGCCATAAGTCTCGAGTTCGATCCCAAGGCACGCACCTCTGATTTTTCGGATTCATGTGCGTATTGTATAATTATCACTTGCTAAAAATCGGTGAAGGAAAACATCGTGAGGAAACCGGTATGCCTGAGAGATATTTCTCAACAGCATGTGATGCTAAGTCAGAGGCCCATGGGCAGCACTACAACTCTGACACCAGGTTAGTCACTAACCACACGATGAAGAAGAAGAAGCTTGAAACTACATTGAATAAGTATTGAATGGTAAGTGGTAATAGTAATATAGTTTTTCGTCTGCAGATAATATTATAACAAATATCATACGACAAGAAAACTTGGGCACTTGCCAAGACCGATTTTGTCGTTGTTACCTACACTCGCCGCTTCTTCTATCAACAAGTGACGGGGTTAGTGATTAAGCTATAACTGTCAAACCTAACCACCTAATAACCTAACCTTATTTATTATATTTTTTTTATTTATATACCTAATGCAACTTCACAGCTGACCGTAAGCATAACATTATTAATATAACAAACATTGTGTATTACGAAGTACACAGTCAAATAACAAGTAAAGAGAGTGACATAATGAGGTATTAATATATCGCACCTTTATGATGAAAACGACACAATTAAACAAAAAAAAAAATTTAGTTATCGTCATAAAATGACTCGAAACGAAAATAGTGGAACGACTTTTTTTATAATTTGTAGCACAGACATAGTCACTGACGTAAATAATCACGAAACAATAGACGAAATAATACGGAGGAGTTATGAATTTCAAAACTTGTTTTACTATTTCCCTAAAAGTCACTTTTTTGAGTTACGTCGTTTTCATTCTAAAGTTGCGATATAATAGTGCAGGATTTGTTAATAAATTATTCTTTGTAATATCCTATTATTCTTTATTTTGTATTACATTTGCATGTAATAAGGCAAAATGTACTACATGGATCCTGTAATACCTACATTTTAACAACTTATTTTTATGTACCTACATTCTAGGCAAATAAAGACTATATACTATTATATTCTATTCGTGCATGTGTAAGTGCAGTGTAGGTACTGTGTGTTTGATGATGTGTGTAGATTTACGTACGTTTGATTTGTGAACACATATTGTTGAAACAATATTATGTTACGCAACTTGGTTTCCCAATGAATACGCAGCATAAGGAGAGTTTGAATATTTTTTTTTTTATCTAGAATAAAATTTTGTTTTTAAATAAGTAGGTACCTAAATGAAAATGACCATGAAATATAGAAACAACAAATTAAACGAAACGGTATGCTAATTTTAGCTGAGTATAAATTGAATTAGCCTCAACAGTCGTGGGCGGTTTAGGTACAAAAACAATTATATCGGCAATATGAGCAACATTACCTCTCTACGTACTAATGAAACCACGTCGTGCGGCAATAAGTACGCTTAGGGCCTCAATGTTACGAAATTAAATTGCATGGCAATGACTTTACTGAAAGCGGTTACGTGATCATGAATAATTCTCGCGATATTTACCTGCAAAATATATAGTCGATAGTATCTACAATTAGGAGCTCGTGGCTAAGTACTAACAGCCGCACAGGTCGATCCATCAGGTTAAGCTACGCTTGCCGGGGTTGCCCGTGGATGGGTGATCATCTTCACATAACGAGACTCGTCCGTGCCTCGGAAAGCACGTTAAGCCGTTGGTTCCGGCTGTCATTTGTGCATCTTTGACAGTCGTTACGGGTCGCCAGAAGCCCGAAAATCTGACAGCCAGTCTTACCAAGGGGTATCGTATTGCCCAGTTACTGGGTTGTGGCGGTCAGATAGGCAGTCGCTCCATGCAAAATACTGGTATTCAGCTGCATCCGGTTAGACTGGAAGCCGACCCCAACATAGTTGGGAAAAGGCTAGGCAGGCTAACTACAATTACAGCCTAATTTTCAGTCCCGGCTGAAATCTGTACATCGGACTAAAGATCTGAAAGTCTGCGAGCCAATCTTACCAATAGGTATCGTGTTACCAAGTAAGTGGGTTGTGGAGCTCAGATAGGTAGTCGCTCCATATACGGTTAGACTGTAAGCTGACCTCAACATAGTTGGGAATAGGCTAGATAATATTGAGCTTACAAAGTTCAATTGTAAGTGTTAACAGACAAAACTAAACAGTGAAATTTGTGACGATACAAGTGGAAAGGGTTAGTCAAAGCTACAGTTTCGTGAATCAGCAATTTTAAGATAAAGTTTTTACAGTGACCGAAACCCTCGTCTGAAAAACTGTTGTAATAGAAACTTTGAGGCTGTGTCCCAGCGCAGCGCTTTGAGCCAAACATGCATATTGAAGTACCGAATTGTTCTTTTTTGTTTTTGTCAGTTTTGGTTAAGCATAAAATAACACTGGCCATTTCACTCTCCTAAAGTGATTGGTCTAGAACTCTGAAAAATCTTGTAATTCGAGACTATACGTTGCTTCTAGTGATATGATCGCCCGTTGTGGCATTTAGTAAAATTCGTGTAGTAATCTTTTATATTCTTGATCGTAAATAATAATACCTAATGTAAAATTTTATTCGCCTTGTGGTAATAATTACATAACATTCAATATATTTCTTAAAGTAGGTACGGTTAAAGAGGAATGTTTAAATCTGTGACATTTTGTACTATACCTAGTCTAAAATGACCGTTTTTCTTTTAAGAGCATAATTTCGCCGTTATTATACATAGTTATAATACATAGCCTACATCAACAAAAGGCCTCCTAATTTCAAACCATACTCATTTATATTCGACCTGCATATTGCTTTTACAATAACTCGTATAAAGTACCGATAAAGGTAAGCAAAAATTCAAATAATCCAGTCAAAATAAACGTTGGTTTGTATGATATGTAAAAAATACTGAGATTTATGATGTGAGCATATTAATTTATGACTAACATTATAGTTATTGCGAGACACGTTCAGGTACGTACTGGACGCGTGCCTATGACCAGATAAATGAACGTAAACGAAGCAACTGTTAGGAGCAGTTGGCGTTCCGTGAATTCTGCCTGCCTCAACGGGAAGAAGGCCTTTTACCCATCCTTATGATTGTAGGTACTGTGCTCAGACATTTAGGCAATGTTCACTTACAAGCATTTTTTATTTGTGTGAATCCAATAAAAAGCTCGTAGTATTTATTTAATTTGTTCTTTAGTTTTTGTTATTTCTTTAAAAGTTTTCAATTGTTTTAAAGTGCATAACAAATTTTTAATGATAAAATTGGCGGGTATCTTTGCTTATTATTCTTTCCTAAACCCGATTTCAGACGCATGGATTTGTGTTACAGTTCATTTCTTTTCATTCAGCATCTTTCACCCCCAGTGAAATTTCTGTACACGCAGCGAATCAAACGTGAAAAACGTACCTAATTATTAGTGAACCGACCTTTTTTTTTTAAGGCTAGGAAATCATCCAGTGACTTCGCCCGCTCTAGGTGGAGCGGAAGGGAGTGTCAGACTCTTACTGACTATAACCCATCCATGTTCCATCCTTAGCCCTTTATGTTCTGGGGTAGCGGTAACCCTTTCGGACAATTCCGCTTATAGTGAACCGACCTAACAAATTATCAATGATTTTGGCACTCCGTATCTTACACTTGCATACGGGGTGATCAAAAAATGAATTTAACAAAAACACTGCCTAAATTTTTTGTGTTTTTCTAAGAGCAGTGCCTTGAAAACACATACGTGTTCATGGCAGTGTGGGAGGAGCAGGATGGATCGTTCATTTCTACATAATTTTGTTGGTAATGTGTGATGGTGGAATGAAACAGAAATAAACCTTACCCGACTCGTCTAATAGCAGCCTAAGAGCTGTTTAAATTTCACAGCACAAACTGTAACTAAGTTATTACCTAGTTAAATTCCAACATTAGTGAAATATAAAATTTACTAACTGATTTATAAAATATTCAGATATTTCTGGCACAGACTCAGATAATTTGATTTACTTATTCATCGCAATTTCAAGATCCAATATGTTCATAGATCCATTCTGCAAATATTTTATTCAATACAAAAATATGATTACGAAACCTAATAAACATTTGCCTAGAAAATACATAGAAAAGGCATTCTTATGTAAAAAAAAGATGTTTTCTGTAGCAGGACTAGGACGTGCCTTCAATGAAGCATGAAGCTGTATACAAGTTTTATTTCGAAACAAAATATGAGACGTGTTTCTTTTTCATAAAATAGTTACTTTTATTAAGAACCTTTTATCGGAAATTTAGGTTTGGACTAGGTTTCTTCGGTCATTTTCACGTCTTCATTTTCTCAATAATAATTATATAGCAACAGTAAGGGTCAGCTCACACAGAGACGCTACTGTATGTATGGCTGTATGGCGCGATGTGTTCTAAATTCTCATAACGAAATGAGTATCTTTTTGTGTAGTAAATAAAGTTATATTTGTCGTGGCTATATTAAAATGTGTGAGCAGCGTCGCGTCGCGTCTCCGTCTGAGCTGACCTTAGAAAGCTGTCAAACACAACACCCAACCAACCGATACCAACCCAGTTAACTGTTTTACCACGTCATGCTGACGAGGAAGCGCTTATAAGAGCAGACAAAATATATTCGGCTCGGGAATCGCCCAATGTAATATACACCTTATTTATAACATAGATAGACTGAAGACCTGAATAAGGCTGAAAGCAAACAGGACACATAATGCAAAAATCTAAGTATTCTAGCACAATTATTATCGGAGAGTGCATTATAAAGCAAAGCAAAATTAACCTACTGAATACATAATATGCAAATTGGTAATCATACTAATTTGTAGTGTCGTGCATTATCGCGTGACGTTTGTCATTATTATTATTATTATTTATTTATTTCAATCAACTTTGCATACAATGAAATTACAAATTACTTATCAAATTAAGTTAAAGAATTACATTCAATTAAACATTATCTCAATACAATATAAAAAAATTTAAACAATATCTTAACATTAGTCAGTACGTGAACCATGCAGCAGTGGTTCACGTACTGAATAGTCGAAGCGTTCTGCAAAACCTCCGTGAAAATCTAAATAGTAAGGTAGATTTTCCTATCCATATAAAATCCCAACGTTCCCCCGCCCCCTCGGGAAGCTCTCAAGGCCCATCGCCTCGGCATTGGAACTTTAATGGATTAATTTATTATTAATCTTTTGTTTTCCTTCCGGGTTCGTTACTGTACCTATAAAAGTTCACGATAGATGATGGAAACTGTTTTAATTAGCACACCATTATATGAAGGACGGGTATTGTCTGTTAAATGGATACCTTTTTCATGTTTGATATTAATTTTCAAATTGACTTATTTTAATTTTCACTTGGGCCTTGGGAAACGGTACTGTGTGAATGAAACACTGTTTTTCTTTCTGAACAAAATAATATGAATTGGAAGCTCTTTATTATTAGTTTTTAGAATCTGGGTCGTAAGTATTGGGACAAGGAGAATGTTTCTCCAGAATTGTTAAAAATATTTTTTGTGTAAGTATCTGTATTTTATTTCATTAAGTGGAAACTTAGATAGGTAAAAATTAGTTCTAGTCTATTTAATACTTATTTATTTTATTCAGACAGCAGAAGGACCACACTGAAAAAAACAAAAATACTTAAAAGAAGTTAGAAATGATATATTATCTTATATCCTATGTGTGTACATTATAAAGGTATAAAACTTTTTTACAAAAAATAAAACCGACTTTCAAAAAAAACACTACAAAGTGAAAAATAATTTTGATTTCGGAATCAAAATTATTTTTCACTTTGTAGTGTTTTTTTTGGAAGTCGGTTTTATTTTTTGTAAAAAAGTTTTTATTTTTCACTTTTTAGTTGTGGTACCTATGCAACCCCCCCTCTCCCCCCCAAAATTTAAATACCACTACCTGGTATGTAAAAATGCCTTTAATATTTCAGAAGTTGTTTTGTGGACACATTGATGATAACATCAGAACTAAATTTTCAATGGCACCTTTCATTCAGAATGTATCTTATGACAGTTCTAATAAACCCAAATACTGCTAGGATACATTGTTTTATTTTGAAGTTCTCATGCCAACCTTGCACCTTCCGGCTCCATCATCAGATCAGTTCGATAGTACCTTATAGCCAAAGTGCATTTCATGACAATTCTAATAAGCCCAAACACGGCTAGAATACATTGATTAATTACGGAGTTCCGGTGCCTGTCTTCCGGCTCCATCATCATCACCAGATAAGTTCAATGATAAAATTTTCAACATAACTATTCAGGATTGTATGTTTATTTGTATTGTCATAGTTGCTTAACTATCTTGATTGTGATATCTATGCGAGTGTCAAGTTCCGTTAGCCATATCTGATCTTCTTCACCAGTTCCACTTCATCAAATGTTACTTTTTGACTGTAAACGCTTGATTTCTCGATGAAAATATTAAAATTACTATATAGTTGCCTATAATATTTGAGGAGTTCCCTCGATTCCTCATGGATCCCATCATCAGAACTGGATTTTGAAAAAAATGGGACCAATCTGGAAGCATATCCTTTAAATTTAAAAAAAAATTTTGCAAATCCATCCATAAACAACGGAGTTCTGAGGTAACAAACATAAAAAAAAAAAAAAATACAACCGAATTGAGAACCTCCTCCTTTTTTTGAAGTCGGTTAAAAACATACAGATTTTGCTAGTTAAATGGATCATAATTATGCAAGTAATATTAAAAGTTACTAGAAAGATTATGATTTTATTAAAAGCTATTTTTTGGTATAAAGTAGTTTGCGAGATGATTCACTTTTATGCGAACGTTTTGCGGATGTACAAGACCGTTATGGCTGTGTCGTCCGGATGACTGGATAATATTCTTCTAGAAAGTACATACAAAACAGGTATGCTCTTGATTTAGCACAGACGATAAATTACTGCTTTTAAAAATATCAATGAAGTCAGCACGTTTCTGCTATTAATCAGTTTTACTGGTTCCTTCCATCCCATAAAACGGTAATATAAATTTCAGGGATTAAAATTATTATCGCATAACGGGATCTGAAAGGGGAGATATTGCGAGAATTTCCTGAAAACTTGTCTGTGCGATATTGTGGACCACTCCCTTATTATCATTATCATTATTTATTAATTTAAGTTTAATTAACTGTTGTAATCCAATTAAAATAATTTTGGGCACATAGAGCAGAATCTATAATTTGGAAGGAACACAAAACATAAATACAAACGCAAATTAGCTACTAATACTTTCATGAACATGATCCAGCCGATTTTCCCGAATGCTGGGCATAGGCTTCTTCTTGCTTGTGCCAATCCTCACGCTCCTGAGATGGATGACTACTTACTGAGTTTCTACAAACGCAAACGACTGCTGAGCGTCTGGTGTTCAATGTTGACGTCGGGTAAAAATACATTTTTTTCTTTAAGGAGGTTGTCTGTTGCTTACTGGAATCTGGAGGTACCGTTAATTTCCAGTGAATGGCAATAGATTTGCCTCCTATTACATGAGGCATTTAACCAAAACTGAGGTAATTATTAGTCTATGTGATATACACTTCAGTATACGGGTATTATTTAATTAAATTGTCATTAAGTTGGATTAGTATTGGGATTATCGAATGAGTCTCAATCTGCAAGCTATGGAAGATCTCTGTCCTCTGGATAGGTTAAGCAATCAATCTGGCAGGCTCTTCCCAACTATTTTGTGGTCGGCTTCCAGTCTAACCGGATGCAGCTGGATACCAGTGTTTTACACAAAGCGACTGCCTGTCTGACCTCCACAACTCAGTAACTGGGTAATACAATACCCCTTGGTAAGATTGAATGTCAGACTTTCGGGCTTCTGACGACCCGTAACGACTGCCAAAGATCCACGAATAACAGCCCGGACCAACGGCTTAACGTGGTTTCCGAGGTATATAAAAATAGTCACCCATCCACGGACCAACCCCGGCAGGTGTGTCTTAACCTGATGGATCGACCCGTGTGGCTGTTATTAATTAGCTACAAGCTCTTCGCTTAGATAGGTTAGGTAATCTTGTGGTGAATGTCGTGATCATGCACAAGGATGTGCGAAATCTGTAGATAAAGGCTGTTCTTTTATCTACAGGCTTTGCACACCCATATTCAAGCTATAGCTTTAATTGTGAACAATAGTCAACCTATTTCGAGTTCTGGCGGAAGTAATCTCTGCTTCTCAATATTAAAAAATCGAAGGCAAAAATCGTCTGCATTGCATCAAATAGTAACTGTTCTATGCGTAAATAATTAAAAACTATTGCTACCTTCCAATCAGAAGAATTTATATAGTGATTGTAGTATTTAAAATACCATGTTTAACATACTACCCTATACTTAGTCCAAAACTAAAATAAGTAAAAACATCTGAATTGAAATGCAATGGTCTGATTTATGGGAGAGAGAGCGCAACAGTTAACATACCACAACGTTCTAACCCAAATACTCATCAACATTCTGCCAAAAAATACCTTGTTTTATCTCCAAACTCGCCATAATACCTACCGTTTCACAAAAACGTATGACTTGTAATAAACATTCAGTGTAATCTCAGCAACATCTTTATGGATGATATCGACACCCGCTAAGTATACGTATGTATCTGCCAGATACACGAAACGGTTTTATTGCATTTTTGGCATCTGTATACCTATATTTACCACATATATTTTTATTTTATTTTTTCAATCAACCCAACATACTTTTTTCTCAAACGTATAATTGTTTATCTGCATAAGGTAAAAAATAAACACAGCGTAAAACCATTTAAGTTCCAGTTACGTACTTTGACGCGGGGGGAAAAGGGCGCTCGGTGCGGGTAACTGCCCGTCACTCAGTTCTCCGGCGGGCAACGAGTTGTGCGCGCGAGTGTTGCGTTATTTTTTACTATGTCGAGTGAACGTTATAAATTTTTAACTACATTAAGGGAAGATGCAATTAAAAGGCCAAAAAATGCTGTGGACCAAATAATAACCGTAACATCAGACCAGATAGACTCGCCATCAAGGCAAGGTAAGTAATATTAACGAAATATTTTATAATTATTAAAGTATATATTTTAAGTGCACCCATAAATTGAGATTTCTACCTATACTGAAATATTTGAACACGTCTTGAATGAATATCTATCGCCATGACGACATTACTGCAATTTATTCATTCCCGATGCATAAGTATGTAACTACGCAGTTACACATTTTTACGCCGGAATTTAGATTGATTGAAAAATGTATCTAGGCACTTACATACTTATTCTACGGAATGTGTTTAAAATGAAATCATTTAACTAACACATATATTGTTTTACATTGGATTTTAACTTGATTATTAATATCTATCTGTATACTTACATAGTTTTACTTGTATGAAATGATGTTGATTATCGTAGAAAATCGAGCGTTTTATTGTGATTTGATTGTTTCAGATACACCAGTACACTTCTCAAAATATTTCACTGATGAAGACTTGCAACAAATGACGGAATTCATAGAAAATAATGACGAAGAAACAAGTGCTGCTCAAAACCATCTTAAACCCTCAGAATATTCCAGAACACATTCCCCAACCGCCATAAGTCATACAGCTTCAGTGATTTTACCAAGTAACTCTCATGACCCCATTTTGGCAACAATAACGCCCCAATCACCCATGATGAGCAATGTCAGTTCAGGTATTCGAAATGATATTTCTATTGAGTCGCCAAATTTCTCGTCGGTCATAGCTCAAGCAATTGCTCAGTTAGATTGTGACATATCGCCAGCTCCTACGCCAAACGTTGTCATGCCAGTTAGCTCACCTATGGCAATACACACCCCGATATCAGAAAACACTCCATCTGACATTGAACCATCACCGAGGCGCAGGCTATCTACAAAAAAAAAAGATAAAGGTAGACTACGAATGGTCCATCAAGACCAAGGGTTGGATGTTATACGGAAGAAAAATAAAAATTTAGGAAATGCGTACAAAAGTAGGGATGGTAAAATGAGGAAAAAGAAAGAGATGGGGCCATGTTGTGGAGAGAAATGTAAGTTAAAATGTTCACAAAAAGTTACTAATGTTGACATAGATTTGCTTTTTGTGGCATTTTGGTCAATGGGAGATATTGTTCGTCATTGGGATTTTATCAATAAATACTGTGATAAAATTCCAAAACGTAGGGTTATTACTGAAACTGCCTCTAAAAGAGAATTTACTTTGCGGTATTATTTACCAACAAAAATAGGTAATAATCAGGTATATGAGACTGATTCAGTGTCTCCAAAGACACAGAATATAACGAAAATACAGGTCTGTAAAACCATGTTTTTGAACACTTTTGGGATAAAACAGGGCCTGGTGTATTCTGCTTTGAAAAGCTTTCATTGCAAGGCACTGTTGTCCACGACAAAAGAGGTATCCATAGACATACTAAGAAAATTACTGAAGAGATGATTGCAAGTGTTTGTGATCATGTGAACAGCTTTGCACCTATGGAATCGCATTATGTTCGAAAACGTACGAATAAAAAATACTTAGATGGATCTTTTACATTTGCTCGAATGTTTCTGCTGTAAAAATGCCCGCAATTCTCTGACAGGATACAATATAAAACAGATTTTTGTGACCATGAGTTCAAATGCATTATTGTAAATAATGCACTAGAGACTCGCAAAACCAGATCAAGGAACCGAATAAGATTAGACAACAGTCCACTTCCAGCCCCTCTAGCAAGAACATTGACCCAAGCTTACGAGGGGAAATTACCAATACCCGAGGCTAAACTTCAGGATTTGAGGTACTTATACCGAAATAATGTTATACCATCTGTTTATCATGACTTTTACATGAGTTTGATAGAGGGCAGCAATGAGAACCAACACGACAATGAAGGTGAAGAAGACGAAGAAGAGGAATGAGGAGTCATCCTGTGATCTCTGTACTGATTAGTTGATTACTGTTGTGGTCATAAGTCATTAGTGATAAATTAAAACGTGCAATTTTATTACTCAACTAGAAAACCCGACAGACGTTGTCCTGTCCTAACAATGATAGGTACCTACCCTACCTACCTACCCTACCTACCTACCTTACCTACCTACCCTACTTACCTACCCTGCTTGCCTACCCTACCTACCTACCCTACCTACCCTACCTACCTACCTACCTATCCTACCTATCCTACCTATCCTACCTATCCTACCTACATATCCTACCTACCCTACCTACCCACCCTACCTACCCGTCTAACTTTTCTCACCTTTTAAACTTTCCCTGGAATACGACAAACATTTCAACTCCAAAACCAGCTAAATCGGCCCAGCTGTTCTCGAGTTTTAGCGAGACTAACGAACAGCAATTGATTTTTATTTATATAGAAAAGCAAAATATAGAATAAAACCTTGTTAAAATCATTATAAGTAAGTTAACAATGATAGTTCAGTAATATAATATTAAAGTTGATCTCAGTACAAGAATGTCCAAATAGCTTTAAGAATTATTCTGAGAATTATTTTGAGACAAACCCCATACTTTTTAGGAAATGTACGAAAACTGCCTTTAAGGCATTTTTTTATAAAGTAAATTTTTATTATTGGATAATTTTACATAAGTAATTTCCAGTTCAGTAAGAACTTATACCTAATAAAACAAAAGAGAAAAGTCTGATTACCAGTTGATAGTTAGATGCCATTTTTAATAAACATACAACATATAATTACAATAATGTTACTTTTTGACACGTTTGAAATTTATATTTTTATGTTTTGAAAATAAACATTAGATCATACAAATATATCCACTACTTTTATTTCAAAATACCAAAACACATGATGATTTTTACAAGTTTGGAATTCAGTTAAACTTGTATGCACAATAATATAATTACGGCGGTAAAATATGTAAGTATCAGTTACACAGGATATTTCTATTGACTTTACCAATTATAAGTACGTATCTGGCAGTTAAAGCAATAAGGTGCCTGAATATTCCAATGAAGAAATATGTATGTGCCAGTTAGCATATTTTGATTGTTTTTTACAACGCAGTAAAAGTATGCATGTGTGATAAAACAAAAACTTGAAGATTTAGAAACAAAATATACTCTTAATTATAAATTTCACTTATGTTTAAACACGCTCACCAAATATTATAGTTTAATTCCATATAGGGGCTTAGCTATGGCGATTAAAAAAAAATGAAATCTTCAATTCGCTCTCCTATAAAATTTGCATTTGTCAGTTACTTAGTTGTACTTAGGAGGTGTCGATATACTGTAATAATATTATCTCCCAGATATATATTATGGACTGGCTCGTGACTAAATAATAACAGCCGCACGGATTGATCGAAAGTTAAGCCACGCTTGCCGCGGTCGGTTCATGGATGGGTGACCGTATTTACATAGCGAGACTACTTCGTGCCTCGGAAAGGAGATTATTCCGTTGGTCCACATTGCCACTCGTAGATCTTTGACACCCGTTACGGGTCGTCAGAATCCTCAAAGTCTGACAACCAGTCTTACCAAGGGGTATCGTATTACCCAGTAGTTACGCCTCAAGCCAGTTGGCTAGAGGAGCTCAGGTAGTCAGATGCTCCATGTACAGCTGGTATTTATCTGCATCTGGTTGGACCGGAAGCCGACCCCAATAAAGTTGGGAAAAGGCAGATTGATTGATTTCCAGTTATATTACACACGAACCGGTAATCTAAGCGACATAATAATTATTATCCGTACTAAACCGTGTTGCTTTTTCATCAGTGTTCCGACGTCGATTTACGTTAACGACTGCGGTATCTTGGTGGACCTAATTGTACTCGTGATGCCAGCTTTTGTTACTTAAGTATAGAATTCTATGCTTCCATATCCTACGGTCTACGGTGTGCCTTGTGTTAATGAATTATTGGATTTAAGATTTACCTTACCATTTCTTTATTATAAACGGAAGGTCAGTAAGTGATATAAGATAATAATTTACTTTTGCAGGGTTTGAGGCTAACTACACACGCGAGCAAATGTATGGAACCACCTACTTGTTACTTTAAAAACTAAATAACTAAAGAAAAGTAATGAAAATGCTACCATTTTAAAGGCGACACTGTAAACTTTTTTAAAGATTTTACCTATCTATGTTTTTTAAATATTGCCTACATATAGCGTTATTGTAATTTTAATTTTAAATTTAACGATTTTACGTTTACTCTTGCTACCTTTATTTCTGCGTGATTTTACTATTATTAAGAAGAATTCTAATAAAATTTCTCGTCTTCCAAATAATGATGACCTTCTATAATTGTGACCACAACAGTTTTCCTTTGAACTAAGAGATTGACTTGTCCGTTCGGGAATCTGGGTCATTTCCTATTACGCTGATTCAATTTGGATCAAACAATCCCGATTCCTTATCCCAAATGTAAGAACAAAGTATATCTTGGTTCTTACTTGAGTAACTTCCTCATACGTCGCCAAAATAATAAATAAATGGGACCCAAAGAGACGTATAAAAACCTCCCGGAAAAGATCGTTGCAGTGTTATTTAATAAACAAAATACCGCGGTCCGTATGTCTGTTGTTGATATAAGGCTGTTATTTCTGTGCCTAGTTATTGAGGCAGCGTTTTATGACAAAATATTTTGTTTATGACTTAGTTTGTTAGATAGGGCTGGCAATTTCCGGATTTTAAAGCCAAAATAGATGATTTGGTTTTCTTTGATAGGTAGTCATTAATATTCAAGTCAGTATAACAATGTTTAACTTTTTACTTATACATAATTATATTACTAATGTTACTATTTAGAAAAGTATACCCAAACTGCAAGTTTCTTATTAAACCCTGTAAATCATCAAGGGTCTAAATAAAAAAGTAAAATACCTACTAAAAACACTAGCGTGAACTTTTTTCCTTATTCCGTAAGTTGACAACCCTAACAATAGTTTGTTACGTGACCCTATCTTTTTGGCCCACTTTTTGTTTGTATACTGATTTAAGTAAAAGGTTAAAAAGAATTAAAAAACAAACGGTTACGCTATTTATTGTCAAGGTAGATACTGATGCAATAAACAACGATTTATGAAATTATGATTCGCTGTATATTGTCGGTTATTGCACAAAGCCTGAGGCAAAGCAACCATTATCAAGGTAAAATGTCGTTTGACATGACAAATTATTAGAACAATTATTTTACTTTTGTTACGGCGCGTGGGAAGCGATGCCGTAGCGTCTACGCTTCGTACCCCGTAGCAATTACTACGTCATAGTAAAAACCACAGAAAAACTGTTGATAAATAATGTTATTCCTGTAAGTAGGTTTGTACAAGCACTTTTACACGTACAACTAGAAGTGGTTGTTATTTCCTATCTGACTACTTCGAGAAGAAAGGTCGAAACATATTTAAAGGTCACAGTATTTTTTAAGTTCAGATATAATCTTGGTCAGATAAGTCGAGACAATGTAGATGTCTTTTGAGGAAATAACGAAACAGATTGAGTAGCTTGTCTTGTCAGTGGAAGTATTTGGCAGTGTAAACACGCTGCTCAACCCAGAACTTATGGTTGACCTCCAATATTTAATTTAATTCGACGAACAATACCAATGCGTAGGTCGCATAAATTACTCAAAGACCACGATTAAAATTAGCTTTGAAAAAAATAACAAAAAAATCACAATACTTAAAAAAAACAATTAAAAAAAATTAAATAACATAAATCAACCGACTTCCAACAAAACAAAGTAAATACAAAGTGAAAAATAACTATAATTTCGGAAGCCATAGTCTTTGATTTTATATTCTCGTTTTTTGCCATCAACTCCCAGCCTTTTTGGATCCCACTCTCAGCTGTCAGTCGACCTATGCACTAGACCAACTAACCATTCCATAAAAAAACATTCTTTTGTCTTCATAAACACACATCAGGCTTCAAATTAGCACACTGTTTAACACTCATCAGAGACATTAAAAAAAATGTATCCAAAACAATAAACAACAGTTGTCATTGAACTCAACCTCTAAGGATACTGAAGGGCGGTGACCGGGAAATTCCCCCTCAATACACAATCTCTATTCTGTTATTGTCTATGTGTATATATTATATACTCCTATATCGAAGTAAGGAGTAGAGGGCTGCATCATTGAATATGGAACAACCTCTTCGATGATATCTCGTTGTTTTATCGAACAAAAAGGTTTGGTTTCGATTTCTGTTTGACAATTTGTTTTACACTTTTTAGGTCAAGTCGAGGTTGAGATAATGTACTCGTATTGCTTATGTGAAGTAGTAAAAATGAAAAACATACATATTTGTGTTTCCCTCTTAAATAGTTTATACTTTATTGGTAGCTCTGAACAGAGCGAGGTGGAAGAGTAGGGAGACCTTTGCCCAGCAGTGGGAAAAAAGCGCAGGCTGAAAACAATCATTTACAAAACAGAAAATAATCAATGTCTGACGGCCATCTGATTTTCTTTTCCTTATTTCTGAGAAGTGACAACAAATAAATAAAAACAAAAGTCACTTATTCAAATTAGGCTGAAAATCAGAACTTTTTGAAGGTCAAAGTTACATAAGACAGTCCCCCAAAAACGCCCACCCATCACCACTTCCTAGTGCTTTAGATGGGAAGAAGAAGTGGCGCAACAAACTCCCCAGCAGCACAGCTGTCTGTTTAGTTGGAAGAACTCAAAAACTCAAACTCAAACTCAAAGTATTTATTTCAAATAAACCAATTACAGGCACTTTTGAATTGTCAAGGTGTCGGTCAGTCCGAAAAATGAAGCTAGTTGCCCATTCCAAAGGAGTAGGTACCTATGGAGAAGAACGGGCAAGAAACTCCATGGACACTCTTTTAAACAAAATATTGAATATATAGAAGAACTTGACTCTATACATTTATCGTATGAGAAGTAACAATTTGTTAAGAATTTTCGATAATCAGCGGATTATCTCTATATCGTCTCTGAATATTAACTGTTTTAATAAGCCCTGTTACTTACAAAAGCAAAATACTCTGAGGCACCTAGTCCCTCTGTTAATTTTCCACATACTTTGGTGTACACCTTACGAGAATTTATCGCAAATTCAGCATAGTAGCCATGAGTTACCGCCATGGAATCCGGATAAATAACATTGTTTAAATACGTACCAAAGTAATGCATTATATGGCTACCCAGCTTTAGTTTTAAAAGAGCAATTTTGCATGTGCCTCTGGGAGTAGTAAAATGCTTTTTTGTGGAAAACCTTTTTGGTTTTTGGGTACAGACTGTTTTAGTGGGTATAAAACTAAAATAGGGAAGAAAATGTACGGAATTTATTTTAAAACAAAATAGGAATTTGAGTTGAAAGAGTTTTAGAAAATAGCTGCAGCACTTTTACTGTAGTGAAAACTGTTTTGAAAAGGCCTGTGGAACATTGTCCACCAGCCACATTCGCGATTTTATTGACTGAAATTGAAATACTGAACTTTGCACAAAATTTATTTTCAATTTGTAACTGGCTTTACACAAACGTAACTTATTTGTTTATCAACCTTCTTTTCCCTTATATTCTTGCACTCTTTTATAGTCAATTGATTATTTTCTGAAGACCCAATTTTATGAGTTGCGGAAAATAAACAACTGATTTCTCTTCTTTAGTTCCTGTCATTATCATAAAAGCGTAAGTCCTCATTTCCTGATCGTACTCAGGAGGCAATAAATAGGCTATTTATTTCCCAAATTTATGCAAATTGCTATAAATCGTATCTAGATAGATGGACCCTTATTTTATTGACGTCAACATAAGAAATAGGTAATTTAGGGTAATGAGATTCTTTTGATAAAGTTGACTATAACTAGGGTAGTAAAGACCCAGTTTACAGGTTCTATATGTACTTTTGGCAGAGTAGGTTTGTCAAGTTGCAATCTCGTTAAGCTACGGTTTCTTAAAAGAGCGGTGGCCATCACATAACGGCCGTATTGTCTGTCATGAAAATTATGGCAGCGGGGTTTGACTTTACGGTGTCGGTCTCTCTAAGGAAACACGCTAACTCACTTTCATAATGTCGTTTTAGTGACGTCATTCGTCGGTAAATGTTATCGTTCCTTCATGAAACCGTACCTTATGTGCTCATTAAACTCACTGGATCATTTTAATCAATGTACATTCAGTCAAAAAAGTATCGGGAATGGATGATTTGTTTATGGTTCCAAATTCTAATTTTTGTTTTTTTGTAGTTGTTAGATTGGCACAACTGTTTTCCATTTTGGCGCGGAGTTTGAGTTGCATCTGTTATTAATTTATATTAAATACAGTGCTGGTTTTAGTAATATCATATATAGTGTGTATTGCGAATTTCATAATGGACAAAAATATCGAACAAAGAGTTTGTCTTAAATTTTGCATCGCCAATGGAATTTCGTGTTCGGAGTCACTGAAAATGTTACAGAAGGCTTACGGTGAATCGACTTTATCAAAAACTCGTGCTTATGAGTGGTTCAAAGCGTTCAAAAGCGGTCGAGATGTGATGGAAGATTTGCCTGGCTCTGGTAGGCCGTCAACGTCTGCAACTGAAGTTAACATCGCAAAAGTGAAGAAAATAGTGACTGAAAATCCCCATTCAACTCTGAGAGAGATAGCCGCTGAACTTTCTGTATCTCACGAGTCGATCCGTACCATTTTAACTAATCATTTGGGTATGAAACATGTTGCTGCTCGGCTAGTCCCAAAAGATCTGAATTTTCTCCAAAAACTCAATCGCATGAAAGTCGCTGAGGACATGCTAGAACGAGTCAGTTCGGACCCAACATTCATGAAACGCATTATTACTGGTGACGAGACGTGGGTTTACGAGTTTGACATGCAAACTAGTCAACAAGCTTCGGAGTGGCGCCTTCCAACTGAACCGAAACCGAAAAAACCACGCCAAAGTCGATCAAAAGTCAAAGTCATGTTGACTGTTTTCTTTGACTATAGCGGTGTTGTGCACTCTGAATTCTTACCGGAAGGTCTAACGGTAAATAAAGAATATTATTTGAGCGTTATGCGGCGTTTAAGAGAGCAAATTCGACGAAAAAGGCCAGATTTGTGGAAAGAAAATTCTTGGATTTTGCACCACGTCAATGCGCCTTCGCACAAGGCTATCATTGTGAACGAATTTTTGACCAAACACTCAACAAATATCATCCAGCAACAACCATATTCACCAGATATGGCTCCTGCTGACTTTTTTCTTTTTCCTAAACTCAAATTACCACTTCGTGGCACCCGTTTTCAATCGATAGAAGACATAAAGGAGAATTCGCGGCGAGAACTGAACTCAATTCCGGAAGCAGCGTTTAAAAAATGTTTTGATGAATGGATTATTCGTTGGCGCAAGTGTATCGTTTCTAAAGGAGCATACTTTGAAGGTGATAAAATAAATTTGGATGAATAACAGACATTTTGTGTATTATTGATCTTTTCCCGGTACTTTCTTGACAGAGTAGTATGTGCACCTTGTACATACTTCTGAAAACCACTCAAACCTGAACAATCATCTGTCCGGTGGATACTCAACCTGTAGTCCTATTCTGTAAGGATCTCACCGTGATGATTTAGGTGAAAGGTGTCAATCCATAGCATCAAGTGGAATGACAGCTCGCGTAAAGCTCACTTCACCTAAGTTTTCTCGATGAGATTTGTACACAATACTTTGGCTGTACCACCCTTAGTGCTATATACTATACTAGCACTTTGCCCGCGGCTTCGCTCCCGTGGTCTTTCCCGTGGGACCCGTTATTTCTCCCGGGATAAAAAGTAGCCTATGTTACTCCTAGAAAACTAAGCTTTCCAACGGTGAAAGAATTTTTAAAATCGGTCCAGTAGTTTTTGAGCCTATTCATTACAACCAAACAAACAAACAAACAAAGTTTTCCTCTTTATAATATTATTATAGTATAGAAAATACAGGTGATGTATTCTAGTCTAGTTTATTTATAAACGTTGCTTAAAATTAAGTTATGGTTCGCGATTGATCAACCATACGTTTTTGACATTTAAACGCCTCTTAACAATCTTCTTTTCGTGTGGTTAGTGACTAACCTGGTGTCAGAGTTTTAATGCTGCCCATGGGCTTCTGACTTAGCATCACATACTGTTGAGAAACATCTCTCAAGCATGCCGGTTTCCTCACGATGTTTTCCTTCACCGATTTTTAAGCAAGTGATAACTATACAATACGCACATGAATCTGAAAAGTCAGAGGTGCGTGTCTTGGGTTCGAACTCGAGACCTAAGATTTGGCAGTCCGACGGTCATACCACTAGGCTATATCTTAACAATTAAAAACCACCATGAAAAACCTCAACAAAAATATGAATCATATTTGTATAAAATGTGTATGAACCTCGTAATTTGTCAGCCTCTTGTTGTAAGCTCAGACTGCAAAGTAGGTGCATGAATGTAGTAAAATTATGTATATGACTGCTTACGAGTAATTTCCATGCATACGTGCAGTGTGTTGTGTTCCTAAGTAAAAAACACCATTGTTGTTCATGGATTTTTAAAACAATTTGTGAATATTACCAGTTAATGGTTAGTAGTGCTGCACACGAATTCCGCAGCACGTTATTTATTAAATTCCACTGAGCAAAATAGTTTTAAACAGGAGACCATTATTTAAAGAACTTCAGCAATGCAATAGCATTGTTTTATTTCTTTGTATAATAGTCTCCGACACGCTAATGGTTATGGACTTAAAAATATAGTGACTACAGGCAAATCAAATGGTAACATTAATCAATTAAAACAACATAACATTAAATGATAAAGTAAATATATTTTTAATTAATAGCTTCACATGAAATTTAATAAAAAATCTAGCGTTATTAGCAACTAGCTTCTGCCCGCGACTTCGTACGCGGACCCTGTTGCTTATGCCAGCGACAACGGGGTCGCCATTTATGTTATTTTTTATCATTTTTCCCATTTAAATCTTTTATCACACTGAGCTTTAGTTTTATTTCATTCCAACCACCACCAAAACATACAGTCCATTTGTCATCCTGATCAATAAAAATCAAAATTAAAATTACTGCTCCCCTGCGTTACCGTGTCACGAAGATAAATGGAAAAGGAAATTAAACACTCAAGCAACATAAGCCCGAAGGCATATTCATACGATAAAATAAAAAAATAAATAGGAGGCCAGTAGGGTCAAATTTTCAATGATATACCATCGTCATCGAAAATCAGTCCTAAACTTTAACCACCTTCACCGCGTGCAGGTACTCCCAGTTTATGTTATTTTATAATTACACAGTAAAATTAGTGATAGCTTTGATTTCCACATCAGATGTTTCTGATCTTCGATTTTTATACGTCAACAGGAAACGCCCATCATATTGAACAACAAAGACGTCAAAGACGTCATTCCTATATGTGTTATGTTGTAGCTAGGCTCTTGGAGTTCCACAACAGGTGTTCCAGATCTTCGATTTTTATAAGTCAACAGAGAGTGCTCATCAGGTTGAACAACTTTCGCTAAGACGTCATTATTATAATTATGTGTTATGGTGTAGCTAGGCTCTTGGAGTTCCACAACAGGTGTTCCAGATCTTCGATTTTTATACGTCAACAGAAAATGCCCATCAGACCGAACAACTTTTGCTAAGACGACATTCCTATATGTATATGTTATAGTGTAGCTAGGCTCTTGGAGTTCCACAACAGGTGTTCCAGATCTTCGATTTTTATAAGTCAACAGAGAGTGCTCATCAGATTGAACAACTTGTGCTAAGACGTTATTCCTATATGTGTTATGGTGTAGCTAGGCTCTTGGAGTTCCACAACAGGTGTTCCAGATCTTCGATTTTTATGAGTCAACAGAGAGTGCTCATCAGGCTGAACAACTTTCGCTAAGACGTCATTATTATATGTGTTATGGTGTAGCTAGGCTCTTGGAGCTCCACAACAGGTGTTCCAGATCTTCGATTTTTATACGTCAACAGGAAATGCCTATCAGACCGAACAACTTTTGCTAAGACGACATTCCTATATATGTTATAGTGTAGCTAGGCTCTTGGAGTTCCACAACAGGTGTTCCAAATCTTCGATTTTTATAAGTCAACAGAGAGTGCTCATCAGATTGAACAACTTGTGCTAAGACGTTATTCCTATATGTGTTATGGTGTAGCTAGGCTCTTGGAGTTCCACAACAGGTGTTCCAGATCTTCGATTTTTATAAGTCAACATAGAGTGCTCATCAGATTGAACAACTTGTGCTAAGACATTATTCCATTATGTGTTATGGTGTAGCTAGGCTCTTGGAGTTCCACAACAGGTGTTCCAGATCTTCAATTTTTATACGTCAACAGAGAGTGCTCATCAGGCTGAACAACTTTCGCTAAGACGTCATTCTTAATGTGTTATAGTGTAGCTTGGCTCTTGGAGTTCCACAACAGGTGTTCCAGATCTTCGATTTTTATACGTCAACAGGAAATGCCCATCAGACCGAACAACTTTTGCTAAAACGACATTCCTATATATGTTATAGTGTAGCTGGGCTCTTGGAGTTCCACATCAGGTGTTCCAGATCTTCGATTTTTATAAGTTAATAGAGAGTGCTCATCAGATTGAACAACTTGTGCTAAGACGTTATTCCTATATGTGTTATGGTGTAGCTAGGCTCTTGGAGTTCCACAACAGGTGTTCCAGATCTTCAATTTTTATACGTCAACAGAGAGTGCTCATCAGGCTGAACCACTTTCGCTAAGATGTCATTCTTATATGTGTTATGGTGTAGCTAGGCTCTTGGAGTTCCCCAACAGGTGTTCCAGATCTTCGATTTTTATAAGTCAACAGAGAGTGCTCATCAGGCTGAACAACTTTCGCTAAGACGTCATTATTATATGTGTTATGGTGTAGCTAGGCTCTTGGAGTTCCACAACAGGTGTTCCAGATCTTCGATTTTTATACGTCAACAGGAAATGCCTATCAGACCGAACAACTTTCGCTAAGACGTCATTATTATATGTGTTATGGTGTAGCTAGGCTCTTGGAGTTCCACAACAGGTGTTCCAGATCTTCAATTTTTATACGTCAACAGAGAGTGCTCATCAGGCTGAACAACTTTCGCTAAGACGTCATTCTTAATATGTTACAGTGTAGCTGGGCTCTTGGAGTTCCACATCAGGTGTTCCAGATCTTCAAATTTATTCTCTCAGCAGAAAATGCTAATCACGTGGAACAATTTTTGCTAAGGTATCATTTTTGTATCTCTTATAGTTTAGCTGGTCTGTTGCGGTTCTGCATCAGGTGTTCAAGTTTCCAAGATAAATTATAGCCTATATGTTGCCCAGACTTAATACCTATACAACAAAAAAAAAAATATTCCAATCCGTCCAGTAGTTCCGAAGATTAGCGTGTACAAACAAACAGACAAACAGACAAACAGACAAACAGACAAACAGACAAACAGACAAACAGACATACAGACAAACAGACAAAAATTTTTTTTTGTATTCGTGCTCTATTACTGTTTCTAAACCCCCCTCAATTATTATTTTTTTAATATATTCAATGTACAGACACAGTTTTTTTACTGTTTTATTATATGTATAGATAAATAAAATACAATTACAATTATTTGAAATCTACTGCAAATTGTACAAACATACACTATTATCATAAATAGGTACTGCGCTAAACAAACTAGTTAAAGAAAATGAACACAACCATCTAGATTAAATCACAGCAAAGCATATTTATATACTTCAAAACTGGCTCTGAAAACTAACGACATAACAACATAATTTATGCCGAAAATTCAAGTAACATAATAGAATAACCGTCCTAAGGTGATAATTTTTCACTTTGCCATCAAAGGCCTGACCTCGTGAAAATACTTTGTTGACGGCAAACAATTTCGTCAGGGCCCGATAAGGCGGCTCCTAGAACCCTCCTCCATATTTTTTTCACTGCTAGGGTTGGTTCACACCGAGCCGTGATGCAACGCAGCGCCGAAGAGTAAATGTCAGCTGCGCGAAGAGCCTGGTAGCCTTGCGTGACGTCTAAGATTTGCTAATTTACTATTTAAATTTTATTTTTTAATTGTTTTTACATATTTTATAACTTCCGTTATTAACGTCCGCTTTTAACGGTCTGCTTCGTTCTCACATGTATAATAATAATATGAATGATGTAACCCATTTTTGTAACCATATTTTGTTTAAAAAAGTGTCCGTGGAGGTACCTACTGATTTGGAATGGGCACCTGGCTTCATTTTTGTGACTAACCGACCCTATGACAATTCAAAAGTAATTGGTTTATAAAAAAAATAATTGGTTTATAAAAATAAAAACTTTAGTTTGAGTTTGCTACTGAACCCTCGTGAACTACTAACGACAACCAGCGCGACATTCCGCAGCATATCTTGACCAGTTCCATTCGCGCTCTGGCTGAAATGTGTGACTTTTTGTCTCATAGACAAGTCCTAAAGAGTATAAAAACCATAGAAATATTATCTTTATTATATCTATGATAAAAACCCATCACCATCCGAGAGGCATATTCTTCCTGTTGTTACAATGTATGTTTTTCATTGCTCCTCATCTGGTAACCGACTGGTTACGAAGAAAAAAATGGTTTGACCTAATAAAAAATATGCGTTCGCGTCGCATTTCAGTGTGAACCAACCCTAACATCGTATTATCGGCTATTTCGGATTTAGTAACGGGTAGTAATTTTTGAAGTTTGTGCGACATTTTCGGGGTAATACTGTTGTTGTGTTTTGTAGTGGAAAGTGGATAAGGTAGTTAGAGAGGTTCGGCCGAATATTGGGATGGTGAAAAATTGGTAGCTGTGTCGTCCACGGTACCTATACCTATTATGTTGATTATCTTTTACAGAATAAAAAATTGGCGTGAATTTATCTTCTGCATATTGGTTTGTAAAGTTTAAACAACTAAATTTATCGTGAAAGATATCTTCATAAAATACATAATACATATTAATTTTCTTGATCGAAAAAATACATATAGGTACAAGTAAAGCTCTTAAAAATGTATAGAAGCCTTGAGGTTTAATAAAAAACAACTCGCAATCTTAGTTAACTTTAACTTGATGTGCTAAAACAATATTGTGTAAATAAGCTTACATGTTTATTGTTTAACAAGCGTGTTCACGAGTATTATACTTATGCAAACAAGAACCTCACTAATTAGAAATGTAAGCAATTCAAACAATTTATGTAAACTCTTCAAAAGCGGTTATAAAACATTTACTTACAAATTCATTTAGGTCTGGTTTAAAGGTATCTGGAAGAACTATAAGATACTTTGAGTGTGTCTGTGTGTGCGTGTACACAAACACCTCAAGCAGTCTTGAAATATTTATGATTATCTTTACACTCAAATACCCAGACGCAGATATGTATAAGCATTAAATTTGTAGAACGCAGAAGACAGCTCAAAAATAATTATCATAACTGTTATAAAACCACAATGGAAAGAACGAAAGAAACTACGACTATTTGCGGCAAACGACGCATTCAGAACAAACAAACAACAAAAAACGTTTTGACTATGAATTTGAAAAACATTACAGTTGAAATAAAATAATTTGGAATTCCCGCGAAAGACCTTGTTACTTATGAAAGCGAACTTAATATGAGGTTAATTATTAAGGGATAAAAGATAACTTTACAGAATACTACTAGAAACCGCCGGTTTAATATCTTTCAAGTTTAGTATAAGTACCTACTTTTCTAAGCGGATTGTCCGAAAGGGTTACCGCTACCCCGGAACATAAAGGGCTAAGGCAAGAGCATGGATGGATTTTAGTCAGTAAAAGTCTGACACTACCTTCCGCTCTACTCAGAGCGGGATAGTCATTTGATGATATCCCACCCTCAAAAAAAAAAGTACTTACTTTTCTAAAGGTTTTACATGTTACAGGTTTTTGATCCACGCAAGCTTAAGAGACGATATACAATGTAATGACATTCATTTTCGTAATACCATTCACCTAAAAATAATTTCAACGAAGTTAAGATTATTATTAGATTTTTTTTTTTTTTTTTTAAGGCTGGGAAGTCATCCAATGACTGCTCCCGCTCTGGGTGGAGCGGAAGGGAGTGTCAGACTCTTACTGACTAAAACCCATCCATGTTCCTTCCGTAGCCCTTTATGTTCCGGGGTAGCGGTAACCCTTTCGGACAATCCCGCTTACCCGGCAGGCTTGGCCCTGAGGGGCCCCTTCATATGCTGACATCTCTTTGAGGCGCGCGTGGAACATATACGCGCCGTACGGCACGGGTCTGTTAAAGTTAAGATTATTATTAGATTAACGACATCATTCATAAGGGTTGAATGAAGTTTGACAGAATATTGTTAATTGAATTTAATAAAAACGTGTAGTCATCATAATATTATTATATTCTTGCCGATCACAGGTGAATGCTCGATTTATCGTTTGACACTTTAATACCTGCGACTTTTAAGTGCCTATTCAGCTTAGGTCACCTTAGCTTGAACCTGCTAGAGTGCAATCAGCCTATAATGTTCTGTCAGTGAGAGGGAGTGGGCTGTAACCCACCACGCGGCTCCAGTGCGGGCTTGTAGATGTCACATGTTTTCGAATTAGAGTTTCTCGCGGCTCCAGTGCGGGCTTGTAGATGTCACATGTCTTCGAATTAGAGTTTCTCGCGGGTCCAGTGCGGGCTTGTAGATGTCACATGTCTTCGAATTAGAGTTTCTCGCGGGTCCAGTGCGGGCTTGTAGATGTCACATGTCTTCGAATTAGAGTTTCTAGGACATGCCGGTTTTCTCTCAAAATTTCCATTTTGAGAGCAGTGGTGATGAACTTGAATATACAAGTAAAGTGACTAAAGTACGGCCAACGAGAAGCGATACCAAACGTAAATGGAAAAATGGCAAAAAAATGGCCGCCCGAATGTTGGCGAACCCGTCTTGACGTTGTCATGTTTTTGCCGGGAGAACGAGACATTACGACAAAGGCGCAAGATGGAAAGAGATAGATATTAGATTGTCAACGCTACAGTTGTTTTTTAGGTTAATGATCTTTCGTATCGCTTCTCGTTGGCCTTACTTTAGCTGGGTCTTTGTCGACCGCACGACGTACTACTCGTAAGTCGGATCCGATACCACTGGCTCTGATTGCTCTACTTACCCTTAAACCTGCTTTGTTTTCCATAGTATATACCTATATATTTTTTTATTTAGCCTATGCTGTCTCACTTCTGAGCAATGGACTTTTTTTCAATATCGCCTTAAAAACCAAAGCAGTTTTTTTTCATCAAATGAAATCAATACTCACCTTTTGGGGTACGTCACGATCGGGTAAAAAGGTAGTTTTCTACTCATCAAATTATTTTTTCTGTCGATACGATGTAAAAGTTTCACGTTGGCAGGTAATTTATCAAGAAGACTATCAAAATAATCGAATTATTAGGCTTTTTATCTTCATCAATCAATCAATTTTTACACGAAACGCTGAAACTCCGAACCTACACTTTTATAAAATGTAGGTAAGCTTTTTCAACGCCAGACTAGGTCTCAATAAAACCCTTTCAAGGAAAAACCAAGTCTTGTTTGATGTATAATCCAAAAAAATAAAGTGCCTATAAAGTACAATCAACCTCAAGTCAGTGGCAACACTTGAACTACGAAAAAAGATCTTACTGCTACCACAGAAAGATGTTGTCAACGTTAAATTGATACTACCGACACCGACGTGCGGTTGAGTGTACCTACTTTCGTTACTTTTTTGTGAACCTCAGAATTATGGTAATACGAACTCATTCAACCTTATTTCAGCAAAAAAAACTTTACCCACAAAGTGGTTCTTTTGCCCACTTTAATGAGTATAATAGGATTTTTTATTAAAAAAAGTTACATGGATTTTTGTTCCTGCCTCTACCTTTGAGTTTAAATTGCACCTTCACAAAGAGTTTACAAGATGTGCTCCCGAGGCTTAATTTTGTGGAAGATTTTGTATATTTTTTGTTTTAGGTTAATAGCGGTAAAACGTGGAATGATAAAAGCAAATTAAATTGCCCGTATATTTAAATCACAACTCTTATTCTTTGATAGCCGTATGAAATGGCTATAACAAAGCTAAGTGGCTTAGTTTCAATTTGCTTAACCCTAACTATACGTTAAATAACTTCAATGTTTCTGAACTTTTTTCAGCTCTTAAATTTTATTTCACCACCATTTCTGTGTACCCCCGAGGAAAGTGAATAAATTTCATATAATATGTATGAATAAGGAAAAAATACTTACTTTACTTTTTACCTTAATGATCATCTAGCAAAACACCATTCAATCAACTCAGCCTATCGCAGTCCAGTGCTAGACATAGGCCTAACCCAGGCTGCGCCAAAACACCCTCTCCTCCACCTTTCATATTGAGCCTGTATCACCCATCTTTTTATGGTGACCATTAAAGGTACTTTCAATATTAAAATTTAAAAGAAAATGTAATTGATCCTAGTTGACATTATCATTTGCCCCTAGAATAATTTTACGTTAAAATACTTTGCTAAATGAACCCACTAGATAGCTTTTTAATTTTAATAAGAAAAGTTCTCCAAGATATGAATAAAACAACTTACAACTTACCTCTAAGAAGTTGCCTCGGGACCGCTGCAGTAATAACATACTGAATTTAACTTTGCAATACAGTTTAAATAGTAATAAGTTTGCGGCAACTCGATGCTAAGCATGAACCGTGTTCCGGAGTAGTCGTGTAGGGCCGTTTGTCCACCGCCTCGTCAACGGGACGTCAACGAGAACGAGATGTCGGTGCCGAAGCAGTGATAATACGTTGACCATGGCCCTGTGTCCACCACCCCCGGGACGTCACGTTCGCACGTCCGGTTCGTTGACGGCTCGTTGATGACGTGCGGTGAACAAACAGTATTTTCAAGTTTTAAGCGTAATAGGTATGTGTTTCTGTTATTGTTGATTTTTTTTTATTATCTATTGAGTAAAATTTGCTCTATGAACTCCACAATCTACATAACGAAATTTCGAAATTTCGAATTCTAACAAATTTTACGGAAAAAATATCTCGTTTGACTAATAACTGCGATCAATAATAATTTTTTTTTTTCGTAGTTGATATAATATTTTTTAAGGGGGTTAATCATATTTATCGATTTATTAAGATTAAAAAGACTAATTGAAAGCGGTCTGAATGAACGAAGATAAAGTAAGTTCAGCTATGCATCAGTTAAGTTCATTCATCATTTTGCAAAGAAAAAAGGCATATGGAATAAACATCGCAATGTGTTGATTAATTAATCATTATTAATAAATGAAATAATGAAATAATAATGTGAGTAAAACAGCAAAATATTTGAGAGCTATTTTATTACGTTGCCAACTTTCAGAATTTCATACATTTATAGTAACTCTATATTTATACACATAATATTTACATAACTAAAAACACTTAATTACTATAAATATTAATTAATTAAAGACCCTATTTATATTGCTCTATAAATAGTACGCATGTTTCAGTATACTCCACAGTATGATGTGAATGCTAAAATGCTTAAATTCTACAATGATATAATTTTGCGCTTATGGAGTTTTTTTTAATTGGTTTACCGCGAAGGTTAACATTCAACTAAAATCTTTTTCGGAATTGTACAGCGATGTTAATCTATAATTTAGTAATCATGGTATAAAATGGGCATGTGACCAGAGGGTTGGCTCGTTCATTGGCTAAAGAGTTACCATTGGGAATTAATAGCCATTCTTCTGGGCAAGTTTGTAGATGGAGGCGATTTGGACTAATACCTCGACGCTTAAGTGTCTTTCTGTTTTTATATTTATTAATTAAGTTGATCATTAATTTACTACTGAGTGCAAATAGTTAGTGTTAAATATTGTAAAAGAAAAAGACAGCTTAGCTAATATACAAAATGCTGATAACAGTTTATCGATAAAATTGGCATGTACCCACTTCCAAAAACGTAAAAGTTTAGTAGGTCTCATCGTCCCACGTTCGTAATCCCGAAGATAGACGATGATTCCCGAAACGCATATTATTCCTTGGAAACCTGTACATAATATAATAATAATAATAAAATAGTTTATTTGTTAATCTTAAACATACAACAAATTTGAGATTGGAGCCTCCTTTTAAGCGAAAGATGCCTGTATTAGGAGTATTAGGAGACATATTATCAATGTTATGATCACTCATACAAATAAACCATTGCGTTTGCACACACATTTCCTACGCTAAGGTATGATTCTAACGCACGCGATGCTACAACTACTGTACGTCACGACTGAGATAAAATACTGTATTGTACAATAAATTGTATATAATGATACGTGAGAACTGCACCCTCTCAGCTACATTACACTTTTTTTATTTATTTATTTATTTATTAGGTTCACCAACAATTGTATACACTGGTACAATCAAATTCGACAGAAGCAAACAATAAGAATAAAGTGTAACAATCACTTATAGGTAAACTCTGCATGCACAGAAAACGTTGTCGTAACTTACGAAAAAATAAAGTAAAAGACTATATTATAAAGTTACACTGAGTAGAGCTTAATAGGTTCATTAGACTTAAAACTTACTTACACTTATTTAGTAAATGAGCTTTATTAATGTTAGATTATTATCTTTCTATTTGTGTAGAGACTTTTGTTGTGACTACAATTAGATTAGTACATACTCTATCCAGTTATTTTGAAAGCTTGTATTAATACAACTTAATGTATCCCACTACTTAACAGCCGATAGCCCAAATGTTACAAAAATATAAGGAGTAATGGAGGAATGAAAAACTCCCACACATGCATACATAGATAGTTAGGTACCTAGAGAACATAACACTCATTTTTTGGGCAGTTTTGTAAAAAGATAAGTTTTACAAAATGTAGGTATCTAATCGTTTCGACCTACTTCAAAAAGGCTAGATCTTCGTTAGAACTACATGTTTGTACAAAAGTACCTTTGAGATTTTCTTCAAAACTATTATTGTTCTAATTTGATTGACCAACGATTTTAAATAACATTTCAGGCACGTTTTTAAAATATCCAAAATCTACTCTTCACAATTATTCGATTATTTATAAATTCCAAAACTTTCTTAGACATGAAACTAATTCGCTGAACTATCAATACTAATGGTTACGGTAAACTTCAAGGCCCGGCTTCCATCAGTCACTTTGATGTATAGTAAAGCCGACCTTTGTAAGAAATTTATTGCCCATTGACACTGACCGTGCCTTATTTGTGATGTATCGATCTTAGGCTGCTTTGTTTTACGGTGATGCGGACAGAAATATATTGGAAGAATAAGTTTTGTTAAAGAACTGAACGAGAAACTAAAAGCGAATTAAGTAATAAATACCTTTGTTTCTATGGTCGTCATTATCATCAATTTCGTCAAATGATGTCCACTGCTGGTCATAGCAGGCGCCCCAAGCGTTGCCATATAGATCCTGTACAGAATTTACTGATCCTGGTCATAAAAATAGTTTGAATGAATAAAGGCTACTTTAAAATATGAATTGGCTGGACATGTTGGCTAAAAAGGTCATGGTCATCCGGTACACATATTAATCTCTATGACAAAATTTTAATTACAGGCTAACTTTAAAAATTTGCGAGACAAAAAAAGTAAAAATAAATATAATAGCATACTGTACCGAGTGATTTATCAAATACCTAAAGGACTCATACCCGCATGTCTCCGAAACTACTGAGCCAAATATTTTGAAAAAAAAAATAGTTCTTTATCCATAGACAGCAGGAAAATTTAAAAATTCTATGGCCTAAAAAAAAACATTGTTAATCTTTCAATATTATGTATGTACTATAATGTTAAGTTTGTTGAAGCGTTAAGTTATTCAACCCAGCTACGGAACCCAACATTGTGGGTATACCGACCCACTTAAACCACTTGGCTGGTTTTGATAGATTACTTAAACTCACCTTCATTAACTTTTGAAAATGCAGTTTCAATTTAATGAGCAACCACACACGCAACCTTAATGTAAGTTCCATGTTGTTTGCAATTCCAATCACAAAACGTTAAATAACAAACTTTAAACTAAAACAATTTATAACATCGATATGTAAAATAGCACCCCAATAACTTGAACATACAAGCGCATATACAAAATATCATTGCATTTACATATCACATTTGGACAGTTGTACATAAACTGGGGTGAATTTATGTGAATATATTATGGAGCACGATGTGTTATACTAGGAAGTATATGCTTATTTCGGTAGAACTCAAATAAAAGCATATTTTTATTTGTTTTTAGCTTATTTATTGAATAGAATAGATTACAATGTTCTTTATTTGGTAAACCCCTACCATCTCGTCATACAGCGCTAGACCCAGATATACATATATATCCTCAAAACAGATATACATAGCCCAAAATACATGTATAAAGATGCAAAAACACTGAAACAATACGAACATGAGTGTGTGCGTATGTTCGCATGTTTATGTGTACGTAAGTGTCTATCTATTTGCCTAGCCTTTTCCCAACTATGTTGGGGTCGGCTTCCAGTCTAACTGGATGCAGCTGAATACCTACCAGTATTTTACATGAAGCGACTGCCTATCTGACTTCCACAACCCAGTAACTGGATAGTACGATACCCCTTGGTAAGACTGGCTGTCAATTTTCAGGCTTCTAACTACCCGTATCGACTGTCATATATCCACAAATGACAGCCGGGACCAACGGCTTAACGTCTTTCCGAGGCTAAGAGGAGTATCGATAAGTAAAGATGGTCACCCATCCACGGACGAACCCCGGCAAGCATAGCTTAACCTGATGGTTTAATCCGTGCCACGAGCTCCTCCACGAGTATAGGTACTTAAGTGTAGAGTAGTGAAAGGTTGAGTAGTGTAAATTCGTCTGTGTAGCATGCAAGTCAAACAAACCTGAGATTTACCAGCTTCACAGAATTCGATGTAGGTATTTACCGATAAACATAGCTGGTTCTCTCGGAATGTAAGGAGACGGACTTGCTAAAGCTGCTTGTTGGAGGATCGCGAGGAAATACTAAATTATACATACACTTACTATATATACACTTTACATAGGGTCCTCAAGCTGAAGTAATAACCCAGTGCCTCGTTTATCTATGGTCAAACTCAAACTCAAAGCATTTATTTCAAATAAACCATTTACACTTTTGACTTACTTGAAGATAGCCCATTCCAAAGCAGTAGGTACCTATGGAGGAGAACTGGCAAGAAACTCCATGGACACTTTTAAATCAAAATATGTTTACAAAAACTGGGTTACATCATTCATGTTGAAATATACATGTGAGAACAATGCAGAACGTAAAAAAGCGTCCATAATTAAAAGATTTAAAAAAAAACATTCAAAATTAAATTACATTTTAAAAGAGCCATGGCGGCTAAGAGATGACCAGTCCCTAGTGACGGCCGTTCACGAACATGTAACAAGCGCTACTGCTGAACATGACGTTCTGAATTATAATCCCAGGTCATTTACAGTGTTATTGGGATTTCCCTTCAGGATTTTATTAAGTAGCAGCTCTGGATCTCTGAAGTATTTATGATTGAGTGTTACTTCACACTTTTCAATGTTGTTTGATATCGTAATCATTATCACCGCGGTCTCACCGATATGTATTATTTTATCAGGAAAACAAGAACAGCTTTGTGGATCAGGTTGCAGAGCATAACTTTGCTCCTAGGTGGAATCTTAAGTATTTCCAAGTTTGAAATAAGTGATATTAGGATTTTACATTAGGAAATTCTCAGTGAACAGTGTTCAGAGTCGGGATTAGTGCCCGGTTAGACAGATTGGAAGAGAGAATGCTTGGCTAAGTTGGGTTAAAAAGTTCTTACTCCTATCTCAATGGAGTTATAATGGTAATGTTGAAAGTTTGGTGAATATGTTAAGCCTGCTTTCGTATTAAATATTATACCTTACCTGTTTTATTTTTATTCCGTTTTAATACGGTCGGTCGATCAGTTACTGGAATTGGATTTAATGGCATTAAAGGATAAATTGTAAATGATTCCTACTTTCCGTTTTTTAATGTAATATTTCCACAGAATAACAAACTTCATAATATACTATACATACTTTTCTCTACAATTCAAAATGCACCAACAATATTTATTCTGAAAACCGTAAATAAAACGGAATATTATTTACATTTTATATCGGAGCGGAACATTTTTCATCGGTTCTTGTTTGATTTCGAAGTCGTTAGGGTTCAGTCAAGACTGTTTGCCGTTCATTATGCGACTTTCAGTTCATTACGGCTTCCAAATAGGAAAGAAAATTTAAATGCAACGAGATTTGTTTAGCTAGAATTTTGATGCAATTTGTTAATGTTATGCTTCGAATGGATTGGCGATACGGTATTGACGTGTAAGTATTTTATTTCTTTTACGATATACTTGTATTTCTGCCTTTAGATACTTGAAATATGAGGATTTTATTTGAGACCGCTGCTATTTGGCGTTTTTAATTCAACCAAGAATAAGTGTCATAAATGATGAATCCTTGATTTAAATTGAACCATCGCAATGTCAATCTTATTTAAATTCCAGACACTCTTTTAAAGAAACTTAACAAGAACATAACTGCCAGTAACATATCTCAATAATGGATGTGACAAGCTTCCATTAAATTACTCCGAGTAAGTACCTACTATCGAATTACTAGACTCACTCCAAAGTTCTAGCTTTATTATAACCGATCAAATGGAATTGACAGTTCAATACCATTAATCAATTTATCCAGAATGAATTCGAATAGCAATAGGATAGCGACTATTTATGTATAAAACTGCATAGTCAGTGTGGGCTTGATTAAAAATCTATTTTGAGTGATGGTGTCTTTATCAATATGCTATGACTGTAGAAATTGATTAAAATCCATTACGCGCGTGTTAGAAACCTTTAGGTAACACTGCGTGACAAACATAAAGTCACAAAATCCCAGCACTATAATTAGTACGTACTTGAACGGCAGTCCGTATTCGATGGAATTGATCACAAACGTTAGTAAGTCGCACTGTGTACGGACCACTATTGGAATATTAGTGCTGAGAAATTCTGGTAGCTCGTTACGTTTTTGAGTAGCATCGTGGACGACGGGTGAGGCTTTTTCCAGCTGGCTCAGCTTTTCGTCGTAATCCTTTTGACATTGATGAGAATTTTGATAGATATGACAACTGACTAACATAGAGTTTGCGTAAAAAAAGTTAGTCGTAAAGTTTTCTTTAGTTGTCTTTTGGAGTTTACGCACAAGTATCTCATTGAAAATACAAAATTATTGTAGACAGTATTCGCTTACACTATGACCTCTCCTTCAATAAAAGGATTGATCGTCGAATCTGAAGCTTTTAAATTAAATGTTCACATTTGCATATAATGTTTGCGTTTACGGATTCGAGTTCAAACGTACTGTCAAATAAATCTCGAGTGGTTTTTGTGCCAAAAAATATTCAATTAAGTTTAAGGTGTTTTATCATGTTTAATTAAACTGTTTTAAATTTCGCCTTTTTGCTGCGGTTTGCTTTGTAACTATAATAACTATAACTTAGGCTAGTGTTATTGTCTATTGCCACAAGTATTATTGTGGCTAGTCTTACTACTTTCTTCTTAACCGACTTCAAAAAAAGGAGGAGGTTCTCAATTTTTTCGTCTGTATGTTTGTTTTTTTAAATGTTTGTGTATTTGTAACGCGATTATGCCGCTAATTCTGAACATATTTTGATAATTCTTCTTTTGTTTGGAAGATCATACTTCAGAGGTGGTCCCATATAAATTTTAACAACGTGTTTTAGTTCTTCAGGTCAATGTTGTTGGAATAGGACTGTCGGGTAGTTAGGTAAAAATCATTTTAATTTGAGAAGTCGGTGGCAAAATTTAAAACCAAAGACACCGACTTCCCATTTTTTTTAGTTTGTGGTGTTTTTTGGTCGGTTGTCAATTTTTCTTCAATTCAGTTCAAAAACGTGAACAAAAGGACGTTTTAGTTCTCGCACCCACGCGTGAAATGCGTAATGAAAAGGATTTTTTTGTGTTCAAATAGGAGCAGATTCCAACAATACAGTGCCTGGTGTAGCATGGGCTATTCATTATGTTAATTCAGCAAAATTTTCTGTACATCATAGCTTTTACCTAGAAATAAGTACAAAACCGTAGAAATGAGCTATTATAATTGATATTAACATAATATTTACTGTTGTGAGAACGCAAATATCAAATGAGATCAAATATGTTATTTATTTAAAGTGTGTCTGAAAGGATCTAAATGGTAAGCTCATATTTACTCGCTACGGAATGGAGTTTGGGTGCTGCAAGGCACAAGATAAAGCAGATTGAATTAAAAAGTGTTAACTGACTGAATAAAGTGCAAATATTATTATCTTAAAGGAATCCATTTTAACATCACATTCATTTAATAATTTGAGGAGCTAGTGGGTAAGTACTAACAGCCGCACAAGTCAATCTACCGGGTTAAGTTACGCTTGCCAGGGTTGGCCGTGGATGGGTGACCATCTTTACATACCGAGACTCCTCCGTGTCTCGGAAAGCACGTTAAGCCGTTGGTTCCGGTTGTCATTTGTGCATTTTTGACAGTCGTTACGGGTCGTCAGAAGCCCGAAATGTGACAGCCAGTCTTACCAAGAGGTATCGTATTGCCCAGTTACTGGGTTTTTGAGGTCTGATAGGCAGTCGCTCCATGTAAAATGCTGGTATTCAGCCGCATCCGGTTAGACTGGAAGCCGACCCCAGCATAGTTGGAAAAAGGCTAGGCACATGATTCATTTAATAATGGTGATCCTGAGAAAGAACTTCTTTACTTCAATCCAAATATAAATAAATGAACTACCTTACATTTATTTCGTTCTGGCTTTTACCGGAGGCTTCGCTTGAGTTAATTAAGAATTTGACAATCAATTTGAGTTGTACTCTGCTTGTATTAATTACAATTAAATCATGATTCGAAAAACACGTGGTGCCATCTAATTAGTGCGTTATTCTTGTTTTTCTCGGGATGAAAGATACGTCCGTTTCTGGACATCTGACAACGTGTTTCAGTAGTGTAAGCGAAAAAGTGGAAAAGGTAACAAACTAACTAGGTATCTCTCGCATTTATAATTACTTAGGATAAGTAGAAGTATGCCTCCCTTTACTGCCTATGTTCCTAAGGCCTTGATATGCAGTTAGTTCTATTATCTGCAAACCCGCCACACTCTCATAACTTCCGCCACGTTTTACCATAATGAAACGTCAACGCTACGATTTGTTGTGCGAGTCTGGTCTAGCCCCCACTCGCTTGTCGCCATAACGCTCGGTTTAGACGGTTTCAGTGGAATGTGCGGCTGTAGGCAACGGTTCATTTTGTTGGATTAATATTCTATGAATGACAGTACAGGAATTTGTTGAGTACAATTTGTTGAGTCTCCCCTAGCCGCCCATTCTTCAGTAGCCATAGGCGCTGTTTAGACGGTGTGTGTGTAACCAAGCAGAATCATTGAAATAACTGGCATATGTGATAGTTCAACTTTGTCTTTAAACCCTTTAAAACCATAAAAAGAATATTGGTCGCTTATATATTTTCATTCTTCAACGTCAGTACGAAAATATTCAAGAAGTGTATAATATAAATGACTGGCCAGATAAATGTTAGAAAGAGCAGTTAGATAAAAACATAGTTCGTCAGTTTATAGGTTAGGTTGGAACTGTGACCAACCACCCGCGAGCCCAAATGGATAAGAGACCAAATAAGTTGATATAGATTGGGTTAGAACTGTGATCGACCGTGCTCGAGCTAAGCGAGCATAGCAAGCGGTGCCGTGGCAGTGACCAACGAGCACTGCCTCCAAGTTACTTTCAGTCATTTTACTGCTCTATACTAATATTATAAAGCTGAAGAGTTTGTTTGTTTGAACGCGCTAATCTCTGGAACTACTGGTCTGAATTGAAAAATTCTTTTTGTGTTGGATAGTCCATTTATCGAGGCAGGCTATAGGCTATGTAACATCATGCTACCAATAGAAGGCGAGCAGTGGGTGAATCCGCGCGGGATCAGCTAGTTTCTTATATAGTTCAGTCATTTTACTGCTTATTATTTAAATAATATACTCTTATTCATAGCATTTACATTCAGTGTTTTTAGTTTGTATTGTACAAAACTAGATGAAATAATTTAAAATGACTAAGTAAATGCAAATTATTTGAATTATAAAACGATGAGAATATTTAACATGACTTGAAAAGGTTTTATAACAAATAACCTTTTTTTTGTAATTTGCTAAGATTCAACAGTAACAAATGACTCATCCTCCTTGAAGCTTTAAACGATAAATCTTCAGTATCTGTTGTATTTTTTGTTACAACTGCCTACTGAAAAATAAAGGTTGTTTACAAAGAAAAAATAGGTCGAGTCTGCCGTTAAACCTGTGTAAAGTTCGTGTCTGAAAATTAAAGAATTTGATGAAAAATACCGTGAAGCAGACCTAGATCGAATGAAAAACAAACTTGTAAGTACTGAATGTTTACGAGTCTCATTTCAGTAATTTTTCAGGAATATTACATATTTTGAGGAATTCGTTTATAAGATTATTGAAACAGTTGGTTACCAAAACTAAATAAAAGATTGTCAAAGTCAAAGTTATATTAATGCGATTTTGGTGATACAACAAGGTCTTCAAAATATTTATATATGGTTTGAATACAATGAATATCTATACTAATATTATAAAGCTGAAGAGTTTGTTTGTTTGAACGCGCTAATCTCAGTAACTACTCATGAAAAAATATTTTTGTGTTGGATAGTCCATTTATCGAGGAAGGTATGTAACATTACGCTACGATCAAAAGGAGCGGAGCATATATGAAAAATGTTGCAAAAACGGGAAAAAATAATCCATTTTGAAAGCTTCCGTTGCGTGCGCTGCGATAACGGTTTAAGCTACACAAATCATGTATGATGGACAAAATTGTCCTTGACATCACTTGATTTCAATCAAAATCATAGGAGATATCTAAACCATCTAAACCACTCTCTTGGGTGGCGCAGACGAAGTTGCGCTGGTCAGCTAGTAATGTATATAATACATAGGATAACGTCACGCCTGTATTCGCCAAAGTGTTAGGCAGAAGTGTACTTATAGTATGTACACACAATATCGTCAGATATGTCTAACTTTAAAAATATAATTATTAATAGGGGGCGGGCTTATTGCCGCATACCGAGAACAAATCAAGATTCCAGTTTGCTACTGAAATAACCCTAATGGGAAAACCTAATAACACTACCTATACCTGATCTTGGAATCAAACCCAGGATTCATGTATGGTTTAAATTCACTTTAAACAATGTTCTTGTAGCAGATTTCGTAGCCCGCTTACTGCTACGAGATAGCGTAGCCCGTAGCGTTGTAGTTACTGTAGCGTTCATTTACATTTTCAAACGACTCATGATTTTAGATCCAGTTTCTCATTCCAGATGTCATTATATTTTTTTTACTGTCGGAAAACTAAAAAGACGACACTAAGTTAATTAAGTTTTTCATGGAATTTTTATTTTAGTCTTTCCTGATACTCAATTTAAAACTGAAATGATAATATTTTTAGCATGTTCAGATAAGTGAAACATCGCCTAGCTTTTTACCTTATTTACATAGTTATCTAAAAATGGGTCTGAAAATGAACGTGCAGGACTTATAGAAGCTTGTCTATGATTGCTTTTGAGAAAAAAGCAGCTGTGGGTATGCCGTTATACTATTAAAATGTAGATAGATTTTTAGTCGTAGTTTTACTTTATGTAGTGTAACATGAACATAAAAATATGTAAAGTTGAAAAAATAAAGTGTTCAACAGTTTATTTAATTTAACAAGTTTATTAACGTAAAACTTGACCTGCCATTCAGATAGTCTCAGTTAATCTTGTACTCCAGGAAAACCTATTTAATTGATAGGTACGGATTTATACCCTGCATATTAAATGTGAAAACCATCTTCGAAGCTTAAATCTTTAACTTCAAAAGCGAAAATAACACGAAATATAATACCGAAATGAAGTATTTCAATTAGATTTAAAGTTTTCTTCTGAAACTAACGCCTTGATTTCCAAAAGTTTTTCCTTCAGATTAGAGGGTTCTATAATAGGATCTAAATTGAAATAGGCTGGAACTTGGCGAGATTTATAACCCTATTATAAATGAAAACTTGATCGTGCCGATTTTCGTGTTCTTTTTATTTTAATAAATAGTTGTAATTCTAAATAAAGGGCTGAGGTTTTTGATGCTAAATTTTTATTATGAATTAACAAATAAACGATTTAGCCCTTGAAGGATACCATACCATTGCAAAAGTAATTGAAGACACTTATTCATTTTAATAATTATAAAGTAATTTATTACTCTTAAGTATGAAAATTTCGCTTAATATGGTCGCATCGGACTAGCGCTGGATTGTAAGTACATATTGACTTTTCCATGTTAAGAAGACATTACAAATGCAAATACATTAATTCACGCCTTCTTCCCATGGGGGGATGCAGAAACTACCGAACGCCATCTGCTACGAACCTCGCACACTCCTTAATACTTTAATTTTACTACGCACCAGGACCTTTCTGAAGAACAGCACCAATAACAGCACTATATCTCCTCCTAGGGTGTCCTCTCCCGGCGTTTCCAATCACATCCCAATGCTATACAACGTGGCGCTACAATTGTGACATTAATTTTAACACCCATATACGTTTTCACATTTTCGTTTCTTGAAGACATTATAATTATTTCCATTAAACGTTATTATTTACGGCTTTATTTAAAATGTTAGAAAATAGCATCTTTGAACTGTCGTGCATTGGTCATTTGCCGGGTTCACGGATAATAATATTCGCATCAATGATACTAAAATGAATAAGCAATTCAGGATTAAAAAACTGCAAAAAGTAGGCTAATTGATTTTATTATTTAGTTTGTGTGAAAAACATTTCTTTTTTAAATTTATGATTTATTTTAATCAACATTTATATGATTAATGGGTAATAGTCCTACCCGTGTGTTAAATTAATAATACCATTATAGCGCCAATTAATAATACCATTATAGCGCCACGTAGTATATTTAGTTATACATTCAGTCAAAAAAGTATCGGGAATGGATGATTTGTTTATGGTTCCAAATTCAAATTTTTGTTTTTTTTGTAGTTGTTAGATTGGCACAACTGTTTTCCTTTTTGGCGCGGAGTTTGAGTTGCATCTGTTATTTATATTAAATACAGTGCTGGTTTTAGTAATATCATATATAGTGTGTATTGCGAATTTCATAATGGACAAAAATATCGAACAAAGAGTTTGTCTTAAATTTTGCATCGCCAATGGAATTTCGTGTTCGGAGTCACTGAAAATGTTACAGAAGGCTTACGGTGAATCGACTTTATCAAAAACTCGTGCTTATGAGTGGTTCAAAGCGTTCAAAAGCGGTCGAGATGTGATGGAAGATTTGCCTCGCTCTGGTAGGCCGTCAACGTCTGCAACTGAAGTTAACATCGCAAAAGTGAAGAAAATAGTGACTGAAAATCCCCATTCAACTCTGAGACAGATAGCCGCTGAACTTTCTGTATCTCACGAGTCGATCCGTACCATTTTAACTAATCATTTGGGTATGAAACATGTTGCTGCTCGGCTAGTCCCAAAAGATCTGAATTTTCTCCAAAAACTCAATCGCATGAAAGTCGCTGAGGACATGCTAGAACGAGTCAGTTCGGACCCAACATTCATGAAACGCATTGTTACTGGTGACGAGACGTGGGTTTACGAGTTTGACATGCAAACTAGTCAACAAGCTTCGGAGTGGCGCCTTCCAACTGAACCGAAACCGAAAAAGGAGAATTCGCGGCGAGAACTGAACTCAATTCCGGAAGCAGCGTTTAAAAAATGTTTTGATGAATGGATTATTCGTTGGCGCAAGTGTATCGTTTCTAAAGGAGCATACTTTGAAGGTGATAAAATAAATTTGGATGATTATCAGACATTTTGTTTATTATTGATCTTTTCCCGGTACTTTCTTGACAGAGTAGTATGTTATGCGCGAAAGTTTTAAAGTAGGGCACATGAATCAATCTGTTTTGACCCATTCATAAATATTGATGTCGCGTAGACATTATCCGGTCAATCTCTATAATCACAACTGTAGTTTAACTTGATTCAAAGTTTCTAATTTGTTGTGTTTTGATAACATCCGGGTTCTGTTTGCATCGGACTAAATTCAATTAAACTTTAGTTTGTATATTGTGGAACGGATGATTTTAGTATTTTCGGCACACATCAGTGGGTGATAAGTATTATTTTTTACTGTTATAATGTCCCTTAGTAAAATATGATTTGTATAACAATAGCTAGAAAACTTGGAGAAGTCAGAAAACTTAGCAGTGGTTTTTAAATAAAGAAAATGATAACATTGCGTGACGGTCAATGGCATAATAGCCAAGAACCTCGACCCACACTTATGGAGGCTCTCGTTAGGCAGCCGGACTTCGGTAATTGGTAATACTCCTGGACGCAGTTCGTTTAGTTAGGAGGTTCCTCTCTCAGGAGCCCAGACCACCGATAGCTTGGGCCGTGTTCCCGATACCGGTGGGCTACTATTTTTTATTGTTTTATAAAAGTATTTAAAAATGTAAATGTTAGTATGTTATTATTGAAATCATATTTTTTGTCATACGAATCTGCAGAAAACTAACTTTAGCCAAACAAACCAAAAAACTAAACTTAAAAAAATACAATAAAGTAACGGTGATTGTTAGGCAACAGTAGCACAACAATCGCCCAACTTTGCTCAACTAACATAATGCCCCACAGTTTAGAATAGGTCCTCAAAACCATTTCCTTTGATTTTCTCATTTCCTACCATCAAACATTATTGGATTCTTTGATTGACGTGGCGCCAATATAATGACGCCATCGATCGACAGCGAATTCCGTCAACTGTTAATTCATTTAAAAGTTAATTATGTACGTCTTTTAATGTGATATTAGAATAGTCAATTATTAGAAAATTCACAGACTTCTTCACTAATTAAATTGAATGAAATATCGTTTTAATTTTAGGAATGTTCATTACTTTCTTTTGATCTAATAGCCGAGTACAGAAAATATGTCAAATAATAGTAACTGGTTTGATTACAGTCACCGGGGCAATAAACGCGAGATTTTATTATTTAAACCTATAATAATAAAGCTTTATTTAAATTAATTCCATGCATAGTACATATCAAACTGTAACAATTGGTAAATTAATAACCTACAAAAATTCAATTACATTTATTCCACTTATTGTTAGATGAATTTGATTTCTAATTATAAATTCTATTTTGTTATTAGTTTCATTATTGTTTGCTTTAATTTCAAATACCTAATTAATTAATGCATGGACCCCGTTCGGGTAAAAGCCTCCCCCAAGGAATGCCATCCTTCTCTATCATTAGCTCTGTCCAGCCAACTTCCGCCCGCGCACTTTCTTCTTCATTTAAACCTATACATACTATAAAAGGCGAATTATAAGAGAATTTAAAGGTTTTATTACGTAGTTAGGATCGTCGTGCACTGGTTGTGAACGTGTTTTATGTGGTAAGATTTTTTGTTTTAATCTTATAGTACCCCTTCGATCAGCCACTAGAAAATCAAAACGAGCTACTATGCTACGTTATGCTTATGACTTATAAAGCGTGTGATTTTGTTATGTTCAATGTGTGGTATGCCTTATAAAAGCTGTTCATTTGCTTGATAATTTGGATAAACAGCATGGCGTATCTTCTTTGGGTACTGTAGAGCCTGCATCATTTTTAACATGCCAACTCCGTGAATCTGTTATAAAATGATAGGGTGATTAGGGGCAAACATTAATTTTGGTATAGAATTGTAGAAAACAGTAGTAGTTGGCTGAAAAACTGATCGGAGGTCATCCTACAAAAATGTATAAAACATTGTGACGAATCGGTGAATAATGATTATTTATTGCATTACCTCGCCCACAGGGACTAAATTATTTCTTTTCCTACGCCTTTGTAGTATTTATTCACATTAATATCCAATACAATCCAATCCAAATGTTTATCCAATAAAGTGAATATTTTGTAATCAATAATCTCAAGGGCAAATCTGTAGAGGTTGGTAGTGTATTTGACGGCGTGATGACGTTATTTGCAGGATTGCGCGATGACGTCACTAATGGCGTATTTGTTTCAATCTATTTCAATGTAGGTACTTGAAGTTAGTAACAAGCTTAGGTAATTCTCGATAAACGTTTTAGCCGCATCATGGCTAAAATTAACTCATTTTTGGTAAGTCATTGCTAATTATTATTTACCTTTAGAACCTTAAAATAATGTTACAAAAATGTAATTTAGAAAAGATAGTTATAAGAGAGGCCTTGGGGATGAATTTTTTGACGCCCTATGAGCTCTTACCCTTTTATAACACGTACGTAATAGAGACAGAAGTACATAATAGATATTGGAAAGGAACCCCAATATAGTTAGGAAAAGTTTTTAGTTTTAAGTTGTATATTATATTGCATTTAAGACTTGTGTTTGAATAGTATCGTTACTCAGAGCCTAACTAATATTTTATGAACCCACACAAACTCGTAGCACAAACAAGATAAAATCGTAAATTTCATTGCTACGTAGCATATGCATGGAGAGGTTTGCCACGTTAACAGCTTAGACGAGGGCTGCTTTTTCATAATTCCCATGAGCACGTATTCTATGAAATAATAAAACCATAACTTATGCGATATCTTGTGACGATTTTTTACATGTTACCTATCAAACGAAACAGTCGATACTATTGATATGAAAATACTTATGTAATCTATTTTTAGAATAAGAGGGCTTTTTGATGCGAGGGGTGAAGAAAACGAGCTTTGGGATATAGAGTGTTATTTGCGTAAAAATATTTCGACGCTGCTTTACCTACACTGCTGTAGTTTTTGAAAATGCTGTCGACAGAGAGCCTCTTTTGCAAATATGTAATATTAAGTTTAGCAATCCTGCAGAGAATTTTCTGCAATCAGCAATCTTGCCGTGTCGACGGTTTAACGTGTTACCAAATTAATTTAGTAAATAACTACACCAATGCGACCGTTTATTAATATTTTGAGTGGTGGTTAAACTAAAATTATAATTATTCTCACGTGCCAAGTCTCCAGTTACTACGTGCAAGTAACATAACCTAGAACATGAATTCCAGGATGAAGTAACGAGCTTTCATACACCTACACGTTCGTACCGATATGTCATGTTGACGTGTGATGTATACAAACGAGTGCTGTTTGAAACTGAACACGCTACTATTTTAAAACAATGCAGGAGGGAATGAAAAATGATACCTAATATTCGTATGTATGTGCTAATTTTGATTATGATAATTTAAGATTATGTCATTATTGATAACCGCTGCATTATTTTAACTGAATAAAAAAAATTGTTCACCTGAAAATTAACGAGTGCGTCGTTTTATTATGTTACTAGCTGCTGCCAAGCTTATCCCAAAGGAACGTTCAGGTCATAATCTACCTCTGTGCCAAGTTTCATCCAAATCCGTTCAGCCGTTTGAGCGTGAGCGACAGATAAACATACAAAGTCACACTCACACTCTAAAACTTTCGCCTTTATAATATTAGTGTGATTCCATTTTGTAAAATATTCATGATTTTCCTATAACAAAGTGAAATTAAATTCTTACTGTATTTGTTGAAGGCAAACAAATAAATATAAAACTTAAAAGTGATTAGCAATTGCCGCTAATGTGCTGTGAATATTGTTATTACAATTACTATTGTTGAGGGATGAACATTATTTTTAATCCCTATGAAAATAAGTGCGAGCAAAGTGCTGTGTTCCGCTGATAAGATATTAAGGATCAGCTTTTTCTTCGTGGGAGTATTTTTATGGCCCCCCTACAGATATAATAGCATGATAATATTGACCCTAATTATAAAGCCGCCTTAACCGAATTATTCTGAAAAAAAATATCCAATCGTTTTTTTTGGTAGTTTAACTGATTGATACAAAGCTGTTAAAGAACATAATAAAGTTCAATATTCATTAATTTGCCATTAAGTCTCACATCCCCGCGGGTGTAGACTCCCCCTTATTGCATGTGACTCAAACATAATTGGCGAAATGTAGGTGTATTACAGGTACACCACTGCCTAACCCTGCCGGGATTACAGGCGTGATCTAATATGCTGCTAAGTTTCATCACTGTTTGCCAAGCCCATGGTCCTATATAAACTATAAGTACAGAACGAATTGGACGTAACACAGCATAAAAACACCTTAGAAAATGGTTTACCTAACTCACGCTCAATTTCATCCTAACATTCCATAAAAATCTTAAAGCGTCATAGATAAGGGAGTGTGCCAAAATAAAACCAGCCTTTTCTCCTTAAAACGGATGCCTAAATTAAAGGCCGATCTGATAAAAATCCGAGCTTGTAAAAAGTAACAGGTTTCATTGATGAGTCTCGTGACGCAGCAGTTTGAATACTTTTCACTACGCCATCATCCTTCTACCACAATGAGGATAGGCACAGAAGGTTCGCTCCGCACACGCACGCTTTATATAAAACAAGTGCAAGCACACTCGCGACTGGCATTTGTTTTAGATTGCCGAACAAACGTGTCTACCTGTGCGTCTGTTTTCGTTCATTCGTATGGAGCCGGCCACACATAAACATATAGGAGCCAACCTTCTGTTCATATCTGTCTATTTCGTGCTTCAGCTATTTCTATCGTTTTTTTAACAAGAAATTCTAAGTTGAAATAAATACAGGAATTTTCCTGGATTGAAATATTGCGTGAGAAAATGAGTGTTCGTTAAAATTGTGCTGTTATTAATTAACAGGTGTTAAAACAGAGGGTTTCTTTTTGATTTATGATTTTAATTTGTTTCATTGGGGGTGAACAAAATAAAGTTTTTAACAAGACGTACATTATTTAGTAAACAAATTTTTAATACAAGGTAAGGTGCACAAATGCCTATCGTGATAATATCCATATATCACCATTCACCGATTAGGTCTGCGATGGGTACGTGAAAAGTCTTTTGCATTCTAGAGAATGTGTAATAAGCCTTAGTGTTTGTACTCTACAATACATTAATAATTTATATATTTTAATAAAACCTAGTTAATTAAAGGAGGATTTGTTAGTTTTCTGTCACCCGCCGCCTTCTTCTTTTCGTGTGGTTAGTGACTAACCTGGTACCTATCAGAGTTTTTATGCTGCCCATGGGCTTCTAAATTAGCTTCACATGCTGTTGAGAAATATCTTTCAGGCATGCTCACGATGTTTTCCATCACCAATTTTTAAGCAAGTGATAATTATAACCTGCCGGTGTAATATCACCATTGCCATATAATATAATTCATGCTGTATAATAACACCATGGCGGAGACTGCGCCTAATCTCTGCCATACACTTGGTGTACAGGGTGCCCCTCACGCCCTCTGCTGTTTGTTTCCTTGGTGTGATATATGGTAGGGTAACTTAAGTCACCAGCGTAACGATCACAGATGATGTTAAGTGGACTCGCACTTTGTCCCGGAGCGATAACTAGACGTTTCGACTCCTTTTTGTTGAACGTTGGTGACCTCTAACTCTACAAATAACAAACACACCTTTTTAAACTCTACAACTAGTATGAGTTCTATGTATCACACCTACTATAACGTCGTGACCTACTGTCAAACGCGATCACCCCCGCTAGAATCAATCAATGTACTACTAAATAAAAAAAATAGTTGAATTTCGAATGAGACGTGCTGCGCGCGATCACAGCGCCATTTAGACGCTGCATTTTCGAGAAATGGCTTCTATCCTTTAAATTTAATTATAGTCATAAAATGATGCTGGTTGGTGCTATTTTTCCAAAGTAATAAGCGGTCTTGCCATAACATAATATTCCATTACATATTTTTATAGACCAAAATAAATGTGAAACCTCTTTTATTTTTAACGTTAACAGGATCTCATAGTTAAAGCTCAATGTATTTTTCTCTAATTTGCGCAATTGAAAAGTCAGAAAATATCAATATTTGTACTAACTTGACACTCCTGAGTTCATCTGTATTCCTGGTATCACTATCGCGTACATAAAACGGTATGGAAGGGGATTGTTTTCTTTGTAAAAGGCTGCTAAGTTATAAGTACTAACATAACGTAACACCAAAATTGTACACTTAGTTCGTAATAAACGTTTTGACTTTGAATTTGAATAAGAAAATATTTTTGGAACATTATTAGCTTATGTTAAGAGTTCATAATAAAAATAAATTGAGAATCGAACTCGAAATCGTCTTTGGTTTTTGTGCCAATATAAATAATATACCTTCTCTTCTGAAAGTTTTGCTTTTACAACTTTTAGGGATCTGCTTTTCTTTGACTTAAGTGTTATCGTTGCTATTAAAAAGACCATTTTCTCGAAAATATGCTTGCTATTCACAATGGGCAAAGACTAAAGACGACTATGAAAAATTATAACCTTTTCATATGGCTGCTTTAAGTACATTTAACTAAGTCATTTGGCAAGCAAAGCCACGTGGTTCAGCAAGAAAGTCGTTAAACAAACATAACAGTTCTGTTACAGCTTAGTTAAGCTTCGATACGCTATTAGTGAGGATTAACTTAGTCCTTGAGCGAGCTAGAATAAGGTTCTAGCGTTTCTCCCGAAAACTGTCTAAACTTCTAACGGTTACTGTTTACAGCAGATTTGAATACCTTGTTGGTTTGCCTGCGTGTTCATAAATATTATTGTGAAATCAGCACATGTTTCTAGACCCTTTTTTTTGAGGTTGGGAAATCATAAATTTATTTCTCTCGCTCTGGGTGGAGCGGAAGGGAGTGTCAGTCTTTTACTGACTAAAACCCATTGTTGTTTCTACCTTAGCCCTTTATGTTCCGGGGTAGCGGTAACCCTTTCGGACAATCCCGCTTAATGATTCTGGGCTATAAGTTTGCATTTTCCATTGGTTATATAAAAAAATAATCTACTGTTCTATACAGGATGATTGTGTAAGATTGTACTTTGGTATGAAACAGATAATTTATTTTCTTTGTCGTACAAATTGTAAAAGTACTATCAAACTAAAGTACTAGCCCTAGGGCTATCCCATACAGCGGTATTGTCCGAAAGGGTTACGGTTACCCCGGAACATAAAGGACTAAGGAAGGAACATGGTTGGGTTTTAGTCAGTAAGAGCCTGACACCATGACCGCACCACCTGAGCTCCACGCAGAGCGGATGGTGTCATTTGATGATTTACCACCCTCAAAGAAAAATCCCATAACAGAATTTACACTAATGAAGATACAATTAAACACTCCTTGTAACAGACAAGCTAGTAACAACATACACTTTTCGGTCGCATTAAGATTTAAAACTTAAGTTCCGATTCAGCGTATTCATGAAATTTTAACATCTCATATATGTAGAAACGAAAAAAAAACTAGCTATAAAAGGTTTTGCGACACACTTTTTTCCCGACTGGAATTTCAATTGGTAGTTTTTAGAAAACGTGTCGATATAAGTGCAATTCTCGACGGTATAGAAACTCAATATACGGTAGATGGAACTAGGGAATGGTAGTTGTTTAAAAAAAAAAATGAGAATTTATAAAATAAACCAACTTAATTTTTTTTGGAGTCAAATGGGATTTCAGCTGAATTGAATAACTTAATAGGCACTTATTATATTTTTTCTTACGTAAGTTATTAAGATATACTTAGACATACAAAATAATAGGAACATAATTTAAAATGGTGTGTTTTATTTAGTTGGTTGGGTACCTAATTCTTTGTCTATCAGGCGTTGGTATCATTTACTATTTTCATTTTACCAAAACCCCGCATGCATTTCTGAATTTACAAAGTCTCGTTGGTCACAAAACTGTATTAAAAACATTACAAAACCAAAACTAGAATTTTAATACTAAAAACTACCTCCCAAAAACTAGTGCCGAATAATAACAGTAAATCTTCATTTCCAAAAAATCTGTCCGCTGTTCCAACTTTCGAAATAACAACGCCCTGTACACATTTTTGTGCCGTCCGGTATCAGAGTGCAAATACAGACCCCTGTCGGGTCCATTTGTGTATTATGGTGGCTTCACACGGAGAGGCTGGAAAGATTTGGACTGTCAAATCCAGCCGGTTTGTGTGTAAGGCATCAGCGATGCCTACAGGTTGTCTGCGACCTCAAAAGGCCGTTCGCTGACCATCGAATGATATTTCATTCGAGGACGCCTCCGGTCGCAGCTTCAGTTCGGGATGCTGCACACATGAGATCTGGCTAGATGAATCCGGCCTTCAGTCCAAACCTGCAGACAACGCCTCTCCGTGTGGGGCTACCATTACCAACAGACAAAGGACGGACTCTGTGGCCCTCCAATTTAAATGAACCTCATCTCTGTTGCCTATGGTATATTTTCGTTTGGCAATAAAATAGATTTGGCAGAGGTTTCCTGAGCCCTCGTGACATACAAATATGTTATTGAATTTGGGAGAAAAGGTGAGTTTTCAGTTTTTGCGCGGGACACGAGTTTGTGCGATTTTGTGCGAGGTCGGACCAGAGTTGATAAATGACAAGTCGTTCCGGGGAGATCCTTTTTGATTTGATCAGATTTATCGTGGAAAAAGTCAGTTGATAGTGAGTGATTGTTTTTGTAGTACTTCTTTGTGTAGATTTGTGTACAAGTAATAATTGCCATGCGGTTTTTTTTGCTAACTGCGGCTTCTTAATCAATATGTTTTGTACTTTAAAAGAAAACCCATTAATGAGTCTTAAAATGATAGTTTGTCATAGCCGTTTAAGATTTTAACAATTCCCTTTACAAAATACATTTTAGTTGTTAATATTAAATCATATTGCGAGTAATAAATCTGGATAGCGAAATATATAATTCATTAGTTCAATTCATTGTGATTTATTATACAAATACTCCTATATCAACATAAACCTACACGTAAAACTGCAAAACTCATTAATTCCATTTCACCTTGTTTGTTAGTCATTAGGTGTTTGAACTTACAACTGAATAAAAAATGTGAATCGTTTTGAATAAGGCACGAAAATTTTAACAGCACAAAATGCAACAAGCATTTCAGTTTCCTCGATCCATGGACTTTTCACGTATTTGATTTTTGTAGTCATACTGCTAGTCTTGATTGGATACATGTGATGAATAGGGAATTACGTTTTCTACTTGATTCAAATCTTGAATCCCTTACTTGACCTATACAATTCACTACATCCTTATGTTTGTCAAACAGTAAAATATTTAGCAACAGAAATCATTTGATTGATAATATGCATTTGTACTGATTCCGCAAAAACAGAATAATAATGACAAAGCAAGAATAATGTTACTAACGTAATTTATTTTGATTCAAATTTTAGTAAATAGGACAATTGTTACTTTAAATTACTACTTTGAAAGGAGATTGTTCTACGCCCATACATTGTTCGCCCTGGAGCCAACAGCATAGAAAAAATCATTTTCTATTTGTAAACTGCCCTTAGTAGCCCATAAGAACAAAGTTTCTTGACGGACACTTTAGAGAAAAGATTTATTTAAAGAAAAGGAACAGATTTTGAGGTTATTTTTAATAAAAGAAAACTTAAGTAATTTCTTCTAAAATCGCTATTTCTGTTTTCTACAAAGCATTAAACTTCAAATACAGTAAAATATTACCGTAAATACAGTTGTATTATGCCTTTTAGGTACAGTTATTATTTATTGGGGGAAGTTTACTTTAAGCGAAGTCCGTTATCCGTTGTCAAAATGCGAAGGTGTCGTTTAAGCAGATCACAGAATCAGTTATTCGAAGCCAGGTCACGTTGAAAGCAATCCAAATTGTAGTCCGTTAAACAGAAACAAAATCAAAAACGCCAAAAGAAATCGCCAAATAGGTAGGTATTCACAACAAGACAACACAGCCACAGGCTCCGACTGACGTAGTGACGTAGAGATGCTGTCTTGAAGATCAATCATTGTATATCGATTATCAATGACCACCTATTTAATCTGTGGTTTTAATTTAGTAGGTAGACCAAAATGAAAGATCAATATGTCAAATGTAAATTAATTTGTTCCGTTTCAAACATAAACACGTTGTTGCTATGATTCTACTCCAATTAAATAAATGCTAAAATAAAATATTTTGTTCCCAACGAACAATGTGTAACGTTTTAGTTTGCGACATTTAAAAATAGAGTTTAAGTACTTAAAAAGTAAAAATATGGCTATTGAAGTCGTGAGATGGTTATGAGAACAATTTACTAGAGCTGCGTCGTAAATGACATTTCAATCGTTAAATGAGAGATTTTCTGACAATTAAAAAACATAGTTCAATAGATGGCGTGGGTAAAAATTACTGGCTTACTGGCTACTGATAACAAAAATAAGATCCGTAAATAAGAAAGCTTATTTGATGTCAAAAACCTGAGAGTGTGACGTATTTTTTACCAACGCCTCTTTTGAACTAATATTTTCTCACTTGTGAGAAAATCCCTCATTCGACTAGTAAGTACAACTTTGTGAGTTTGTTTTGTTCATTATATTTTCATCATAATCGTGCTAGGCCATATTCATCATAAGTTCCAATAAAATGTTCACGGAACTAATTCCATGAAAAAAATATGCATGAAAAACTTCTATGTTGCACATTTTCAATGTTTTGGAAGTGATAAATATCGAACATCCATTATTTATCACTAGATATTATGGACATCGTCGTCGATATCGATATTTATGTAATATGAGCGAGAGCGACACTATAAAATCTTTTGTGACATTCACATTGACAATTCCTTGAAAGATGGCGAGTTCAGTTGGTAATAAAATCAATGAGGTCACTTTTAAAAACTTATTAAGAATTAAACAGTGTCCGCTTGAATTTATTATTTTTAAAAAGCATATTAAAATATAATTAAAATTAGCGTACACGTCAAATGTTTGTTGGTTATAGGGCGGTCTAGAACAATCTCCTTTATTTGTTTATTTAAATTTATTACATATTTTTATTGGGTTGTGGAGGTCAGATTGGCAGTCGCTCCATGTAAAATACTGGTACTCAGCTGCATCCGGTTAGACTGGAAGCCGACCCCAATAAAGCTAGGCAGATGATGATTGAAACGTGAAAGACTTCAAGCTTTAAAACCCAATAAAAAGGAAAACATAGTCAACAGGAAGCCTTCGTATTTTTTACAAGTCTTCGTATTTTAGCATAAAAATTGTGTAGGGTTACGTATCACTTTCAACTGCCATATAATTATAACTAAGACAACACGCGGGTCAGCTAATGCTGACAAATGATAGTTTTACCTTTATTTAATGACGTCATTACAGCGGCCATTTTGTGACCAAGAATTTAAGCCGGGTAGTTTGAGGTTTAATTAATTTTAGTAATTTCAATCATTTATATTTTAATACCTAAAGGGTTATGTATGTTAAGGCGGGTTTTTTGGGAAACAATATGCCTGACTTCTTGCTTCCCTTTCCTGATTACTGTAATTTTATGGGTCATTTCAAATTAAAATAAGAAAATATTAACAAATTGATTTAAACTTCTATCACTAAGTATTATGGTAAGTTTTTCTCATAATCATACCGGGATAATTAAGAGTCGGTACGAGTAGGAGTAAATAAACTATACTTTATTTGTGTAGTAACAAAACATTTAGTTTATATATATGAACATAAAATTAAAGCAATTGCACCAACTTACGAGTTGTAGGTCGTAGGTTGAAACCCGGGCAGGCGCTTTATTTGAGCAAATAATATTGTCACCACTGCTTTAAAAACGGTGAAGGAAAACATCGTGAGGAAACCTGCGCTGAGCCCGAGAGGTAGATTATTATATACTGTCCCACTCTTTCTCGAAGTTAAAGAGTAGAACTGAGTCCCAGCAGTTGAAATATTATAAGCAAAACATTGTTACAATAAAACGCCGACCGACTGTTATATTATAGTAAATGTAGTTTATAAATGGGAATTGCAGCAAAACTTAATAAAGCATTGTTGAATTAATTTTTACAAGCAAAAATTAGCATACTTTAGCTTAAAGAATAGGAGATACAAAATCCTTAGAGAAAAACTCACGAAATTTCCCTGAAGGCCTATTAAGTATTTCAACAAATTCCCGCTTTCAGGCCAACCATTTATATTAGTTTGTCAGAGCTTTTCTTTTTATGCGTTAAGAGAAATTATTCGCGAAAAGAGCAATAAAATGTAATCAAGTGACATCATCAAGAAGATTGAATCTTAAAGTAAAAATTGGCCAAGTGTGAATCGGACTTAGAACCTATAATAGGTTTTGATTTATTTTCGGGTATCAAAATATGTATGTCACATAAATTGTCATATTTGTTTATTGCGTTGATTAGAAGCTTGATTTTTTCAGGCTCTAACTTGATACCTTCACCCGTTCCGCAGAGGGTCTTAACAGACTAACAGAGAAGAGCGACGTTATCCTGTAAGGTTTCCGTTTTTTCCTTTTGAGGTACGAAACTTTAATAAAAACGAAAGTCTTTTATCTTGATTGACTTATTGCTGCCCCCGGGCCGATGGGTTACGGGAATTGACTGTCATTGACATAAAAAAATTATAAGCAACTGAAACTGCTGAACTTAAAGGTGGAATAAAAAATTGTAACATGTCTTAAACAATTCAAAACCAGCGGCGAAACTAAAAAGTTACAAAATAAATTGGGCTCAATTTTCAGACTAATTTGAGAGGTTTGAAACCAGCGTAGAATAATTTTATTTCCACTTATCTGGTTTCAATTTCTTCTATGGTAGAAGAAACATGTTTCTAACAAACAATAAGCTAACTATCACAGTATATCCAATGCAATAACATGCACTCTTTACATCCGCATCCGAGCAGCTATTGCATACAACGTTATTATTTCCATAAGTTCCACGTTACTAAACATTGCCCGCTTTACATTATTTTATTAAATAACCAGATATTGTTCAGTTTCAGAAATTGAAAATTTGGCAGGAATTCGAAGTAACTCTGGCAAACTATTATAACCTACAAAACTTCAAGTGCTTGCTTTACTTTATAAAATTGGAAAGCAGCAATATCCGAATTCCTTATAAAATAATATTAAGTAGGTACTATTACCTCATATTATATATTACTAGCTGTCCCGACAGACGTTGTCCTGTCTTAACTGTCATACCTACCCTACATACCTACCTACCTGCCTACCTACCCTATCTACCTAGCTACCTACCCTAGCTACCCTGCCTACCCTACCTACCCTACCTACCCACCCTACCTACCCTACCTACCTACCCTACCTACCTACCTACCCTACCTACCTACCTACCTACCCTACCTACCCTACCTACCTACCCTACCTACCTACCCTACCTACCTACCTACCCTACCTACCTACCTACCTACCCTACCTACCCTACCTACCCTACCTACCTACCCTACCTACCTACCCTACCTACCCACCCTACCTACCCTACCTACCCTACCTACCCTACCTACCCTACCTACCCTACCTACCTACCCTACCTACCTACCCTACCTACCTACCTACCCTACCTACCCTACCTACCCTACCTACCTACCTACCCTACCTACCCACCCTACCTACCCTACCTACCTACCCTACCTACCCACCCTACCTACCCTACCTACCTACCTACCCTTCCTTCCTACATACCCTACCCTACCCACCTACCAGAAATTTAAAAAAAAAATGTATTCTGCTATTCAGGGCGGAGACAAATCCAACGAAACAAAAACCATGAAAATTGGTCCAGCAGATCTCGAGTTATAATGGAGGGAACAAACCCGACTTTCTTTTATATTAGACTAGCTGACCCGACAGACGTTGTCCTGCTTAACTGTAATACCTACCCTACCTACCTGCCTACCTACCCTACCTACCTAGCTACATACCCTACCTACCCTAGCTACCTAGCTACATACCCTACCTACCCTAGCTACCCTACCTACCTACCCTACCTACCTACCTACCTACCCTACCCACTCTACCTACCTACCTACCCTACCTACCTACCCTACCTACCTACCCTACCTACCTACCCTACCTACCTACCCTACCTACCTACCCTACCTACCTACCCTACCTACCTACCCTACCTACCTACCCTACCTACCCTACCTACCTACCCTACCTACCTACCCTACCTACCTACCCTACCTACCTACCCTACCTACCTACCCTACCTACCTACCCTACCTACCTACCCTACCTACCTACCTACCTATCTACCCTACCTACCTACCTACCTACCTACCCTACCTACCTACCCTACCTACCTACCCTACCTACCTACCCTACCTACCTACCCTACCTACCTACCCTACCTACCTACCCTACCTACCTACCCTACCTACCCTACCTACCTACCTATCTACCCTACCTACCTACCTACCTACCTACCTACCCTACCTACCTACCTACCCTACCTACCTACCTACCCTACCTAAAAATAAATTTAAAAAAAAAAAATGTATTCTGCTATTCAGGGCGGAGACAAATCTAACGAAACAAAAACCATGAAAATTGGTCCAGCAGATCTCGAGTTATAATGGAGGGAACAAACCCGACTTTCTTTTATATATATAGATATAGATTATATTAATTATGTCGCAATCGTGTCGTATCCGATACGCCAGCGACATCTGTTGGCGCTCGATAGAGTACTTGGGGCGCCCGCCATCGATTTTTTATTTTTTTTCATTACTTCACTTGTTGACAGGTGCGGCGGGGCGGCGCGTGCGCACATCACTGAACCATCGCGATCTGCGATACGTCCCTGCCTGTACGTGTAACTGTTTGATTGGAGTTATAATCTGATTGAGTATCCGAGTCTGTTTTCTTCATCCAACACAATCCATCGACGCCCGACGCCCCTCAAGTAAGAGGACCTGCGATGAGTGCTAATGATGATGGAAAGCTATCATCCAATCTGACAGGAAAACTCTTAATTCTAAAAAAATCATGGAAATAACCTTAAACTCATGCAAAATACGGAAGCTTGTTCAATAAAAACTTGTCAAACATTCTTAAAACATACATCCCGTTGTACAAATTCAAAGGTTTACTTCGCAAGCAGTATTACTCTGGCTCTTATATTCGAATATAGGTCAAAGCATGAATAATATTTCGATATTGCCAGCCTAAACGTGCTGAACAAATACTAGAATATCTTGCTGTAGTTTGTCTACATAGAGGAACAAAATCCAGATACACAATTTACCATATTTTTGGGTTAGGTATTTAAGAGGCTGCTTTGTTGTAAGTTTTAGACCATAGTAATTTAAGCACTATAGTTTTCACTACACTTGTTTCAACGCGTTTCCATTAACCTCTTACCACATGAAGGAAGATTTTATTTGCGAAACGTTGTTTTATTCAGTCTTCTTCTTTTCGTGTGGTTAGTAACTAACCTGGTGTCAGAGTTTTAATGCTGCCCATGGGCCTCTGACTTAGCATCACATGCTGTTGAGAAATATCTCTCGGGCATGCCGGTTTCCTCACGATGTTTTCGTTCACCGATTTTAAGCAAGTGATAATTATACAATACGCACATGAATCCGAAAAATCAGAGGTGCGTGCCTTGGGTTCGAACTCGAGACCTATGACTTGGCCGTCCGGCGGTATGTAAATGTAAATGTAAATGTATGGATACATGGCTTGGTATGTATTGTCGTAAATGACCGATCAATTATATGTGGCTTCGCATGCGTTGAACAATGTTATTATACTGTATAGAAATATTTACAACAGTTACGTTTGTCATTATAGCATAAGTAAACTTCTCATTTTTCATTATCATAAGACTTTCTAGGTTTGTATTTATTATTTTAACTAAATAAGGACCATTAATTAACGATTTTACTTGGAAATTGGAAGGCTCAGTAAGGGCATAAAAATAATGTTACCTACATTTTGCCCCACTGAATTTCAATAACCACTATTCCTACTCTGTGGCATGAATTCCTCCCGTGCAATAGATGACACTCAGTGTTGATATATCTATAGAATGAACTCTCTTCTGCATTCCACCGCGCTTACTATTGCCTGCAAACTCTACAGTTTCACTCATAACATACTTTTGTTGAAATATAGAGTGGCGTCGACGTGGAAATAGTAGGAATATCGTCCGTTGTCTGTATCACAGGAGTGTATTTTTTATTTTTCTAGGCCTAGATTATTACAAATTTAAATAAAAAAAGTAATTTAATTATTTTAAAATGATTGTGATGATGATGACAAAGACTTCTCTCTAGAAAAGGCCTTAATTGGCTTAGAGGGCAAGTTTGGCGAGCAAGCATGAAGGAGGAGTTGGACTCGTAAGAAGAGCATTTTGCTTGGGATCTTTAAGATTATATCGTGGTGCAGTGGAAGTGTGTTTTAAAAAAAAAAATTAACGGTTCTAATAATGAGCGTTACCGGGCAATATTAGTAGCAAAAGGTTTTAGTCAGAAAGCTAGTGTAGATTTGCATGAAACCATTTCGCCAGTTGTTAGATATTCTACATGAGATCGCTATTTGCTCTGGCAGCCAAGTTGAATTTAGATGTAAGTCGTCTAGATATTCATCAGCAAGGCTTTAAGGTACGTATTTCGTGTATTGAAAACCAAACCGAGTTGTTTCTGAATAGACACTTTTGATCGGTATTTTTTATTCCAACTTGTTTGTTTTCATTATTTAAGATGGTCATAGTGTCTTAAGAGGTGCCCAGGCATCAGAATCCCCAAAAAAAAAAAATTAATAGCTTCCAGGTTTCCTGTATGTTTTGCAGAACTAAGTTGAATTGGCCCCACATGTATACCTTTGTAGACTTTACTTGTTTCAACTTTGTATTAAATTACTAGCTGTAAAGAGTTTCATTCTTTCAAATCTCATCTCTGTTTAATGTATAACTTACTCGCATCTATCCTCGAGTATTAAGTCCTTGTGTTAACTACATCATAAAGCAAAACGAAAATAATTAAGAAGAGCAATGCTGTGAGTCCCTAATTAAATGTAAGCACCACTTGTGAGCGCAAACCGAGTGAGATTGCAGAGTTGCTGAAAATGGGCGCGAGCCAAAACGAAGAACTGATATTAATTATAACATAATTCAAATGACATCCGAACACGGACGTGTGTGTACGGATGCCCGGATGTATGTATGCGCGGATGTGCAGTACACTCACGATTGTGAAATCCGCTTGCAAATTATTTATGGGTGCTATGCAGGCGATTTAGTCGCGTTTGTGTCGCCGTAATTTAAGGATTTGTTCGTGAGCCGGTGAAATTTTGGGAGATTCGTGTAGTAGTAATTATGATATCGAAATAATAATTGCCTTGGAATTCAATCACAAACAACAACGGGGAAAGAAGTAAAAGGTACCTACGTTATAGACGAATAAGTATGTTGTTTCCCTTAAGCATTCCGTCATAATCCATCCTGTCGTAATTTCGACCATGAGCTTGCAGGCCGTGACGGCTGACCAATCTTAAGAATATGGCATAGGTTTTTGTCATGCAGCCCGTACAAGCTAAGATAAGGAAGGAGATGGCATTGTAAGTGTGTGTAGTACATAGATTTCACTCTGTCATCATCTGCCTAGCCTTTTTCCAACTATGTTGGGGTCGGCTTCCATTCTAACCAGATGCAGCTGAATACTAGTATTTTACATAGAGTGACTGCCTGTCTGCCTCACCACAGCCCAGTAACTGGGCAATACAATATCCCTTGGTAAGACTGGCTGTCAGATTTTCGGGCTTCTTACGACCCGTAACGACTGTCAAAGATACACAAATGACAGCCGGGACCAACGGCTTAACGTGCTTTCCGAGGCACGGAGGAGTCTCGTTATGTAAAGATGGTCACCCATCCACGGCCAACCCCGGCAAGCGTAGCTAAACCTGATGGATAGACCTGTGCTGCTGTTAGTACTTAGCCACGAGCTCCTAATAGATTTCACTCTGTGCAATTCGTAAATTGAAATTAGAATATTAAAATACACACTTCTATTTTAAATAATTTTACATATTTAAACATAACCTTATTATTCATTTTGTACTTTATAAATAAACGAAATTTCTCTTTTTGCATTTAAGTATGTCTGTAATATCATCGCTAATAGTCAAAACTGTGAAAATTTCAGCATTAATTTCAACCTAATTCTGCGAAAAACGCAATACATTGCCGAGTTACTGATATACCCATTAAGTAGAACAAAGTTTAAAATAAGTGGACTTGAACTTAAATAACGAGCATACAGTTTAAGTTAAAAGGCATTAAATTTCACTTAGCGAATAAACTAAAATTAGCTTCTTGGATTTACAATCAAAATCTTTTATAAGCTGCTTAGTTAAACTGAAATGGGTTGGTATGGGTTGTATTTCGTATATTATGAATATAAGCTATGTTCCCTAATACGTTATTAGTTATTTTAGCAAGTTCAGTTAGGTGTCAAACTTAATATGTATGTACACTATATTTCGGGAAGCAGTTTTTTTTAATTTCCAACTATTAATAGTGATAACAAAACATGAAGATAATATCTACAGCTATGGTATTGAATTATTTTGTGATAGAACACTTTGACAATTAAATAAGAAAAAAATGAAGACTTGATTTGCTCTCTTTTGTAAAACGGTCCCTAAAGATCGAATTACATCCACTTTGTAGTAGCCAAACTTACCTACCAGGAAATGTTTCAATCGATTTTAAATACTTACCTACATGGTACCACATACCCTCGACAAATAAGATTAAATTATACTTTATCAGCTAGTCAAGTGGATCTTATTTTCCAACGAGAGCGCAACACACGAATAACTTTCAGCGATGCATTACCTATATAATATACATATATACAGTGTGTTAAAATATTCACATATTTTCCCTCTGCTGAGTTGTTGACGGGAAGACTCAGTCATGTGTGTAGCGACGTCTGCTTTGCAATTTTGTTTGATTTTACGAGCTTGATGTGTTTTGCTATGACTGGCTATGTAAAGTTAAGGCCTCAGTCCTCATGACATTAAGGTTCTATCAAAACTCTGTGTCTATGTATTCAGCTGAATGGAACCCCATTTATACGGTGCAAGTTTCTGGTTATATCATAAAGCATGATGAATTATTGCCATTCAAGAATGATTTATGTTAGTGTTTCTACGCGTGAGATTTTCATAAAATAGCATACACTAATTGAATGATAGTTTTCGCATTTTGCAATTGCATGCGACTTTTTTTTTACACCGAAGCATGCGTGGATGTTAACACACAGTTGCACTTCCTTGTACAACTGATTCAAATAATTTGCGCTGCGTTCAATTTACTTCAATTTTATTGAACGTCTTCTCAAGTTTTTCATTTACCTGTTCGCTGAATGATAGAAAATTTCATGCCAACATTGAATGCGATTTGTATGTGCAATTTTATTATACGTGCCGTACATTACGTTTGAGCGTGTTTAGGCGGTGCCAGTCAATTGTTGCTTCAATCCATGGTATACCACAGACGACAAACTTCCATCACGTAAATGGAGCATTAGTGTCTCTTTACTGTTAATATGTCCGTCTGTTGTCAACTCGTACGAGAATTTACGAGAGAACAAGGTAGTGTGACTACCTAAAATAGAGAAGGATGGTGCACTCAAATCTTATCGATAGTTGTTGTTAATCTTCTATTCATTGATATTTTTGTTTTCTTAAATAATTAATTTCTAGATGTTTCTGTTACGTCGTTGCAATCCATAAAGGTGCATCCAAACTAAAATTACTTTTTGTAGAACTACATTTTGCTACGTTTAGTAACTTTATAAAACTTTTAGTTAACTTTATAACTGTTTTGCTTTCCGTTTTGTATCACTAATACTCGCAAAGGTTGCTCCATTAAAAAATTACATCAGTGTGTATTTTCCTTACAAATCAGGCAATTTAGTTTCGCACCAATCAAACCTTTTTCACCATAAACAAGGAAGGTTATCAAACAATGTATTTAAAAATGTATATTTATGAAAATGCACTATGTAGTAAAAAGTTGTTATCGTATTGTTAGTCTATAACTCGTGTAACTGTCAACCCTCAACATTAACGAGTTTTCTGTAATACTAGGACAGTCAACCACACGGCTCTAGCACTTATACTGCGAAAACCACCCTTATTGCTGCGACATTAAGCGCTGTCAAAGTCTAATTGTAACCGTCGACTTGCGGTGGACTGTATTAAACGTCCTTTTGGTTGATTTGTCGTTTATATGAGAATTTTTAAATTAAAACCGTTGCCCGATGTTAGTGATATGTGCCCGTATAACTCGGTCTGCCTCACTTTTAGATAATATATTGCCTGAAAAACGTAGAAATGGGCGAGTTACGAGCTTCGCAATGTAATCAAACCAGCTTTTGTTGTTACTGCTGCTATTTATGTTCTGAGTGGGAATTTATTTGGTTTTTATCACGATTTCATTTCAAATCTATGAATGTGTAATAATATAAGAATGTTAGGCATAATAATTTATGACAATTATTATTTGTGAAAACTCTTACAATACAAAATCAAAAGTCATTTATTAAAACTAGGCTGAAAATCAACACTTTTTGAAGATCAAAGTTATATAAGACACCCTTCATCACTTCCTAGTGCTTTAACTGGCTTTTGTTTATGTGATTTATACACATAAACAAATAACTAATGAACCTTACATTAAACTCTTCACGCCTCGACTTTTGTAGAGTAAGCGGAGAGAATGAATGAATAGTAAATGTCAACAATGAGAGTAAAGTGGAGTATAAACAATGAGAGTCACATTAGTTATTAATAGTTGCTTGACGAAGGATTTGTAAAGGGTTTACATTGTACCCAGGATTTACAGATTCATAGTTTATGAATATGACGTGCACTGAGCAAAGGTTGTACAATTACTTAATTGTAAATTGGGAGATAACCTGTCCGATAAAAAAAGGCTTGGCTAAACGCTGGTTCTGCTCCACAAGGGCCTTTAAACTTATTGATTAGCATTTGAAAATACTCCCGGAGCTGCTGAAGATTCACAAAGACTTTTTGTACCTATTGTATAACTTCAATCTGTAAGTATTTTATTATTGCATAGCACGTTTGTGAGTACTCATACGTACTATAAGGTATCATTTATTGAGTACGTCTTACATTGACTTGAATTTGCCCTGGCGGTGAGAGCTGCATGCTCACTCTAATGTCTTGCTGTAGGTAGCACGTGTGTTGGATCATTTAGCTTCCTTCAAAATGAAAGGTGCTAATCCAATTCGTAAACGGGCGCCGTCAGTGGGGACTGGTCGTGTAACCCATATTTTGTAACCATATTCTAATTTAAAAGAGTGTCCGTGGATGTGCTGACGTCTGTAAATCTGCGAAACGTTCGCATAAAAGTGAATTATCTCGCAAACTACTGTTATACCAAAAAGTAACTTTCAATAAAATCATAATCTAGTAACATTTACGTAACTTTTAATATAACTTGCATAATTAAGATCCACATAACTAGCAAAATGTGTATGTTATATACCTTCATGATCATACATACATACATACAAAGGTTATAAAATATATTCTTGCCCGTTCTTCTCCACAGGAACCTACTGCTTTGGTATGAGCAACTAGCTTCATCTTTCTGACTGACCGACCACTTTACAATTAAAAAGTGCCTGTAGTTAGTGAATTTGAAATAAATGCTTTGAGTTTGACTTCCAATGGCAACCCACCAGCAACTTTATAGCTACAAAAATAATGGTTATTTTGAATTTGGTTGTGATGCAAAATCAGAGGTAAAATAACTGTTGCATGACGATTAGACTACAGTTCAAAACACTCTCTTTTTAGGGTTCCGTACCTCAAAAGGTAAAAACGGAACCCTTATAGGATCACTTTGTTGTCCGTCTGTCTGTCTGTCTGTCTGTCTGTCTGTCAAGACCTTTTTTCTCAGGAACGCGTGGAGGTATCAAGCTGAAATTCATATCAAATACTCAAGTCTATGGTCTCTTGGAGCTGTGAAAAAATCAAACTTCTAAGTCAACGCGATCAAAAGATACTCCCGTTTATGCCGCAAATTTTCGACACTCGCAAGGGAATCAAAACCTACAGGGTACTTCCCGTGAACTCAGAATCTTGAAATTTGGTACGAAGCAACGTCTTATAACACAGATAAAGGAAAAATTGCGAAAAGCATAAATTTTTAGTTACATCATATAATAAAAATATTTTTAATAATTTTAAACTTATTACCCCTTTACTCATGAACGCGTAGTGGTATTATATTGAAATTCTTAACAAATACTCAAGTCTATAATATCTTTAAGCTGTAACAAAATCAAACTTCTACGTCAACGCAATCAAAAGATACAGCAATTAAAGCCGCATATTTTGAAACTCGCAACTACTCGCAAGGGAATCAAAACCTAAAGGATACTTCCAGACGACCTGGAATCTTGAAATTTGGCATGAAGCAACGTTATAAAGTACACATATAGGAAAAATTCCGAAAATCTTAAATTTTTAGTTACATCACATAGTATATTTTTTTTAATAATCATAAACTTACTAGCTGACCCAGCAAACGTTGTTCAGCGATTAAAAAAAAAAAACAGATGTTGGCCGATTCTCAGACCTACCCGATATGCACACAAAATTTCATGCAAATCGGTTCAGCCGTTTCGGAGGAGTTTGGAAACAAACACCGCAACACGAGAATTTTATATATTAGACTTGCTGACCCAGCAAACGTTGTTATGCGATTAACAAAAAAAAATAAAAAAATAGATTTTGGCCGATTCTCAGACCTACCCGATATGCACACAAAATTTCATGCAAATTGGTTCAGCCATTTCGGAGGAGTTTCAACCATATTGAAGGGAACCGAATGACCCAACACACGTGCCACCATCAGCGAGACATTTGAGTGAGCATGACAAACTCTCAATTGCCATGCTCGTTCATGTCAAAAAAAAAAAACAAAAACAGTTACATTATATTACACGTGGTACTCATATTTACAAAATAAATAAAAAATGCTTCGAAGTTATACAATACTATAACTTTTCAAAAGTTAAAAATAAAAAGATTAAACATTTACTCCAAAAAAAAAAAAAATACGATTTAAAAAAAAAAAAAAAAAAACCATGTTTATAAAAATAAAAGGGAGAGCATCTCTTCCAAATATAAAATAAAAGAAAACTAATTAGTGGACCCAAGTGGCTGTGACTGTGGAGCAGGAGTGCAGGACCAGCATTAAGCCAAGCTTTTTTATCAAGGATATAATCCTCTAATTTATAATATGCTTGTCTACATAGTGTGCGTTTTATGCATGTTTTAAATTTTGTCTCGTTCAGTTGTAGAATCCGCAGTGGTATTTTATTATAAAATTTTACACAATTCCCCATAAAAGAATTTCGTACCTTAGCCAATCTAAACCGAGATTGATCCAAATTGTGCCTATTTCTAGTATTAAAATTATGTCTATCACTTCTCTTCTTAAAGAGATGAAGATTTTTCCGAACATACATAATGTTTTCATATATGTATTGACAAGGTACCGTCAGCTTTCCACATTGTTATGTTATGGATTTCATTTAGCAATAAAAATACCATAACTTTTACTTATATACCTACAGGTTTGTACGGAACCCTCGGTGCGCGAGTCTGACTCGCACTTGGCCGGTTTTTTTTCTCATTGACAACAGCAAGGCTTGAGGTGGACACTCGCAATACCGTTACATTTCCCTTGTTGTGAGTTATCATCACTTAAACTTGGAAACCTGAAAACATTGAGCATGCCTGTTAAAAGAAACAGGTGATTGGCCGACCTCTCCAGATGCGGTTTTCCATAAAGAAACAAAGAAACGAAAAAACTGAAGAAACTGTACGATGGTACAGACGCCTGCACATCAAGCTATCCCAAACTGTCACATTTTCCTAATTGAAAATGAACCTTACGTTTTTGTAATAAGGTTGAAAAAAAAAAAAAAATTGACAGCTTAGGGTAATTTGATTAAGCGGGATTGTCCGAAAGGGTTACCGCTACCCCGAAACATAAAGGGGTACGGAAGGAACATGGATGGGTTTTAGTCAGTAAGAGTCTGACACTCCCTTCCGCTCCACCCAGAGCGGGAGCAGTCATTGGATGATTTCCCAGCCTTAAAAAAAAAAAAAAAGGTAATTTGATATGCTGGCTTCTGCACTACTAGGTAAGCTATGTCCCATTTATAATATTAACTGAAAACCAGTTTACGTATTGTAATTTACCTTTTATAAAATTGTTGTGAAAAAATATGTAACATAAAAAATATTAAGAGGTCTTCTCACAACTGACATTATTGTAATCCACTGTTCTAATAAAAATTTATAAATCATAACATAAACCACGAAATGAATTAATAACTCCATCCTTTCCCTCATTCATATATTTCCAACATTATCCTCCCGTAATAACTTCAGAGTTGCAATATAAAATTAGCATACTCAGTTATACATGGCGTGAATCCAGTCCCAATGCAATCTCAGTCAGAGAGATTTATGCGATGTAATGTTCAAGTATTTCCTTCAATATTCAATAAGCCGATATCTCTGATTGGAATGAAAATTTACTGTTGGTTATTTTTTTACAGGATCTAAGGGTAAGGACGTTGATTAATTTATTCGTGTTATTGGTTTGCAAACAGGAAATCTGCTAGAAAATCATTGTCCTTACGAAAGATCTACTTATGTGTAAAGGTGTTGTTACACTACTCATGCGAGGGATGTTGCATCGACGATCAACGACAATCGTGACCAACTGTATGTCGTGTCTTGTATCTAAATCGATCGAAATTGATCTTACGAGCCTTAATCTTAAGCCGTACATGTATTGTTGTGGTTTATAAAAGTGCTAAATTAGTTTTTGCCGAACTAGTTGATGGCGAACTAGTTTTTGCCGAACTAGTTTGTGCCCAACTAGTTTTTGCCGAACTAGTTTGTGCCGAACTAGTTTCTGCCAAACTAGTTAGTGCTGAACTAGTTTTTGCATAAACTAGTTTTTGCAGAACTAGTTTTCGCCGACATTGATATTGAAATATTGCCTTTATCTTCTATTGCTACGGGTGTATAATATTGCCACGGGCGTATAATATTGCCACCTTTGTCTAATATTGCCACGTGTAATATTGTTACGGTTTTGTAACAGTGCCACGGTTGTATAATATTGCCATCGGAGTATAAATTCCTTTGCCTGTCTTTCTTGTACCTATTTCCAATAAATGATTTGACTTTGACTTTGACATAAAACGACCTGTAACTATTGATTGGTTTGCTTACAAATTCTTGGATTGGGAGCTACAAATACGTATAATGTACTACTAAAAATATTGACAGTACCCGTGTTTTAATATGAGACATTGCACCTTAATCCATACGGACACAACAAAAAATCAACTACCATGTACCGACTGACCAATATTGGTAATATTATAAGTATTTTACACTACAGTTTGAGCAATGTTCTTTTACTAACGAAGAATAACATTATCATCTCTCAAATGAAACAATGAATGTTAATACATCTTGATTTCTAAGAGCTGCGGGTATGCAGGAACCAGCGGGAGAATCCCAACAGCTCTTTGTCTGCGCCTTAATGGTTTAGATTAAGGAAATAATTCGAGATCGCAAGACGCACTGAGTCTCACCACTCAGCGGATCAAGTTAATATGCAGATTACCTAGCTGATCCGACTTCCTGTTCGAGCGACATATGTTACTCACTTACACAGTCGCTTTTTTAAGTTGCAGAAATTTCCTGGTTATGGGATTCAAGTCTTCTTCGAATTGCTTTATCCCACTAAGAGAACCTTTCGTATTTATAAACATCTCTTATTTTATTCAATTTCTAAGCAGAGGATTAGCGAGTTTCTTTCCGCCTTAATAATAAACGTTGTTTCGTCTGCATAATTACACAACGCTTTGTCGTCTTCTTTCGTATGTCAAATTTCTGATGAATGAAAGAGAAAAATCGGTGTGTTCACCTGCTATGATACGTTTATTAGTAAGGGGGTGATTCACTAAATTGAAAGCGCCAAGAGATTGCTGGGCTATTGATTAGAAGCTGTTGAAATTAAACACAATTGTTATGAGGATGCTAAGAGGCATAAAGGCGGATCTTATTTAAATCACCTGATCGATTCAATAGGATTAATATGTGCTTTGAGGTAATTTTGTTGCTTAAATTGTGCTTGGACGCTGTAAACAATATTTTTTCACACCATATTATTCTACCAGTAGTTACAACGTTTCAAAGAATTTCAGCACTGTAACAATACAATTAGAATACAGTTTGCTCTTCCAACATTTAGCTTAAAAAAACCGGCATTTTTTCACGCACAAATACTTTTGTTTTGTTCAAACACAATGGCTCCCAATTATTTTTTCAACGTTTTATGCGCTCAAATAATAGTACGTGGTTACTATTGTTTAAACACTAACTCACAAATTTACCATTATTTTTACAAACAATAAAAGAAGAGTATTAAATTATCAGAAAAATCGAATATTATGATAATGAATGAATGTGTGCACTGATTTTGGCGAAGTTGAAATAATAAATCTATGCTAATATTGTAAAGCTGTAGTTTGTTTGTTTGAACGCGCTAATCTCTGGAACTACTGGTCTGAATTGAAAAATTGTTTTTGTATTGGATAGTCCATTTATCGAGAATAGGCTATGTAACATCACGCTACGACCAATAGGCGCCGAGCAGCGGATAAACCGCGCGGGGTCAGCTAGCTATAATAAAATGTCTTTGATAACGGTCATGCATTATTTATTATTCGGTATTTACACAATTTACAAACACTTTAAATGACCTCTTGGACTAACATCGACATCCTTTTTGCGGCTAGTACAACAGGCCATAGGATTCGATTCGAAAAACAAATTCTCAAAGAACCTACGTAGTCTTATTAAAACTGACATTCAAAACCTCAAAAGAACCAAACGGACCAGTTTATCCTTAGAATATTTGTATCTTCGAGTAATCGGATAGCAGAGGAACAAGCAAGCCTCTTCCTGTAAAATTTTGATGTTTGGCCGCATCTGGTTAGAATGGAGGCCAACCCCGATAAAATCATAGCAAGATGTTACCAGACGTGCTGCTGAGTTATACTATTTTATTTGGAATATTTTCAGGATCTGAAATGATAAGAAAACACCGTTGAGGCATAGAGGAATATACAGACAAGACAGAGTGATAGGATTAAACTAATTTTGTATAAAGGGTAATCTGCGGTGCTAAATATAACTATACGATGTGAGAGAAATCATGGTTACCGCCTACTAACACATGAATTCAGCACATGATCCTAGATCACATATAATTTCAAATAAAGATATTGGCGTTCCATGTTATCTTTGCCCCATTATCTGAATGATTACAAATAAAGTACAAAAAAAACCTTTTTTAATGAGTTCTAAAGTCCGGCTCTCAATCTAGCCGGACTTTAGAACTCATTAAAACCTATAAGTTACTTATAAGTTGACAGTGATGAGAACTCGATGTGCTATACCGCCGGAATGCTACATATACCGGTGCACAATAACATTAAAAAGTAAAATATTGTAATGTTGACCCACTTCTTCTACTAACCCGATTTTTTTGTATCTGGTGCAATGAAAAAAATGATTTTTATAGGAAACAGTGGAAATGTATAAAAAAGAATGGTAAATTTTACTAATGTTTATGGTACACTTACATTTGACCACTATGCTAAAACTTTTCCATGAAATGATAGGTAATGGTTCCTAAGACATGATAACTTCATGAAGAAATATGTAGTGATGTAACAATGAATTCACCTTTACCCGGGCTACTCTCAGAATTGTCGGGGTCATTCCAAGGTTGCCTAGCACTGGTGCCGAAGATAATGAAGACCGTGTTGGTGACGATGTAAACTCCTGACGTCACGTAGAACACGAAGTGCCATTCATTGATGTCATACTGTAATCATTGAATTTGTTAAAAGTACATGTGCACAGGAGTCATAAAAATACGTCGTTTATTATGGTATCATACGGGTGTAGGAAAATCCAGTTTTATACACATTCCAAAATCTTGTAATTTTACCAAAACAATAAATATCGTAAATATGACGCCCAAATGCAACATTCCACCGCAGGGAAGCGCCACAACCGCGACCGATCAGCTGTTGCGATGACACGCTGCCATTTAGTGCCACAAATAATGTACAAGCAGTTGTTGGGCTAGTTCATGATTAGAACTTTACGATATGAGAGTCGAAAAATTATTTTTATTTACTTAATTTCAAAAGCGTCTTAAAATAATAAAAATAATATGTACATAATATACGTATAATCATACGGCTTAATATTAAGTATTTGATTAACATACTGAAAGTAAGCACTTATTTTGAACTAAGTTTGTGATGCTCTAGATATAGATGACGAACTCTGTTTACCTCATTCTCTAGCATAAGACCAGCAAACAAAGGCGCTATGATGGACACGACGTTGGCGAAGAAAGTGGTGATACCCATCATGATCCCGGCGAAGTTCGGCGCCATGTCGATGTGAACCAACTGTTTGATATTAGGTTCATTAATAAGATTAAAACTATTGAACTATACAGTCAGCTGTGCTGCTGGGGAGTTTGTTGCGCCACTTCTTCTTCCCAGCTAAAGCACTAGGAAGTGGTGAAGGGTGGGTGTTTTTGGGGGACTGTCTATGTAACTTTGATCTTTGCTGATTTTCAGCTTAATTTAAATAAATGACTTTTGATAATTTTTTTTTGATTCCGCGGAAGAAATTGGGAGTGCCGCAAGCAAGGTTTTGATCCTTTTGCTAAGTCAAAGAAGTGTCACAATGCAATTCCAAAGTTAACTTGAGCGTAACGAGTATAATAAGCAGTAGGAGGCCGTCAGAATTTTCTATTTGAAACGGTCAAAAATAAAATATGAAATCACATAGATAAAAGACCGCCTTAAAAACTGCCTTCACCGTACAGAAATAAAATATTATGCGAAGATATAATTGTAAAACTACACTTAATGCTCATTATTATTTGATTATTCCATTTGAGTATTCCATTTGATTCCAAAAATTTGTGACGTCATATTGTTATATTTCATTTCATCAAATTACGTACAAATCCCGCGTTTTGACAATTCATAAAAATTAACATATTGACTATCCTTTCAAATACCCAATTGTAGACAAATTTCGACAAATCGTGATATATCGCGTTTTCGTGGTTGTCGTGTCAGCCTTGCAGGCCTTTACGGCATAGAAACAAAAATATCATCTTACCATGAATCCAGACAGGTGTCCTGCATTGAGCCCAACTACCAGTGTGAGTAGACTCACAGCCCGGGTCACGTCACCTGGAGGCGAGTGACATAATGCTATCAAGGCTACCGCTGGCCCGAATGCACCTGCATGTTCCAAACTATAAGAAACTACAAATTAATGGAGCTTCGGTGCTAGGAATTTTAGTTAACGAGCTCATAAATTATTTAATACTAGCTGACCCGACAGACGTTGTCCTGTCTTAACTATGATACCTACCTTACCTACCTACTCTACCTACCTACCCTACCTACCCTACCTACCCTACCTACCCTACCTACCCTACCTACCCTACCTACCCTACCTACCCTACCTACCCTACCTACCCTACCTACCCTACCTACCCTACCTACCCTACCTACCCTACCTACCCTACCTACCCTACCTACCCTACCTACCCTACCTACCCTACCTACCCTACCTACCCTACCTACCCTACCTACCCTACCTACCCTACCTACCCTACCTACCCTACCTACCCTACCTACCCTACCTACCCTACCTACCCTACCTACCCTACCTACCCTACCTACCCTACCTACCCTACCTACCCTACCTACCCTACCTACCCTACCTACCCTACCTACCCTACCTACCCTACCTACCCTACCTACCCTACCTACCCTACCTACCCTACCTACCCTACCTACCCTACCTACCCTACCTACCCTACCTACCCTACCTACCCTACCTACCCTACCTACCCTACCTACCCTACCTACCCTACCTACCCTACCTACCCTACCTACCCTACCTACCCTACCTACCCTACCTACCCTACCTACCCTACCTACCCTACCTACCCTACCTACCCTACCTACCCTACCTACCCTACCTACCCTACCTACCCTACCTACCCTACCTACCCTACCTACCCTACCTACCCTACCTACCCTACCTACCCTACCTACCCTACCTACCCTACCTACCCTACCTACCCTACCTACCCTACCTACCCTACCTACCCTACCTACCCTACCTACCCTACCTACCCTACCTACCCTACCTACCCTACCTACCCTACCTACCCTACCTACCCTACCTACCCTACCTACCCTACCTACCCTACCTACCCTACCTACCCTACCTACCCTACCTACCCTACCTACCCTACCTACCCTACCTACCCTACCTACCCTACCTACCCTACCTACCCTACCTACCCTACCTACCCTACCTACCCTACCTACCCTACCTACCCTACCTACCCTACCTACCCTACCTACCCTACCTACCCTACCTACCTACCTATGCAAAAATGTGCAATAAAAATATTTTTCTCATACAAACTTTGCCACCCCTTGTAACCCTTTTAGGGGTTGAATTTCCAAAAAATAATATGCCTATGTCCTTCTCATGAATGCAAACTATCTACATACCAAATTTCACCAAAATCGGTTGGGTGAGACAGAAAGACAGAGTTACTTTCGCATTTATAATATTAGTGTGGATCGTCAAAACAACAGTCTATTGATTCAAACAGGACAATAAAATTCATTCACGCACCAATGGAATTTGAAACTTTTCTACTGGTATTGATGCTGAACCATTTCTTCTTTAACCCGTAATCCGATATGAAACCGCTAGGGAAACTTAACATATACATCACGAAGTAAGGAAGAGCTGACATTGCACCATTCTGAAATGAAAATGAGGAATTCACGAGAAATAGTTAACATTGTAGCAAGAGCTTGTCCAGTGACAACTATGTTGCAAATCGAAGTCGTCATCGAAATTACAAGACCTGAACTGACCAGAGATGAATTCGAACATCGATTGACACATGACTGACTACTCTTTTGTAAAATCAACTCGTCAGCCATCGTTAGCATACTAGAAAATAAATGGATGAAAAATAAATAATTATGTCAGATCATAGAGATTAATAAAAGATATATACGACGCCATTACAAAATTAATAATATAAGTAAGAACTCACTGATTTAATATCAACATTGAGCACAAGCTTCATATACGACGGCATTTCAGTCATGAGAGTCCAGAAACCCCAGTTATGTCCACTGTGCACCACAATCAAAGACATGAAAGGAAGGCTCGTGGCTAACTTCTTCCATGGGGTTTTCAGTATCTGCAAACAAAAGACTTGTTGGTTGAAAGTAAGAGAACGAGTTGGAGTTATGCAAATTATATAATCACTTCCCCTTTTCGAAACGGTACAAAAATAGTAGTAGTAGTAGTATTGAAAATTAAATAATGATAGATGAATATTTTATTGACAGCTTTATTGATCAACCGACCTTATCGTCACCCGTTTGTCCCAGTGAAGTCTGTATAAAGAGTCTTTCCTCTACACTGATGATCTTCGACTTTTGCGGGGAGTCAGCTCCAAGAAAGACGTAGAACATCACCCAGATAGCAGCAAGGCTACCGTTTACGTAGAATATAGCCGGCCAGCCCCAGTAGTCGGCTATATAGCCTGACATAATCAGCTCCATACCCGTTCCGAGCAACGAACCTACAAAAATCAGTGAACTTGCGTTTGTGAGGTGTTCTGGTATACTTATCCAGCAAATAATTTTATTCATATTTTTCTCTATAATAATATTTCATTTTATCGCTATACATTTACCTCCATATATCAAGGTGCCAAGCCGACCTTTTTCTTCTAACGGAACCCATTTACCAATTAGATGATGCATTGTTGGGAATAAACATCCCTGTGATAGACCCTGCATACCACGAAGAAGGCAGAGCCCTTTCCAACCCCACTGGAAAATATAATGGTTCAATAGAAAAGCAAAGTGACATAAAAGAAGTATATGTTGATCGTGATGTTTTATAGTAACACGAACTAGTTGGCAAAGGAACAGAGAAGAGCGCAAAACTATTGGTTTGTTCCCGTTGGCCCAACCGTAGTTGAGAATTTCTGCTCCATTCTGACTGTATAAATTAAAAATGTTCTGTCCACAAAATGAGGAGCAGCCACACCAAATGGGAAATCATTCGTAGGCGTAATATGATTTTGGTCACCAAAATTATAAGACTTTCCTACAATAGGGCCCATTATTGTAGACTTAATGCATGAGTGAAATATATTAAAATATTGATAACGTGCTTACATGGTGTGCACCAAAAGGTATTATCAGCGAAATGACTGAGTTGACCGCGATGGCTGTCGTGATGAGGATCCTACCCCCATACCTGGCAGCCAACAATCCACTCGGGATCTGCAGCAATATGTACCCCCAGAAAAAGGAGGAAAACACCACACTTTGGATCTGCATGTTCCAGTCAAATGTCTGATAAAAATAAAAGATGAAATGTGAAAACCAACATTAAAAGAACCCATTCCAGTACCTACATCTTAAAGTTTACTATATTTTGTAAGAGAGTTGTACTACTGCAGTAGACTGTATTTTGTAGAGAGATACTGGTATGCTACTGCTGGCAGTCTAACCGGATGCAGTCAAACTGCATCCGGTTAGACTGTCAGCCGACCTTAAAATAGTTGGGGAAAGGAAGGCAGATGACGATTTTGTTGGAGAGCATCTTTTTAGTATAACTCAAACTCAAAGTATTTATTTCAAATAAACCAATTACAGGCACTTTTGAATTGTCAAGGTGTCGGTCAGTCCGAGAAATGAAGCTAGTTGCCCATTCCAAAGGAGTAGGTACCTATGGAGAAGAACGGGCAAGAAACTCCATGGACACTCTTTTAAACAAAATATGGTTACAAAATATTTGTTACATAGTTCATATTAATATTATACATGTGAGAACGATGCAGAACGTTAAAAGCATCAGATATAAAATATGTAAAACCTAATCAATAATTAAATTAAAACAAGCCTTAGCCGCTAAGAGATGACCAGTCTCTACTGACAGCGCCCGTTCACGAACATGACGCATATATTAGCACCATTCAGCTCAACCATTTTGAAGGGAGCTAAATGATCCAACACACACGCCACCATCAGCGAGACATTAAAGTGAGCATGGCATACTCTCAGCCGCCAGGGCATATTCAAGTCAATGAAAGACGCACCCAGAGATTGGTCGCTTTATAGTAGGTACATAGTACTCACATATGTGCTAAGCAGTTATACAATATTAAGAGATTGAATTTATACAATGCAAAGATGTTTTTTTGTTGTTTTTGATCTTCCGCAGCTCCAACAGTTTTCAGTAGTCTAATAAATTAGTTGATGCGCCCTTGTGGAGCTGGACTAGCATTGACCCAAGCATTTTTATCAGCAATGTAATCTCCCAATTTATAATACGCTTGGCTGCATAGTGTGCGTTTTATACAAGTTTTAAATTTTGTTTCATTAAGTTCAAGAATGTGGGGAGGTATTTTATTGTAACATTTTAAACAGTACCCCATGAAAGATGAATCTACTTTAGCCAGCCTGAAACCTGGTTGAACTAATTGGATATAGTGCTCAGAAATGACAAAGACAAAGATTTCAAAATAATGAACGAAGGAGACTTACGTTATATAACCACACTTACATCTGCGCTTCGTTTGTCCGTCATGGCGACTATAGCCATGCTGATGTTGACTCTCATGGAAAAACCGAGCACCATGGCAAAGAACAACAATAACGCCTGCAGGTGTCGGATTCCAAAGATCTTATCTAGAAAAAATAAACTTAACTAAAGATTTTGCTTGCACGCTTTCTGAAAGCTTCCGAGCGTCGGTAGCTCGTGACGGCCGGATTTCGCATGTCAAATCACGCCATACAAACCATCCACTCCAAGGTCCATTCCAAGATTACCTGCAAGAGCTCAAAGCTCGAGCTGAAAGCGATAATGCCGCCCATCGTATGTTATTTTTACTTTAAATTGACTATTTGTTGTTATGCATTTTTCCGGTGTATAATAAGGCATAAATAAATAAACCCACAGTTGCTATTACGAAAATTACGGATTGCTTTTGGATAAGCCTTGAAAAGCAACTTCTGTGAATTTGAAAAACATCTCAATTAATTTGGAATTGATTTTTATAGTTATATCTTATACCTAATTACAAAAAGCAATGTTTCTTCCCATGTACCTAATATTATATTATTATACTTACTGCAACACATTAGAGGCACTACTATCAATTATCCAGTAAAGTTTATTATCCATGGAAGTTCTTTTTATACGCTTAAATGGCTATTATTTGTACCATCATTTTCAATTATCATAATCGGCCTTGTCACATCCACTGCTAAAGAAATTTACATTTAGCCCTGCTCAAACAGAATATAACTATGTATTTTATAGAAAGGCCTAATAAAATCAAAAACCATGTTACAATAAATCTGTCACAGTCAGTGGTTCAGTCAGTGGCGCAATGACAGAATATGTCAATTTATTTTATTATTTTTCACACTAGAATAAAAGGTTAAATTTCAGTAGGTTTTATTTATTATTGCATGGTTGTTTGATTTTCATACATGATCTGTTCCGAAAATAGCAGACAAAAGTGTACACAAACCCAGGTTCTAACGTAATGGCTCGGTAACGGAAATAAGTATCACATTAATCTGTATTTATAAGGTTTCAATTACATAATCCACCACATTTCCATAAATTATTGTTTGAACAACATTTAATAATTAAGGTTACAGAGTGAACCGCAACGGTCTAATGATAAACTCTTATATATAAACAGCCTATCATGTTCCCACAGCTGGGACACAGGCCTCCTCTATGAGAGAAGCCAAAATGGATATGGATTTGTGCGGGAGATTCAAAATTTAAATGTCAGGTTGAAAATTTTCAAATAATCATATTTAAGCCCTTATATAATAACTAGTGACCTTAATTTGTAAGTGGCACTACAAATTGATTCAGACAGTAATGATTTCTGATCCAATAATTATTTACATTTTCATCAGGAACTTTTGAATCAACCTATAGATGTACTCCAGAAAACAATCTTGAAATAATGAATGAAAGACCCCGGGAAATAAGTATGTTAAATTAACCTCATACATCTTCGAATTTAATGCTGTTTTTCGCTTCTGATTGAAACCAACTTCGTTGGGCTTTAAAGTAATAAAACATTACTATTTTGTTGAAACAGGAAAAAGTAGTATTGATAAAGAAGACATGAATTAGGTAAAACAATTTATTAATATAGTATTTACAAAATTTACAAATGCATAACAGTAGGTATTTTATTGTTCCTTATACTACTTTCTCAGCCTTCTTTTCATCTCCTGAAATAAAAAAAAATGCTATGATCCCATTTATATACCTATTACATAAAGATTTTTCTGAGAAAAAAGATGAGCTATTGCAGGTGGAGGAACATAAATGTTTAGATAAATTTCATAACTAATAAAAAAGACCAAAAGTTTATAAAATTATGCCCAACAGAGACATACTGTTAGGACCAACATTGTTTGACTTCACAAGTTAGTAACAGAAAGAAGTCTATTCTTACCTGAAGTGATTTCTTTTGTTTCTGGTTCGTTCCACGACTGTCGCTCACTGGTGCCGAAGATAACGAAGAATGTGTTGGTGATGATGTAGATGGCAGAAGCCACGTAGAACACTTGACGCCATTGTTTCGGGTCGGTCTGCAACAGTTCAAGGTTTTACAATTTCTGACATTGTGACTTCAAAGGTAAAATGAATAAAATAATTAGTCATAAAGAAACTGAACTAAGCGTATCATACGCTAATATTTCGATTTTGAAAGTGTTTGTATTTTAAGCCTCATTCAACCTGCTAGTCTCGAAATACATAACAAAACAATGAAACACTTATTTTTCGATGCAGAGAATCAATATTAAAATGAAATCTGCTATCAGCTATGCCATATTTCTTAGCGAAAATGTTGTTTATTTCTTTAAAAATACTTTTATTTTCAAAACGATGAAGGCTAATGGCGTAAGGAAACCGGCATGTCATATTTGTAAGCCTACCAACCATTTTTTTGAGTCCTGGATTCTCGAATAAAGAGAAGTTCTAGTCTATACTAAAGAACCAAACATTCGGAATCATGCGATATCCGCCAACTCCTCTCACAGAGCGGAGGGAGCAGTCCAGCAGTTGAAACATGCTAGGCTTCATAATGCTTCAACTACTCCTCTTACCTCATCCTGCAGAATAAGTCCAGCGACTAAAGGAGCGATGATGGACACAATGTTTGCGAAAAAGTTGGTGATGCCCATCATGGTGCCCGCGAAGTTCGGAGCCATGTCGATGTGGACCAGCTGTTGGAAAATCACTTTATATTATTCAAAGAATTCTAATGGTGTTGTTGGTGACGGCCTTAACACAAACACTGCCACTATTTTTTTGTGCTATTCTAAGTTCAGTGCCTCTAACACACAAACGTGTTCGTGGTAGCGTATGCGTTAACTAAGGACGAATTTCCCCGTTTAGTTAATAAGTTAGTTTTTCATTTATTCTTCCGTGTTGCGTAAATTTCAATCGCAGCCTAAGTGACGAAAGTTCGTTGTACAATAAATTGACATAATTTACATTTCGAAAGTGCTCTTCCAACCAAAAATAGTAATCAAATTATCGAGAAGTAACATTAAAGAGAAGAAAGTATTAATGGTCCTCACCAAATATCCAGTCATGTGTCCAGCATTCAGTCCGACCACGAGGGTGAGCACAGCGACCGCCACGACGACGTCACCGGCGGGAACATAGCACAATGCTATCAGAGCTAGCCCGGGGCCATATTCACCTGGAAACAATTGTAAGACTTAGATTCATACATAAACCCATGCCTTTTTCCCATGAAAATAGGCAGATACTACAGAATGCAACAAGCTACGATGCTTTTTCCTAACATTCATAAATCTGGGCAAACACACGCCAGTTGCGGGTACTACGCTTTCTAGGGAGTCAAAATCAAAATCAAAAATCATTTATTCAAATTAGGCTGAAGATCAGCACTTTTTGAAGGTCAAAGTTACATAAGACAGTCCCCCAAAAACGCCCACCCTTCACCACTTCCTAGTGCTTTAGCTTTTTTAGTATATAAGTGTATATTTTGTCTAATATATAAAATGTTGGCGAAAATAAATTGTGACGCTACCGTAAGAATACCAATTTCTTTAAAAAAATCTCTCAGAGATACTCTGTCACCTAGCTGGTAAATTGCTCGAACAGCTCGTTTTTGAAGAACGAATATATTATTTATATCTGCGGCTTTGCCTCACAGCAGAAGGCCATAGGACATAATGCTATGTTTGTTTGTCGAGTTTTTTTTTAAATTATTATTGTGACTTCATTGTTGTCGAGCGAACGAACGAGGAACGAAGGAACGAGCGTCCAATGGTTGCAAGCGCACATATAGGGCATGGGATCCTGAATCGAGCAAAATGTAATTGGGTTTTCAGTAGCACCCTGGTGTCTGGTGACTGGACTGGTTTAGTCTCTAAGACATAGTATGAGATGTGAGTTTACTGTTTGATTATAACCTTTGGCCTAACCATTCGCAGATGCTTGTCTTTCTTTTTATAACTCTAGGTTAATAAGGATGTTGGTAATCAAATTTTAATACTAACCAATAGAACTAGACAGTTTCCTGCACGTGCTGACGCTGAGCCACTTCTTCGCGATGACGTAATCTGATAAGAACCCGAAGGGGAAGCTTAACATATACATCGCCAAGTACGGAAGAGCTGACATTAGACCATTCTGTGAACATTAGAAATGGAACATTTATTTAACTCCACCTAAATATTTTCTTGTTGGTCCAAAATGGTTGCTACTGCTGAACACGGGGGCCTGGGTTCAATTCGCAGTACTGGCAAATTCTTATTGGGTTTTTCCATTTCGCATTTCTCAAAGCAAGCCGGGAATTTTCTTTTGTGCTCGGTTAGTGGCAATAGTTTTTAGGTATGGTTAAATCTTACGTGGAGATCCATACATACCTAACTGGCAAAATATGAATGTTTTTTTTTTTAATTTTACGTTCAAATGTGCCTTTATATTCGAAATCAATTATTTTATTTGACTTTGTGAACTATTAATGGGCTCACCTAACCCTTCGGGGATTCCAAACCTTATGTTCACATAATGTTTGGAATTCCGGGGTATAATTTACGAAGTTAATTATATCCTGCTTGTATGATGTTGCACTCACTGCTTTAATATCAACTCCGAGCACTTGCTTCATGTAGGACGGTATCTCAGTCATGAGCGTCCAGAAGCCCCAGTTGTGGCCACTGTGGACCACGATCAGCGAGATGAACGACAAGTTCGTGGCTAGCTTCTTCCATGGAGTTGGCAGTCTCTGAAAGAAAATGAACGACATGAGGAAGAGCATACTGCACAGTTTCAAGCTGACCACTTGGTTGGCATAGTTGTCTGTATCTATTTTATATTTATTAAAAATTAATGTTGCTTTTCGTGTATGTCTTTGTAACGGATTTTGATGCAGTATTCACCATAATCAAGAAATTTAATTCCGAATGTTTTTATGTATTTATGTTACTTTAATATATTAACTCAATGTTTCGTCAAGTTTTACCAAACCAATTTCACATAAAATCTTCTAGGATAAGAGTAACTTCGGTAACATGATTAGAAAAACGGTAAAAAATCACAATCTAAATTGTCCAACGCGATAACGTCTCAAAAGGGTAACAAAGATATTACCTAGATATCTGGTTTTCCTGAATTCATTGATTTATTTCCTTGCTGCTGCCGATACTACTGATAACTATAAATTCAGATTCCAGTCCCATTCATCACTAAACCTACATCTGGAAATTTTACAATTATTTTCTAGAATTTCAGTATAAACGTAATCGGTTACGGCTGTACCCGTTTTAGACACTTGTTATCGTTCCTACAAGCCAGATGGATTGGGACGTTCTGGATAATTTATATATTTGATGATAACGCAACGAGGCGTTAGCTGTTGATTGTAAGATTTAAGAGAGATGGGTTACCTAGCTATTTGATGCTATTGGTTCTCGAAATAATTGATTGTAAGATTTAAGAGAGATGGGTTACCTAGCTATTTGATGCTATTGGTTCTCGAAATAACCGAATTTATATTGTAAGTTCTAGCTTCTGACAGCGGCTTTGCCCACGTGGATTTAAAATTAGAAGTTTCATTATTCAAATTACCAAATCAAAACTATCGATTGTTAAGTGATACTAGAAATTGCCACCAGTTTTCTGATCCATTAGTTTATATTTTAAGCATATACTTTTAGAATAGACTATAGTGCAAACCTTTTCTAGTTATTGTTACGTGCACGGACAAGACTATTGAACTAACCGTCTGCTCTCCAATTTGTCCCAGTGACGTCTGTATGTACAATCTTTCCTTATTCCCGATCATCTTCGACCGCTGCGGGGAGTCAGACCCCAGGAACACGTAGAGCACCACCCAGATGGCTCCGAGGGCTCCGTTCACGTAGAAGATGGCCGGCCAGCCCCAGGAGTTCGCTATGAAGCCGGATACCATCAATTGTATTGCCGTTCCGAGCATAGCACCTAGAAATGGTAAGGAAGGTTGAAGACACATTTTTTTCCCTACAAAATACACTTTCTATGTAACAATCTTCCAACAGATTATCTTAAATTGAAATATGTCTTTAGTATCTAATCGTATTTCGATCTAATCCGGTGTTCGATTAACTGTTTTTCTACGTGAGCTTGCTTAAGTAGGTACTCAGAAAGAAGTATGATTACTGATCATTCAGGACTGTCTATCATGCAAAGAAATACGCAAAATAGGAGATAATGATTAGTCTGAAATTACATTATCCCACTAAGCCGCGTTCAAGAGCTGCCACTGTTATAATTCTTAGAGGCTATTGACACACAGCTGTTGATTGTTGTAAAAACACGCTGATCGCGTTCAGTTTTTTGGTGAAATTGGCCCTACAAGACACAAAATGAGTATAATAGAACACGCTATCATTGTACTTATCATTATGAACTGCTTCTACTATGGGAATAAATCTGAAATCGCAAAAAAAATCAGCATGATTTATGCGTATAACTCGTCATACTGTGACCAAAATATTGCCCATGAATTCATATTCACGAAAACATAGACAAATAGGCCTTGTCGTTTTATGACGTGCAACTGACAATTACGAGGTTGACTATGCCTACTAATTTTCAAATGAAACAATAGGACGTTAAACATAGGTTGCAATTTAATACCTATTCGTGTGTTCAAATAATAAGGACCACGCATGACCCATCAGCACACCTAATAAAAACTAAAAGAAAAAAAGAACGCGGACCGCAACTCAAATAGGTACTAAAGTTTAGTCAGTGTTTTTCCTATAGTTATTTTACTGTAATTTTCCTCTCTTTAAGATAGGTATTCTCAATATTAGATTACGAAAACGATCATTCTAAATCTTTTTGTACCCAAAGCTTCTAAGAATGAAGAACATTCTTTATATCCTGTTATAGTAGACCAGTACACCCTCTCGAAAGACTTACAAAATAAACAATTACGACATCCTGTCTTTCCGGACACAAAACCAAAAATGTGACCAGTCTCCTAAAACCTATAAATATCGAACTACACGCCAACTTAAAGGCGACTTTGAAAAGGTCGCTTAATTTCCGTTCATCATAACCGTACCTCCATATATCAGAGTCCCGAGCCGGCTCTTCTCCTGCACCGGAACCCATTTGCCTATCAGGTTGTGCATCGTCGGGTACAGGCAGCCTTGAGATAAACCTTGAAGGACACGACAAGCACATAGTAGTTGCCAGCCTCCCTGAAATAATAATAATGTGTGTTAAGGTCAAACTCAAACTCCAGCTTAGTGTTTATTTCAAATAAACCAATTACAGGCACTTTTGAATTGTCAAAGAGTCGGTCAGTCGATTTATATCTGTTCAAGAACACTAAGCAACAACTAAATTAATGCTTAATTAAAAACGCGCTCTTGAATTTTCAACATTCGGCTTAGCAACGAAAATTTAAAAACCTTAATTTAGGTGTCACCTATTGTCATTGAAAATGCGCATTAGACTTTCAACCACATGCACAAGCACATGCAGTTTCTATCCCCACTCTACTAAATTTTGATTGTTTAAATAGTGACAATAGTGAAGAAAAACCTCGTGAAGAAACCAGCTTGTCTGAGAGATATTTCTCAACAGCATGTGAAGCTAAGTCAGAGGCCCATGGGCAGCATAAAAACTCTGACACCAGGTTAGTCACTAACCACACGAAAAGAAGAAAAAAAAATGACATTCTTTCGTTAGCGTATAGCCTTAGTGAAATACCAAGATAATAATGACGTTGCTCTAATTTTGGGACTTACACTACATGAAGACAAATTTGCTATAATAGGTAAAAAATCTATCAAAAGCCCACAATGGAGAAACCAAAGCAGCGTATAAATTAACAGACTTGACCATCTGGTTCTATGTTCGCTTGTTTCAAATCCATATGGTTCGTTTAGTTTAAGAATTTGAACCACAAACAAAATAATTAACCATTCATTTTAGGAGACACAGGCCCATTAAAAATCCTTAGTCATATATACTCGAATTTTAATATAAACAAAAATTTTAATGAGGTTTAAGAATAATTTGACATTGTGTTGTCCTGTGGTAACTTTGGTACACTGAATAATACTGTACTTTAAAATGTGTTTTAATAATTAGGACCTAAATATTTCAAGCCATAAGGTAACAGGGTCTACCTAGACTAGAATATTAAACGTGTTTGGAAGTCAAAGTTTTCCCAAATTGAGTGTGAACTTATTATTTATATACTGCATGGTTAATCTTTTTTCTATTCTGTCGTATTAGGATTATGAAAAAAATATGTTTTTTTTTTCATCTTTCATACTCACATAATAAGCTCCAAGAGGTATCAGCAGCGAGACAGCAGAGTTGACAGAGATGCAGATCGTGAGGAGGATCTTGCCACCGAACCTGGCAGCGATCTCCCCGCTCGGGATCTGTAGCACCACGTACCCCCAGAAGAAGGAGGACAGGATGACGGACTGGACTTGCATGGACCAGTCGAATGACTGAGAGAAAAAGATTATATTATTACTTCAGTTTAAAAAAATAATTTTGATTAGAACACACATAGTTGACAATAAATCAGATCTCCAAGGTTTAGGTGGTAACTTCTTTTAACGCCATTACTATCTCAACGTCTGGTTAATGGATGCAGCTGAAAACCAATACCTATATTACATGGAGCGACTGCCTATCTGACCTCCACAACCTAGTTACTGGGTAACATAAAACTCCTTGTCAGACTTTTGGGCTTCTGCCTACCAACATGAATCAGTGAGTGGCCCGTATTACAGAACCTCACTCAAGACCCAAGCATTACTTATAACTAGTTTTACCCAATAAAATGGCTTTAATCGAGACTCAAGCTCTTTGAATGATAGCCATGATCAAGTTTAACGTGCTAAACGAGACATAGAGCGATATTGATATGTGATGATATCAATTGACATAAATACTTGAATCTTAATCTTTATCGGATCAATGTCAGATACAAATCTATCTCTTAGACATTGTTATCTACCCCTCACAGTGTTTGAACCATCTGCACTTATCCATAATAATATTTGTCACCGATGATCGCACCGATTGTATTTTGCCTGAAGTTTCTTAAATATAAATAAATGATATAGAGCCGGACGTTTTTATCAAACAGCTTTCACAATTGTTAAATCTTAGGCAAACTTCTGTCAAAGTTAATTTTAATTAGTGTTTTATTGAATTCAAACTGTGCTATGTGTCTAACATACTTTAAATTCAGTCAAAACTCTCTGACTTATGCGACTCAGCACAGGCGTGCTAAGTTGGAGGTATAGAAGAGCATTGAATTCATCATTTACATGGTGAAAGTTTCTTTGCATAAGGTATAAATTTAAATTGAAGCAAAACAAATGACTTGCATCGTATGAACATGAACACTGTTTAGACAGTGCAACATTTTCCGCTGCTTCAACGTATAGTATACCACAGACAATTAAGTGACACCGCGGTTTAAACAATAATTTTTGTAGTCAATCAATCATAAATTTATATGAATTTTTTGATACCATTGACATTGACGACACGGTTGGCGCAGTGGTTGAGCGATGGACTGCTGCGCACTATGTCGCGGGTTCGATTCCCGCATGGAACCAATACTTGTACGACCTGCAAGTATTTGTTACGAGTCTGGGTTTTTCTATCTATAATATGTATGTATTTACAAAAAAAAATGTATATAAGTAGTATATCAGCCATCTCGTTACCATAACACAAGCATTAGGTTGCTTAGCTTGGGACGATATGACGTTGTGTGAAATGTCCAAGGATATTATTATTATTATCATTGTAATTTTTTTTAAGTTATCGTGAAGGTAGGACGCACGTGTTTAACAATTCACGTGTTGAAATAAAGCCTCGAGCACACAAGGAGACATGTCGCGGAACATTTTGTAGATCACATTTGTATCAGTGCTGCGTATGATTCGAGTAGTTTAGAGAAACATAATCGAAATAGGAGATGGAGAATGTGGAACTGCTTTCATATAACGAGAAATAGAGTTCAATATTTTAAGTAAGTCGCCAAGAAATAGAGTCCACGTCACATAAATGCGTCTCAATTATATTCACGGCATGTTGCGGGACATAGAGCAACGTTGCAGGTTGCAGCGTCACGCAGATTGAGCGTTGCGCGTCATTTTGTGAGAAAATCAAATCATTTTGTTCTCTAGTGTATTCGCAGTTTAAGTCACACAATGGCTACGGTAACAATGACAAAGTTATGACTTGCTTACTTGTGGTAATTAACTTTTAATAAACGTGACACTTATGGTACATCTTTGTTTCAACAAATTACTTATATTTTTGTTCAGAGCATGCAATGTGCCTTTGTTTTTTTTTAACCCAATACTAACTGTGAATGTTTTGAGGTGGAATTAAACACAAATATAAATAAAATGATATCGTATGATTGTTGCGGATGTTTTGTGATCCAAAAAACACAATAATGGCGAGATACATTGTAAATGTTATTGTTTTGCGCGTGCATCCATGTCTTGTTCTTATTATTGTCACGTTTCACGGTGTTATGGTTTCTAATGTGAAATTTATTACGTCACGTATTAAATACCTGTTGTGTTGTGTAAAATAATTTATTTGTTACATTCAATGTTCTTATAAAAAACTGTAAACCGATATATTTTGCCAAAAATGAAATACAGATGTATAATGATGATTAAAAACTGGTAAATAGGTACCTACTATAAAATTAAACATTCTTAGTAAATGGAAACTTCGCTATGGCTCAAGGTGAAACATGTAAGGCTCGGCGCAAACGAGCCACTAACCCACCAAGCCACCGGTAGCTCAGCGACAAGAAGTTTTCATGTTTTATGTCATTGTGTATATTGATTGATTGACGCTACAGTGCCACTCAACACGGTAGCAAAAGAAGACAGCTACTGGTGGCTGTAGACGGTGACTCGTTCTTCCGAGCTGTCACATGTGTAACTGTGACAAGACAATACTGATTATTCAATCACCGATGTAGAAGGTATCATTTTCTGCCACTCGAGCGCAGGCGTTACATTAGTGATTTAAGTTACTTGTGTAATATTGCAAATGGTTCAATTGACTGTTCTGAACTTGTATCAAAGTTAATGTTACGCACAAATCAGATGGGACTGCGACTGCGACCACTTCTTTATGTAACTCATGCAAGCACAAATTATAGACGTAATGCTTTCTGTCTTAGGGCCAGTCGTAGTTTCAATGATATTTGTTGTGAACAAGACATTGATCTTTTCTGCACCAAGGTAAGCGCGCTAATGAAAGTATTAGCTGAACCATTTTTTGTACAGGATGCACCTACATGAGCTGTTATTATTATCTAATTGTTTGTTTGTGGCAATCAACTTACATTAAACAACTTACAGGTGGGTAACCATGATGTGTCAAGATTCATAGTGCTGGCGTGAGAGAGAGATAGTGCTATACGCTCTGTATAGCTTTGTCTCTCTTTTACATCATAAAATTAATGGCTTTGGAACCTCATGGTTGCCCACCAGGGAACTATACTCAATGTTTCTTAGATATCATATCACTTGTTAAATATATTATATATCTTTGCGTGTTTTTTATTTGTGAGGGCTTGTAATTAGCAACATAGTTATACATAATTGTGATTAGCTTGTTATTAGTCTGTAAGCCTTCCGAAAATAAATAAATAAATAATATATATATTAATTTTAATTTAATTCAATCATTTTCATTCAAAATGAATTTGATAATGAGTTAGTTAAAGTTATTTTATTTTTAAGTCATTATTTATGATCATAACAACAATTATTTTTATAAAACTCATACAATGAACTTGATTACTTTTTTAGTCCAATTTTTGACTATCGATAAATTAAAATCAGCCCATTTTACTCGCTGATATTGTAGCTTTGTATATATGAAACAAACTACCTACGTATTTGTTGAGTTTATCCGTGACATACAAAAAACCTAATCTTTTCTCTCACTCATATTGTTTAGATGTATCATACATAGAATCATCACCTTGTAAACCAAATTGGTATGAACTTTTGACTAAGCCCTGGAATAACCCCAAATACCTTTAAGATTACAATCTGAATAGATTGATATACCTAAATTGTTTGACAAATAAATACCTACGTAGGTACCTAATTAATTCTGATCGTACTATGTGCACGATTAATCTAGTAGATCTCTGAGAAGCAAGGAATTAGTGCCAATAACGACGTTTGTTATATTAATGAAGTCAATTCAATAATGGTTTACAAAAAAAAGTATTATTGAAGAGGAAAAAGTAACTGAATTAAATAAATAAAAATATAGCACTGCAGACAGACTTATTTATCGTAATCTGTACTTCCCAACTTCACGTGGAATCAAGTGGAGGTAAAGTACGACTCAACAGTTTAAATGGATAGGTATCTGTTTTATCTGATTATTATTAATCTTAGAACTGATGTAACTACATAATATATGTACAATGAGGTGCCCGGATCGTTCTGTCAAAAAGTATTTTTCCTGTCAATTTATCATTTTCAACAGTAATTTTAATAATTATATAAAATACGACTGCGATATCTTTGGACTTTAGCCATGTAATAAATAATTCATAAATGTATTTGTCAAATGATAAATGAAAATGTGGAATTTTTTTTAAATAGTTGTACAGCTTATTTAATGTTTTTAAGATTCGTCAACGAAGACTTGATCATAATAATGATAAGAACTAGCGTCATGAAAAGAGAAAAACTGTATGATAACAGTGATACCAGTGACAGGAGATAAAAATATTATCATATTGAAGATAGCGAGATATGCCCCATGTAGAGGTGTATTTTGAATATCGGTAGATCAACTTATCAAATTGTATTCTTGTGATAACTCTTGTTTTATTATTATACTTGTTTTTACTATAGATTACCTCGGGGTTGCCCGAGATAGTTCGAGCTCGAACGAAACTCCTTATCATATTTTCGCTCGCAGACAGTGATTGTTATGTTAAACGATTTCGGTAGACCAAGTTATCAAATATTGTTTTGAAAATAACTCTTGTGATTATTTCAGGGTTGCCCGAGATAGTTCGAGCTCGAACGAAACTCCTTATCATATTTCAGCTCGCAGACATTGAGTTATGTTGAACGATTTCAGTAGACCAAGTTATCAAATATTGTTTTGAAGATAACTCTTGTGATTATTTCGGCGTTGCCCGAGATATTTCGAGCTCAAACGAAGCGCTTAGTCACATTCTCACCACACGCAGAGAAGATGTCTAAAGCAGTATATGAGACGCTTCAATTTTTGTTCATTTCTTTTGTTTATTTAAGTTTTCTACGAAGAAGAAACGTGTGAACACAAAATCAATTACACACATTATTATTATTGGGATATTTGAGATTAAGAATAGGTTTCAGCTTTAATTAAAAAAATCTTATTTGTGGGTAGAGCTGCGAATAGAGCTTGTTTTAGATAAACTGTTTGTGAGAAACCTTAGTGAGTGAAACTAATCAAAATATCATCAACAGCGCAGTTACGGTAGCTTAACTTGAAAATGTACCAACTGTGTGATATATCCCCAAGTACGGTAGACCACACAATAATAGTAACAGAACCAGTAAACGCTAACTCAAGGTCAAAGTGTTACCACTGACGTACCTAGGTCCTAGAGTATTATCGCCGTTAATCTTGGTTATTGCTTTGAAAGTAAGAGAAATACGAGGCACTTATCATTACACGTGAGAAAGTTGTATAATCTGAGGGACTTGTACTATTATCGCGATAACCAATGTAACAGTCAATCATATTACAGTTAGTAACTTACAAACGGACAATGTTCTTGTTGCAACAATGAATAGCACGTTTTAATATCTGATAACCCAAGAAATCAAGAATCATCGTCCATGTTCCATCGCTTAAATTGAGCTGATTGAGTAGCTGTGAAGGTAACCAAAATTATCGAAAGTACTTACGTCTTCAGTATCCTTATCTGTCATGACAACTATAGCCATGCTCAGGCTGATCCTCATGAAGTAGCAAATGATCATCGCCAAGAACAGCATCATCACCTGGAGGTGCCGGATCCCCAGGATCGGCCCTGAGAAAAGAAATGACCTTATTAAATAGCCAAAAATAGAATGGAATAAAGTAAAACTGGGTTCACAATAATAAAAACAAAGAAAAAAGTATTCTAAAAGATTACTGAACAGGAAAATAGAAAACTAAATACATTTAACCTGGATTACTAAGGCAGCAGAGACAACAAGATACACACATCAAAAGTGTCTAGGGATCAACATATATTTTTGCAATAACTTTTCTCTTGATTGATATTAATTTAAATTTTCTTTAAGGATTCATCAAATAAAGTGTTTTCGTTTGTCACAGTAACGATAAACCAAGTCACCTTTGCATTAATAAAGAAATTTGCCATTTTCCTAATAAAGGGATTTTTGACATTTGAACCACTAACATTAAAGTTCGAAAAAAAGACTGAAATAACAGTTTTCTTTAAAATTTTATTGGGTAACTTAAACAATTAATAATCCGTGTTTCTACCGCGAACACTAACAACACAAGAACATCGGTTTGGCATACTCAAAATGAGTTCATCCAAATCACGCTGTGGAATGGCCGCCCATGTTCGTTGCAACAACAAAAAAAGGTCTTCTTGCAACTGGATACCCTCCATATTCGGCAGAGCTCTTCTCTGTAGCATATCCCATGCATGCTCAATCGGGTTCAAGTCTGGCGACTGAGCAGGCCAGGGCAGGACATTGATGTTAGCTGCGGCGAGAGTCTGTCTTACAACTCTTGCGGTGTGCGGTCGTGCATTATCATGCATTAACTGAAATAAGGGACCGATTTGCACTTGTAGAGGAACGAATGAAGTGAACCTTCATTCCCGAAGACCGCTACGGGTACCACCTATAGCAATGCACAATCGTAGGATTCGATATCAATGGGCTCTTGAACACAGAAATTGGGCAGAAGAACAATGGCGTTTCGTGTGCTTTTCTGATGAGTCTCGTTTTAGTATGAGACCGGATACAAGACGTATACGACACTGGAGAACCCCTGGACGCCAACAGCGATTAAAATCCTGCCAGGAAGTCCATCCTTATAGTGGTGGAACCATCATGGTATGGGCGGGTATTTGGATCGGCGGAAGAACTGAGTTGATTTGGATCAGAGGCAACCTCAACGCTCAAATTTATGCTGAGACGATTGTATCTGACGTCATCGTTCCTCTACAAGTGCAAATCGGTCCCTTATTTCAGTTAATGCATGATAATGCACGACCGCACACCGCAAGAGTTGTAAGACAGACTCTCGCCGCAGCTAACATCAATGTCCTGCCCTGGCCTGCTCAGTCGCCAGACTTGAACCCGATTGAGCATGCATGGGATATGCTACAGAGAAGAGCTCTGCCGAATATGGAGGGTATCCAGTTGCAAGAAGACCTTTTTTTGTTGTTGCAACGAACATGGGCGGCCATTCCACAGCGTGATTTGGATGAACTCATTTTGAGTATGCCAAACCGATGTTCTTGTGTTGTTAGTGTTCGCGGTAGAAACACGGATTATTAATTGTTTAAGTTACCCAATAAAATTTTAAAGAAAACTGTTATTTCAGTCTTTTTTTCGAACTTTAATGTTAGTGGTTCAAATGTCAAAAATCCCTTTATTAGGAAAATGGCAAATTTCTTTATTAATGCAAAGGTGACTTGGTTTATCGTTACTGTGACAAACGAAAACACTTTATTTGATGAATCCTTAAAGAAAATTTAAATTAATATCAATCAAGAGAAAAGTTATTGCAAAAATATATGTTGATCCCTAGACACTTTTGATGTGTGTATTTATTACTTTACACCATTTGTGTAGCTCTCAACGAGTTTCCAAGATAATGTAAAGGTTATGAAATCATCAGTAATTTCCTTGGTGATTTAAGGAGAAATGCAGTTTTCTTTATAAAGAAAACCAAAATTCTCATACAACGAGCAAAAATACGCGCACATTAATAGTCACGCTTCACGTATGTGACTTCCAGTGCATTTGCGACTGGCATTTGTTTCTGATCGGAATCAAACGCTTAATTTTTTGTTCTTTGCTACCTTATTCGGCATACCAAAAGTGGAAACTGATTTTATTATTGCACAAACTCCAACGATGTTGGGTGTCTGCAATCGGCATCTATCACTCGCTTTAATTTTGTAGGCGTGTATGAACGTTAAATTGTTCAGTGTTCTGTTACTCGAGTGAAACGTCTGGTATCAGCGTAATGCTTTTCCACCAGAGATGTGCAAGGATGCGTACTGCGAATGTGCTACAAGCTGTACGCGAATGCGTGTACAAGCTATGAAAATGAAGTGATCCTATTGGTGGCCTTTTTTCCACGCATACCGCCTAGCTTCTCGCACATAATATAATATCTTGGTGATATAGAATTGATCTTTTCTTCCGACCAATCTATTAATTGCCATCGCCTATTTAATTACGATTTCATCTTAAAAGGATCGTTATTAAATCGGCTTTAAATATACCAATATCTGCGTTAATGAGTTTTGCAATTTCTGCATGATATTCTCGAAGTGCGATCATCTTGGGCGGTTGTATTTCGTTTGGTATTCATTTTACTTTTATGGCATATCTGGTTACTTTGCAATACCTTATTCTTACAAAAAAGCACTACTGGTCTCAAACATAGCATCCACGCCCACCACCCTTGGTTGAATGGTAGAGGATGCCTAAGGCATTAAGTCCGCCTTTGTACCTTTATTGTGTCCGAAAAGTTTAAATAATTAAAAAACACTTTGTTGTCGGTGTAGGAAAACGTGGTTAGGAAACCTGAAACTGTGTTCGTTAAACGTGAATACGCAAAAGGCAGAAAGTAGGGTTTTAAAAAAATATATTAATTTAAGGTTAATTATTCAAAGCAAAAATACTTGCGGCCTTAATTAGGTATTTGTGAAAGTTCACATTCACGTTCAAGCTGCTACATAATAAAAACATCGTTAGAGCCATCCATTACAAGATGTGTCGCTAATGTGAAGATAATCGCGCTCATCATCTCGTGTTTATATATTGGAATGGCAATACTACCGTTAGGTCAGGTTATAACAAACGATTACACATTTCACGTCGTAAATAAGAGAAGCAATGTTCAATTGATTGTACAAGTACACAAGCCGAAAAAAATTATTAAGTGTAAGTATATATACATATTGCAGACCAGAAGCATCTTTTTTTTTAAGGCTGGGAAATCATCCAATGACTTCTCCCGCTCTGGGTGGAGCAGAAGGGAGTATCAGACTCTTGCTGACTTAAACCCATCCATGTTCCTTCTGTAGCCCTTTATGTTCCGGGGTAGCGGTAACCCTTTCGGACAATCCCGCTTAAGACCAGAAGCATGGCACAAAAAAGGAGGAGGCTTATATCCAGCAGTGTGTGAATGAAGACTGCCGATGATGATGTTGACCCGTATTGAGAATCGTACTCGCCTAATAATGTGTGACCTATACTGTTCACATGTTGGCTATGAACCTAAGCTTTTCTAGGAACATGGAACCTAATGAATTTGACCTAAGTCTTCACATCCACCTCGTGAATAATGATGAAAGACACTTTTGGAAAATATTATAATAAACATTAGAGTATAAGATGCACTGTGTGAGATAACTGTAGGCATGCACATGAAATATGTTTTTAACTACAGATTTATTATAAAAATCTATATTTTCATAACATCCTTAGTATAATGCCAATAGTGCTTCAATGAAAGGTGTAATAATAATTAATCATAACATTCGTGGTATTGTTGGATGATTGCATTAGATATATACTCGGTTGCTATTTGTGGGGCTACTGATATAGTTTTGACCGATCAAAGGCATTCGATTTCTGCAAGAATTACCAAATTTAGTAGCGAACTTACTAACTTTTTTGTCTAGGAACCTCATGTGATGTCGACGGTATCATGTTCTTGCGAGGCACATTTAAATTCAGAGTTAGGACTGGGCCACGAACAGGTCTTAATATTCCATACTTCCATGATTAGATTAGAAGAATATTATACAGAAGTCCCAGCGGCTAAGGAGTCACGTTGACAAGAATGACAAGAAAGAGATTGACATATCTCCATAGGTAAAATGCTCTAAGTTGCACTCCTGTGAATAGTACTTTATGTCACATCACTAATAATTTATTTTGGATTCGATTCTCTAATGTTACTATGGAAAATTTGTTCACTAGATTTTTGGCCTAAACAACACCAACGCAATGTAGAAGACAACCTGTGCGTGAGGAAAGTCTAGAATTGGTATGAACTAACTAGGGGCCTGCCCATGCTTCGTACAGATACATCAAGATTACCTACTGTGCTATAATATAAAAATATCAGCCTATCTCAAGACGGTATATTAACCATATATTTACGTTTCCTCACGATGTTTTTCTTCACCGACATAAGAAATATTCAAGATATACTGAGAAAAAACATATGGATTGAAAAAGGCACATTGGTATAGCGTATGAGAAGCGGGGCCTTAACCATTAGGCCATAACGTCCTATATCTAAGTCTAGAATAATAAAATAAACACTGAAAAACAATAGCCATTAGCAGCGCTAGCTGCTATTAGCTTCATAGGCTCCCCACCTGGGACTTAACATATCTGGGGAAATAAAGTTGTACAATAGGTATACCCACCCTAGCCGTATAGTGTGACCGTGGGACTGCCAAGTCTTAGGTCTCGAGTTCGAACTCAAGGCACGCACCTCTGACTTTTCGGATTCATGTGCATATTGTATGATTATCACTTGCTTAAAAATCGGTGAAGGACAACATCGTGAGGAAACCGGCATGCCTGAGAGATTTATTTCTCAATAGCATGTTAAGCTAAGTCAGAGGCCCGTGGGCAGCATAATAAATCTGACACCAGGTTAGGCACTAACCACACTTAGGAGGAGATAGGTATACCTCTGCCCACCCCTTTGGGGCATACAGGCGTTATGTTATGTTTTCTATGGCAAACCCCTTCCGCAACTTCCAGAATCAATATACAAACCTTTACACGAATTCACAACATGATGCACCTGCATCATAAAATTAACCGTTGAACGTCCAATCTCTAGTAATGAGATGGTTAACCAATTGTTTGCTGGCTTATCTTTACGCTCGTGTGGGTTTGTGTGTGAGCAGGCATCCAGCCATTGTGTGCATCCATAAATGGGTGCTTATAAATTTGTTTGTGTTTCAGCTGCATCAATTAGTGCGATGACATTACGGTTGATTTGATTTGGTTAACCGATTTTGGCATAGAAACAAACAATTTGAAATGTGGTAATTTATTTTAACATAACATCACGCCTTGTTTTCTCGCAGGTGTACCTACTATACCTATAGGTACACCCACATGGAGACGAGCCTTTAACCAAGAGAATTACTAATGGAGAAACCCACTAACACTTTTCCCGACCTAGGAATCAAATCCAGGATTTCATGTTCAGCAGTAGCACTTGCGACCACTAAACCAACGAAGCAGTCTATTAATATTCGTTTAACTTTAACATAAAACGGATGTCCACAAAAGTAATACCAACTTCCTTGGAGTAGTAAACTTCCAGAACACTTGCTAACGTTATATGAAACAGGTTCGAAAGTACAAATTGAAAGGTTTCCTATTACAACAATTTTCAAAGTAAATTAACAATATTATTTTAAGATTAAAATGTTCGGCTTGCCCACCTACAAATATGCCTTGAGAGGTTTTCATGTAGTATGACTTAAACCGACTGTAAAATAGGATAACCATTTGGAAATAAATAAATACTTCCATAAACAGTGCGAATATGGCAAATTATTGCTTGTTATGCACACAAAATTCTTGTGTAGTTGTTAATACAATTAGGATCCATTGTCTTCACTTAAAAAAGCCCGGTATCACTCACCAATCTTTTAAGACAATGTTTAAATGAATCACTATTAACTTTATTATTCGTAAACTATCGGCTCAAGGAAAACCATAATAAACAAGATGTTTCTTTATTCAAAGAATGAGATAATTAGCGAATTACAAATGAAACAATTGACATTGAATTAAGAGAGATGAATTTATTATGACTATTATGTATCATCCATTTTTGGTCAAAACCCTTTGTAACGTTTTAAGTTTTATTTTCTATTCAATAATAGATTGCATATTTTAGGACGTTGACCGGACAAAGAAAATACGATGATCAACGGCTTGCTTTCAAAAACTTATAAATACTTGCGATTCCAATGATATTGAGCTGAATGTCAGACAAGATCTTGAATATTAAATATCTAATAGATAAACTTAATACATACATACAAATCTCTTTACAAAAACACCTAAAACAGCTGTTAAAAATAAAAACGCGTAATGTCAGAACAATGTTTATTAAAATATAAATAAATTTATTTTAACAAACAAAAGAATGAAAGAAGGAAGTCGTAAAAGTATAAACAACAAAATTTTTGACTTACCTTTCCCCAGTTTGTAATGTTCTCCAGTCATTTCTATTTTTATAATTAACTTAACGAATATCACAAATTAAATACTGAACTGTTTATTTACTAAATTATAGTATGTTCTTGTAAGTACTTTTATTTTATTTTATTTACCACCAAAATAAAATAAAGTATTTTTTTTTTATTTTAAATTTCAAGCGCGCGTTCCTCGCGCTTGTTTTGCGCGCGCGCTACCTGTCGATTGACTTGATCGTTTTTTTTTAGCTGTAGCAAAGGCATCAATGCCACGGACAGTTATGCAATAGCGCAACCAATGCGCTCTGCATTGTTTATGGCACAACACAGTAGATATTTGCGTGTATATCTGGTCACGACCGCCTTTTTGTCCTTTATAGTCATAAAAAAAATGCTGAATATTTTTTTTATTTTTTTTACGTCATGAGAACAGAAACAGCTTCTTATCATTTAACTAGTGACGTACGGTGTCACAGACCGAGCTGTCCTAGCGAAACATACTTTCCCATCCTTCGCCCGCATTCCCGTGTTCTAACCTCCTGAAAGGAAGCGGCTCCTGAAAGGAAAAGGCAGTCGGGAAACAGAAATACAGTATTAGTAAACAATTTCTGGCAGTCGCAAATGCCAATTTCGATAGTTTTTGTTTGTATATAACTATTATTTAACTTACCTTGCATACAAAGATAGTTAGTATGTATGCGCCAAATATTGCAAACTGAATACTAAAACCACTTTCATCATACGAAGTTGAAATTTCACATGCTGATTCTGTTTCGAAGAGAGTGCATTTTTATGATGCATTACTTGTGTAAAAGATTCGTTGGATTCATACATACAAAACAAATAAGTGTAAACCATTTTAAAAATAAGCTTTTATTAACAAAATAGTACTGAGTAAAACTGACGTAAACATAGAACTTTAATATTTACTTAAAGCTTGAGGCATCCTTCTGACATTTTAAGATACGCCATTTGTACTGCATTCAATTTGGTATAATCACAGCTGTTAGCCAATGCATCACATCACGTCTAAATTGATTATCCTTCAAGATAGTATGCGAACATTTCCTTCTCGGATAAATGAGAGTAAGGCATCATGTAAAGGTAGGCATACATTACGCAGGGAGAACGTAAGCATGACTCGTAATATAGCGCGTCAGTACTTTTCCCGGCTTTATTTCCTCAACCTACGCCATGTTTGTTAATGAACCTATTACTTATGACATACTGTTTCATTTACTTCACTTTGACACGTCATGACCTTCGTCGATGTGGTAGGTAGCCAAACGCAGTCGCGTTTCATGTCTGTCTGTGTGAGTTCTAAACCGCAACAGGGGATTTTATACGGTTTTTACTCTTTTTACCGCTTTTCAGAATTTATTCCGTTTTTTGTATAAAACATTCATATTTTACCTTAAGTATAGCTTCAAAAACCTCGGTTCAACATGTCGCCACATCAGTAGAAAGCACCCGTGTGAAGCTGTCACTAGTTCTTAAAGGTATGTAATTAATCAAACCGGTAATAGTTCCAATTTTGCGCTCCTAAACATATTTTTGAACAGTAATACAATGACTGCGTTTTTTTTTTTGTGAAAGTAAAAATTTCGAAATATCAAGTGTTTGAAAGACACAAGGAAGGAATCTTAATATCTCTGGAGAAAAGTTGCTGCTTTTCGCTGTCTGAACTCTATCGTTGTTCTATAGAGTGATAAAAGATATTTTTTTGTTGAAAGAGAAGGAAGTATTAATGAAGAAGACATAGGGAACAGTGCTTGTGGAGTATGCCATAAACCCAGACCCGGTGCAAATGATAAGCTCAGATTTTTGTACTGATATAACGTGACAAAAGAAAAAGTAGGTAGTACTTTTTCTTTTTAACCGACTTCAAAAAAGGAGGAGGTTATCAATTCGACGGTATGTTTTTTTTTTTTTTTGTTTGTTTGTTACGCGATTACTCCGCCAATTGTGGACCGATTTTCAAAATTCTTTTTTTGTTCGAAAGGAGATACTTCTGAAGTGGTCCCATAGTCACCAAGTTAAGATCTGATGATTGGATCCTGGAGAAATCGAGGGCAACCCTCAAATTTTATGGGCTTACACACAGTTTTTCGCCAATTTTATGAAGTAATTTAAGTACTTGCGTATGTTAATTATCACCTCATGTAGCTGAGCTGATTATGGAAGGTACAACTCCTTAACAGTAAGGAGAAGGCATCGACTGATTTAGTAACTTATTATTATGATGTTTGAAAGGGCGTTTGTCATTTTGATCTCGTGATCATCAGGTCAGGAGGTGATGGACTAACCATAGACGATAGAAATCTTCAAAAAACGACAGCACATGCCTCGCGATTGCTGCGATTGCTTGTGTATGCATAGTTTACGACATACCATAACATAATATTACGCCAGTTCACTTTTAAGGGCGCTTTAAAATTGTAACAATAATACAGTAAAGGTGTAATTTATCATTGTTACATCTTATTTTTTTTACAGTTGTAGATATGTTGTGTATGTGTAATTTGTCCCTTGAACCAATCTTGAGAGAAACGGTTTTGTAGCTTCATTATTTTAAGAAACGGCACAACACGGCAAAAAAATTGTTCTTCCAATTTTGGAAAATTAGTTAGCTCCTGAGGTACAGTCGCGACTGTCATTTTATTCCAGAAAGCTGCTGGTGAAATTTTTCGTTTCCTTATATTGTTTTGACAGCGAGAGCATGTTACGATTTTACCCAGACGCACCAATTTTTCGGGTATTAACGTACTGTAAGCTTTATAACAAATAGCATGGCATGTCAGCGAAAATGTTAATAGCCTGTTCAAAATCATTTACTGATTATACCTCCCTACGATTACGACTAGCTTGTCGCATAATATCTAATCGAGTCGCTCTGGATTCGGCAGATTCATTGGATAGACGCTCGTATTGCACGTGTAGACGACGGTAACTTTACTCCTCGGTTTCGTGTGATAAGCGCTCCTGAATCAAACCGAGACGATAAGAACGTTGCTCCTCGGTCTCGTGAGACAAGCTTTCATGAATTAAACCGACACGTTGAGCACGTTGCTCCTCCCTCGGTCTCGGTCTCGTCAGACAAACGTTCATAAATTAAACCGACACGATGAGCACGTTGCTCCTCCCTCGGTCTCGTGAGACAAACGTTCATGAATTAAATCAAGACGATGAGAATGTTACTCTTGAGTCTCGTTTGATAATCTTTCACGAATCAAACTGAGCCGCTGAGCACGACTTTCTGGACTTTCATTAAACCTTGATAATTTCGTGTTTGCTCTCTTCTGAGAAAGTCTATACGCTCGCTGCTCATCACTCTCATTTGAAATGTTTCTAGTATTTCTTTCCCTTCTTTTCTTTAAACGTTCTTTCCTTTCGTCGTTACTTTCTTCCAAACGGCGTTGTCTCATTTGAGCAGCGCGTTTAGTAGGCCTACCCATATTAAACAAAATGAATTTTCTTTCTAGTTTAAAAAATTGAAAAAGAAACTCCAAAACTATGAACTATGTACAAACTTAAACTAAAAACTAGAAAATAAAATTATTTTTAAATAAAAAACAAAAACCGACTTCAAAACCTTAATAAACACTAAAAACTTAAAAATAATATTAAATTGAATAAGTACAATCAACAATTATTAACCTAAATAACCTTACCTAAATTTTATCTACACTATATTTTACAATTTAAAAATTTTTGGAGTCGGTGCCAAGCCTGCACTCACAAAATATTAACCTAAAAAAAAAGAACAATAGCAGCAAAAAAACAAAACAAACTGAAAAAAAAAATTACAACACAAAACAGAATATCAACTGAAGAAGACAGAGTTGTTTTTAAAACGGTACAATGCCATCTATCGAGCACTGACTAAAATTTTTAACAGCTTTGTAAAAAAATCTGTACCTAATCATATGAAATTAATTTACTCTCGTAAGCTATTGTAATAAAAATTAAGGGAAAATATTTTATGGTCATATTAGATGCACTTGGCTTGGCACCGACTCCAAAAATTTTTAAATTGTAAAATATAGTGTAGATAAAATTTAGGTAAGGTTATTTAGGTTAATAACTCTTGATTGTACTTATTCAATTTAATATTATTTTTAAGTTTTTAGTGTTTATTAAGGTTTTGAAGTCGGTTTTTGCTTTTTATTTAAAAATAATTTTATGTCACGTCATATCATTCGTTCGTGTATCGTTTTGTCATTATTTTTCGAAATGTCATTAATTGCTAGTTATTTTTTGTAAGAAGCTATACTAGTTAAAACATTGGGAAATATTTCTTCCTTTAGCATTTAAAAAAAATAAAAATTAATAATTAGTAAAAGTTAGTTTAGAAAAGAATTTTGACTATATTTTTTATTTAATATTACATGACTATTTTTTACTAAAAATATGAGATATGTTTATTTTGCACCGGGGCTTGGTTTTTTTTCACATTTTATTTATAAATATTTACAAAATTTACAGATGCATATAATTAAGAATTTATAATTTTTCTTAGACTACTTTCCCAGCCTTCTTTTCTTCTCCTGAAACTGAAAAAAAATAAAAATTATCGCACATCATAATTATTGCATAAGTATTACGTAAAGGTTTTCCGGAAAATTAAGATGATAATTATTTAGTCATTGTAGGTTGAGGCTGATATTTGCGTAGATGAATTTCATTATCCAAAATCAAATTAATTAGTTAATCAAAATACTGACGTCCAACCTACGTACAGTTCGGGCAGAAATTCAAAGGCCACATTATTATTTTCATTAACTTTCTTAATAAGAATAATAAGGGTTCTTATTAATATGAAACTCTTATTCACATTTGCGTAGGAATATATTATAATAAGGGTTACATTCATAAGGAACGCTAACTTTACTACTATCTCTCAACAATTTCTTTTTAATTCAAGTCCATTCTATTCTCACCTGAAGTGATTTCTTTTGTTTCTGGTTCGTTCCACGACTGTCGTTCACTGGTGCCGAAGATGACGAAGAATGTGTTGGTGATGATGTAGATGGCAGATGCCACGTAGAACACTTGACGCCATTGACTCGGGTCAGTCTGGAAGAGTTCAAGGTCTTACAATTTTTGATATTGTTACTTCAAAGATAAAATAAATGTGGTGAGTTGATAAAACCTCAAATTTGTGACTGTCAATCTTAGCTGTAACTTTTAATTCTTCTCAAAGAAGGTCTATCATACGCCCCGATACTGCACGTTAAGAGTTTGGTTTTGGAAATGATCGGGTTATAAGGCACTTTCAACCAGTCAGGCACGCTTAGACACTTAAGCGATGAAATACTTATTTTTGAATGCTAATCTGCCATCTGCTATGCCAATAATTTCATCGAAAATGTTCTTTTTTACTTTAAAAATACTTTTATTTTCAAAACGGCTTTAAAGGAAAAAAGCATAAAGAAGCAGGCATGTCATACAACCAAACATTCGAAATTATGCAATATCTACCAACCCTCTCTCAGAGAGGAGGCCGCAGACACAACAGTTGAAACATTATAGGGTGAGAGTGCTTATCCATCCACTCCTCTTACCTCATCCTGCAGAATAAGTCCAGCGACTAAAGGAGCGATGATGGACACAATGTTTGCGAAGAAGTTGGTGATACCCATCATGGTGCCCGCGAAGTTCGGAGCCATGTCGATGTGGACCAGCTGTTGGAAAATCGCTTTATATTAGCTTAAGCGTTTATACTGTATTTCTTGGTGATTGCCTAAACTAACGCCGAATTGAGAGCTATTGCGCTTGTGAGATATTTCTCAACAGCATGTAAAGCTACGTCAGAGGCCCATGGGCAGCATAAAAACTGACACCAGGTTAGACACTAACCACACGAAAAGAAGAAGAATAACGACGAATTTTGCCAATGAAGCTAAACCCGATCAGCATTTATGAACCACGTTCATGAGCTGCCGGCGTCATCATTGTTCTAGGATAATGATACTGGCAGCAGCTGAACGTGGTTTAGATGCGCTGATCACGTTCCATTTCATTCGCCTTTAGATTATTTATTTAATACTTTAAGCACAGAAACGTACAGAGACGGACTTATTGCTATAGGCATTTTCTACCAGTCAACCTTTGGGTGATGCAGAGAAGAAAAAAGATAAGAAAGAGAGAGAGGGAAAGAGATGAGAGAGAGAGATGTTGATAAGTTTTTTATTTATTTTTACTTGTTGAGTCATTCTCAATCGCTGCCTGAGTGACGAATAGCTTGCTCTATACCGTAATCAAACTTGAAATTCAATTAACTTTATTTTTAGACTAGCTTCTGCCCGCGACTTCATCCGCGGAAAATTTCTTGTTTTAACAGTAGAAGTAAGTCGAAAAAATACTTTTTTTAAACATAAAACGAAATATAAAAGTTAAAATACAAAAGATAGGAATATGGTGTCGCGGACTTTTTTATAGAAATAATTAAGGCGAACCGGGTTGCCATACATTGCTTTCAATTTTAAACAACTGTTTAGGCAGCGCATGCAAATAATTCTGTTTTCGGTGGTATTTCTTTCCGATTTGCTAAACGAAAATTGCGATAGCTCGGCTAATATGTGTGATATAAATATATAGCCTATAACACTCGGGAATAATGTAGCTTTCTATCGGTGAAAAAATTTTTGAAATTGGATCATTAGTTCCGGAGATTACCCCCTACATACAAACTTACAAATTTCACCTCTTTATAATATTAGTATAGATTGAAAGTGAAAGATCTAATTATGGAGAAGCGACTAGAAGAGCTACATAGATATAAATAATTATTTAACTACTTAATGTCGATACGACAAAATATTAATAATGATCTTACCAAATATCCAGTCATATGTCCAGCATTCAGTCCGACCACGAGGGTGAGCACAGCGACCGCCACGACGACGTCACCGGCGGGAACATAGCACAACGCTATCAGAGCTAGCCCGGGGCCATATTCACCTGGAAACAATTCATATAAGATTTACATTTACTTGTACATAATTATAGAAATCCACGTCTTCTCCGATGAGGATATGTAAAAACTACAGAATGCCACAGGCTGCGATTTGTTCATACATCGGGTCCTACACGCTACTGTTTATGAATATTGCGCACCTGACCTTTCTGAAGAACATCATTATTAACGTCACTATTTATGACCTCTTAAGTAGATTTCTTTTTATTACAATTGAAACTACTAGATTAATAAGGAAGTCTCCTTATTAATCTAGTAGTTATAATCGTAAATATTGAGTACAGGATTCTGGGTGAGGTAAGTCTGCTTGCCTGGTGTCTGGATTTGTACCTGGTTTATACTAGTAGGCTAGCCCCTAAGACATACTCGTTTCGTATAATGTGAAATGTGAGTGTACTATTTAATTATATACTTCGGAGTAATCCTTTAAAGAATTGTGTTAAGGTGAACGCGCTGAGGTAATCCGAGAAATTTGTTTTATTTTTTTGCAATATGAAAATAGTGTCAGCTATGTTGATCAAAAGAACTCATAGATACAAGTCTGGGTATATTTTGTTCCTGATAATAATCTAAAATTTCCAAAAAATCTAGTATTCGAAAAGCTTTCACCTTAAGTGGAAAATACTTGGCTTTATTTTTGACAAACGCTAGGTATTAAAACAGTATTTAGTGTAAATATATGGATGCTGGTAACAAATTTGTAATACTTACCAATAGAACTAGACAGTTTCCTGCACGTGCTGACGCTGAGCCACTTCTTCGCGATAACGTAATCTGATAAGAACCCGAAGGGGAAGCTTAACAAGTACATCGCCAAGTAAGGGAGAGCTGACATTAGACCATTCTGTGAACATTAGAAAAGGAACACTTCATTAATTTAACCTCAATAATTCTTCTCGTTGGTCTAAAGATTACAAGCGCTACAGTCGAGCACGAGGACCTGGGTTTGATTTGCAGTTCCGGCAAACTGTTATTGTATTTTTCAGTCAGGGATTTCTCAAAAGCAGCCCGGAGCTCTTATTTATGTCCGAAAGACAATTCAGTTGCCCCTATTATGTAGGGTTTAAACATTCCTGGCAAAATACAGATGATTATTAATTTTGACGTTCAAAGCTCTGTTATTCACCTATATATTTGAAATAAATTATATTTTGACTTTGAATTTCTGATCTATAAATAGGTACGTATTTGCTTAACCTTTCGGGAATTTCAGGCGTAATTTTATTTTATTGCGTTAATTTACCCTGCTTGTATGATTTTGCACTGACCGCTTTAATATCAACTCCGAGCACTTGTTTCATGTAGGACGGTATCTCAGTCATGAGCGTCCAGAAGCCCCAGTTGTGGCCGCTGTGGACCACGATCAGCGAGATGAACGACAAGTTCGTGGCTAGCTTCTTCCAAGGAGTTGGCAGTCTCTGAAAGATAATTGGTGAACGACATGAGGGGGAGCATACTGTACAGTAATAGCTGTCCACTTGGTTGCTTGTCTAGGAAGTGTGTATGTATTATAAACTTAATTTGTTTGCCCGTCTATGTGACCACGTTGTTTTTTTTTAATTTCAATGTGTTTTTAACCGACTTCAAAAAAGGAGGAGGTTATCAATTCGACGGTGTTTTTTTTTTTGTGTGTTTGTTACGCGATTACTCCGCCAATTGCGAACCGATTTTCAAAATTCTTTTTTTGTTCGAAAGGAGATACTTCTGAAATGGTCCCATAGTCACCAATTCAGGATCTGATGATTGGATCCTGGAGAAATCGAGGGCAACCCTCAAATTTTATGGGCCCACACATCGTTTTTCGCCAATCTTATGAAGTAATTTCAGTACTTGCGTATTGTAATTATCACCTCATGTAGCTGAGCTGACGATGGAAGGTACAACTCCTTAACAGTAAGGAGTAGGCATCGACTGATTTAGTGACTTATTATTATGATGTTTGAAAGGGCGTTTGCCATTTTGGTCTCGTGATCATCAGGTCAGGAGGTGATGGACTAACCATAGACGATAGAAAACTTCAAAAAACGACAGCACATGCTTCGCGATTGCTGCGATTTTTTGTGTATGCATAGTTTACGACATACCATAACATAACATTACGCCTAGTGCGCGTTTAAGGGCGCTTTAAAAATGTAACATTTTTTTTACAGTTGTAGATGTGTTGTGACCTATGTGTATAATTGTAATCCTTGTCCATCTACGACACTAAAAATTAAGAAAAATACAATTAATAATAACAAAAAGGTGAAATCGAATTGGCACACTAAGTCAGGATTTAACGAAATACCAACGGGATAGGAAATAACGAGAAATCGAAGTTTCCGCGGGTGACTGCGGGGCAGAAAGCTAGTTATAAAATATTCTTGTAACTTGTCCCTTGCACCAATCTTGAGAGAAACGGTTTTGTAGCTTCATTATTTTAAGAAACGGCACAACACGGCTTAAAAATCGTTCTTCCAATTTTGGCAAATTAGCTATCTCCTGAGGTATATTTTATTCCAGAAAGCTGCTGGTGGAATTTTTCGTTTCCTTATACAGCGTACGCAGCATTCCTTTTGACAGCGAGAGCATGTTACGATTTTACCCAGACGCACCAGTTCTTCGGGTATTAACGTACTGTACATAGCAGTATATAAATAACAGCGTTGTGGTGGATACAAAGCTTTATAACAAATAGCACACGACATGTCAGCAAAAATGTTAATAGCCTGTTCAAAACCATTTACTGATGATACCTTCCTCTGATTACGACTAGCTTGTCGTATAATATCTAATCGCGTCGTTCTGGATTCGGCAGATCCATTGGAAAGACGCTCGTATTGCACGTGTAGACGACGGTAACTTTGCTCCTCGGTTTTGTTTGATAAGCGCTCCCGAATCAAACCGAGACGATGCGAACGTTGCTCCTCGGTCTCGTGAGACAAGCGTTCATGAATTAAACCGACACGATGAGCACGACGCTCCTCCCTCGGTCTCGTGAGACAAACTTTCATGAATTAAACCGACACGATGAGCACGTTGCTCCTCGGTCTCGTGAGACAAACGTTCATGAATTAAACCGACATGATGAGCACGTTGCTCCTCGGTCTCGTGAGACAAACGTTCATGAATTAAACCGACACGATGAGCACGTTGCTCCTTGGTCTCGTGAGACAAACGTTCATGAATTAAAACGACACTATGAGCACGTTGCTCCTCGGTCTCGTGTGACAAACGTTCATGAATTAAATCAAGACGATGAGAACGTTGCTCTTGAATCTCGTTTGATAATCGTTCACGAATCAAATAGCCGCTGAGCATGACTTTCTGGACTTTCATTATGCCTTGATAACTTCGTGTTTGCTCTCTTCTGAGAAAGTCTATACGCTCGCTACTCTCATTTAAATGTTTCTAGTATATCTTTCCCTACTTTCGTCGTTACTTTCTTCCAAACGGCGCTGTCTCATTTGAGCAGCGCGTTTAGAAAGAAAATGAATTTTCTTTCTATTTAAAGTTGAAAAAGAAACTTCATATCTATGAACTATGTACAAACTTAAACTAAAAACTAGAAAATAAAATTATTTTTAAATAAAAAACAAAAACCGACTTCAAAAACCTAATAAACACTAAAAACATAAAAATAATATTAAATTGATTAACTATAATCAAGAATTATAAACCTAAATAACCTTACCTAACTTTAATCTACACTATATTTTACAATTTAACAGTTTTTGGAGTCGGTGCCAAGCCCGCATTTACAAAATATTAACATAAAAAAGTACAATAGCAGCAAAAAAACAAAACAAACTGAAAAAAATTACACAAAGAAATCTCTACGGTTAAGCCATAGACTTTATGCCAAGCGCCACCTTGCCCCGCACAGATTTTACGACTTGTCAAATCACAAGAAGTTAAGACTTGTAGGTTTTCAGTACAACTATAAACATAATCGGTTACGACTGTACCTGTTTGGGACCCTTGTTATCGTTCCTACAAGCCAGATGGAATGTTCTGGATAATTTATATCCAGGTGGTAACCCAACGAGGTGTAAACTGCCGATTGGAAGATTTAGAGAGATCTGGGTTACCCGGCTTTTCGAAGCTATTGGTTCTCGGAATAAACAGATTTAATTGTTCTTACAACAAAACACTGAAATCTTTCTTTTTTTCTCTTTTTCTTGATTGAATAATAAAGCGGAGGCCGAATTTTAGATCAGAAGTTTTTTTTTTAACAAATGTTACGTGCCCTGTAAGTATTGGCTTAACCCGTTAAATAAAATACGTACGTTATATTATAATCGGGTTCAATTAACGAAATATTGAGAATCTCATTTCTTCTTTTTCGTGTGGTTAGTGACTAACTTGGTGTCAGAGTAAAAAGACAAGAAGAGAAGAATAGAGAAAGAGAATAATAACTAGGCATTTGAAATATTTGTGACAGTTTAGCCGTTATAGCGTCATATTAACTACCTATCTGACATCCTGTGGCATGTCTAGGTACTTACTGTGTCTAATACCTGTTCAGTTAACACACTAGAAAACAGTTTTGTACTATCATTAATAATATATAACCTTGCTAGTCAGTGTTATGTGAACGGACAAGACTATTGAACTAACCGTCTGCTCTCCAATTTGTCCCAGTGACGTCTGTATGTACAATCTTTCCTCATCCCCGATCATCTTCGACCGCTGCGGGGAGTCAGATCCCAGGAACACGTAGAGCACCACCCAGATGGCTCCGAGGGCTCCGTTCACGTAGAAGATGGCCGGCCAGCCCCAGGAGTTCGCTATGAAGCCGGATATCAACAATTGTATTGCCGTTCCGAGCATAGCACCTGGAAATGAGAAGGAAGATCAAAATTACTTATGAATTGGCAATCGATTGAGATGATTTTATTGCACATCGGGTTTATCAGAAACAATTATTATCAGTAATTTCTAGCCTTTAAAGAGCTAGTGTGAGTAAGTATAGAAACTTGGCAAACACAACTCAAATTATGGATTTGACGGATTTTATAAAAGCGTTTGCTGCTTAACTTAGTATAAGTTTTATTACTGTTAGGCGATTTACACACCACGGCACCGCGCTCCACCGCGGTAGGTGGTGAAGCGGATCTCTTGTCGAATTGGTCTCTGAGAAATCCGTCGATGCCTAACACACGTACACCGCCCGACCGCGCGGTCGAGCGGTGCTCGTTTCTACCGCAAACTGCTCCTACCACGCGGTCGAGCGATGGCGTGTTTTAATCGCCTAGCGGGGTTAATATGCTTTACATCAAATTCAATCGGGCAAGCTGAAACGTTCAACGTTAACAAAACCAATTGAGAGAGGGCGAAGAATTTAAGGTATCAATAGAAACGAATTAAATTTTGAGCAACTTCTTTGCTTTCGCATGACATCTCCTGCGTGTAATCGAATTTCGCCTTTTGTTCTTGTTCCTTTCATATTTGATAATTTACCAAACCTTCTTTATTTTATTGTCTGCCGATTTAACCTTGTTGGTATTGTATAAGGCTTTAGCTACCTTACAAGTGCTTTTAAAAGTTTTTCTCGTTTGATCTCGTTCATTAGCAATTGTGAAAAGAGATTGGTGAAGTTGGCCCTTTTTTTTTTAAGGCTGGGAAATCATCCAATGACTGCTCCCGCTGTGGGTGGAGCGGAAGGAAGTGTCAGACGCTTACTGACTAAAACCCATCCATGTTCCTGCCGTAGCCCTTTATGTTCCGGGGTAGCGGTAACCCTTTCGGACAATCCCGCTTACCCGGCAGGCTTGGCCCTGAGGGGCCCCTTCATATGCTGAAATCTCTTTGAGGCGCGCGTGGAACATATACGTGCCGTCCGGCACGGGCCTGGTGCTGATCGGACGGTAAGTCACCCATTACTCACCGTCCGCAGGCCCGCGCCTACGGAGGCCGGGAGTCGTCACGTGGCTCCCGACGCCCGGGGCGTCTCCCGCGGCGGCGGCGTGAAGTTGGCCCTGAGTTTGATGAATAGAGCCTTCCGTATAAAGAGGTGTGTCCATTAATTGATATTTTTTACCACAAAGTATTTTAAGCCGACAACCGAATATTTGTGTAATTTTTTTTTATTTTTTTTTATTTTTTATTTATTAGGGACAACAAACAGCAGTATATTAAATATTACACACGATAGGAGTACTAAACTAATAGAATTAACAAATACACTACTCACGACGTTATCCACAGATTACCATATAAAATAATTAGCATAGGTACTGTTAATAATAACAATAAGGGCAAACTTATAGGATACTCATTACAAGGTTAAAATTATTACTCGGTTTGTTAGTGTCTCGGAGTGCATAAAATAAAATTAAATAGTCTAATAATATCTGCGTCTTAATACTAGGGACAAATAAAAGGATTGGAACCTGATAAAATCGGCATGAAAAAAAAAACAAGAGAACAAAAAAGAGAGCTACATAGATACATGAGGTATAGGAATCAAAGTTAAGTAACATAGAAACTTATGGCTGTGTAATGCTATTTATATCAAATACTGTCAAAACCTGGCATAATACTTAAGGTTTTTTTCAAACCAGTGTTTATCTTTACTTCTTTTTCTATCATGTTAATTAAATCCCAAAGAATAGGTTTAATTTGGTCAATAAAAACCAAAACACAGGGCCTCTTGAAGAGGTCGCTTAATGTAATTATGTGCGAACGTGATCATACCTCCGTATATCGCGGTCCCGAGGCGGCTCTTCTCCTGCACTGGAACCCATTTGCCGATCAGATTGTGTATCGTTGGGAACAGGCAGCCTTGAGACAAACCTTGAAGGACGCGACAGGCACACAGCAGTTGCCAACCTCCCTGAAAAAGTTGTATTTAGGTCGGGTTATAGTTTATTTCCATTTTTCATGAGATACAATATAAATCACATTTTGAATGTAAAACATTAAAACATTTAAAAGTACGTATAAATATTTATTATGATAGCTAACGAGCCAATGCACATCATAATTCCACGCCACAACATAATTTTTGAGTAAACATGGCTAGAGCAATCTTTCAATCAAACTTAGGTATTTATATTATTGCGGATAGGTGTGCAGGTGTTTATATGACAAAGTGACCAGCTTCGTGGATACTTGTATAATGTATCTACTATGTATTCCATTCATACATGCCTTATCCATATGAAAATGTCAATAAGACAGAATCTAAAATTGTTTTCTCTCATAATTTATCGTCTATAAAACATCTGTTTCTAATAATTTATTACTAAATATTTCAAGCCATAGATTTCAGTTGGGTACCTAGCCTATAATATCAAAGATGTTTTCATAATTATAATTTAGGATTTAGATCGGGCCCTTTTAAGTTTGCAGGGCCATAACTAATACCTTTAAACATAATATAATAGTTAAACGGAATTTGTCTTTAGAGCGGGAAATTTATTCTTATTTAAGCTGATTCATGTCACTCTTACAATAATTTATAAACACGGCTATCCGTTTCATTTTAGCATGTTACGGTTCGTAATATGTCACCCAAACTTGGCGGATCGAACCAAACGTATCCATCTAAAGTACGAGCCACGAGAAGCTATAAATTATGTAAACAAACATCTTTCACTAAGTAAACATTTTATACTGCGAGATAATAATAAATTGACCATTTTCAATCGACATGAAATTTAGACGGGTTATATGAAAGTAACAACCTATTTAATTTAGTCGGATCATATTTTAACGACGCAAAGCGCTATCGTTTGTGTTTCTTGGTACCGGAACGCGTCCGTCGCAGGGATTGTAAACTATCGGGACGCCATTTTGAAATAAACGCGTCATTCGAGTTTCGAATGCGTACGAGTTTGTTTCACACAGAAATGGAAACATCTGAATCTGACGAATAATTATTCTTAAATAATATATGTTAATTAATATTTGTTACTTAATAATTTATTAAATCTTAAACAAATTCATTTTTTTTGTTGGTCCAAATGTTGTGAACTCCTGAACACTTGTTTACAAAATTTATAGCTTCTCATGACGCTTACTTTAGTCATCTGACGTCATCACACGTCATCGGACGATATTGGTAAAAGTAGTGTACGCACTCTCTTTCACTTTCTCATATGAATAATGTTCAGCCGATCAGAGATTAGGTGTAGCTTCGCGTTGCTCATAACATTCAGTTCACTACTTTTCAAAGTTCACATTAACTTGAAATTTTAACCACAGTAACTCCAACATAATCTCACATACTCACATAATAAGCTCCAAGAGGTATCAATAGCGAGACAGCTGAGTTGACAGAAATGCAGATCGTGAGGAGGATCTTGCCACCGAACCTGGCAGCGATCTCCCCGCTGGGAATCTGTAGCACCACGTACCCCCAGAAGAAGGAGGACAGGATGACTGACTGGGTCTGCATAGACCAGTGAAATGACTGGAACGACAAAAATTTAAGAAGAAAGTTAGAAGTTGTATTGTTATTACGCGTATGCGCTTTTAGTGTCCCTCAAAAGATAAAGTCACGTATATAAGAGAACTTGGTACACCTATTTTTCACAAAGTGATGAAGTAGACTCGGACATATTAATACCATTAGTCCGTGTTTACGTCGGAAAATGGCACTTCGACTGTTGTAAACAAACACATCAGTCACATATTATAGCTTTTATGACCGTTTCTTAAACTTGCATTATTTAAGTGTAACAATGCAACAATTTATAGCTGTCAAAAATGTAAAATACAAACAAATTATAATATGTTACTTAATATGTAAAATGATAGAAAGTCCCGCGTAGATATAAAGTGGCAGTCGATACATGTAGTTTACTTTTGTACTAAGAAGATAAAGATTTCTACCGTATATTAGCAAATAATTATAATATGTATAATAGTATTAACTTGGTTATAATACTAAAATGTTGTACACAACATTTAATTATATACATATAACAAAAATAGAAGATAGCTTTGTTTTTCTATTCATTTTCAGGGTACGTTCCAAACGCTCTCCTGTAAAATCGTAATTTTGTAGATTACCGCGGCTGTCAGTATATTTGCGATCATATTCTACTCGTTACACGTATGTATGTTACTATATCTCATCATTTTCCTGCCCTTATCCTAGTTTATTTGCGCCTACCTTGCCTCTGAACCGATTGCTATTTTGACACATTTGAAACCTGAGAAATGGACAAGACATAGACTAATGTTTCATCCTGGATATCGAAACAATGAAATACAACCAGATGATGTCACTGGCAACAGCTCCTTTGCATTAGACATGACGTTTTTAGAACTTAAGACTTTATCAACGTTCTGGTAATTGGTGGATCAATTTTTTTAATCAGTCTGCTCTGATCCTCTGCTGAGCACAGGCCTCCCCCAAATCCTTCCAGACATCCTTAACCTTCGTAGAACCTCCTCGAGCTATCCCTTGCGGTACGCATCTAAGTCGCCACCTCTTCCTGGGCCGGCCTCGACGGCGCCGTCCATCCTCAGTCACCCACCTTGTGGAGACTGTTGTTTCAGCTTGGCAGCCTTTTTTCCTATATATCTAGGATTCTCAATCTTTTTTTTCAACCTTACTTACCTATAGATTAGTAGTTACCAGTTTCGTATCGTTACAAGGCAAGTTCAGAGATTGGACAATTAATAACCTTCAAAAGTTCTCACACATTTATTTTAGTTCACGTATAAAATACAATCATAATGATTGTATGTGATTTATATGACGTAAGCGTTATAACGTAGCAAAAGTAACACTCATGGTTAAACACATTTTATTCGAAATTACTGCGATTATGAGTCATCTTCTTCTTTTCGTGTGGTTAGTGACTAACCTGGTGTCAGAGTTTTCAGGGCCTCTGACTTAGCTTCACATGCTGTTGAGAAATATATCTCAGATATGTTGGATTCCTCACGATGTTTTTCGTCACCTATTTTTAAGCAAGTGATAATTATACAATACGCACATGAATTCGGCTTGGGTACAAACTTGAGACCTATGACTTGGAGTCCGACGGTCGCACCACTTAGCTATCACTGCAACTTATAGCAACTTGAGACATCGAGAAAGGTCGTTTTATTTTTTAATCATCGTCTATAATCATAATGATCAACAACAATTCTCAAACTAAAGCATTACATTCAATTAAACCATTTACAGACACTTTGAGTAGATTGTTTTTTAATGAAAAAAAACTTTTTGCTTAAACCCAGTCCCTACTCTGCGGTTCTGTATTTTAATATCTGCTAACAAACGAGGTAAGTGAATAATAAAGCCTTTTAAATTAGTTTTTGCTTCGCGACCTTGTTAGAACCAGTTCCTCTTATGTAAAACTAATTTTAGAAATGTATTCGTGTCAGCGATAATACTATTCAGTTCATTTTCTCTATGTATTGTTTAGCTCAATAATTAAAAGGATTATATCCGAATAATGATTCCATAGAGAGTTTGTAACATAGTATCAAAACAGCTTATTATCTAGTTAGTACAGACGCCAGCACATAAAGATACACCTAACTGTAAAAAATTCCCAATTGAAAATAAACCTTATACTTTTGTAATAAAGTTGAAATATTATACAAAAATATTGACAGGCTGGGGTAACTTGATGTATTGGCCTCTGTAGCAATCACCCTCTGCACAAACTGCTTTACAATTTTGAGAGCGGAAGCTGTCCAATACAGTACTGATAGCAGAATAAAACATAAAACGTACACCTAATTTGCATTTTTTTTTTTAATTCTCCTTCCAAATAAAATAAAAACCTCTTTTTATGTATTTTTGCATGCAAATTCCGACCGTATAATTTACGCACGTTACGGAGCGTTTCATGTAGGTAACACAATCAGTTAAAACAATATTTTAAAGGGTCCTCCTTACCGTTTGTTCAACCCGTATCTGTCACAGTTAGATTGGTACTCACATTTTCATAAATTAACATATTTCATTTCCAAATAATAATAATAATATGGAAGTGTGTCAAGCGAGTGTTTTTATTTCTAAAATGGTAAAATATTACCTTCCATCTGGGGCAATCGGGTATGACGGTGTTAGAACGTTAATACAATAGCATAAAACTATAAACGTAGATCAGTGTATTTTGTAAATTTGGGTTTATTATCATCTTGAAACATCCACATAGTGATGAACCATGGACTTTTGATCGCGATCTAAATATACAGCCTTTGAACTTCTTTTGCGTGTGGTTAGTTGTCAGAGTTTTTATGCTGCCCATAGTCCTTCCGCTCCACCCAGAGCGGGAGCAGTCATTGGATGATTTCCCAGCCTTAAAAAAAAAAAAAGGCCTCTGACTTAGCTTCACATACTGTTGAGAAATATCTCTCAGGTATGCTGGTTACCGTTTGATTAACCAAAGCAATGATCCGAAATACTTCTTTTAGAGTACAATCTGTTTAGATTGATGATCACAATTAGTTATCTATACTAATATTATTAAGAGGAAAGATTTGTATGTATGTTTGTAACGAATAAAATCAAAAACTACTTAACGGATCTGGATAAAAACTAGGCACAAAGATAGATTATAATCTGGAATCGCACATAAGCTACTTTTTACACCGGAAAAATGCACGGTTCCCGTGGGATAATTTCCTACATACACGCGGGCGCAGCCGCTGCCAAAGCTAGTTTGACAAATAAAGAAATACATCATTAATTCTGTTATGTGCACGATTAATCTAGACGGACTCGGAGAAGCAAAAAAGAAATAATGTATGTAGTTGTAACCATATATAAAATGTATTGTACCTTGTCAATTCAATGTTTATTTTAAGAATAAAGAAGATTTGATCGTTATCATAATATCTTATGATAACAAACTTCGTTATGAAACAAGAAAAAACTGAATGATAACAGTGACAGGAGATAACAGTAGTATCTTATTAAAGATTACAAAGCATGCCCCATGCAAAGGTGCATTTTGGAGTTATGATAAACGATCTCGGTAGATCGACTTATCAAATTGTGTGCCCGAGAATTTCGAGCTTGAACGAAGCTCTTAGTCATCGTGTCTCGCGGATACGTTGTCTAAGCGTGTCAAAAAACGAATTATCTATAATTATATCTATTTACACATAATTGTTTAACAGGTAAAGCACCCGAACTAAGCAAAGGCGGCTCGGCTAGTAAATTAACAATGAATGTTTGTGTATGTTTGTTCCGTATACATTCCTAAACCATTCATTGATAAGTTTTAATGCGCACAACTGCATTGGTACCGGGAACAAAGTCGCGGGCAACAACTTATTCGAAATAAAACTTAAGTTTTGTGTGACCCGTCTGTGTGGAACTTGTTACCATCATAAGAAACTTAACTAAATGTCCAACTCCAATCATTTCATTCCAAGCCAATGTCATCATAATTTTCTCTTGAAAGAAAATAAGATACATGCGAGGCACTTATCATTTCACATGAGAAGGTAATCTGAGGGAATTGCACTGTTATCGATTCAACGCAGCAGTCAATATTATTACAGTTGTTCTCAAACCCAATACATACTAGATGTACTGTGTTAACACTGGCCATCAGTTTCCATGACTATTTGAATTTATAATCGGTCAGTGTTATTGTTGCTATAATAAATAACGTACATTTTATCTCTACAGATACTCTAAGAAAAGTAAAAGGTACGGGAATCAGTGTCTATCATCAAAAATATGAACGTCTAATGATGAGATCTAGAGCTGTTACATGGTAAGCGGGATTGTCCGAAAGGGTTACCGCTACCCCGGAACATAAAAGGCTAAGGAAGGAACATGGATGGGTTTTATTCTGACTGGGAGGAGTCATTAGATGATTTCCCACCCTCAAAAAAATAAAAAAAGGTTGTTACATCATAAAAGTGCCTGCCTATTTTGGATTAGCATGATCATAAAATAATTGATAACAATTCTATGCAATTCAAAAAAACTTTGATTGTCAACACGTTGTGACAATTGAAGACATGACTAGATGAATGTGATATGTCGCATTTTCAAATTTTCGCTGTTCTATGCATGAATGATTATATTATGTGCATATAAACAATTTTGAACCTTAGAACAACCACGTTTGTGTCTCTTTTACAAATTCTTAAATACATTTAGGTAAAGCGTTTTGAAATATTAAAATGTTTATGCGCAACTTTGAACTCAACTTTCTCAACATTAGAATTTTGCGACATAATTCACCTTCATCCACTGATGGTCTACAACTTGTCTTCGCCTTCAATTGATGATCTACAACTGGAGTCCCAAAACGTAGAATGTGTGCCTCTAGCGCGCTGTGGATGATCATTTGGAACACGAAGATTACAGAATCGTATTTAATGTCATCACCACTGCTCTCAAAACGGTGAAGGAAAACATCGAGAGGAAACCGGCGTGTCCTAGAACAGAACATTCGTAGACATGACGTGACATCCGCCAACCCGCACTGAGCCTACGTGGTGGATTATGACCGACTCCCTCTTTTAGAGAGGAGCCCTGTGTCCCAGCGGTGGGAACATTATAGGCTGATTATGTATGTCTGTATACCTTTACTGATTGAATTGTATGTATCTATTGACGATCAGCGTGTAGACTCCTACACGCTGATTGTTGATACAGTTTCAACATAAATTAGATAACCGAAACTTTCAAATAAAATACTAACTCCTTCAGTATCCTTATCTGTCATGGCAACTATGGCCATGCTGATGTTGACCCTCATGGTGTAGCAGATAACCATCGCTAAGAACAGCATCATCACCTGGAGGTGCCGGATCCCCAGGATCGGCCCTGAAAATGTACAAAAAATGACGTCATTATACATTCAGTCAAAAAAGTATCGGGAATGGATGATTTGTTTATGGTTCCAAATTCAAATTTTTGTTTTTTTGTAGTTGTTAGATTGGCACAACTGTTTTCCATTTTGGCGCGGAGTTTGAGTTGCATCTGTTATTTATATTAAATACAGTGCTGGTTTTAGTAATATCATATATAGTGTGTATTGCGAATTTCATAATGGACAAAAATATCGAACAAAGAGTTTGTCTTAAATTTTGCATCGCCAATGGAATTTCGTGTTCGGAGTCACTGAAAATGTTACAGAAGGCTTACGGTGAATCGACTTTATCAAAAACTCGTGCTTATGAGTGGTTCAAAGCGTTCAAAAGCGGTCGAGATGTGATGGAAGATTTGCCTCGCTCTGGTAGGCCGTCATCGTCTGCAACTGAAGTTAACATCGCAAAAGTGAAGAAAATAGTGACTGAAAATCCCCATTCAACTCTGAGAGAGATAGCCGCCGAACTTTCTGTATCTCACGAGTCGATCTGTACCATTTTAACTAATCATTTGGGTATGAAACATGTTGCTGCTCGGCTAGTCCCAAAAGATCTGAATTTTCTCCAAAAACTCAATCGCATGAAAGTCGCTGAGGACATGCTAGAACGAGTCAGTTCGGACCCAACATTCATGAAACGCATTGTTACTGGTGACGAGACGTGGGTTTACGAGTTTGACATGCAAACTAGTCAACAAGCTTCGGAGTGGCGCCTTCCAACTGAACCGAAACCGAAAAAACCACGCCAAAGTCGATCAAAAGTAAAAGTCATGTTGACTGTTTTCTTTGACTATCGCGGTGTTGTGCACTCTAAATTCTTACCGGAAGGTCTAACGGTAAATAAAGAATATTATTTGAGCGTTATGCGGCGTTTAAGAGAGCAAATTCGACGAAAAAGGCCAGATTTGTGGAAAGAAAATTCTTGGATTTGGCACCACGACAATGCGCCTTTGCACAAGGCTATCATTGTGAACGAATTTTTGACCAAACACTCAACAAATACCATCCAGCAACCACCATATTCACCAGATATGGCTCCTGCTGACTTTTTTCTTTTTACTTAACTCAAATTACCACTTCGTGGCACCCGTTTTCAATCGATAGAAGACATAAAGGAGAATTCGCGGCGAGAACTGAACTCAATTCCGGAAGCAGCGTTTAAAAAATGTTTTGATGAATGGATTATTCGTTAGCGCAAGTGTATCGCTTCTAAAGGAGCATACTTTGAAGGTGATAAAATAAATTTGGATGAATAACAGACATTTTGTGTATTATTGATCTTTTCCCGGTACTTTCTTGACAGAGTAGTATACTAAGACAGCAGAGACCATAGGAGATGTATTGCTTATCCTACCGTAAGAGTTTCCAAAACAATTTATATTATAAAATCATCAATTACATTACCTTGCTAATGATTCATCCAATATTGCTTTTATACTAATATGGTGATTGAAGTGGAAATTTTATTCAGAGGTGGAAAACACCAAACTGCTGTTCATCTTCATTCGGAATTTATTAAAGAGCATTCTATTTATCGATTGCCTATGTTCTTAAATCCTTTAGTCTCGTTTGACATTAACATGCGTTTTATACCGAAATTGCTACCTACTACTTATTCCTATACTAATCTACTCATACACAACACAAACATAGGCAGGTACAAAGTTCCAGAATCTAAATCTTTCTTTAGTTTACAACATACAATAAATCATAATAACAGTTGGTTTTGACTTCACAGAGTGTCGAGACACTCACGCGACGAACCCATTTGCACAGAATAGATAGGTATAGAAGGTTGACACCTTACAAGGAGCAGAAAACTCTCGCACACTTACATAGACACGGTCGGTCGTACAGAGAGTAAAATCAATGTGTATGTGTGTGTGATCCTTGTATTTGTAGGATACCGGATATTTTCTCACATAATATGATTTAAAAAATACGAGATTAATCATTAATCGCGTCTTTTGTGACGGACAAAGGACACAGTTCTCTCAAAGAAAAAGGGATTTCCTTCAAGTTCCGATGAAATTACGACATAATTATTAACTTCATACAATCCAAAGATCCAGCGAGAAATAGGTGTGTGTAGACGCATGTCGCGTGCGTTTTCGCCCGTCAAAGTCAAAGTCAAATCATGTATTTCAGATAGGCACTTTTGAACCGTTGCATCGAGTCAGCCTTCTGAACCTATCTATTAAGTGCCATCGGTGTCAGAATTTAATTAAGACTTCACCTTAAACCGAACGAAATTAAATCGACTTCATACCAATATCTGCGTTAATGAGTTTTTGCAATTTCTGCATAATATTCTCGAAGTGCGATCAATTCTTGGGTCGTAATATTTTGTTTAGTATTCATGGTGTTTTATGGCGTTTTTGTTTATTTAGTTGTATAGCTTGCAGATCGAAGGTATCTAAAACTAAGACTCAATTTTATCTAGCATTTTAGTGAAAAACCTTTGAATTTGGTACGGTAAAGCGGTTGGTTTGGTTCGGTACCTGCTATTAGATTGCCTGAAAATACCAAAATGTAGTTAGCAAACGAGGTCCTTAAACTTCACAACACAGTCATTAGTATCACTATATTGTGAAGTCTTTATGGACCTCGTAAATCCATAAAGACTTCGTAGATAGTAGATAAGTTGGAACTGCTACATAATAAAACATCCATAAAAGGATGTATCGATAATGTGAACATAATCGTGCTTCTCATCTTGTGTTTACATATTGGAATGTCGATACTAACAAAATTACATTGTACAGTTACAAAACTACATTATAAGACCAGGGAAGCATGGCATAAAAAGGGAGAGTCTTGAGAGCAAATAATATGAAAAGAAAAAAATATATATTTGGACACAATACATGAAAGATATAGTAACAAAATAAAAGGTGAAAAGTTAAATTTCAGCATTGACAGATTGCCAAACCGATGCTGCCTGACCCGTATTAAGACATCCCTTTTATTTTACGTAATACAACATAACCAGTAGTAGTATTTCTTAAATGCTACCCCTTAGTTCACTATTTCTAGAGTTTTCTTCTGTGTTTTCTGGCAGCTCTGATTCAACTGTATTTAATGCGGCCACACACGTGGATAGCAACCTAACCTTATCTAAGCACACAGCCATTGTATGCGTTAAAAATGATTGCATTCATTAATACGATCACGTTAATATGGTTCATTTTGATTGAGTTTTGGCATAGAAAAAATAAAACAAATGTTTTTATAACTTTCCACCAATTAAATTAGTTAAAGAAAATTTGACATAATCCATACTCTAGCGGGATTGTCTGAAAGGGTTACCACTACCCCGGAACATAAAAGGCTACGGAAGGAACATGGGTTTTAGTCAGTAAGAGTCTGACACTCCCTTCCGCTCCAACCAGAGCGGAAGAAGTCATTGGAAGATTTCCCAGCTCAAAAAAAAACCGTACTCTCATTTGACAGAACTCCAGACATATATTGACATGATCGTCTTTCCTCCGTCCGCGTAGACGTCACAGTCATTTTTACCATCCAAGAGACCATTGAGCGTGAGCAGAGTGGGAGGGACGGAGATTAAAACTAAGACTAAATTATTTACATGCGCCTCTAAACGTTCACAAGCTCCCCCTAGGGCCCGCCGACAACATCTATGTAGCGATCACGGTCATGACCTGGAAAGTTCCTAAATGTTGTTTTAAATAAACTAGAATTGGTTCCTTCTATTTCTTTTACTTTCTATTTTACGCCAAAAGAGAAAACATGTTTTAAATATGCGATCAAACAACAAACTTTAACATAATTAATTTTAATGTGACGTCATTATATTATTTTACGATTGAAGTATCATCTTATGAGTAAACATATATAATTCTCCGACTAATCCTCGCAAAAATACCACACTTTAATTAGTTTATTGTACTGTGGTTTAACACTGATACACTGTGCGAACTACTAGCTAGTGTTTTTGTGAGAATATAATGTTATAAAGAATCCCTTGCCTACACAATAATGATGCCTATCTACAAGCGAGGCCAACTATAGGTACAGACAGGTCTGTAGTGACTTGATCTTTTAAGACAATTTGCAAATGAATCAATATTTATTAGTCGTAAACTATCGGCTCAAGGAAACCCATAATAAACACAACAAGATGTTTCCTTATTCAAAGAATGAGATAATTAGCAAATTACAAACGAAGCATTTGACATTGAATTTAATGAGACGAATCAATTATCATTTTGTGTCTTTCATTACTCTTTTGGATGTATTTAAAGGCTATGGAAGTCACTGAACTTATTAAACGATTGTTTAATTTAGGATCGTGACGGAGGAAAATACCGATGTCTAACGGCTTTCTTACGATTCTATCCACAGAACACTATACCCTATCCGGTATTCTATTTTTAACAGATAATAAAAATGTATGTATAGTTGCATTTCAAAATGTTTTGATAAAAATAAAGACACAGAGAGCTCTTTAATGAATAATAAAGGCGTAAGTACACCTTATGAGCATTTTCATCTTTTTAAAGTGAAATAATTTTTAGATAGATTTGTATAACAATTCAAAATCAAATATAAAAGAAAAAAAAACAATTTCAAAAATCTATTGACTTACCTTTGCTAAGTTTACGCGATTCTTCTTCAGTCATTTTCGTTACCAACCACACAAGTATCACAAATTAAACACTGAACTGTTACCTATCTGTCGAAATTATAGTCTTTTAATTTCCTATTCACTTAAATCATTTTATTTTCCACCAAAATAAATAATACACGCTGTTTTATTTAATTTTCAATTTGGAATGCGCGGTCTTTGCTGTTGTGTTGCGCGCACGCTACCTGTCGATAGACTTAATCGTTTTTTTTTTAATCACAAGCAAGGGCATCTCAGGCAGGCAGGTTGATTGTTGTCATTCTGCTACTAATGACCTCTGAAAACTATGTAGAGGTGTGGTCAACTTTTTGTCTAGACGGATCTATTTAAGGTCCGTAACAATAAATATTAGTGTTATTTGTTCTTGTGTAACACTTTTATGACTAATGGTAGGTAACGTTAGTTCTATATACCTTAAAACAAGCTATGCAATTTTTTAAGATACTAAAAACACATACATGTGCACTAAATTATGGAATTTAATTCTATGCTTTACAAAAACTTCCACTGCAGGGAATGGGCCCATTTGTACCGCATTTTCCATAATCACTGCTGTTAGCAAACACATGCATCACATCTTCCCACGCTTCCTTCAGGGATAATGAGAGTAGACTTCGACATATACGTAGGTATACATCACGTAGGATGTACGTAAGTCAGTGAGACTCGTAACATATCGCATCAGTACTTTATCCGGATTTATTTCCTCAACCGTAGTCATGATGGTTAATGAACCTTTATCTACTTATGACAGTCATTCTGCTTTTTTTACTACTTTGACGTGTTTTTTTTCTAATCTCCGTCCTTACGGTAGTTTTTTTTTTTAATTTTAAACAAATTAAATACGGTATTTTTTTTTAATAAGTTAAGTTTGCTTTATTTACAGAATTGTTTCAGGTTTCAGAAGGTTTCAGACAATTTTGTGAGCTTTTTTTTCTGGTGTATCATCTGAAACAACAAAATACACATTAATTAAAGATAATGAGATGAAAAGAAACAAAACCTGTGTAAAATTTGTAAGTACAAAAGGGTTTTCGATTTAAAATAATATTTTTCCCAAAATTTTATGAAAAGGAAAACTGTTTATATATTTGAAAGGCAATTCCTTTACCGTTAGTATCGTGTGGTTCGTTCCATTTCTGTCTTTCACTGGTGCCAAATATAAGATAGAATGTATTTCCCGCAATGTATACCGCGGAGGCTATGTAGAATACTTTGCGCCATTCGTTGGGGTCTGTCTGTAATGGAAGAAAACTTCTTGTGAGAAAACAAAGAAATATTAAACTGTGACAAAAAACATTTTTATGTACGTGAAATGGGGAAAATTATACAATACTTTCGACATCCGAGTCTATAATAATAACACAGAAATACTTTTTTTTTGGAGGGTGTGAAATCATCCAATGACTTCTCCCGCTCTGGGTGGAGCAGAAGGGAGTGTCAGACTCTTACTGACTAAAACCCACCCATGTTCCTTCCTTAGCCCTTTATGTTCCGGGGTAGCGGTAACTATTTCAGACAATCCCGCTTACCCGGCAAACACAGGAATACTGACCTCGTCTTTTAACACGACTCCTGCTACTATAGGTGCTATGATAGATATCACGTTGGCAGCCATGTTGGTGATGCCCAGCAGAGTGCCCGCGTAGTTAGGGGCCATGTCCAGGTGCACCAACTGTGGGAATAAAATTATAGCTTACGTGCAAAAATAAAAATATTCAATTTTACTAAGCAATCACTGTACAATCTTTAAAGAGTAAATTACCATGCTCTGCACTCAAGTTTCGATAACACCTTAAACATCTAGTCTAGTCGTGACAACCTAGAATATATTTTAATTGTTTGTCTAGTGAAGCATGCCGCTGTGACAGTTAGAGACATTAAAATAATAGAGCAAACCATTAGTCCAGTAACATGTCCAACGTTAAGGCCGACCACGATGGTGAGAAGAACGACTGCCAGTGTCACGTTGCCGGCTGGCACGTATGACAGACCGATCAGAGCAATAGCTGGACCGAAGAAACCTGATGAAGTTGATACAGACTGGTGTTAGTTTAGACAAATGAATAAATTTGAACAGCATCGCTTTGAAGTCTAAAAGAACTTTACTAGCCAAAACTCTGTTAGCTTTGGATAGAAATGAAGTATCATCATCTGCCTAGCCTTTTCCCAACTGTGTTGGGGTCCGCTTCCAGTCTAACTGAATGCAGCTGAATACCAGTATTTTACAGGGAGCGACTGCCTATCAGAACTCCACAACCCAGTAACTGGGCAATACGGTACCCCTTGGTAAGACTGGCTGTCAGGTTTTCGGGCTTCTGACGACCCGTAACGACTGCCAAAGATGCACAAATGACAGCCGCTAAAGTGCTTTCCGAGGCACAGATAAGTCTCGGTATGTAAAGATGGTCACCCATCCACGGTCAACCCGGTACAACCTTTGCGGCTGTTAGTAATTAGCCACGAGCTCCTCTGCATAATAACTGCACTTTCAATTCAATTTATAAAATTAAGAAATTAAGTATTGAGTAAAAAATGGTAAGTTAAAACTTAGAATCAATTTTATGAAGAAACCATAAGTATTATTGGTTTATGAGAACCGGTTGATTACCTGTTTTGGGTTTTCTAATATATTTATGATGAGTACTTTATCCTCAAGATTCTGTTAACTATGCTAATTTTTTTCCTATACTAGCTCGAGAGCACATAAAACGTATTTATCTTTACCTGCATTTGGGGAAGGCCCCTTGTGGTACCTATAATGACGTCACAATAGTAGAGCCATAATCATACTTGCCTATAGAGTTAGAAAGTTTCCTCGTTGCTGTAACACTAAGCCACTTCTTGTTCGGGAGGTAGTCAGACATGTAGCCAAAGGGGAAACTTAAGATGTACACGGCCAAGTAGGGTAAAGCTGACATGACACCATTCTGTGGAAAGGAAAGAAATTATTTTAAATGAAAACTGATGAATTTTTATAATGATTAAAATTTGGTTGGTACGATATAATGTGTTTTATCGGTAGGATATTCTCGATAGCGACACGGATTCGGGCTGTATGTCTTGTTTATGGAATATAAGTAGGACAAGAAATGTTACTTGCAAATATTGGAGTACACACTCCTTTTTTTTTAATTTAGTCTCTTTCTTTGGAAGTTAATTGGCCGTTATTGGGTAATGGCGCGTTATGTAATGATATTTTTTTAAATTATGCACTTACTGCTTTTATATCAACCTCTAATACTTTCTTCATGTAGGAAGGCATCTCCGTCATGAGGGTCCAGTATCCCCAGTTCTGGCTGCAATGCAACACGATTAGCGATATGAACGGTACAGACGTCCATATAGCCATCCATGGAGTTTTAAATTTCTGAAGCAAGAATTTATGATTTGTTGGGAAACGGCGGGTTGTGGGGTCCGAGGGCACAATTGCTCATTAAAGATATTTTGGATCTGTTGTTTCACGTAAGGGCTGGCTTTTAGAGTGGTCAAAGGTCTGCTATCCGACAAAGGATTGCCACTAGTACTTTTGGACACACTGTAATGCGGAGAAATATTTTGATGCCATCTTTTAGTTTGTAGTAAGGTTAAAATTGTTAGGATATTTGTTTTAGTCTTAAATTATGTTAGGCCAAGAACACAAAAAGTAGTCATGTACCTTTGGTTCTCCAACATGTCCCAAAGACGTCTGTATATACAGCCGTTCCTCCGCACTGATTAACTTCGAATTCTGAGGGGAGTCTGACCCCACCACGCAGTACAACACTACCCATACGGCCCCGACTGCTCCATTTACATAGAAGATTGCTTCCCAGCCCCATGCGTCTGCTATAAAGCCGGATATGAGTAGCTGGATGGCGTTGCCAAGTTGAGATCCTAGAAGTAAACATTTTATTTGTAATGGTTTCCAAAAAGTGTTATAATATGTATCGTACAATACTATACTTAGACAAAGGTCAGGAATTACCTAGAGTAGTAAAGATAGAGCTAGAAACGCGGTAGATTCATAGTTTTTTAACTTCAGCAGTAATATTAAGTATTAAAAGTGGTTTCTATGATTGATCCTAAGTCAGCTTCAAGAATAAAATTAGATAAATGTATTTTTTTAAGGTACACTAACCTGAATTAATCAAAGCTCCTGTCCGACTCTTTTCCTCAACTGGCGTCCATTTGCCAATCAGGTTGTATATCGAAGGAACTACAAATCCTTGCGCCAGACCCTGGACAACACGACAGGCGCATACCAGTTGCCATCCTCCCTAAAAGGCAAGTATAAATTATAAGCCCATCCTTCATAAAAGAGGTCAGATAGGCAGTCGTGCAATGTAAATACCAGGTATTTATATGCATCCGGTTAGACTGGAAGTTCGGTTAGGATGAATCCCATCGTGGGTGATTTGATATAGTTTCCAAGAAACTTACCAAGGAAAATGGGTAGGGTCAAGCTGAAGCCACAAAGACTGAGGAAGCTAAGATTTGCTGATTTTAATGGACAAACTTAGTTGAAACACTATGCAAGATCGGAAGATTGGATTTGGAATTCTCATAGAAATATTAATTAGTACGGCAGATAACATTCATTTTGCGTCGGTATTAATATTTACATACATTATAATATATATAACATTTTTTCACCATTATAAAAGAAGACTAAGGATACTTATATATTATATAGCCTGAAACACAGGTTTAAATTAACCTAGATCGGGCTGGTCGCTACATAAAATTGCAATTCCGAACAACCATTACTTGCACCTATAATAAAATCTTAGTTTTAGTTTTAGGCACTTTAATTGTATGGAAAACTTTTTACTGTTGGCTACATGTACACTTTTTGTAAACGTTTCATTTGAAATAAATTATTATTATTACTTACATAATATGCAGCAAATGGCACTGCGAGTGATACCAAGGCATTGATGCCGATCGCTATGGTAACAAGGATCATACCGCCATACTTAGCAGCCATCTCTCCCGCCGGGATCTGCAGGATAATGTATCCCCAGAAGAATGAGGAGAGGATCACGCTTTGAGTCTGCATGCTCCAGTCGAAGGACTGTAAAAAAATATTTTGTCTTAGGTTATAATCTGACCAAACTGTGATAGAAAAACGATGGTTCGGATTTTCAAAACATTGCTTTCTTTGAGAAAATGCTATCATCTTTATGTACGTAATAAGAATAACGTCAATTTTATCTACCGTCCATTGACTGTAAATATGATTAAAGATTAATTACACAACAACAAAGAAATAATGTTTTACTCGATCATGATAATAAATAATTATTATTCCAGATTAAATGGTACATCCATATTAATATTATAAATTCGAGAGTAACTCAGTCTGGCTGTCTGTATATTACCTTTTCACGCCTAAACAGAATGGATTTCAATAAAAATTAGCAGAGAGATAGATTGCATTCCGGGGAAGGACATTACGGGAAAGGCTACCTTTTGTCTCAAAAAAAAAGTGTCCCGATGTTGCTATATAACCGAACTCCACGTAAACGAAGTCGCGGGCAAAAACTAGTGTACAGACGCCAGCACATCAAGCTATCCCTAACTGTCAAATTTTCTCAATTAAAAATGAACCTAATGTCTTTGCAATAAAGTTGAAATACTATCAAAGAAATTTGACAGATTGTGGTAACTTGATGTGCTGGCCTCTGTACTTATAGAAACCACATTTGATTCATGTTCTTTTTCATGCTATTTCTTAAACTAGACAGATGAATGCTGACTTACACCCTAAACACTTACTATCAGAGCCCAACATTTCGTTTGTCTGTTACTTACATTGTCAAGAGTATTATCCGTCATGACGACGATAGCCATGCTCATGTTGACTCTCATGCCGTATGCTATCACCAGCGCGAAGAACATCATGATTGTTTGGACGTGTCGAATGGCACATATCGTCCCTGCAAATATCGTCTTAGTAATAATTTAGAATGATTGTAACATGTTGGTGTTTTATGTTTCTAGTTAGTTTAAAAGGTTTGTGTGGTTTTTGGCAACGATTTGTCTTTCTGTTTTATATGAAATTGTGATCACTTTAAATTAATTTATCTGCCATTACAGGATTAGTTAATGCAATAAATGCTCCTGGTCTCACATTTATACGTGTTCCATTAATTTTCTTATAATATCGTTTTTACGTAGGTATGTCTTTTTATAAAGACAATAAAAGTAATATGATACACAAAACATGATTATTTTATAAATAACTTTCTGGTAGTGTGATATTGAATGCTCAGCTAATAATACAACAAAATATTTGTTTCATTAATATTCTTCCAACGCCGATTTTAGTGGAGCTGTTAAATTCGAAATTCAATCGAAGAAAATATTTACAATGGAGCGTCATTCTAGTTACATTTAGAATAATGAATTCATTGAAGAAATTATTACTAATATTAATACTGGATTCAGCTGCATCCGGTTAGACTGGAAGTCGACCCCAACATAATTGGGAAAATGCTTGGTAGATTTATTGATTCAATTCAATGCAAAAATTGAGCACATCAATAATTGTACTGTACTACTTCATAATATTATGTGAAACGTTCAAAACATTATGATATAATCAAAACCTCTTACTTGGCTTTTTAATCTCAGCTTCTTCTCCACTCATTTTGGAACTTAACCGTATAAGGCTAGCAAAACATTAATTTAAATAAATAAAATATTGTTGGCAAACTAGTCTTTGGGTTTTTTTTGATAACGCCTTGACACAATCGGTTTACTGCTCTGATAGCGTCAAGAGATCACCCAGGGCGATCGGAGGTGATAACACATCTTAAATATTTGACCCTGAAGGGATTATAACAGTGTATTGTAATTTTAATTTATATTAAGTCCACTCTAGATAAAGAGTTTGGCATGAAAATTGTTGACGAATTAGATACAATCTTCGAAACAGTTTTCATATTATGGAACTAACATTTTTCTTCTATATGTGCTTAAAAATTTGTAGTACCATAGTACAGAGCCCAGCACCTCAAGATACCACAATCTGTCAAATTTCTTTGATAGTGTTTCAACTTTATTTCGAAGACATAAGGTTCATTTTTAATTGAGAAAATTTGACAGTTAGGGATAGCTTGATGTGCTGGCATCTGTACAAATTCTGTTATACTAGCTTTTGCCCGCCATTAAGTCCGCGTGAAGTTCGGTTACTTATATCGCAATTTTTGAGACAAAAAGTGTCCTTCCCCGGGATGCAATCTATCTATCTACCAAATTTTATCGAAATCCGTTCAGTGGTCTAGGCGTGAAAAGGTAACATACAGACAGACAAAGTTACTTTCGAATTCGTATTCATTCGTTCATACTGAATCAGATAGTAGTACCTACTATTTCCTCTTATTACAACTCCTCTGAGATAATTGAACGTAATAATAGTTGATAATAGTCTAAGAGAGATGGACTTACAGACTTTATTCACGGAAAAAAATAAGTACCTAAGTATTAAGGTACTTACCTATTGTCTTCATTTTAACGAGGTCGTATCGGCTACAAAAGCTTTTGGTTTTTGAAATGATCCTTGAATTATTTTTCAGAGTGACTTTGTATGTATGTTTACCTTTGTATTGTTGGAAAAGTAAGTTATTTTGTTTAATAGTTTAATTTCTGAATACAAATCATGCCGATATGGCGTTTTATATTTAAGCAAACTTTGATATTTAATAAGACATATTTTGTCAAACTTTTTAAAAATTTAAGCTGGTTCAGATTACGAAAAATTCATCGGAATGGAAAACACATGGAGCCGTAACATAAACATAGATTCAGTTTAAAATTTAAAACGCAATCTTTATGTTAACACAAAATCTAAATTCAAAGTGATGTCGACTAGCTTACGATATGAGTTTTATTTTATAGGTTTTCTGTTTTCAATCAAAATAAATTTTCCAATAACTTGGAAAACATGGCGTTATTACTTATTTTAATTTATTTAAATCAAGTCACTACTTCAACAAATCTAGAATTAGGGAAGTATAAAAATTATTCGTTTCAATTCCTAAGTTATTTTTCATTAAAGTTTTTTTACCATTATTATAAATTCAATAAATTCTGCAAGCTTGCACAAGCAAATATATTGTTATGCAGCGGTGTGGTCCCATTCAAATACCCTTAAAATGCCTTAGCAAACATACGTGGGCACACAACACGGTGCAAACAATATCAGCAATAGCTGCACACAAATGTGTGCGGCTATTGCTGATATTTTTTTCATGCCATAGTACCTTATTACAAGATATGTACTGTATGATTATTACTGTATTATGAGTATGAAAAAATATGACGAAAGACCTCATCTTATTTGCATAAAGTGGAACAGCGGCAGTTTGTTCAGACCCTGTCTCTAGATACATGTGGGCATGAGATTTTTTTAACCTCTCAAATGTCGTTTGAACCCCATAGGTTCATAAGAAAAATTATCAGGAAACGACAGTAAATATAACCATGAAAAGCGTTGAGCTCTTATAAGCAAACGGCTTCTAAAAACGAATATCTAAGGGGTTAACGAGAAATGAAGGAAATTAACGAACGACAAAAGAAAAATAATAGCGCTATTTCTATATTAATGTGACTTTTATAGAGAAATCTCGTGCTTATTATCAATTGGTATATTATTTTCGTTCCGTCAGGACTAATCTGTTAGAATGCATCAGTGTTTTAGTGTTGTGCCTTAAGGTCATATTAGGTAGGTACTAATTAAGAAAAAACGGAAAACTTTGCCAACAATAAGAAATTGCTCAAAAAATCTGCAGATTGCGGGTGCTCACCTCAGGATAAGCTGATTCTCACAAGGACGTCACTAGCACCCGCATCACGAGTCCTGACCCTCTGTAGGTACATTTTGGCTACTGAGCCCAAAACGACAAACAAAGTATACAGGGAAGGTTGATAAAAACCTGGCTGTACTAATAATCACTAATAATCGCGTACTAACACGCGGGTAGATGATAGTATGTAAGAACGTAAATTAAATATCAGACGTTCGAAAGAGAATAATCTTGTAAGAGAGTTATCTCGAGAATAAAAAGCCACTAAGCCATGAATGCTCGTTAAATCTGTTCAACTTCTTACTCGTCATGGCTACTTTACGGTTCACAAGTTATCTATTTTGACTGCTCATTGAACCGGCCGCTACTATAAATCAGTTTTTTACTGAATTCATTTTTTGTCTTTAATTCAATTGTCACCAGAAAACATTACGTTGATGTTGCACTTTTTGTCTTCTTATTTTACGTTATACCTACATAGTTGTTTTTTACTCAATCACGATTAAATTTAGCACGCAGATAGGGTATACCCTGAATAATCCGTTCCCGTGGGACCGGGAGGGTAGGTCGTGTTTTGAAGTGGCGACAGATGTAACGTTGGAAAGCCTCCTACAAAAGGACCAATGTGACTTTATTGTTTAGTGTGACAGTAAACATTTACATTAACAATAAGAAAAAAGCTAAGATAATTTTTATTTGTTCAAAACAGAGATTACTTTTATTAAACCAAAATCAACTTATACATACATAGGTACCTAATTTAAAATAAAACTGATTAATATATACAACCTAAAACTAAAAAATATATCCATTATGTACAAGTGGTAAGAAAGGAGAAGAGCTCATAGGGCGTCAAAAAATTCATCCCCATCGCTGTCAGTGGGAAATGTGCCCAAAAGGCTGGCAGCATTGCCACGTTGAATGGCAATGCTGATTCTTTGGCCTAAAAATTGACCAGCCCTCTGGTCACGTGTAGAGTCGACCAACCGCTGGGCGATTTCCCGAAATACTCGATGAGCACTCGGACCCCACGGCCCTAGTGTTTCAATCCCAAACGGCTCGAACATATAACTTCCAATAAGGTTGTTATACTTGCGCCGTTTGAGGTTTTCCGCTCCTGCAGCAGCCGCCCCAGCACAGCCCGCCGTGCTAGGAAGATGGGATGGCGCAAGGGTGTCGACACAGGTTGCATCCCACACCAAAGGCCTACCCAACTTCCAAGGCATTATCGTCATTCCGTCTGGCCTCTTACCATCGTCGCGTGCCAAGCCATTAGGCTCTAAAATAGCTGGCACCCCGGCGGTGACAAGAGCCCGACGGATGATGTCATTAATGCTGGCGTGCCAACCGACCAGCGCTTTTACTGCAAGAAAGGCCATGGTGTCCGAGGCGGTCGACTGCTTCACCGCACTGACAGCGATGTGGTGCCCCGCAAGGAGAGCCCAGACGCAGACTTATAGCGAGCCGGAAAGTTGTGTCACACAGCATAGTGCCTATGTTGGGTGACGGTAGTGCCTGAAGCCAGAGGCCCGACTCCCACTCTCCCACAGCCAGGCGGGCACGCTCAGCAGTATTGGTGGACGTATTAATTAGATTATTCCGTACCAACCTGCAGAGCGGCTCATCCCACTGTCTCTGGGAAGACGGGTTCTCGGGCTGCACCGTATCCAGACAAGCCACCTTCCAAGCGTTAATTGCATCGGTCAAACACGGCACTTTAGAGTTAACCTGAGAAGGAGCTATGATTTTTGCGGTTAACTCTTTGGTGCTGTGGACCGAGGACAGGAACGCCGGTAAGCTTACACTAGAAATTTTGCGGACGCCGAGCCCACCAAAACGAATGGGTAATGTGGCTTGCAGCCAAGCACGGTCGTCCAAAGCCACATTTAAAATGGAAGTCAGAGTACGTCGAATAATTTGATCGATTTTGTCCAAAAGGTGTGGCTGCTTCCACAGGGAGGAAGAGCGGAGGAAATACATAAAATTTGGACCGAAACAGCAGTATCTGATGAGAGTGTATGCCGAATGTACATTAATTTTAGAAAGTCTATCCAAAATATCAATAAAATGATTAATTTTTCCGTCAATGAAAGGTGAAAAACTGTCTTCTAAAATTGGGGAACCTAAGAGGTGCAGTGTACTTTTTTCCAAAACTTTGATACCTGGGGCTATTGAATTAAATTTCTGTAAAGTCGATTGTCTGTCAGTAATAGTCAGTATTGTCACAAACGTAAACTTCACATTTGGAGTAGTTAAGGTCAAGGCCGATAGATTGAAACTGATGCTTTAGGAGTTGTAAATCTTTTAGAACAGTATCTACGTCACCTCCTAGAGTTCCATCATCTAAATACCATACATTAAATTTTGAATTTAGCTGTTGTATAATGGGGTGGATAGCTAAACTGAAAATGACTGGCCCGAGAGGATCACCTTGTTGGCATCCGACTGCGGAAGTCACTGCATGTGACTTTATGTGACCTAGTGAAGGCCGCGGGTCTCCGCTGGATGCGCAATGTATAAACCGGTCGATGTAACAGTGCTTGGGGGAGGCCTATGTCCAGCAGTAGACGACTTTCTACTGAACTGGAAATGATGATTAAGATAATGAAGGAAAAGAGGCCAAGACAGAGTGTGGGCTATGAAAGAGTGAATAGCTGACACAGAAGAAAAACCCACTTGGTCGTTCCATTGAACTATGGCATGACATAACATTAAAGACCTCTGACTTAATTTGTTCCATAGTTTTTCATACACTATAGCTACATCTTCAATTCCGGTGTCCTAGTAACCGTTTTGTTATGAAATTTTATTTATTTCAACCTACTTTGCTGCAAGCAATGTTTTCAAATGAATTTGAAACGCCCCCTCGGATTTGACAAGTATATTATTCATTAAACGGTGGGTACTTATATTGCGCATCAACGTAATCTCGTCTATCTGACAGTTTACTTTTGAAACATACGCGAATCGTATATTCGCGTTTGTTTCAAAAGTAAACTTTGTACTCATGTCATGGGGACATGTACGGGGAGAGCAAATTGAGGCCTCGTCCCCATCATACACGGCGCGGTACCGTCACCGTGCAACGTCACGACGCCGCCGCCGTGACACGGCACGGCACCGCGCCGCAGCACGGTGCCGCGAACGGTGCGCCATCCCGTTTTCGGTGCGCCCCTATTCAGTCGATATTTTGCTGTTGATGCGCTCGAACGTCCTTGTTTGGATATGGATCACGAAAGAATTATTCTCTTGTTGTTGCTAAGACGACGAATGAAAAAGAAACAGAAACAGAGGAAATTTTGGGTAAATCCGTATATTTCTACAATGAACCCAGACGGTGGTCATTTCAAAAGGAAATATGCAGCGCTAAAATTAAGTGGGAACGAGAAATTTTTTGACTATTTTAGAATGACCATACCAACTTTTGAAGAACTGCTTACCAACATAGCACCTCGTTTACAAAAACGATTTGTGTTCAGAAAACCTGTTGATCCTATGGAAATGCTTGGTTTAACCATCAGGTAAGAAATAAAACATACTTATCATAAATCAAACTGTTTTTTTATTTATATAATATTGTTTAAATTATTAGATTTTGTTACAAAAGCTTTATATTTTTTTTATTTCGGTATATAAATTCCGACAAACTTTACTAAATTAAAATGCACAAATGTTAGATGATTTAAGAAAAATCGTATTCGGACTCCTGTGTGTTTGATAAGACATCGCTTAAATTATGTGATATGTCTTCTATGGTTGAATTTGGCGAAGTCTGGCCATGGATGCTTGCAGATGGATTGCGAGTTGTTTGATAAGTCGCTGTAGTTTGTTGTGGTCTTTCGTAGCTACTTTGAAATGCTGTTTGGTAGCCGCTGTATGATGGTTGATTGTATTGATATGAGGGTTGATTGAAGTCTGACAATATTTGCATTACGCGACTTTGATACGTCAATGTTTGGTGCTCGTCTAGTTTTTCAAGAAATGGTAAAATTGATTTAAAAAATGAAACGTGTCTGTTTTCTGCATTTTTCAAACTTTGGAGAATTTCATTCTCAAAATCATCTTCATAGTATTTTCTTTTACGCAAAGTTGTAGTATGAGCTTTGTAACGAGACCTTATATTTTCACTTGCCTCTGGATCTTCAGACTCTTCTTCTATTATACTACTGTCAGTTAGATTAGGTGCGTTTCTTTTCAAAAACATAAGCTGTTTGAATAAATGGTATTCTTTCAATTTTTTTGCACCAGCTCCAGATTTGTTTGCGAGCTCTTTCTTTTTCAAGTATTTTAGGTAGTTGTCTTTTATGTTAGTCCATTTTTTAACTACATCATTTCCTGGAACATAAAAATATTCGAGTAATTTTTTATGACTACATATATTTATCATAGGTAGTAGGTAGGTAGGGCCCAATAACATAAGTTTAAGATTTCAATAATATTTCTACTGACAGACCCCGTTCCACTAGCTGTCAAAGTAGCTCAACTTAAGAAAAGCTGTCTTAAGGCCAGGCATCGCTGAACTAGCGGCCACCAATTGAAAAAAAAAACTAGGGCGTTAATAAATATTATTTTTAGCACGTTTTCTCAAGAACTTATTGAAGTGTATTCATATATATATTCACAGCCATCATTCAGTTCCGTGTAGCTAAACTAACTCACTACTGTGAATATATAATCAAATATCCTTCAATAAGTTCTTGAGAAAACGTACTTTGCCTGCTAGCATTTCGTGACAATAAGTACCGGTGTAAAAACTGTTGCGCACATATTTGTTCATAAATTATCTGTATTGCACCCTCAAAATACTACCTTAAGGTGCTGGTAGACGCGAAACTAGCGCCAGCAATTGATTAAAATCGATAACTCGGTAAATTCGCATTTTATCGAAATTTTATCGAAAGATAGTAAACTCGAATTAGTCTCAAAGATTATTTTGAAATAGATAATTCAAAAGCAGATGCTACCTTCCAGTTACTGTTTACAAAAAAGAAAAAACGGCCCTTTTTTGCGTTTTTACCGAGTTATCGATTTTAATCTATTGGTGGCGCTAGTTTCGCGTCTACCAGCGCCTTAACAGTTTATGGTATGCCTGTTCTAAGAAATAGGTATATTTTTTACCACGCTTATATTTTTTCCTTTCAGGTTTCTAGCAACTGGGAATTCATTTAGAGATATGGAATTTACAGATTATCGAGGAAAAAGTACAATCAGCAGAATAGTGCGAGAAGTATGTCGTGCTATATGGGTCATTCTTTTATCTGAATGTATGCCGTTAATAACTGAAGACCTAATAGAACAAATAGCGGAAGACTTTGACAAAAAAACCAATTTCCCAAATTGCATGGGGGCCTTAGACGGGAAGCACATTCGCATTTGTAGTCCCGCCCACAGTGGATCTCTATTTTACAACTATAAAGGCTATAATTCTATCGTGTTGCTGGCACTAGTTGATTCTAAATACAGATTTGTATATGTCGATATAGGAGCATATGGTAAAGAATGCGATTCGACAATTTTCCAGAACACAAAACTATACGAATTATTATTGCAACATCGACTCCCCATACCAGCTCCAAAACCTTTGCCAGGCCTTCACAAACCAGTGCCTTATGTCTTTATTGCAGATGAAGGCCTACCATTAATGAGCAATCTAATGCGTCCATACTCAGGGAAACATTTGAATATAGATCAAAGAGTTTTTAATTATCGTTTGAGTCGGGCCAGACGAAATGTCGAGTGTGCTTTTGGCATACTTGCCAATAAATGGCGTATATTTCACAGGCCTTTAAACGTAAAATATGATTTTGCAATAGACATTATCAAAGCATGCTGTGTATTGCACAATTTTGTTGTATCTCGGGATGGAAGTAAAATGTCCGACGAACTGTATATTGATGACTCCCTTTTGGACTTGCACTTGCAACAAACTATAGATGACGTTTCTATAGCAAATCCAGTCAATATAAGAAACGAATTTTCTAAATATTTTAATAGCGATGTCGGCGCGCTCAGTTGGCAATTAAGCAAAATATAGCTCGAGACCAATCACGGAACAAAAAATATTGGCTACCTGGCTTCTATTATCAAGATTGTATTCCTGTATTGAAGAGATGACGGCAATATAAAAATATCAATGTGTGCGACAGAGACAAGTAAGCACGGGCATTACACGACATGGTTCTCTTTGTTCCGCGTCTACCTAACGCTTGATCCTAATAATTGTAATAATATTGACCATTGATTTTCTTAAACCTCTTAGCGTTATACTGATATTACATTAAAACATTTCCATGAAAACATTAAAGATAAATAAATATTAGTACTCACCCAGTTTTGTTTTTTCTTTATTTTGCTTGTCATCAAATGATTCGAAAATGTTACGGCAAACATCTTTCCACGCTTCTGTTTTTAGATGTTTGTCTTTATAATTTTCAATTGTTTTATCCCAAAGCACTGGTCGTGCCTCCACTAACGAAATAAAGAAGTCAAGATCGATATTTTCCACCATTTTGTTTTACACACATGCGCTATCGCCAACAGCGAAATATCAACTGAATAGAGGCATGCGGCGCACCACTCGCGGCACCGTGCTGCGGCGCGGTGCCGTGCCGTGTCACGGCGGCGGCGTCGTAACGTTGCCCGGTGACGGTGCCGCGCCGTGTATGATGGGGACGAGGCCTGAGTTTTGTTCAAGTGTCAAGTTGGATGGTGGGGGTGGATACGGTAACAGTAAAAGTTGGTAATGGGAAAAGTAGGCTATAATTTTATAACGTTTTAAAGTTTTTTTTTATATTGTGATTTTGTAGATTTTTCAACCAAGATAGTCAAACAAATATATGATAAAATCTTGGAAACTTAGTTAAAATTATCAGATTTGTATACAACTTTAATCTACCAATACTTATTAGTTAGTTTCAATTTAAAAATAATATTTGCACATTTTACATTTTTAATTACCACGTTGAAACTACATTTAAAATATAATGCACCACCCGTTTAAAAAGAACCCCCTTGAGCTTATTGACTCCTTTGTTTCAGCAAACTACAAAACGCCAGAGAAACTCAATTTGAAAGACTGATTTAACTTCAAATAATAATTTGCGACACAATTTTGAACCTTCTCTACTAATGGTTATGGCTTATTGTTTTTCGAGGAAGTCAAGGTTGGAAAATTGCTTCAACTATCAAAGAAAAGGGAAATATAGATAATGAGTAACAGTATCCTTCGCAGTAATATAATAGAGGTGTACTGTAACAAATAAGATAGACATTGAAGTTGCTAGAAAAACTGGGTGTCAAAGAATTTCTCCTCATTTTAACAGGTAACTGCGTCGAAGGTAATTTAGGAGCTCTCTCTTTGTGTTTAACATTATTCTTTAAGAAATAAAAGCAGTTTTATAATTAAGTTATGACAGATTGTATAACTACGACTTATAATCCACACTAATATTATAAATGCGAAAGTAACTCTGTCTTTCTGTCTGTTACTTTTTCACGCCTAAACCACCCAACCGATTTTGCTGAAATTGGTATGTAGATAGTTTGCATTCATGAGAAGGACATAGGCATATTATTTTTTGGAAATTCAACCCCTAAAAGGGTTACAAGGGGTGGCAAAGTTTGTATGAGAAAAATATTTTTATAGGTAGGGTAGGTAGGGTAAGTAGGGTAGGAAGGGTAGGTAGGGTAGGTAGGGTAGGTAGGGTAGGTAGGGTAGGTAGGGTAGGTAGGGTAGGTAGGGTAGGTAGGGTAGGTAGGGTAGGTAAGTTGTTAGGTAGAGTAGGTAGGTAGGGTAGGAAGAAAGAAGACAGTTAACTGGCAATGAATGTGAATTATCCAAGATTAATAATTCAAGTATTCTAAGACGCATGTTTGATGTCGATTCATTAAGTAGTTTTTTTTAATTACCTTATTTTTTAAATACATAAACATTTTGAAAATAAGAAAAGATTTCATGTGGTAAACAATATTCAAATGGATTATACAAATAAAATAGAATTAAAAACCAAAACGATTTCCGGATTTTCACGTTGTCCTACTTTTTCAACTGCAATCCAAACTTATTCAGTTAATTATTCATGACTTGACTGTGATGCACTACTTTCCTGCAGATATTATTATTACATATTTGCTGTTTAGAGTGTTCGCAGATGGTGTGCAATCGTAGACTGATTTTTTTCAAATGTCAACTGTTAAAAAATTTCAAAATTTCTGTGTAATTATCACGGTTCATAAGATGTGACAGCCTGGTCACAGACGGACGGACGAACAGCGAAGTTTTAATAATAGGGTCCCGTTTTACCCTTTGAATACGGAACCCCTTAAATGATCTGATTGTTTGTATAACGTATGAAACGTATGCCATCTGCAAGTGAGCTTGCTTGCCCAAATGCGCTCAACTGTGACTAAAGAGACACAATTATTTTTCAATTGTTTTGAATTAAATTTGAAATTTCAACAACTGACCAATTACACAAACAAAAAAGATCTTTGACCAGGAAAATGGCAATAAGGAAATATTGTACCAAGCTGGTTTTAGGCAAGATTTGGCAATTTGTTAAAAACTTGAAAACGTAACAAAAAAAGTTTTTCCATTTAAGAACAGTCAAGTTTTTTGTAAGTCTCTCCAATTCTCCAATTAAAATGCGTAAGTTATGAGTATGCACCCCAGTTCGAGTTTGCTACAAAGCATCCAATACCCTTGGATGGATTTCTACATTTAGAGGGTTCATACAAACTGAGACGGAGGTAGAAAAAAGGACAACAATGTAAAAAAGATCGTTTTAAAAACAACTTTTTTGGAAAAAAAGCCTTTGAAAATTTCACTTGCCCTTTGAAATAGATCCTTCGGACGATGTAATGAAATTCTTTCCGTCGAAGGAAATTAATCGCTTCTCGAGTATCTTTCACTGCTTTTGCCTTTTCCGGGTACAAACATTTGTGTTGATTATTAAAAGGCTCGAGAACGAAACGTTTTGATGGACAAAAGTTTTCTAATTAAAATCTTGTCGATTGTCCCCGTTAATGTCCTAGGGCCAAGTGCGATGGATCTGATAATGTCCAAGGTTTTCTTAAGATTTTTAAATTAATGTCCATTTGGATAAGTAGAATCAAAGGTTTGCCGTTACTATGAGCTATAAAACTGATAAATTATATCAATTTTAGTAAAAGTTTTTAATATCTTAATACCTACCGCTGTTTTATACCGGTTTATTTAGAAACTTCGTATGTTTTAAAAACTTTTATGGTAAGATTAATATTGCACCATTTATCGCCAACTGGATGAAGCATAGCAGCGCAGTGTTGCAGTACTTCACAGCCCCTGCAGCTATAATCACTCACTCTTGTTTTTAAGACTACAACAATTCTTTCCCAAACTGTGGACATTAGTCATGCTCTGAAAACATTTGTTCCATCAAAATAAATTGAATGCATTTAAAACTCTCTGCAGCTCGGAACATTTAACATGGAGGCAAAATCTCGGGAAATATAATTCATTCCCGGGAACATCCGTTAATCATGTCTTCCGAATGCTGTGACGTTCCCATTTCTGTTCAACACTTTAATTCCGACGTTTTTGTGTTTGATGCTTACATCCGAATATCTCGGTTTACCCGTCTGCATTTTGAGAACGGATTTATAGAGTGCTTTGGCCTTTTTAACAGACTGTACTTTTACAGTAGATAGACCATGTACAACATGAAGTACAAAATATTAAGGGAACATATTTTGAAAATCTTACCGTATTATATTGTATACTAATGTCAAATTAATCAAAGCTTGTGTGAATCTTCATTGATTAAATAACGTCATAAAAATAAAGAAATGTATATTTTTAAATATGCTATACTGTACTTCTTTAAATTGTTTTTAAACATACGAAAAAAAAAACATTTTCCATTATTTTCTTCTCATAACTTAGGCTTCTCCATCATTGGCTGTCCCTCTTCATCATCATTCTCCTTAGAGGGTGGATCATTCCAGTCTGCCTTCTCGGCTGTCCCAAAGATCACGTAGACCAGGTTAGTGACCAGGTACAGACCTGCTGCCATGAAGAACACTTGCCTCCAGAGGTATACGTCATTCTGTGAAAAGTGGCAAAAAGCTAGTTTGAATTTTGCAAAACAAATTGGGGTAATAGAAAAGAAAAGAAAGTTTAATTTTACGGGTTATATTTTTCCTATCAAGACTAGCCAATTTCAACTTTATAAAGGTATCCAAATGCATGGTTTTTAAATTCTGATTTAAGATAAGAAAATACCTAAATTTGAGATAACTAGGTAAACAATTACTGTTATATTGCTGTTAAAAGTAAACTTAAGAACAAATGAAGTTGCTTATATTCTTTTTTTGATTTAGTTGTTCACTTACGACGTCAGTAAGGATGCAGCCCACCACTAGAGGAGCGATCGACGAACCGATGTTTGACATAAAGTTGCTGATACTTATCATTGTTCCAGCAAAGTTTGGCGATATGTCGATGTGGTTGATCTGAAAAACAAAGGCGAGAAAATTTGGTTTTCTTATATTGAACAGACAAAATAAATTGTGTCAATTTGGCTTCCTCAAATAATAATCCAGTGAATGATTTTGATATTATGGAAAATGTTTTTTTTTTAATTTATCTTATCGTTTTTTTAGCCTAGCGCATACACGTAGCAATTTGTCGTGAAAATAGGACAAAATATACAACACAGGCGCTAAAAATAAAATACTAATTCCTACCTGAAAACCTAAATGTGCTGCTATTTTAAAACTGCACGTGAATACCAGTATGGATTCCACAATGTAGATATTTTTAGGTGCAAAGGCCAGAGCTATTAGTCCTATTGCTGCAGGAACATTCCCTGAAAAAGAAATGATATACGTGGTTTATTTTTGAGATTTTTATTCATGTATCACTTGCGGTGTTGTAGAAGAATTTTCTCTGAAGCAAAGATTGATCAACACTAACTTGGTTATATGTATAGGTAGGTTACGATGGGGCTGGTATATCTTAAAATAGAAGAGCCTCCCAAAAAAAGAACATTATGGTGTACATTAAATGGAATCGGTGTGACACTTACCTAGAGAATTTGCAAATTTCCTAGTGTTTGTGGGGCTGAGAATATTCTTCACAATAAGCATATCTGTCATCCAGCTGAAGAAGAAATTCGTGAACCACATCACTAGGAACGGAAGAGCGGTCAGTAACCCATTCTGAAAGATTGAATTATTCCAAAATCGATCGTTGCAACAGCATATTATGGACATCACTATTATTGTGAAAAGCTTTATTTTCAAACATGCTCTTTACCGCTTTGATGTTGACTCCCATGATTTTGTCCAGATAGGCCGGTACTTCCGAGTACAGCGTGAGTTGTCCCCAAGTTTGGCCAAAGTGTGCTATGATAATGGCCCAGACTCCCTTGTGGCTAAAGATCTTTCTCCAGGGCACCGCCATTTTCTGCAACATACAGTATTTAATTTATAGGCTGTATGTGTACGTCTTTCTAAGACTTCATATTTCAATGAAATGATGGTCTTTCATGTAAATAAAATATACATCAAAATCTTTTAAGAACAGGCTTTTAAAAATATCTTATAATTTTTCATTTACGTTAGTTTTATTTTGTATTTTTAAGTATCCTCGACAAAATTAATACCTTTCGGGAGTGTCGTAATAATAGACAAATAATTTAGTATACCCATCTTACCTTTGCCTCGTCGCCCGTTCCTAGTTCATCTTCCACATATTTTCTTTCAGCTGCTGATATTTTTGGGTGTTTCGCCGGAGTATCAGCCGCCAGCCAATACAGTAGGATCCCAATGATTCCCGACAGAATCCCGTAGAACCTGAATATACCAGGCCAGCCCAGAGCTGATGCAGATATGAAGCCTGTCATTGGTAGTCCGAATACTGTGCCTAGAGCTTGCCCTGAAACAATAAACCATAAAATTTACTATTATTATCGGTAATTTAGTTTAAAATGGAAAAGTTTGGCCATTTAGTTAAAATGTAAACAATGTGATTTCTAATCATCATCTTTTTTTAACCTTTTAGCTGTAGGTGCAGTTTAATATGGTAGAACAAAATCAACAGATTTTATTTATCAATAGTGACATGCCACGGCTCTGTACGGGTGCAATTTACATGCGAAGCCGGTATTCTGTTCACAACATGTTGTTCACAAGTTCTAAGCAGTAACTTAACAAGTAGTACCAACCTCGCATGAATTTAAGAAAATATTACATTTTAATTAATGTAATATTTTCTTAAATTCATGCGAGGTTCTCTGCCTGTTCGCCGAAAATTGTTTGCCAAATTTTCACTTGCCAACCAACGTTTCGCAGAATTTTATTCCGCCGAATAATCATTTGCCAACTTATCATATAATTTTGTTTTATTTCCCAACCTCACAGTTACCAACTGTACGTTTGGTCTGCTTTTCATAGTGACACTTTTTAAAATGCCAACTTTCATTTAGCAGAATTTTTTGCAATTAGTTATTGTAATTATTATTTTTTTGCTTTATCTTTAATATGACCTAACCTAACTGTTTCCTTTTACAAAAGCGATTCGCTTCTGACACATCGCCGGCCGCTGCCGCGGCACGCTCGCTTCGCTCGCTCGGCTCGTGCGTTGTTTGTCATACTCTAACCTAACCTAACCTAACAACCTTAGACTTCTATTGTAATAGTTGTGTGGCCTAGTGAAATGGTTGACAAATGATAAATGTCCCAAACGTTTTGTGTCATTATAATAATCGGCTTAACAATAATTCTACCAAATGAAACGTTGTCATACAAAAATTTGCTAATCGTTAGTTGTCAAAGTGAAACATCGGCGAAGCGTTGGTTGGCAAGTGAAAATTTGGCAAACAATTTTCTGCGAAAAGGCAGGACACCTAATTAAGTATATATTTTGTATGTAGGTATATGTATTTAGGTAACATGCGACTACATAGGTAATCTGTTTAAATGTTACCTCCATAAACAAAAGCGGCCATTCTTCCTCTCTCCTGTAACGGCGCCCATTTTCCCAAAGACGTGTGTAGCCCAGGAACTATGCAGGCCTGACTCAGTCCTTGTAATACTCTGCACATTGCTGTGCATATCCAACCACCCTAAAAATAATTATTATAAACATATCAAACTGCAGCTGTTTGAGATTAATGAAACGGGTGAACAGGTATAATAAAATAGGGTAAGTCCGGGGTAGTTGGCCATAGTTTTCCTTAAGCATTGCTAAAAAAAAAGCTTAAACATTATTACAGAAATTTTTATTTGTAATTACACTTTGAACAATTAACTATAATATATTTAGCACAAAAGTAACAATTACTAATGACATCGCCTTAAAAAAAATTTTTTTTTTTAAATCACAATTGGCCATCTCTCCCGGGGTATCCGGGTGTGATGACCATAGCACTAGAGGTAAGATAGCCATAACTTAAACCTAGTTTTAACATAGTTTTTCGTCCTAATTTCTATACTTAATCAGTCTTTTCTTCTTTTCAAAATCATAATCTGTGCAATTTTCGTGAACTCAAAACTGGCACCCATTGCATAGGACCCAATCTTCCACGAGCTATGTTTCATAATAATTCTCTCCACATCCGCGACAGTTCTCTTTTTCGTCGTTCTTCCTATTCTTTTTTTTATCTTGTATTAATGTTAACGGGACATCATCCCTCCTATCAGAAATTCTTCGGATGGCTTTTATTTTCTTAACAAATCTATCAGTGCATTGTTTGACCGCTTTTTCATTTTCCTTCTTAAGTTCTCCAGCTTTCTTTTTGTTCTCCTTCTTCATATTTTTCTCAGCCGCACTTTTCCTGGCTTTGATATGTTTTTCGTTTTCTTCTTTAATCTTCTTTTTAAAGTTTTTCTTGGTATTCCGAACTGAATAGCTGCACCACGTACAGAAAAACTATAATTCTGCACCGCACTAATAGCTGCTTTCAGAGATTCTTCTGACCATTTACATCTGGCGGCTACTGCCTTTCTCTTGTATTTATTAGGCATCTAAAACAAATATTTATACTTATAGAATATAAACTATTATTTGAATAATATAACTAAAGAAGACAATATTTGTAAAAAAACAACACAAATTATTTGAATTATACTTCATTTCTAAGCCATCCGTACACGTTGGCCATATGGCCATCACATACCGATTTCAACTGGCCATCTCTCCTTTTTTTCCGGGAGAGATGACCATGCCTAATATAAAAAAGAATCAAAACACAACACGAGTAATTTTGAGGTTAGAACAATAAGTTAACTGTATACTTGATAACAAATGCAAAAAACACTATTATTTTATGAAAGTAATATCACAATCTAGTAAAACACGAAACCTCTAATAAATTTTTAAACTAGTTCAAACAATAAACAAGGTTTTACTCACTTTTTGATTTTTTTTCGCCGAAATGGCGGTCGTAGGTTAGCTCCTGCGCACGATGCCAAGCGCACTGAACTGTAACTGGTGACATCTAGTCAACGATTGCTTAAATTATTTGAGCGGGCCATCTCTCCCTTATGGCCAACTACCCCGGACTTACCCTAATATAATTCCAGCTTGAATTATTGGATTACATTACAATTTTTCAATAAAGGTTGGCCGCGCGGCCTTTATCACGCGACTTAAATGTTCTTCCCGGTACCGGGGTCGTTTGAAGTTGAAGTAAAAATGGCACGCGCTGCGTGGGCGCTCGTCTTTTAAAGGTGCCGGCGATGACGAACGGGGAGCGCGGCTACGTTCCGTTCTCCGCACCTTCCGTGGCGACACTTGGCGCGTGTACATCAGCATTGCAATGCTAGTGAAATCTTTGACGGTTTATTAGCTTAGACTACCAAAACCAAGAAGAGACGTATGGGGAAAACAGTACCCGGCCCCAACTTCGTTCAGCCACACGAGCATTAACCACCGGGGCGTGACATGCAGTGGGCCATAAGAAAACCGATCAATCGACGGCGGACCCAAGTAGTCCACCACAAGCACAATCTAGCAAAATGGGTATTATAATTCCCACCGATACAATCCAAATGCGGTGCTCCTGACCGAAACATGTGCCGTATATTTGAGTGTTCAATCAGCCCACACACCTCGCACCTCGGAGGACCTAAGCATTTGACATAATACATATTAAATGTTTCTAGGATCGTTGATGATCGTTGGCAAAAAGGCTGCCAGTTAAACTGGGATTGGGCGGGTCCCGTTAGTCGCATGCATAGTGACCGCTGGGAAATAGTCGCTACAAGGTGGGTGCCTGAGGATGGACGGCGCCGTCGAGGCCGGCCCAGGAGACGAGGCGACACGACTTGACTCCTACCGCAAATGATGGATCGAGGTGGCTCAAGAGAAAGTTTTTTTAAGGATTTAGGGGAGACCTTTGCTCAGCAGTCGGACAGTGTAGGCTAAGTAATGAAAAAATAATAATATCGACTTGAAAAGAAGAATATCAAACTTATGATGATCACCATTGTCAATGCTCAATGAAGTTATAAAGGAGATAATGTATTATTTTGTGTTATTTAGTATTCATTTTTTAACTTTATTCCTCCGCAACTTCCAACTTACGTAGTAAGCAGCCAGCGGCAGCAGTATCGACACCACGCAGTTGATCATCATGGCACCAGTGAGCAGGTATCTGGCTCCGAACCTGTGGGCCAGCTGCCCACCAGGTATCTGCAACGTCATGTACCCCCAGAAGAATGAAGCTATCACCGCGTCTTGGGTCTTCTTGTTCCAGTTGAATGTTGGGTACTGGAATATCGAAATGATTAGTTGACAGTTTCAGTGTCTGGTGTCCCTCATAGTTCCAAACTAACGAAAAATGGCTTGAATGGCGTTTTATTGATTTGATTAAGAAAAGAAAGAAAAAATGTTTATTCTGCACAAACAAAACGCACATTCCTGAAAAATATTACTTAGTAACTAAATAGACCCGTGCAGACCAGCTAAAAAACTTGATTAGGTACTAACTCAAATTGTCCGTTTATTCTAAAGACAACTATCATTCTTTTACAGGTGTCAATGGCTAAAACAATTGAAAGAAAATATACTAAGTTTAATAAAACTTCAGACTGAATGAGGACAGTTATAGTCGCTTACAGAATTACAGTCAAGTTTGCATCTGGCAGAAGGAAATTGTCTTTGTTTTGTTCAAACGATTTCCCGAACCCAAACAGATTAAAAACTTTGTTCAGCTCCTTTTGATCCGGAAATTATGTGTGTTTCGTAGTGCACCAGTAAAATTGTTTCATATTATAAAGTATATTTTTACGGTAAAAGTTTAAAAACATTACCTATTTCATTAATATTGAAAATTATCTACATATATTATGTTTATTACGCAACAATCTCCCACAAATTTTAGATAAGAGACATGCAAATTTAAAAGTTAATCCTTTTGTAATAAAATACCATTTTAATTATTATTATACTTTAAAAAGAAGGTTTAATGGTGTTAGTTAGCAAACTTACTGGTGGTACCAACATTAAAGCATTTAATATCCCTTCTGGTTTAAACTGGTTTTCGTCGGCTAAACTGGTTGCTGTAGCATTTACGACTGGCTCTCCATATTTAGTCATGGCTACCAGTGACACTCCCATACAGGATCTCATACTGTAAGCTATTGTTAGGGTACAAAATAATATGAAACATTGCTGATGCCGGTATCCCCATCCTGAAACTGAAAATAAGGGTATTGTTATTCAAGTAATGGTGATGCCATCACTATTTTCTAGAAAAATGATCAATAAATTATATGTACAGTCACGAGCATAAATACTTTACTGTAATAATATTCAGAGCGAACACTTTGTGAATCCTAGGAATAAGACTTATAATAATAAAGGTGTTATCCTATATTACCTTCACGGGGGGAGCATACTCCCCCGCCTACGACTCCGCCACTTGCAGTGTCCGAAGCGGACCACGAGGACGATGACGTCACAACCCCGAAGTGACCGAGGTAGATCTGAGAGCGGCGGTAGGAAGGCTCAAGGCCAAGAATACCGCCCCTGGACCCGACGGCTTGCCAAGTAACGCCTTGGTCCTGGACTCAAGGGCTCTCGGGCCCCAACCGGAGGCGCTCTTAAGCGCATGCATGGAGAGAGGCCAGTTTCCGCTCCGTTGGAAGATGGTCCTCATACAAAAGCCAGGGCGCCCTGCGGACTCTCCGTCCGCATTCTGGCCCATAGTGCTGCTCGACGAGGTTGGCAAGCACTTCGAGAGAATTATTGCAGGCCACCTCGTCGGACACTTTGGAAGAACGGGGCAAGGGGCACTCGACTGTGGACGGCATCATGCGCGTTAGAGCCCTCACGACGGGGGACGCGGTGTCTCAGGGTGGGGTCGTCGTGGCGCTGTCACTCGACATCGCCAATGCTTTTAACACCCTGCCCTAGAGATGCATTCGGGAGGCACTCCGGTATCACCGGATGCCGACTTACCTCCGTCAAATCCGAGGATCTGGCAGTTGGGTCTCGGGGTGGCATTGCACAAATCCGAGGCCTTTCATGGGCCTCGGAATAGGCCACTATCGGGATCCCAACTCACGGTAGGAAGAGTTCACTTCGGCGAGACCACGATGAAATACCTGGGTCTCGTCCTCGACAGCCGGTGGAACTTCGTGGAGCATTTCCGACGTTTGGCCCCCAAACTGGAAAGAACTGGGGCCACCTTCAAGCGGCTCTTGCCCAACTTGAGGGGGGCCAAAAGCCTCCTCACCCCCGGAGGTGTGCTTTGCGCAGAGTGTAGTGCAGTCAATGACCCGTTACGTAGCCCCGGTGTGGGCGCGTTCACTGCGGCGGCGAGCCGCCCACTACCGAACGCGTCCCAACCGTGAAGAAGCTGGCGGGATGGGAGAGGGAAAGGTTCTCCCTTCCTAGCCGCCGCGGGAGACGCCTCGGGCGTCGGGAGCCACTGTAGGCGCGGGCCTGCGGGTGGTGAGTAATGGGTAGTTCACCGTCCGATCAGGATCACAACGAGGTTCCACTCGAAGTCCACTTCCTCAAAGAGTTGTCAGCATTTGAAGGGGTCATTAAGGCCGAGCCTGCCGGGTAAGCGGGATTGTCCGAAAGGGTTACCGCTACCCCGGAACACAAAGGGCTAAAGAAGGAACATGGATGGGTTTTAGTCAGTAAGAGTCTGACACTCCCTTTCGCTCCACCCAGAGTGGGAGAAGTCATTGGAAGATTTCCTACCCTCAAAAAAAAAGTTACACACAGGAATCATTACAAGTCACAAATACACAAACCAGTCTAATTATGTAATATTTAGTTGCGTGGTAGGAACTCTAAATAAAAACTTATGATAACATAAGACATGTTTATTATTTATTTATTTAAATATGTATAGAAAACAACACCAAAGATGCTATGGCTAATGCTTCATATTGCGTTGATAGTAGATATTATAAATATTTTTATTACGTTTTGCTATTCATTTAGGTACACTGTTAAAACGCAAATTATTACATAATGTTTGTGATTTTTAGTGGCGTGGTATTTTTAATACAAACTTATGATAAGATAAGGAATCTTAGTTAATTAATTAATTAAGAAGACACTGCAGATGGAGGAAAGAGATAAAAATTATGTCCCGAATGTAAATACAGGTGCAGTGCTAATGGATTTGAAAAATGTGTTGATATCTATACTAATGAAATATTTCGATAAAGTTTAGCAAATCATTTAAGTCATTGACTGCCAGTCTGCCACGCAGCAGACCCAATAGAAAACTATAGTTCGCGGACCCGTGACCGCGTTGGCGTACAACGTGTTAAGTATGTTATAAGAGGCAAACTTAGATAAAACGAATGAAACATAATGCTGAAAAACAAAACTCAGCACCAAGATTAGAGAACATTTGGAAATGCGCTTTAATTATTAGGTTAAGTGCTGATTTTTCAATTGCCTGATATCTTTTATCTGAAGAATAAAAATTGCGGTTTGACATATTGTCTAAGCAAAAGGAGTCAAATTCTTCTTCTTCTTCTTAGCGTGTCGATGGCAAAAATAGTAAAAATAGTTTAAATAAATATATTTATATTTTAAATTATATTGGCCCAAAATTCAGCAACGCGAATACCGTTCACTGACGCAGCCATTAGGTCCTCACGTCCATCGGCCATCCATGAACCCCCACTTATGGAGGTTGTCCTTACTGCGACCTACTTGGGTACGGAGTCTGTTTAGGGTTTTAAAAGTAGGCCACGGTAGCTTGTGCCCAGATGGGAGGCTTTTTGATGGTTCAGCGAAGAAATCAGGCGGCTTAAGCAATTCTTGCCAGAGGTCGCATCTACCTGTGAAGGGGTTGCCTTCGGCTGGACTCACGCACCCAGTGAAATTTTTTCGGCTTTTAAGCCTCTGTGGTACTGGGTTAAAGTTGGGCATTGGATGGCGTAGGTTATCCCGTAACCTCGCCCTCTCGATACGGCCAGCTATGGTCCTACGAATTTCTGGAGGCGCGATGCCAGTCAGTGGATACAGCATCCGCAGCGGGGTCGGTTTTAAGCAACCAGTAATAATCCGGCAGGTCTCATTTAGAGCTGCATCCACTAACTTAGCATGGGCAGATCGGCTCCATACTGGACACGCATATTCACCAGCGGAGAAACAAAGTGCCATACCAGTTGTCCGCAGAATTAGAGGACATGCTCCCCATCTAGTGGACGTTAGGCGACGGAGTAGATTATTTCTGGTATGCACTTTCTGTTTGACATTTTCGCAGTTTTGCCGGAAGTTAAGGGACCTATCCAGTGTGATGCCGAGATACTTTGGGTGGGTGCTGTGGATGATAGGAACCCCAAGCCATGATATGTTGAGTGTTCGACCAGCTTGTCTGTTACGGAGGTGGAAGGCGCATGCTTGCGTTTTTGAGGGATTTGGTTTTAGGGCGTTCTCAGCATAGTATTGACTAAGATCCGAGAGAGCGTTGGAAAGGTTAGCTTCAATCTCCTCAAAGTCAGTGGCTTGGCTAGTTAAAGCCAAGTCATCTGCATACAGAAAGCGGGTCGTATTTGAGCTCACTGGTTGGTCATTGGTGTAGATGTTAAACAACAGAAGGGCCAGTACACTACCCTGAGGCAAACCGTTCTTTTAGGTTCGCCACCTACTTTTCTCATCAAGTAGATTCACTTGAAAACGACGGTTACTGAGGAGTTCTCGTAGAATTCGAGTAAACTTTGAGTCTTCTGTTAAGTTGGTAACCTTCCATAATAAGCGCTGGATGATAACAGTGTCGTAGGCTGCCGACAGATCTACAAATACTGCGCCCGTCACTTTTCTTGTTTCAAACCCATCCTCAATATGTTGTGTGAGGTTAAGGACCTGGCCACAGCAAGACTTGCCTGGTCTGAATCCAGCTTGCTCTGGAATAAGTTTGGGGTCAACAAGGTTTGTGAGACGAGCTAGTAGCAGTCTTTCGAACAATTTGTAGGTGTGGCACAGGAGAGATATAGGGCGGAAGTTTAGAGAATAGCTTCAATTATGTCCGCTAGTTGGAATGGTTTACAGACGGATTCCGAAGTAGGAGAGAGGTTATTAATTTTTGGAGTTTTGCCAAGACGTTTTGGTGGCTTGCCGTTTAGAAGGAGTTGGTGAGCCACTTGGTTAGCCGTAACTGAACTAGGAACTGGGAACTGTCAAATTGACATAATATTTATTCCTCCAATCAAACTTATCTGACAATGGAAAAATCTGCTATTCATTCTAAAACTTGAAACGACCTAATTTACTCAATTCTATTTAACAACTTCTTCTGTAATTGCAATCCAAATCGAATTTTGAACAAGCATTAGAGTTCTAAAATATATATAAATCAACTTTAAACGTAATTAATCCATCAGGTGATAAGCCAAATAGTTTCAAGCTGAGTGTCCACGAACTTGTGACATTAAACTTTTCAGACGCATGCTCTAAATTAATCAAAAGTTCTTCACTCACCTTTGAAATTACTTTCGGAGCCTTTCTCACTAACCTCATGCTTCTCCACCATATTGATTATATTTATTACTATTTGATAAAACAAATAGCTTAAAGTTTGAAAACTTGTGAATTTCCACTGTTATTTCTTAATATTTCTTCTCTCAGCTCTGCATAATTAACTTCATCATACAAAACTTCAAAATAACCAAAGAGAAAACTTAGTTCTGATGCATATAATCAGCTATGGGTCAGCATTTGAAATACTTTCTGTAATTATGATCACTCTCCTCTCCCGTGCTGCTGCAACTGCACTTAGTACCGCGATGGGTACTAAACTGACGTACAATATCTTTGAATGCGTCTTTCATGCTAGTCGAACAATTATCTAATTGTCATTAATTATTCTTGTGTGTATTACTATCACTGTTATCTTATGCAAATAAGTACTAAGTTAAGTAGTTCATTGCTACTGTTTAAAGGATAACTAAATATCATATTTTTATAATAATATTGTCATCTTAATGTCTTTATCACTAACTTTTTCTCGCGGCTTCGCCCCTTCGAAGTCGGAAATAATTTCACGTACTTACATTTTTTTAATTCATTAGCCTACACTGTCCCATTTTTGAGCTAAGCCTTGACTCAAATCCTTCCAGACTTCCTAGAGCAACTTCGATCTATCCCTTGCGGTATGCGTCTAGGACATCTCACCACCTCTCCCTAGGACGGCCTTAACGGGGCCAACGTCCAACCAAGGCACCCGCCTTGTTGAGACTGTTTTATTAGGCGCATGCGCAGTGACGCGCATCCCATTTCAGTTGGCAGTCTTTATGTCAACGTCTAGTAACCCTGTTCTAGAGCGCAACATGGTGTTTCATATTCTGTCAGTTCGTACTACCGGAATAAAAACTAGCCTATGCATAACCCTAGGTTTTGCATAGGCTACTTTTTATATCGTTATCACCGGTTATCTGGTTCCGGTATTAACAGACAAAGTTACTTTCGCATTTATAAGAATAGGTTCTGCCACGACTTTGTCTACGTGGACTTCAAAATTAGGTCAATTAGAAATGAAAATGTGTGAGTAATTCATCCGATCCATACGACAATCATAGCCCTGCGCGTACAGTTTACCAATACTGGAAGCTTATTAATTAAAATAAACTTTCAATTTGTAATATAAATCGTAATGAGTATTTTGTTTCAATTTGTAATTCATATGGCTCAATAATGTGTGAGAATATTGTTTTTGATGTAATCGAAAATTAACCTAATAGTATTTGAAGTACGAGGAACTCGTGGCTAAGTAATAACGGCTGCACAGGTTGATTGCCGTGGATGGGTGACAATATTTACATACCGAGACTCCTCCATGCCTCGGAAAGCACGTTAAGCCGTTGGTCCCATACCTGTAAGGGCCGAAGCCTGCCGGGTAAACGGGATTGTCCGAAACGGTTACCGCTACCCCGGAACATAAAGTGCTAAGAAAGGAATATGGATGGGCTTTAGTCAGTAAAAGTCTAACACTCCCTTCCGCTCCACCCAGAGCAGGAGGAGTAATTTGATGACTTTCCATCCTCAAAAAAACAAGCCGTTGGTCCCAGCTGTCATTCTTGGACCTTTGTCAGTCGTTATGGGTCGTCAGAGGCCCGAAAGACAGACAGCCAGTCTCACCAAGAGGTATCGTATTATCCAGCTACGGATTGGATGGTGGAGGTCAGAAAGGCAGTTGCTCTGTGAAAAATATTGGTATTCAGCTGCATCCGTTTAGACTGGAAGCCGAACCCAACATAGTTGAAGTAAGAAGACCGGAAAATTCTGTTGTTCCTGGACCTGAGAATTGAAATCATCTGACCTCATGTTTGGACGGAGACAACAACTAGACCAACAGGCCAGATATACTGGGTTTTTCAACAAGAACTTTGTTTTTCAATTGGAGCTGCACCAACAACATGACAATTATGACATTTAGTTTTTTGACGTTTTTGTAGTACATACATGCTTTGGTCCAAAATCCATGATGTGATTAACGAAATATACCCGCTATTTTACCAAAAAGTGATTTAAAACTTTGATGAAAGAATTGACATCGGTCAGCGTGGTCGTGGTGGACATTTGCTAGATATCATTTTTTATTCATAAAATAATTGCCAAACTTTTCTCTTCGTAATACAATAAAAATTTGAATCATCTTAATCTGAATTCTTTGTTTTATTTTCTTTTAGAAAACAAAGTTTTTGTTGAAAAACTTTAGTAGGATTAGGCCGTCCTAATAATATTTTAAACCATTGGAAATGCAAAACAACAGGCGCCTATTAATAAATTTTTATTTGATTATGAAAGTAACAATAAAAGGTTAATATTATAATCATTACTAATCTTGTAACTATTATTTATAAAAACTCCTTTTCTCTAGATGTCAGTACCATTAATCTCTCATTGATTCAGAACTCCAGTAAAAAGAATAGGTACCCTGTTCTGTCTAATTAGTTGTGTATGTCTGTGACGTAATTCATTCAATGAATTAGCGGACAGAGTTGCAAACAGAACATTAAGCTGTTTTTTAACTAGATGTTGTAACACAACCTCTTCTACTAACTGTACCACTGCGGAACAGATTCTTAATCACCACGCTTTCTCAGAGCCGGTTAACGTTTTGCCACCATCACAAGCCCAGGTTTCTTTTCGGTGATTTCCTTCACCGACACCTTCAAATGACTTGCCAGGTTCAAACCCTCAATAGTTCCAACAAAGTCTGGTTCATCATGAAATTCTATGACTTCTTATGATATTAACATACTTAGGTATTATGTAAATTAAAGTAATTAAAACCTCAATGAATATTTAAACCACACCGTTTGCCATCATTAGGTGTGAATATTCATAGTTTGAAGTCGACTGACTTTTCATTGATTTTAATTGATGAGCCAAAAACTGAACGACTTCAAGCAGTCCCTATAAGCTTTCAAAGCTTTTTTTTGTTCATTGTGTCATAGATTTCTCCATTTACACTTCAGGTTTCTCCATCATTGGTTGACTTTCCTCGTCAACAATTTTCTCTTGAGGTGGGTCATTCCATTCTGCCTTTACACCTGTTCCCAATATCACGTAGACCAGATTCGTGAAGAAGTATATTCCAGCAGCCACGAAGAATATTTGCCTCCAGAGGTATGGGTCGGTCTGAAAACATTGGTAATATGAAAATTATGTTCCGTGTTTTCCTTACCATCAATCAATTATTAAACTTTTGCTGTTCATGATAATAATATAAATAGAATGAATATGCTGCTCCATTTATCATTTCTAAAATATGCGAGGAAGAATATTTTTATAAGGAGAAAATATTTTGTAAACTAAAAACACAAACTACTAACAGAAACTTTAAAAAATATAACATATGATTAGGATTAAGTTAGCTTTAAGTTTTCCAAAATTTTTGAAATAAAAAATAAAACAATATATTATTATTACTTACAACATCAGTAAGAATGAAGCCGACCACCATGGGCGACAATGATGCTCCGAAGTTTGAGACAAAATTACTGATGCTCATCATAGTACCCGCGAAGTTCGGAGAAATATCAATGTGGTTTATCTGTTGAAAAGAGATTATATAAATTGAAGAGCAAAAGTTATACAGGTTACTTACAAGAGTAAACCAGAAAGAAAAATTCTTACGTGGAATCCACAATGTGCCGATACTTTGAAACTGCAGATAATGACGAGTATTGTTTCGACGACATAGATGTTTCTGGGTGCGAAGGCTAACGCAACAAGTCCAATGGCTGCTGGTACGTTTCCTGTTTTAAAAGAGACGTAAATTATTATTATTTTTAATGCAACAGCGATTAATCTCGGTTCTATCTCGAGATAAACGTGAAAGCTCACAATTTTCATTATACCATTATTATTCTACAATAATAATTGATTACAATTATTATTGTAGAACATTTTGCAACCATATTATAACATACCTAGTGAATTGGCTAATTTTCTTGTGTTTGTTACACTAAGTATTTTCTTCACAATCAGCATATCAGTCATCCAGCTGAAGAAGAAGTTTGTGAACCACATCATCAGGAACGGCAGAGCAGTGAGCAGTCCGTTCTAATAATAAAGAATCATTGGTCATTTTATTGGCTGTATAATGTATTCATCATCAAATAAAGTAAATATAATATTTAATAAAGAAACAACTTCAGTCTCGAATTAAAATGTATAGTATGGATCAGCATATTTGTAATTTCACTTTCTTATAATTCAATCAAAACCATATTTACCGCTTTAATATTGACGCCCATAATTTTGTCCATGAAAGCAGGTACTTCGGAGTAAAGAGTCACTTGACCCCACGTCTGTCCTATGTGTGATATTATAATGGCGTACATCCCAGGATGGCGGAGTATCTTACCCCATGGCACCGACATATGCTGTAAAAATACAAAATGATTATTTTAATCCATTTATCATTATCATTTCAGCCAAGAGCCGTCCAATAGGGACTAGTCATATCTGAATTCTCTAATTTCATGTGTTACACATTAATGATGTAACTAATACTTTTGTCACAACATTATACAATGTGTTAGGTTAAACGAGGGACATACTTTCAAAGTCATAGTCAAAGTAAAACATTTATTTCAAATAGGCACAAAACTGGCACTTTTGAACGTCAAAATAACCAAGAAATAGAATTGATTCTAGTCGCCCCTTCCAAAAGGTAGTTTCGTGTGGAGAAGAATGGGCAAGAAACTCAGGGGTCATAGTACACATGAAAATGAACAACTTTCACTATAGGACCATCACCTCTGAAATATGAAAAAACAGCTGTTTCAGACATTTTGCTGAATTATGTGAACATAAAATGTACTGAACAGCTGATATTTTTCGTGATGTCAGAGTTGGTTCCATAGTCCATTTGAATGGGTACTATACAACCTGAATGTATGTCCCTCGTTTAACCTAACACACTGTATAAAAGAGTGTTTATGGAGTTTCTTGTTTGAAATGCTTTGTAAGTTTGAGTGTCAAACTCAAACTTACAAAGCATTTCAGTAGTTGGCCTTGTAGAAGGCCTTTTCTTACGTAATTTGCCAACCAAAATATAAATTTTCGAAACCCTTTTTTTGCATTGTTAGCTTTTTGGCCACAAAACCAGATTGTGTGGAATAACTTTGTAGGATAAATTAGAAAAAATGGTGTGTTCTGTGGAACCAAGTTAATTTATAGTGGCCGCTGTGTGTGGCGGCTTTTAAATAGTGCGAAGTTTAAATTATAATTAATTTTGCAGTTTTTGTCGAAAGTTCACGCTATGTATTCATTAATGCATTGTTTTTAGCAATAAATTGTTTGTAATCATTACTTACTCTGTTCTTGCATCCGTTTCCTAATTCATCTTCTATATACTTTCTCTCACCATCAGAAATTTTAGGATGCTGTGCAGGAGCATCGGCTGCCATGAACCATAGTACGACTCCAAGGAGACCAGATAAGATTCCATAGAACCTGAAGATTCCTGGCCAACCCATCGGAGAAGCAGCTATGAAGCCAGTCATTGGTAGTCCCAACACTGTGCCTAGAGCTTGTCCTGAAATGTAACACGACATTTTTTCTGATTCAATTAAATATCATTAAAGTTTTTCCATTCTTACTAAACAAACCGAGAAATATAATTATTTACATTCCCCGACCTCTTGTTTATCGATCTGTATCAATATGTAACTACCGATATTTTTCTGGCGTGGATTACGTTATATTTAAGTAGGTACGTACAGGGACTTTAATTAAATTTATTCAAGATATTACAAGACACCTAGAAATCTAATAAAAGTGAGATCTCAATCACTATGTTAGTTCCTAGTACCTCCCTACCCATCCTTATTGCATTAAGACTTACCTCCATAAACAAAAGCAGACATTCTCCCCCTCTCGTGTAAAGGTGCCCACTTTCCTAAAGCTGTATGCAGTCCTGGTAGAATGCAGGCTTGACTCAGGCCTTGTACCATTCTGCATATTGCTGAGAATATCCAACCACCCTGACAAATCAAACAAAAATGCGATGTATTTATTGCTGGTCATACAAATGCGTACTCGTATGTAATGTACCTAATTTATGATGTGATGTGATTCAAGATGCTTTTTTTTTATTTTATGTATCATTATTAATCTTCTCACCGCATGTAAAATAATGATTTTATTATAAGCAAAACGTTGACACCTTGGGTTACATTATAGCAATTTGCGTAGAGGTCTCTAATGATATTATAAAGAAAATATGCGTTAAAATAACTCACGTAATAAGCTGCGATTGGGAAAAAGAGGGAGGCTAGGCAGTTGATCATCATAGCACCAAAGAGCAGGTACCTGGTACCGAACCTGTGAGCCAGTTGGCCTGCAGGGATCTGCAGGAGCATGTAGCCCCAAAAGAATGAGGCTATGACAATGTCTTGCACTTTTTTGGTCCAATTAAAGGCAGGGTACTGAAACAAAAAGCAACATAATTTCAATAAATATAAGAATAACTGATTGAGTTAGTATTCATAGTACCTATATTAATTAAGTTTGTAGTTTAGACTTTGTTAAAGTCGCCAATTTTACAAATTAGAGTCTAGTAAGGAACATAGTTATAGTTGTAGACTCTTACCGGAGGCACCAACATAAGAGCGTTCATAATTCCCTCAATTTTGAATTCTGTAATATTCTCAGCATTGCTATCATTTCCCTGACTGTCATGGTATGTCATGGCCACCAGTGACACTCCCATGCAGGACCTCATGCTGTAAGCTATCGTCAGAGTGCAGAACAATATGAAACATTGCTGATGTCTGTAGCCCCATTCTGAAACTGAAACGTTAAGAACATTACAACATTGCAAACGCGCAAATACTCATCACGTTGGACCGTACTGTCTTGTTTTGGAACAAATTATAGTAAATAATTTAACATATGAGGGAATTTATTTATCTTCTGCCCGTGACTTTGTTCGCGTAGAACAGCGGCAACATACGTCATTTTAAGTATCTGTATACCAGATTTCAGCCTCTGTATAACAAATATGTGTTGACAAGTCAGTCAGTCAGTCGCGGTTCCCTTTATATTTATATGCAGACAGATAATATTATCTGATATTGTTCTTATTTAAGTGACAATTTCCTGTATGGGAATAAAGTTCGTATACCGATATTACTGGTACCTGCCGAATTCCGAAGTTTCTGCTTTTTCTTTAATTTTATGTTCATTGTTTTCTATTGTCATGTTTCAAAACGATAAACTATTTTAATTGCATCCTTAGGATAATTTCGAAATCAACCCAAGCATGCACCATTGCTCTCAAAATGGTGAAAAAGTTTGTGAGGAAACCGGCATGACTTAAATCTAAAAATTCGAAGATACCCGTTCTGGACCCGCGTAGTGGATGCCCACTCCACCCAATCCCTCTCACAGAAAGTAAAGGCCTATGTCCCAGCAATGGGAACACTCTAGGCGGATTATGCCTATTAATAATAAACCTTTTGCTTGAGAAAATTTTACAGTTTGAAGTAAACATTTATCTATGTACTTCCTGTTAGTTTCATTATGAAAGAAAACAAGACTGATTTCCCCAAACGCATTAGTTGCTAAACAAATAAAACAAATATAAATATTATAGCGTGTTAAGGGTTGCCCCATATGAAGACTGGAAGTCCCTCAGGGAGCGATGTTTGCGCTGCCTATTCCAAGGCTGCTTACACTTGCACGCTTATATTTCCGTGTATAACTGAAGCTTTAACGATATTCAAACAACTCATTTCCGTCGATGTTGACACATTAAGCTTGGAAGTGACGTTAGTACGTTGCAGTGAGAAATAAACACGTGATTACGAATATGTATTTGTCATCTAATAGATAAATGAATGATAATTAAATTTTATAAATATATTAGATTTAAAAATATTAAGGTCACCTACCTTAATATTTTTAAATCTAATATATTTAAAATGCTTTTGATGACGTCATCTAAAATTTGATTCACTTATTTATAAAAATAAATATTAATATTAAATGATTCTATATAGGAAGTGCGTATTTAAGACTTATGGATCACCAATAGATGGCAAAAGTGAATTTGACTGACGTCACTGAATCCTACATCGCGCAAGCGAAATTCACGCCCGTACGTATTTATTTGCATAATTAAAGGATCCTTATTCCTGTAAGTATCACATTGTAATATTTATGACTACGACGACATTAAATCGAAGATATTTTGTTTTACATAAAGGAAAAAAATTGTATCTCACTCACCCTTAAAATCGGGTTCCCGATCCATTTTTTCGAGATCCTTTTTTTCTGCCATATTAGTTATTATTGTTGTAATTTATATATTGTTTATTGGATAAAAGAGCAAATATTCCAAAACGAAACAATTATTTGAAAAATACCGTATGTTACTTTTTCAATAATTATATTATATTGTGGTACTTAGCAATTTTAGATTCTAAAAAAATGTTAAGTTTATTTAACACTGCTTAAAACATTTTAATGCAACGAGAGGTATTTGTTTATAATAATCCACAGCTGTTATAAATTAAATCATTAAATTGTTTAATCAAGCTAATAAACCTAGTCAGTGATTAGCACCGATCACTCTCAATTTCTCGCTTGCACATAATTAGTGGGAGTTTCTCTTTTAAACTAAAATTTTCAGGTGTCAGTGGGATATTATCTCAAGAAGCATCATTTTTGTGTGCTCATCTGTCGTCGCTATCTCAACACAAATACCACACCAAAGTCAATGCTACTGCGTAATTTATTGCTATAGTCTTACGTTTGTCGGTTTACTTTTACGTAATTAGATCACATCCGCACTTTATCCGGTTTGAACTGGAAATAATTAATGACATTCTTGCCACCAAAATTTTTACTTTTTCATTGTTAAAATTACATAAATAATTGCGATGTACAACTTCTACAACTACTACTTGTGCAAGTTTCACTGAAAACCCCAACAAGAATTGTACAGACTTATTTTGAAAAACAGTACCCGATAAAGCCTAGCGTACTATGTTCATTGGAATATACAAAAAATTGCGCAATATAAAGACATTTTTAATTTACTCAGAACAAAAGATTCATAAATTATCATGCATACAAAATATTTTAGATAACTGTTCACAATGCAAATAAAGAAATATTAGTTTAACTGATACATGACTGATTTTATCTCATTCAACTCATTTCTATATTTATTTTGTAAATTTCCCGCGTCATCACTATCTCTAAATAGTTAAATACAAAGTCTTTTACCATGTATTCGCTTTGTACCCACTTTAAACCTAAGCACGTGATTGATTTCAAAGCAATAAAACCATCACTTAGACTGAGGATTTCCTGAACATCGGAGCTTTTAGTGTAAAGTGCATTCGTCGGGTCGCTAGTCAGAATTCGAGTACCTATAGTCTGTTGGAAATCGCTTAAAATTAACCATTCAAGTTTTACCATGAGAAAGCCACTGTTGAAGTATTTTCATCTTTTGTTACTAACAAAGACCACCCTGTGCAAACCCCTGGAGCATCTGTATGTATGCTTAGGCTACAGAGTTTGGAAACGCCTCGGCGGTCACACATTATATACAGTGTGTTAGGTTAAGCGAGAGACATAATTTCAGAGTGAAACCATGAAAACGCACAACTTTGACTATGGGACCAATTTGGAAAAAAAAATCAGCTGTTCAATATATTTTCGTCAAAATGTATGAAACAGCTGATATTTTTTTTCATATTTCAGGTTTGGTCCCATAGTGAAATGATGTTTGGAAACTAACGGCTTTGAATGCGGTTCGTAACAGAAGTGCTGCGTTCAACGTACTTTATAATTACCTACTTTTATAAGAATCTAGACGGTGCCAGCGTGGCGATTCCGTGCTCTGTAGTAGTGTCATCACCGACTTAGAAGGCAATGACACTTATTTGGCTGCCTTAGTTCACATGATTGACTTTGCGTAATGATATACTCCCTGATAATACATTCCACAGAAGAAAGGCCTTGATTCGTACAGAGAACAAGCGAGCATTGATCTTTCTCATTGCGTCTTGGTAAATTGAGAGTATATTTTTAAGTAGGTACAGATGTCGTCTTCATATTTTTTTCCCTTCTCTTCCAGTTTGTATCGATGAGAAAACTTGCCGTAACCATGGCTACGACGCTAATGCATCGTATTTGGTGCAATCGTGATCTCTACGAGGTGTTCATCTAGTTTCTTTCATCTGCGTATTTACTACGCGTCGATTGCAAGCAGCAAGCATCTATGGAATGCACTACACAGCATTTAAGCTGGAAATTGTGTTAATATAAAAAGAAACCATGACTGATTGATGTACTAGCACCTATGTGTTAATTCAGCAGTCAGTCATGGTTTCTTTTTGAGCCCAATCCGTTCAGACCTATGTCTGAACGAATTGGGCTCAAATTTGGCATACATTATAATAATATATCATTTATTTCAGGTAGCAAAGACTCATAACATATATAACATACAGACTGTGATTTATATTTATAAAAAACCACAAAAATATAAACTATTGTACACGAAGTGAAGGCGTCGTGTTGCGCTGCGTGGCGTCGCGTAGCCTTCCGCATATCGAAAGGCCGAAAGGTGTCGTGACACCTTTCGGCCAAAACCCTTCCTTGAGGAAGGTCTCTATATCATGAATCGGAGCTCGCACCACAAACGACTTGAAATTCGCGTTGTGGCGTGACTCCAACTTCTCGACCCTTAAGGTCCAGCTGGTCTACACTCGTACATACTCCACGACCTCCTCAACCTTCGTGGTGTGATGTAGCCGGGATTATATAGTTATAATGACGCGTATGCATCCACTATCCTACACGAAGGAAGTCGCGGCCAGAAGGTAGTATACATATAAATTCATTGTTGATTAACAAAGTTAAAAGCTTTCGAGACCTGAGTGATCTAAAGTTTACCTTGCGGAATAACGATGGAAATTATTGCTTTTATGACCGGCGTTTACGAGTTATACTCAGGTTACCTAATTACAAAGTTTTTACTGTTTTGTTTAATTACTTTATTTAGAGTGATGGTATAGCGCTTTCACTTGTATCTGTATTATAGGTTATCCATTTTCAAATAACTCATAAACAAAATATTATCGCGGAGCAAACAGATTGCCCGCTATTTAGTACTTCCATGTCTGTGTGCATAGCTGGTTTATTTTCTTAATTGATTGCGTCACAGTTCAATAATTATTATAACTGATTTTATAAATCACTTTCATCCTGAACTTAATATTATTACCTACTGGTACTTCTATAACAGCTATGATTCTATTTTCAGGGTTCCGTACCCGAAGAGTGCCGAACAGCATCCTGTTGCTAAGAGTGAACTGTCCGTATGTCAATCTGTCTGTCAACGGGCTGAATCGAACTCTTCTTGAACTGTAAAAAGTAGACAGTTGAAATTTTCACAGATTGTGTATTTATTACCATTGTAACAAAAGAAAATAAAAATTGTGGGGTGCATTTTACGGTGTTTACATTATAACTCGACTTTTACCAATATCTGTCAATAAAATATTTGTAATACTTGTACTAGTTTGTTTGTATTTTTATATTTGTGTTATTTATTATAAATGTTTCAAAAAGCGTGGGGAGGGTTTTCTTTGCAATAAAAATATTCTTTGGTAAGCACTCCTCTATTATTTTAGACTTACTGAAGATAATTTTAAATTTTTTAGTTTGGTTTTCTATGAAAGCGTGTTTTTTAGATTTTATAAACTATAATGTGTTAACCAAAACATTCTACTATCTACTTACTATTCGAAGCCTTTAACATAATATTAATATCCTGAGCAGGATATTGAGACAAAGTTATTATTATTGTATTATTCGACCTTGATAAGTGTGCTAACCTTAAATGTTGGTGAAAATTATGTTTAAGGATTCCGTTAAAGACATGCATTAATTCGAGTAAAGCTAATAAAAGCGTGTTAAATATTTAACAAGGTTAAACTTTTAAGGGGTCCATACACGAAACATGTTTTTTTTTTAATATTTAGTGTTAATTTTATTGTGGTCCGGAACCATTCGTGTGCGAGCTCAACTCACTACTACTGTGTACTCAAGAGAGGTATAAAAGAGTATGACAGTACAGGAATGAAACAATGTTTGTATGACCTAGACTTATTTATTTGGTAAAACTTTTTTATCTTAGTTGTATTATTTATTTGCTTGCTTTTCTTTTTCATTTTCTTCTTTGGAATCTGCGCCTTCAATGGATTTTTCTGGAAGAAATAAAAAAAAATATATTTCATAATCTCCATGCTCAGTCCGACTAAAATAAAACCAAACGCGGTCTCTACTTCTAGTTAAATCTAACAAGACATAATTGACTTTTAAGCGTTAAGACGTCTTGTTGATCAAATATGGTTTATGATCATTTCTGACACCTACCATTACTATTCTATTTTGTCAATAGAATATCCTATATCAAGAGTTTTAGACATTTAAGACAATACCAACCACACCACTGCACTGTAAGAGACTGAGAAGTGATGTTTTCGAATTGCACAGATTGGGGCGGGCTGCACCGCAACGCAACACATCATAAAAATCATCCTTCATTACTTTCACAGACAGTTTTTATGAACGCACACTACCGGTGGGCCGCACTGCGATTTTTTTTACAAAAATACGTTGCGCTGCGGCCCGTTGCAACTGTAATATGCGCTTGGTTTAACGTCTTAACTGGCGTTTAACATAAACCGAGATCTGAGATGTTATTAAAAGATGAATTAAAATTGACCTTGCTGACGACCGTCGTTCCAAGGTTGTAAGTCAGCTGACATCAGCAAAACGAAGAGAGCGTTCGTTGCCATGGCCGTCCCCGCGACAGTGAGGAATATGGTCCGCCATTGTGTCTGGTTATACTGCAAAGAAATATGTTTTTGTTAAAAAAAAAACAGTAAAATAATAATTATCTGCGTGATAGTTTGTGGGGATAAACGATTTGATATTTAGGTGGTGAAATTGGCTGAAAGACGTCATACTTGGTATACATTGAATTTACTTGAAGCTCTAAACTTCTTTGTTTCAAGTCAATTTAGAAATTATACACTGAAAATTCATTTTACTTAGCCTTAAACTACCACTTGATTTTACCAGCCAAGACTTATTTGCAGTAATATGAAAACACAAAACGAAAAAAACCGACTTCTGACGACAAACCAATTCTTATTCCACGAAGCTTGGCATATAAACAATGACAGAAAGGTATGATCTTCTAACAGGAAGTATTAAAACATCATAAAGTTAGACAAACTGGATTAAATACGTATTATTGAAGATCTCTCAATAAGTACCCAAGTAAAATTAATAAGATTTACATGGAACCACCGTCTAAGCTCTTCTACCAAATAAACATAGAACCTCCTTCCTTTCAGAAGACGGCTAAGATCGTAATAGCTACCCACCACATCAGTGACAACGTATGAGACGAGCACAGGAAGCAGCACGCTGCACAGGTTCATCATGGTGTTGCCCATCATCATGAGAGTGCCGCTGAAGTTCGGAGCCAGGTCAATGTGGTTCACCTTACAGAAAAGGAATACAATTTTAATCGAATGTCTCTAAGTTTTTCACAGACTTCTCAGCATATTGATAGATTATATTACTCAAATGAATGTTTTGTGTTTATTTTTGGCGTTAAATCTAAAATGGTCTTATAGATGTTATTCTACCTAGAGAGAAACGATTGAATTCGTTCGATGCCATTCATCAACGAGGAGCTATGAAAACGACACCTCGTTTTCATAGCTCCGATTAATACATCCGATCCGATTTTAATAGCACGATTGATACATCACCATGTATCAATCGTGTGGAAAGTATAAACAAACTTACACAGGATAATAATTCAATATTATGTTTGGTATAGACTGCATAGAAGCTGGGTTCTTACCATCCATCCAACATGCATAGCCATGTGGCACCCCATGGAGAACACTAGGCACGTCACAGCCACCGCAGTGCTGGTAGTGAATGTAGTGCACACTAGTGCCACGGTCACTCCAACTTGAGCTGCAATTTTTGTCATAATGAAGTATGGACGGGCAAACATCCGATATTAATTAGAGCGCGGTCAAATTATGTACTAAATCTTTTATATTGAAAGTAATATAATATTTCCATTGGCATCCATTTCGCGTATATCAAATTACAATTTAGCTTTTCTTAAACTTACACAGCTTCATAAACTCCTTAATTTTGAATAACCTGGTAAAGTCTTCCGATCATAACGAGGGACGATAAAAAATCAGATCGGATGGTCTATACAATGTGTTATGTTACACGAGGGACATTACTTTCAGGTGTATAGTACTCATAAAAATTAACAACTTTGACTATGGCACCAACTCTGAAAATGAAAAAAAAAGCTGCCATTCAGTACATTTATGTCCGCATAATTCGTCAAAATGTATGGAACAGGTGATATTCCCTCGTTTAACCTAACACACTATACATATAACCGGTCGACAGTATTAGAATTCAAGCGCAGCGTAAGGGACAAGAGTAGTATCCCTTGCGTTACGTAGTATCGCTTATGTTATAGGTTGATTTTTATGTAATGTACACAATTGCAGAGTTTCTGATGAGGATACTACGTACAAGCCTTACATAAAATGATTCATCATTGAAATTGTAAGATTATTTTTCATTTATACTCACATATACTATTAAATATTCTTCGTGCATTCTTTACACTAACAATTTTTCTGTTTGTCAAGAAGTCTGATATTACTCCAAAAGAAATGCTTGTGAAGAAACTGACCACGTATGGCAAAGATGACAGAAAACCACTCTGAAATTAAAGCATAATTAATGTAAATTTCGTACGTCTTTTGATCAATATTGGTCCTTTTAATTCGCTTTCTTCAACTCTTCGTCATGTCACGTTATGATGAATTGTATTGAATTTGCAAAAATATATTTTTATCGTCTAGTTTTTTAAATATTATTGACGTGTTTGTGAAACCCATTTTATTTTTCTAAAAGCGTGGTGTGCATGGTGGTGGTCAATATTTATTTTAAACAGCACCCCATGTTTTTTTTTTCTTGTTTACTAAATTTATTTTCTATTTTTTAGTTCGGTTTTCTATAAAAAGCGTGTTTTTTAGTTTTTTTAAACTATTATTTATTTAAAGACACTCACACTTCTAACATTTACGCCAAGGATGTAGTGAATATACGAAGGAACTTGGGTGAAGAAAAACACAAAGGCGGTGCCGCTACCGATATGCGTGGCCAGTGTACCCCACATTGGCCTTGAGCAAATTATGGCCTTCCATGGAGTCTTCAGTCTCTGAAAATGAATGATTATAAAAAAAATTAACAAAAAATAACGTACAAGCTTTTGGAGGATAAGTCATACAGGTATTCGTTCCAATTTGTTTGTTATGAGTTATTGTGTAATGCCATAATAATATATTATGTTCATTGTCAACCAACTGTTAAACCTTGCAGTATTTATCGTATTGGATGGTGAGTGGTAAAAGAGTAGCCTATGCTGTGTATGTGGCTTGTCACTCTATATCCTAAAGACAAATCAGGACTATCTCATGTGGCTGTACCATCATCGTCATCTTAATCCAGACAAACTTTATTGTTGCTTTTTCCTTGTTCGATGCACTTCCATTCGTAAGCGTAAAAGGATTGCTAACCTTGACTATGCCATCATCAACTCGGCCCATAATATAAGTCTTTTCTTCCTCACTTATAGTCTTATGGTCTGAAGGTGTCGCTGCTCCAAATATGGTCAGAATAGCGAACAGGCCGAGGCATATTAGACCAACGGCCCAGAAAGTGGATGGCCATCCCCATCTACTTTCACTCAGGAATCCAGACAGCTGGAAGGCTACTATAGTTCCTAAGGTTGAACCTAGAAAGTAATAAAAAAAAACCGATTAGTTTTAGCAAAAGCTTAGTTTTTCTTATTTGGTAATCAATATAGGCCTGAGAGCCGCTGTAGTGGTGGTAGCCCAGTGGTATTAGCCCTGATTTATGAGTTGTAAATCGTGAGTTTAATAAAAGCAAGCACTTTCCTTTGTGTATACAATTTCATTCTCTCTAAACGGTGAAAGTAAATGACAAAATGCATATCCTAGGGCCAAAAATTTGAAGACAAATTATATCCACCAACCCGCACTGGGCTCCCGGGATGGAATGTGGCTACTACCTCTCACAGAGAGAAGCTTTGTGCCCCAGCAGTGAGAATATTGTTAGTTGATTATGATAATTATGCTATTATGATGTAGGCCTTATGTATCTGCGTCTCAAACATGACACGTGCGCGTTGAGAAAACAGTGTGCGTTTATTAATAGTGACAATTGACTGCTCAACACTGATTAAATTATTATTTAAATCAGCTCCTGCTGCGTATGTATAAGTACACAGATAATAATAATGAGGTGTTACGTATAGCATTGTGATAATTAGACCTTTATTGTTATTCGTGTATTTGTAATTTTGTTGAACCTTATTTGTAGAGGGACATTCAATACGAAATTAGAACAAAATATAAACTTACCGGTATAAACATAACTAGTAAGAGTTCCGCGTTCACTCACTGGAACCCATTTAGCCAATAAAGTCTGCACGCTAGGATAGACTCCTGCTTGTGACAGACCTTGTGCAATACGACAGGCGCAGACAGCCTTCCAACCACCCTGAAAAACCAGTTGAAAGACATGCATCGTGCACAGCTGAACTTAGAAGTTTCCCAAGAATTGCTGATGTTAAGACGAAGTGCAACCTTCGTCTTAACATCAGCAATTCTAAAGCACATGTCCGGTCGAGGTGGTAATACCAGTAATAATTCATCAATATCATAATTTTAAGCAATCAACGCCATTTAGATATTATACGTACCCAATTAATTAGCCATGGTGTCAAAATAGATACTACGCCATTGACAGATAAGGCAATTTGCAACGGTATCTTTCCACCCCATCGCTGGGCTACCAGTCCCATGGGGAATGTCATAATGCAGTATCCCAGGAAGAATGAGCCTAGCACCATTTCTTGCGTCGATTTTGGCCAGTCATATGTCTGGAAAACAAATAAAAAGTGTTTTTTCAAACCACTGCAACATTAACGTCTGTAGAGCCAAATTTTATTAAAAGGCATTCGTCATATTTTATAGTAAAATTTACTCGAAACATAATATTTTACACCGTGATCAATAATAGTCCAAAACAAAAGTGAGCTTGAATACTTACTTTATGAAAATTCTCAGTGGAATTCACTAATGCGTCTCCATCAATACTTTCATTGCCTGTGAAGTTACCATATATATCTTCTACAGTCATGTTTTTGACTGCTACACCTTCAATATTCGTACAATTCGTATTTTTTGTGCAGTTTATGTCTGAAACTGCATTATGGTTAGCAGGGCTAGTCATAGACACCACCGTTACTCCCATGTGACCTCTACCTATGAAGTTAACCATTATGCACAAGAAACATATCAGCAATTGAATATGTCTGACCCCGTATCCATAACTTGAAGGTATTTCTTGCTTTTCTGAAACAAAAAATAGAACGTAGCGATATTAAGGAACCTAAATATGAAAAAGACTGCTGAAGAGGTTGAAATCTTTAGTTGAAGTATAAAGTGGTTTCCTGTGGGCCACCACAGGAAACCACAGAGTCGGCCTCAGCAATAGGCCTAATGCGGATTGAGAAAGAAGTAGTTGCATCTCTGCGTATTTTCTCCACCACCGTAATCACTACCTCCAGTATCTCACAGTTGACAGCGAGGGTTCCTCCATTCTGTTTCGTCAGTGTGAAATGATCATGGTCTAGTTCCTAAATCATTGATAACGTCGAAATGATGCACTGCGCTAGTCGCTCCTTCAACGTATGTTGTGCTTTGTTTTCGGCTTCGACTCCTGGCCTGTGCAAAATAGTTACTTTCTACGTATTGATCTTGATGGCACTTACTTACGCCAACTATTTACTGCAGGAGCCATGTCGTCTGTGGCTCTTTATCAAATAGGTAGTAACTTATAATTTAAAACTTACCCGTAATCATCAGCTCTGTAGGTACTTTACTGTATTCATATTCAGGTAATTTTTCATCTTTTCCCATTTTGCCATTAATTTTACTAACACTAGTTACAATTGAATCAAAGTTACAAGTCAAATGCGAGTATTGCTAGATAGAAATAATATAGTACCTATAATTTATATTGTTCGTCAAAGCGTTTCGATGACATAGACCAGATAATTGAATAGACATAGGATAGACATATAATATATATAATACCTACCTGAAAATACAAGAAATTATTTCATTATAAAAAAATAAATATTAAGAACAAGAGAAATATTCCGCAGCTACAACTTTACCACTTGTTCTCTTACGTTCATCAATAGACTAGCTAGACTAATGAGACTGTAGAGTAATGATGCCCAAAGTGGTCTACGTCGACCCCTAGTGGTCAACAATGAACTACACGGGGTTCAGAGTAATAAAAATAATTGGAGGAACATGAGTCGTAAACGGGGGTCCACGATAGTAGATCTAAGTTAGTCGTGACTTTAATTTTAAATTTCCATTTAGGGAATAACCAACATACACAGATTATTAGTTGCTTAGTTTTTAACTGAAACTGTAACAAATAGATCAACTATGGAGATAGTCCCATTGAAGGTACGGTCGTAGGTTTTTTAAACAAACTCATTAATAGCCAATTAGTACATTTTATGTAATTTTGTTCATGTAAAATTAGTAGGACGAAACGGTGAAGGAAAACATCGTGAGTAAACCAGCTTGTCTGAGAGATATTTCTAAACAGCATGTGATGCTAAGTCAGAGGCCCATGGGCAGCATTTAAACTCTGACACCAGGTTAGTCACTAACCACACGAAAAAGAAGAAGAAGAAGGAGTAGGATAATCACTTTGCGATTGCAATAAACTTAGAACACTGTTAAAAAGAATAAAAACCTACTAATTTGATGCCATATATTGAAAATATATTACAAAGCATCAGGTTCATTCTTTTTAGGTTTGAGGTTCACGGACAGGGACTTATTTAATAATTAGGGCAAGTAATTAAAGTATCATTAAGATACATACATAATATTTCACCAATAATATTTGAGTATCTAAGAGGTTTGTTTTCGAAATAAATCCAGGATTTTTTCATAACAGCTGTAGTATTAATGCTATATTTTATTTACAATATTTACAAAGATATACAATCAAAGTCTTGAAGTGTGTCTTTTGTTTTCTTATCTGTTGAGTCCATACAAAGGTTTGCTGTAAGAGATTAGCTTAGCTCGAACTCTCTCAATAAATATCTATGTTTTATATCGAGTTACTGCAATAACAAGTATTCCAAGTCCATCCCAAGCCAGGCTTAGGTTGAGAACCAATTATGATTTTAGTTCGCAATATGTTAAACCCAGTTTTCCTAATCAATTTTTTTTTCTACGCATAATTACGGCCAATCTGTTCCTTCTCTAGTCTTCACCGAGATAGTGTCTTATCTTAGTTAAATTTGACTACTTCAGCAGTTGTATGCCTTATTTGAATTGATATAAACATTAAAGATAAGCCTTTCAACCAAATATTCAGTCCCGAGTTGTCTTGTTTCGCAGTATGAATTGGAAAACTTTGCACAGATAATTATTATCTGCTGACATTAAATGACGATGCAGAATATAGATGTTCAATGGCAATATACCGGCGGCAGTATTCCGTAGGTAACCTGGCACTAAAACTGTATGCGCCTGGTACGAGATGTCCAGGCAGACTTAAAACTTGGTAGACAGAGATGTTATAGTGGAGGGGTCAGCCGAGAGCTATGGCCTTCAGAGTCATAAGGGGATATCGCACGATCTCCAACGAGGCGGCTTGTGCACTGGCCGGATCTCCGCGATACGAGGCCCGCCACGGCGGGTTGGAACCAGCCGAGGGTTCTAGAAGGATTAAGGTTCCCGCGACCCCCGGCGCAGGTGTGAGAGGGAACACCCGGGGTGGGTTTTAGTCAGAAAGGGTCTGACAGACCCCTTAGGGCGGAGGACATCCATTAGTATTTTCCCCCGGCTCAAAAAAAAGGGGTCAGCCCCCCGCGGGGTTGGGGGGTCAGGGGGGTTATTTGTGGTATTAGTAAGGCTCAGAGCAGATACGCTTCCAATTTTAGTTACTAAGGGTTTCTTGTTCCACGTAATCGAAAACGTTACAGACTGGGTTCTTTGAGTCTGTTCGTGCAATTTATCAGGTTTTGAAGCTTATGTATGAACAAAGTTTTAACATTGGGCATGTCATCTTTTTTCTCTGCCTCACCTTGTGTGAGACAAGGATAGGCATAACTTGATCATCATCATTGGCAGGCTTGTTGCTTAGATTTACGTATAATTATTTAGGTATTCCACAGGGCACGGAATCGCAACCCGGCCGACCACTAGAGACGCAAATTACTAATAGAAGTCGTGGAATCAAAAGTGCACTTGACACACACCGCATTGAAAGCCAGTCTCTATACGTAATAAGTGTCGTAGTACAAGTAAACGGTGACACGCTTGGTTTGTATCGAGATTGTTTACACTGCCGCCTCTAGCAGGCGTCGCTAAAGCATCTCCGTGGGTTCCATTCTCCTCTGTTAGCCGACACATTATCGTTTAGTCCGTGTTCCTTCATTCATGTCACCATATATTTATATACATAGCTACTTCAGTGGCAGGCACTAATGCTACCTAACATACCTTTTTTTTTTTTTTTTTTTAAGGCTGGGAAATCATCCAATGACTGCTCCTGCTCTGGGTGGAGCGGAAGGGAGTGTCAGACTCTTACTGACTAAAACCCATCCATGTTCCTTCCGTAGCCCTTTATGTTCCGGGGTAGCGGTAACCCTTTCGGACAATCCCGCTTACCCGGCAGGCTTGGCCCTGGGGGGCCCCTTCATATGCTGACATCTCTTTGAGGCGCGCGTGGAACATATACGCGCCGTACAACACGGGTCTGGTGCTGATCGGACGGTGAGTCACCCATTACTCACCGTCCGCAGGCCCGCGCCTACGGTGGCCGGGAGTCGTCACGTGGCTCCCGACGCCCGGGGCGTCTCCTGCGGCGGCTGGGACGGGAGGACCTTTCTCTCTCCCATCCCGCCACCTCCTTCGCGAGCATGACTTTTTCGCAGAAGGAGGTGACTGCCTCCCACTCCCTCTCGCCCCGGACCATGGCTTGCACCAGGGCCGGGCGCGAGAGGTCGCCGCCGCCGATCGCCTCTACGAGGACACGGCGGTGCTCCGCCCAAGCGGGGCAGGTTTGCACCGTGTGCTCTACCGTGTCCTCTGGGCGATCCTCTACCTAACATACCTGCACTAAGATTATCAGACTCTCAGTATCTGTATGTCCGCATATCCTATGTTGTATCCTATGTTGTTTATCCTATCATATATATCTTGTGTTGACCCGGTGCTGATGTCTAAGTATTTCACGATGATGGCAACATTATTAAAACTATTACATTATGTAAGTTGTGTAAAAGGAATTGGAAAGTCTGTCACCATGTTATCATTATTCTTTATTTAGTCTTAATTATTATATTTAGACTATGACTTTACTTTTCTTGGTTTATTTAAAGTTTTCTGTTCTAAATAAAAAAACGAACAAACCTATTTGCATAATTGATCTTTGTTTGAACATAATTTTAGAAGTTAATAATCAGTCGTCTTCAAACTTTGTGTAAATATTTATTTGCATCCTAAAATATTTCAAAAATGACGCAAAAAGTCTACGTAAGCCACAGAAATAAAACATAGTTGTGAATGATAAGAATTCTATATTACTAAGGTTAGTTATCATAATGAGTGCAATTCAATCATTGAAAGTGTTAACGATTTAAATGATGCAATCGTGTGGCAACTGTTGCAAAATTACCAAAGAGTAAAAATATATTGTTCGTTGTAGTGTGAACAAAAATTTTTCATTCGCTCAGAATTATGTCATGGTAAAAATGATTTTCCTTTCCTTAAGAGGGTTAAGTAAAGGTCGACTAGAAGAGTATTAAACCTAACAATACATGGAAACGGCTTTAGGAATAGGGAAAAGAAAATATGGAGCCATTTTAACGCGATTTGTTCTATTAATATTATTTATTTCCTAAAAAAATACAATTTTATTACACAATTTAATTCTAATATCAATTTCATAATATCACATCTTGCAGACCTTCTTTTTCTTTGCTTGATTTCATCTCCTCTTCAACCGCAGTTAATTCCTTCTCAGCATCTGGAAAAGAGAGGTTTTTGTTAGTGCAATTTATCGGGATTATTATTTTCAAATCTATTTTGTTGTCTGTACAGGTTTATCTGGTCTTATAAAATAAAAGTCTTCTTTATGCTTCGTAAACTAATACAGTTGCGGAAGGGTATACCTAGTCAATATTGGTCGAGTGATGGCTGTTTTGCGCGGATGTGACGCATATTTTCCCACAAATTTTTTTTTTTTGTTGTTTGGTTTTTTTTTACTACCTCATGTTTGCCGCAAAGAAACGTATTTTCTTCTTTTCTTGATATCAATGTGAAAATTAATGTTAAAAATACAATGAAAGATTCCAAAGACATGAATTTGTTTTGTGCTTTAATTAGTAACGAGTACACTACCCAGACAAAAGAAACACGCGATGTGCAAAGTCCCGCGCATGTTTATATTAAGGGCGTAAGTAAGTAAAAAGGTTATAGATTGACCATTACCCTCTTCGCCATAGAAGTTCCATGGCTGCACTGTGCCCTTGGCAAACACGACGAATATAGTGTTAGATATGAACATGATGGCCACGAATATTACGAACACGTACTGCCACTTTCGGTGGTTTGTCTGTAAACAAAATATAAAAGTAATATAAATTTAAAAAATCTTAGATTCCGAAAATGGAAACAGGCTAAACTTGCAAGGTAATATGCGTAAAGCGGCAATGCCTTCCATTCTGACAATTCATCAACATTCATTGCGTCATTTACTTTGTCGAGCAGACGGATTTTTCAAGCAATGGATCCGAATTGCGATTGAAACTGTGTTACGCAATTGTAAGGCAAGATTTTAATAAAATATAAGACACGAGGAGCTCGTGGTTAAGTAATAACAGCCGCATGGATCGATAATCAGGAAAAGCTACGCTTGCCGGGGTTGGTTCGTGGATGGGTGACCATCTTTACATATCGAGACTCCTCCGTGCCTCGAAAAGCACGTTAAGCCATTTGGGTCCCGGCTGTCATTCATGGATCTTTGACAGTCGTTACGGGTAGTCAGAAGCCCGAAGGTCTGACAACCAATCTTACCCAGGGGTTTCGTATTACCCAGGTACTGGGTTGTGGAAGTTAGACAGGCAATCGCTCCATGTAAAATACTGGTATTCAGCTGCATCCGCTTAGACTGGAAGCTGACTCCAAAATAGTTGGGAAAAGGCTAGGTAGATAATGACGCATCATAAAGGTTAAGGTTTACTAACATAGATATAAGATTCATTGCTTACTAACCCACTATTGTAGATGTAACTAGTCCGAAATAAAGTTTTTTTTTTCAAATACACTCGAGAGCAATGAATCCGGGTCACTTAAAGAATCCTAAAAATCTCGGAAACTAAAAATGCTAGGTTAATGCAATAAATTGTATTTAATAGACAATGTAATACTCCTTAAATGAAGGTATTAAAACTTCTTAGTTATTGTAAAGTTATATCATAAAAAAATCAAATTTGAAAAAGGGCCACTTTCGAAGATGGAACTACGAAATTACAGCATTTGGTTTTGCTTTTGTTAGTAATCTGTCATTTATGCCATGTTGATAGTGCTCTATATTCATTATTCAAGCTGAAATTATGTCGCTTACGCCTGAAGAATGCACCAGAATACTTACAATGCTGGAAACCGGCCGGAGTCAGCGCGATACAGCCAGGACTGTCGGTGTGTCGCTGTCAACAGTACAAAGAGTTCTCCGACGTTACGAAGAAACTGGTTCTAACCTACGCAGACCAGGAACGGGCAGAACCAGGTGTACCACAGCACGAGAAGACCGATACTTGGTGAACACCATGCTTCGAAATCGCTTTCTCACAGGAACTGAACTCACAAATCAGTTTCGACACCTCGGAGGAAGTAACCCAAGTGCATGGACAGTAAGACGTCGGCTTGCTGAATCTAACTTAAAACCCCTTAGACCTGCAAACGGCCCTAAACTGGAGCGTGGGCATCGTATTTCAAGACTAAGATATGCCCAGGGCCACGTAAATTGGAGTATTGAAGATTGGTCAAAAGTTATGTTCTCCGACGAATCAAAATTTATGCTCTACAAGCACGATGGAAGACACAGAGTGTATCGAAGACCAGGGGAAAGATTCAAGCAAGCATGCATCGAAGAAAAAGTAGCCTACGGTGGTGGGTCTGTACTTGTGTGGGCCGGAATTTCTTCTGAAAGTCGCACAGAGCTGGTGATCATAGAAAACGGCTCTTTAACTAGCGTAAGATATGTGGAAGAAATCCTCAATGATCACGTTGGTCCATTTATGGTCAATTTAGGTGAGGATGCTATATTTATGCATGACAATGCCCGACCTCATACAGGTAGGATTGTGAATGACTACCTTCAAGAGATGAACATTACTCGTATGGAGTGGCCAGCGCGCAGCCCGGATATCAACCCGATCGAGCATGCTTGGGACGAGCTAGGCAGATGCGTAAAACAACGAAACCCTCCCCCAATCACGCTTCGTGAGCTCAAAATTGCTCTCACAGAGGAATGGGAGAATATTCCCCAAAATCGTATAAGGAACTTGGTGTACAGCATGCCAAACCGCGTAAACGCAGTAATGGAAGCACGAGGAGGCAATACGAAGTATTAAAATTCAAGAAAATCGTAATAAAGTTCAAAAATTTCATGTTTCCTATTTTTGTTTTAAGGAGAGATCATCAGTTTTTTTCTTTAAGTAATTTTGTGTTAATAAAATGTATGGTGACTCATATTTTTTTTACTTTCATTTAAGGAGTATTACATTGTCTATTAAATACAATTTATTGCATTAACCTATCATTTTTAGTTTCCGAGATTTTTAACATTCTTTAAGTGACCCGGATTCATTGCTCTCGAGTGTAGTATACAATTTTACGGCCCATAAATTTTTAATTTTACAATCATGTTTTTAACATTCATTGACTAATACATTTTAATTTAGTTGTGCAAATAAAAGCTATTGCGACTTAGAGTGTTATGTAATTATCGCGTCGGCTCTGGAAAAATAAATAAGATAAGAAATAAATAGAAAACAGTATGAGCAGTAGTTAATTGAGTACCAACGGGACGAAATGAGGCCACAGCACGAACGCGCGATGTCGCGTTGGACTTAAATTTAAACGATTTTAGATCGAAAAAGCTAGTAATAATATTTTGGTTTAATCTTTCGCGAGAAGCTCAAAGATATGAATCGTTTATAAACTAGAATAATAGCATGTGCGAAATGAGCATTTACAATATTTGGTACTAAATTTTGAAATAGTTCTAATTTACGTGACGTTTACTTCGCACGTCCAGCTAAGGCCACAGAGCAGTAAATGAAAAATGCTCATATTACTCATAGATACTACATAGAAGCCTCAATTATTTCATAAAATTTCTTATCAAAATTTGTTTGGCAAAGCCTGTCTTACCACGTCATCCTTCACGACATTGGACACGATCACGGGCACCAGCAGGCTGGTCAGATTGGCGATCATGTTGCCGAGCGCCATTATTGGCCCGGCAAAGTTGGGAGCCAGGTCTATTTGGTTTATCTGTAACAAATAGGTGGTATTGGTGCGCGGGTTCAATGTCTCAAATCTTGGAGCGTAGAGTCAATGGATGTGCTAAGATACAGAATATTACAAGTAATCAAACATTATCTTCTGTAAAAGAAACATCGAAATGTATGCTCTCAAAAGTATAAATAGGTAAGTCATTGACTTAGTCAAAAATTCCAGAAGATTCATTTATCAAAACAATCAGAACAATATATTATTATGTATAATGATTACGTACGATGCAGTAAAAAACAATTGGTTTACGAATTTCTCCCTTGTTTCTATGATCGGTGTTACGAACAGAGCCAAACTTAATAATGGTAAGGTTGGTTCCGAATAGCTTGGCAACAGATCTAACGTTGTTATGTGTGAGATTGAGCCAGGAAATATTGTGTATTTTATTGTTCCGAATAGGAAGTATTGTGTATTTTATTACCCGAAAACTGACTTCACAAAAATGGGAGCGACTTTTTATTTAGTTATTGTATTATAGACCCAAACATATTATGAACAAGTAAAGAACATGTTAAAAGTGAATGGATGAGTGTACATGTGAAGCTAAGTCAAAAACAAACAACAACAAACACTCTGACACCAGGTTAGTCACTAACTACACGCAAAAGGAAAGAAGGATGAATAACAAACTCAATGGTTTTATTCCAAGCGATTACAAAAAAAAACACAATAAAAGTTAAATAGCGAAAAAGATGGGGATATAATTTTTTTATAATTCGTTCGTTCGTACGTTCGTGGGATAGCATGAATATAATATGGGGTCTTACATGGAATCCAACGTGAACCCCAGCATGTAGACCATGTGCTATGATAAGCAGTGACACAGCCAGCGTCGTATCGCTCACAAAACTGAACGCAAAAAGAAACACCCCTGATCCTGCCATAGCTGAAATAGAAAAAAGAACATTAACAAAACATAATCAGCCTGTAATGTTCCCACTGATGGGACACAGGCCTCCTCTTTAAGAAGGAGTGGGCCGTAGTCCACCACGCGGGCCCAGTGCGGGTTGGTGGATGTCACATGTCCTCGAATTTTTTGTTCCTGGACATACCGGTTTCCTCTCGATGTTTTCCTTCACCGTTTTGAGAGCAGTGGTGATGAAATTAAATACACAAAGTAAAGCGCCTGCTTGGGTTCGAACTTACGGCCTACAACTCGTAAGTATATCGAGGCTGATACCACTGGGCCACCAAAACTCTAATAGAAACACATATTTCTTTAAGGAATTTACTGGAGAAGTTGTTGAGAAAGAAAGCAGATGTTTTTATAGTTACCGATACTATTGGCAGTCCTCCTAATATTGACCACAGACATAATCTTTCGGTTGGCTGCAAAGTCAGAAGCATAACCGAACATAATTGCCATGACATACAAAGCAATGTATGGCAGAGAAGAATACACTCCGTTCTGAAAATAAATTGATGAAATCAAAACGATGAACTTACGCGATCGAAATAAAAAAACATAAATTAATATTCCTTTTTCTCAGCTTATTACTAGTCTTGCATTCTACGCGATCAAGTTAAATATTTTTTATGAAACAATTAAGCCATTAAATCTCTCCTGTAATAATTTAACACAGAAACTCCTGAAATTGTACCCTTTTTAGGTCAACATGGAGTATATGGTTCATATACAAAGGTATCTCGGTCAGAATAAGCAGGTAGCTGGCAGCACTGCCGGCGTGGGATGCTATCAACCCCCAAACTGCTTTGGACGTGACGATGTGCTTCCAAGGAGTCCTGCGTTTCTGGTAAAAGAAGAAAAATATGAGTAAATCTTTGATGAGAAAGATAATCCATTTACTTGATTGAATTGGGACACATGCGTCTCAAGGAAATAAAAGTAATGAACAAATAAATAGATAGCTGAAATGATTTTAACATGAAGGGTTCTCCCGAGATAGTGGTAAAAAAAAAGAAATCAAACAGATAAGAATAATTTAGAACTTTGAACCTACTTTAGGAACAATATCAACTGCTATTTCCTCCATGATATACTGGAGCTCTTCAGACTTAATAGTAGGATGGTCATGCGGACTGGCGACTCCAAGCCATCCGAGAAGACCACAGCTCACCAGACTCAAGACTCCAAACAACCAGAACGACACAGGCCAGCCCAGGAGTGGACTACCAGCGAAGAGGCCTGATAGCTGGAAGGCTATAATTGTTCCTACTTGTGAGCCTGGAAGAAAAGCAAAAGACATAAGTTAGCAATGTAGAAAAATACTGCCTTGGGTTTAAAAACATTAAAAATAAATAATTTAAAACAAGGTTATCTGTCTATTTCAGAATTCAAAATAAATTGCAACCGCAGACATAATAATGACTATGGAAGTACCATCTCAATATCTGTTTTAATGAACTCTACGATAATATCAAACTCATTTAACTTCAATAAACAAATCTGTGCATCCATACATATTTCACATTTCATCTATCTCCACGTCGTGAATAAACACAACTAAATCAACATCAACACGAACTCGTCAAAAGATAAATTAATTTTGGTATACACGTCAAAAAGATTACATTCGGGGTATCTGAAACGGTGCGTCATAAAAGTTATATAATTTGAGCTCGTGACGATGCGAGAGGGCCCGACGATGTGAGTTTATGAGATGTTAACCTTGGAAGGAGTGTGGGGGAGGGTAATGTGGACGACCTGGTGGAGAGTAAGAGGTTGTGGAAAGATTAGGGGTGTTAAGTAGTAAGGGATTGGATAAAGAAAAATAATGGATCGATAAAGATGCACCATATTGTAAAACAGATCGGCAGTTTTAAAAATAGAAAGTAATATTTCACAACGCAAAGGTAATAGCTTTTACGTAAAATAATAAGTACTATGCGTTATTGTCGGTTCAAATTGATATTTTACTCAAGACACCTGCAATTGTCCACGAATCTATGACCCTAATTAAAAGCATAGCTGTTTATGAGACAGCGGGATTGTCCGTAAGGGCTACAACTGCCCCGGATCACAAAGGGGTAAGGATGGGACATGGATGGGTCAATAAGAGTCTGCCACTCTCTTCCGCTCCACCCAAAGCGGGAGGAGCCATTCGATGATTAACATCCTCAAAAAAAAAAACTATTTATGATAAATCTATATTTTTTCTTTCAGGCCGTACTGTAACAACCAATAGTGTTGTGGAGATCAACTATGGGTGGCCAGCATTTCAAGTCTCAATAAGATGTACTGTACCCAGACCAGACGAGCCAAGACAGGGCTTAAGACAGAAACATGTACCCCAAACATAGTACTGTATATCAGCAAGAACACATAGTGATGTGTGTACTGTATAGTGTGTACTGGCAGAAGTTCTCACGCTCCTAACTTACTCCGCCTTTGTTCCAGCCACACACGACCGGATTGCTTCCTTCCGACACAGTTTATGTTTTACCATCAAGTAACTTTTGCTTGTATTCTTATGATAATGTTAGTCTGAGAAGAAACAGTGTAGTCCGTCATCAATATTACCCAACCCAATTTTTTTTAAACTGAAGGTTAGTTTTAAACAATTTGAGCATTATCGTGAATACTCCTTCGAGCATTTGAATAAATCATGTTGTTATTTGATTTTCATTATTACCTACCTCTTCGTCATTAAGGTTTAAAGACTAGACAGTTTAATTAGGTTAATAAATGTTATTTGAAGCAATGATGGCCCAGTGGTAACAGGACGGGAGTGGTAGTCGCGACTAACGAATAGTAGGTTGTTCGAATCCTGACAGGCGCTTTACTTTCTGTAAATTATTTAATCACCAGTGAAGAAAAACATCGTGTGGAAACCGACATTATCTAGGAAGAACCAAAAAATCAAAATCATATGACATCTAACAACTAACCTAAAAAGTAATGTCCCGATATTCATGCGAAACTATTAATTACAATTAATTACACCCCTGTCTCCTCTCGGTTTTAAACCGAGAGGAGACAGGGGTGATCTGACCTTCATAGAACTGGAATGTAATGTTTTCTTAAGCTACGTACCTGTATAAATGTATGTGCTGAGTCTTCCTCTCTCACACAGTGGGGCCCACTTGGCCAGCATGGTGTGAATGCTTGGGTACATGGCCGCTTGCGTCATGCCCAGGACCAGTCTGCTAGCTGATACAGCTAGCCATCCGCCCTGAAAGAAGATAACTATAATTCATGATTTTGTTCCTTGATTTTTGCGTGGCTATTGTATCAAAATACTTCAGCGCATTTTACATAATGCAACGACAATGATACAATCTTGTAAATTTATCAAAAGGCTACTTGTAATTGATATGATGAAAGCCGTAAACATTCTAATGAATATTTCATACATTTGAGATGTTAATAAACTTATTTTTATTATTGGAACGTTAATATGTCGACTGCCTCGGACACCATGGCCCATTCTGCAGTAAGAGTGCAGGCCGGTTAGCACGGCACGCCAGCATCAATGACATTATCCGTGTTCTTGTCACCGCCGGGTGCCAGCTGTTTTAGAACCTAAGGGCAAGGCACGCGACGATGGGAAGAGAGCAGACGGAATGACACTAATGCCTTGGAAGGTAGGTAGGCCTTTGGTATGGAATGGAACGTGTGTCGACACCCTTGAGCCATCCCATCTTGCTAGTACGGCGGGCTGTGCTGGAGCAGCCGCTGCAGGTGCAGAAACCTCAAAAGGCACAAATACTCCAACCTTATAGGGACTTACATGTTCGAGCCGTTTGGAGTTGAAACACTAGGGCCATTGGGCCCGAGCGCCGACTATGTTTTTCGGGACATCGCCAAGCGGTTGATCGGCTCTTCACGTGAAAAATAAGTTATGTACATACTACTAATGCTATCCAGGGTGTACAAATAGAAATCACTCCATTGACAGCCAGAGCAAACATTATTGGTAGTTTGCCGCCATACTTCTGCGCAAGGAGCCCCATGGGCAGCATCATACTTGTATATCCCACGAAGAAGGAAAACGTGATCATCTCCTGAGTCGATTTGTTCCATTCATACGTCTGAAATGGTCAAGAATAAATAATTAAACATCCTTGTAGAGGTAAAATCACAGGTTTATGGTTGAGGCTGGCGAAATAATGACGTTTGTTTTAAAAGCCGCTTCTGGCCTTTCATCTCCGGTCAGAAATTTAGATTGTGTTCGAGGCAGATTATACTGTATGTTGGCGGTGTTTCGGAGTATGAAAACAATTCTCACGAATTCTCTAAGTAATCAATAAGGACTCTCATACATTCCAGCCATTAAGTCATGCTCTTTATATAAAGTTTGATTGTTATCATCAAACTTTATATAAAGATGTACAACCTCACGCGATGCTAATAATACAACAAAACAAATACAACTTACGCGATAAATGTTCCATCTGCTAATATTTGCATGAACATCATCACAACCTTCAGAGTCATGCGCAGTCCCGTTAACTTCTGTGCAGTGAGGGTCTGGGACCCTGACCATCGCAACCATGAGGACACTGAGTTGGGACCTGATTGTGTACGCAATGGTTAAGCATATGAACAGAATTAACGTTTGCAGGTGCCGAATTCCAAGACCTTTCGGACATGCTGGTGATTTTGCTGGTTCTGAAATGTTGAAGAAATAAAGTTGCATTTATTATACTGTTGTTAGTGAGACGGTGTTGTTGATACAAGAATTGCACTGGACTCACTAATAATAAGTTGACGGTAGTCTCACATCATGAACACAGAAAGTATTGATCGCTGTTGAGTCCACGTTATCTTGCGATAGCTTGTACAGGTCAGTCAGCAGGTTAAAGGTATGAATGATGTATTAGCCGCCTGTGGCAACAATCTAAATATAGATTACATCTTGCTTCTCTAAAGTCTGTGTGGTCAATTTACATTACGGGCATAAATGAGTGTTTGTAACGAACACACATTTATAATTAACTCATGTCTTATCAAAACATGCGGTAATTCTATTGTATATATTGTGTCCAACAACAACTTTTTAATTTAAATCAATTGCTATCAAATTAGTGTCATTATAGGAATCTTTATCTTGATTTAGACAAATAATCCATGTTCCACTGACAGCGATGCGGACGATTTTATCATTACCCAATTATCTCATCTCTTATTTTAAAGTACTTTATACTTTTATGTAATATACAACTCAACTTACCTTCATTGTTCAAGTTACTTTCATATTGCTCGTGTTTGGGCACAGATTCGTACACAACCTTATCGCCTGCCATAGCTACTGGTAATGACAGCTCCCTACCGAACCATCAGCCACCCATCCGAGATAGTTACATTTGAACAAGGATAAATGCGTGCCGAGGGTATTTTGTTTCCTATTTTGTTTCTGTAAAGTTTACTCAGATTTTGTTTGAAAAGGTTTATTTAAAACATCCGTTGCGGACTTTTTCATGTCAACTGTCCTCCACATTCCTTATTCTGATTTTTGTCTTACAGAGATTATACAGATGTTGTTTTTTTGCCGGTATTGGCGATATTTTTTTTTAAATAACAGTTTCGAAGTTTTCAATTTGTTTTGCAGTTTCCTTGCTCTGTTTTTGTAAATAATAGTATTTTTAATAGTAAGTCTACTTACTAAAAATATTGAACTGTCTGCATAAACCAGAAATTGTAAATATTAGTAATATTCATTAAAAATAAGTGCGTACATTTTATCAAAATACATCATTTTATCAGAAACACTTTTCAAATGATATGCAGCACATTTCAATTATTTTCCTTAAATTTGCATTTTCAGTACTTGTGCACACGTTCATTACATACTTGTTATGCTTTTACACAGGCTGTAGGTGAATCCTCATGGGTGCATCCTCGGAGTTGTGGACTGACTGAGAACTGCTCAAAGATTCGGGCCGATCAACTTGAGAAAAAAACTTTTACTTGAAACGTTTATTGAGCGCCTTGAGGTCATGTGGTGGATTTGACGTAATCTAACCTACCAAACCTACGTACCAAACCAACCTATACGGAATATGTTACATACATATAAAATTCATTGAAATACATTTCATTTTGTTACACTGACTTTAAAGTGTATGCCCAGTCCGCTAACACAACAGTAACTAGTTTGTAAGTGGGTGCATCGTGTGAGGAGGTTGGGCCTTAACTCTGACTTTTTTGATTGAATGTCTACTTCTCTACTGATAACCCCAGACATTTCTACTGAAATAGAATAAATTATGTCTATTAAGCCTATTCTTCTTTGTCGTATTGTTTTTTTTTTGCCTGTAATGCTATATACATACTAAGTTAAATATACTGTTTAGTTTCATTTTGATTTAAGTTCGTCGGTAAATATTGTAATAATCAAATTTTTGTCATAATATTTCATTAAAATTTCGAATTATGAAGTGGAGAGTAAGAAACAATGTAAGCCTGTAAAGTCAGGAGCAAACACTAGTCGCAATACAGTAGCAACATTGATAACGCTGTGCATATTTGTCAGTGTTTGCTATGAATACCTACTATGCTTATCTTGACTAAGACAAATACCACAAAATTATGGAATTGTTACAACCTAGATATTTTTGGCAGGAAGGCTTACATTCAATTGTGCAAAGCGACATATGTGTCTAATTATATATTATGCGTAAGTCGGCAATGTATCTAGTATGATTGTTGCTAACCAGCGGTGTGACATTATTATTTTTGACTCTAGATTTTTTCACCAATAAAAAAGAACTTTAAAATTATCGTTCCTGTTATCTTCTTTAAGGTATACATTTTTCAAAAATCTTTCCTCACTTGCTCACTTTCGTTATTTTTTAAACTCTTTTTTTATTTTCGTACTTGACCCAACGGTTTAGGTTTTGCGTTGTCTGTCAGTGAATACATGAATGTAAGATTTTAATGAAGACGATTTGAAGAAGACTAGGGCCTCGTGGTTTAATATTAACAGGCCAATCTTCAAGGTCAAGCAATACTTGCCGAGGTGGATCCGTGGGTGTGATCATCCATTACATACCGAGACACCTCCGTGCCGTGTTGGTCTAAGCTGTCTTTGACAGTCGTCACAGGTTGTCAGAAGCCCTAAAGTCAGACAACCGACTGGTTGTCTGACTCCTCCTCCTCTCTCGTCCTGACTGGGTAACACTATACCTCTTGGTAAAGTCTTACCAAGACGTAGTCGTAGTCTCACTGGGTTGTTGCGGTTATCAAGGCCAATATGCAGTCACTCCATGTAAAATACTGGTATTCATCTACTTCCGGTTAGACTAGAAGCATATACAGATGACGAGATTTGTAAAAAAAACATTTAGAAATTATGGAAATGTGTGGAGTGTGTTAGAGGGTCAATTTTGAATGGTTAAATGTTGCAGTTATGAAATTTCATTAGTTTACCACTATAGCTTTCAGTCCACAACGGGAAAAGAAAGCCCCCAAAAAAAAAATATCTACAATATTGGCTAGAGAGAGTAGGCAAACTTTCTGTAGCAGTTGCATTATTACGGATTCTAAAAATCAGTTCTCTGATACACTATTCTTATTCCTGTGTGGATGCCGTCACGCCAACCGATCGTTCAAAGCTGAACGAAATAATTCCTGTAGCAATGTATCTCTTTAATATTTGTCATTTTACAGAATGTAGCGTCAAGATCTGTTTTTGAAGCTCAAAACCCTGTCTAAAATACGTAAACATAATTAATGGACTTTTGTTTTATGTTTAAGTAGTTGTCCTAAACACACACAACATATGAGTACGGGCAGGTAAATTAATTGTGTGTCAAATTGATAGCCTAGGTATATTTTATTTTATTGTTTAATTTATATTTAATCCTTTGGTGATTACAACTTGTACACACATATTTGAACTTATGGCGTAGCTATATGCCAAACTAAATGTACAGCTGGTACCCAATTATCAGCATAACATTGTTGTAATTTTTTCATAAACTATATTAAGTGCAGTTATTATGCAGAGGAGCTCGTGGCTAAGTAATAACAGCCGCACGGATCGATCCGTCAGGTTAAACTACGCTTGCCGGGGTTGATTCGTGGATGGGTGGATCTTTACATATCGAGACTCCTCCGAGCTTCAGAAAACACCATAAGCCGTAGGTCCCGGCTGTTATTCATGGATCTTTGACAGTCGTTACGGGTAGTCAGAAGCCCGTAAGTCTGACAGCCAGTCTTACCAAGGGGTATCGCATTTCCCAGTTACCTCCAGAGAGCAGAGAGCTCCACAAACCAGTAGGGCTTGTGTAGGTCAGATAGGCAGTCACTCCATGTAAAATACTTAATTCTATATATACAGTATGATTTTTTAGTCACCGTCCAAATTAATTCTAGGCATTAGGTATCATTCACTAAGTCTATTTAAAAAAAAAAAACAATACGTTAAATTTTCATCTTAAATTATTTTCTCGAAAGAATTATCCGCTCTGCTTGGTCACTAAGTTATACGTTAATAATACTACACTTGCCGCGCAAACATTCAATGAAAAGGGCAGCGCGCACCCCGCTTACCCCCGTCCACCCCCGCCCCGCTACACCTGCGCGGCACATCTATGATCTATCCTTTCTTTAGTCGGCCCCGCGCACCCTTTTGCGGCGCAAGCGCTTACTTCCGTGTTCCCGCGCAACTCGCCGCCGGCGCCCCGCGCTATCGTGAATTTGTTTACAATGTATTCCTACCGCGAGTATTACGAAATGGTGCGATCTTACTTACTTAGTGGTGAAAGCTTGAACGGTGCCCAAAGACTGTACGAAGCAGAAAGTATTCCTCGCATTCGCAATCAAGGTATAATAAATCCTTTAGTACCTAATCGCCAAACGATTTTGGCCGCGAATCAGAGGCTACTAGACCATGGCCAATTTATAGCTCCTACACACGCTCAAGGACGTGGCAGGCCGAGACTCGCAGTAGAGATCGAAGACGATTATCTTCGATTTCTTTGAACGGAGCCCTAGATCGAGTACACGAGATGCAGCGCGGCGCTTCGGTGTAAGCCAATATGCCGTGTGGAAACTTCTCCATGTTGCTGGGTTGCACCCGTACCATTTCCAAAAGGTACAGGCCTTGAACGACGCAGACGCCGTTCCCTGTCGAGCCTTCTGCGAGTGGCTGATCGCACACCCTGAAGCTGATATTTTGTGGACTGACGAGGCCATGTTTACTCGAGTGGGGCTGTATAATCAGCATAATGAACATTGGTGGTCATTTCGAAACCCACACATGATACGAGAAACATATCACCAAGTGCGGTTTAGCGCAAATGTGTGGGCTGGAATTGTTGGCAACAGAATACTGGGGCCAAAGCGCAAATTGTACGTGCATTCGACCAAGTGAAAAGTGACACTGTAGTGCTCAACAAAATTAAAAATAATGTGCAAAAACGTGCAAGACTCTGTTTAGAGAGAAACGGTATGCATTTTGAACATTTATTAAAGTACTGTTAATTATTATTAATGTGATTGTTCTAAGATGATTTTGATTAGATTTTTAATTATGTGTACATAAGTTGATTCAAATTTTTTAAATACGCCTATTAGCAAATAGTTTTGGTACAGTTTTAACACGTTGAGCGCCAACGCGGTCTCCGGTGAGCCGCGAACAATAGTTTTTCTATTGTGTCTGCTGCGTGGCAGTCAATGACTTAATAAGGTGTTAAAGTTCTTATTTAGCTAATTTATTTTTACTTTCTAATCATGGTGAGCATAGCACAAACCTTTTGCTAATTGCCGGTCCTAAGCCCTTGAAAGTATGAAGGGATTTGCAACTTTGTTCATTTATTGTGTTATCAATGAATTGCGGCGGCGCGCGAGGCGGGGCGGCCCGCGTTGTTACCTAGCCCGTACGCACGGCGGCGCGGCGGTGTCCAGAAACATCAACTTTTTATAGATAACTTTGTGATGTGATACCTCAATATTTTTGTATTGAGTGATACTAAAAGGAAAAACACGTATTCAATGATTTTCGTAAAGGATTAATATATCAAAATTTGGACGGTGACTAAAAATTCATACTGTATATATTATGTATTCAGCTGCATTCGGTTAGACTGGAAACCGACCCCAACATAGCTGGGAAAAGGCTAGGCAGAATCAATATTATGCAGTTTCGCTAGCTAATTTAATTATTACCGTTATAAAAACGATTTTGACAACCTTATTTCATGTAATGTCACTAGCAGAGGTTGTTGATCGCAAACAAAAATCATTAAATCCATTTGGGTTAGATATCCACTATATTTATTCCCACGTAGCAATAGAATCTACAAACAACCGAATGTATCTAATATTAACGCGCTGAGCGCTTTATTTGTTTGTGTATGCATAAATTTGGCTCGCTAGCGCTATGTTCAATTAGGACTTTAAATAGTAATTTATTCGTATGTGCTTATGCAATACTCAATATCTTTATTGCTTTACCTAATGTGTACTTAGGTAGTAAACATATAATTTAGACCATTATGGACCCTGTAGGGCACAGCAAAAGGATAGGAAAGAGGAAGCCCTGTTTTAGGAGATACTAAGTTGCTTTTGTGGGAGCAAGTTTTAGTTCACATAATAAATATAATCAAAGTCAGGAGATTGTGGATTGAATCCTAACATTTCGCCTATCTATGGTTTATGTATTGTTTTTTTCCTGCCTGCCTACCTAAATATTTTTATTTCTTCTTTGGTTGCCGGGGCCAAGTTATTATAGCTGAATAAAGATGTCTAATATTGATATGGTCACTATGCAATGTTGTTGGTTAACTAAATAGGCAAATACCTATTTATGACAAAATTGTTGCTCCCATGATCTCACAACTTTTTGCGTTAGATCTGCCTTGCGAAACTTACATTTTTTTTAATGTTAAATGTTTTTTTTTATTTTTTTATTTTTCCTTTATTGGCCAACCAACAACTGTTTACACTGTAAATATTTTGATTAATTGTCTACCATTATGTAAGGTTAGTGTAACAATTTCTTACAGGTTAGCACCGCATGCCCCTTAAACATAATATATGTGCTACAAGCACTGAACTACAAATTTTCACTATGAATCATACAAATTTTCATCAGTATGTTGCAAAATATTCTAAAACTTTTAAAAGTGTGTGCAAATTAGCTAAATCTCTTTATATAAGCAACAAAATAAAATCAGCTGATGATAGAATAAAAACTACCTGGCAAATAATAAATAATGAAACAGGTAGGAAAAAGCAGCGTAATACTGAGTTTAATTTAGAGACTGCTCATGGCTGCATCAACTCAGATATAGAAATAGCTCAGGAATTTGAAAACTTTTTTGCTAATATTCCTCTTAAAACTACTGCATCTTTAAATTCCTCAGCAGCGCTTTCTGCTGCTTTACTTAGAAAAAATGTAAAGGCATGTCCTATGGAATTTACATTTCAGCATACAAACCCCCAGGCTGTCATAAAAGCTTTTAAAGATCTTAAAATTAAATCAACAGAGGATCTCTGGGGAATGTCTGTTAAAGTCTGTAGTTCTATCATCGAAACCATTGCGCCCTATTTAGCTTTCATATTTAATACTAGTGTGGACCAAGGAGTCTTTCCGGATCTTATGAAACACAGTAAAGTAGTGCCATTGTTCAAATCCGGTGATAGTAAAGAACCCAACAATTATAGGCCTGTGTCAATTCTGCCAGTTCTCAGTAAAGTGTTTGAAAAGTTGATGCTCAATCAAATGTTACGTCACTTTAATAAAAATTCCATCTTGCATGAACAACAGTTTGGTTTCACCAAAGGGCGTTGTACTACTGACGCTGGTGTCACCCTAATAAAGAACATTTTTAACGCCTGGGAAGAAGCACAAGATGCCATTGGAATCTTTTGCGATCTCTCTAAGGCGTTCGATTGCGTAGAACATGAGACGCTTCTGCTGAAACTAGAGCACTATGGGATTAGAAATACAGCCCTTGATTTACTTAGATCGTACCTGAAAGATAGAAAGGTTAAAGTTCAAGTAAATGGTGTGAACTCGCTGGGGTCGGAAATGACAATGGGCGTTCCTCAGGGTTCGATATTGGGTCCATTCCTATTTTTAGTTTACATTAACGATTTACCCCAATTACTTCAAAATCAACCGAAGATGGTGTTATTTGCAGATGACACGTCATTAATTTTTAAAATTGATCGACGCTCACAAAATCTTGACGACGTGAATAACTCTATTCTTCAGGTCCAAGATTGGTTTACGGTAAATAATTTGGTACTAAATGAAAAAAAAACCAAATGCATTAGATTTAAATTACCTAATGTTAAAAGTAGCGATTGTAACATCATATTGAACGGAGAAAAGCTAGAATTTACTAAGCAGACGGTTTTCCTGGGAATCACGCTAGACGACAAGTTACAATGGGGTCCCCACATAACAACTCTTGCGGGACGGCTAAGCTCGGCCGCTTATGCTGTTAGAAAGATAAGGCAGTTGACAGACGTAGAAACCGCGCGCTTGGTCTACTTTAGTTACTTCCACAGCATTATGTCGTATGGCATTTTACTGTGGGGTCGGGCTGCTGACATTGAATCCATTTTTATTCTGCAAAAGCGAGCTATCAGAGCTATTTACAATCTACGTCGCCGCGAATCGCTTAGGGAACTATTTAAAAGTATTAATATTATGACGGTACCATGCCAATTCATTTATGAAAACATTATGTATGTAAGAAAAAATCGACATCTTTTTAACAAAATAAGTGATAGGCATAACTTTAATACTAGAAATAAAGATAAAATAGATCAACCCTTTTTTAGATTATCAAAAGTACATACATCTTTTATGGGGTTCTGTGTTAAATGTTACAACAAAATACCTTGTGACATTCTGCAATTAAATGAAAGAAAATTTAAAACTCACGTTAAAAATACACTTTGTAAACAAGCATATTACAAATTAGAGGATTATATAAAGGATAAGGATGCTTGGAAACATGCTGGTCCTGCTCCACAGGACAATCTAGTGTCTAGACAAAATCAAACTGGTTGCTAAGTAAATTAGGTAATAATTTATTATTTATAAAATACTATTTTAACATGTTGAAATAACTTCTCACACATTGATTGATTTATTATACATATATTAACTTTTAGAATGTTTGTAAATATGTGAGCACCATGTACTTTTGACATACTTAAGTTACCTACCATTACTATATGTGTTTTTCTTTTCGCCTTTTGTGGTGAAGTGTTTTTATTCTGGGTGCATCGTCTTCTTATAATTCATGTATACAAAACATTGTAAAACATTTTAAAAGAGTAACGGTGGAGTTTCTTGCCCATTCTTCTCCACACGAAACTACCTTTTGGAAGGGGCGACTAGAATCAATTCTATTTCTTGTTCATTTTGACGTTCAAAAGTGCCTTACTTGTGCCTATTTGAAATAAATGATTTGACTTTGACTTTGACTTTGACTGTACCATGAAATTGGTTTAAAATTACAGTAAATTAACATTATGTGAAGGAATATAAAACTAAAATTAACAGTAAAATTAAAATTCGATATAACAAAACAGACAAGCACAATAAGATGAAAAAAATAACAAAATTCAAATCGGAATATAATTACAGATTAAATCATAATCAATTTAAATTTAATTTAAAATCATGATGAAAATAACAATTAAAATCTAAAATTAAATCAAGGGCAACAAAAAAAAATTGAAATCATAATCAAGATCAAAAAAATAAATAAAAAAGATCAGAATAAAAATGAAATTAAAATTACAATTAGAACAAAACTAAGATCAAAAGCAAATTAAAAGCAATTCAAAATTAAAATCAATGTCGAAATCGAAATTTTGTGTTTAATGGGTAACACAGGAAAATACAAATTTTGTAATGTCCAATCGCTGTTTTATTTGTAAATCTTCTTTCTATCAGCTAGAAGCGCACCTGTCGATCAAAATAATTAATCACAACCACGCAAGAAATAAAAATAAACCCGCTCGCTGACGGTTTTCATGAAAGTAAATCTACCTGAAGCAGCAGTAATTAATATTAGCTTCATAGCCGAGCTTCATAAATATCCTGTCCGTTCAGCCTTTACAGATACCTTGGAGATTAAAAGACTAACTTCAGCTGCAGGAAAATGTGCGGGAAAATTTCAAAATAGTGCTGGTTTATTAAAATGTTCATAAAGTTTTGCTTTTCCTTCGTGGTTGAGTCAATCAACCTGTGACGTCATGACGGGGGAGGGAACCTACCTCTTTTTTACTTTTAAAGAAATGACAAATTAGAAATTGATTAAGTTTGACACTACTTTTGATGAAGATTGTTGAAAACTTTCGCCGCTTAATGACCTATAAAAAGTTAACTTTTTAGCGAAAATTTACTTTTATAATGCTATTCTGGGAGTGTATCTAAAATTTTGGTAGCAGTTTTCTTCCACAGGTAAGCATAATATGCTACATTTTTACAACATACTGCGTTCACTATAGGCCCATAATATTTGTCGCGGTGAATCTATCTATTCTAATTAATTATTGTACTAGTTACACAGGCGTATCTCTCTCCTCTTTGTAAATAAAAGTCCTTGTAAAATTTTCAAAATATTATAATTGCTTGGTATAAAAGTAGTTAGTATCACATTGTTTATAATAAAATTAATCCATTGTCACAAAGCTGTGTCGATCTCATTCTTCTGGAGAGCTAAGTTTGTATGGCCGTACTCTTCTAACTGCACTTGGGAGGTAACAACTGAAAAAAAATGTATATGATAAAAAAGGGTCAGAACTATTTGTATTTGTGGAAGACGATAGAGGAGCCTTTTGGGCACGCCACGATAGTGGCGGTAGGGCCCCTCTTTGAGGAGTGGCTAGAGAGGCGTCACGGCGCCCTCACCTTCCGCCTGACGCAGGTCCTCACCGGACATGGATGTTTCGGGAGGTTCCTGCACATCATCAGGCGGGAGGAAACGCCCGGGTGTCACCACTGCGAGGATCGCCCAGAGGACACGGTAGAGCACACGGTGCAAACCTGCCCCGCTTGGGCGGAGCACCGCCGTATCCTCGTAGAGGCGATCGGCGGCGGCGACCTCTCGCGCCCGGCCCTGGTGCAAGCCATGGTCCGGGGCGAGAGGGAGTGGGAGGCAGTCACCTCCTTCTGCGAAAAAGTTATGCTCACGAAGGAGGTGGCGAGATGGGAGAGAGGTCCTCCCGTCCCAGCCGCCGCGGGAGACGCTCCGGGCGTCGGGAGCCACGTGACGACTCCCGGCCACCGTAGGCGCGGGCCTGCGGACGGTGAGTAATGGGTGACTCACCGTCCGATCAGAACCAGACCCGTGCCGTACGGCGCGTATATGTTCCACGCGCGCCTCAAAGAGATGTCAGCATATGAAGGGGCCCCTCAGGGCCAAGCCTGCCAGGTAAGCGGGATTGTCCGAAAGGGTTACCGCTACCCCGGAACATAAAGGGCTACGGAAGGAACATGGATGGGTTTTAGTCAGTAAGAGTCTGACACTCCCTTCCGCTCCACCCAGAGCGGGAGCAGTCATTGGATGATTTCCCAGCCTTAAAAAAAAAAAAAAAAAGAGGAGCCTTTTGCCTAACAGTAAGAGAATAAAAGGTAGAGAAATGTAATTTTTTACCAAGGTGTTCTGAACCTTATAGTATCAAATTATAATATACAAAATCCATCTAGATTCAATGTAATGAATCTTGGATTAGGATGGATAAGGCCCCGAGCGCAGTAATTATATAAATATTTGTCTACCTCGAGATTGTAAATTGCCAAGTACAAAACCAAATTATAAAACTTGGGTTTAGTAAACGAAGTATGAAAAGGGTTGGCTCAGGTGCTTCAAATACAATTCTAGCAAATTAATATAATTTTCGTACATTACAATTATTTAACAATTTATGGGATGACTCGTGTCAGATGGTACTCTGTACGAATGACTAAAATCTGCAAAATTATGTTTGTTCTACCATTACCATAAGACTTTATGCTTTTATTGATCTGTTTCAGATCTGAAAATTTAGGGTTAAGTTACTTTGCAATTCGTTTTAAATTGAAAGTAATATTAATTATTCGGTAGTAAAAGCCTGATTGTACCTGTATGTGCCTCTTAAACTTTACCCGTTACAAAGGAAAGTCACACCACTATTAACTTTAGTCTAACAGTACAATTTTCGAGGTGTAAGTTTGGCATTACTTTACTCAGGGTTTAATAATAAGGGGCTCCAGGTTGTACAGTCGACCGCCCGTAAGTTGGTGTTATCACTTTGAAGTGGCCTGGCGTAATGTGGAGTTTCAATAGGAGAAGTGGTCAACTTATAGTGGTTTGGTTCCCACTGCCGTGCGGTCTAACGTACTAGCGAAGGACCTTGTTACCTATAAGTTGTGCTTACCTCTAACACCATTGTAGTGGCCCAGCCGCCGCTTGGCGTTGTTGTCGACGTGATCCCAGTTCTGTCGCTCGTTGCTGCCACACGTGGTGTAGATGACTGTGCTGACGATGTACAGGCTGGCCAGGGTCAGCATTATCACTCGCCAGCTTTGACGGTTACACTGTACAAAGAAAACAGAATATTTATTAGAGACAATTGAAATCAGAACAATAACAAACTTTAAAAAAAATTTAGAATCTATATTGAAGTGGCCAAATTAACAGTAACGGTATCACAAAAAAAAAATGAACATAATTATTATTATTAAAAGTAAACATTGAATCATATTATATGTATTTTAGAAATTCAATACATGTATAAAAATTAATAACTGTTTGTTGGTAAGTACTCGCATCCTTTGAAAACGGCTGGACTGATTTATCAATTTTTTAAATTTTATTTTCGTAATAGGCCGAATTAAGGTTTTGCGGAAAGAACAAAATAAAAGTTGCGGAAAAATTGTAAAATTCAGGTAAACTGAAAGTGCATTTTCTATGAGAAATTGGTATGAATTATAAATGAAATGGACAATATCTGTCGAGTCAGCTAAGGATAAAATAACTATAATGAAGGGCCTCGATGATATAACATTATACTAACCATATCATCACCAAGGATAAGTCCGGATACAAAAGGCAGGGCGGCTCCTACAGCACTGCTGACGGTACATGATATCGTCATGAGTGTTCCGGAGTAGTTCTCTGACATGTCCTTGTAGGTGCTCTGAAAATATTAGGTACAATGTCTTTGAAAGTATCTGAGAAAAAAACTGAAAAATAATACTCATTCTCATCACTATTATTATTATTAATTATTGTTTTTTTTTAGCAGTTCATTATAAGAGAAAGTTTAAAAAGTCTTTATAGTGGAAAGAAGGGTTTTTATTTTTTACTAGCTTCTGCCCGCGACTTCGTCTGCGGCTAATACTGTGGAGAGCAAATCTTATCTCTGTGATGTCCTTGTGATCACAAAATAATTTATTTTGATAAGAATTGATATTTTGTTGTTTAAATAATCATCCAAACAGAAGTTAGTCGAAAAAATACTTTTTTATAACATAAAACGAAATATAAAAGTTAAAAAAGATAGGAACATGGTGTCGCGCACGATTTTGTAGAAATAATTAAGGCGAACCGGGTTGCCATACTTTGCTTTCAATTTTAAACAACTGTTTAGGCAGTACATGCAAATAATTCTGTTTTCGGATGTATTTCTTTCCGACTTGCTAGACGAAAATTGCGATAGCTCGGCTAATATGTATGATATAGATATAATTTATAGCTTATAGCACTCAGGAATAATGTAGCTTTCTATCAGAGAAAAAAATTTTGAAATTGGATCATTAGTTCCGGAGATTACCCCCTACATACAAACTTAAAAACTTACACATTTTACCTCTTTATAATAATAGTATAGATTATTACTGAGCTCCAAGTTATTTTGTAAAAAATTTCGAATAATCATAATCATAATCATAATCATTTATTGCATTCATGTAGTTTATAAGTTGTTACATTTAAAGGTAGGTTTCATACATGAACCCTGCTAGGGCACAGCAATATACTTAATCTAGTTTAAAGTGCTACATTGTGACAATAATTTAGCAAACCACTGTACTTACACGAAAATACTTAAGTTAAAAAATTAAATTCAATCAAAATAATAGTAATCACAAAACAGGTACTTAGTCAAAATTTAAATCAAAATAATAATAATCACAAAAAACGTAGTCAAATTTAATATAATATGTCGAAATTGTATTGTATGAATTTGAATGTCAAAATTTACTTATCGTCAAAGAATTCCTTTAGAGTGTAGTATGATTTTAGTATAAGGTGTTTTTGGAGACTGTTTTTAAATTTATTTTCATTTTCTATGTCTTTAATTGGATTTGGAAGCTTATTATATATTTTCACGCACATAGCTAAAGGTCCTGAATGGAACATAGTTAATTTTGAGCTTGGTAAGGCTAATTCATTTTTGTTTTGGCGTCTAGCACTGCGATGTTGTGGGCGAATGTCCTTAGTGAGTGGAAATAGTGGCTGGTGTTTTCTCACAAATTTGCTAACTTCTAGGATGTAGATACCAGTTAGTGTGAGGATCTCGTAATTTATAAAGAATGGTTTGCAGCTTTCTGTGTTATCTATATTGGCAAGGATTCGTATACATTTCTTTTGTAGAATAAAAAGTCTATCCTTTTCTACACCATTTCCCCACACCACGATGATGATGTATCCTACCAATCGTTATATTAATCAAAATGTTAAAACATAATGGAACATAATACATCTCCAACAACTTACTAAAAATCCACAAAACTGTAATCCCAGCAGCCCCAATATTGCTGATAACGCGATAATCGCCTGAATGCTCCACTCGCGGGGAAAATTTGGAAGCATCGTTAATCCCATTACGATTCCAAAAGCACCTGCAAATTATTTCGTGGAAATTCAATTAATCTGAAAAAAGTTGTGAATGTAATAGTCTGTAGCTGGCATTAATGTTTTTGGACAAAAGAAAGGTAATATCAGCCGGCCTCACGTTTATGTTTTTTGAACTATTAAACCCGGACTGTCAACGAGGGATCATCTACTTCTAATCAACGGCTAACCTAAGCTTTACGGGGGAAGGGGTAAACGCTAAGTTAGCTCCGAAGTGCCGCGATTTTTTTTTACTTTTATATATTTCCAGAATTATGATCATTACAATTTTAGTTACCAATACAGTTCTCTAAGTTCAAATTCATGCCCTATGAAATAACTATTTTCTTAAATCATGTCATTCGAGGTCAATTCTAATTGAAAGAGCGTTTTGTAAAAATATATTTGTGACGGTCACGACATTTCGATCAACATAAAACCCGCACTTACAAAAAATTATCAAACTGTTGATTTGCGAGTGACCTAGGTACTTTTGCCTTAAGCATAATTCATCAAGAGTATGTAGGTAGCAGAAATAGGATTTGGCAATACTAACCTAAACCATTGATGACTTTTCTGTAGAAACTTGCACTGAAGACGTAGTGGATGTAGCGTATAGTGTGGAGCCAGTCGAAGATCGGGCTCAACACGATATATACTGACGCCATCGATATGAAGGGTAACATAGAGTACCAAGCGCTCTGAAATTAAATATTTAAACGTGAGTATTGCGGTACACGGTGATTTGGTCGGAATGTTTGATTAGATAACCTTTGTATTGTATTTCAATAAGAAATATTTAAAATGTTACACAAAGAAAAATAATCTTCTATGCAAACTTATAATGGAAAGCCGTCAGTCACAAACAAGTTTTAAATGCTTGACTTTAAAACTACAGCTTTCATAATTATATTAAAAATACAGTCATCATATCAAGCCCTTGTATGTTACAGGGGACGGTGAAGAAAACTTTTTTATTTCTTTATTTGTAACTCAAAAGTTCAAACATTTGTTTATTTACGTAACACATCCGTGATTGTATCACATAAATTGATATGTATACCAAATTTCAACATAATCGGTCCAGCAACTCTGTGACGGACGGGCCGACTGACCGACACACGATTGATCCTACAAGATAAAAATATTGTAACTTACATCCTCCAGAGATATCCCGTACATCATCAAGTAAGCGGGCGCGTACGCTATGAAGAAAATAAATAACGCATTACTCGCTGCGTGTACGCCGGTGACTGCCCAGAAATGCGACGATTTCAGAATATCTCGCCATGGTCGGTCTGTTTCTTTCTGTAAAACAAATATTTCATGTTTCAAAATGTTCAAAGATTTTAATATTATCATATTTTGCAAAAGATTGCAAGCCCTCATTATCCTTCTTTATTTTTTATTTTTTTAAGTAACATACCCAAATCATAGTGACAGCTTTACTTACCTTTATATACCTATTTAATGTATCCTTAATGAACTCTTTCTCTGCATCTCCAACAGCTTGATGTTCTCCCGGTGAGCTGGCCGTCAAAGTCCCCGATATGATGGCCATGGATAGTGCCAGCATTGCCAGGGAGTAGTACACCAGCTCCCAACCCAAAGGTGCTGATGACAGCAGACCAGATATTGGTAGGGCTACTATGATGCCTATTTGGACACCTGAGGACGAAATTCAATTCATAAGCCATATGTTTTGTAAACAAAAGCGAGGAATTATAAAAGACGCCTACTACATAAAATCACCAGTAACGAAAAGTTATACAAGCTTCCCATAAAGAGATCCAAAAAAGTTTGAAATTCCTACAAGTCAGTATCATCACTACATAGTATAAAACAAAGTCGCTTTCTCTGTCCCTATATCCCTTTGTATGCTTAAATCTTTAAAACTACGCAACGGATTTTGATACGGTTTTTTTTAATACATAGTGTGATTCAAGAGGAAGGTTTATGCCTATAATTTGTCGACAAATTTGCGGGCGAAGCCGCGGGCGGAAGCTAGTGAAAAATATTAGGCAGTTAAACGAAACAGTAATATCTACCCCGGAACATAAAGGGCTACGGAAGGAACATGGATGGGTTTTAGACAGTAAGAGTCTGACACTCCCTTCCGCTCCACCCAGAGCGGGAGCAGTCATTGGATGATTTCCAAGCCTTAAAAAAAAAGGCATTTCCTCCTCGCCCAAAACGTAATAAAAATCTCAAAAGCCCACTTTAATTTTGTACACACTCTGACTAATTACATAAAGAAAGTATATTATGTGATTATAGGCTCGGCTAATTAATCTTGCGATAAAATCTTTTGAGAATAAAACATTAAAGAAAATCTTTTTATATTAAATTTATGTAATATAAAAATCTTGTTATGCCTTTGCATGAAAATTAAAATGAAGATAAAGAAGCATTAAGCGTGTTAATTAAATTAGTATGCATGGCAGCAAAAGCTTAGGGTAGCGGTGAGTGCAAGAATATTACGGAGGAATTGTCTTCCTAAAGTGCGGGGCTATGCATACTGAATAGTAATGCATGGACTGATTTTAATATTGCCTTAATTTCTGGAAAAATGTTGGAATGTAATATTGTAGGTAAGACGTCATCCATCCTTGATTTTATTACCATCTGAAGTTTCAAGAAGTGGAATATAATAATAGGAAAAAAGCTATAATTACCGCCGTAAACTAAATAGTTGAATATCTTCCTCTCACTGGGTGGCAGCCACTGTTCGAACAGTGACTGGTTAACGGTGTAGAAGCAAGCGTGGGTCATCCCCATGAACAGCTTAGCGTTGCAGGCTGCTACCCAACCACCCTGAAATTAAATTGAGATTCCTTGTAGCAGTTTCCAGTACCTATTACTTATCATTGATACAGTTGATCAAAATGATTGTGTGAGGAATTATGTGAATGAAAATGGTAATGGTAATGGTATTTTGACTTCAAGTAAAATTGAAACAAAAGTATGATAGAAAACCACGTAAATCATAATATCAAGCAGCTTATGATTTTAGTTTGTAATAATCAGTTATCAAAAGCAACATTTTTCCTTTGCTTTGTTAGTTGTAATCCAAGGAAGACCTTGCTGATATGATAATTATTTCTTCTCCAAATAAGGGAGTTAAAAATTATCTTGAAATACCTTATTGATAATGGTTGGCATCGCAACACAAAACGCCCCGTTGACGAGAAGGATGACACTCGTCAATAATTTTCCACTGATCTTCCTCAAGAACAGTTCCGAAGGCAACAGCATCACAGCGTAGCCGAAGAAGAATGATGACAGAACTGCTCCTTGGATTTTACCATCCCAGTTATGAATCTGAAAATAATTATGATAGGTAGTAGTGCGAGGGCGATTTTTGAAAACTTTTCTAATTATTCTGTTTTGGGACTCTGAATTTGCTGTCACTTTTTAAAGTAATTGTTTGGTTTTTGTGGTGTTAATGATAATTTGATTCTTTGATTATAATATAAGTTGTGAGTAAGGATTGCAGCAGGTTTGGAAAAAGGTGTCAAAATGATTGTGGAAGTGTTGACGTGTAAAAATTTTGTGAAAACCCATTTACAAAACTAAAATCATTTATCACTAAAAAACCAAATCACACTAATATTATAAAGGTGAAAGTTTGTGAGTGGGTATGTGCGTGTGTGTTGGTTTGAAGGTCCGTCCTCCATGCTCAAACGGCTCAACGGATCTGGATGAAACTTGGCACAGAGGTAGTTTATGACCTGGATTAACACATAGGATACTTTTTATCCCGGTAGTACGTTCCCTTTGAATAATTTCCGACATCCACGCGGGCGAAGCCGCTGAAAGCAACTAGTAATAAAATATAATCTCTTAATTACCCATCAACGCGATAGTGCCGAATGTTTGTTTTATTTTTGGGTATTTCTTTACCTGTATGTAAGTATCATCTCTTCTCGTCTGATCTGTTAAAGCCAGTACAGCAACCCCCATGCTGCCTCTGATGAACCCCATGGTGATGGAACTGGCCAGCATGTACATCATCTGTATGTGTCGGACGCCGATTTTGAACCCTTTGAACAGGAAGTAGAGAAACATTTTATTATGATCAAACATTATTACGGCATTGTTAATTTGATATGCTGTTATCAGTTTCCCTACATAAACGTTTACCTTGATTCTATCTGTTTTTTCGGTTCCGTTACAAAAATTATAAGTGGTCCGTCTGTCAACGTCGATGCTTTCAACATCTTTTTATGCCTTTAATTCTACATAAAAGCTTTTTTGTAGATATTGAATGTAAATATGCCAATAACCAAAGCTAAACAGTCGCAATGGATCCTGTACATGATAGATTTTAATCTGGTCAAGATGCTGACATGCATTAATTCATCATCAGAACAGACATTAGTACCTACTACGAAGACAATATTAACTATCCTTCACCTCAAATCGTAGACCACTTTCTACTTGCTTCATGTCTGGCCTCGGCTTTGCTTTAATTCGTGTTATAATTAATTTTCTTTAATGCCTAGAACAGACTACCTCGTTGGTCTAATGGTTGCAAGTGCTCTTTCTTGCTGAACATGAGGTCATGGTTCTGATTCCCATGTTCGACGAAGTGTTAATAGGTTTTCCAATTTGGGGTTTCTAAGTAGCAGTCCGGAGTCTGGATTTGTGCCAGGTTAATGGCAACAGGCTCGCCCCCTATTACACGGGACTTAAACATAACTAGCTAGTTATGGGTGTACTATAAGTATACCTCTGTCTAACCCTTTGGAGATTACAGGGTGATTTTATGTTTATCCTGTGTCTTTGTACATAATTTATTATAATTGATTACATAATTGTAAAATACACTCACCATTTTTAGTAATAACGCCATAATACCCGTCTTCGAATTGATATCTCAGAAATTCCACGTCCATATTGTGCGACAACAAAATAATATCAAATTACAACAACGCACTATTACATCGACTGTTACTTGGAAAAAAATATGTTTACATCTATCATTTATTATCTTTGTTATCAACCAGACTACTCCTAAAACAATAAATTGTTAGCTTTGGGTAAATAATACTGATTCTGTGCGTAAATACAACTATCTTTGAAAGTTGGTTTTGACTTCTTTGTGACACTCAATTTTGTAACGCATCCACTTGCTTCAAGATTCAATTTTCATCGACAAGAATAAGCCAAAGTGAGAATGTCAAACTATATTCTGTTTAAACGATTGTGTGTAACAAGTGATTTAGTTGCAAACGTGATGAGTGACAAATACCCAGAGATGACGTGGTACAGGGCTCAGGTACATTGCCGTCATTGTTAAAAAAATAACTTCGCAGAAAGTGGAACAAGACGCATTTCTTTCTTAACTGAAAGTAATTTGTTGTATTCGTATTTCTGAAAGGTTCAATGAATTTTAATGAGCAGGTGTTAAAGAGGTTACAAAGTGTCAGACAGAGGTCACAGAGGACGCGCGGAACGGTAAAGACGGGATTTCTATTTTCCGTGAAATGTTAAGTTACAAGATGGTGATATTAAAGCTGAGATAAATAAATAAAACACTTCATGTCGTCTATCTAGCAGTAGGCATACAATTAATTTAAGTTTAAACAAAATGAGGCAATGAGCTTGGCGATGTTCTTCATGAAAGATAGCCAGTTTATTGTGTAAGGATCTCACCGTGAAGACATAGGTCCAGCTGCCATTCGAGCTGGTACGGATGGACACTATTGATATGAAGCTCACGTCGAGCTCACTTCTCTTAAGTTTTCATGGTGAGATTTTACGGAATAGGTCGGCAGGTGTTGTGAAAATGTAGGATATAATACCTACTTGATACTCTTTTTGAAATTTCGGTTACAGTAATAGTTTACAGATTAAATATTACAAGTATTCACAAAACAAAACCATATACTCCCCAAATCTTCTACATTTTAGACTTATTGACACAAGGAAACGGTGTAGATTGGAGATGGCTTTCGAGTCTGAATTTTAGGCTCAGTCGTTTCGGAGTTATGGGTAATTTTTCTATCTATTTTCATAAATTACTTTAAAAATATTTAATTAAAATAATAAAAGTAAATATTTGGATCCCTCACAATAAGGCCTTTCATTTATTATGTCAGATTGTACGATTTGCAAAACTTTATTTTATTTTCTTATTTGCCTCCCAAAAGTAACCCCCCTATTCCAATTTCATTTATTTACGTTACACTTCCGCGTTTGGGTCCATCCATGTACCAAATGGTGTATTCGATTGACAATCAGATACAGAAACGAGTGATCCTATTGGGGTTCCGTTTTTCTTTCGGACGCACGTAACTCTGAAAAGCTAGACAGATAGTCTTATCAAGATACAGCTAACGACATTTCGAGCGACCAAACTATTAAATCCGCACAGGATATAAACAATTCCTCAAGTAAACGTAAAGCAAATTCTTGAAACATAATTATCTACACAAGCTCCTTTGTAATTAACCTGACCTTAATGGACTTAAAAGGGTTATTATAATTAAATGAGTGTAGGTAATACTAACTGAGACTTCCTTTGTCGATGGAATAAACTGGTTCATATTGCTTAAAACCGCTGTGATCCAGTATGTATAAATAGCACCTAAGATTTTTTTTTCATTACGTAGGTATTGCTGCGGACAGGACACATAGGAAAGGATAAACTTTGGACTAGCCTTTGGCCAATGTCGAACAGAATATCCAGAAAATAGATTAATAATATGATTTATTATTTATAAACTAAACATTTCTAACAAATATCCTCAATTGCAGTAAACATTTATACTGAAATCAATCAGACTTGAATCGGACTTTCCTAACTCATCTATATTGTTATCCTCATCTTGTTGAGGTGTTTTCCCGTAATAGAACCCCTTGTGAAGTGGAGATACGCATTTCTCAAGTCTGCATCCTGTTTGGTCTTGATATTGAGAGTAAAAGTTTAAAAAAAAAAAAAAACCGACTTCCAAAAAAAACACTAGAAAGTGAAAAATAATAAAAAAGTTTTTATTTTTCACTTTTTAGTTGTGGTGGACACAACCCCCCCCCCTCCCCCAAATTTTAATACCACTACCTGGTATGTAAATTACAGTGACAGGAACTTATTAGAACATCGTCCACATATATTAAATAGGATTTTTTTTAGATTTTTGTTGATTTTTCAAAAACCGCTTATCCGATTTCGATAAAATTTTTATGGGACCATTTGGAAAGTATACCCTTTCCAACAAAAAAAAAAATCAAGTCGAATGGCAAGCAACGGAGTTCTGCGCGAATAAACATAAAAAAAAAAATATAAGCAGTCGAATTGAGAACCTCCTCCTTTTTTAGAAGTCGGTTAAAAAGCTCCTTAATGGAGCCACATGAACAGTCTATCTTTTGTTTCTTTTCGTGTGGTTAGTGACTAACCTGGTGTCAGATTTTTATGCTGCCCATAGAAATATGTCTCAGACAGGCAGGTTTCCTCACGATGTTTTCCTTCACCGGTTTTAAAGCAAGTGATAATTATATACAATACGCACATGAATCCGTAAAATCAGAGGTGCATGCCTTGGGTTCGAATTCGAGACCTATGACTTGGCAGTCCGACGGTCACACCACTAGGCTATCACTGAATGTCTGAAGTTTGTTTTAAATTTTTTATATTTTTAACTCGCTGACCCGACAGACGTCCTGCCTTAACTTTGATACCTACCTACCTCACCTACCCTACCTACGTCCTAATCACTTAGGCGTTTGAATAATAGAAAGTAGCCGATTCTCAGACCTATTGAATATGGAAATAACATAAAAATCGGTCAAGCCGTTTTGAAGGTGTAACTAACATTGTGACACGAGAATTTTATACAGGGTGTAACCGAAAGGGTTTATATACATACAAAAGCATATGCTGCAAACCACCAAACTGAACCAACTCCAAAATCGCAAAAAAAGTCTGTAGTTCTATACATTTTTGGTCACGTGACTCGTCGAAATGTAGGCTGATCAGCAGATTTTTTTTTTCACGATTTTAAAGGCTTTTAGCCCACCATAAATTCGTGTCATATTGTGAAACAAAACTCTTCAAACGGTCCACAGCCGTAATAATTTCGTACGAGTATGGAACATACTGATTCTTAGTAGTCATGGCAATCCCGGAAGACCTGTCTCCCTGTATATTTGGCAGAATTCAATTTATTAAGTAGTTTCGGTTCCACCGGGTGCATAAAGAAATACTCTTAATTTGTTTTCAACTCTATTTACTACGGCGTCATAGGCAAGTCACTGGTGAGGTATGTAATATGGTACGTGATTACGGTCATGAAACAATGTTGTCCTTAGATAGAGAATCGCTAGGTTGGTCGTGTAGGTAGGTATATCATATAATCAAAGTCTCTTAGTGAGTTTTCACTAACCCTAAGCAATAAGTCCTCGCAGAGATCTTTTTCAAACTTTTGCTTTAAACTAATGGGATAGGAATGGTGACAAAATAACGTAATTGTCACAAACCATCCTCTCAATTTAGGAGCTGAATCCGAAAGTAAAGCATCAGCTAAGGTATGCTTTCAATGTACATCGTACTTAATAAGTCCAAGCTCTTTACAGGCTGCTCATTAACCCATTGACTACCGGAACGCAGATCTACGCGAGACTTTTAGAGATCTGCGCAGGGTTTTTAAATTATGAATTACATGCGAAAGGTCAGGAAAAATAGTCAGGTAACATCCACCACGAACGTGTAGTAAAAGAATACTTAAGTGAAAGCATTTAGATTGGATAGAATAAACACTGGTATATCCTACCAAGAACAGTCTTTCTTAAAATCGAGGTTCTCCTCTTTGTTTCCTTCGTGAAAACTTGTTATGTGTCCATGTGTACATTTACATTACACTATTTACGGAGCGCTCGCCGTTCTGTCCCAAAACCGACTAATATCAGCATACATATTTTTTTTTTACCTAAATAATACATTATAATTATGGTTTAAGTCCATCTAGTCTAATGTACCTTTCAAATGATACAATAATTTTTCAAATAGGAGCTGTGGTTTTTAGAGATTAACTTAAACACAAACTCCCTAAATTTGGTATCTTTCTTTTAGATACTTATATAGATTTGTGTAGATTAACATAATATAATATGCAACAGATTTACATTGTTATAACACAATGTTTGTTAAAACATGATGTTATGGTCACAGGATGGGTTACAAAATCAGAAATTCTTGTTAAAATAAAGCACCTTTTATGTGTTTCAAAGATATTTATGACATACAAAAATAACAATATTAATTAAACTTAACACAGTCCATTTTACAAAAAAACACCAGAAGTGCCAATATGACTCCTGTACGGCTAAAAGTGATAAAGGATTTATAACAGAATATTAGATTTTAAATGTAACAAAATTCTCTTTTTTATTTACACTTACACAGAAATGCCAACTTTCTAAACCTAGGCAGGATTAGTAAACTAGTTTTCTTTTGAAACATTAATTCTGTTAAGACAGGTACCTTCTTCTTAGCATTTAATTTAATTTAAAAATTATATACGACACTTATATCACTTTGTCTGCTATAACAATTTCCACGTATTCTCCAAGTGCTCTCATCTCAATTATGTAAATGTGTGTAACCTCTTTGTGGCCACATTTCTATGCAGTAACACTATCATTCTGTACGCGGCCGACCACGCTTTTACTCTTTACTTCATCTGCAACTGCACTCTTTACTTTAACATGACTAAGCTTTTAATTTTAAATGAAAATATTTCTACATTCCCATAAATTTTCTCTAATTTCTAAAGTTTCATCTCTAATGTTTCACACCTTGTTCGTCTGTATAGAGCTATAGAATAACGGACTTTAATTACATTTATTTTCTCGAAAGTCTAATAATGCGGCATACCAGGTTTCGTATCATTTTCTACTACATTAACAAGACTAGTTTTTACAAAAAACTTACGACACAAGCAGTTATATATACCTAAGTCAATACACAACATCACAATTTTCCCCTGGAACCTTAATACACTAACACATTCATCATTGAACATTACCTTCCTTATGTTCTTTGCCTTTTTGTCAATGCCTTTTGACGGATTTCAAGGCTTTTGAACGAGTAAGAGCTCCCAATGATTTTATTATTACAATTTCCTTTGTTCTAAGCAATCCATTATGATTCTCAGTCATCAAGAGAATATTATGTAGTACAAGCAAGCTTTACGCTGCTGAAATTATGTTCATTTTATTTTCCCTTGGATTTTTATTGTTTGTTTGCTTCTAATTGTTTCTCGCTTTTCTTGTCAAATACTGGTGTCATTTCCTCTGTAAAATAAGTAAATAATTAATTTAAAGTTACTTGTTTTGGTCCTGGATATTATAATCAACTAGCACAATAATAGCCGGATGAAATTACCTGGATCAGCTTTCCTCCTATCTTTGTAGTCAGGACTGTCCCAAGGCTGTCTGTCTGAGCTACCCAATATGACGTAAATAAGATTAGAGCCAATGCCTATGGACGCAAATAGCAGGAAAACTATCCGCCAGCGACTGATGTCCGACTGAAAACAAAAACAAATATTTCAAATAGGAATCTCGCTTTGGTTATTTTTGATAATTATAAAAATAAATAATATATAAAACTTGTAACCAAGAATCAAATGATCTACAGTTAATATTGACATTAACAATTTCTCCTTCATCCATTTTCTAAGTTTGAATAGAATCATTAGTTTTATGGGTTATCTTTATTTACACTGTTCAAAAGCTAAGCAAATTACTTACCGGATCATTACGTAGAATCAAACTAGTGATAACTGGAGTTATGATGCTGCCAATACCTCCAGCAAAGTTCGTTAACGATAGTAACACCCCTGCAAACTGTGGCGATAGATCCAAGTGGTTTACCTAGAAATAATTATTATAATTAGAAATTGTTATTCCTTGAAAATCTAAAAAAGGCACAAAAGAATTACAGTTCTACATATTATTGTACTGCGATCAGTAAAATTATCTGGCCACGTGAGAAGTCCATATCTCAGCCGAAGCTTTTAATGATTTTAGAAAACAATTCTTAATAATTTCCTCACCATAAATCCAGCTGAAGTGAACCCAAAGAGAAAAAACACCAGAACTAGTACGGCCACAACAATATTCTTATGATCGGGGCCCAGAAATGCCAGCGATATGATGCCAAGACCTCCTCCGAATAAAGCTGAAAATGAGCAAAGTTGGTTACTAATTGGGAATAAAATATTCTTTTATATAAGATCAAAACAATGGAATAAACATTCATCAGAAGTAGATTTTTAAATTGATATAACTGGTAGAAGTTAACTTACCAAATGAGTTGAATATTTTTCTACAAGTCCCTAATTGTAGCCAGCCTTTGTTATATATCTTCTGACTTATCGTAGCAGATCCAATAGAACCAACCCACATGCCCACGAAGGGTAGCGCTGATAATGTGGCACTCTGAAATGAAACAGACCATAAAAAATTTGTTAAAGTTTGGGAATTATGTCACATCAACACACTAACTAATAAAACCCTGAACAGTGCTATATCTATTACGTGGGATTTGGAAATAATTGTATTACTAACTGTACTGACCCAAGGCCTCTCTTAGTTTTTTTCACTAACTTTTCATATTTTTTTATTTTTACCAAAACATTATTCATTTTATATCCCGAATGACCTAAGAAGCATCACTGCAAAATCTGGACAGCATACATGGAGTGAGACAGAGAGACAGAGTGAAGAAACAAGTAAGTAAATCAATAAAGCTGCGTATTACAATACTTACATTTCTCAACGAGATATTCATGCCTCTTTCCAAGTAAGTGGGGAGATCTACGAAGAATAAGACGAAGACGGCGCTGCCACCGACGTGAGATGCCACTATGGCCCATAGAGCTGGAGTACGGAATATTTCTCGCCAAGGCGTTGTTTGGTTACGCTGGAATAGGAAATAATTTATTAGTTATCTACCAAACAGTATTTAAGCATCTTATATCACTTATACCAGAAAATCATGTGTCAGTTGGAACTCAAGGGAGGACTGGCCTGTCTCCAGCAGTCGGATGATACAAGCTAACAGTAACTACAGAAACAGCGTTTGGCCTCTGGAACTAGAGAACTATATTTCCTTAAGTTTTAAATTCTTCTTACTTTTTTTTATTTTTTTATTTATTCTACACTGTCCCACTGCTGAGCAAAGGCTTCTTACTTAATCTCAGAATAATTATTATTACTAAAAATATCTTTCTGATCTTATTATTTCTATTCTTCACTTCTAGAAATTACCAAAAAATATCTTACCCTAGTTTCACTACTGGTATCAAGTCCCATTTCTATGTAAGTCTTTTCTTCCTCAGTCATCATTGAATGTTCTCCGGGAGTGCTGGCCGAGAACCAGTACCACAACGCCGCGGTCAGGAACATGATGCCAGAAGTCACGTAAAATATCATCTTCCAGCCTAAAACTGTTTCAGCTAACAGTCCCGATAGAGGCATCGCTATTATTGTGCCTACTTGTGATCCTGGGGAAAAAGTGTTATTTTTATTAGTCTATACAGAGAATAATGTGATAATGATTAGATGTGATGCTAATAGGGTTTTAAACTTTAAAACCTTAAGAAGTCACTTCATTTAAGAATGAAGTGACTTCTTGCCCTGGGTTTGTATTACTATGGAGGGGTAAAAGTAGGTGTAGTTTAAGGTATTATTAGTATTATGAGCAAAACTACTTAATTTTGTGTAACTTACGCTAGTATTATTATGTTATGAGTACTCATTACCAAGCAACAGTTTTGAAGTTTAACAAAATTAGATTAGGCACTTTTACATTAATTATGTATGTTGTTTGGAAACACTCTATTTTGTAGTATTTTGCAACCAAGTCATTAAAAGTCAAAGGAGATTGCATCAAAGTTTTAAAATTATAAAGTAATTAGAAGTGTTGTAAGTAATTATGTCATGAATTCAAAATTTTGGAAACTTTAATGAGTTTCATCAACATTCAGTATTTTGTTGTAAGTCTGTTTCATACCGGAATAAACGATGCCGGTATAGGTGGTTCTCTCACTGGTTGGCAACCACCTGCCGAGGAGTGTGTGACTGGCTGGGAACAGACACGCCTGGGTGAGACCCATCATCACTCGAGTCACGCACACCAATGGCCAGCCTCCCTGAAACGTTCGCAATTGTAGTTCAAGCCTCCGTAGATAATAAATTAGAATATTATAATACTAGCTTTTGTACAAGTTACTAGCTGATAGCTACATTGCAGGTGGGTGCAGTCTATAGGTGGAATTCTAAAAATAATTGTTTTGGGTTCTATGTTTTAGGTTAGAAACACAATGCTTGACCCTGAAATATCTTCCATGTACAGACAGCAATCAGTTACAGTTACTTATAATATGTATAGCTGACTCCCGGTTCTTATAACTTACATATGCGTACTATTTACGCTTCGTTGTGTGACAATCAGTAAAAATATCGATTCGTTTTAAGAAATAGGAACTGACTTTCTGATATTTTACTGAAAATGTTTATTTAAAAGTTAACATTCTTCTAGATAAGTTATATAGTTACAATACATTACATCTATCCCCTAAATCTAGCGATACGAAATCCCAACTACCCTTGATTCCAAATAGTTTCCTAGTTATGGATCGGATCTGGCAAGTTACTCTAATTGAATAACGTAGGGCCTGGAGAGCGTTAATCTAAGTTGTGGGAGATGCATCATTCCAGTGGCCCAGTCTGTCAAGACGAGGGTCACGAAATGTTTGAAATACGGAATTAATTGTTACATATAGGAGAGGGTGTTATTTAGCTTGATTATTGAAAATAATATTTGCAATCTTGGGAATCAAATCTTTAACTTCAACGGCCTCATCTGGTGAATCTGTTTATGTTTATTTTAATTATTATGTTTTCAGTTATACAACGATGTATGGACTTGGTGAAAGATGATACAGCTAGAAAGGGAGTGACCACCGAGATGAAGACTAATAGAGAAGTATGAAAGATAAAGATATGTTGTGCCGACCTAAAAAAATATGATAGGGGGAGAAGGATAAGTTTTAGCACCAGATGGTTCAGTGATAAAATATTAACAGGCACTTAATATAAAACAATATTGAAAAGGGAGCCTTCAATTTTACTTAACAGAATTTCTTATTAGATCATAATATTTGAGTACAGTGAAATGGTAATAACCATACCTTATAACACTTTAATGATAAAACTTACCAAACTAGCTAATGTTGGAAAGAGACCAGTTAAACACCCATTTGCCAGCAAAGCTACCAATAAGATGGGTTTTCCTCCGAATCTCTTGGCGAGTACACCAGCGGGAATTTGCATGCACATGTAGCCCCAGAAGAATGAAGACAGTATTAGACCTTGAATCTTTTTGTCCCATTCGTATACCTAGGATAAAAGTTTCATATAATTAGTAAATACAATAAAATGGTACTGTCTAGAAAAGCATATCGTATTGCGTATTGGTTTTTTTTTTGTAGCAGCCCCTGGGCTGCTGAAAAAAATTTAAACCTAAAGTTCGTACAAGAACTATTTTAAGTATTACAGGGCAAGATAAAATTGTATAAATGAGTCAATCAAACCAGAAAATCTTAAAATATACGACGCTTACCCGCTAACAATTTATTATCACTGTAATTTGTTGCTACAATTACGGAAAAATTCATGAAAAAGATCATATTTCAATAGTGAGATAAGGATCCTCATGTAAAGACAACTGTATCACTGAACCACTGCGACGTGTGATAATTAATGTGTTTAGTCTTACTTAATAACAAAGTTATCTTGGCTTTGTTACCTACACGTCTCGTACTGTTTGTATTGTGACGCGATGATAATATGCCCAAAATAGCTTTGGTACAACATTGTATGACTTTTGGCAAAGATCAGGTCACGCTCTTATTATTCATTGTCCTTTGAAATTGAAAATACGTGGAAACATCTGGAAGTTTAGCTTAATGATTTTTTTTCCTTGACTCGTTCATACTGCAAACGTGTCCGGCTCTGTTCCCTTGACCTTGGCTGCTTTTTGGGGAAAGTCGGCGGTTCGTACGTGTGACCGCACAGTGTTCCTAACACGGCTTGAACCTCTGCTGAATCTTATGTGACGATAGGCTGCTGCTGCACGTCTACAGTAACACCATCCTGCTGGAGGACATGCAGATTATCTGACGAAGAAGACTGAGAATCTTACCTGGGCAGTGGAATCATTGTGGTGTTTGACATCAGTCATGGCCAGGATCGCGACGCCCATGCTGCTGCGCGCTAGGAGCAGTGCTATCATGCAGAAGGACATACAGATCATCTGGACGTGGCGGATACCGAAGCCGTGGTCTGAAATGGAAACGATCAACGTTCTGATGAAACATCTGGATTCAATGGAAAAGAACAAGGAGAGGTTAGGGAAACATTTTTGCAGATAAAACCGAAAATACAAACCATTAAAGAAAAGTTATTCGTCACTTTATTTATGTACAGAGATCAACACATTAACCTACCCCAATCTGCGAATATTCTTTGATAGTTTTTTCCAAACAACTTTATTCCAAAAGAATAAGGTTCTTGTTCAATTGGCAATAAAACTGTCTGTACAAACTAGCTTCTTGCTTTATAAGAATTTGGGCCAAAACAGTAAACAGCCCTGAAAGTGGAAATAGTTGAAGGAGGCATGTGACAAGCAGTGGAACAACATGAGTTGAATAACAAAATAAATGACATTAGAAAAAGATAAATTAACTTCTTACGGTTCTAATTTCAACAGCAAATCTTATTATGAAAGAAAATAGGAAACAATTGAACCGATTAGTTTTTAATTACTCCGTATCGGGCAAAAGTCACGTATTGAACTTCACACAGATAGCTGAGCTTTGCCGTTGCTTTGAGTTTTATAATATGAATAAAGTTACCTTGTATTTCATTTTGAGGCATAAAAGCGATATTATTTTTCATTTACTAGAATTACATTGCAGATAAGCTTGTAAAAAGCTCGCTGGATTTTCCTTGTTACTTTTCCTAATCAGTTCAAAAAAATTAAATTCCCTACAACCTTCCTGAACGAGAACATAGTCCAACAAAAACACAATTTGGTTGGTCTTGGCCAACACATAAAAGAAATATTAAATGACAGAAAAAGTATTATACAAAAATAGAATGGATTGTAAGCGGATCACGTTTCATAGGTTACTTCTGTAACCCTTTTATACATGTCACATATTTACCGTGGTTCCATTATTTGACTAGGACGATATGTACCTAATCGTTTACACTGTTTGCTTCGGTACTTGTAATCGATTCCTTGGGCTTATTCAGTCTGGTTGGTTGGGTATGGAAATAATGTCTTGGATTGGATTGGGTTCGACAATATATTATAATAGAAAGGGTAATGGGGTTGAAAGTTTTTTGTTATTGGTTTCTTTGGACAAAAATGACGGGGTTGAAATTATAAAAATAGCAGAATGCGCCCAGTGGAGCTTTTGTTGTTCGTGGATTAAGTTTTGAGTTATCCAGGTTTTCTTTTTGGTGTTGTTTATGTTTTTAAGATTTCGTTACTTCCTTTTTTATAATTTAATTTTATTGTTGCTACATTTTTTTTGGCAACTAGTTTAAAGCTGCATAGTTAATAAATAATACTTGAGGTTAACCGTTATTTTAAATTGTGATAATTCTTTCAATTTATAGGAAATTAACGTACAGACGTCAGCACTTAAAGCTATCCCTTTCTGCAAAATTCCACCAATTGAAAATGAACCATATACTTTTGAAATAAAGTTCAATAACTATCAAAGAAATTTGACAGATTGGGGTAACTTGATGTATACTAGCCTCTGTACATTCCCGTTGACAAAGAATATCCATTAAAGTAAAAACAAAATAAAAACATTATATTTACGCTTAGTGGTGCCGCCGCCCTCTGAGGCTTTCCTTGCACATTTTTCGTAATTTTCCGCCATTTTCTTTATTTTCGGTGTTGACTCCTCACATCACTCCCCGGCCAGGAATGAGAGCCTAGGAGTACCGCTAACTTATTAATATCGCTATGCATGTTCCCTTCTTCAAAGAAATAGCAACTCTATAACATTGACGATAGATTTCATTTTGGAGTCGTAGTTATCTATGGGAGTTTTGACTTCTGACTGACAGGCGGTAGATGTTTCTATCAGAAAGTATACAATTATGGAATATTTTGAGATGTAGGTATCGTGTAATGTTATGTTTCATGGGTATGCTTGATAATAATTCTAGTGGACTAAAAAACAAATAAATTCATCACATAGTGCTAGGACATGGATTTTGTCTTTGTAACAGCGTTTCGAGTATCTAAAGCACTTTTCAACGGGATTGACATATTATTAGTCAAACTCAAATTATTTATTTCAAATAAACCAATTACAGGCACTTTTGAATTGTCAAGGGGTCGGTCAGTCACAAAGATGAAGCTAGTTGCCCATTCCAAAACAGTTGGTACCTATGGAGAAGAACGGGCAAGAAACTCCATGGACAAGATTTTTGCCAGTTTAAGTTAGTCCTTTACATTTTTGAGATTTTCACCATCGATGATAGAATGTCACTTTGTACCCTCTTTGTACTCTCTTATCTACTTACTCTTTACTAGAACAAAAGGCTATTAAAAATTGGTATTATTTGAGCAGGTAAATAATTATGTACTTAGTAATCAAAGAAGCACTGCCAAGTGCTTCAATTGAAACATCCTAATTACATAATAACTTAGAAAAGGGTTTTCTCTCGACGGCAAAGGCGCCAATTTTTTGCATCATTGCCTCTACCTTCAAAGAAAAGCTTACTCAAGTGAAATATTCGTAAGTGACCAGGAAAAGAGGGTTCAATGAAATCGGACGTCTGATGACGGATTGGACTTTGACAGCTCAGCCTTTTGGCTTGGTCGTCATTCATTTCTCTTCTTCAATATTATAATAAAATAAATAAATAAAAATCCTTTTACTTCTTACAGAAAATGCTAATTTGCAAAGTTAATGGTTTGTTAGTTTCAACCATTCTTTCTTTGTCCACCTTTGATCTTGCAAGCCTGCTGTCTCCGGCCCACTTCCGTATCAATGCCAGAGCTTGTGCTAAAAACCCTTTTTGCTTTCGTGATGTTGCGTATTTTATTTTTTTCTTCTTTATTTTTCTTCACCTATGTATAAATACGGACAGACACATTTTTGAACTATTAGTAATAGATAAGTTATTTTTAGTTATCTATGTACCTCAGATTCTATTTGCTTAAATATTTGCTCTCTGCTACCGTCACAGTAACCTGTTTTATCAAGTTTTGCTACAGTTGTGTCACAGGCGCTTATAGGTAATAGCACTTTTACAATATTTATGAAAATACCACGGGTTAAACCGATCTAACTTACACGACCCACTGACCAAAAATTTCATTTCCACCTTTTTTGAATCATAATCAGAACTTTATTTGCTTTGAATGTAGGTACAGGTATAAGATGTTGTACAGACGCCAGCACATCAAGCTATCCCTAATTATCAAATTTTCTCAATTAAAAATGAACCTTATGTTTTTGCAATAAAGTTTACATATTATAATGCATATAAACAACGAGGGTATTTCGAAACTTCAGTCTTCTTTACCTACAAAATGATTTGCTATCGTCCTGTTTACATAATTTATTTGATTGTATTTTATTTTATTAAACCTGTCGTCTACATGTTTTATGGGAATTAAGTTTGTCTGATAGTGTGTTAATTTTATATTAGGCACAAATTATACCTTCATAAACATGACTGAATTATCGTTTGGAAAAATCACTGTTATCAACATTGTGTTGTACCTATGTCTACAATTTATTTATTTCCAGCGGTAAATTTCAATACTTAAAGATAAAAATATATACTAATAGAAAACATTCATACACTCATCTCACAGAACTTCAGACATACTTCCATGATTGACTTCCATTCTTCCGTGAATACATTAGAGTAAGGCTTAGCATCCAAGAGAGCGTTAAGTGCGGAAAGAGTGCAAGGGACAGGAGGCAGGGCTCACGCGACGCCGGGATTTGCAGGCGCTGCAAACAACCTATGTATCCTTAGGCCACAATATAAAAAAAAAACAATTAAATGTCGTAGTAAAACACTTTAATGAATATAACGGGTCGGCAGCTCGTCACATACTCGTATGCCTATCTAGGAACCGCATAATACGTGCAACATTTTACTATGTATATTCGCTCCTATCAAACGCTTCCTTAATTTGATACAAGATCAACATCAGAATATTCAAGTACATACTTGATTCCAATTTCACAAATTGGAAACTTAGCTGCATCTGCATACCCAGCAAATACCGAAGTAAGTTATCAAGAGCTGAATTCATGGTCCAACTTTAACGAACCATTAGTTTAATGAAAATCGAAATAATGGTAATACGAATCCCTGGTAACTAAGAGCCATAGTTCTATGGTAAAGTCTTTTAGGAAGTACTGTAGACCCATAAACGTAACATGATTCTAGAGTAAAACCGTCGCGACTTTGTTAAAAGTAAATGGCAGATTGGAGATGAACATTGATTTATAAATAAAAAAACGATTTGACAGGCAGCGGCTACAGCTGACAAGAGCTAGAAGAACATTAGATTAGATATTGGGTGTTAAACCAACTGAACAAAAATAATAAGTTAAACAAATTCCTTGTTTTCATTTATTTATCTCGGTATCATAAGCCTCGTGGGGGTTAACAATTCCTATTAAAACAGGGTTCTTTGAATAAATTATTGTTAATGAGTGCCCGTTTACCGCGACTTCGACAGCGTTATTTTTGTATTTCATCGTTTTTTATTAAAATCCAGGACGGTGATTAGGATATGTCCTTGTCCAGGTGCCAGGATACCTATCTTTCATAACGTCCAGTTCAGTGATTTTGGCAAAATAAGGTTATAAACAGACAGGCATAGTTACTGTTGCGTTAGAGTTATTACTATGGAGGGAATTCAAGTTAGGTATGAGCGCCTCGCTCTGCACTCTTTGTTTCACAAGGGTCACTTTTGCGTATCAACGCGATTCCGCTGTGTTTTCATTCTTAAGCCTCATCATCTCTTATCAACAATTTGTGGGTGTGGCATGACATGAACAAACACTTCATGGGAAAACTACTAAATGAGTTGCTCTGTCAGCCTTTATAATTAAATAATCAGCTGAATGGATGTCGCTTTTTAGTTTAGTACAAACATTTAGGAAACCATTACGTGTTTTTATTTTATCCTTATGTAATATAAAATAATTTAAAAAGATAATAAGTCCCTAGCGGTTAACGAAAAATAAGAAAAGAGAAAGTTATTATTCTTAATTTATTTTAATAATATTAATAAAACCTACTTAAAACTATTTAAAGATCAAATAAAGCCCTTAATAGTAATAAATTAATTCTTATATCTAACTATTATGAGTTATAATTCCTTATTAATTCTTATATAGATTCTTGAGAAAATTCTCCAAATATTCAGAATATATTTCACATCTCTAAAATCGTTTCATTTTTGGGTGCTTTGAGGGTGCAGAGAATTCACATAATACACTTTGTTTTATACTCAACACCCTTTCGGAACTATGTACTAAATCATATAAAAATGTAGACGTCATATCAGTATAGTTCCACTATGTTATCTTCTTCTTCATATCTTGCCCAGCAAAGGCAGCTAATTTTATTAATAATTTAAGTCAGTCGGTCGGTCAGTCTTTTCTCCTTGGCTCTTCTATAACGAAGTCTTGACGAATCTGTCATTTACTGCACTAATTACTTCAGGAGATTCTTCCACAACCTTGGGCTTCTCTGGTCTTTTCTTGCCTCCTGTAAATATAACATTGTTATTAATATTGTGTTTCACATTTTACAGAATTGTGCTCATTTATAATATTGATGAGACTTTTTTAACTTCCAGAACACAATAAATAAATTAACTTGTATTTAAGAACATGAAATACTTATTTAGAGAAAATAATCTCAAGTGCAGTGCTATTCGTATGAAAGTGTAGCTTACCGTTCATTAATAACTTCTGTAGTGTCGAACAAGGCGCATCGATGGTGATGCAGAGGACGAACGCAAACAAAAACGAGAGCGAGAAGTCACTCATGAACTTGTATATCTGTGAACAATGAGAAACAATATTAATATTTGAATAAAATTACTTAAAGTTTTTAAACTGAATGTTTGAATCAATTGATCTTGGCCTAGTCGTACGAGTCTCGTGACTAAATACGATACGATATTAATTCGTAATAAAGTAATAGTCACAAGAATTGTCTAATAAGGAATTTCTTGTAGAATATATTGATTACTGATGAAAATTTGAGACAGAAATAAACATAAATACTCACATTGTTTCCATCCGTGAAGTAATATGTCTTAACCCAGGTACCAGTGGAGACGTAAATGATGGGCAAGTGCACTAAGTAGACGGCGTACGACAGGCGAGCAGGCAGCTTCCAGATTTGTAGAGAGAGGAACCAGTTGATAGGACCTGAGAAAAGAAAGACCATTTTTAATAAAAGAAAACTTGCACAACAACGACACCTATTAACAGATGAACTAAAATTCTGGAAGTTATCTTGGCATTATTGCTTCACGCTTGTTTGTTGTTATTCTTGGAAAACAATACTAATAATAAACTTCACTAAACCCATTTACACTGTGAGCTAGGAATATTAGCCCCATTTAATGAATTCTCGTAATCCGCCTTTCCCATTAAGGAACATAGGAATAATGGTTGTAGATAATGAAGAAATAATTTATTTATAGCCTCTTTGTATTAATCCTTATTTGTTCGTGTAATTTACTATTCCTACGTAGATTTTCTAGGAAATGTAAAAAAAATACCGAGTTAATAGTTTGTTGTTCTTTTCCTGAATATAAAAAAGACCTGAACTAGTAACCTTAAAAATGTTATTACAACAAACATAATTAACAGAAATCAAAGAATATTGTATGTGATTTACAACAACTTAATGAGAATTTATAAATTAAACACTCTTTACCTCCATAGCCATGTACACAGGCGAAGATGAGCCATCCCAAGCCAATAGCCCAGATAGCGCGCATGTAGGCGTTGAGGAAGTTATCGAACGCCTGGGCTGTGTGGCTCGTCTGCATCACAGGGTAGATCGAGAAGATGCAGAATGCCATCATCGCGAACGACAGGAACCATAGAATAATCACGTTAATCTGAAAGATTTTGATAATATTATTATTATGAAATAAAATTTCATACTAATATTTATGATATCCCTGGCATATAATACTAAAGACTCGTTGTTGTCCAATATTAAATTGTTATTAGTGCATAGCATTAATTTATACTATTAGATTTGAAATTAATCTCATTGAGACCGAATTCACCTTGCTTTAATACAACAATTTATTGAAGAGATTAAAATTAATGCTAAATCTAAGGTTACTATAATTAAAAACGAAACTAACCTTGGATATTTTTATCTTCTTGTCCTTGCACAAGTACAGCAAGTACCCGTAGATCATGCCCACAAAGAAGGGAGGTGCACGGGCCAACGTGTTGAGGTAGTAATACTGGACATAATTCTGGAACTGACCTATGCGTCTGTAAAAGAAAAATTGAATGACTACCAGTTGTCGAACAGGTGATTATGACGACACAATCAAGGGAGAAATTTCAAATATAATATTATCATAATCCCAATTAGTGTGGACATAGATTACACGTAAAATAAAAATATTGATGACTGCGCAGATATAAATGGCAGTCTCAAATGATACCACAAGAAGGAAATATAATAACGATATCAAAGTCAGATTTTTAAAACACTTACACTGGATTAGCTAGCGCAGCAGAAAAGTTATTCAGGTAGCTGTACAGTGAAGAAGATACGAGAGAGAGAAGCACAATTCCGGTGAGGATGCACCAAGCAATTCTCTCGCGTCCGAACAAGAAGACCAGGACTATGGGACAGATGATGTACAGTTGCATGTCCACTGACAAATACCAGGTTTGGGCGAGACACTGAAAATAAAATAAAAGTTAGATTAGAAACATGATTATATTGACAAAGAACTTAAGAGGGCGATTGATAAACTATGAGAAAGACGATAGTAAAGAAAGAGCTACATTATCGAGATACCGTTTTATAAGAAAGAAAGAAGAGAATAATATAATGGGAATATAAAAAGAAATATCTACGAATGATGGGTTTCCCAAGGCACGAAGGGGTTCTGATATGTGATGAATAGTCAACCACCCACGAAACGATCGTGGCAAGCGTAGATTACCCTTCGATCTATCCGTGCGGCTATCATCATTTAGCCACAAAGCTTTTAAAATTAATTGCGTCAAGCACAAATCAGTTTCGATAAAGGTAAGAAGATTATGATACTGACTTTTGTAAATTGAGGCACAAATCGACTACTAATTGTTACTTACAATTTCAAGAGGATTCACATAATTTTGAATGTGAAGTAGCGCAGCCCACCAGTACGTTCTGCAGTTTTCCGCAGCATGGGCCTGGTTGAGCCAGTATGGGCCATCAGAGACGTGGTTAAATGCGGAAGCCTGTAGCAGAACCATGGCCGCCAGCAGAGGGAACATCCGAAGTAAGCGGTTTAGGTAGAACAGATGGATGGTCTTGATGAAACGCACTGGAAAGAAGAAATATATCAGTATCTTTGATATAATGCTCCGGTCATATAATAAGCACAAAACATTTGCAAGAATCCTGATAAATCCTCATATCAGGATGAGTTTGGTTTAAATTTGTAATCCACCAAATTAATAGTACCAGCCTATCTAATAGTTCGTTAATTTCATAAAATTTGACACCTTGAAACTATGATTGATTTCTAATCCTATATCCTGTTTGATAACACTATCATCCATTAGTAAATAATAGTGTTTCGTTTAATTTATTGTTAAAATTCTAAGGTATTCCGTACTATGAAATATGCAAAATGGCGATCTTTACTAAGATCACATTTATATTGTATTCAAACGTTCAAGATTCAAAAGAATGCACTTACTTTTCGAGATCTTTCCAATAACAGTGTACACTGCGAGTATACCACTGAGCATGAAAAAGGTATCGACTGTGATCGGAGCTGAATTGATCCACGTGGCTTGGAAACTAGATATCCACTGTAAAACAAAAATAATCGGTTATTATTTAGGATACGACAACAAGACAAGTAAAATTCATTGGATTAAAATTGGAATGCATTGATTTATCATAATATTAAATACACAGACCTCGTCTGGTATTTGAGAAAAAAATAAAAAAAAGCACAGCCACTTACATCTAAAGTATCCGCAACATTGTGGAGGAAGCCAAGCATGGTCATGCAGTAGGTATGTCCTACCACGACCCACATCATGGAGATGGCTCTGATGCCGTCCACGCACTCGAGGGCGCCAGGTGTAGACTTGAAGGACAGGAACCGACGGGTGTTAGTGTAGATAGAGAAGCTGACGAACAGACTGCTGACGCGGGATGCATCTGTGAAGTCATTGTTACATAAAGAATGGTTCTTCGGTCCGAAGTGAGAACTTGTGTCTCTGCAACATTTTTATTTTTAGCCATATAAATAATAGTGTTTTGGCAGTCAGCAATTATATCTTTTGTTATTATTAAGATTGAAAACCTGATAATTGCTCAAGATAAGGAATTGCAAATCAAGTCACGTTGATTTTGTATCGAGTAACACGGGTATCGTTATCCAGTGTGTGTATTTTGTGAAATAACTGCGCAACAAGAACGATTGCAATATCAAATGTTAGTTTAGTCGCAAATATTATGATTGAATCTTTGGATTTCAACGTTGATAAATATGTTTTAGTATATTATTTTTATTTAGATGTCAACAAACTCACCTCGTTTATATAAGAAGGTCTGGATAAGGTCATAACTCGTGCTTACGATAAGTAACAGGCCAATGAGGGTGAAGATTGCACTGAAAGAGAAAAAAAAATACAAGATTGAAACAAGAGTAACAAAGTCAAAAATAAATAAATTCGGACAAATATGAGGAATTTTAATAGCCTTTGTTTATGGGCAAACAAACCTTACATCATGAAATTAAGTATGAAGTAAAAATAGTAATAAAATATACTTACATGGCAACGTAGTCAGCAGCGACAAATGGCTTGTCATTAGGCAATCTGCAGTAGTATTCATTAAAAGTAAAGTTGAGGAAAGAAACCCTGGATTGAATGAAGTCCACTGCTTCTGTTGCAGTGCACACATGAGGCACGCATACTGCAATTACAGACTGCTGAGAAGCAGCAATCAACAATGGAAAAATCCTGTAAAAGAAAAATTAAATTTACATACTGACAAATTGTAAAAATGACGTCAGAAATAATATATTTCAAACAGTGATATAATAATATATTTCATAAATATGAATCTTTCGTTGGAAATTTCTACTACAACATTTTGGACCTTCACTCAAAACAATATTATGAAGACTTTTTGAACCACTGTTTTACAAATCTTATGCTATATATGATACCACTTCAGGTAACCTATTTTCACTTAAGGAAGTGAAATCAGGTTACCTAATAAGGTAGTCACAAGCACAAAATAAATCCATAAACGTTATCAAATGTTTATAAAAGAAACAACGGCAATGAACGCATTCATTTATCAATGTTTTGTTCTAATTTTCAGTACACTATAATCCATTTAGGCTTTTAATCATAATCTTCTGAATCCTAGCTCTTATCCAGGATATGACTTGAATTAAGGAACTGTAGTATACTCGAAAGATAAAAGCTTAACCTACCTTTACCTGTTTTCAAACATAAAGTTTTACTTATTAATTTAATGAAAAATACCAAATACAATACGTGGTTTATGTATATTTTATATCTTTGCATTAACCATATATAGTACTGTCAGACTAGATTCTGTTCGCCACTTCGTTATTATAACTATCTGTGTGCCAAATTTCATCCCAATCAGTTCAGTGTTTTGAGCTATCTATTGATTGATCAGTTAGTCCAGTCAGTCACAGTTTCCTGTTGTATGTACAGATTACGGTAATAAGTGGGAATTTGCACTTACTCTATTATCTGTTTCTGCACTAAGCTAAGTTATGCCAAAATTTTATTTCAATGAACCTTACCTTGATTCGATTGGCTCTCCCATTCCAGTAATTCCGAAAACGTAAGTTTGCAGACTACTAAATCTTTCCATGGTTTTAACCGCTTTATTGTCAAACTCCGGATAAAGCGACTCCATTTTCCAATCATTAAATGTCTCATCAGGGATCTCCGTAGTTGGCGCCAGAGTCGGGATACTCGGAAACTCTGACGGTAATGTTGGCAGAGTCGACGGCCAGGTCCAGTCCGGTGGTAATGTTGGAAGATCATCTACTTCAATAGGGTTCTGGTTCAAAGGGATCCTGATCGTACAGTATTTTCCCTGGAACTGCATGTTGTCTGCAACTGTGTTGATCCTGAGGCATTGGTGATAGTCTCCTAGGTCATTCCAGTTTCCAGTGAGGATCCCACTCGGAGGCTTGCCACTGGCATCGATGACTGAAACAATATTTTTGTTGTTAAGAAAATCATTAACCTGCTGTGTTAAGACTGTCCACATTTCGCTAGTTACATTATAGTCCCATGTAATTGTGGCGAGGCCATTGCCTTCTACGAACACAGATCCGAGATTACCCGCTGCTGCTGAGATAGTTAGTCTATGGAAGAACCCAATAATATCAATTTGCCTGTATTATAAAGAAACTAGGGTTAAAGGCAAGTGGATTTTAGTGGTTCCTCAGTTATTCACCCATCTCAAATACTTATCGGAACCATGATGTTTCGGGAAGCTGAATGTACGACATTCCTGATCTAACTGCCAAACTAAATTCAAGTAAAGTTAGGCCATTAACGCGACCGTCAGTACTTCACACATGATTAAGAGCACCGCGCTATGTTACTGTACAAATAAGTAAGTTAAGTGATTACGTACTAACTGTTAGTACATACGTCTTTGTGTTGTTACTACCGAGTTGATTTCGTTAAATGTAAGTGCTTAAAACAGTGAGACATATTACACAATATAATTTTTAAAATTAATGAAATTTATCATACAGGTTTTATTTGAAATTTTTATTGCATAGTTCTGCTATTAATGATCTTACTGTTTTGTTTATTTAGAAATCATTTTATAGCAATTTTGGTCTCTGGGCATACATAAATAAAGATTGATTATTTTTTCAGTTACAACCGGGTCGATACACTATCGCAAAAAAAAAACATGTACGCATTTCTCTAATATCTTTTAATCACACAAATCACCGCTCAAAGGTTAGATAATCATGATTTCCTAAATTTTCAACAACTTATGATAATGTGTTCAGATCTTAATCATCGAACTGGTTCCTTAAAACAAATGAGTCACTTCAGTTAATCGTCGATAAGACAAATTAATCACTACAATAATGATTGGACAAACACATCAACTAATTTCGGCACGTGTTGCGTATGACGTGCTTTTTCGTTCAAGTTGTAAACATGTGTTGATTCCGTGGGAATTGCAATACTTTAGGATTATTATTCTTAATATTAGTTAGTTAATACTTTTAATATTAGTCGTGATATGAATGACTATAACACATCAACGCTATTCATTTTTTATTTATACCTGTTAAAATTTTGTAGAACCTGCTACCAAAATTAAATAAAAAACGCTCTCCGAAATTATGAACAGAATTACATGTACAAATTAAACGCAATACTTTGGTGTTTATAATGATATTGATTGCAATATCTTATCGAAGAGCTACTTTACAGCTCAGACTACATTTATCTAATAAATTATTATAAGACACCTGTTTTATGAGTTTTCGTGTTATTTTCACTTTTTTTTAATAGGCTTATAAAATCGCCTCATTCTGTTGTTTATACACATTGAAATGTAGATAAACAATATTGTCGGTTTAACACCGTCATTATGATTCATAATTGATTCGTACACCTATTGTCCGCAACAAATCTTTTGTACACTAGTATTATATGCAAGAACCAAAAATTTTTTTAGGATTATTTCAGGTCCTTCATCTCCGTTCAATTAGTAAAATTGAAAATAACCTATATAGCAGGAAACTGTTATTGTTGATGGCGTACAAAATACTGAATAATCTGACGCGACAGTTCGAGATAATATAATTAATTAGGTATAATCCATCAGAACGATTTTTTAATTCTTTTCCCTGCACAGATATCTTTTCGCGTGGCACGCCTGCTTGGATAAATTTTAGGAATTACGATAAAGATAGAATATGTAAAAAAGACGTAGTTACTCCTGTATTTTCATAATGTTTTAGTAATAATTGAACTAGTCAATAATGTAAAGTGATCCTGACCTTGTACAACATTAAAAGAGCGACAATGGCTACATCTACGTAGAAATCTTTAGGTACGCTTGTAGAATTAGAAACGTTATAGATTTCTTGGTTTCATACACCGATACCTGGATTTTTACAGAAAATAGCAACGGGATCTCCACATTGAAAGAACACTACTGATGAAAGCACTAATTAACTGTTGAGTGAATCCACACAGCTATAAACGTACACGTAACGCACACTTAAACATTCCAGAATATTTTTTAAATACTTATAAAATCCGTTTCGCAGTCTCGTTTTCGTTCAGTAGCGGACATGCTCGAAAAGCGACTTTACTAAATAATATTATGGATAGAAAAGAACATACAAAATCATTAAAAATAAACTTACATAGGTTCCTCAAGTTATCGTTCGCCAAAAACGCTAGCTGAGCTTGACACTGTTCCGAGTCGAGCACATTTTCGTACAAATCCTGATCAAACGCACTCCTAACGCCCACAGGATGGCCTTCTTTCAGCCTACCATGACCATACACTCCGTTCAAAACTATTCCAATCAAAAAAATATATATGTGAGCACCCATCGCGACTGTTTCTCTTTGAGTATCTACGACTAATATTGGGAGCAATGCTTTACGAATTCATTTATATTAAAATCGATAGTATTTGTTAAGATTACTGGTTGATAGATAAGCCGGTAATCTTGCTAATTTATCGTATATTTTTGTATTGATAACTAAATTAGTGTGTGTGACATCGGATAATATTTGCCATTCTTATCAATTGTTGAGGAAATCATAGAAATTTGTTATATACCATATACTAAAGATATTACGAATTAAGGTCAGATTCGTAGATTTTCCTAGAAAAGTCACAGAAGATTACAAAAAACAATGCCAACGTTTACATCGAAAGAACTTTAAATACTAGAAAAATAAACCAGAAGAAGCCAGGTATCCGATTGCATCTAAAATTACAATCTCCATTGCCCTGCTCCTATTGCAGTTTTAGGCGTAAAGATCATACAAATCCGTCAATCTAACACTGATTACAAAAGAACATAAAAGCTAGACTGGAAATGGAAGTCTAAAACGGAATTAGTTAATGAACGGTACGACCTGCCGTTCAATGGAAGCTTATTACTGCTACGGTTCACGTAAAAGGGATTTACTGGCTGCTCGTTATGTCACATAATGAGTCACACTATTATCGATTAAATCAGACTAATCGATTAAAACTTGTCTGGTTTAAAAGTATAATTATCGCTTGTGTTAATCACTAACTATCTTGTTATTCGCAAATATCTTCGCTTTAAAGTCGGAATAGGCATTGGTTACTAAGTTATTGTTCATTCACTTGGGGAAGACAGATGGAAATACATTTGAAATTCTGATATTAGGTTGATTATGGCTAGAGTAAAAAATCTACTCCAACATACATAACTGAACACAAGTGAAAAAACTTGACACGAGAAATAACTGAAAAGTTTGAAACAATGCAATACAGTATAATTATAATTATAAAGTAATTGTATTATTATGTCGAATTCCTTCTAGCAGTTTAGGCTGTGTATACGAGGTAACAAACATACTGAGAACAATATGTTTAACGCTGTTGGTGAGATTCGTAACGTAATACTACTAATCCATAAACTGTAGTCGGGTAAAAAGGTTATAAAGATTGACGGAGCAAAAGAACCTACATTCAATTGCAATCTGTTTCGGTAGTCTGAATCAATTCCAGGTTTTCAGAAAAAAACGGCAACAAACAACGTGTACAGTCATGTTCAAGTCGTTTTTGTTGTCGTTCAGAAAAACGAAAACTTCTGCTGTTTCCCCGCGTTTATACAGAAAACTGGCCACTTCTCATACAGACATACGCAAGAATATTCAAACCTTGTTCATTATTTGAGACGGGTTAGTTAAGCTTTCCTCAACACTAAGTCATTGTTCTAACTTTTCATTTAATACAAAAGCCAGCTCAACGTTGCTCGGGTGCTGACGAAAGAAATTTTGGGTAGGCTTTTTTATTTTATGCTTGTAACGTAGTAAATATGATTTGGTAAATTATACACGACAATATTAAAAGATTATAATTCTTATAAGATGTATATCGGCTTTAAATACATTCGATATTCCCCTATTACATTTCAGCCATTGCCAAATAAATAGAAAGGTGCTATCACGCACATCATCGCGTGACCAGTTTAATAACAAACTGAACACTTTATGAATCACCTCTGAATCATCGCCAGCTCAAGAGATATCAGTGCGATTAGATACCTATAGTCTTTACTCAAAGATTAACAACGGCTTGAATCAGCTTTATTGTTTTATTTATTTTTAGCATTGGCTACTGATTTAGTTACCTATTGTTTGTTGAAAATGGTATTATGTTATGTAAGAACTTACATTGTTAGTTAGTTACATGTGAAGCTATAAAAACGTGCTAAGCAACAATAACTTGTTATTTTAATGTACTTAGATAATTTTAGGTTTCGTAATGTTAATTATTTCTCCTACGATAAATGTGTAGAGTAAAGTTCTTCCAACTTAACAGACAGCTGTGCTGCTGGGGAGTTTGTTGCGCCACTTCTTCTTCCCAGCTAAAGCACTAGGAAGTGGTGAAGGGTGGGCGTTTTTGGGGGACTGTCTTATGTAACTTTGACCTTCAAAAAGTGCTGATTTTCAGCCTAGTGTGAATAAATGACTTTTGATTTTGATTTAACTAGTACGTGCCGTTGATTAAATACACTCGTATACATAATCACTGCGTAAGAAAACTTATCTCCAGACAGCGAACATTTAATTTAATTAATCTTATCACTTATAGTATGATCGAATGCTGATTGATCGAAAACGTGTCCAAAACTACGTACCTACTTATCTCCAAATTATTATATTGCAAATACTGAGTTATTTGTTTAGTGGCTTAATCAATCGTTATTAGAGATGGGCCGAATGTGGTTTGAACCGAATCCGAACTTCGGCGGAACATTCAGTTAAAATAAAATGTTCGGCCGAACTTCCGCTGAACTTCGGTTTCGATTAATTTCAAGCGCTTTCCGCGAGCCATACGTCGTGACTTGTTACTTCAATATTATTGCTAGATGTACCCCGCTCCCACACCGCGCTCCCAACATTGCAACTTGCAAAAATCATTTTATTTTACAGTAATGCTATTCTAATTCTATTGAATTTTAAGCCAAAATAGTGCAAGTCGGTATTAGTTTTCGTGTGCCGAATTTCGGTTGAACCGAATGTGAACCGAATTTCGGCCCATCAATTATTATTTATTAATTATTAGTTAAGGGTTTCTGGTAGTAGCAGAAAGTAGTAAATCAGCGGATTTTTATCTCTTTGAGACATTAAGATCTTTGGATTCTCAAATTCGTAACAGTCTGCCTAGCCGTCTTACGAGACGCAGCTGAATACCATTATTTCACAAGGAGCACGACTGTCTATCTGAACTCCACAACCCAGTAACTGGGTAATACGATACCCCTTGGTAAGACTGGTTGTAAGATTTTCGGGCTTCTTCGGGATTTTCGGGACCCGTAGCGACTGTCGATCCAAGACTAACAACCAGGACCAACTGCTCGGTATGTAAATATGATCACAAATCCGCGGACCAACTCGGAAAGCGTAGCTTCATCTGATGGAGCGGTTGACGTTATTAATTAGCTCCTAAAGACGCCAACGCTAATTAATAATAATTACTATTTTTGGATTCTCAAGTAACGAAAAGACAAGAGTGTGTCTCTAATTATTAGATGAGTTTGACTTTGCAATGCATAGAAACTACTATTTTATCCTGCTCGGTGTCGTATCATCAGTGGTGTTGTTTAGGTACCTATTCATTGCCATAGTGTTTTACGTGTTATTTAAATAAATCAATTAAATACTATAAATCCTACTAATATTATAAATGTGAAAGTTTGTGACGATGGATGGATGGATGGATGGATGGATGGATGGATGTTTGTTTCTTCTTTGAGCAAAAACGGCGGAACAGATTTCGATGAAATTTACCGATAATATAGCTTATACATCAGAATAACACATAGGCTACATTTTACATAGACTTTGCGTGATTTGGCCATAATATAAGGATAAGTATCATGTAAGTCGCCAAATTCCTGCTTTCTGAGAGCTATCTGGGCGTGCGCTGCCTAAACCGTTAGAGTTACGCGAAGGTGTTGTATTGTGGGATTGTTTGTCTTACAAAGTTCTATATAAAAATCTGCGACAGCATATGTCTACCTATTATGTGCAAGCCATTATATACGAAATAGTGAGCCAAAAATACATTTCAATTTGATACTTTTTTTACAATGCACATTTTAGAGTACTCAGTTAATTCTTATCGAATTAAATACGTTTATCACTTTTAGTATTTAATGAAGATAAACTTTGTCTTTTACACTAAGCAATTTGGACAAATAGTTTAAAAGTTATCACGATAAGATTGATATGAGTGGGGCGCCATTAAATCCACTCTATTAGTCGGCGGTGCGCAGAGCACAGCGAGGACTCCAGAGGGTCCAGGCAATGACGCGCCATCGCCGAGTCCACGGCGGCGTAAAGGAGAGCTGTCAAATGATTTGATCAGACCTTTTTTTTTTTTGATGGTGTGAACCATGTCAAAAAAATGTCCTGACCTTTCGCTCTGGGTGGAGCGGAAAGGAGCGTCAGCCTCTTACTGACCATAACCCATCCATGTTCCTTCCAAAGCCCATTATATGCCAGGGTAGCGGTAACCCTTTCAGACAATTCCGCTGACCTGGTAGGCTTTGGCCCTAACGGACCCCTTTCTTAATGCTGACATCTCTTTGAGGCGCGCGCGGAACAAGAACGCGCCTTCCGGCATGGGTCTGGTCCTGATCGGACGGCGGTGAAGCGTCTCTCGCGGCGGCCGGGACGTGAGGCTCTGTGCTTCAACCATCCCGCCACCTCCTTCACTAGCATAACTGCTTCGTACAAGACGGTGACTGCTTCCCACTCCCTCTCGCTTCGTATCATATATTGAACCAGGGCCAGACGCGAGAGGTCACCACCGCTGCCGTCTTCCGGGCGATCCTCGCAATGGTGGCACCCGAGCGTTTCTTCTTGCCTGAGAATGTGCAAGAACCTCCCGAAACATCCGGTGAGGACACCCGATGCGCCTCTCTAGCCACTCCTCAAGAGAGCTAAGCTACCGTACCACCTTATTTAACGCTCACGTGTGCAAAACTGTGCCACGTCTGCAACCCGAGCAGAAAGAGATTTATCACAAAATATTACATCGAGTTGAGAATGGTAAATGCGGGATTATTACAGGCAATACTTTTTTACTTAGTTTGATTCTAGCTAAAACGCAAGGATCATAATGTTGCATTAGCTGTGACTTCCTCTGGAATTGCTGCAACATTGCTAAATGGTGGACTGACGGCACATTCGGTCTTTAAATTACCTCTTAATCTGGCGAGCGAAGAAAGCCCTGCGTGCAACATCAGTAAAATGAACGTGGTATCAGGATACCGTCTACTGTGTGCAGTGTGCACAGGTAGTGCACTACCTATGTGATGACACACCAACGCGCAATCGAAGCTCTTGATCGCTGTCTACAAGACAGCAATCAAACGGTGTGGTTTTACTGGCTGCCTATGTTAGCATCTTTCACCTTTCCGGCCAGCCCGGAGTGATCTAAGTGATTGTTGATTGTACAGCGTGGCCTGGTGCTCATTCCAGCATCCGGCGGGGCACACTTTACTCTTATTCCCTATACTTCGGTCACTAAATTATCAATTTTGTAAAATAGATTCTAAATTGTGTTTATCAAAACTTTACTATTGACAAGTCCTTTAATTTACACCCTAAAATGAATCTCAATCATCAAATCATTTAACATAGTTTACAGAAGTATTTTAGTGTAGTAAGTAGAACCGTCAAAACATATCGATCATTACTAACGTACTTTATTCTAATCCTTTCAGTTTTTATTGTTTATTGCTACCAAACGACATGTGAAACCGCTATATCAAGTAATTATCATTATAATAAAATTATAAGCCACTGTTATCCCCCTGCAGGGCAAAGGCCTCACTTTCCACTTTTCCTGGTCTACAGCGATTGTGGGCCAATCCTTTAAGAAGGAGTCCAGCTCATTTTGCCATCTCTTTCTGGGCCTGCCGCGCAAATAATCCTCTTCAATAATAATAGTATGCGTACTAATCCTTACCTGACATTATAAAAACCGAAAGTAACTTCAACTGTCTATCCGTTTGTCTATCTGTGTGAATGTATGTTTTCGGTCGTCGGTTAATCTGCTGAGCCATTTATGATGTGGATGAACTGAAGTCTGTGGAAGAATATAAACTACTTTTTCCAAAACACCGTGCGGGCGAAGCCGCGGGCGAAAGCTAGTAATAATATATAACAAAAACAATGCAAGCTAACTTTGACAGATTATATCTAACCTAATTAGCTTTAAGTCTGGGCTTGCTCTTTGATACTGTCGCAGCTGAGCCACAGCGTCGGTGTTCACATGAGTACATTACAAGCTTAAAGCACAAACAGACCACTTGTCAACTGGCTTAGTTCCTGAACTTGATACGCAGTTGCTAACATCGACATTGTCTCTCTTGATTATAAGACTGCTTTTAATTTATTTAATGTTGTTTGCTTGCCCGTAAGGCATCACGTTATATCTAACTCTTGACTACCAATGGTTACTCAAACCAGCAAACAAGCATGCCTGCGAGATATTTCTCAACAGCTTGTGAAGCTAAGTCAGAGCCCCATGGGCAGCATAAAATCTCTGGCACCAGGCAAGGCACTAACCACACGAAAAGAAGAGACCAGTGGTTATCAAATAGGTATTGAAGGAATTAACGGGGAATAAAAACTTAAATTATTGCACAATTTATTTCTTTCGTAATAATATTAACATTCATGCAATGTTTGAATTCCGTATCGGTGGGTCGAAATAAGCGGCTGTCCCATTGCAATCCAGTGGTGGGTATTGAATGGGTCTGATACAACTTCCTAGGATTGTACCTAATGCTTAATTGTTTTTGTGATTATTTTATTATTGTATGTACCTATGTGTTTGTTCTGTTAACATAAATTTAAAATTATTGGTAAATTTTGTTATACTTTCACGCTACGAGCCTTGAAATAAAAGGGATTTTTTGTTATTTATTGTATGTATATTAATAAATCATCTGCCTAGCCTTTTCCCAACTATGTTGGGGTCGGATTTCAGTCTAACCAGATGCAGCTGAATATCAGTATATTAATAACTATTTTACATTAATCCAATATCACTGGATTTCTGCGCTAGATTTAAGTTCAGGTTCAATCTAACAATTATCTTCAGACGTACTACAATCAAAATTAATTATATTATGCATTGCGTTGGACTTTGATCGGTTCTACTTCCGCATTCAACTTATTATCAGTATCACAGACATTAAAGTACAACACCTAAGTATTGGTAATGCTCGTACTAGAAACCTTTAATCGCTTTTGCATGATTGGCTTAAGATGTAGAACAGAACATCCTCGTTAGTATCTGCCTGCATTCACAACAGTGGGAGTCATGGGCCTCTTCAGTACCTACAGAAGAAACGCACTTTGGTCACTAAATCTGATGACAAGTACGTGGTGGAGATTTAACCGAATTTCCTAACAATTTTTGTTCTCAGATTATGCGAATTTACTGTATACTAGCTTCTGCCCGCGACTTCGTACGCGTATCCTGTTGCTTATGCCAGCGACAACGGGGTCGTCAAAATCGAAGATCTGAATCACGATCAGCGGTCAGTCGCGCATCACGTTCCCCACTTGTCTCTAGAGACCTAGAAGTGGATGCGTAGATACGCTTGGAACTCAAGCGTAATTCTCTATCCGTGAACGTCTCCAATTCGCGAGACAATGCATGACTTGCACGATCAGCGGTCAGTCGCGTATCACGTTCCCCACTTGTCTCTAGAGACCTAGAACTCGATGCGTAGATATGCTTGGAACTCAAGCGTAATTCTCTATCCATGAACGTCTCCGATTCGCTAGACAATGCATGACTTGCACGATCTGCGGTCAGTCGCGCGTCATATTCTTCACTGGTCTCTAGAGACCTGGACGTAGATGCGTAAATACGCTGAGAACGCAGGCGTGCTTCGCGACCCGAAGAGGTTTCCACGGAGCGAGTTGCAGCCGGATGTTTTCAAACAGCATCAAGTCTCTCGTGACGCTCTTTGGTAGATCCATGGGATCTTATGATCTTCAATCTTTTAGCTCTTTTGGAACATTGGGAAAGATTTGACCTCTTTCTAGGCATGGTTATAGTTTTATTGTGAATATAAGTGATCAATTAATATCTAAGGGACTGCTCCCAGGCGTTATCGGGTAGGCTACTGTGTCACGAAGATAAATAGAAAAGGAAATTAAACACTCAAATAACATAAGTCCGATATATATTTATTTGGTAAAATAAAAAAATAAATAGGAGTTTTGGCCAGCAGAGTCAAATTTTCAATGATATAAGTACAGAGGCCAGCACATCAAGTTACCACAATCTGTCAAATTTCTTTGATAGTATTTCAACTTTATTGCAAAGACATACGGTTCATTTTTAATTGAAAGAATTTGACAGTTAGGGATAGCTTGATGTTCTGGCGTCTGTACCATCGTCAGCGAAAATCAGTCCTAAACTGTTACCGATTTCACCGCGTGGAAGTACTCCCAGCTTATGTTATTTTATAATTATACAGTGAAATTAGTGATAGCTTTGATTTCCACATCAGATGTTTCTGATCTTCGATTTTTATAAGTCAACAGAAAGTGCTCATCAGATTGGACCACTTTTGCTAAGACGTCATTTCTGTACAGAGTTGATATGACAGAGGGGTATTCAATTACACTACGTATACTATACGTATTTAGTATTAACTCGGTACGGTATAAAAATAAAAAGCACCAAAAATGACAGGTTTCCAGGTCCAGGTTTTTATTGTTTCAAACAAACTAAATAGCTTACAAATCAGAGTAAAACGCAACCACCCTTTGTAAATAAAAACTGACCTTGTAACGCAGCGGCACCGACGCGTGCACGCGGCGAGCGCTGTTAGGAAAGATACATCGTGTTCAAACGGGGCAAAATGTTCGCCGTGATTCTTTAAATTGACATAATTTTTTAATTTATGAACCGATTGACATGAAATAAACACTAAATGTTAAGTGAAGCTTACTAAAATATAATAGTGAAAACCGCATCTAAATCGAATGCCCATCATATCATTCCTATATGTGTTATGTTGTAGCTAGGCTCTTGGAGTTCCACAACAGGTGTTCCAAATCTTCGATTTTTATAAGTCAACAGAGAGTGCTCATCAGATTGAACAACTTGTGCTAAGACGTTATTCCTATATGTGTTATGGTGTAGCTAGGCTCTTGGAGTTCCACAACAGGTGTTCCAGATCTTCAATTTTTATACGTCAACAGAGAGTGCTCATCAGGCTGAACAACTTTCGCTAAGACGTCATTCTTATATGTGTTATGGTGTAGCTAGGCTCTTGGAGTTCCACAATAGGTGTTCCAGATCTTCGATTTTTATAAGTCAACAGGAAATGCCCATCAGACCGAACCACTTTTGCTAAGACGTCATTCCTATATGTGTTATAGTGTAGCTAGGCTCTTGGAGTTCCACAACAGGTGTTCCAGATCTTCGATTTTTATAAGTCAACAGGAAATGCCCATCAGACCGAACAACTTTTGCTAAGACGTCATTCCTATATATGTTATAGTGTAGCTAGGCTCTTGGAGTTCCACAACAGGAGTTCCAGATCTTCGATTTTTATAAGTCAACAGAGAGTGCTCATCAGATTGAACAACTTGTGCTAAGACGTTATTCCTATATGTGTTATGGTGTAGCTAGGCTCTTGGAGTTCCACAACAGGTGTTCCAGATCTTCAATTTTTATACGTCAACAGAGAGTGCTCATCAGGCTGAACAACTTTTGCTAAGACGTCATTCTTATATGTGTTATGGTGTAGCTAGGCTCTTGGAGTTCCACAACAGGTGTTCCAGATCTTCGATTTTTATAAGTCAACAGGAAATGCCCATCAGACCGAACAACTTTTGCTAAGACATCATTCCTATATATGTTACAGTGTAGCTGGGCTCTTGGAGTTCCACATCAGGTGTTCCAGATCTTCAAATTTATTCTCTCAGCAGAAAATGCTAATCACGTGGAACAATTTTTGCTAAGGTATCATTTTTGTATCTCTTATAGTTTAGCTGGTCTGTTCCGGTTCTGCATCAGGTGTTCAAGTTTCCAAGATAAATTATAGCCTATAATTATGTTGCCCAGACTTAATACCTATACAACAAAAAAAAATCATTCCAATCCGTCCAGTAGTTCCGAAGATTAGCGTGTACAAACAAACAGACAAACAGACATACAGACAAACAGACAATTTTTTTTTTTTAATTCGTGCTCTACTACTGTTTCTAAACCCCCCTCATTTATAATTTTTTTAATATATTCAATGTACAGACACAGTTTTTTTACTGTTTTATTATATGTATAGATTTCCATTGTACAGACACCACTTTTCTACAATTATATTATATGTATAGAAGATATAGATATAGATAGATAATACACTTTACCTAAACTACTACCTGTACTTATCCTGAATAGTTTGTTTTCCATGTTAATTTTATTGTATTTTATTAGTTTAATTTTACAATCGTTCCATTTCATTAACATTACAGATATTGTGCTTGAAACAATGAATTGTGGTTTTAACGAATGAGTGTGGAAGACGCTGACGACTGTGACACAGTTTATACTAGTATAGTCGTCAACGTAATCTCTTAAATAAACATGTATTCATTGCCATGATTTTGTACATAGACTAAGAGAAATTTGTAATTTCAGGAGTGATAAAAATAAACTATTATTATTATTATTTTCTTATATTCAATCTAGTTTTCACTGAATACGAAGAATCAAAGAAAGAAAGAATCAACTTTCTTTAACCTGCACGATACCTAAGCAAATCAATACAAAACCAAAACAAAAATCTTCTAAACAACACATTCACATCCGTGCCACATTAAATCACTCCGCGGGATTAGTATTCCTTGTCCGAAGTTCCGAACCCCGGACATTCAAAAGCGGTATTTGTCCCAGAAAACGGCCCCTTTTCCCATTTTTGGCATGCCACACTGTTTGTCCATTTACTGGACGAAAAATAAGCACTCGCCCACGAAATTACATTCGGACGCATTCAGAAACGCTTCAGGAAACGTAATAAGTGAATATTTCCTGTTTCATAGTCGATACAGATTTATGAAAAACTGCTGAATAAAAATGGTTTTATTCTTTCAGTGAATTATTTTTTCATTTAAAATTTCAACAAGTTATATAGCCGTTTTATTAACAGTTTACTTGTTAACGATGTATTTATGTGAACGAAAATATTATTTTGAATTTTGGAGAATTTTATAAAAGTCATTATAACTTTACTAGAACCTTTTTTGTTTTATAAAGTTGCAAATAAAATACATAAAAGCGTGTGAATTGTGTTATGTACAAAATGGCATTTAACTTTGTTCACCAACTTAGAAGATAGCGATAATTCTCAAAGGCTATTAAACCTGATGAGCCGTGAGGTAACGTTTACGACCCCAAAGTGAGGCTGAACGGCTAATAAAAATGACTAGCTTGTGTTAGGAAGAGATTTAAGTGAAAATAGTGGATTAATAATATTTATAGAAATTGAAAGGTTTCGGTAGGTACTTGCGACAAATGTTTGCAAAACAAATTCGAAAAGCGGATGCTCGCGATGACTGCCCTTAACTGAAACTTTTGTACAGCAGGGTAGACCTAGGGTAGCCGGGTCAGCGGAATTGTCCGAAAGCGTAACCGCTACCACGGAACAGAAAGGGCTACGGAAGGAACATGGATTGGTTCTAGTCAGTAAGAGTCTGACACTCCCTTCCGTTCCAACAAGAGCGGGATTTAATCATTTCCCCTCAAAAAAAGGGTAGACTGATCCGTAACTATTAAAATCTGTGTGTATATAAGTCATCATCATCTGCCTAGCCTTTTTCCAACTATGTTGGAGTCAGCTTCCAGTCTAAACCGATGCAGCTGAATCCCAGTATTTTTCATCACACACAATCCATGTACCTATTTTATGATTATAATCATAAATAAAGATGCCGTAAATTTAAAGGACATGATGACCAGATCAAGGGCAAAGTTCCGTCTTGTTTCCGCAACATATTTTGATTTAATTTAAATGTGTACAGAAACATACAATATTATGATCATAACTATTGTGTCGTATGTTGTAACTTTCAAATAATCACGATGACAACGAAAATATTCAACAAATAATCAGTACATGTACCAAATAATCAATTTAATGGATTTATTGATTACTCTGACAATAAAATAATACATAACTTCGTTTTTGATTATCGTAATATATTTATTGAGTGAGTAATCTATAATATAATAGTCATACTCTTGTTTTGAATTCAGAGTACTAATTTTAATTTAGGACTCATGATTTGGTAGATGAGGATAAATTTGTTTATAGCTTCACAATATCGATAAGTGAGTGACAGCACCTAAAAATAACATCGTGTATCATATCATAATTATCAGGTTATAAACTGCGCGTACGGCTAGGGGCTGGCTGGTATTGGTACCATATCGACACGTTAATAGTACGTTTTACAGTCAGGAAAACGCTGACTATCTGCTTCTGATATTATAATCTCATTAATGCGATGATAGTTTTTATAGTATATTCTATTCTACAAGAATAAATCATGTTTCGTCTAGTCTTGTCGAAACATGACTTATTCTTCTTTCTTGGCTAAACATACAACAAATTGCGTTAATGAAAGTGATACGCATCGAGTTACAAGAACCTTTAATTTTTTTTTTTGCACCAAACTGCTTTGAATTTTAACAAAAGACCGATAGATAGCAAACCTAAAACTTGAATTGAATACCATTTAAAAACAAATTCTACGTGTCTCCTACTGCGTCGACACCATCATCTCCCGAGACTTTTTCCAAATTGGTTGATCTCAGCTTCCAGTCTAATAAGATGCAGTTGAATACCAGGATTTTACATGGAGGAATCTGAATTTCACAACTCAGTTACTGGGTATCACGATACGTACGATAAGTTCCTTGTTCTGCGAGCTTCCAAAACATTAATCGCAATCTTTTCGGAACATGCATAATCACATAATTTGATACTTGCACGTGATACAAAAATTATATAATCCGAAAGTAAATATTTTATGACTAATACAGTATTTGCCTAAACTGACATAATTTTGTAATGAGAACTCCATTTTTCCTTAAAAAAATGGCTAACGAAATTCCATATTACGAGCTAATCTGGGAAAATTCCTCAGGCTCTTTATCATAGTGTTTGAAGTAATAAATGACGTATATACATCATTAATATGTTGTATTTCCTCAAACGTACATAATTTTGATATCACTTAATGATTAATTACAATATTATTTTGTTATATATTGGACTTTAGACGCTTACACATAATTTTTACACGTTATAATCAATGATTTTGATTAGCAGCTTGGATGACGAGGCACTGATTATAAAAGTTAGAAAAGAAATTACAACAGAGAAACCTACACCAAATAATAAAATGAATGGAACAATAATATAACAACATTTAAATTTAGCGAAACATTACCTTCCTACAACGCTTAAAGGTTCCGGAGGGGAAACACACCGCGAGGTACATCGTGACGTGCTGACGGACTCAAATTGACTGTGAACACACACAAAACTTCGTAAAATATACCCAGAAAATATTATAAGAACGTTTCTTGTTTGGAAAGAACATAAAGGTATACCTACTTGCACATAATTCTCCACTGAATTAATAAAATGGAGGTACGTGTCGGTATCATACCAGAGTTTTTATGAAAGACGATGAAAACATTTTCAGTGCGTCGAGTAAGGGATCATATTTCACAGTGTATCTAGAAAGTGTAAATAAATATAATGATAAAAGTCACGAGCTGTTGGAAGACGTAATTATCATAGTACGTGTCATGTAAAAACAATATGACACCGTGCAAATTATCTTAAGACATGAAATATTTGACCGGATGCGGGATCTTTCATTAGCAATATTGACCACTGAGCCAAACAAAAGGGCATCTGTTACTAAAAATAATAACTAACATTTTTGTTTTAATTTTAATACTAAATGCGACATCAATAAAATTTGAAACCAGTGAAGGTTTCAAATCTTTGAACAATTTTATTTATTATAAGCAAGGAAACAACCTAAAGAAGTTGAAATAACAGAGTCGGTTTTGCTACATCAAAGCTTTATCAAACATTAAAATATTTTCCTTTGAAACAAAACTAATCTGGACTTAAATCAAACAATAAACAAAATTTTGTAGTAACTACACAAATTAAAACTATTTAAAACAGTTTGGAGGGTACGAACGATTGCTCAAAGAATGGAAAATAATTGCGATACTTAACTTCCTCGGTTGAGTACGATTCAATAGTTTTGACTTAGTGCTCATAAATATGAGCTGTTCGAAAATGGAATGCTAACTACTCGTACTTTGCCTTAATGCATCCTTAATGGCATCAACCGTCTAGGAAATCGTTCGATGCTTAATTTATAGGAGAGTTCGACTCTAAATTTACAAATTTTGTGCAGTTTGTTAGACTTTGAGACGTGTGCTACGTAAGTGTCGGCTCATAAACGGGCTCTGCTTTATGTTTGAGCTTCCTAATGGCGCATACACACGTGGTTGTGAAGAGAGCTGGAAGCTTGTGCAAGACATCGCGCCATTACAATTTAGATATACAATATACTCTTCTCCTCCTTTAGTTTTGTATGATATGGTAGGACGTTTTCAAAATGGGTTAATAAATATTTATGTTTCTCTACAACTTTCATTTCTTTATTATCGTGAATGCAATTCATGTTCACTCTCTTAACTTTGGTCGGTGCATCAAGTGTCTTACTTCCTTAAATCTCTATTAGCAGTCATAACGTTAGTATGGGTACCTAGGTATTGCAATTACGAACGTATCTTATTATTTTCTGTCCATTAGATAATTGTATCCTGACAGAAAGGACCTCTACAAACATAACAATAATTTACGAGACACTTTAACAAACGAGCCAAGTGTTCCGTTACCCACAACTCAGGTTCATGACACCACCGACAGGAGACGCGCGACATTGTATCCTCTGTAATTGTGTCGCATTGTGCTTTAGGCCCACGCACACTATCAACAGAATGTCTGTTGCAACGTAGTCTATTGTCTGAAAAGTCGGCGGGTACAATAAAATAATAATTCAATTAACATAGCACATAAGATCTAGAATTCTTTCCCCAATGAGGTAGGCAGAGGTGCACCCATAATTAAAAAAAAACAAATCCAGTTAACAATCCAATTCCATTTCCCAATCAATTCTAATTTAATTAATTCTTATATTTCAAGCTCTATTAAGGATTTTGTCGGATTCGTCGGGAGGTAGACAAAGTTGTTGAGTGTGAAATCTTAAGTGTAGACTTTGGTCAATATGTTGTTTTATATTAAGCCGATTATTTAAACTCACAATTATACATATATCGTAGGAACGCCTACTAAAATCATACTTTGATATGAATTAAAGTCAAAGTCTTAATAATTTAAAATAAAACACAATTATAGTTACACACTACATCAAATAAATTGTTAACAAACATTTTAATATAATACTAGATATTTATATACGAGTATAACAGTTGATTTTGACTCCAAACTAACCATAATTATTAAGCAAACAAGCCCTCAGGCTACATTGATGAAATACAATATTGGTATTTTATAAAGCTTTGTATTTATGACAAATCCGATTAATATAACCGTAACAGTTTAACAATATAAAGTCAAATTTCCTTTTATTCATACCAATAAAAATAATAGAATGATTTAGAGACGATTTCTTTCCCTACATTTCCCGTCATCGAAACCAAACTTTCAACGGAATATAAACTATTCAGGACGCTTGCCCCAGCATGTTATTTGTTAGACAGACAATACCAAGAGATTTATAAGAAAGTTAATACTATTTTTTTTTCATTTTAATATTTTCGTTCTTGCTACTAATGGGGTGCTTATACGAGGACTAAGTAACAGCATGGGGGCTATTATGATGACCATGGGGCATACCTGGATATAAGATAAAAAGTGTATTGAAAGAAATAAAATGCGTTGAAAACGAAAGTAATACAATCGGTATTTTTGGTACGAAGAAGTCCTTATCTTAAGATATAGGTAAAACAAATGACAGTGATACAGTCACTGAACAATAAAATTACAATAACCGGATATAAATGACTCAAGTTTCAAAGGTTGTAAGCGTGTTAATGTTATGACAATAAACATCAATAAAAATAATTGTTAGCATGATAATGTAGTTCCTTTTATTATTAGACGTGAAAAATAATTTTATAACACGCGTTCACAATCACCACATAAAATGTTACTGAAGGAATGATGCTAAGCCTCACGTGCAGGCTGACAATCTTGGAGGGATTAAACATAATCAACACATCGGCAGACGGATTTCAGATTACAGTATGATGAAATTGGTCAAAGATTTAAGACACAGCTGCAAGTTAACGTCACTAATAAACATTGTGGTTAGTAGCTATTCACATACCAACTATGCAATTATATATATGTACGGGTTATAGTAGTTAACTCCGTACACCGATTTGTCGTGAAGGTTTTGTGAGTTCAGTTGTATAGAGAAACGCGTTCCACTAAGATTCACTAGTTAAAGTTTATTTGAGAGCAAGTTACAGTAGTACTTAAGTGGTAGGCGATTATTTCTCTCAGTTGTTGATAGCTACACAGTTATATGTTGACTACTCTTAAATAAGTTAATAATGTTAATTTTATAATGCTTAATTATGACGCGCGTCGGTCGGCCTTATGTAGGTTACCGCGTAAGCAGAAAAATGTACGGCGATGAGACCGTACATATTGGCAACCCCCTAAAGAAACTAAGATAAGAGAGAAAGAACCGCCTGTACAAAGTCAAAGCTTAATGTTAAAGTAAGTAAGTATTAGGTAAGTATACATTTAATCAAAAGTAAAGGCAATGTTGTCTCGATGTCCTTGCGGTTGAATGTGTCCGTTGCTTGTGGGCGTCTGCAGGTTGTCTTCTCTGGCAGTCTGCTGTCGAGAACCCATTGGCTGAAGTTCGATGTCTTCATGCACTTGCTTCTTGTTTGTCTTCCGCGAAGTTCGCTTCCAGAGCGGTATGCAGTATTTTCTCGTAACGATCCACAAGACAGTGATGACCGCGACAGTTAGTAAAAAGTAACTAATTGTATATTGGTGAATGTCATGATCCGTGATGGCGGATGGTAGTTCCGGCGGGTTTTCTTGCTGGAATCGCAGTTTCTTGTCAATTTCTTCGAAATCATTTTTCTTGAGAGTGAAGAGCTCATGTGGAGCGCTATGTAGTGTGACGTTGACAATGTTGTTAATCGATGAATTCAGTCTCGGTACGTGCATATCATAATTCACGTTGAGGTTGCTGTTGTACTGGTTGTGCGAAGTGATGGTGAGTTCCTTTGACTGCAGTACACATCCTTGGCTCAAAGTGACTATAGCCGCTGATGTGATAGTTTGCGAAGTTACGTCGTTTTCACAAACAGTACGTAATTCGCACCTTCCGCAACAAACAACCAGCCAGCTGTTTGATTCTTGCAATTTGATCCATGCCTCATCGCATGACACGTTGACTACGTCACACGGTGACGTAGTTGTACGATGCCCCAGTAGTTTTGCTTCGCAAGGCGCATTCTTGTTTTGTAAGTTGAACACTGGTATGTTTGTGTTACAAATAAAGTTATCTTTTTGTCTTTTGATGCATTGTTTGAAATCTTCATTTTTTAGTGATATATAAGAGTTCTTTTCGAAGTTCACGGCGATGTATTCCGAAGATATTTGCATTAATTTGAATTTTGACTCAGACTTGAAGGGTATAGCGATTGCTCGATAGTAGGTGAAGTCCTCATCCGAGATTAAAGGGATGTGAACTTCAAACATGAAGTAGTTCTTTGTAATTCGTGCTTTCACGTAGAGCAATTTGTAAAGTTCCTTGATATCTTCTCTGATGTTTTTTGTCGGCAATGACAGAGTTCTCGGCAGTTTGCCGGCTATATCTTCCAGCTGCTTTACAAGGCTGACTGGTGATATCAAGTGTACGTCCATGTGTCCACTTTAGACGTTCGTAAGAGTGTTCAGAAGCATAGTTTGTATTTCCTTTAGATTTCGTAGCAGTAACGACGCTGTAAGCGAAGCGGAGTTGTAGTAGCTTGTAGCCATCATGATTTGTATTTCTGTTTCAATGCTGCCTAGACTCGTCTTAGTTTCTTCCATGAAGCGTTCAATCATCTTGCATTGTAGCTTGATGTTGTCATCGTTTTTCTTCAAAACATCGTTTTGTAATTGCATGATGGATGTCTGATTTTTTGCAAGTTCGCGTAAATAGTTTTCGTTGCGTTGTATGGCATCAATATCTTTATGATATTTGTCAGCGAATCTCTGATCTAAGACGCCAAATAAGCTGTTTGCTACCATGCCTACTCCGTCGATCAAGCCACGCTTCTTCCGTGTAGATAAGTGCTTGTGGGGAGACAGCAGGATTGTATTGTAGAAGTTGAGTAGTTCCATTTCATGCGAGAGTTGATCTGTTGTTGCTTTGCAGTAGCTTTGATGAAGTTTTTGACATAAGCTGTTTACACCGTTTAGGTATTTTTCAATACTTTCTACACCTTGCCAGTAGTTTGTTAAGTTGTAGTACGTAAGCAAGGTCCATTCATCGTGAATGAGTTCAATTTTGCCTATGGTGTCATAATAAATCGGCCGCTCGGGTTCCATGTTGGTAACTTGAGTGCCCGACCTTTTTTGCGAACCATATGTTCCATTCACTAGTATCAGCATTGTTAAAAGACACATAAAAATGTTTGTAAGACATTTTTTTTCAGATCGTTTTGTTGTGGTAGGTTTCTCAGGTTTATCGACCTTTTGTGAGTTCGTCTGAAATTCTTCGTCATCTTTGTTGCTAGTAGTTTCTATGGGTAGAGCTGATAATTTCACTATCGGTCGTTTGATAACCCCTGTTTGTGTTTTCAGGGTTGTCACTCGAACGTATCCGTCGGCTCCAGGGTGTAGTTCTAGCACCCGTCCCATAGCCCATTTTCCTGGCGGCAAATTGTTGTCCCGGACTAGTACGACGTCCCCCTCGCTGAAGTTTTTCTTGGGATTGTTCCATTTGCTGCGCCTTTGTAGTTGAGTTAAATAGTCGTTCGACCAATTTTTCCAAAATTGTTGGTACATGTGCTCAGTAAGCTGCCATCGTCGGCGTAAATCAATGTTGTGTTCTTCACTGTAGTCCGCTCGCGGCAGAGACATTGTTGGTCCCCCCGTTAGAAAGTGACCTGGTGTCAGGTAGTTATAAAATTCTTCGGGGTCCTCAGTGAGCTGGCAAAGAGGCCTGGTGTTCATGCATGCTTCTATTTTCGCAAGCAGGGTAGTAAATTCCTCGTACGTGAGTTTTTGGTCTCCTAGCACCCGACGAAGGTGATATTTCATGGACTTGACCGCTGCTTCCCATAGTCCACCAGCGGTCGGCCATGCGGGCGCATTGAAATGCCATTGTACTCCCATGTCTGCAATGATGTTGAAGAAGTCTGGCGACAAGATTTGCTTGTAATCTTCAAACTCTTTCTGAAGCAACCTTGATGCGCCAATAAAGTTGGTACCACAGTCCGAGTAAACGTGACCTGGTGTGCCACGCCTGGAGCACATTCTCTGGAAGGCTGCTATAAAGGTTTCGGTGCTTAGGTCCGATGCTAGCTCGATGTGTACGGCCTTTGTTGCCATGCAAACGAATATGCATATGTAACCCTTTGAGGTTCGCACTCCTCTTCCTTTGTTCAGTTTAACTTCTACGTGTCCCGTGAAGTCCACTCCCGTGTGGGTAAATGGTCGCGATGGTGTTACTCGTTGTGGTGGTAGTTCTCCCATGAGTTGATTTAACTCCGATGTATTGTAGCGTTGACAGCGCACACAGCGCCGTAGTTGAGCTTTTACCGCTCTGTTGCCACCAACGATCCAGTACCGTTGACGGATGTACGCTAAAGTTAGTCTGGCTCCTCCGTGTAAAGTGGTAAGGTGGGCTTGATGGATCACCAACTCAGTAAGTCGTCCACTCTTAGGCAGAATGATTGGATTCTTCATCTCAAAGGGTAGGATGGAGTGGTTCAGTCTGCCACCGACTCGGATTAACCCGTTGTTATCTAAGTAAGGTTTAAGTTTGTAAATTTTACTTTTAGTAGTAATAGTTTCTTTCTTCATAAGTTGTTTATATTCTTGCGTAAGTTCCGTTTGTTGCACATATTTTATTATTTGTTCATTTGCAGTGCTTAATTCGCACGAAGTAAGGTATCCGGTGTCACGTTTTGCCTTGTCTCGTGTATTTGCAATAAATCGTTGTATCCATGCTACAATTCTGTTTACTTTGGTCAATGAACTGTAATTAGTTAATAGGTTGTAAATACAATTATTGTTTTCTTTAGCCATAGAGTTGGGTTTCGTTTGGCAATTGTTGCCTATGTTTGTAGTCAATGTGCATGCTATATTTTCTTCACGACGTTGTACTTGGAAGGTGGTCAGAAATGTAGGACCTTCCCACCACAGACTGAATGTTTGTAGTTTAGTCGGTAGCATTCCTCTTGAGGCACAGTCTGCGGGATTATCTAGCGACTTCACATAATGCCATTGCTCGGCTGGTATGATTTGTCTTATTTTGGCAACTCGGTTGGCGACGTATTTTTCCCTTTTAGATGTGTCGCCCTGTATCCACGCCAGGACCACTTGGGAATCACACCAAACGCTTGTAGTTAAGTCGAAACCATGCAAAGCTTCGCTGATTTTTTTGATGAGTTGCGATAATAAAAGTGCGCCACAAAGTTCGAGTTTCGGCAATGTAATCGTTTGTGACAACGGCGCCACTCTAGTTTTTGCAGCAAGTAATGTTATTGTTGGCTTATTAGTTTTATCTCTGACGCAGCTGTAAACTACGCAAGAGTAAGCCTTTTCACTGGCGTCGCAGAATCCGAATAGTTCAATCTTCTGCTCTGTTGTGCCGACCCAGCGCTTGATTTTCATATGTTTTACATTTGGTATGTCAGATTTCAGTTTCAGCCACTTATCGGCTATCTGTGACGGTAATTGATCATCCCAGTCAAGTTTGTTGATCCAGACTTCTTGAAATAGTAGTTTTGCCGCAATAGTTATGGGTGAAAGCCAACCCAGCGGATCGTAAAGTTGTGAAATTTCTGAAAGCAGCCGCCTTTTAGTTATTTCCGGTCGACGTTCTTCTTCAAATTTCCAGTTAAACACAAATGTGTCAGCCTGAGGATTCCAACCTAGTCCTAGTGTTTTCATTGATTCCTCTTGCTTGAAGTCAAAAGTAGTTCTGCGTGAGATCTGTTCATCGCTTAAGTTCTCTAACAATGCTGGATCATTGCTGGACCACTTGCGTAAGTTCATCCCGGCGCCCTTTAACATGTCAATAAGTGATGTTTGGAGTTCCTGGGCCGCATCTAGTGAGTTGTGGCCACTTATGACGTCATCGACGTAAGTTTCGTTTAGCAGTACTTTGGCAGCCGTAGGGTAAGTGTCGCCATCATCGTATGCGAGTTGCTTGATGGTTCTCATGGCTAGCCACGGTGCGCACTTAGTGCCGTAGGTGACAGTGCAAAGTTGGTACTCTTGCAGCTTCTCTGAGGTTGTAGTTCGCCATATAATTTTCTGCAAATGTTGTTGGTCCTCAGACAGCCAAATGCATCGGTACATCTTCTCGATGTCAGCTGTAAAGGCGTATTTGTAAGTTCTCCATTTTATGATAAGTTCTTGGATATCTTTCTGTAGATTGGGGCCCTTTTCTTGTAGGCCGTTCAAGCTATATCCTGTTTTTGTTATCTGGGAGGCGTTGAACACAACTCTCAGTTTCGTGGTAGTGGATTCTTCACGAAGTACTCCGTGGTGTGGTAGAAAACATTCAGCAGTTGAAGATGTTACAGGTTTAGCTAGTTTCATGTGGCCTAGCTCCAGATATTCCCTGAGGAACTCTTTGTATAACTGTTCAAGTCGGTTATTTCTTAGAAAACGTTTTTCAAGTTGCAGCAATTGCGATACTGCGATCGTTTTCGATGAGCCAAGTTTATTTTTGTAGTCTGAGCATAAAGGCATCTTCACAATGTATCTTCCATCTGGACCACGGCGAGTAGTTTCCTTGTAATAAGTTTCACATTGATGTTCTTGAGATTTGTCAGTGTTTGTTTTTGTGACGTCTTCACACTCCCAAAATTTTGTTATTTCAGCCAAGTCTAGTAGAGTCACGTGGCAGTTAAAAGTTTCTAGTTTTCCACACAAAATCCATCCCAGCTGTGTTTGTTGAGCAACGGGTGATTTTGGTGCACCTTTTAGTATTCCGTCTTGGATTATTTCTGCGTATACGTCAGCTCCAAGCAGCAAGTCAACAGACCTTGAAATGTTAAAATCAGGGTCTGCTAGTTTTATGTTTTGCAGATGTGACCACTCAGGTCGTTCAAATGTGTAGTTTGGTAGTTTATTGATCAGTTTCTTCATAATCAATGCTTCTGTGTTAAAAGTATATTCAGAGTGGATTGATTTGCATGTTAGTTTCAGGCGTCCTTTACAATCTCCTGACACAGTGCCAACTCCAGATATCCTTGCAGTTAGTTTGTTTCTTGGCAGTCTCAGGAGTTGTGCTGCGTTTTCAGTTATTAAGTTAACTTGTGAGCCTTGATCTACGAGCGCACGAAGAGTTATGTAGGTCCCATCTAACGATTTGACCTTGATTTGGACGGTCGTAAGTAAAACTTCCACCTCGTTAGCTGACAGATGATTTGAACTCGGCGGTTCAGTTTCCCTCGCTGGTCGTTGACCTGAGCGCTGATTTTCATTGCTCGGCGAAGGTTTGTTGTTGTAATGTAAGAGCGTATGATGTTTCATATTGCACTCCTTACAAGTTTTTGTAGAGTTGCAAGTTTGGTTGTCGTGTTTGAACAAACAGTTTTTGCAAAGACGCAATTTTGCAACTGTGTAATTCCGTTGTTTTGTGTCCATGTCAATGAATTGCTGACACCTCATTAGAACATGATTGTTTTTGCAAAGAGGGCATTGTCCGTATGAAGTATGGTAAGTCTTTGGATGCCATTTCTTATGATCGTAATTTTTTCGGTAAACATGTTTTTCAGTTTCAGATGACTTTCCTGAGATCTGTATCTCTTTCTTCGAGGTTTTCATGGTTTCAAACGCCGTAAATTGGTTTTCTAAGAACAGTAGAAATTCCTGTAGGTTTGGAACCTCTCTGTTGTCGTTCAAATCCTTTATATATTCGTTGTATGTGCCACAGTCAAGTTTTTGTGACATCACATGGACGATCATAGGTTCGCCGCCATGTGTATCAAGACCCATGTTTGTCAAACCATTTAGGCATTCCATAGTTATGTCATGCAGCTTCTTCAGGTTGTAAGCGTCAGGCTTCTGTATGACAGGCAGCTGCAGCATAGCGTTCATGTAGGCTGAGAACTGTAAGCGACGGTTATCATAGCGTTGATTCAATATCTCCCAACACGAAGCATAGTTGTCGGCGCTGATGCCCAGGTGTTGTACCAGCCTTTCTGCTTCACCTTTCAGTTTGGTCTTCAGATGCTGCATTTTTTGAGCATTATTCAATGACGAGTTTTTGTGTATAGTTTCCAGGAACAGATCTTTGAAAGATATCCATTTGCTGTATTGTCCTGAAAACTCAGGGATCTCGATTTTCGGAGCTGAACGTTCGTGATGGGCGGTAGACCACATTTTGCTTTTCAGACGTTTTCTTGTTTCATCATATTTGGCTTCCATGCTGTAGAACATGTCGTAGTACTTATGGTTTGATCCTTTCAGCAATGCCTCCAGTTCCCAATGAGTGTTGTCAACAGCATCCCATCTTGATTTTAAGATTGACAAGTGATCGTCAAGCTCCCACTTTTCAGCTGAGGCTTCAAAATCAATTTTAGCCATAGCCCGGTCAATCGCCTTGAAGTTACATTCTTGCTTAGTCAGTAAAGTCTTGGTTTTCTCATCAGATTCTACTCCTGAGGGTTCTGTCAGATCAAACTTGATATTTTCTTCCGCAGATTGTTGTAACATTCTTAAAATATCAGTTCTAGTTGTTTCATACATGCTTTTTGTTTTACCGTAGATATCTTCCACAAAATAGTTTATGCTTTTATCTTCAATTTCTTGCAAAAGCAAAGTATGCCTTGCATTGAAATCCATCCATTGATCTTCCAGCGACGACAGTCGCTTGTTCAAGTATTCAGTTGTTTTCCTGGACCTGCTATCCTTTTTATAGTTATTACACAATGTTTTTATGTTTTCAAAACATGTTGACTGTAGCTGTAGCTTACTCATCTTGATGTTAGACGATATCTGACTTGTAGTTTACAAGATTTCTTTTTTGTAAAGTTTCGAAGATTCTCCTAGTTGTTGAAGACTCTTCTAGTAAAAGTTGAAGGCTCTTCCAGTTGTTGAAGGCTCTTCACGTAGTCAAAGTTCGTTGCAGTAGTTGACGTCTCTTCTAGCTGTCGAAGGCTCGTCCAGTAGTTGCAGTTAGTTCAAGTAGTTGACGGCTCTTCTAGTAGTCGAAGGCACGTCCAGTAGTTGAAGTTGGTTCCGGTACTCAATGTGCCTGCACTCTAGCTAGGTATATGCGCCTTCTCAATCCAACTGGGGCGACCCTCTTCCGGGAGACCAGCTGAACCGATTCGCTACCGTAACAAGAGACACAAACACACCAAGATACACGAAGGCTCGAAGGACCACAAATGTACGGGTTATAGTAGTTAACTCCGTACACCGATTTGTCGTGAAGGTTTTGTGAGTTCAGTTGTATAGAGAAACGCGTTCCACTAAGATTCACTAGTTAAAGTTTATTTGAGAGCAAGTTACAGTAGTACTTAAGTGGTAGGCGATTATTTCTGTCAGTTGTTGATAGCTACACAGTTATATGTTGACTACTATTAAATAAGTTAATAATGTTAATTTTATAATGCTTAATTATGACGCGCGTCGGTCGGCCTTATGTAGGTTACCGCGTAAGCAGAAAAATGTACGGCGATGAGACCGTACAATATAAGTATGCAAATATGCTGTAAGTTTTGGAAATTTTTACTTTGATTATGTGTATCAACTAAGGAATCTTCACTCTCACTCACTCCTTGTCGAAGTTTGAGTTTCGAGTCGTTTAGAGTGCTAGGTTACGCTTTAGCAACCGAGTGCTGTTTAGATATGTTTAGCAAGACCTGCGTCATTGGTTGTAATACCTTTATCGGTCACGTCAGCGTAATTAAAATAATCAACTGTTAAGCATGTATCACAGAGAGGGGCCTGTGCCCAAGCAGTTGGCACGTGCAGGCATCTACTTTCGTGCATTAGCCTTACCTACGGTTGTAACTGAAAGTTGATCCAAAACCATAGTTTTAACGAATAAAAACTCGGGATCGAATTCCTTATTTGTAAACATAACCTTTAATCCTACTAATATTATAAATGTGAAAGTTTGTGAGGATGGATGGATGGATGGATGTTTGTTCCTTCTTTGAGCAAAAACGGCTGAACAGATTTCGATGAAATTTACCAATAATATAGCTTATACATCAGAATAACACATAGGCTACATTTTACATAGACTTTGCGTGATTTGGCCATAATATAAGGATAAGTATCATGTAAGTCGCCAAATTCCTGCATTCTGAGAGCTATCTGGGCGTGCGCTGCCTAAACCGTTAGAGTTACGCGAATGTAATGTATTGTGGGATTGTTTGTCTTACAAAGTTCTATATAAAAGTCCGCGACAGCATATGTCTACCTATTATGTGCAAGCCATTTTATACGAAATAGTGAGCCAAAAATACATTTCAATTTGATATTTTTTTTACAATGCACATTTTAGAGTACTCAGTTAATTCTTATCGAATTAAATACGTTTATCACTTTTAGTATTTAATGAAGATAAACTTTGTCTTTTACACTAAGCAATTTGGACAAATAGTTTAAAAGTTATCACGATAAGATTGATATGAGTGGGGGCACCATTAAATGCACACTATAAGTCGGCGGTGCGCAGAGCACAGCGAGGACTCCAGAGGGTCCAGGCAATGACGCGCCATCGCCGAGTCCACGGCGGCGTAAAGGAGAGCTGTCAAATGATTTGATCAGACCTTTTTTTTTTTGATGGTGTGAACCATGTCAAAAAAATGATTATATGCCGGAGTAGCGGTTACCCTTTCAGACAATTCCGCTGACCTGGTAGGCTTTGGCCCTAACGGACTCCTTTCTTAATGCTGACATCTCTTTGAGGCGCGCGCGAAACAAGAACGCGCCTTCCGGCATGGGTCTGGTCCTGATCGGACGGCGGTGAAGCGTCTCTCGCGGCGGCCGGGACGTGAGGCTCTGTGCTTCAACCATCCCGCCACCTCCTTCACTAGCATAACTGCTTCGTACAAGACGGTGACTGCTTCCCACTCCCTCTCGCTTCGTATCATAGATTGAACCAGGGCCAGACGCGAGAGGTCACCACCGCTGCCGTCTTCCGGGCGATCCTCGCAATGGTGGCACCCGAGCGTTTCTTCTTGCCTGAGAATGTGCAAGAACCTCCCGAAACATCCGGTGAGGACACCCGATGCGCCTCTCTAGCCACTCCTCAAGAGAGCTAAGCTACCATACCACCTTATTTAACGCTCACGTGTGCAAAACTGTGCCACGTCTGCAACCCGAGCAGAAAGAGATTTATCACAAAATATTACAACGAGTTGAGAATGGTAAATGCGGGATTATTACAGGCAATACTTTTTTACTTAGTTTGCTTCTAGCTAAAACGCAAGGATCATAATGTTGCATTAGCTGTGACTTTCTCTGGAATTGCTGCAACATTGCTAAATGGTGGACTGACGGCACATTCGGTCTTTAAATTACCTCTTAATCTGGCGAGCGAAGAAAGCCCTGCGTGCAACATCAGTAAAATGAACGTGGTATCAGGATACCGTCTACTGCGTGCAGTGTGCACAGGTAGTGCACTACCTATGTGATGTGACACCAGGTTTTACTGGCTGCCTATGTTAGCATCTTTCACCTTTCCGGCCAGCCCAGAGTGATCTAAGTGATTGTTGATTGTACAGCGTGGCCTGGTGCTCATTCCAGCATCCGGCGGGGCACACTTTACTCTTATTCCCTATACTTCGGTCACTAAATTATCAATTTTGTAAAATAGATTCTAAATTGTGTTTATCAAAACTTTACTATTGACAAGTCCTTTAATTTACACCCTAAAATGAATCTCAATCATCAAATCATTTAACATAGTTTACAGAAGTATTTTAGTGTAGTAAGTAGAACCGTCAAAACATATCGATCATTACTAACGTACTTTATTCTAATCCTTTCAGTTTTTATTGTTTATTGCTACCAAACGACATGTGAAACCGCTATATCAAGTAATTATCATTATAATAAAATTATAAGCCACTGTTATCCCCCTGCAGGGCAAAGGCCTCACTTTCCACTTTTCCTGGTCTACAGCGATTGTGGGCCAATCCTTTAAGAAGGAGTCCAGCTCATTTTGCCATCTCTTTCTGGGCCTGCCGCGCAAGTAATCCTCTTCAATAATAATAGTATGCGTACTAATCCTTACCTGACATTATAAAAACCGAAAGTAACTTCAACTGTCTATCCGTTTGTCTATCTGTGTGAATGTATGTTTTCGGTCGTCGGTTAATCTGCTGAGCCATTTATGATGTGGATGAACTGAAGTCTGTGGAAGAATATAAACTACTTTTTCCAAAACACCGTGCGGGCGAAGCCGCGGGCGAAAGCTAGTATTACATAAATATCGATATCGACGACGATGTCCATAATATCTAGTGATAAATTAATAATGGATGTTCGATATTTATTACTTCCAAAACATTGAAAATGTGCAACATAAAAGTTTTTCATGCATATTTTTTTCATGGAATTAGTTCCGTGAACATTTTAATGGAACTTATGATAAATATGGCCTAGCACGATTATGATGAAAATATAATGAACAAAACAAACTCACAAAATGTACTTACTAGTCGAATGAGGGATTTTCTCACAAGTGAGAAAATATTAGTTCAAAAGAGGCGTTGGAAAAAAATACGTCACTGTCTCAGGTTTTTGACATCATCAACTATGTTTTTCCACTTGTCAGAAAATCTCTCATTTAACGATTGAAATGTCATTTACGGCGCAACTCTAGTGAATTGTTCTCATAACCATTTCACGACTTCAATAGCCATATTTTTACTTTTTAAGTACTTAAACTCTATTTATAATGTCGTAAACTAAAACGTTACACATTGTTCGTTGGGAACAAAACATTTTATTTTAGCATAAATTTAATTGGAGTAGAATCATAGCAACAACGTGTTTATGTTTGAAACGGAACAAATTAATTTACATTTGACATATTGATCTGTCATTTTGGTCTACTAAATTAAAACCACAGATTAAATAGGTGGTCATTGATAATCGATATACAATGATTGATCTTCAAGAGAGCATCTCTACGTCACTACGTCAGTCGGTGCCTGTGGCTGTGTTGTGTTGTTGTGAATATCTACCTAATTGGCGATTTCTTTTGGCGTTTTTGATTTTGTTTCAGTTTAACGGACTACAATTTGGATTGCTTTCAACGTGACCTGGCTTCGAATAACTGATTCTGTGATCTGCCACGACACCTTAGCATTTTGACAACGGATAACGGACTTCGCTTAAAGTAAACTACAACCAATAAATAATAACTGTACCTAAAAGGCATAATACAACTGTATTTACGGTAATATTTTACTGTATTTGAAGTTTAATGCTTTGTAGAAAACAGAAATAGCGATTTTAGAAGGAATTACTTAAGTTTTCTTTTATTAAAAATAACCTCAAAGGAGATTGTTCTAGACCGCCCTATGACCAACAAACATTTGACGTGTACGTTAATTTTAATTATATTTTAATATGCTTTTTAAAAATAATAAATTCAAGCGGACACTGTTTAACTCTTAATAGGTTTTTAAAAGTGACCTCATTGATTTTATTACCAACTGAACTCGCCATCTTTCAAGGAATTGTCAATGTGAATGTCACAAAAGATTTGTCAGTGTCGCTCTCGCTCATCCCACTAATCCTACTAATATTATAAATGTGAAAGTTTGTGAGGATGGATGGATGGATGGATGGATGTTTGTTCCTTCTTTGAGCAAAAACGGCTGAACAGATTTCGATGAAACTTACCTATAATATAGCTTATACATCAGAATAACACATAGGCTACATTTTACATAGACTTTGCGTGATTTGGCCATAATATAAGGATAAGTATCATGTAAGTCGCCAAATTCCTGCATTCTGAGAGCTATCTGGGCGTGCGCTGCCTAAACCGTTAGAGTTACGCGAAGGTAATGTATTGTGGGATTGTTTGTCTTACAAAGTTCTATGTAAAAATCCGCGACAGCATATGTCTACCTATTATGTGCAAGCCATTATATACGAAATAGTGAGCCAAAAATACATTTCAATTTGATACTTTTTTTACAATGCACATTTTAGAGTACTCAGTTAATTCTTATCGAATTAAATACGTTTATCACTTTAAATGATTAATGAAGATAAACTTTGTCTTTTACACTAAGCAATTTTGACAAATAGTTTAAAAGTTATCACGATAAGATTGATATGAATGGGGCGCCATTAAATGCACACTATTAGTCGGCGGTGCGCAGAGCACAGCGAGGACTCCAGAGGGTCCAGGCAATGACGCGCCATCGCCGAGTCCACGGCGGCGTAAAGGAGAGCTGTCAAATTATTTGATCAGACCGTTTTTTTTTTGATGGTGTGAAGCATGTCAAAAAAATGTCCTGACCTTTCGCTCTGGGTGGAGCGGAAAGGAGCGTCAGTCTCTTACTGACCATAACCCATCCATGTTCCTTCCTTAGCCCATTATATGCCGGGGTAGCGGTAACCCTTTCAGACAATTCCGCTGGTAGGCTTTGGCCCTAACGGACCCCTTTCTTAATGCTGACATCTCTTTGAGGCACGCGCGAAACAAGAACGCGCCTTCCGGCATGGGTTTGGTCCTGATCGGACGGCGGTGAAGCGTCTCTCGCGGCGGCCGGGACGTAAGGCTCTGTGCTTCAACCATCCCGCCACCTCCTTCACTAGCATAACTGCTTCGTAGAAGACGGTGACTGCTTCCCACTCCCTCTCGCTCCGTATCATAGATTGAACCAGGGCCAGACGCGTGAGGTCACCGCCGCTGCCGATCGCCGCTACGAGAACATTGCGGTGCTCCATCTAAACAGGCCAGACCTCCACCGTATGCTTCACTATGTCCTCCGGGCGATCCTCGCAATGGTGGCACCCGAGCGTTTCTTCTTGCCTGAGAATGTGCAAGAACCTCCCGAAACATCCGGTGAGGACACCCGATGCGCCTCTCTAGCCACTCCTCAAGAGAGCTAAGCTACCATACCACCTTATTTAACGCTCACGTGTGCAAAACTGTGCCACGTCTGCAACCCGAGCAGAAGGAGATTTATCACAAAATATTACAACGAGTTGAGAATGGTAAATGCGGGATTATTACAGGCAATACTTTTTTACTTAGTTTGCTTCTAGCTAAAACGCAAGGATCATAATGTTGCATTAGCTGTGACTTCCTCTGGAATTGCTGCAACATTGCTAAATGGTGGACTGACGGCACATTCGGTCTTTAAATTACCTCTTAATCTGGCGAGCGAAGAAAGCCCTGCGTGCAACATCAGTAATCTAGTTTTGATAAACATAATTTAGAATCTATTTTACAAAATTGATAATTTAGTGACCGAATTATAGGGAATAAGAGTAAAGTGTGCGCCGCCGGATGCTGGAATGAGCACCAGGCCACGCTGTACAATCAACAATCACTTAGATCACTCCGGGCTGGCCGGAAAGGTGAAAGATGCTAACATAGGCAGCCAGTAAAACCACCACACCGTTTGATTGCTGTCTTGTAGACAGCGATCAAGAGCTTCGATTGTGCGTTGGTGGCACATCACATAGGTAGTGCACTCGTCCCACACGATCAGCTTGCACTGTTGGAACAGGATACCCCGTTCATTTTACTGATGTTGCACGCAGGGCTTTCTTCGCTCGCCAGATTAAACGGACTCCTTTCTTAATGCTGACATCTCTTTGAGGCGCGCGCGAAACAAGAACGCGCCTTCCGGCATGGGTCTGGTCCTGATCGGACGGCGGTGAAGCGTCTCTCGCGGCGGCCGGGACGTGAGGCTCTGTGCTTCAACCATCCCGCCACCTCCTTCACTAGCATAACTGCTTCGTACAAGACGGTGACTGCTTCCCACTCCCTCTCGCTTCGTATCATAGATTGAACCAGGGCCAGACGCGAGAGGTCACCACCGCTGCCGTCTTACGGGCGATCCTCGCAATGGTGGCACCCGAGCGTTTCTTCTTGCCTGAGAATGTGCAAGAACCTCCCGAAACATCCGGTGAGGACACCCGATTCGCCTCTCTAGCCACTCCTCAAGAGAGCTAAGCTACCATACCACCTTATTTAACGCTCACGTGTGCAAAACTGTGCCACGTCTGCAACCCGAGCAGAAAGAGATTTATCACAAAATATTACAACGAGTTGAGAATGGTAAATGCGGGATTATTACAGGCAATACTTTTTTACTTAGTTTGCTTCTAGCTAAAACGCAAGGATCATAATGTTGCATTAGCTGTGATTTCCTCTGGAATTGCTGCAACATTGCTAAATGGTGGAATGACGGCACATTCGGTCTTTAAATTACCTCTTAATCTGGCGAGCGAAGAAAGCCCTGCGTGCAACATCAGTAAAATGAACGTGGTATCAGGATACCGTCTACTGCGTGCAGTGTGCACAGGTAGTGCACTACCTATGTGATGTGACACCAGGTTTTACTGGCTGCCTATGTTAGCATCTTTCACCTTTCCGGCCAGCCCAGAGTGATCTAAGTGATTGTTGATTGTACAGCGTGGCCTGGTGCTCATTCCAGCATCCGGCGGGGCACACTTTACTCTTATTCCCTATACTTCGGTCACTAAATTATCAATTTTGTAAAATAGATTCTAAATTGTGTTTATCAAAACTTTACTATTGACAAGTCCTTTAATTTACACCCTAAAATGAATCTCAATCATCAAATCATTTAACATAGTTTACAGAAGTATTTTAGTGTAGTAAGTAGAACCGTCAAAACATATCGATCATTACTAACGTACTTTATTCTAATCCTTTCAGTTTTTATTGTTTATTGCTACCAAACGACATGTGAAACCGCTATATCAAGTAATTATCATTATAATAAAATTATAAGCCACTGTTATCCCCCTGCAGGGCAAAGGCCTCACTTTCCACTTTTCCTGGTCTACAGCGATTGTGGGCCAATCCTTTAAGAAGGAGTCCAGCTCATTTTGCCATCTCTTTCTGGGCCTGCCGCGCAAGTAATCCTCTTCAATAATAATAGTATGCGTACTAATCCTTACCTGACATTATAAAAACCGAAAGTAACTTCAACTGTCTATCCGTTTGTCTATCTGTGTGAATGTATGTTTTCGGTCGTCGGTTAATCTGCTGAGCCATTTATGATGTGGATGAACTGAAGTCTGTGGAAGAATATAAACTACTTTTTCCAAAACACCGTGCGGGCGAAGCCGCGGGCGAAAGCTAGTTATAAATATATAAAGATTTTTGGCAAGACTATGACAGTTGATAACTTTTAACAAGGTCAACTTGTAACAAGAAACACAAGAAGAACAATTCGTTCAAAGATTTCACGTCCACTTAGTACCTGCTGAAACTTTTGAGCGATACTCTATGTTAATTGATTGAGTATTCTATTAAAAACAAAGACTTTCAAATTGAAAGATAAAGTGACTTTTCTCTTCATTGTACTCCTTTTCCTCCGTTTACATTGGCGTTGAGAGTTGAGTTTTAATTCTTCAAAGGAGCTATTCCTTTCCAGTCTTCAGGTATCTGAAAAGAAACCAATTGAAAAGCCTTGTTCCTTCTAGTGGACTAGACCCAATTTGAGACCTGCTTTGTTTTCTTTGACTATTCTCTTTTTCATTCGACCTAAGTACATCTAGACAATTTCATTAAGTTTTCAGGTAATATTTGGCTAGACTGTCAAAATGTACTATTTCAACTGACAGTAGGATAATGTTTTTTTAGTTTCGCATAATGTTTCACGTTGTTCAACTTTAGAGTAACCCTCTGTGGATAGATTAGTACTTGGTAATATTATTTAAGTGGACTTGACCTTAGTAATAAGCAGCCAAAGCTAACGGCAAAAATCTTAAACTTGTCTTTAATGAGTAATCTTAATTACTTAGCTGAACATTTCGCTTAAAATAATCTCTAATGGTGGATCCACACAGCCCGGCACTGTCGGCGTCTTGACTTCAAGCAAAGCCACTGACAGAAGCCGGTGAATATTGTCGGTGGTTTTTGTGAGCTGGACACAACAAATCGAGACCCCGCTGCCGTGCGGTGCGACGGCCTCGCTGGCAAAATGGCCGCCGGCTTTGTTGCGATTTCCGTACAAAGGCCGCCGGTCTATGTGGATCCACCATTAAAAAACAGTATTAGGCGTAACGTACGTAAAAAAATAATTGTATTTATGAAAACCTAGCATTACACAAAGCAAAACGTAGGTTATCGTGAATCCCTATATGAGGCCCCGGTGCGGGCGCGTTTACTGCGGCCCACTATTTGAACGCGCCGCTAAAGATGGTAGCCATAACGCTTAGCCATAAGCACCAAGCCCGTGCCGGACGGCTCGTAAGTGTGCCACGCGCACCTCAAAGAGACGTCAGCACTAAGGAAGGGGCCCGTAAAGGCCGAAGTCTGCCGGGTCTGCCCGGAACGGTAAGGGCCAAGGAAAGAACATGGATGTGTTATAGTCAGTAAGATATAAAAAAATGCTTCCCTCTAAATGCTTTGCTATGACATTCGGTCGTATGCGGTACCCAATTAACTTTGAATACAATTTAAATAACAATGTCATCATGAAAACAGCGGTCATGAAAGATCTTGGAGTCACATTCGACCGAAAGCTGCTTTCGGAGTCACATTCGGCCGAAAGCTTCCACGATCATATTGCCACGGTAGCTAAAGAATCATACCAGAGGTTGGGCTTTGTTCTTCGTAACTGCCGCGATTTTCGCTCCACACATGCCATCAAAATAATTTTTAATGCCCTTGTACGTAGCAAACTAGAATCAAGCTGCTGTGTGTGGAATCCACACGAACGTGCCTACGCGCTTTTATTGGAAAAGGTGCAAAAAGCGTTCCTTAGGTTTTTATATAAGCATAAATTCCAGTATTATCCGTTCCTATATCCTACCAAATTTCTATTGGGCTGCCTCGGATATAACTCTCTAGAGGTAAGGCGAGCACGAGGTCAGCTCACCATAGCCTGCAAAACGCTCCGTGGCTCTATTGACGCCCCTGATCTTCATGCTGTGCTGGCTCGCTTCTTTGTCCCAGACAGTTACTGCCGCGGCAGGAAGCACAGGTTGTTTGCTGTACCCCCATGTCGTACTGTTGCGCGAGCTAAGTCTCCAGTACCACGCACTCTGACCGCACTTAATGATCTCTTAGATTCTAATCCAACAATTGATCTGTTTGCGGATGAATGGATGAAGATTTTAATGGCATGTCAGAAGTTCTGTGAGAGGGATTCATGAAAGCATTGCAAAGGAGATTGTTCTACGCCCATACATTGTTCGCCCTGGAGCCAACAGCATAGAAAAAATCATTTTCTATTTGTAAACTGCCCTTAGAAGCCCAAAATAACAACGTTTCTTGACGGACACTTTAGAGAAAAGATTTATTTAAAGAAAAGGAACAAAATTTGAGGTTATTTTTAATAAAAGAAAACTTAAGTAATTCCTTCTAAAATCGCTATTTCTGTTTTCTACAAAGCATTAAACTTCAAATACAGTAAAATATTACCGTAAATACAGTTGTATTATGCCTTTTAGGTACAGTTATTATTTATTGGTTGTAGTTTACTTTAAGCGAAGTCCGTTATCCGTTGTCAAAATGCTAAGGTGTCGTGGCAGATCACAGAATCAGTTATTCGAAGCCAGGTCACGTTGAAAGCAATCCAAATTGTAGTCCGTTAAACTGAAACAAAATCAAAAACGCCAAAAGAAATCGCCAATTAGGTAGATATTCACAACAACACAACACAGCCACAGGCACCGACTGACGTAGTGACGTAGAGATGCTCTCTTGAAGATCAATCATTGTATATCGATTATCAATGACCACCTATTTAATCTGTGGTTTTAATTTAGTAGACCAAAATGACAGATCAATATGTCAAATGTAAATTAATTTGTTCCGTTTCAAACATAAACACGTTGTTGCTATGATTCTACTCCAATTAAATTTATGCTAAAATAAAATGTTTTGTTCCCAACGAACAATGTGTAACGTTTTAGTTTACGACATTATAAATAGAGTTTAAGTACTTAAAAAGTAAAAATATGGCTATTGAAGTCGTGAAATGGTTATGAGAACAATTCACTAGAGTTGCGCCGTAAATGACATTTCAATCGTTAAATGAGAGATTTTCTGACAAGTGGAAAAACATAGTTGATGATGTCAAAAACCTGAGACAGTGACGTATTTTTTTCCAACGCCTCTTTTGAACTAATATTTTCTCACTTGTGAGAAAATCCCTCATTCGACTAGTAAGTACATTTTGTGAGTTTGTTTTGTTCATTATATTTTCATCATAATCGTGCTAGGCCATATTTATCATAAGTTCCATTAAAATGTTCACGGAACTAATTCCATGAAAAAAATATGCATGAAAAACTTTTATGTTGCACATTTTCAATGTTTTGGAAGTAATAAATATCGAACATCCATTATTAATTTATCACTAGATATTATGGACATCGTCGTCGATATCGATATTTATGTAATACTAGCTTTCGCCCGCGGCTTCGCCCGCACGGTGTTTTGGAAAAAGTAGTTTATATTCTTCCACAGACTTCAGTTCATCCACATCATAAATGGCTCAGCAGATTAACCGACGACCGAAAACATACATTCACACAGATAGACAAACGGATAGACAGTTGAAGTTACTTTCGGTTTTTATAATGTCAGGTAAGGATTAGTACGCATACTATTATTATTGAAGAGGATTACTTGCGCGGCAGGCCCAGAAAGAGATGGCAAAATGAGCTGGACTCCTTCTTAAAGGATTGGCCCACAATCGCTGTAGACCAGGAAAAGTGGAAAGTGAGGCCTTTGCCCTGCAGGGGGATAACAGTGGCTTATAATTTTATTATAATGATAATTACTTGATATAGCGGTTTCACATGTCGTTTGGTAGCAATAAACAATAAAAACTGAAAGGATTAGAATAAAGTACGTTAGTAATGATCGATATGTTTTGACGGTTCTACTTACTACACTAAAATACTTCTGTAAACTATGTTAAATGATTTGATGATTGAGATTCATTTTAGGGTGTAAATTAAAGGACTTGTCAATAGTAAAGTTTTGATAAACACAATTTAGAATCTATTTTACAAAATTGATAATTTAGTGACCGAAGTATAGGGAATAAGAGTAAAGTGTGCCCCGCCGGATGCTGGAATGAGCACCAGGCCACGCTGTACAATCAACAATCACTTAGATCACTCTGGGCTGGCCGGAAAGGTGAAAGATGCTAACATAGGCAGCCAGTAAAACCTGGTGTCACATCACATAGGTAGTGCACTACCTGTGCACACTGCACGCAGTAGACGGTATCCTGATACCACGTTCATTTTACTGATGTTGCACGCAGGGCTTTCTTCGCTCGCCAGATTAAGAGGTAATTTAAAGACCGAATGTGCCGTCATTCCACCATTTAGCAATGTTGCAGCAATTCCAGAGGAAATCACAGCTAATGCAACATCTTTGCCCTGGCGGCCGAACGTTCAAGTTTACGTATGTTTTTGCTCTTTGCTAAAATACTAAAATAATTCAAATCTGGACTTATTTCGCAAACAAAAGTGTACAAAGTAATTGACTATTCTACTTACAAGTGCAAAAGTTGTAATAAGTGCTAATTTGGAACGATTTTTTGGTGTGAACCAGTGTGAACCGTTTAAAATTTTAAATCTGGACTTGTCAAACGGTGAGTGAGTGACGAGACATTTTACGCACAGTGCATGCGACCGTCGCGGTTACGCGGACCGCATAAGTGTCATATCTGCGCGCGGCTACGCCGAGTGACGTATGCGAGCGCTCGCACCAAAGACTAAGTAACGCAGACGGCGCATTACTTCCTACCTAATTCACTCTGCCTCTGAGAGGACGACTCACGCGTGACTTGGATATGCCTAAGTTGAAACGTACACCGCCTACATCCCCGAAAATGGGGGGACCAGGACAATCACAATCTGTTCCTGACATAGCATCAGCTTCTAGTTGCAAGGAGCCTGATGATAATGTTACATTCAGGGGCAAGCGGCCACGCATCGACGACTCGCCTAACAACCCCGCTATCCACAACTCATGTGCATGTCGTGAATTGAAGAGTGAAATATTGGAAATGTTGGCTTCCTGGAAGGCCGACTTCGATCTTAAGTTGTTGGCATGGAAAACTGAGCAGGACAAAATGCTATCCGCCCTGTTTAAGGATGTCTCTGAAACTAAAAACCAATGTGTGATAATCCGAAAAAACACAACGGAGCTCGGGGCTAAAACTAGCATAGCTACTCCCCAAGTGAAAACGAGTGGGAAAGATACGGTTAAGCATGGGCAACCAAAATATCCCCGCTCGTACACCGAAGTTACTCAACGTCGTGCGGCTGGAACACCAAAAGTAGGCGGAAAGGTCACCGATCCCTTGGAGATCGCGTCTAAAGGGGTGGAAGATGTTGATCGGGAAAATCCCGAGGCAAGTCTGCGGGATTGTTCAGAACCCCGAGTCGTCGTGCCGGTGGCAGCCGCTGTTGTTGACATCTCGATGGGCGACACAGAAAAAGATGGTTGGACGGAAGTTCGAAACAGACGTTCTCAACGTTCACTCAGTAATGTGTTGCGTGGAACAGCAGCGCCCGGTACCACCAAACTAGAAGCCTCTGAGAGATGGAGATACCTGCACCTTTTCTACGTAAAGCAGGGCACATCTGATACCCAGGTACGTGATCACCTAACTACCATTTGTGGAACAGATGCCTGCACGGTAGAAGTCCTCAAATCCCGTGGTAAATACGCATCCTTCAAGCTGGGTGTGCCCTCAAAATTGGCTGATCAAGTTGTGGCTCCTGAAAATTGGGCAGAGGATATTTGCGTCAAACCATGGCACCGTAATTTTCGTTCCCGAAGCGGTGAGACCCAATAAGCCCTATGGCGTACTCGCCGCCCCCGCCTCTCGTGGTTGTACGGATCGCAACGTCTATCTACGCTTACTGTACCAAAATGTGCGTGGGCTCAAAACCAAACTACCCATATGGAGGTCAAGCTTATTACTGTCTGAGCATGATTTGATAGCCGTTACTGAGACAAACCTGGATGATTCAGTGGAAGACTCAGAAATATCGGTTGGGGATTGGCGTACTCTTCGACGAGACAGAGTGACCACGGGTGGTGGTGTACTGCTGGCTGCGCGGCCTGGGTTCACCTTGAATAGGCTACATGAACTTGAGACGGCCTGCGGCGAAGATTTGTGGGCTAAGATCTCAATTTATGGCCTAAATATATATGTGTGTGTTGTTTACATCAAACCTAGTGCAACTGATGAGGATTACCTGGCGTGGTTTTGCAAGGTCGAGGACATTATTCACAGTTTGAAGGGCACTATTATTATTTTAGGCGACCTTAATCTAAAAAGTGCGTCAGTAAATGTTAATAATTACTACTGTTATTTTCTGAGCTTTTGTAGACTGGTAGAGATGAATGAGGTGATGAATATGCGTGGCAGTAAGTTAGATGTAGTGTTGGCTCAGGAGGGCGCTGCTGTAAACTGTGAGTATCTCGAGGGTACGGAACTGGTTCCAATTGACCTGTATCACCCTCCGTTGGATATTGCTGTTACCATCCCAAGGCGTAAGGTACATGAAAAACTTGACCCTAGCAATATTGACCGTAGTAAGGATTGGAACTTTTGTAAAGGTGACTACACATTATTGTTCGATCTTGTTCGCTCTGCTCCATGGCAAGACGTTTTTCGCTGCAATGACGCGTCTACCGCTGCTTGTAAGTTTTATAATGTAATGTACGATATATTTGATTCCTCTATTCCAAAGAAAACGAGAAGGACCTCTGATAATAAGCGGTACCCAGTCTGGTTTACTAGAGATATCGTACGCGACACTCGACGTAAATCACAACTCCATAATAAATGGAAACAATCCCGATGTGATGCAGCATATGCTCGGTTTAGCGCACTGCGGTCGAAATTAAAAGTGAGAACTGAGGAGGCATATAGATTGCATTGCTCTAATGTGGAAAACAGCCTGTGCAAGAATCCAAAACTGTTCTGGCAGCACATTTCAAGCCTGCGATCTAAGGGTGGGTTTGAGCCGGACGTTGTGCTTGATGGCAGGGTCTATTCAGGTGTCGAAGCTGCTGAGGCATTTGCTGAGTATTTTTCCAGCGTATTTCTGCCGGACACACCAGAATTGGACCCGAAGTCAAACACGGTGAATAGTGAGGGAGGTAATTTTCCCCTACCTGTTTTAGTCCCTCCGGACGTGGTTAGGGGTATTTCCAAACTCAAACCCTGCAGCTCGGTCGGCCCGGATAACATCCCTGCATATATTGTTAAAGGATGTAGCAATATATTAGCAGCCCCTTTATGTCATGTTTTTAATCTAGCTCTTCAGTCGGGCGTGTATCCGGAGATATGGAAGACTTCACGTGTTACTCCCATCCCTAAAACCAGTGACAAGACATCTGTCGAGGAGCACAGACCCATCGCTATTTTATCAACCATTGCAAAGGTCTTTGAACATATACTTCACACTGTTATCTTTAAACAAACAAATATGTATCTTTCTGATGCCCAACATGGTTTTCGACCTGGTCGCTCCGTGAACTCAAATCTGCTGGTTCATACTGACTTCATATCCAGTAGCCTGGAATCCGGTAGGCAGGTCGACACTCTGTATTTTGATTTCCGGAAGGCGTTCGATAAAGTGGACAACGATGTGCTTTTGGCAAAGCTAGGGGCTACGGGCTTCTCATCCGGCCTTCTTAACTTCTTCGCCGACTACCTACGGGATCGCAAACAGTTCGTCCGGCATGGCTGTTTTGAGTCGAAGGCTTACTACACTCGCTCGGGTGTGAGTCAGGGATCCGTATTGGGGCCGCCTCTGTTTCTGATCATGATCGATGACCTAATTTGCAAGATTCGATTCGCAAAATGCCTACTATATGCCGACGATTTAAAGCTAGCTGCACAAATCAGAACAGAGGTGGATTGCGAACTCCTACAAAAGGACATCGATACCGTCTATGGGTGGAGCATTGCGAACAAATTATTGTTTAATATAAGTAAGTGCAGCGTTATGACTTATGGTCGAGGGTTGAGACCAATAGAATACAATTATGGTATGGGGGGTATAACGATCACTCGTGTCACCAGCGTTAAGGACTTAGGAGTGACTTTCGACCGGCGTCTGACATTTAGAGACCACGTTTCTGCCCTTGCTAAGGAATCCTACAGGCGTCTGGGATTTGTCTTGAGGAACGCTCGTGACTTTCGCAATCCCAGTACTATTAAACTTCTTTACACCACTTTGGTTCGGAGTAAACTCGAGTCCAGCGCCTGTGTCTGGCATCCACATACTGCGTCACTGACGCTGATGCTTGAGAAAGTTCAGAAAACCTTCCTGAGATTTTTGTATCGGAGGCTGTACCATTACTTTCCATTTATGTACCCAACGAACTATCTTCTAGGGGTGTTGGGCTTCAATTCGTTGGAGGTAAGAAGGGGCTTTGATCAACTCACGATTGCCTGTAAAATCCTAAGCGGTCGTATTGACTGCCCTGAGCTTCACGGACTTTTCTGCTGCCTATTTGTGCCCGACAAATACCTTGGGCACCGTCAAAGCCGCCGTCACAACCTGTTCGCACAACCGCTATCTAGATCGGTTGCTAGAGCGGAATCCCCGGTATGTCGAACCCTAAGGATGCTAAACGCCCTCCTGACTGCCGACCCTGAATGTGATGTGTTTGCTGATGAATGGAAGAAAATAATGCGTGCCTGTCTGGTGTTTTGTGAGAGACAATATGCGAGGGTGTCCACTGTTATATGATATTTTATGTTAGTTTATTATGTTTTTAATTTATTTAACTATTTACTCAAATAATTATTAATAATCTTATCCACACCATTGTATATCTTTGAATTTGAATCTAATTTTTGTATGGTATGTTGTTTCAATGCTTATTTTATTTTAATCTTAATAATTCTAATTCTATGTTAATTAATGTAATTGGACCTGTGCCGTTTTAATTAACTATAAATAAAAATAAATAAAAAATAAATAAATAAATTATGATCCTTGCGTTTTAGCTAGAAGCAAACTAAGTAAAAAAGTATTGCCTGTAATAATCCCGCATTTACCATTCTCAACTCGTTGTAATATTTTGTGATAAATCTCTTTCTGCTCGGGTTGCAGACGTGGCACAGTTTTGCACACGTGAGCGTTAAATAAGGTGGTATGGTAGCTTAGCTCTCTTGAGGAGTGGCTAGAGAGGCGAATCGGGTGTCCTCACCGGATGTTTCGGGAGGTTCTTGCACATTCTCAGGCAAGAAGAAACGCTCGGGTGCCACCATTGCGAGGATCGCCCGTAAGACGGCAGCGGTGGTGACCTCTCGCGTCTGGCCCTGGTTCAATCTATGATACGAAGCGAGAGGGAGTGGGAAGCAGTCACCGTCTTGTACGAAGCAGTTATGCTAGTGAAGGAGGTGGCGGGATGGTTGAAGCACAGAGCCTCACGTCCCGGCCGCCGCGAGAGACGCTTCACCGCCGTCCGATCAGGACCAGACCCATGCCGGAAGGCGCGTTCTTGTTTCGCGCGCGCCTCAAAGAGATGTCAGCATTAAGAAAGGAGTCCGTTTAATCTGGCGAGCGAAGAAAGCCCTGCGTGCAACATCAGTAAAATGAACGGGGTATCCTGTTCCAACAGTGCAAGCTGATCGTGTGGGACGAGTGCACTACCTATGTGATGTGCCACCAACGCACAATCGAAGCTCTTGATCGCTGTCTACAAGACAGCAATCAAACGGTGTGGTGGTTTTACTGGCTGCCTATGTTAGCATCTTTCACCTTTCCGGCCAGCCCGGAGTGATCTAAGTGATTGTTGATTGTACAGCGTGGCCTGGTGCTCATTCCAGCATCCGGCGGCGCACACTTTACTCTTATTCCCTATAATTCGGTCACTAAATTATCAATTTTGTAAAATAGATTCTAAATTATGTTTATCAAAACTAGATTACTGATGTTGCACGCAGGGCTTTCTTCGCTCGCCAGATTAAGAGGTAATTTAAAGACCGAATGTGCCGTCAGTCCACCATTTAGCAATGTTGCAGCAATTCCAGAGGAAGTCACAGCTAATGCAACATTATGATCCTTGCGTTTTAGCTAGAAGCAAACTAAGTAAAAAAGTATTGCCTGTAATAATCCCGCATTTACCATTCTCAACTCGTTGTAATATTTTGTGATAAATCTCCTTCTGCTCGGGTTGCAGACGTGGCACAGTTTTGCACACGTGAGCGTTAAATAAGGTGGTATGGTAGCTTAGCTCTCTTGAGGAGTGGCTAGAGAGGCGCATCGGGTGTCCTCACCGGATGTTTCGGGAGGTTCTTGCACATTCTCAGACAAGAAGAAACGCTCGGGTGCCACCATTGCGAGGATCGCCCGGAGGACATAGTGAAGCATACGGTGGAGGTCTGGCCTGTTTAGATGGAGCACCGCAATGTTCTCGTAGCGGCGATCGGCAGCGGCGGTGACCTCACGCGTCTGGCCCTGGTTCAATCTATGATACGGAGCGAGAGGGAGTGGGAAGCAGTCACCGTCTTCTACGAAGCAGTTATGCTAGTGAAGGAGGTGGCGGGATGGTTGAAGCACAGAGCCTTACGTCCCGGCCGCCGCGAGAGACGCTTCACCGCCGTCCGATCAGGACCAAACCCATGCCGGAAGGCGCGTTCTTGTTTCGCGCGTGCCTCAAAGAGATGTCAGCATTAAGAAAGGGGTCCGTTAGGGCCAAAGCCTACCAGCGGAATTGTCTGAAAGGGTTACCGCTACCCCGGCATATAATGGGCTAAGGAAGGAACATGGATGGGTTATGGTCAGTAAGAGACTGACGCTCCTTTCCGCTCCACCCAGAGCGAAAGGTCAGGACATTTTTTTGACATGCTTCACACCATCAAAAAAAAAACGGTCTGATCAAATAATTTGACAGCTCTCCTTTACGCCGCCGTGGACTCGGCGATGGCGCGTCATTGCCTGGACCCTCTGGAGTCCTCGCTGTGCTCTGCGCACCGCCGACTAATAGTGTGCATTTAATGGCGCCCCATTCATATCAATCTTATCGTGATAACTTTTAAACTATTTGTCAAAATTGCTTAGTGTAAAAGACAAAGTTTATCTTCATTAATCATTTAAAGTGATAAACGTATTTAATTCGATAAGAATTAACTGAGTACTCTAAAATGTGCATTGTAAAAAAAGTATCAAATTGAAATGTATTTTTGGCTCACTATTTCGTATATAATGGCTTGCACATAATAGGTAGACATATGCTGTCGCGGATTTTTACATAGAACTTTGTAAGACAAACAATCCCACAATACATTACCTTCGCGTAACTCTAACGGTTTAGGCAGCGCACGCCCAGATAGCTCTCAGAATGCAGGAATTTGGCGACTTACATGATACTTATCCTTATATTATGGCCAAATCACGCAAAGTCTATGTAAAATGTAGCCTATGTGTTATTCTGATGTATAAGCTATATTATAGGTAAGTTTCATCGAAATCTGTTCAGCCGTTTTTGCTCAAAGAAGGAACAAACATCCATCCATCCATCCATCCATCCTCACAAACTTTCACATTTATAATATTAGTAGGATTAGTGGGATGAGCGAGAGCGACACTGACAAATCTTTTGTGACATTCACATTGACAATTCCTTGAAAGATGGCGAGTTCAGTTGGTAATAAAATCAATGAGGTCACTTTTAAAAACCTATTAAGAGTTAAACAGTGTCCGCTTGAATTTATTATTTTTAAAAAGCATATTAAAATATAATTAAAATTAACGTACACGTCAAATGTTTGTTGGTCATAGGGCGGTCTAGAACAATCTCCTTTTTATTTTATTTTTGTGATTTATTGAATTTTTATATTTTCTTTTCTTTTGTACCTTTAATTATTGTAATTGGTTAACCGTTGTAATTAAAGTTAAATAAATAAATACTCCCTTCTGCTCCAACCAGAGCGGGATAGGTCAATTGATGATTTCCTAACCCCAAAAAAAAAAGGTTTTCGTGAAAATCAAAAATACAGAAACGCACCAATTTCTTTATAAATGTTCGAAGATTCTTCTCTTAATCCGAGTAAGTAACTCAATTACATATTGGTATGAGAGAGAGGTAACCCAAAAAAATGCATAGAAGTTCTACTCAGTGTAAGTCAAGGGACACAGCAATAATCATTGAAACAAGATATGCAGCAGTTCATTTTCCAAGTCCTATTGTCATAGCTTTCATCGTTTTCTATTCAGAACAAATATCGTAGAAGTGACATTGGTAAATTCTTCTGATTTTTTCCTAAAGTTTTGTCTATTTAATGAACAATATTTGATGAGCTTTCGAAACAAAAGTACGGTCTTAGATCAGACAAAAGTCGAACAAAGGTTAGGCTAGGCTTAAGTATTAAGTTAGGTAAGCTATTCTTGTCAAGAAATAGTTATCTAAACTTTTGGTTTCTAACTGATTGATAGTGGCAGCTAAATGAGTTTTTAGAAGTTAAACGTGGTACGAAGGTGGTGTGCAAAATGTCTACTACTGTCAACTTTTACGCATGTGTCATGTGTCCCAGTTATCCTTCGTTTGTTTCCCTATTTCGTAAAGAAACCTCCTTGTCACGATCACTTTATAATGCTAATATCCAGATTATTATAATAGCTTCATTTACATAATAAGGACGGCTAGAACTTGTCTGGAGAATGCTTATTGGCTCTCGAACTTTTTCGACTTTTCCCAAGGCTTGCTACCTAATGGGTACGCACTGGGAATTTACAATGAGCTCGCTGCGTGCCTCACTTGGGCTATTATGAAGAGTTTATTTTAGAAACAAATGAAGAAACAATGGTCAGGGTTATATATGAAATGTTTTATAGTCTGTTAATAGACTACGTCATTGCTGTGTTACGGCCCACCGCCTCTAGATGGCGCGCGGCAGTACGTACTAGTTCTGTGCCGCGCAGCTATACCACCGACTGAACTGCAGTGGTTCTTTGAACATTTTTTTGTTTTTTACAGACAAATGGTGACTGATGTAGGTATTTTGATTATCACTATTGTTTTAGGTTATCTGATCCTAAGATATAAATAGATAGAAAAGATTAAATCTAAAGTAAATAAATGTGAATAAACTTAAGATAAGCTATTAATGAATAAAGTAAAACTTTCTTTGTGTAATGTAACTTTATATGATAAAGCCAAGGACGGAAGAATAAAGAGTTAATTTTAGAACAGTGAAATCCTAGCACATGACCGACCAGATACAGAATCTGCTCTAAGACACTAAACGGCAAAGCCACCCAAAAAGCAGTCAAGCACAGGAGGGACTGAGTCAGACACATTTGCCGAATGTAGGATGTATTGTGGGAAGACCACCACAACAAGGGTTCCTGAAAGCGTCCAACGGCATGGTGGAAGACCCAGGCGTAGATGGCGGGATGACCTGGACGCATAAGGGAAAGATTGATCCATTTAGTTCAGGATCAACTGGAGCGGAAAAAAACGGAAAGCCTTAGCCCTGTGGTGGGATACAGGCTAATTATTTAATGTTTATTTATTTACAGAGAATCAAAAACATTTATTTTTGTTTATTATTATCTAATTATCTGAAACATACAAGGTCGCCGATTTCAAAACATTGAGATCAGAGTGTGTCACGATATTATTACATAAAATACTTAATTCGGATGTTTTCTATAAGATAGTCCTTTCCCACCACTATTTAACAAACCTCTAGTAAATTATCACTCTTTACGTATATCTCTTTTTTCTTTCTTTTCTATAGCTTGCAAATCGCTTTAAACAGTCAACGCAAATTACTTTTAACTATATAATAAAATATGTCGAAGTTTGTAATTAGCTAATTTCCCCGCTTAAATGTGATATTTAAATTGATTCTTTAGCAAATATTACTACTATTCTTACAAATAAGTCTATCACAATCAATATCAAATCCTACCGAAACTCCTTCCAATATCCCTTAAGTCCATTTTGTGTCAATAAAACGGAAACTTCCCTCAATATTGGAGTCCATCCATTTGCTATAATTGAGAGGGAATGTTCCGCTGAGAAGATTTCCATTACGCTCTATGTTTACTGCGAAAATATACGCTGGGTACTGAGCCCGCCATCTACAGCTAAATGGAAATGAGATTTGAGGACGTAAGAGGTTTACAAAAACCAGGTTTTCATAGTGACTGCACAGCACGGTCGTTCGCTTCTAAGTAATTATTCGAGTTCTTATACTATAAGTTAGTGAGGTTTTTGAACTAACCAGGCTCTAGTCAAATGGCAACCATTTACAAAGCCGCTCACAACGACTTTCAACGGGATTACTATAAGACTTTTCCATCATCATTATGGCTGATACAAAGAACTTTGTTCGTGGGCTCAGTCCTAAATCTCGGAATCGGCTCTGGCTCTCATCAAGGTCCTCCCCTGGAGTTAACCTGAGATGTGCGGATCTCAGGTTAATTCCAGTGGAGCCATTGACTTTTCTGCTGTCCATCCACTTTCGCACACCATATGCATATAAGCAGCTTCGATTATTTATTGCCGTCCTCAAGTCAAAGCTGAAATCTGTTGTAATTACACAACGTGTCTCGTGTGACTGTTATTACACCATTACCACGTTTCCTTAGGTGTCGTACGGGGTCGGGGTCAAAATTTGCTGATCAGTTTCGGCTACAAAATGTACAAAGATACACAAGAAACTACTGAAAGTTATTGGCTTATTACTATACATCTTAGATGTAATAACTCTCCTCCATATTATTCACGAGTTAATTCATTAATAATAACCAATCTATTAGCTTCAGGCCTTCAGTTTCTCACTTTTGGGAATAGGAATAAATGTAGTATCTATCTTATTCTGTATTTTGTTTCAAGATATTATGAAACATTGTTGACGTGTATCACCACGAAGTTATTTGTTACCAAAACCTGTAAAGTCCAGGGAGCCTAGACACGTGTCAATTGGTTGGTTTCGATTTGATATCGAAAATCGATATCACTAGTAATCAAGTTGTTGATCAAACAATTCGTTATCTCGGCGAATCGGATTGTCAAGAATGCCCATAGGTAATAAGGATGCCAAACGAAAGGGCTTGATTTTATCACATCTTAAAAATATATAAACATTATTAGCTGTTGCTCGCAGCTTTGCGTACATGCATCCGATACTTGGGAATAATTTCTAAAATCACACCTCAGATGTGAGTCACATATTTTCTCGTAAAATATAAGAAAAACGTACTTCAGTACGGACTATGGAACACATGTTTAAAAAAACCATGTCAATATTATTAAACTCCCGTTTAATGTAAAGCGGCTCTGTAATTAAACACGGAAATGTAACCCAAAAATTATTGAAATAAAAAGTAATGTCAAAAACTAAAACACAACTACTGAAAAATCACGCTCTAAAAAGTAAGAAACAAGAAAATATTCTCATCTGAAAAGATCATGTACCTACAAACTATTTAACTTAAGGTAACTGTAAAATACTTAAATGTGTATATCACTTTATGTATAGTGTAGTGATGTTGAGAAGATAGCCGTGGTCGTACAGTGCACTTTCAATTCTTGGCTCAGCTCCGAGAGTGTATAATCCAAGAGTGAAATTTTATTTAGATATTGTCACCTAGTGTTAGTGGAAACGGGCATTAGAGATCGAAATAAACGGCTTAACTAAGACTTAGGACTTTGCCTACAAAGCAGTCACAACACAAGGAAACTCAGGGCATACTGTCTTAGATTGTACAGAACAGGATAAGAATTTAATAAAACGTTTGCGTGTTTTCTTTTTTTTTTTGGGTTTAACTCAAGGCGAGGAAAATACCTACTGACTTAAAATTAATGGATGGGAGTAGCCGATAATCTACTATGAGAACGCCAGTAGGCAGCGCATATTTGAAAAAGTACAACATTGGACTGCTTTTAGCTGATAGTGCAAAGTAGAAAAGATTTGAATAATTAGAGTATTATTTGACACCAAACATGCATCTAGGACATTCATGATCCACGTTATCATCACCAAATATGTTTATTAGGTGTCATTGGCCCATTGACCGAGATTGTATGGTTTAGAAATCAGATAATTTGAAAGTTGTCCACTATACCGTTTTGTTATTGCTCTGATTAGATTCTACTGAAATTAGATTGCAATCAATAATACTTGCACTGATGAGTGATGAGTGATACGAATAGTGAATACTAAAAACATATTGTCCTTTGTGCAATCTACGCCTTACAAGACAAAAATAAAAACAACTAACTATTTGGTTCGTTATCTTTTAAGTACTCCGACGTATCGAATTACTCATTACGCTAACAAGTCTAGATAGTCAAAAGGTCTAAATTTAGATTTATTTTTTTATTCATAAACATTATTATTTATTGCTAGATTTACTCGCTTCTCGTTATTTTCAGTGGATGGACATGTGCCTTAAGCATTCGACTTGTTTCAGGTGCAGAATGGATAACTTTACTGTTGCTAACAAATACCTAAATGGGTACGAAAGAAACGAATAGAATGATTTCCGTATATTTTCTTATCCACATTTTGAAATTCAAGTTATATCGTGAGTTGCATTACTGCGAGGTAACCGAGTCAACTTAGAGCAACTTGTTATAAGTGGAATTAATTAACGTTGAACGTAGTTTTGATGTTACATCCTTTCGCAAGGGTTGTAAGTAAGTAAGTTCGGCGCTGGAATAATACCGTACAAATCAAATTGTGCGCCATTTTCTTCTGTCTCGGTCGCAGCAGACTGAATTATTGCTACCATTTAAAAGAAAAAATGTCAAATTAGCCGAACTGAGCTTAACATACTTTACTTAATTAAAAGTAATCATCATCAGCTGCCTAGCCGTTTCCCAACTATGTTGGGGTCGGCTTCCAGTATAACTGGATGCAGCTGAATACCAGTATTTTACATGGAGCGACTGCCTATCTGACCTCCACAACCCAATAACTGAGCAGTCCCCTTGGTAAGACTGGCTGTCATATTTTCGGGTTTCTGACGACTCGTAACGACTGTCAAAGATACCCAAATGACAGCCGGGACCAACGGTTTAACGTGCTTTCCGAGGCACGGAGGAGTCTCGGTATGTAAAGATGGTTACCCATCCACGGCCAACCCCGGCAAGCGTAGCTTAACCTGATGGATCGACTTGTGCGGCTGTTAGTACTTAGCCTCGAGCTCCTCTCTTAGCCACTTAATTAAAAGTAATACTTAACGTAAATAATGTGGTTACGTCTGTGAGCTGAAACGAGTCGCATGAGACGCATTCGGCAGACTGCCCCGGGCCTGGCCCGTATCCTCGCACACAACATGTTGATATTACTTTATTACTTACATGTATTATTATTATATTCCTTCATGGAGGCTTTCAGTGCACCTAATAATTTGACGACGGCAGAGTACCTACAAGGAGTCAACTGCACTTTTTTTAAGAAATTTACTTTTACAGAATTCTGCTCGGGATTCCTTGTCTTATATTTAATTCGGATAAAAATAATTGGTTGATTGGTTTTATTAAAAATAATGTTCTTTTCCTAACTTCATTGCATAAAATTCAAAATGTGCCAATTGGATAATATGTATTTCTGGAAATGTCGATTCGCCCACAAAATAATTATCTTCATGCGAGTCGCCCACAGAAAAAAATGTACTAAGTGTTCAAAAGTGATAAATGAAATGAAATGATAAATGAAATTTATTTATTTATATATAATCTTACAACAAAACGTAGGGCGGTGACCCCCAAACTAGGCATTTGCCTGTATTTTGGGGATCAGAACTTTAACTTTTTAATATTAACATTTAGGAGGGATTACAAAATGTAGTGTGTGTGTGTATAATGTTACTAATGTATCGCCCTATAAGCCATTTAGTGTATTTTTTGTACGAAGTAGATAAAGACATTTTGACCAAGATGAAATGTTTGTACAGTTTATGCGCTTGGCTCTACATTCGATCTATTAACTTTTTAACAGTGAAGGCGTTAGTCTAAAGCCTTTGACTCTAGAATTAGGTCTATTTTAATATATCAGATAAGTTGAACATTTTTGAAACTTGGCAGTTGTGATGACAATGCTTGCAGCGCAATTAATAAGGATATCAGATTAATTGACCCAATTGTTGAAGTACGCATCACCAATATTGCATTAATTAGATTTAGCGGGATTATGATAAACCCGAACATTTGGACTCGATTGTCATATCTATGTGGGTTGTGTTTTTCACGTTTTAAATTCCTAGTCAGACATGTACTTAATGTGAAAGTAGGGAATATTCCTACTAATCCTATGGTTTAAAATTTTCAATATATCATGGTACTCAATTAATATAAAAGGTGTTAAAAAATTAACTCTAAGAATTTCGTGGGGGCATTGTACTCATCGTTACGAACAACTTTTACTATGAGATGAACCCTGAAATGAATGAATGAAAAGTCGATTTAAATAACTACGAAGTCATTGCCGTGTCGATAACAGACCAACACAACATAAATCCATGCTCTTCCTACCATATCTTAAACTTCATGCTATGTTGCACGTCCTCTATGGCACAGCGTTCGTTTGTTTCTCTCACACCGCTCGGTAACTCGTCACGTGTGTCAGATTGGTGGACATACAATCTATCTTAGTATTGGCAAATAAATAAATCTGAATTTGAATATAATTATCTATCAATCTGATCGGTTCAGATCAATAGACAGATACGTAGAATAATCAATCACATTTTGTTAGCATATTAAACTTACTTTCATTTATGCTTCCGTTTGAAGATAATAAATAATTTTTATTTTGGATTTAAACCGTAAAACTTTTACACTAACTTTAATTCTCTTCAGTCACTTGTATTGTTTGTCATCTTTGATTTTGTTGTGCAACTTTATAGAGCACATTGGAGGCACTTTCCAAGCGTTCGTCCAATCCTCGCTAGTTTTATGTTATCTTCTGAAAGTAAAAGGAGACACATTAGCTACAACAGAATTACAAATAAATCAAATTATCGGAAAGTTTAACAACTACAACACGACCGTCTTACAACAAGTTGCTTCTACGTTTGTGCCCTGACATCTCCATCACTATGCAAATTGGACGCGAAGGATTTACATACAGATTAGTTTCGAGTGTAAGATCCGTGATCGCAATAATGGAACTATCGGTGCGACCGCTACTGCGACTGTTGTTGGTAATCGTTACATTAGTGGCCTGCAGAGAGCAGTGCAACTAACTTTGGTTGGCTGAACTGGCTACCTTATGTGCCTCGCAGTCTTATATTTAATCAACTGCTTGGCTATTAAGTATCATGTTTTAAGGTATAAACATTAAACGGGATTGTCCGAAACGGTTACCGTTACACCGGAACATAAAGGGCTAAAGAAGGAACATGGATGAGTTTTAGTCAGTAAGAGTCTGACACTCCCTTCCGCTCCACTCAGAGCGGGAGAAGTCACTGGATGATTTCCCACCCTCAAAAAAAAGGTATAAACATAGACTACGCATATGTCTAGTCTATGCATTTTAAACATGAAAAGTTTGACGTATATTTTTATGATTTTTCTCGATAGGCAGGTCAACTTATAATTCGCAAATAAATATCACTACTTATTGCCTATTTTACTAAAACAGAAAAATGTTAGTCGTGCTTTTGACTGATAACATCTTAATGCCACTATCAGTGCTTAAATAATAATAACCTTCACTAGTTTTTGCTTTATTATCCCTGATTGGATTATCAGAACTACAATCGGCTTCAAATCTCAGCGTGGTCATGAATTACATTGAGCTACTAGTTTGACGTTTATTTAGCGAGACGATTAGGTACATATTTAATATTCAGTCGGATAAAAATCTTAGCTTATTCAGTAAGGCATAATGTCATATTTACAGTCTTATTAATAAAAAAAAAAATAAAAAAAATCTTTATTTTATCTTAAACATTGTGTCATACATAAACTGAGGCAGCCCCAGTAAGTTACAAATAGTACTTGTGTCGGGGCTGTCTCACTCTTCCCTTAGGTGGTATCTTAACAATGATATTACAGTACAATGCAGCTACTGAACAGGAAATAAAGAATAAAATTAATTAGAAAGTATAAATGAACGAATTAAGCAGCTCTCGTTGTCTGAGGATGGCACATATTTGTATGTGCGTACGTGTGTTTGTGTGTGCGTGTGTGTTTGTGTGTGCGTGTGTGTTTGTGTGTGCGTGTGTGTTTGTATGTGTTTGTGTAAGTGTGAGTGTGTGTATGTGTGTGTATATTCAGCATGTTAGCCTACCCTGATCAGAATATTTTCTGTTTCTTCGTATGTTAGAGATCTTAACCAATCACATACTGTTTTTTTACAATCGTATATCAGCAAGGGATATATTTCACACTTAAGGTTTAGTTTGTTATAGATGTAGGTGGATTGTGTTACATATTGACGTCTGGCAAATGCTGATCGAACCCCTGGAGAGTAGGCCACAATATCTCTGCGCCTTCTATTCTGAGTATCTGGGTCAAAAGGAAGACATTTATGCAGGGTTAAGGTTACATTTAGAATATAAAGTTTTCTAATCGAAAGCAAGTTGCTAACTTTATAGAGGTCTGTTGTGGGGAACCTAAATGGTTTAAAATACATCACCTTGATTAGTGATCGCTGAGCTCGTTCTAGATCGAGGAATTTCATTTTGGAAGCTCCACCCCATATCGGAATGCAGTAAGTTATTACTGACTGCGCCAGAGCTATATATATTTTGTTCATAAGTTGCGCGGACATAACATGACGTAAAGTTTTGAAGACCCAAATGAGCTTCCTGATCCTTTTCATAAGGATCTCCATGTGAGGGTGCCATGACAGTCTTTGGTCAACAATAATGCCTAAATATTTTGTGGATCTGACTTGTTTTATATTTTGGCAGTTGCAGCTGTAGAGGGAATCATTTTGACAACAATGAATAGTAATGCCAAAATCAGTTCCATACTGCGATCTTTGGCTTGCGGCAAAACAAATGAAATTAGTTTTATCGGTATTAAGGGTTAAAAGGTTTGCTCTAAGCCAGCTAGCTATTTTAGTCAGACCCTGTTCAGCTACAGTTTTGACATGTTTCCATGAGTTTCCCGAAAAAACAACCGCAGTGTCGTCTGCGTATGAAAATATTTTCCCTCCATTGATCTGCATATTACATAGGCTGTTTATATAAATTAAAAACATTGGCGGGCCCAAAACGCTCCCCTGTGGAACTCCGTAATAGACGTCCCCTTCGACACTACATAAGTTATCTATCTTAACCATTTGCTGTCTATCTTTGAGATAGCTCTCAAAAAGGGAGAGAGTCGTGCCTCTTATATCTATGTCTTCTAACCTGCGCAGAAGGATCGGGACGGAAACGGTGTCAAACGCTTTTTTAAGGTCTAAGAAAACTGTTAAGCATTTATGACCCCGATCCACTCCTTCAACAATTTCAGACGTCAAAGCTGAAATAGCATCTTGAGTTGAACGTCCTCGTCTAAACCCATATTGTGCATTAGATAGAATATTGTATTTATGTAAATAGTTTATTAGTCTCTTATTAATTAATTTTTCTAAAATTTTTGAAATTGCTGACAGAACAGATATGGGCCGATAGTTGTTGACATCGTTTACGTCCCCGCCCTTGTGCACAGGAGTGACCACTGATCGCTTTAAATCTTTCGGGAAAACACCAGTTTTGAAACATAAGTTAGCTAGCTGGCTTATTAGTGGAACCACGAGATCCCTTGATCGTTTTAAATATTTTGTAGGAATACCGTCCCAACCAGGTGCACTCTCAGAATCAAGACTCATTAGGATACAGTCCACTTCCTGCGGATCAGTTTCTAACAACACAAACGAGGAAGCCCTAGAAACACTGCCGCAGCTGGTCACACTTGGAATGCCGGTTTGAGTTACTATGTTTTCGGCTAAGGATTTGCCTATAGTGATAAAGAATAAGTTGACTCTATTTAGTGAGTTAAGAGGATGTGAGGTAATATTTAGGAGATGAGTATTGGAAGTTTTGGGTGGTTTATACTGTGTGAATTCATTTATTGTAGACCAAAGATGTCTCGGACTTTTTGTCTAAACTTCTAATTGTTTTTTATAATATTTTCTTTTTGTCTTTTTTATCAAATTTGAACAAAAGTTACGGAAACGTTTAAAAGTTACTATTAAAATTAAGTTAAAAGGGTCTAATCTTGTTTGGTGCTGCATTTTGTTCCTAAGCCTTATGCACCGCAGTGCTCCTGCTGTGATCCAGGGCTTCAGTGTTCTTTTGCTACAGGGAGTGTATGTTGGGTGCTGCGGGCCGACCTCCCTGACGGCGTCAGCGTAATTTGTTACGCTGACGACACGCTGGTCTTGGCGCAGGGAAGGTCGCATCAGGCGGCGGCCGACGCGATGACACGCGGTGTTGCGATAGTCGTTGAGAGGATCCGGCAGTTGGGTCTCGAGGTGGCATTGCACAAATCCGAGGCCATGTCCTTTCATGGGCCTCGGAATAGGCCACCATCGGGATCCCAACTTACGGTAGGAGGGGTTCACATCGGCGTCGAGACCACGATGAAATACCTGGGTCTGGTCCTCGACAGCCGATGGAATTTCGTGGAGCATTTCCGACGTTTGGCCCCCAAGCTGGAACGGACTGGGGCCGCCTTAAAGCGGCTCTTGCCCAATTTGAGGGGGCCAAACGCCTCCTGCCGGAGGCTTTACGCGGGAGTCGTGCGGTCCATGGCCCTTTACGGGGCCCCGGTGTGGGCGCGTTCATTGCGGCGGCGAGCCGCCCACTACCTGAACGCGCCCCAAAAGGTGGTAGCCATTCGGCTAATCCGGGGGTACCGCACGATCTCGGGCGAGGCGGCGAGCCTCCTTGCCGGACTGCCGCCGTGGGATCTGGAGGCGATAGTCCTCGCGCGCCTGTACGAGTGGCGCGCGGAGGTACTAAGCCGGGGGGAAACTCCGTTTCCGCAGCAAATTGCGGTGGAGCGGACGGACCTCCGGCGCGATCTCATGGCGGCCTGGAATCAGCGACTGTCGCAACCCAGCGCAGGGCACGCCACGATAGTGGCGGTAAGGCCCCTCTTTGAGGAGTGGCTAGAGAGGCGTCACGGCGCCCTCACCTTCCGCCTGACGCAGGTCCTCACCGGACATGGATGTTTCGGGAGGTTCCTGCACATCATCAGGCGGGAGGAAACGCCCGGGTGTCACCACTGCGAGGATCGCCCAGAGGACACGGTAGAGCACACGGTGCAAACCTGCCCCGCTTGGGCGGAGCACCGCCGTGTCCTCGTAGAGGCGATCGGCGGCGGCGACCTCTCGCGCCCGGCCCTGGTGCAAGCCATGGTCCGGGGCGAGAGGGAGTGGGAGGCAGTCACCTCCTTCTGCGAAAAAGTTATGCTCGCGAAGGAGGTGGCGGGATGGGAGAGAGAAAGGTCCTCCCGTCCCAGCCGCCGCGGGAGACGCTCCGGGCGTCGGGAGCCACGTGACGACTCCCGGCCACCGTAGGCGCGGGCCTGCGGACGGTGAGTAATGGGTGACTCACCGTCCGATCAGCACCAGACCCGTGCCGTACGGCGCGTATATGTTCCACGCGCGCCTCAAAGAGATGTCAGCATATGAAGGGGCCCCTCAGGGCCAAGCCTGCCGGGTAAGCGGGATTGTCCGAAAGGGTTACCGCTACCCCGGAACATAAAGGGCTACGGAAGGAACATGGATGGGTTTTAGTCAGTAAGAGTCTGACACTCCCTTCCGCTCCACCCAGAGCGGGAGCAGTCATTGGATGATTTCCCAGCCTTAAAAATAAAAAAAAAAAAAAAAAAAAAGGGAGTGTATGTAATTTTTGAATAGTTTAGGAGGGACGATCTAATCACCTCCACCAGTTTATTGGCAAAGCTATCTGGGACCGTGTAGGTATCAAAAATTGATTTATCTATGTTTATAAGGTACTTATATGACTTTTCAAAATCTATAACGGTTTTGGTTTTTAAACCAGTTATTTGTCTTTTACTTGGGCTAGTTAAATTTAAGAGAACCATGGCATGATCCGTAATTGTTGTATTAAGTACTGCCACAAATGCTGATGTTTTGGTTTTATCAATCTTCAGGACGGAATGGTCAAGGCAATTTTGTTCTCTAGTGGGGAGGCAGTATTAATAGGTACTGTTATTTATTTTATTTTACTAGCGGCTCGCGAGATATTTTACAACTTGGCAAAACATCGGTATATCGATATTTATGGGTATATTTGTAATTATATGTTAGTTTCTCATTAAAGTCCGACTCGTTGGTCTATTGGTTACAAGCGAAACTGCTGAGCCTGAGGTCCTGGGTTCCATTCTCAGGTCCGGCAAAGTGTTTCTAGGTTTTCTATTAGAAATTTGAGCCCGGAGAAATTTCTGCTCGGTTGGTAGCAATAGGCTCGCTCCCTGTAACATGTAACTTGAACATAACTGGCGAAATGTGAGTGTATCTATTATGGTTTCACTACTGCCTAACCATTCGAGGAAACAAGGCGTGATGTTAAGTTATAATTAAGCTTAAATAACTTCTCACACATTGATTGATTTAGTATTATTAACTTTTAGAGTATTTGTAAATATGTGAGCACCATGTACTTATGACATAATTAAGTATACCTGCCATTGCTATGTTTTCTTTTTACATTTTGTGATGTAGTGTTTTTATTCTGGGTGCATCGTCTTCACATATAATTTTATAATTCATGTGTACAAAAAATTTTAAAAGAGTAACGGTCGAGTTTCTTGCCCCTTCTTCTCCACACGAAACTAACTTTCGGAAGGGGCGACTAGAATCAATTCTATTTCTTGTTCATTTTTACGTTCAAAAGTACCTTACATGTGCCTATTTGAAATAAATAATTTGACTTTGACCTTCCTTTGACTTAAGTATTCCGCAACAATTTTTTAGAATATACATATAAATTTCTAGAATATAAAATTAAGTTTAGCTTGCTAATCTTAAATTTTCTACACTGATCCTTAGCCGTAACATACAGATCTAGAAGACGACTATAATATAATATATTATTCTTGGTCCGAAACAAATCTCATCTAATCCAGTAAGCAGCTACATTAGTTTTACACAGTTTTAGTCTTTTAATACTTTATTTGCAAGAGCTTACCTTTTTACAGGTATGACAAAGAGAAAAGTTTTTTCTCCTGCTCAAGATTATTTTTCGACTGCTTAAAATAGAAATCTCTTGAAAGCACGCTACGGCTATATTTTATCACCTTCAACAATCCCTCAAAAAGTTTACATTACTATATTAAGAATCATATTCATTTATACGCACGAGCAGTTGCAGATGTCATGCATCATAGCAAATCTGTGCGGACAAAAAATATTGTGAGTAATACATCACTAGATTCTGTGGTAGACAAGTCATTAGCTGCAATCATGTCCAGCGATGGATGTGGAATAAAGCACTCGAAGAAATTGATGGTTTTGGAACAAGTTACTGTTTAGTGACATTAGACGGATTAGTTTGAAATGATCATATATTTATTTTGTCCGCTAATCAAATTAAACGTGTAAAAACGCTTTTCGTTAATGTTTTTTAGTTTGTAATTTTTAAGTGGCGTCTTGGCTGATGCGTGCTTTTAAAAGAAGGTGTTGGTTTCAGTTTTTTTTATCAGCTGCTATGCTATTTTCTATATTGATTGTTATCGCATAGGTCGTATAATTATGCACACACAAATACTTTTTGACACATTATTATGCGCACAATGAACTTGATACGATACGATTCTCTGTGTACTTTAGAATCAGTGATGATATCTAATCAGTTAAGATATTATAAATTAGGAAACTAAATATATATTATGTGTATTATTCTGATTCATTTTGAATAATGTAGACCGTACGTTTTATACCATATAGGTTAGGTTAGAGCAGAAAAATTGAAATACCCAAAGTTTTTACAGTTTTATTTGAGTGCATTTTCGATAATCTTAAATACTCTGTACTGAATAGAGAGTAGTGGTGGCTCAGTTATAACGGCCTCTATTTACGAGTCGTAGTTCGTGGCTTCAAACCCAGGCAGGAGCTTTACTTTTTGAAAATAATTTCATCGCCACTGTTCTCAAAACGGTGAAACAACCCGCACTGTATCGCGTGGTGGCCCACTCTGTCTCAGAAAGAGGGTCCTTTATTTCAGCAGTGGGAACATTATCGGTTGCCTAATCATAAGCTTATGCAATGTAACAAATTGAAATGATTTTATTCTACATGCTATTATTTTGATACCGAACGCTTAAACGGTGTACTATTTGCTTTAATGTTCACAATACTTGACTTCACAAGCACGACTTGAGCAAGTTTAAATTGTAAATAATACTAAGAAAGACTAGAGTAATTGTTTCATTAAAATTAATAAGGAATATTTTCATTAGGCAGGCTTTTATGAGCAGTCATTTGGAGAGTGTTATTGTCTTAGATAACAACTTCGCTGTCTCTGCCAACGTTCGTGAGTTCAAATTGCGCTCGACAACACACTTGAGATAAAAGTTTTTATCTACAAACTTGACATAAGGAAAGTAGGCAGATTACTAACTGACATTATTCTTTTTTTTTTATTACTCTTTGAATTTTTCTTGTATTTATTTTGATTTAATTTTACTGAACATGTTTTTAATGTTACTGTACTCTATTTAATTTTTATTTGTTTTGTTTCATGTGTGTACATTGTGTAATGTATTGATTATTTATTTCTGAAATAACTTCAAAATTAATATAAAATAGCTTTCTTTGAATTTTCCTCACGTTTGAACTTATTTATGCAACGTTTCTCTAAGACAGCGCGACGCGACTTCAACAATTTGTTTTTTAAACAATTTTTACTTTTTTTTGACACATTACGCATAAAGCAAATGAGCTTAAAGGCTCAGTCAGAGCCTTTAAGCTTCATGTGTCTTAATACTAATAATAAAATTCATGCTGAGACTTATCTGCCAACCGAAACTTAGTCTATAAATATATGAACAAAACAGCAGCAATAACGATAAAGAAAGATATTGTAAATAAATATTTGTCTGAATCATAGACACTGGAATTAACGAACTTTACTAAGACTATGTTTTGGAGTGGCTGTAGATATTTCTAGTGGCGGGATAACATATGTGAGGATAATCCTTCAATAAAACAGATGGCTTTGTCTATTCATGTATTAATAATATAAAACCACGATAACTAATTCACTTTCTTTGTCAAGACAATTATAATTCCAACCAATATTGTTTGAAGAAAATCTCGAATACTATGTTTAATTCATAACTCTGTGGTTTCCTCAAATAAATCTAGCTTAAAGATCAACCGAATATTTCTAATGCAATGCTTAACCGACAACAATGAGGTAGAATCCTTAAGTACACTAGCACCGTGAAGAACTTTCGGTATATTATAGAGTTCGGTACAAAAATATGTGGCTGAAATATTCCAACTTGTTTACATTCCAAAAAAAACATAAATGGCCAGGAAACTTTTTGTTGTGTCAAGACTAATTAAGTTGTCGATTTGCTACTGTATACTGACAGACTTTTAGATGACCGTCTTAAAATAACATTTCTTATTATGTAAACTATTTTTACAAATAGATAATGCGCAAAAGTAGTTCGAATTTCCAGTTTATTAACGACTAAAACCGAGAATAAAATACTACTGACGGCCAAGTTTGTTTAATATATAGTATGTAGTGAGCAGTAAACCCGTTAATTTTCGAGTCTGCATATTGTACGTAGACAACGGTCTAGTTGTAAGAGTGCGAATTTTCAGCTGGAAATAATAATCTTTTGTATTATAAGTAGCTTTGGTTTGAACACGCAGTGGCTCTTTTGTGGTGATTCGCTTTCGTTGTAAGCAGGTGGGTAGGGTGGGGGGGTTCTTGACATGATTGTGGTTTTGTCTTTGAGGTTGTGGGAGTAAAGTCAATTGTTTTAATATGAGGGTAAATATTTTAGTATCAGATTATTGATTGTTTAATATATTATAGTATTTTTTTTTGATGTCATAATTAATATGCCAATTTCAGGCACAGTTACGAACGGATATGGATGTTTCAGGAGGTTTCTGCTCATCATCAGGCGGGAGGAAACGCCCGGGTGTCACCACTGCGAGGATCGCCCAGAGGACACGGTGGAGCACACGGTGCAAACCTGCCCCGCTTGGGCGGAGCACCGCCGTGTCCTCGTAGAGGCGATCGGCGGCGGCGACCTCTCGCCCCCGGCCCCCGTGCAAGCCATGGTCCGGGGCGAGAGGGAGTGGGAGGCAGACACCTCCTTCTGCGAATAAGTCATGCTCGCGAAGGAGTTGGCGGAATGGGAGAGAGAAAGGTCCTCCCGTCCCAGCCACCGCGGGAGACGCCCCGGGCGTCGGGAGCCACGTGACAACTCCCGGCCACGGTGAGTAATGGGTGACTCACCGTCCGATCAGCACCAGGCCCTCGGCGGACGGCGCGTATATGTTCCACGCGCGCCTCAAAGAGATGTCAGCATATGACCCTTCATATGCTGACATCTCTTTGAGGGGCCCTTGCCCCTCAGGGCCAAGCCTGCCGAGTAAGCGGGATTGTCCGAAAGGGTTACCGCTACCCCGGAACATAAAGGGCTACGGAAGGAACATGGATGGGTTTTAGTCAGTAAGAGTCTGACACTCTCTTCCGCTCCACCCAGAGCGGGAGAAGTCATAGGATGATTTCCCAGCCTTAAAAAGTATGAAACTTTGTTCCCATAGACCATTGACTTCGTTTTGATTGAACTGAAGAGTAGGCTACTTTGTAAAGGAATTTACAGTTTCCCGAAAGTAATTTTCGAATTTTCAATGAAAAACCAGTTAAGTGGATGTTGGACCCTACACGATGATGTGTTCCGTAGTTGGGGTAAATTAATCCTAAGAACAGACGTAACATTGTAGGTGAATGACATTTTCACCCATACATTCCAATAGTAAATGTAAGTTCGTACGCACAATTTTAAGAAGTTTACTATATTATTTTAAGACCAGAGACTTCTTACAGGTTAATCTATTTGATATAGAACTATTCTCTGTATTTTTGGTAAAATGTTATGCTCGAGACCCTCACAATAATCTAGTAAACCTTTCATTTGATATGTCACAGGTTACAATATGCAAAACTTTATTTTTATTTTTCTTATGTGCCCCCAAATGAATATGGGGTCACAGTTTAAAATTAATTATTTTATTAATTCGGAGCAAACTGGCTGTGTCAGACGGTCACGAACAGATTGACAGGCAGATACACAAATGATCCTATAAGGGATCCGCTTTTTTATTCGGACGTAAATGGATCCCTAAAAGTTAAGATGTCAGACTCCCACACTTGGAAAACTCATAAACTTGACTCAAAGGTATCTCTGACGATGTTTATGTAAAATTTTACTAAAGACTCGTCTTCCTAATATATTCAAGGACTTTGAGTTTTTTAATCAAGTTTTAATTTCGGTTCCCTTTGGGTAAACTTTTACCTCTCGTATTTAGGATCCATCATCGGGCTTAAGAGGCTTGTATCTACGTAAAGGTAAAGACTTCACGACTTTCAAACTTTTTCTTCTGGGAGCGAAGTTATGTTAGTGGTTTTGTGGTAAGCAAAGTTAAGATAAGAAGCTAAAATCATTTATGCGTACGTTAGTACACAAAATAACCAGAATCTTCCTTTATTAATAAAATTTTAACCACTGTGTGTTATGTGTCTTTGCATAATTAAACCAGCAGTTTGTATAATGGTGCCTGGGACAGCTAAAGGATTATTAAAGATAAGCGTGACAAATTTAAGATACGTCATTATTTCGACCTGGACAACAATGTATTTGTTTTCTTATAATACTTAGTTAGTTATAAACAGAAATTCATAAAAATCGCGACTCATAAGCGGTCATAAATTCAGTGCCGCTATAATAATGATGGTCACCTGTATTACAAATATGTAGTAGGTTTTATGATGTCGAACTTTCAGTCGTGGTTGCAATTCCGATCTGAATAGTCCTAGCCTCGCTATCATGCTCAACTTCCGACACCCTTGTTCATGATCATCTTTGACCATCTTAAAACCTGATCAGCTCCATCTGTTTCAGAAAATTATGATATCAGTAGAAACGTGCTCACTTAACAAAACACAACAATACACTCTGTGTGAAAGAGTCGCTGCAATGCTTTTCCATCCTCAAACTTCTAGAGCCATAATAAAAGTGAATAAAATAATGAGGCCTAATAAAATAAAAATAGCAAGATTATCTTTTGCTAGATACTAAAGTGACACTCTGTTCGACTTCGTGGGAACTCTCGGGTATTGTATCTGCTATTTAACTTCCTTCACAACAGCTGTAAAACGCCATCCTGTCTGCGGGGACGCTTTTCCTTCTACTCCACCACTGAGCACGCAGTTCGATTCTGGAATTCACTTCCGCCGGATATTACCGACTGCTAAACTACTTCAGTTTTTAAAAGAATGAAAGAGCACTATCTTTCCATTTCGTTATAGTCCTAGTTACATGTATTATTTTATTTTAAATTGCATAATAAACATATTAGGCTAGTGATATTTACTTTCGATGAACAGAGGCCAGCACATCAAGTTACCACATTCTGTCAAATTTCTTTGATAGTATTTCAACTTTATTGCAATAACACAAGGTTCATTTTTAATTGAGAAAATTTGACAGTTAGGGAAAGCTTGATGTGCTGGCGTCTGTACCTAATTATATTGTCTATTTCTCTATCGCAGGTTTGCTAAAAGAAAGCAAATAAATAACAAGAGATTTATTTTTACAGAACCACGTGCGTAATTAAAGATAATTAGAGCAGGTAAACAAAAAATAAAACAAAATAGATCAATATAAAAAAGAAGAGAACATATTATTTGTTTAGAAAGAAGCATAACCTTTGTCTGTATTTTTCAGTTCCTTTCTTGTTGTCTGTTTATATGTTTGTTGGCTAAATAAATAAAGATTGGTTGTATGTTCCATAAGACAATGGCGACGACCACTACGAAAATAGCGAGATTAGCTTAACTACTATAGCAATGACCACCTAATGAGTGTCAATCAAAATGGACAAGATAGATACGTAGGTAGGATATGTTGGCGTATGAATGGCGCTATTCGTAAGTAAAATTGGCCCAATAACTGTAAATGTTGACAAAAAAAGATGGCGAGGTGCTTTGCAATTTGGAACCAAAAGAACCTTGCAGCGTGAACATAAGTACATTTAGAATGTTTGTCTTTTGTTTTTACAGAGAACACCTATTAACAAAACACTATCGCATTATGTAGCTTTTGTATGCTTTATAGCTTATTGTATTTATCGCCCTCACCGCCCACATAGGACACTACGATACATTAATATTACAGCACTCGAGACAATGTTAGGAACCAGTAGGTACTAGAGTCGAGTGCTCGCGCTAGTAGCTTGTTAGTTACTAGTTCTACAGTACACGAGTGTTTAGTTGAGTGCTTTAATTAGACTTGAAGATGGGAATTGGAGCAGTCAATGGTCGAACAGTAGGATCTTACCTATCTAGCTTAGTGAAATTAGTACGTACTTGAATCATCATTCTCCTGCCCTTATCCCAAATTATTTGGGGTCGGCGCAACATGTCTTCTTCTTCCATACTTCTCTATTAGTCGTCATCTCGATAGACACTCCCTTTCTAGCCATATCATCTTTCACACAATCCATCCATCGTTTCTTTGGTCTCCCTCTACTTGTATAGCCATCCACATTCATACTCACAATTTTCCTGACAACATTTTCCTAATTCCTCCGCATAAAATGCCCATACCATGACAACCGATTTCCACACAACTTTTCGGTCACCGGTGTCACTTTCAGACTTCCTCTTATATACTCATTACGTATTCTATCCATTCGCGTAACACCATACATCCGTCTTAACATTCTCATCTCAGCTGCATGCAATTGTCTTTCATTTACCCCTTTTGTGGCCCAACACTCTGATCCATACAAGATGGCAGGTCTAATCATGCTTTTATAAATCTTCCCCTTAAGTTTAAGGGGAATGCGGAAGTCACAAATTGTTCCCGTGACCTGCCGCCATTTCATCCACCCAGTGTTAATTCTATGCTTAACAGTCCGATCTATTTCGCCATCGCTTTGCACAAGTGAACCGAGATACCAAAAGTCGAAGCAAACTGGGAGAAGCGTGCCATCAAACGCTATGACCCCAGAACTGGAGAGACCGCCGAAATCGCAGAACATGTACTCAGTTTTGGTTCTGCTGATTTTCAGGCCAACAATCTCCAGTTTCCGTTGCCATTTCTCCAGTCTGCTCTGGATCTCTGGTCCATCTTCACCGACAAGAACGATGTCATCGGCAAATAGCATGCACCATGGTGCCTCTTCCTGTATGTCCGCCGTTAGAGCATCCATAATCAAAAGGAAGAGGTAAGGGCTTAAAGCCGACCCCTGATTCAAGCCTTTTTTTTTTATGTCTGGGAAATCATCCAATGACTGCTCCCGCTCTGGGTGGAGCGGAAGGGAGTGTCAGACTCTTACTGACTAAAACCCATCCATGTTCCTTCGGTAGCCCTTTATGTTCCGGGGTAGCGGTAACCCTTTCGGACAATCCCGCTTACCCGGCAGGCTTGGCCCTGAGGGGCCCCTTCATATGCTGACATCTCTTTGAGGCGCGCGTGGAACATATACGCGCCGTACGGCACGGGTCTGGTGCTGATCGGACGGTGAGTCACCCATTACTCACCGCCCGCAGGCCCGCGCCTTCGGTGGCCGGGAGTCGTCACGTGGCTCTGATGCAAGCCTACCGCCACATTGAACTTGTCGGTGTTGCCAGCAGCCGACCGAACGTAGGTACGGTAGTACGTACTTGAATGTAATTTGAATAATATTATACGGTAACAATATATGTACCTTATTGTAATTGCTCATTTTAGCTTATTGCAGTAAAGATCTTAGAGCATTTTTTTACCATAACAATTTTTACCTCTCTCTCATCTCCAGCGTGGGACAATTATTATGCTTATTGCAAGGTTCACAGATCTCATTTTGACTTTGTTTTACTAAACTCAAACTTATTTACTAAGTAAGCGTTCCATACGAATGTGAACCCTTTTTTTTAGGGGAAATCATCAAATGGCCCCTCCCGCTCAGGAGCGTAAGGGAGTGTCAGACTCTTACGGACTAAAATCCTTCAGTGTCTCTTCCATAGCTCTTAATGTTCCGGGGAAGCGGTAACCCTTTCGGACAATCCCGGTGACCCGGGTGGCTTCGGCGCTAGCGGAGCCCTTCGTTGATGCTGACATCTCTTTGAGGCTGATTCTCAAAGATGGGCTTAGTGTCCTCCTACTATCGTTTATAAGAAGACTATAACCATCTTTGTTAAAATTTAACTGGATATGCACTTCCCATTGGCCAATAATTTTATATAATATACTATATATACAATACTTTAATTAAAAGCAACTTTTAACTAGTAAAAGTGACCATTGAAGCTCAGGCAACACTAAGGTTAATCCCGCGCAGAGTACGGGACACCATCGCCACTGGGCGCCTGTATTGTTTGAATGATAAAGAAGAGTCACGAGAAGAAGTCACGCAATTATTCGCGCCATTTTAAACATCTACATTCAATCGGTGGATTTTACATCATTCTATTTCGAAATATGAGTCTTAACTTATGTATATTTATTCCATAGAGCTCAAACACAGAACTACGATGAGACAAAAATTACCAACCACTTATCAAACGTCATGCTTGCAGAATAAATAATGCTATGCAAAGTCGCATCGCAGTATTGTGTTTGAGCCGATAATGCGATTAATTAAACTTTTTTTTTTTTTTTTAATCTATTAATTACGTGTTTCATTCTCATAATAATTATCATTATCAAAATTTAATTAAACTTATAACACAACACAGTCAAGTTCTCGAGTTCATTTGATATTATTAAACCATTACACGATGTTGTAATTGGTTACCGTATCATAAAGAAAAACTTCATAATGTAATTCTGTCTGAGATCGAGTTTCAGTCATTTCAATAATAGGGTTACAGTTAAGAATGTTTAAGATGCAAAGGAAGTTGTTCATGTTTGTTTTGTGTGTTGAGATTTTGTTAAAAGAGTTACTGTGATTGTTGATAAATAAATTATACTAGCAGAAACGTTTGATTTGGCTAACTCCATTGGTGGCCTGTGTTGGAAAGACATTGTAACTTTTTAATACTGGTTGCCAAAACAGTTTTCAAACACATTTTCATATTATTTCAAGAACTTTTTTAAATAATTATTTTCCACGAATTCTAGCCAAAGAATGTTCGACCTCATTAATGATACAAGGCGGGGACCGAAATGTATATATTTAATAGTTCTATAATTACTGTCTTTACTCATTGTGTTTTTTGAATGCTTAGTTGTAACTTTGTGCAATCAATTGCTATTTAGAGTTTATCTAAAGACCAAGGAACTGGGAATAGGCCTATAACGTTCTCCAGCAATATATCGTCCACATTATACAGTTGTAAGACATTGATCTTTTGATCTTACTTGCTCGGACACATCGAAATAGTCTAATAATCAGGTTATCGTCTGCCCTCTGAAGTCTTATCTGAAGGCAATTAATAAATTTTGAGGTGAATGCGGGCGTAGGCGAGTCACTTGACCTACTACCCAATAACACAGAATATATTAATACAACCGCAAGTAATATTGTTAAGCAGTTGAATGAATAGTTTGGTAATATGTCATTACGGGATCGATGACAATGGCGAATTACCACCGACGTCAATAGTTCGTGGTTTATTTAAGCTCTTATGGCGATTTACACACGGCACCGCTTTCGGCGGTAGGCGGCGAAGCGGATCTCATGCCGCATTGGTCTTTAAGAAATCCGTTGATGCCTAACACACGTACACCGCCCGACCGCGCGGCCGAGCGGTGCTCGTTTCTATCGCAAACTGCTCCTACCGCGCGGTCGAGCGGTGCCGTGTGTTAATCGCCTTACTTACCAACTTAATTTTCTTGTGTTTTCCATAGCACTTTTTAGTAGTAAGACACAATAAACCTGTTACCGTGATATTTTCCATTCTTTTGTAGATTTATAAGAAATGAATGTAAAGCTAAGCGCACATTATTCCCGCGGCGGGCCGCACAGTAACGCTATAATTGATCCAGGCAGATTCAAATTTCCAATTTAACTTTGAGCTATATCCAGCCCGGAGTAATAGGGCTGCGCACATTTGTATGGGCCGTGCCCGCCCGCATCGCAATGCTCTGCCGGATCGCCGAGTGGATCTTTAAATTCATGCAAGTTTACATTTTTACTGGACTGTGTCCTAGAAAATATCTTCAAAATAAATAAACTAACACTTCCAGCAAGATATATGACCCAATATTGTCGCAATGCAGCCGAACTACAGCAAACACATCAGGTCCCATCTGGCTTGCAGTTCGTTCGCTGTGCATCGCTGGCCAGCATCGCACAGCATCTGCAATAGTACGTGCTCAGCAATCAATGGCCGCCAAACAGATGCCACTAGTGTAATGTTCGGGGACAAATCTTCGTTTCGTGGAAAATCATACTAGATTTTTGGTATGGAAAAGAGATGTTTGTAAGTATATTTAATATCGAATTTTAGCTCGAGATGTTAGTAGCCTTACAATTGGAAAGCATGCTATTGCCTACTGTTCGCGGTAGGTATTCTATTCATAACCTTCCAAATACGTAGTGTTAAATTCGGTCATTTTAAAAACTGATCGCGGAGCATGCTAGGTTCGATTCCAAAGTCAGGCAAAGTGTTTTCATTCGGGGAGTCTATTTTAGCAGAGGATGATTAAGGCTGACACGAAATAGAAAATAGTACAGCCCAACAATTATAATAAACTTTCCCAGAGTAAGAAATCATCCTCCCCACTACAAAAAAAAACTAAGGAAAGAAAAGAAATGAAAAAAATACCTTCGAAGAAAATACGTCCTTATTTTTGGCCGTCACGTAAGACCTGATTGAATTTAAATGACAGTTTCTTGATTACGTTTCTTGGAGATGATTTATGTCTCAACATAACATCGTCAGGTCGGGCTGATAAACAAATCGCTTGTCATTCTTCCTGGTACGGAGCATTCCAGTTGCTCCGGTTTGAGTACCAAAGTTGTTCCAATAAGGACTTTCTATAAGTTTTTTTTAAACAACGTTTTCCAATATTTGATGGTTCTTATTAAGATGATATTCTACCAGTCGAAATCGAAATTAGAACGTAAAAATAGTAAGTACACTCCTGGTTTCTGAAAGTTCCGTTGTAGTTCCTGATTTCAGAGAATCGTCATTTTGCTCAGCCAAGCTTAACATTGATATTAGATTTACTGATCATAGACTATAAAAATAAACCTTTAGTCTCTTGTAAAGAACCTGCTCAACACCATCCATTAGTTAAAAAAAAAAATCTAGACATCAAAATGTGCCTACATTCACATCAGATCGTCGTAAGTTGCCTACTCTAAAGTTTAGCACTTCGCTCCCGCGATCATAACGACACTTGCGATGTAGTTGCTCCCTGCATCTGCGACACAAACTTGTACCAGCTATCAAAATGTTACATGGACAAACTCACACGTGATGCATTTTTAGTAGACTATCGATGTAAGGATATGGATGACTGGAGACTCGCTCGCCCAAATTCCGATTCAACCGACAATCCATCTTTGAAAAGACGATGGGACAGGTAGAACAAAAAATATTACTTGAAACGTCTGCTACTACTGCAGAGCGTGCGCGCCAGTTGACTGTGGACCCTACCGTCATCGAACATACGAATGAAGTAAGCGAACCATACTTGGCAAAGTTTGTAAATAATAATAATAATAAACATTTATTTCAGAATCACTTCCATATTTGTTAGTAACAAAGTAAAGAGCTTTAAAAATTTAAATCAACCGCGGTCCAGCTCGAAAATTAAACGCGTAATTACAAAAGCTTAAATAGCCTCACATAGAACGTAATTTCGCTGGGAGTGGATAGATTCGGTGCACATTAACAGCATCGGGCTGGCCAGCCCGTCGCGGTGCGGGAATAATAATTATGCTGCGTTCCGAATAGCCTCTCATTGCAGCGCGTAAAATCCTCTTTGAATGTTTACGGGACGTATGGGTAGACACACTCGAGGCAATTCGTTTATTTTCGGAATGTTAACTTCGTTTGTGGTGTATCTGGCTTCTGCTTCTGTTACATTGTGCGGGGGAAATACAATACTTTGGATAGGGACTCCACTTTATCAACGTCATGCGTTTATTTACGCCGATGAGGCAGAGGTTATACCAGTCCACTCACATCTACCAGATAATAGCATAGGTGGCGAGGATTAGGAAGTGGATTGTCATTAACAAAGAAGAAATCCAGACCACGGACTGTTACAGATAGGAAAACCCATAAAAAATCTGTCATCATCCAAGTTGTGTTGTTGGTCGTGGATCCACCAGGTGAGATGATGAGGTATAGCAATTGTGGCGCTTATTATTCAATGCAGCAATCACCATCAGGAACTTGATACGTACCCATCATTTACATGTGTAAATGAGTGTGTGTGTGTGTGTGTGTGTGTGTGTGTGTGTGTGTGTGTTTGGGTGTGTTGTTGTTGTGTGATGTGTGTTTGTGTGTGTGTGTGTGTGTGTATATATAAAACAAAGTCGCTTTCTCTGTCCCTATATCCCTATGTATGCTTTAATCTGCTTGATGCGGTTTTTAATAGATAGAGTGATTCAAAAGGAGAGTAATGTGTATAATTTGTCGACATATTTTGCGGGAGAAGCCGCGCGCGGAAGCTAGTTTTATTATAAACAATCAACTGCTGTTTAGCCTTCATCCTTGTTCCATCTGCCCTAGTCCCATGTCACTTGTGTCGGCGCAACACGTTTTTTTTTTGTCTTTATTAAACACATAATAATATACCCCGTCATGACCTACTTTGCCAAATCCCAAAGCAACACCCAACATTATTTCTCATAATATTATGGCTAAAAATACAGTGTTGGGAGAAAACGTAGCAATGAATTTACCCCCGGCTTTTTTCACACCCCGAGGTTTTGTATATTTTAGATAAAAATTATAACAACTGGTGGGCCTCGTTAAGGGATTCCACTTAATTAGATAGCTGTGTAATAAATTAAGATAATAAGGGTTTTTTTATATATATATATATAATTTGCGAAACCGGCTTTGTAGAAATATTTTTAACTTTCAGCTGTTTGTAAAAAATATCTAAGATATTTTGTCATTGTTTTTTTTTGAGCAGTACTATACATTTTGTTGCATTCATAAGCATTTTTGCAATTTTATATTTAAGCCAGTTTAAAATCTCCTTGGCAGCGCAACGTAATGTAAGGAGACACTATGAAAGTTCCAACTGTGAGTATTAGCCACTAGGTAAAAGTAAAGAGAAGTTCTTAAGTAGCAATTATCGAAAACAGACAGCGTGCCATTATAATTTTTATCGAGACGATAACATCGCAGACGTCCACATTCATAAAATGTGTGAAAACACGTGCTCGTTATCGCCGACGGAAAATAAAAAGTGTCTTCTTTTATGTTTCCCATACATTTTACTTTGCTGTTTTTTCGTGATGCCGTCACGTCGGAAATTAAGTGCACAGTGAACCACTGTACAGTAATATAATAATTCTTTATTTGAACCAAAAACACACGTTACATAATTATTGTGATCGGTAATAGCCATACATATGTAAGGTGATTAATTCGAAATAATACCATGTATGGTGTTAAATCAGGGATCCCGACTGATAGTCAAATAGGCCACCTAAATTAACATTGTGGAATGCAAAAAATATATTATAATGAGTGTTAAATATGAATCATTTTTGTCTAATTACAGCTTGCAATAAAATGTTATATGCCAATATGCTAACCTCTGGAGGATGAAGGCATGTATACCTATATAATATTTCATACCTCCACATAACTTCCTACGTTGTTCTTCTGCACTATGATTAAACCAGATCAGCAGTTCATTATAATAGCGAGAGAAAAACTATACCACAACAACAGGTCTATCTATAACTATAATACCTATCTCGACACCGTCGTCTATAAATCACTAACCCGTTAAACCGTATTTATGTCGGTCAAACTGTTTTCGAGATAAATGGGAACATTCGTTTTTTGCACGCAACCTTTCACCCTAAACGCATACACCTTCGTTCCATCAGGGATTAAAAGCAAGATATACACGTCCTTTTCTGTAAATACCTGTCTATACTATTTGTTATAGTTATAGTGATGTTCCACGTGGAGGGAATGACTGTCCGAACTTGCTGCCATTACGAGCCGGAAGTTTCGCCAATATCCGGTCATTACCGACTCGGGTTAAGGGGCAGTTCGTGGCGAATGAAAATCGAATTACGTTACTGAAATTGTGGTTAACATTTTGGTAGTAACGAGTTGATTTGTGCTGAAACAACAAAAATAATGTCGAGTGGGTTACAAAATAGCTTCGAATTTTGCAACTATTTATTTTTAGCACCAAATATCTTGCTTGCTTCTATTTATTAAATAAATACTATTTTATTAAATTTTATTTGTTTAAATATCTATAAAACACATCTTGCTAATAATTTTAATTAAACTATTTTACACTAGGCACTAAATTAAATGAATATGATATGAAGAACAATGACAAGAGAAGGATAAGGATAAGAAGAAGTCATCAATCAAGAGTCGCCATGGAGCGAACACGGGAACTATCTGCTTTATATTATGCTTCTAGTCAAGCACTGAACCCCAATCTGCCGTGTTCTCCTGATGATATGATCTTAAGCTATTTTTAATTAAACTAATTTTAAAATAACGACCTTGACTATAAAAAACTCTACCTTAACCACGGTTAATTCACTATCTACACTTACTAACTACACAAATAAATACAAGATCAAGAAAAGACACGTAGGCTTCGAAGTAGTCATCCGCATCATCGTAAGATTGCATTAGTCAGTGTATCTGTGTTGTGCTATTAGGTAGTAGATATATGCAGGGACGCAAGCGTTCATTACTTCATTAAAAACGAAAATCTTCGGAAGCAATGGGAATTTGCTGAAGACATCAGGTGTCGATCAGGACGAGATTCTTCTCACATGGACCAGTCATCAGTCCTGACTCTCTTCATATTATGGAACTGTTGAGACCGAAACTACAAACGTAGTATACAGAAAAGTTTTATAAAAACTTGGCTGTTATTTCAGTAGATTGTGGTGTCTTACGACTTTCACGCGAACAAAGTCACCAGCAGAAGCTAGTAACGTATCGGCGTCGACATGAGCAAATTATAACGTGAAACGTAATGTAACGTTTAGTGCCATCATCACCGCACTCAGTGAATCAGGCGAGTTGTGGAAGAGACCGGCCTTTATAATATGATGCACGTCTTTGCAAGAAAACCCTCAAGACCACGTGGATCTTATAAAAAAACACTAACGTACGATCGCCAGCACATCCAGTTATACCAAACTGTCAAATTTCTCCAAATGATTTTAACCTTAAAACGTTATTAGTTAAGTTCAAAATCGATTGAGAAATTTTGTATTTCCGTGTAGATTGTAACTAGTTAAAAGCGAGGTCAGCGAGGTAAAACTTTAGGTCTTTGCTTATACAACACTGTAAAAAAAGTTGGAATGGAAATTCCTAGCACCGATCGATCCAAGTAGACCTATTAAAGAAACTGTGCCTTCTAATAAATTGCGAGGTAAATCTGATACATCTTGAAGTAGGCTCTTACTGGAATTTATATTACCTATCTTTTATACACCATTTAGCTTTTGGGTCGCTCTTATTGTATCGCGGCAGATATATGGCAGTTATAACAGATACCATCTGAATTGAATTACATTTAAGTATTTTTTATGTAGATACAATTTCGTGTGTACGAAATTGTACGCTTGAATATGTAACGTAGTAGGGATTTACTAATAGTCTAATTCAAAGTAGTTTAGCAATAATAAGTTCGTGATCCAAACCCATTTAAAGAAAAGCCTTGGGTTTTTTAAATGTATTTATCTACAAAACTTTAACTAAGGTTAATTATACTAGTAATCTCGTATTTTCTCTTGGACAAATTTGACCAAATTATTCGCAGCACTTTAAAATCCATTTTAAATGTAGCCTTGGACGACCGAGAGTGGTTGCAAGGCACACTGCCGCTCCGCTAAATTACCAATATTAGCTTAACGGCGGCGACTTTTATGTCTTCTAGACCACAACACTCTTAAGTTGACCGGGAAAATTTTAAGTCCTGGTTGATTCTGACCGACGCGGTATACGTCTGGAAAGTAACTTACCCAGATATAAATCGGCCCGAAAACAATTTTATTCTCAAACAATTTACCTTTTTTTGGAACATAAAACAACTAACATAACCATTAATAATAAAAAATAAAACATACGTAATACAAGTAGCACAATTCACATCATCCTAGAGGCTGTAGGATGGCCTCTAGCTTCAGGCGCTGCCATCACCCGACACAGGCGCTATGCTGGGTGACACCACTTTCCGGCTCGCTACCTGTCTGCGTCAGGGTGATCTTTGCTTCTGCTTTCACTTGCCTGCTCCGCTTTGACTCGGCATCGCTGCCAATAAAAATAAAACAGGAAACTTAAAAACACAAATTGCATTTAGGCAGTCTGGTATGCTTCAAGAGATTTTTTTTTAAATAAGCAATCCCTTTTACGTATTTATCAGTATTTTTCCGCTTGTTTGTTTGTGTGTGAGCATAAATGGTTAAATAGATAAATTAATTAAGACAGTGTACAAAATGTTCTTTAAAATATTCTTACATTAAACCAACTTGGAAAAGGGCTGATATGACTTCTTATGCATGGTCCTTTATACCGTGTGAATAATGTATTATCGTTAAGTTTCACCCCCTATATATTCCAGTTTAGAGTGTACAACCCCAGGGTCCAACGATTTACATATTTTTCAATATTTGGCTGTAAGTTGTAAGGAGTAGTGCGGTGGACCGCCACCGGTGTTGCAGTTCGGTTCACTAGTATTACCATTTTATTATATTAGGACAAAGTTGCCACCGTCTTTTTATTATTCCAAGAACCTTATTCTGCTAAAAATCTTCTGTTTATGGGTAAAAGAAATAAAACCAATGTTTTTTAAAGTAACTAATTTGTTGAGCTGTAACCAAACGACTGGAAATCTGAACACACCAATTCGTTTCTGAAACGATTTTATTGACATTAAATAAGTTGAACGGCTTTATTTTTTTAAATCCATTCCGATATGATTTTAAAAAATTAAGCCGTTCAACTTAAATATTGGATTCTATGCCTATTTTATTTTCAATCAAAATGGAATGTATTTTTAAGTTTCATACAACAAATTGTAAAACATTCATCAAACGGTGCACCCATCCATTTTGTATTTAAAATTATTGAGATTTTATTAAAAGTATGAAAAGGAATGTTCTTTGTGAACGAAAACAATTTGTCCATAAAAATACCTATCTATCAAATAATTTAGAACAAGAAAACTGATCTACGTTTTTAAGAACCTTAGACATGTTGCACCCCCAAAATTAGTGAAACAAATATACTTAGCACTCGCACAGTCCATTCTCCAATATTGTATCACAGTGTGGGGAGGTGCACATAAAACTATATTAAAGCCCTTAGAAATAGCCCAGAGGGCTGTTCTAAAAGTTAGTACTTTTCGTCCTTATTTGTATCCAACCCATCTTGTCTATCAGTCGTGTGAGGTCCTGACAGTTCGCCAGTTATTTGTATTTCTTGTGGTTCTGAAGCAACACTCTTTACTACAATTCTCAAAAGGTGATATAGCTCGAAGACGAAATGTCATTAGTAATATTAACCGACCTTCTTTCAGACATGCTTACGTAAACAAATACTTTTGCTTCCTGGGACCGTACTTATATAATAAGATTAATGACGCCTTGGAAGTATATCCGCTTAATAAACAATTATGTAAAAGTACACTCTTTAAATATCTTAATAAACTGACATATGAAGAGACAGAAAACTTATTAAAAATAATGAAGTAGTAAACTCTTATACTCACCCTCTCACACTCGTTCACACACTTTCACACACTACTCACCGAGAGGTTAACACTCCACATACCCATTTGATTATTTTATGTTATAAAATGTTATTTCAGTCCTGTTTTCCGTGTAATTATATACCAATATGTCTAATTTAAGCTAGTATTGTAATGGTCATCATAAGGAAGAGCGCTGATGTCTGAGATACAGATATTTTTATCTAGTTCAGACACAGATGCCTTCACTATAAAACCAAGAAAATTATAAATGGTCCTGTATATCGGTTTAAATGTAACATATGTTATTTGTGACAAATAAATTATTATTATTATTAATTTATAAATTGAAGAAAATTTGTATGAATTTATTTTATCAGATAAATATCTGCACATCCGTACGGTAGAAATGGGTGAAACAAGCCACAAGTTTTATTGAAAACACTATTTGTATTTTATAAACCTGTACAACATAGTAGCTAAAGTTTCAACTATTTATTATGAACAAACTAAACCGTAAATCCACTTGACAGATAGGTACATGGACCATTTACCAACTCGTAAAAGTTTCATCGAGTGATGTATCCACTACTATTTATGAGCATTGTGCAAGCTGCAGTAAAAGTCTGCAGTCGCTGCACAAAGGTTATATTTTAAAACGGGGTGAGCAGAATATGGAAGTAGGTTTACAGTAAATGAAAGTAACTTTAACTTTGTAGTTCTGAAAGTTTTGCATCGTGGCGAAACGCGAACGGTGTGAAAAGACTACAATGAAAATAAAATGATATTATGTGAATTTCCAGGGCTCAGCATGTTTTTGATTGAGATACATGGTTATCGACCATACCGGGATCTGTAGACGTGTATCATTGCGCTTTAGGAGGGCAAACAGTAGATCTCTAACTACTATACTTTACTCGTTAATTCTAGGATCGGATCGGTTCTAGATCGGTACTCTTAGGAGTCTAGAAGTAAGGTATATTTGTAAGAGAGTTGTAAGGAGGAACGTGTCATATCCAAGAGGTCTCTGTTCTGCAAGTTATATTTTACTGCCATCTCCATATGACATCGCAAAAAAACATAGCTTGTTTTATATTGTAATAGGAATTCTCTATTTTCCCTTTTGTCTATTTTTCCCTGTAAAGTTCACTGGCACGGTAATGGCCCAATGAGCCGATGCACATAGAACCTAGCCTTGAGTTGACTGCGAAATTATTCTTTCGCTTAAATCTTGCACAAAACGTTTAATTTCCGTTTAAATTCTTTTAGTCTAGCTCAAGACGTAAGCAAGTAGCGAGCTACATACCTATACATACCTTTTAATATTTACATAATAAACATGATAAGTCAAATCATGGAGTTACTGTGGTGGATAACTATTGTTTACTACACCCAAAAATGTCTAGCAATTAAATTATCTTAGCTAAAAATAGTTACCTATACGAACGAAAACTAGTACAGGTGAGCTACATTCATTATATTCTAAAACTAAGTTTAGTTCAGATTGCAATTTTGACCGAAGCGAAAGCACTTGGTCAGGGAGCTGAAATCAAAACAAACGCTCTGGTTGTCCTTGTCAACAAATGAGTTGGAATTTATTTGTCTCCTTATTTGAGGAGCTTTGTCGCCAATCCGATTATTTCTCCCAATTCATTGTAATAGACAAGGTAAATTTTTGGTTGAGCTTATTAAATCAAATTTTGGTTATTACTGAAACCTTTTGTTTATTTATACATTATAGTATAATATTCTGTTTACGCAGCAGTGCAGAGCAGTGTTTAGAGTAATGGCGGACCAGTTACCACTGGTCCGACTTACGAGTTTTAGGTCGTAGGTTCGAACCCAAGCAGGCGCTTTATTTTGTGTAAACAATTTCATCACCACTGCTCTCAAAATGGTGAAGAAAAACATCGTGAGGAAACCGACATGTCCTAGAGCCAAAATTACTAGACATGTGACATCCACCGACACACACTGGGCCCGCGTGGTGGACTACTCCGAGCCGTGTGTCCCAGCAGTGGGAATATTATAGGCTGATTACGCCATGATTATGCTGTTTACGATTCGGAGAATACAGCCTAGATGTGATGTTATGATGTTGTTGTATGTTAAGATGTTCCAATTTGTTTTGTTTTTATATCTGCTGGTCTCCTACGCCTTGCGGCACACATCTGCAATACAGATAAGTATCACGTAGATATTGTTAGGTAAAAATCCGCGCCCAAGGTTACCGTTAACCCTGGGCCAACCCCCTCCCCCGTGGCCCTTTTGGCAACTCCACCCGCCGCCCCCTCGAAGCCTGCCTCGGCAGCCCCGAAAAAGGTCCCTCTCCTTTCTCCAGCAGGTATCAAGCCCACCACGACGGAGATCCTCGTCCACACCCTCGCGGTTATGAACCAAGTGTTCGAAACCCCGGAGGCGATCGCGATGGCCGATCAGGTCTACGCCGCCAAGGGCGACCCTATTAAAATCCTCATGGCATACCACAGTTACCCCGGGGTACTGCGCGCCATCTCCAACCTCACCTTTTAAATATCAATTATGGATATTACAAAAGGTGCTAGATGTACAAAGCCCCGGTCCCTCAAGTTAGGTTTCTTTAACGCTAACGGCGTTAAAAGTCAACGCGATGAGATCGCCGCCTTCCTCCGCGACCATCAGCTTGACGTCCTATTAGTTCAGGAGACCTTTCTGAAGCCCCATATACGCAACCCGAACATCGCCAACTATCGCATAGTTCGCAATGATCGGTCACGCTGTCACAAGGGCGGAACCCTCATCTATTTCAGAAGGACTCTCCATTGCGTCCCGCTAGATCCCCCCCCTCTCCTCTCTCACTTGGAGATCTCTCTCTGTCGGCTCGCCATGACCGGTCATCAACCGATCACCATCATCTCCGGCTATTTCCCACCGACCAACGGTAGCGAGGATCATCCATCCATCGCCGCCGACCTCTCACTCCTCTTCGGCTTGAGCGACTCCGTCATCCTGGCGGGCGACCTCAATGCCAAACATCCCGCCTGGAACAGTAACCTCACCTCTACCAGAGGCAGATTACTGTTCAACTTAGGGGCCTCCCTTAACTTTGACGTCATCGCTCCGATGACTCCCACCCACTATCCCGGCGACCCTAACCAAACTCCCGACGTCCTCGACGTAGCGCTCCTCAAGAATGTGAACCTCCGTTTGCAATCTTTAGAGGCGCTACAAGAGCTTAACTCTGACCACCGTCCCGTTGTCATGCACCTCACCCCCTACACGGGGGGTCCGCTTAACCCTGACCACCCGCCCCGCACCCAGCTGGTGACCGACTGGAGGAAAGTAAGCGAAAAGCTTAAATCCGACACTCTGTCACCGCAGCTGGAATCCATCCCTGACCTCATCGTCTCTGTCGATGACATTACTGGCGCGATCGCCTCGTTTACAGAACACGTGCAATCCGTTTTGACGGATTGCTCACGGGAAGTCCCGGTGGTGGAAGACCACCGCTGGAAACTACCCGCTGACGTACGTGAGCTGATAACCGAGAAGAACGCAGCCATCCGTGCCTACGACTCCTTCCCCTGCGACGCGAACAAAGCCCACATGCGCAATTTACAGCGTGCTGTAAAGAAACGCATTGCGGAAGCTCGTTCGGACAACTGGGACAAGTTACTCGGTGAACTTGAGCCCAATCACCAAGCCTTCTGGAACCTTCAGAGGAAGCTTCGCGCTCCCGAAGAATCTTCCACCCCTCCACTCATCCGCCCCGACAAGAGCATCGCTTTCGATAGCTCTGAAAAAGCCGAGCTCCTAGCCGACAGTCTCGAGTCCCAATGCTCCCCCAGTTCCCTTCCGGTCGACCCAAAGCACCTCGCCAAAGTCGACGCCGAGGTCGAACGTAGAGCCTCTCTCCCGCCCGTCGAAGACCCTGATGATCCTCTGCCCCCCGTCACCCCTGACGAGGTGCAAGACATCATCAAGGGTCTTCAGGCTCGTAAAGCCCCCGGCTCAGATGGAATTACCAATAGGGTATTCAAACTCTTCCCCGCCCAACTGATCATGCTCATGACCGCCATCTTCAATGGCGCCATGAGTAATAACATGTTCCCACAAGCCTGGAAAGAGGCCTCTGTTATAGGTATCCCCAAACCCGGCAAACCCAAATCCGACCCCACCAGCTATCGCCCCATCAGTCTGCTCAACGTGCTCGGCAAAATCTACGAGAGGCTTATTTATAAGCGTCTCAAGGACTATGCCGAGGCAAAGAGCCTGATTCCGGACGAGCAGTTCGGGTTCCGTACCCAACACTCGTGCGTCCAGCAAGCGCACCGCATAGTCGAGCACATCAGTGCCGGCTTCCAGCGTGGCGCTATGACTGGCGCCCTGTTCTTCGACATAGCGAAGGCTTTCGACAAAGTCTGGCACAATGGCTTAATATATAAGCTATACCAACTCGGCGTGCCCGACCGTCTCGTGCTCATCTTACGGGACTTTTTGTCGAACCGCACCTTCCGCTACCGCATCGAGGGCGCTCTCTCCTCCCCCCACCCGATTCGCGCCGGAGTCCCCCAGGGCTCCGTTCTCTCCCCCCTAATCTTTACCCTGTTCACTAGCGACATCCCTAAGAGTAAAAAGGCCCAATTGGCGTTATTCGCCGATGACACGGCCATTTACTACACGGGGACCAGTCCGCCAGCTATAGCTCAGACTCTCCAGACCTCGGCCAACGTCCTCGGCGCTTGGTTCCGGAAATGGAGAATCGAGGTCAACCCCGATAAAAGCCAGGCTGTTCTCTTTAGGAGAATTCGTAGGGCCCTCCCCAACCCTCCTAATCCGATCACCATGTACGGCAAGCCGATCCCTTGGGCGAAGCATGCCAAGTACCTGGGTGTCACTCTTGACCAACACCTCAGTTTCGCAGAGCACATAAAGCAGGTCCGTTCGCGGGCCGCTTTCGCTCTCGGTAGGCTCCAATTCATGCTTACAGAACGCAGCAAATTGTCACTCCGGTGCAAACTGCGTCTCTATAAGGCTGTAATCCGTCCCATTATGACATACGCTTGCGTCGTCTTCGCGCACGCCAAACCCAAGTATCTGCATCGAATGCAGACGCTTCAAAACCGGTTCCTCCGTAAGGTCTCAGGAGCTCCCTTTTACGTCCGTAACATGGACCTTCATGTAGATTTTAAACTCCCCACAGTTCAGCAGTTCATGAAACGCCTCTCGAAGCGTTTCTTTGACACCGCCATAAAGCACCGCAATCCCCTGATTGCGGCCGCCTCCCGATACACCCCGTCCCGCATCAGTAAGGTTCGCCGTCCACGGCATACCCTCGTTGCCCTCGACGATGCCACCACTCTCCTCCAGGAGAGCAGCCCGGCTACTAGCACTGTTAGATTAGCACACAGACACAAATTTCCGTCGTTCCGTCCTCGCCGTCGAGGCCCGTCGCGACGACTCTGTCCACTCTCATCCCCCCGACCCTTGCTCGAGCCAGCCCGCGTTGCCGCTGAGCCAGTAGTTTTAAAAACCCCCGATCCAGCTGTCCCCTGCTGTCCCCCCCCAGCGACGCCCTAAGCCGAGGTCCGAACCCCGCAGGGGGTGCCCTTAGCGTGTAGTCGCTTAGTTTTGTAAGTTAGGTTTAGTTTTATTAAGCCCTGGCTGGAGGCTACAATTCTTTTGTGGCAGCCACAGGCAAGCCCGGTTAAGCAGTAGACAACCCTTTGGTTGAACTGCGAGATGCCAATTCAAAAAAAAAAAAAAAAAAGTTAGGTAAAAATGGTCAGAATTTGTAAACAAACAGTTTTGCTTTGGTTGAATTCAAATTGTACAAGTTATTGTTCTGTTTTAATTCCTTTTTGATGCTGAGGTTGTGATATAATTGTAGTAATGATTGTAAAAAGAAAAAAGGTTTAATTCTGATTCGTTGCCAACCGAAGAGAAAAAACTTTAATGTCTCATGTGTTTCGATTTCAGACGATGCTAATTGCATCGTCTGAAATTAAGACATTTGTGTTATCGGCTATAGAAAACAAAGGTAGTAAGTTTATCCAGCAATAAAAGTCAGTTAAGACCTTTTTTAAACAGTTTTTTTAATTTTTAACATATTATAAATAAAATACTTTTAATTTTATCTTCTCTCTCTATTATGTGATATGATCTCTATTATGTGAAATGCTAAAAAGCGGAAAAACTAATAGTTTTATATCAATTTAACCTAGATAACACGGGCAATTTAGGTTTTTCTCGTAATCGATGTAAGTAAGCCAGCAAGGAGTATGTAAGGTCGTAGCAGATGGCGTTCTGTAGCGTCTGCCTACCCCAATGGGAAGAAAGCGTGAGTATAAGCATGTATCTATGTTTACCTAGATAATGTGTTAGTCGACTGTTATTGCTAACTGAACCTATCTGAGGTCCACCCGAATTACTGACCCGACTCCCAACCATCAGGCTGACATCTGGACGATCCTATTGGACCGTAGATCAACAGTGCTCGCTGCACTAACTAACATGAAGTGATTGAGGCGGTTCTAGTGAACCAAACAATACTGAGACTAATGATGTTTAGAGATTATGAGAAAAGTGGCTGAGTACCAAGTAGGTTCCACAACGACTGTTCTCTAAATAAGAATTATAAAAGGTATAATTTAAAAAGGCAATTATGGCTTTATTAGGAACAACAAGTCACTAATCAAATCAGAAAATTCCGACAGAAAATGATCAACATCGCAAACTTTTCTTTCAACCCCAACTTACCGTAACATCAAAGTTACAAACACTGATTCCCATTAACCTCTTTTAGTTAATCCGAATCCTAATTAAAATTCCGTTTCACTAAAATCCAATAGATTTAATCAAAGATAAAAATAAATAAAGTAGATTTTAGAACTTAGCAGGAATGTTATTAGATTCATCCCCGGGCGCCCGGCCGGGCCATTTGTCTGGCCAAGTTTACAGTCGCTCCCTGGACGAGGCTATAAAGTAACAGTTCCATTGCTGCCCACGTTAGACCCGCAGCTTTACTTTGCATGGAAACTGTTACTGTTTTCAGTATTTTTTTTAACTGAGTCCACCGTTTAATGTGGTGCATTTGGCTTGTATTAATACGTAGGTTGAAAAGTGTAACGATTGTAGCTAGAACAATAAATAAATAAAAAGAAGTTAGGGTCATCTACTGCAACACACTACCACGTAACGTTCATATAAGTGACATCGTCATCAATACACGCGTGGTCCGCTCAGGTGCATTGTAATACTGAGATAGCTAAGAAAGAGTGTTTCTATATTCGAGCCCCGCAAGTGTAACAGTAGTAAGTTAGACACATACGTGCGGTCCATGGCCCTTTACGGGGCCCCGGTGTGGGCGCGTTCATTGCGGCGGCGAGCCGCGCACTATCTGAACGCGCCCCAAAAGGTGGTAGCCATTCGGCTTATCCGGGGGTACCGCACGATCTCGGGCGAGGCGGCAAGCCTCCTTGCCGGACTGCCGCCGTGGGATCTGGAGGCGATAGTCCTCGCGCGCGTGTTCGAGTGGCGCGCGGAGGGACTGAGCCGGGGGGAAACTCCGTTTCCGCAGCAAATTGCGGCGGAGCGGACGGACCGCCGGCGCGATCTCATGGCGGCCTGGAATCAGCGACTGTCGCAACCCAGCGCAGGGCACGCCACGATAGTGGCGGTAAAGCCCCTCTTTGAGGAGTGGCTAGAGAGGCGTCACGACGCCCTCACCTACCGCCTGACGCAGGTCCTCACCGGACATGGATGTTTCGGGAGGTTCCTGCACATCATCAGGCGGGAGGAAACGCCGGGGTGTCACCACTGCGAGGATCGCCCAGAGGACACGGTAGAGCACACGTTGCAAACCTGCCCCGCTTGGGCGGAGCACCGCCGTGTCCTCGTAGAGGTGATCGGCGGCGGCGACCTCTCGCGCCCGGCCCTGGTGCAAGCCATGGTCCGGGGTGAGAGGGAGTGGGAGGCAGTCACCTCCTTCTGCGTAAAAGTTATGCTCGCGAATGAGGTGGCGGGATGGGAGAGAGAAAGGTCCTCCCGTCCCAGCCGCCGCAGGAGACGCCCCGGGCGTCGGGAGCCATGTGACGACTCCCGGCCACCGTAGGCGCGGGCCTGCGGACGGTGAGTAATGGGTGACTCACCGTCCGATCAGCACCAGACCCGTGCCGTACGGCGCGTATATGTTCCACGCGCGCCTCAAAGAGATGTCAGCATATGAAGGGGCCCCTCAGGGCCAAGCCTGCCGGGTAAGCGGGATTGTCCGAAAGGGTTACCGCTACCCCGGAACATAAAGGGCTACGGAAGGAACATGGATGGGTTTTAGTCAGTAAGAGTCTGACACTCCCTTCCGCTCCACCCAGAGCGGGAGCAGTCATTGGATGATTGCCCAGCCTTAAAAAAAAAAAGACACATACAGCAAGTTAAAGGCAACGCAGCTAACGTTACATCTCCGTGCACATTCTACGCAGCAATGGAAACGTGTCTTAATGCAGCAAGTTGGGATGATCGCGGCAATAACGCGGCAAGTTGAGATCAAACGATAGTAGCTCACTCAGGACAATCTTTAATCTTTCTGCCGACTGTTTCACTCTAACGACCGGTGGGAATTCGAAACGAACTGATATATGGATGGCAGCGTGTCATAGTTTTTAATTATTGCTCTTTAAGGGAAAAGAAACTTTTTGCCCGTTTGTCGAAAAAAATAATTTCAAGCGTAGTTCTGAAGATTTGTGAGTAGGATGAAGTGTTTCTAGAGTTTAGATCTTCAAATCAAAATTACGTTATTCAATTATGTACCTACTTACTTTATCAAATCAGTGCTCAAAAGCTGTTTATTTGTGACAGAAGCCCATTTTTTTTTAAATTCATAATAAAATTATTAACTTCAGCAATTTCCACCAGCTAGGCCGTCCCAAATTCCTCGAAACTCTGATCAAAGATACCATTAATGAACCAACTTGTATATTTACGTCGGAAGTGCAAAAGCGCGCAGAAGTGAAGGAACGGTTCAAGTTAAACAGCAAACTTGAAATAGTGTTAACAATTAAACTCTCAGTTAACAAGCGTTGTTCGCTACGACGCTAGGGACGGGACTACATTTTGTAACTTTTACTACAGTTTAATTTTAATTGTTTTTGTTATATCCGTAAGTAGTTGGCTTCCGGCGTCTTGTAGATTAGGGCCATGACCGGAAACTTCAACCGATGTGACAATCAATAAACCCAAGATGTCGCAGTTCACTGAAGTGCTTAGTATTCAATTGACGACACGGTTGGCGCAGTGGTTGAGCGATTGACTGCTGCGCACTATGTCGCGGGTTCGATTCCCGCACGGAACAAATATTTGTACGACCTGCAAGTATTTGTTACGAGTCTGGGTGTTTTTCTATCTATAATATGTATGTATTTACAAAAAAAAAAAATGTATATAAGTAGTCTATCAGCCATCTCGTTACCATAACACAAGCATTAGGTTGCTTAGCTTGGGACGATATGGCGTTGTGTGAAATGTCCAAGGATATTATTTATTATTTAGATCCAGGCTGCCGGGATTTCCTTGGTCACGTTTTGAACGACCTTAACTTTGTAGATTTCCAAAGGACCAGACGTTTGCTTTAAGGAGTCTTTTGACACGGATCTTTGACAGAATTTTTACACAAAAGAAACATTATCTCTTATTGAAATAAGAGTAGAACTACCGTGCCGGTCACCTGGGTGACAAACGAAGCCCAATTAGGAAACCATAATAAAGAATCTTCTCAATAATAATAAGCGTACACCCACACACGTGTAAGCGGCCAGATGAAATATCTTAATTAATTGCTATTAATGCTTTATCTATATACAGGGTGGAATTTTGTAATGCCCCTGGAGGGAAAGTACTCTTAATACTGTAGATAGAAAATTTTACTCAAAGGAAACATTCCTTTATTTTTGAATAGAAAGAAAACTGCATTCAAAGATTTCCAAAAAATCGCTTGCCACACCCGGGAATCGAACTGACTAAAATCTGCAAAAAGTACGGACTGTACTTTTATTGCCGCGATCGTTAGTATCAATTATAAGGATGAAATCTCTCGAACAAACTTGATAAATTAAATGATAGGAAAAAAATGAAATCTTTAATTATTTATAAAAAATTGTAAACTAATTAATTAGTTGCTCGAAATGGGCCCCATTTTCTTGGATACACAAATGTATTCTTCTAAATAAATACCTTTAATACCTGGATTGGTACAAACGGCACAATCAGATGGCCTGCGAGATCACCAGATCTCACCCCTTTAGATTTTTTTTTATGGAAATATGTTAAAAACCAAATTTACATTAAATCTTATGCGAATGTAAACGAGTTGAGAGTTGAAGTTCAGAATACGATTTATAATATTCACCACAACACGTTATTAAAGGTTACAAGAAATGAATTTGTTAGAAGAATACATTTGTGTATCCAAGAAAATGGAGCCCATTTCGAGCAAGTAATTAATTAGTTTACAATTTTTTGTAAATTATTAAAGATTTCATGGTTTTCCTATCATTTAATTTATCAAGTTTGTTCGAGAGATTTCATCCTTATAATTGATACTAACGATCGCGGCAATAAAAGTACAGTGTGTACTTTTTGCAGATTTTAGTCAGTTCGATTCCCGGGTGTGGCAAGCGATTTTTTGGAAATCTTTGAATGCAGTTTTCTTTCTATTCAAAAATAAAGGAATGTTTCCTTTGAGTAAAATTTTCTATCTACAGTATTAAGAGTACTTTCCCTCCAGGGGGCATTACAAAATTCCACCCTGTATATAAAAGAAAGACGGGTTTGTTCCCTTCGTTATAACTCGAGATCTGCTGGACCAATTTTCATGGTTTTTGTTTCGTTGGATTTGTCTCCGCCCTGAATCGCAGAATACATTTTATTTATTTTTTTTTTTTTCGATCAGCTGCTTATTTTCCTCCTATATGGTAGGTAGGGTAGGGTAGGTAGGTAGGTAGGGTAGGTAGGTAGGGTAGGTAAGTAGGGTAGGTAGGTAGGGTAGGTAGGTAGGGTAGGTAGGTAGGTAGGTAGGTAGGTAGGTAGGGTAGGTAGGGTAGGTAGGTAGGTAGGGTTGGTAGGGTGGGTAGGTAGGGTAGGTAGGTAGGGTAGGTAGGTAGGGTAGGTAGGTAGGTAGGTAGGTAGGTAGGTAGGTAGGGTAGATGGGTAGGGTAGGTAGGTAGGTAGGGTATGTAGCTGGTGTAGGTAGGGTGGGTAGGTAGGGTAGGTAGGGTAGCTAGGGTAGGTAGGGTAGGTAGGGTAGGTAGCTAGGTAGGTAGGTAGGTAGGTAGGTAGGGTAGGTATCACAGTTAAGACAGGACAACGTCTGTCGGGTCAGCTAGTTACCATATAAAATATTGCGTCAACTGCATTTGTTTTTTTTTATGCTAGATTGCCAAAGTGAATATAGAGTATAATTTTTTATTCTAACTTCTTAACAATAAGGCTTTTAAAATAGACGAAAGACTGTATTCAAGCATAATTTGAATAATTTTAACAATTTAAATTAAGTTAATGGCAGCCGCCGTTTGTTCGCGAGTTGTGCTACTGACAGGCTGCTCAATTTGTTTATGTTTTTACGTTAAAAAGTACTTTAATCTTTTACGTTTAAAAGATATTTATCTAAGAGCTGTTTTTGAATGGGTTGAGTTAATGAAGCGTATATTTACAAATGTACAATGTTGGTTTCATTTACACTCACTTTTCACCTTTCATGGTACCTATAACTAAGCGGGATTGTCCGAAAGGGTTACCGCTACCCCGGAACATAAAGGGCTAGGGAAGGAACATGGATGGGTTTTAGTCAGTAAAAGTCTGACACTCCCTTCCGCTCCACCCAGAGCGGGAGTAGTCATTGGATGATTTCCCAGCCTAAAAAAAAAATTGTACCTATATCTATTATAAGTCATTTTGGAAACATCATTTGGATAAATAAAAGAACATAATGATCATAATAATAGGAACCGACAAAAAGTAATAACTTTAATAAAGAAACGCAAATTAAAGAAAATAAACGAAATACGAATGGATATTATATAGTTATACCCAATATTAGGCTTCATAAATAGAAATAACTAAACCCACAAAAACAAAGTATAACATAAAAAAAGAAAACATGGCACATCACTAGCGAGCAATTTGTGCAACAACGAGTTCACACCTCTAGCGCGGAAGTATTTCATAAAATAGTTTGTTGTGAGTGTTAGGGCCGAGGATACTCACCAGGGATTAAATTCAAAATAAAAACTGCCTACTTCATTACGGGCGTTTATTATCACGAATTGGATTACAAAAAACAGTCGTTTCTCTCCAAACTGACTGAAAAAAAGGTGAAATAACCTAGAGTGTAGTCGGTATCGGTAACAAATAAGTTCGAAAACGAATAGGCAAAATATTACATTCTAAAACCTCTGTAAAATCACTAATGGTCTGATTTAACAAACAACCTTGCACAAAAAATATACAAATAAATCCAGTAAATATATCGCCAACAAAACCGCCGTAAAGTGAAAGTATAACCACTTTTCAATTTACTATAATCGTTTCACAGAAATATTTTATCGTAGGTGTACCTTCCATTAAAATTAATGCAATCCGTGCCGCATATTACGACTGAAATTAATTACGAAAGGAACGAAAAATGGCCGGCGACCCCTTGTTAGATGGTATCGTCACCTTGAGGAAATTAAGAAAATATTAAATAATGCAATACTATTGTTGAACAAAGTGGTATTAAGTGCCCCATCACACGAAACAGGACCGACTTCAAACAACTTTCGTGTAAGTAACAAGAACGCAACCACTTCTCCTGCAATTTCAAAAGAACTTGCAAAGTTATACTATTCTTCTTACTGCGAGTGACAGTTGCATGTTTCCCACTTACAAAGCACGCCACTGCATAAATACTTCTCGCAATAATTGTCGGTCTTATACCAAATTGCACGAAATGTTGTTATAAATTATTTATTTCGTGATTAAAACTACCTACCTACTATATTAGATTATTTTTAGTGCTTGAACGCAACAAACCGTTTTCATAACTTTTTTAAAATTATAACGGTGTTTAAAATAATTAGGTACTCAAATAATAAAGAACTAACAACATACATATTTATGAGATCGTAACAATTATGAATGTATGAACTAGAACTGTGAACATTTTTAAGTCTCCTTTACATTGCCTTTTTTCAAAGTTAATTAAGCCGTGGACCGCAGCACTAACACTTACCTACTTGAACAATAGCACACAATATTGCGTGGCGCACGCGACAGAGACAATGAAATAGCACAGAAACGTCATTATTTCTTGACAGGAGCCCTTTTGATAATACGCAAAACGACGGTTCATTTATTAGAAGTGCTATAAAAATTGGCTGGATTCGGCAACAGACGTGAAAAGATTTATAGGTTATGAAAGTATTGGCAGAGCACGCGATTCTATTTTGTTTGCGGTTACAAGACCTACATTTTGACTTCAAGGTGAGTGGCATATGATAGACACTTCCTAGATGGAAATGTTGATACTCCTTTATTTCATTATTGGATTAGCTCGTCGCTAAGTAACAATTGCCGCACAGGTCGATCCATCCGGTTAAGCTTTGCTTTTCTTTACCATCTTTACATACGTAGACTCTTCCGTGCCTCGGAAAGCACGTTAAGCCTTTGGTCCCGGTTGTCACTTGTGCATATTTGACAGTCGTTACGGGTCGTCAGAAGCCCGAAAATATGAGTCTTACCAAGAAGTATCGAATTACTCAGTTACTGGGTTGTAGTGGTCAGATAGGCTTCTTCTAGTAGCTTCATGTAAAATACTGGTATTCAGCTGCATCCGGTTAGGCTAGAAGCCGACCCCAACATAAGTGGGATAAGGCAGTCTGATTAGTGGATCAGACTATCGCAATGGAAATAAAAAAATACATTTTTTGCGGCAAACATGACGTACATAAGGCAAACAAACGTAAAATAACATAAAAATGTTGTTATAGATATTAGTGGTGATAAAGCTGTTAATCGATATGAATAGCACTTAAATGGTGAGGTTCTAGGAAAGCTTAGTGTTACAATAATCTAATGTAAAAACGAACGCTAACTATGTTATTTACCTACATAACTTAACTTCAACTTAAACAAGTTACTTCCTCAGTGGCGGTCCTAAGTAACATAAGACTTCAAACTTGGGAACTGTAATACCTGGTTGTTGTAACGACAATATAATAACAGTGAGGATAGTTCCGAGGTACCCACCGTTACGAGTAGGTACAATCAGTAGGTAGTACTCACGTACTTAGACTGTGTTTGTCTTATCGATTTGTGGCTAAACTTTACAATTAAGCTACTTTGGGATGTGGACGTGCCTCATAACGATAAATATGAAATTAAAAACTTTCTTCAATATGGATATTCAGATGAAGTTTCGAGTGCAGCTGCACTCCGAGATCAAGAGGACAGTTAGTAACTTTGTTAATCATGCTATTAGCAAGACGACATTTTATTTTGGTAAACGTTATATAGCATAAATGTAAGACACTTAGGCAGACGAAGGTATATCTTATTCTTATTAGAAGAACAGCAGAAAGAAAAGTGACCAAGGTTTTGTTGGAAGCCAATTTATGTGCAGAACATTAGAAATTATCTGAAAAACTTTTGAATCATCAGCATTGAGCGAAATTTTTAATTTAAGAAACAATGTTTTATATCATTTATAAACAACGGTACGGCTCTGCATTGTAATTAATGATAATCCTATGCTTTATCACAAATAATCTACCTTGCTATACCTGCGTGTTTTACAATTCCGAAGAAGAAAGAAATTATACTGAAAATGATAAAAGTAAAAAAGTTTATTTTTTACATTTTATATTTTCAGTATAATTTCTTCCTTCACAGTTTCGCAAAACAATAAGGTGAGATATCCGTTCGCCATCAGTCAGTGTAACAACGCGCGCCGCCATCCACTTCTGTCTTCGTTCCCTTTGTGATATAATTATCCGAGACACGTTTTTTCTTAATTTCCTTGTGAATAATTTGATTTCCTCCTGTCAATCACTTCGCTAATATTGAGATCAATTTGAGATAATTTGAGAAGATTATTGGTTTGGTAAGAATAAGTTTTATCAAATATTTGAAGCCACAAAATATTTAATAAACTTATTTTTAGCTAGGATTTAAAAAACACTAAACATTAATTAAAAAGTTAATAACTCGAACTAAGTAACACTTAAAAAATACAATATGAGTCGCAGATAAAAAAAAGAAAATTGATTAAACAAAGAATGACCAGAGAGCCTCTTGTCGCATTACAATCCCCTTCCAGTTACTTTAATTGTGGGAATACCTACGTTTATACTTTTTCTTCTTTTCGAATCGATACTAAACTATTCGTATAACTTAACTAGTATTCCTTTTTAGAAGCAGATTTGTAAATAAAACATCAGGGAGGCTGTATCAGGGACACAGGATCATCGTAGGACGTGAAGCGACCAGAGCGTGCAAGTGTCTGAAATGGAATATTTCTCGTCAAAATACGCACAACCAATATAATGTCTTTATAGGTATATCTTACAAACAAACTTGATATAGAAAAACCCAGCAGACTAATAGATTTAATGAGCAATTAATTAGCACGTGGCACCGAGAATACCCAATAGGTATACCTACTGAGGTGGTCGCCGTCGGCTGTGGACCCTGAAGGTCCGCAGTTGCCGCTAACTATCCCCACTCTGGATGCAGCAGTTTAACCCTCGCCCCTCGTTTCTTCCAACTTCTTTATTCTTGTAACACCAGATGGAGTTTCTTGCCCATTCTTCTCCACACGAAACTACCTTTTGGAAGGGGCAACTAGAATCAATTCTATTTCTTGTTCATTTTGACGTTCAAAAGTGCCTTTCTTGTGCCTATTTGAAATAAATGTTTTGACTTTGACTTTGAAAAGATTACTTTCGAATTAATATTATGATATGGATATTATTTTTAGAGGGTATTTTTTTAATTTTTAGATTGTTTCTAGATTATCTCACCAGCGTTATACATCGAGATACTTCTTCAGGAATCACAATAAAGCACAGCACACAGCCGCAATAAACCATTATTGCTCGCACATACACAGATCTCTAACTAAAAGGCAAAATTCGAAAAAAAAATCTCAGACTATTTTACATAGGCTGTAGGTAGTTCCCGTAGCTTTTATTATTTTATTCGTAAAAGGCTATATTTTAGAACACCGCTGTGCTTCCAAGAATAATGAAAATACTAGAGGTACGCACTGAGTAAATAACATTGTGAATCATTATTGAAATTCGCATCAAGAATTTTACAAGGTAGTATATAAATATTAATAATGGAGAATGTTTTGGTTTTATTATTACGAAAAAGTAGAAACTGAGCCAGTACCCACATAATAATGTGGTTACATAAACGTAAGTAGGTATTAGTATTGCTATTATTGTCCGAATATTATTGCTCAGGTAAACTAGCCACGTATTGCAGAAAATCTCTAGTTATGGACAACAATTCTTAATTAAACTTGTCGTCCGTTCTAAAAAGTAGGAAAATTTCCTCTAAATATGTTTCTCTCAATTTTTACATACCTATTTATAATTTCCGTACTGATTATAATCATTTAACCAGTATCTAGTTATGACTTTGGTTGGACTAAGTATATAACAATCGTAGGCATATATTTAAAACTTTGATTATTAAGGAAAACATGTACAGAGGCGGACTGAATGCTATAGGCATTTTCTACCACTCGCCTTTGGATGATGCAGAGATAAACAGTGGAAGGTGCAATAGAAAAATTGAGGAATGAGGAATGGAATGATTGAATTTATGAGCATTTGTAGAAACCATGCCATTCAATTAGAATCTACGATCGTAAAAAAGTGTCATAACTTCTGTTAAAACCAAAGACGACAAAGATCCGAAAACGTCAATCCAATAAAAACGTAAATCTAACACAAATCCGGCCAAAAAACCGAAACGTCTACACGATCCGAAGATAATCCTCGTTTGTAATTCTTTTTGTTTACAAGTCCCACTGAGCAGTCACCAACAGAACGCCTGAAATTGCGCTCCTGAATTTCTGCCTGAAGCTCGTGTTTGCCTTAGGTAAGGGATAAAAAGAAATTTTGCCAAATTTTATCCTTCGTATGAAAAATGGCCGCTGAAAGTTTTGCTCAACGAATTTGGGAACAGCTTTGTAAGCAGACCTGGAATTCTAGAATTCAGGATAAAAATGGTTAGGAAAGTCTAAACAAACGTTTTTGCTAGGTTGTGAATGATGATAGTGCTTGGTATGTGCTCCGGATGTTAACGCACTCACGCGTGACAAAATATTCACTTCATCACACATTTTACACGGATGGTAATTGAAATCGTTGTCACTGGCTTGTTAAAAACAAAATACTGTCACAATTTTAATACGTTCACTGAGTTTATTATTATGATTTTACAGGGAAAAGACCTACTTTCATACACTCTTTATCGGCGTATCGTGGGTATTGAATCCTGTCCTGCTTCTACCTAATCTATGTATTTGGCCATTTGCACTATAAACATCGCTTCATAATGCCTGACGGCCACTTTCTATATTTCGATATCGTGTTCTGTTTATTGAACACCGTCTAAGTCAATAACATTATACTGTTCAACGTGTTCGATCTTTTCCCTAAATAAATAAAACATCACGACGGTATTCCCGAAAGGCAAGGCAGATTTGTACGTATAGTCGTTTTTTTAGGTTTTCATATACTAGGGTACGAGCCTATTGCCGTCAATTCGTCATAAATCCAACCTCCGGGTGACTATTGATACATTACAGATGAAAAAAGCCAAAAACAATCCGCCCGCGCGAATCAAATGCTCAGCAGTAGTGCTTGCGAGCAACGAGGCCGTATCAAGTAAAATGATAAAATATCGCTTTGTAGGGAACCAAAATATCTATTAACTGTTAATTGCAATGAATAAATAACGTAAATTTTAATCGAAATCGTGTAACTGCTTATTAAATCTTTCCAGATTTTAAAGGATGACTTATCATCCTTTAAAACCTGGAAAGATTCAGTGAGCTAGGGCAGAATTATAAAGGCCACATACCAACTGTTTGTCATAAATCTTGCAAGTTATTATCAATTTAACTCAAGCCATTTAATACGAACACAAGACTTATTCCCTTTTGAGCTGATAATTTATTCGACGTTATTCTTGAAGAGATTGTTTCTTCAAGCGAGGTAGTTTCACGTAGTGTCGCAAGTTGGGAACGGTAACGTTGTGTGATCGAAATATGATTTGAGGCCGCAAGCACGTATTTAATTTACAGAGTTATAATCGTTAGAATCATCCATACAACTCTCTAAGTTAGAATTGCCCTCAAATGTTATAATTTTCTGAAATAGTCATTGCGTGGGTTAATATGAACTTAAATAGTATGTAAACGATTTTAATAATTACTGTGATGCTATTCTGTAACCACCTCACCGTGATAACGCAGGTGAAGTGAGTCAATAGTGTCAATCCCTAGCATTAGGTGGAGCGACAGCTCGCTGCACGTTTACTTCACTTACGTTTTCGGTACGGTACGGTAAGATTTTTACAGAATCGACCGACAGTTCTGTAAATACATACGTGCTGAACTCTACTACAAATCATATTTAGATCAACACTAGCTGACCCGACAGACGTTGTCCTGTCTTAACTATGATACCTACCTTACCTACCCTACCTACCTACTCTACCTACCAACTTACCTACATACCTTACCTACCCTACCTACCCTACCTACCCTACCTACCCTACCTACCCTACCTACCCTACCTACCCTACCTACCCTACCTACCCTACCTACCCTACCTACCCTACCTACCCTACCTACCCTACCTACCCTACCTACCCTACCTACCCTACCTACCCTACCTACCCTACCTACCCTACCTACCCTACCTACCCTACCTACCCTACCTACCCTACCTACCCTACCTACCCTACCTACCCTACCTACCCTACCTACCCTACCTACCCTACCTACCCTACCTACCCTACCTACCCTACCTACCCTACCTACCCTACCTACCCTACCTACCCTACCTACCCTACCTACCCTACCTACCCTACCTACCCTACCTACCCTACCTACCCTACCTACCCTACCTACCCTACCTACCCTACCTACCCTACCTACCCTACCTACCCTACCTACCCTACCTACCCTACCTACCCTACCTACCCTACCTACCCTACCTACCCTACCTACCCTACCTACCCTACCTACCCTACCTACCCTACCTACCCTACCTACCCTACCTACCCTACCTACCCTACCTACCCTACCTACCCTACCTACCCTACCTACCCTACCTACCCTACCTACCCTACCTACCCTTATGCAAATTAGAAAAACGTAAGACAATTTGAATTTCGCGTACCATGGCTACAGACAATCGCTGCTAATATTAATCCTTTTTATCAGCCACACAAATAATAAAATTCATCTACAAAGCTTACAGATGCTCCCAAATCAAGCGGAAATTCTTAAAATAAGCAGCGTGCTGCTCGTGCTAAGCTGCTCCATTGTCTCCTAGGATTATTAGTGGCAGAACAGTGTCGATTATGGATGATAGCCGCTCGTCGCTTTCAGCGCTTAGCGGCGAAATATTTTGTTTGTTACCGAATCGGTGACGCACTAGGACAATAAAAAGCTATGTTATTAATAACTAACTTTTGATTTCACAAAATGGTCGATGTAGCGACACTTAAGAAAGGCCTTTGACCACTAGTGGACGTTTTTCGGCTGAAATAATAATGAAAGTCGTAAATGCGAACATAGTATCCTGTATATTATTATTGCCGTCAATAAAGCATTTTTATTGCTGAGGGTACTAATGCATCTTCCAATTGAGACTCACGTTCCTTGGTTATCCTTATGCAGGGATTTTATTACGTAGCTGTTGAACTTAACACAAACGGGTGAAATATATTATTACGGTGATTTTAACAATACTGCTGCAATCAATTACACATAAAATTAATCTTGGGAAACAAGCCAATTAAAGCTAACTTGATCTTTCAAGTTAGCTTTCATTGGCTTGTTTCCATGTTTCTGAACAACTGACTGAAAAATCATGCTGCGCGGAAAACGCCCGGTGTGTCCCGGCTCCACTAAAAGCCAGGCCGTCGCACAATGATTGCAGAATCACCCGGCGACCATTAAGGCGCGCCATACGAGAGCAAATATTAGTCGCGCGTAATGGCCGTTCATATGGGAGGCTAGAAGGTTCCGGTGGACTCTAAATAGAGAAGGGAAGGCCTTTTGAAGAGTGTGTGGCCTGCTTTTGTTTCTGATAATGTGGAGTGTCGTAGAAATTGCGTGTGCGAGCATCATGACGTGTTGGGAATAAGGTTTCATTCTGAAAGAAATGTAAACAAAACGTAACATTAATGTTAATAATAAAACTTGTGTTCTGCGGCGTAAAAGGACAGTTGACACTGAACAAAGAAAACCTTGTTTAGTTGGTTGTGAAGGCCTAAACTACCAAGATAGTCGTAGACTGAAAAAGACGTACATATGGCCTTAAAATATTGAGGGCTGATTTTTCCGGTAAATTTTTATCCATAACATGTGCATGCATTTCAAGATCATTTGTGATGTCCGTTACATTATAAGTGATTGTGTATTATGCATTACCATAGATGCATTTAATTCTCCCGTTCACCTTGTTTCAGTTTCCTAGATATCTGTGCACTGGAATCCAAGTAGGCTATATGAAATCCACCTCTGCTTCTATTATTGCTATACACAAAATATTTGGTCAACATTCCATGGCTCTACAAAAGCGACATCGCGTCGTGCCGGCCAGGAATGCGACGCAGCACGGAGGCTGAATGACGGCAGGTTGGCGGCGCGCCACTGTACACTGCGGTCCTCGGGAAATGGCGATAGGTTGGCAGCGCGCGGCGCGCCACTGTATAGTGTGGTCCTCATTTAATGGATGCTTATAAAATAGTCGCTGTACCGTATGAAATTCTGTAATTGGTAAATTCAATTCACTGATTTGTAGAATTTGTGTGCGGCTATGATGACATTACTTTCCTATCTCTTTTAATATCTTATCTTTTCTGTTTTGGAGCAATCCAATGTTCAGCATTGTTAGACTTCTTAGTTAGTGAGATGATTATGATGATGATGATCTTATAAAAAATGTGACTCGAACAAATAATCCTTTATTATTTTCCGAAAATAATATGGAATTATTTGATACCACTGTATCACAAGGGCTTAAAAGTTTGGTTATACGAGTACGCTAACACAGCGGGCGGAGGGGTCGCCCGCAGGTCGTGGTGCGGTTCCATTACACATGGCTCGTGGACTAGAGACCTCAACCAAAAACTTTACTAACAGAGATTCAATTGAATTGTAGTGAGAAGCAAAAAGTGGCACGCGTGAAACATTGCTCAGATTTATTCTGTAAGTTCAAGACTTGTAACTATGTGGAAAAGTTAAAGATGATTTTCATAACATGTTACTTACCCAGTTACTTGGTGGTGGGTTTTACAATACTTGTCTACATCGATTCAGTTTGAATGGAGGCTGACCCATTAATACTTGGAAAAAGGCAAGGACAAATATTATGCACCTGTGTGTGTCATGAATAAATTAATTTTAGTTTCAATACATTAATAACATTTATCACAAAATAATGAAAACAAAAAAAAAAAAAATAATTGAAACTAAGCACAACACCTTAATTGATTTCCCTAAAACTAACTAATGTTAAATTATGTATAATTGAAAGAAGCTTTCCTCCTATAGTAGTATCAGCTAAGCCATGCCATTGACGCGGTTAAACTGTGTAGTGTAATAGGACTCTCCCACAATAAGCCTTTGTTCTAACTGGCTCAGTCCTAAGTGCAACTTCCTACTAGTTTGAGCAGTTGACATGAATTTAACTGGAATGCTTCCTAATAGTATATTGTTACGTTAATAGAATAGTTCACATGTATTAAGGCTTTTATAAGAAACCGATTGGTTTGACATGTTATTTTGATTTTAATATTACACTAATCTATACAGTCGACATCTTAATATACAGCTATACATCTTCTATACATACTCGTACATATAAATAAAATTGGAGCGTCTGTTTGTAATATTGAAATAACCGTTTTTTACTACATTTATATGAATATAATACGGTACATACACCAAAATAACATTTTTTGCCATTTTTGTCTGTCTGTATATTCCAGCTAATCTCTGAAATGGCGGGACCGATTTTGACGAGCCTTTCATTGGCAGGTAGCTCATGTAATAAGGAGTAACTTACGTTTATTTTAGAAATATTCTTTTATTTTAGAAAAATAACTGTCAGGCAGAACGAAGTTCGCTGGGTCAGCTAGTTTAAAATAAGATTAAGATTGGTCGCAATAATCGTCTATCGCCAGTCTCCACCGCACACTTGAGCACCGAGGAAGCTGCACAAGGAACCTCATTACGTCATGCCCACATCAACAAAAATGTTAGTCGTTGCACACCTTCATTAAAATGTTAGTCGTTGCACACCTTCATTAGCACCGCTATTATTCTCATGCAACAAAGGCATTAGAAGACAAAAGACAACAGTCTAATGCCACCTTAACAAAGAGCGTTTTGTGCCCAGATGAGTGTGTTTAGTCCAGCATTGTGTGTAGGAGTACAATGTAACCAATCACTGAATCGGGACTTAAGCACTATTCCGAATTCAATTACTTTTCTTTGTGTCGATTTATTTCCCATTTTCTGGGCGGTTGAATTGTGTTTTGGGCCTTAACTGATCCATTTTTTTTTTCTATTTCGGGGAAAAACGTTTGCGAGTTATTTGTAGCTAAATTTATGTTACTGGAACACAAATACTCTTTATCTCATCAATAGTTATAAATCAATCAATACTTCAAAATTATGTATATAGTTCATGAAAAAGTACATGTTTAGACTGCTCCCTGAGAAGACAAATGTCGAAACAAATTCTGACGACATGGTCTCTTTTTAAGGTCAAACATTATATTACTAAGATTTAATGCAAGCCTAAATAAGCATGGCCATATCTGGAAGAGCTTTTTGAAGAGGGATTGCAGCTTCAAGTTGACCTGTTCCGACGAGATGACACAGAAGTAAGATTAAACAAACAGACTAAAGAAACACAACAGCTATTATAATTAACAAAGACATTCATAATAAATTAGGAAGCAAAAAGGCTTGCATATTTACAAACTATCGCAAATCGAGAAAGCGGAAGATAGAGCGACTGAAGGGAAGGCAAAAAATAAAAATAATAGCCCCAGAGATTAGGGCTGTACACCGGCCCCAGGCTATTGAGCATCTCGGGCGAAGCGGCAAGCCTCCTTGCCGGACTGCCGCCGTGGGATCTGGAGGCGATAGTCCTCGCGCGCCTGTACGAGTGGCGCGCGGAGGTACTAAGCCGGGGGGAAACTCCGTTTCCGCAGCAAATTGCGGCGGTGCGGACGGACCTCCGGCGCGATCTCATGGCGGCCTGGAATCAGCGACTGTCGCAACCCAGCGCAGGGCACGCCACGATAGTGGCGGTAAGGCCCCTCTTTGAGGAGTGGCTAGAGAGGCGTCACGGCGCCCTCACCTTCCGCCTGACGCAGGTCCTCACCGGACATGGATGTTTCGGGAGGTTCCTGCACATCATCAGGCGGGAGGAAACGCCCGGGTGTCACCACTGCGAGGATCGCCCAGAGGACACGGTAGAGCACACGGTGCAAACCTGCCCCGCTTGGGCGGAGCACCGCCGTGTCCTCGTAGAGGCGATCGGCGGCGGCGACCTCTCGCGCCCGGCCCTGGTGCAAGCCATGGTCCGGGGCGAGAGGGAGTGGCAGGCAGTCACCTCCTTCTGCGAAAAAGTAATGCTCGCGAAGGAGGTGGCGGGATGGGAGAGGGAAAGGTCCTCCCGTCCCAGCCGCCGCGGGAGACGCTCCGGGCGTCGGGAGCCACGTGACGACTCCCGGCCACCGTAGGCGCGGGCCTGCGGACGGTGAGTAATGGGTGACTCACCGTCCGATCAGCACCAGACCCGTGCCGTACGGCGCGTATATGTTCCACGCGCGCCTCAAAGAGATGTCAGCATATGAAGGGGCCCCCCAGGGCCAAGCCTGCCGGGTAAGCGGGATTGTCCGAAAGTGTTACCGCTACCCCGGAACATAAAGGGCTACGGAAGGAACATGGATGGGTTTTAGTCAGTAAGAGTCTGACACTCCCTTCCGCTCCACCCAGAGCGGGAGCAGTCATTGGATGATTTCCCAGCCTTAAAAAAAAAAAAAAAAAAGGCTATTGAGCAACTAATACCACTTTCTCACTGAATTGCTCATATTTAATTCAATTAGTGTTGATCATGTCATCTTTGTTTATGTTTCAGGTACATTTACAGGAAAGTGTTAGAGATTTGTTAATAAGACTATGAAAACGGTTTTATCAGAAAATGATAGTACTAGGTACAAATTATATTATTATCTTATATATCAAATTCTCGTGTCACAATGTTAGTTACCATACTCCTTCGAAACGGCTTGACCGATTTTTATGAAATTTTATATGCATATTCAGTAGGTCTGAGAATCGGCCACTATCTATTTTTCATACCCCTAGGTAGGTAACCCTACCTACCTAGCATACCCATGTAGGGTAGATAGGGTAGGTAGGGTAGGTAGGGTAGGTAGGGTAGGTAGGGTAGGTAGGGTAGGTAGGGTAGGTAGGGTAGGTAGGGTAGGTAGGGTAGGTAGGGTAGGTAGGGTAGGTAGGGTAGGTAGGGTAGGTAGGGTAGGTAGGGTAGGTAGGGTAGGTAGGGTAGGTAGGGTAGGTAGGGTAGGTAGGGTAGGTAGGGTAGGTAGGGTAGGTAGGGTAGGTAGGGTAGGTAGGGTAGGTAGGGTAGGTAGGGTAGGTAGGGTAGGTAGGGTAGGTAGGGTAGGTAGGGTAGGTAGGGTAGGTAGGGTAGGTAGGGTAGGTAGGGTAGGTAGGGTAGGTAGGGTAGGTAGGGTAGGTAGGGTAGGTAGGGTAGGTAGGGTAGGTAGGGTAGGTAGGGTAGGTAGGGTAGGTAGGGTAGGTAGGGTAGGTAGGGTAGGTAGGGTAGGTAGGGTAGGTAGGGTAGGTAGGGTAGGTAGGGTAGGTAGGGTAGGTAGGGTAGGTAGGGTAGGTAGGGTAGGTAGGGTAGGTAGGGTAGGTAGGGTAGGTAGGGTAGGTAGGGTAGGTAGGGTAGGTAGGGTAGGTAGGGTAGGTAGGGTAGGTAGGGTAGGTAGGGTAGGTAGGGTAGGTAGGGTAGGTAGGGTAGGTAGGGTAGGTAGGGTAGGTAGGGTAGGTAGGGTAGGTAGGGTAGGTAGGGTAGGTAGGGTAGGTAGGGTAGGTAGGGTAGGTAGGGTAGGTAGGGTAGGTAGGGTAGGTAGGGTAGGTAGGGTAGGTCGTGTAGGTAGGGTAGGTAGGGTAGGTAGGGTAGCACAGCTGGAGTGGGTAGGGTATGTAGGGTAGGTAAGGTAGGTAGGGTAGGCAGGTAGGGTAGGTAGGAAAGGTAGGTAGGTATCATAGTTAAAGCAGGACGATGTCTGCCGGGTCAGCTAGCTATTCCTTTTTTTTGGAGATTATACAAAAAATCTGAATATTTCAAGTTTTTATTATAATACTAATACTAAATTAATATTGTAATACCTTTTCAACTTTTGCATCTTAATACCTTCGTGTTGATCCACCATAGAAACAAAATAAAAATAGGTAGGTACTAAAGAAAACAACACAACAGTACTCGTAGCTTAGGATTATAACCATAACATTGTTACCACTCATCGCGGGGACGTACTAATTTCACTTTCCTAAACTCTGCTATAACCAACTAAATTAAAACGATATGTTCACCCAAGTCTTCATAACTGTTCTCATGTCTATTTAATTTGGGCGGGTGTTAAATTCATGGCTTCCTGATTTTCCAACGGTAATAGCAGGAACAATGGGTCTCGGAGCAGTTGCGGAGAACTTTCACGGTTACGGCATTAACTGTAACGTTTGTCAGTAGGTGCGGGACATATAGGGTGACTTAGTTGTTACTGCCTACATGCCTGAAATGTTCGTTATTTTGTTAATACTTTAGTTAATTTACTAAATTTAGTTTGATGTTATAGTACCTACACCACAGATTTCCTCTCCTTTTCCTTCTCCATGTAATACATCCAAAGGTTGTGTTTTGAAAATAGTTGAGTGATAGGACTGGCCATTGTGATAGACTACATTAAAATTCTACGTTAATATCTATTATTGTGCACGGTGTATACAATAGAAGTTTTCATATTTTTTTCAATATTTTTTTTTTTCGAGAAAAGAAAACAAGAATAAGATTAAGGCTAAAAGTTATCTTTTAGATTGGGAACTAGATGAACTATTAGACACACAATATTTTGATTATGGGAAATCTTGAACTCTTTTCGCTTTGGAAAACGAGCATCATCGTGAGATAGTAAAAATGTAGAAGTTAAAAAAGTCGGCATAAAAAGGGCCAATCTCCCTAATATTAGTGTGTTAATAAACTACCACACTACCACAAGCAACACTATCTTACTGAGCATTGTATCGACCTTATTTACCTCCGCACTAAAACATTAGTACGTACTTACCTACATTAATATAACCCAGTGTAGTTTCGAGGGCTTTTGGACAGTTTTTGACAGGCATTAATTGTTAGGGCATTAATAAATTAATGTCGGTTTTTCTTTTGTCCTTTCTACCGCTCACTAAAGGTAACGCCTAAAGTGAATCACCGATTACGAAGAATCCAGTTTCATACAATATTGCAGTTCGCACCACATTCGACACTAAATGAGTTCTCGCCTTTTATGCAAATCAAGTTGCTCGACTCATTTCGAGCGATGCACGTTCCACAAAAGAGAACTTTTAATTTCACAGTTTAATTTTTACAAACTCGACAGCCAATACCTACGCTTCACTGAAAAGCCAATCACAAAACTAATCTACTGTAACATTTAGCAGCTGCAGCGCTTTCATCGCTGTTTCGATATGTGGGTCGCTTTGTTGCAGCGGATGCATTACATTGGACGAATGAATTAGGTTCGCGGGCTGCTACCACAAAATACTGGCTGTTTGCCGCAATTTGAACATTTCCAATATGTAAGCGTTTAGGGAGGTTTGTATCAAAAATACAATGCGTTTCTAATAATATATTGGGGACACATGTTTGCAATTCTTATAATGTCCTTATCCAGGACTGGACTAGGCCTTTTTATTTAGCTAAAAAGCGAAGAGAAATATGTCATGGTTTAAATCTATTTTGCTGTGACATGTGACCTACCTTCTTTAATTCCAGGCGGATTCCAAATGATTAAACATTTTTCTTCCTCCAGCAGCAACTTCAAACAATCCTAAACTTTTTAAACCATACTGAAAGTCTTCCCACATGAAGTCTAGAGGCTTCTGACTGCGTCCAAGCGAAAGTTTTTTCATTTTCTGGTAACTTGTGGCTTACTTGAAGCCGTATTAACGGTCAGTGCCAGCTTTGAAGTTGTCATTTATTTAGGGGGTAACTTTGGACTCCTTCTGAGTTAAGTCAGTTTGAAGTAATTGTTGTAGAGAAACTAATTAATCAACTACAACAACAACTACTCTATCAAAGATACGTAATTTTGATTGAGCTGCTCAAATAAAACACGATCTCTGAATTTTATTTTGCCATCAATGATTTTTTCCTACACCATTTTACATAAACGTAGACATAGATTATTGTGAATGTGAAGACAGTGTGGGTCATTGTATTTATTAATTTTTTCCTTTCTCTGTTAGTCTTAATCATGATTTGGCAGTTTGACGTTTTTTTATGAGGTCTGCCCACTTAGCTTTACTTTAACATTGTTCAGCGAATCGTTGAGCTCCTTAGGTTCTGAGTTGACCTTTCACGATTATTGGCAAATGCATGCACTTACCGCATAGGTCCATTCAATCTGTATGAATCTTTCCTCAGAAGACCGTTTTAGACACCAATCTACATGGTCTTCACATGATCTCAGCAAGATTATGCCTAGAATTGTGTCCTCTGAGTTTGTTTTGAGCTTTATTTTCAGAGTAGTCAGAAACACCGACATCCAGTTTTTTTAATATGAACAGAAATTAAAATAACGATTTCCATGAGTTCCTACATGTACAAATCTGCCTTCAAACCACACAAACAAAACATAAGGCAATAAATCTATTAACATTTGAGCGCCCACATTGCTGACAAAGCAATCACTATGTACAAACATAGCAATGGCCTGCAAACGATGAACAAACACGTTCCCGGCAGTAAAGAACGCCGGGACAAGTGTGATTCAGCAATCTGTATCCCATCCGGGATACAGATTGCTGAATCACACTTGTTAAGTAGTTTGCTCGCGGTGAAGGTAACAACATTTCCTACTTTTTGTCGACACTCTTAACACACAACTTTGTTTTATATTATATTGTGGTATGTATCTTAAAAACAGAAGGCCAATTATTTTATGTAACAGTTAGCGGCCGTATGACTTTGAAAATTGTCCATATTTCATGAACATTATTACATACCTATCGATATCCATCACGTATGTAAAATTTTACTACTTAATTTAATTTGACCTATTTGAAAGATTAAGTTAATTATTTTGCTTTATTTGATCCTAACACAAACAATCATAACAAAAAGTCGCAAAAGGGTCAATTAATTAGTTCTTATTTTCCGACTTGATCTACTGTATCAGATTGCCTGTGACCTTACGACGTGGTCGCGGGAGGTGATCGTTGATTACTTTTCTTGTGTTTAGTTTTAGTTTGCACGGAATGCTACGGTCGTGTATTACAGCTAGCAGGACATTTAAATCCCATCATGATTCAAGTACAAGAGAGAGATGGAACTTTACACCACCGGTATGTATCGTATCTTACTCAATGTAAACATTTATATTTTGTTCAGTAATCCATGATAAGCATTAGGTAAAATAGTACAGGTACCCCTGAGGTCAGTGAAAGCTCGTGAGCAGACAGGAGCGATGCGGCGGCGGTGCGATGCGATTCTGAAAGAACAATTTCCATTAAGTTTTCCAGAAATTGTTCTAATAGTGTCGCGTCGCGCCTGTCTGCGACAGCCTTCAAATATCGACATAAATCTTATGTTTTAATAGGCCTATAAGTGTATATCATAATCAGCTATCAGTAATAATTCTCTGTACAAACCAATCTAATTGTATACCGATAAGACTCGTGAAAATAACACATTGTTTTCCCTATTTTCTAAACTTAGCCAACCATATTATACATTTAACAGATTTTGTGTGTGAGTCAATGCAACTACTACGTAAAATAAAAGTTCGTTAGATATTCTCAGCATGTTCTCAAACGATAGCTCGCCAGTGCGGGAGCTGCGTGATTCTCTGTAAACCTCAAACTTTAATAGAATCGAAGTTGTTGCCAAGTTGCTTTATTTCCTGAGGAGACGTGGCTGAGTCACCAGGTGGAGCAGACTTCAAGTATTCTACAGATGTATCAAATTTTCTTAAAACTTCTGCAAAGATATCGAGGACAGATTGTGTATTGAATTTCGTGACGCTAATGTATTACAATATTTAATTTAGATCGCTGAAGAAATACTTTTAAATAAGTTAAAGTACAGTAAGTTAAAGGTATTGTTTGATATATTATGGATATTACAATTTTATTTTAGTATCTGTTGCTGAATATAGACTTCAAGATGTGACGACGAGGTCAAAGAGCCCATTTTTCATCAAATTAAACAAATCAACTTTCATATTAAATATTCAAATCGAATTGCCAGCTGAACGCCTTCCTATTAATATTTCTGTCAGGATTTTTTCCTCCTACGTCACAACCACATTGTCAACTCGTCGACACATTCAATATTCCTTTCAATTACAGAAAATATTCTTGAAATCTCGTTAAATATTCAATAATAATAAAACGGATATTAATATTTTGATTACTGCAAACAGACGGTGACTAAATCGTCGATGGTGACATTTCCTATGTCAATTATAAATATTTAATGTTATTCTGCCTTCTGCTTCTCTTTCATAATAAATTATAAGATCGGAAATTCTCGGTCACAGAATTTCGACTTTATGTGTTGGCGATAAAGATTAAATTTGCGTAATTGGATGTAAATCTTGAGACGTGGTGTAAGTGATAAGAAACTGCGGTATTTTTTTATCTTTCTGGCTGAAGCATAATTATAAATGCAACCTATTGAAAGATGTTTTAAATTGATGCATATTTAACTGCTGGCAATTAAAAATTACAGGTAAACGATTCGAACTTTTTCTTTGTTAGTACTCCTGTAAAACAATACAAACTAGAGAGAAAAATATTTTGTAAAATAGTTAAGGCCTTTAACTTCCAAGCAGTTATTATTACTCTCTCTCAGTTCTTAATTTTTCACTTGTACCACACATTTAGCTAAAATCAACAAAGTGAGCAGACTCCGTAGGCGAGTTGCTCTGCGATTCCGTTTGAAGCACTCGATACACTTCTATTATAATAGAATATCCGAGTCGACTCGCTGGCAGATCATAATTGATGAGATCAAATAACTCGATCCGAATCGAGACTTCTATTATTTTCATTCGAATCAATTTCAATCGCATTGTTTTTTTTTCTTCTTAAGATTTATAATAAAAGGATTTTCTCTGGAAAAAAAAAATTGTATTATTGGTTAAAAAAGACCTATGGAACAGTTCGTTTGCAGGACTGTCTTATGTAATTTTGACGTTCTTAAGTGCAGATCTTAAGACCTGAAAAAAATACTTTTGATTTAAATATTCTTGATTTTGCAGATTGAGCTGGGCTTTGACGTCATCTCGGCTGGTCAGCAAGCACACTTGAAAAAGATTACATTTTATCAATAACTAGCTTCTGCCCGCGACTTCGTCTGCGGAAAATTGCGATATACTGTAACTGTTTAGGCAGCGCATGCAAATAATTCTGTTTTCGGAGGTATTTCTCTCCGACTTGCTAGACGAAAATTGCGATAGCTCGGCTAATATGTATGATATAAATATAATTTATAGCCTATAGCACTCAGGAATACGTAGCTTTCTATCAGTGAATTTTTTTTTGAAATTGGATCATTAGTTCCGGAGATTACCCCCTACATACAAACTTACAAATACCTCTTTATAATATTAGTATAGATGAGTCGAAACTTAAATCTGAAACGCGTGGCGAGAGAACTGGGAAGAGGAAGGACTAACGTGCCATAGAAATGGAATTTTGGCTACGTGATTTTAAGAATTATAAATAGTTTGAGGTACTACGTCCAGATAAAACAAAAAGCAGTTCTAAACAAAATCCCTCACGCAGTACAAAATACTTCACAGCCTAACTTTATTCAGTTTACCCACGCTAAGTCGGTAAATCACGTGAGCGACACGTGACTCAGTGGGTCGCTCACTGAACATTCCGTCAGCCTGGATTTTCTCACCAAGCTCAACATTGTTGGAAGCCAGGTTCCGACTCGTAAGTGATTTATCAAGTCTGTACGGACTAATGGCGTAGAATAAGGATCTGTGAGTGCAATGATAATATAGTTGTTAGAAATGTAGTTTGATTGTCCGTTTTAAGTGCCACTAAGATTTATTTAAGACAAATTATAATAATTATTAAATTATAATTCGGTCGAGTTTTTTATTTTAGTTAATTTCCTTCTCCTATTTGAGCCCGCCCGCCGCATTATCAAGTACATGAAAATGTTAGCTAGACTACATCGGGAGAAAAGCTATTGTAGCCTATTTCCGTGATTTTAGTCAGCGGATTAGTAAAATATCGATATTTTAAATCGATTACAATTGTGTCGGTTAGAAACAAAACTGGTCAAATCCAAAAATAAAGGTTTTGGAACACAGTACGCCATTTTTTTTAGTGAAAAATCTTGTTTTTGCTACCGGTTTCAAAAAGAGTCAAATCCAAACCAATTCATAGAAAAATCGATTCGAAATGACTGCTCAGTATCAAAAAGAGTCAAATCCTTTAAAGCTTAGAAACGAAATCGGTCTAATCCGCGTAGCCAATCAGAAGCCAGAACCATGTATGAAAATGACAGCCGACCGGTGGCCATTTTGCGGAGTGGCGAGCGCATGGATCGTGGTTTTGTGTATTCGTCGCCGTTTTTTATTTAAAGTTAGTGTTAAATAACAATAAAATGGATAATTTAATAAAGGAAACTACTCCCCAGTTGTCACGGAAAAGGACACAACAAAAAGCGGATTGGAAATGCAACAAATTGAAGAAGGAAAGGTATGTTTGTACTGCTTTGATTACTCACGCTGCCTTTCGTGGTCAGTGGTGCTAAACATGTGGTGGTTTTATTTTGGATCATGTACTGAATAATTTACTATTTTCTTGCAATGTGTTTGTTTTTTACTTAGATGGCATGAAGTATTTTTTATCTGACTACGGTGAAGCCCACAAGGAGGGTTTTGTGTTGTCAGTATAATAATTTTATGTGTGTTCATTCCTATCTTCCCTCGTAACTATTAAACGGTTGAACCATTTTCGGTAAATTATGCGTCGTTACATTTGTCTTGATAACGCAAGTGTCCATATCTAAACCTAAACTTAAAATACTATAGACAAAGCATGTGGGACCCATTGAAAGTGCTTTATATACTTATATATTTTTTTTTGTAATATTTATATATTTTATGATTGTTTTTATTTTAGGTACACTCCAAAAGAGCCACCAAATTTAAGACTTCCATGTGACCACTACACTAAAGCATACAGGTGCACTTCATTGAGTCATGCTGATATAATAGCATTTAATAAAGCTTTCTACAAAAAACCGGACAAAATTTATCAGGACAATTTTATAATTAATCATACGAAAGTTACTACTACTCAGCGACATAGGCCAGTAAATCAACGTGGGAATAAAAAAGAAATGGCTGTAACGTACTTTGCACGACGACGACACAATGTCCTGATTCCAATTTGCAAACGCACCTTTCTCTCCATTTTAGCTTTAAAGAAAGGAAGAGTGACAGGCGTAATTAATAGACATTTCAAAGCCATGGGTGAATCTGCACAAGAGAATAGAGGAGGCCGGCGTAAAACTCAAAAATATGCACCTAAGAGGGAAGCTGTCAAAGACTTTATCAAAAAGCTCGAGCCCTTAGAAATACATTACTGTAGAAGTAAAATTAAAAGTAGACAGTATTTGTCATCGGAGCTTAGCATTAGTAAACTTTATAAAATGTTTATCGCAGAAACCGCGGATGAACATAAAGATATTAAGGCATCTTACTTCAGAGAAATTTTCAAAACCGAATTTAACATAGGTTTTGGATCCCCTCGCACAGACATGTGCTCCACTTGCATAGTTTTACAAGAACGATTAAAACATGAAAAAAACAATGAGGTAAAAAATCAATTAATGATTGAGAGCAGAATTCACAAATTGAGAGCCAAAGCGTTTTATCGTTTATTAAAAGACAGCACCGAAAATATTTTAATTCTAAGTTTTGACTGCCAAAAGAACCAACCGTGTCCAAAAGTTCCCGATCAAAGTGCATATTACTCGAGGCAGTTATATGTGTACAATTTTACGGTGGTAGTCGGAAATTCAAAATCTCCATTAACTATTAACAACACGTTCATCTACACCTGGACAGAAGATATTTTGCCGAAAGCATCGAATGAAATTGCTAGCGCTGTTTTTCATTGCTTGAATACCATTTTTCTGAGTCCCGGATTAGACCATATCACACAGGTTCGTTTAGTAGCAGATGGGTGCAGCGGCCAAAATAAAAACCAATCTCTTCTTGGTATGACAGCTAAATGGTTACAAGACTATGCACCTGTACACATTATGGGCCTAGAAATTCTATTTCCAGTTGTTGGCCATTCATTTTTGCCACCAGATAGAGTTTTCGCAAAAATTGAAAAAGAGATTAAAAGTCGAGAGGTAATGACTAGCCCTGATGATTATTACGAAATTTTCACCCGTCATGGAACCGTGTATTACTTGGGAATTGATGTAAAAGTTTACGACTGGAAACGATCAACATCTGAAGTCTTAAAAACTACAACCAATATGCACTTTTCAATAAAAAAATCGAAAAGATTTTTTCTTAAAAGGACTCGTGACAAGCAAAATGTGTATATTCGAGCGGAAGAGTCTTACCAAAATACTTTAAATAAGTATCAAAATATCTGCAAAGGAAAAAAGAAGGTTTCTGCTATAAACCCAGATGTGATTAAATTATACGTTGATGTTAAACAAGAAAAATTAAATGATGTGAAGAAATTATTAATCACACATTTTGGAGAGAAGTGGGATGAAATCTTAGATTTAAATTATTATAAACAAGTCCTGTCAAGACCTAAATCATCTACTACTCATGAACAGATTGCTGAAGATTGTGATTTCTCTGAAGAATTACCAGCTATAGTTGTATAAAAATATAATAGCTTTGATTATAATATACGTATAGTGATGATGAATGAAGGTTTTTCAAATAAAGCAAGATTGTAAAGTACTAAATTGTTTATATTTATTGTTACTAGCCGACCAACCCAAAATATTGAGAACCCCTGACATGATATTGTTTTAGCATCAAAATCAGTCATATCCATGGTACTAAGAATCAAAGATGGTCAAATCCAACTACATCAATAACAAAACTAGTCAAATCCATAGCTTGGTTTCGAAATTGGTCAAATCCAAAAGATTATCCCAATTATTTTGATTTTTTTGTTTTATGGTTATGAATGTTTTCTTTTTAATCAGAAATACTAGCCTAAGTGAAGCCATATGGATTCAAACTTTATACACAGCTTGTGCAGGGAGATCAGAACGAAAAGTCATTGATTCCCATAAATACACCCGAATGGATTTGACCACTTTTGTTTCTAAACGACACAATTAATGTATTGTTACAGTCTCTCGTCTGGCAACATTTAGGTTAAGCTTTAATGGCAGAACTGATATAAATTCAATAAAATAATAAATATTTATTATATTTTCTAATACTAGGGTAGTGAAAATACGACTTAATTTTTGTAAAGTAAAATAGTCTTGATACGGCGCCAAAAACCAAGGACTCATTGGTGGTAATTCTCCTCTTAAGTGGTTTTCTTATAGCTACTACTTTATGCTAACATTTAACTATTACTGAATCTTATATACTCTTAAAACAACATAAAACAAAGTTATACTAACTTAACCATTTTTTTTTATGACGAGTTCGTACGAAATGTTACGGGCCTTTACAATTTTTAGAATAACCGGTGCTTGTCATGCGTCTATACTTCATTTGTGTTATCATTAGATTAATTTTATTTCACATAGATCTGAAATATAATTGGTAAACAGAGTAGTATTTCCTACACACAGTTATAACATCGCGATATTTTAGAGATAAAATAAGTAAATAATTTCAAATAGCAACATTATTTGGCTATATCTTCTATGTATTGGCAACCCCATATCCCATATGTCACTTTTTCTTTCGCGCGCTCGAAGACATCGCACGCAAAACTCTTTCACAACAAATAAAATTTCTTAATGTTCTTAAATCGTGTTAAACGAAATCTCAAGTAGCAAGAAACTTATTAAACGCCTCCTAAGTGCGTTAGACGAAAACCGAAAGAGTAAACGACGACCACATCGGCGGCTTCGGTTGCAAGAGCAAGTCAAGCAAAATAACGAAATGCCAAGTAGCAAGAAACTTATCAAACGCCTCCTAAGTGCGTTAGAAGGAAACCGAAGGAGTAAACGACTTTACGACGACGACATCGACGGCTTCGGTTGCAAGAACAAGTCACGCTCGCGCAGTCCCCGATAACGAAGTACATCAATGGCATCATCATCTACCTAAACACCAGAGGACCCTAAAAGCAGGACTTCCAGTCCTGTCCGCATAACCGAGGTAAATCCGGAACCCTCCACCAACCCTAATCCAGGTAAGCTCCGTTTTATGATTTAGGTTAGGATTTTACACGTGTTTCGGTGTGCTTTTGATCTACAAAATATGGATGTCTTGAAATGGCCTCGCTTTAACCTTGCACAATACTGCACTCTGAATTTACGAATACAAAAGCATTAAAAAGGCCTCGCTTTAACTCTGCATATTGCACGTGTGTTTAAAAAACATTTTTATTGCTAAACGGTAGGCTACCAGTTAGTACGAGATACTTTTAACAACATTGACTCAAATGTTGTTAGCTGGTACGCATTTGCCATGGTGTGAGCACGCCTCTTACAGATCACCGAGTACGAGATACTCACAGTGTCTTATGGTAAGCACTAGGTGGTTTATCTTCGTTGACGCAAAGTACGAGATACTTACGTTAACTTTAAGCTGTGCTGAAAAACCGGCCAGAAAACGCTTCATATGCGATTATGCCTCTTCGCATTTTAGATGTAATAGAAATTGAGACAATCAACCCATATAAAGAGGTACTAGATATGGACTATGAGGAGCCACAGCCACACATGGGACAAATTTATAAGGACATAAGACTAAACTACATCCTAACATAAGGCCTAACAAAGGATGAAAAAGAAATCATAACCAAAAGACATGCAAAGCTGGACAATTGCACATTACTGGACACTCCTCTACTTAACCCGGAAGTCAAAGCTGTGCTCACAGAATCTTCCAAACTAAGGGTTCATGGGATTGAGATGGCCCAAAAACAACTTGTACTGGCTACCTCCATTATAGCAAAAAATATAACTGATGTTATGACAATGTAAGAAATAGACAAACATATAATGCAAACAAACTTGACAGAGGCAACCAAAATCCTGTCTAACATTCATTATAATCAAACACAAAATAGAGTAAAGCCGATCTATGAATGCTGAATGAAACAAATATTGTCAAAAACAATAAGAGACACCTTCCTATATGGAGAAAAGAGAACCTACCGGATCTCTTAAGGAATGTGAAAAACATGCAACAAGCTGCAGCACAACTAAAAAGACACCACCCTGTTGTACCATCAAACAACAACACATGCCAAGCCACACAACGTGACCCGGCCAACCAGTCAACGACAAACTTGCTGGCAGCACCACCCCGAGAGAGCAACTTACCAAAAAGGCTGATACCGGAACCAAACGTTAACAAACCAGGTACATGCTGACAATTTACTTAACTTCATTAACACGTTGAACGCCAACGCGGTCACCGTGTGTCCGACAAAGAATAGTTTTTCTATTGTGTCTGCTGCGTGGCAGTCAATGCCTCAACTAGGTAGATATATTACTGATGATCCTGAAATCATACAGTGGGTACAAGGTACGAGATACCTTTTGTTACCATAACGTTGCAGCTTAATATTCCAACTTATACAAATGGGAGAATCTATTACAGACCTACTGAATTAGGTGCCATTACTTCCTGGCGACATATTAATGGTGAATTCATCAACAAAATCTTTCTCAGATATAAACAAAATGGCAAATATAGATCCAACCTGAACCTTATACCACTAAATAAATCCATCTCAGCAAAACACTTCAAAATGGAAGATGTCAGAACTGATATCAGACTAGTTGGCAGAGCATCTATGGCTCACATGGGCTTAATTATATCACTAAAGGAGGCATACTTCTCGGTACCTATTAGTCAAAAATACATAAAGTACCTACACTTTGTTTACCTTAATCAACTTTATGAGTTCATCGCAAATGTCTTATAACTTATCCACTGCTCCTGGGGTATTTACCAAATTACTTAAACCAGTAGTAGCTCACCTAAGAAAACAAGGCTTTTTACCTTGATGATTGTACTTTGTGTTTTAGTAAAAGTTACCAAGACTACTTGGTAAACATAAATGCCACTATAAACATTTTAAAATGTTTGGGATTCATTATCAACTATGAAAAGAATGAAATGACCCCTACTAGACAATGTAAATTCTTAGGCTTTATTACTAATACTCAAAACATGTGCCTTGAGCTATCCATGGAAAAGGGAGTATCCATTTCTGAGTTAATTCAAAAGTCCTTTAAACTAAAAAGATGTTACATAAAAGACTTAGCTAAAGTACTGGGTACCCTAATCGTAGTTACCCAGCTGCCCCTATGGTATGATGCATACAAAACTTCTAGAAATACAGAAGTACCTCACCCTCATAGCCTCTTTTAATGACTATAACAACGGGGGGGGGGGGCATACTAGTCTACCCACCATGGACCTCACAACCATGGTACCGCTTGGCCTCCGCTGACCTGAGCCGGTTATATTCCAACCTAATGATAACTATCACCTTTCAGAATGATACACCCGCTGAGTGTGACACTTTCTTTGGCAGCAGTCTTCTGCGGTTGGCATTCAAACAAAGAATACTAAACTAAATCATTAAGTATAATCATAGCCTCACTTTCATCAGGTACAATTTAACAATAAAATGTTACATATTAAGCTCGGTGGGGTTCTTGCCAAACCCATGCACTGAGTGTCATACACAACAAAGAAGTCGACTGTACCCCTAACTCTAATGCCAGCTCAGCGGACCCAAACATTACCATAAATTGAATTACCAAACATTGCTATAACAAATGATAAAACAGTCATTAAAATTGACTTCATTAAAACTTCCATCTTAAATTCGCCTTTCTTCACTCAAAGTCCAAAAATTTGTCCAGTCAAAACCTTAATAGACCACATTTAAATCACTGAAACACTTAGAAGTCAAGAATATTGGAATTATTAAAAAAAAAAAAAAAAAACAATGGCCTCAGTAGATGGATAAAATGTAGAAGGAAGTAAGTCTGAAGGAAAGTGACATTGATAGACCCCAACTCACTTTCCATAGCACAATGCACACAGTAACCTCATCTGCCCCAAGAGCTGACATCAACATTGACACCATAAGAAAGGCAACTTGACGGTCAAATAATTCAAAAACATTTGCTAAGTACTATAACTTACTGAAAATTCACTCTCAACAAATTTTGCTCTATACATCCTTAATTATTAATAAATTACAAAATGCTCTGATTTATTAGGTACTTTTATCCTATTATGCTCAATAAAAGCTTGAGCTTTTCATAATCAACAATGAGATAATTATAATCAACCACCAGGCATGATCCACAAACTAATTATTTATTATGCTACGGTCAATGGTAGACCTGCTCCACAAGGGTGCATCAACTAATTGATAAGATTTCTCATAATTGCATTTTATAAATTTCTATCTCTTAATATTGCATAAATGCGTAGCACATATGTGAGTACTATGTACCTACTATAAAGCAACCATTTACTGGGTAAGTCTTTCATTGACTTGAATGTGCCCTGGCGGCTGTGAGTATGCCATGCTCACTTTACCGTCTCGCTGATGGTCGGGATGTGTTGGATCATTCAAAATCAGATCAAAATGGTTGAGCTGAATGGTTCTAATCCATGCGTCTCGTTCGTGAACGGGCGCTTTCAGTAGGGACTGGTCACCTCTTAGCGGCTATGGCTTGTTTTAATTTAATTTTTGAATTGTTTTACATATTTTTTATTGTATGCCTTTAGCATTCTGCATCATTCTCACATGTATAATAATAATATGAACTATGTAACCAATATGTTGTAACCATTATTTGTTTAGGAATGTGTCCATGGAGCCTCTTGCCCGTTCTTCTCTATGTACCTGCTGCTTTGGAGTGGGCAGCTGGCTCGTCTTTCTGACAGACCGACCCCTTGAAGATTCGGGGGTGCCTGTGATCGGTTTATGTGAAATAAATACTTTCAGTTTGAGTTTAAATTCCATAAAAGTAGGCCATAGCATACTTTGTATTATTATTTGTTGCTAAATTAATTATTGCAGATAACTCTAAACATCTACTCTGTTTACCAATTATATTTCAGATCTATGTGAAATAAAATTGGGAATCAAACGAGCTTACCTGTTAAGCGAAGTCTTGATTCTAATTTTATGAACAGAGATTGAAATATAATTACCCACCCACCACTAGGTAAAAGCCCCAGACCTGCAATAATTAGACCCTCCGATTCACGAATCCTTTCAGGAGAACTTAGTGAATTTATGGGACCTCTAAAATAAGTGACATATGGGATATGGGGTTGCCAATACATAGAAGATATAGCCAAATAATGTTGCTATTTGAAATTATTTACTTATTTTATCTCTAAAATATCGCGATGTTATAAGTGTGTGTAGGAAATACTACTCTGTTTACCAATTATATTTCAGATCTCTGTTCATAAAATTAGAATCAAGACTTCGCTTAACAGGTAAGCTCGTTTGATTCCCAATTTTTCGTTATTTCGATATAAACATAAATAAACTCCGTTATATCAAGATAAATACAAAGCAATGTAATCTATTTACCATTTACATTAAAAATAACTCTAAAGTACAGTACCTAATTTCAACAATATTATACAATAACCATTGTTGTTGTTGGTCTTTAGCCGTTATTTGTCTAAATCTGTAATAAATGGAGTATAAGTCTGCGTTCTGTCACACTACTACATAGGCTAGAAAGAGATAGCCTAGTTAACGTTAAGCAGCATATGAATCGCGCGGAAGTTACATATATAATTTTAATATAATGTCCTGTGGAACCGTCAAAATTAATGTAAAGTTGTTTCCTTTATTCTTTAAAATTTTGCATATAACACTGGTACATTTACTTCATAATATACAACACAATCATTAAAAAATATTTGACTACATAATTCATGCTCACTTCGTAATTGCTAAGACATTAGGTATACGCAATTCATTTGCTGTGGCCCTGCGGTACAAAGGGTTTATTTTATAGCTACAATAAAAAGGTAAAATAACGCAAATTAAGACAGTTAACTGCCCTGGTAGGGACTCCTACACTTCATTTATTTTTTATGTATTTTTTTATAACCTCATTCCGGCGATGGTTTTGGGTAAATATTTTTTTATTCTTAAAATTAATGGTTTTGCAACAAGTTATTTGTGATTAATCTTGACTGAAGCCAGAACTCTTTTAATTGGTAACTAAAGCAATGACTCCGAATGTTTTTTCTTTAAATCAAAGTAAGTTAATACAAAGTCTTTATATTCAAATATTTTTGATATCAGTGTAAACGTTGTTGTACTAACAAACTTTTGGAGATTAATATTTTCCACCTGCGAGTAAATTGGTGAAAACATACATGTCCATATCCAGCAGCAAATTGCTAAAGGTTGATGATGAGGTAACACAATCCTATTAATAAGCTCCATAAATATTCCCACTGTCCTACCAATCCCGAAAAACCCTAGGAGATTATTTTTCGGCAACTATGGGGTTTTAAAATTTATTAATTAATCAAACTTATCGATTCATATTCAATCAATTTCTCAATCTTTCATAATAGTCCAGTAGCCAGAAGAATTTGGCCTTCGATAATTCTAAAGTTTTTTATTTTCACTCAGTGGATACCTTTAGTGAATTCAATGCTATGTACAAAAATGCTAACAGTTTAGAGTTATGCAATAGGTATAAAGTAGGTATTTCCTATTATTTCGTGTTATAACAATATTTAAAAATTTAATTAAAATACTATACTGTTTATTTATTAGTACTATCTAAAGGATATAATAGTGAAAATGCTAACAGATAGGTACTGTGGAACAATGGAAATCTGAAAACGTCCCGTAACTCATTCAATAAAAAATTTAAGTTTTTCAAATCATTTTTTATATACTTAAAGGGATTAGTTTTACCTTACGACAAAAGTTCTAACACCTAAGAAATATGGCTGCGCAAGTAATTGTATTTTTACTTTGCGATTAGCGAAATATTGAATTTAAGTTTATTGCGCCTACATATTCGTAATAATAATCTCTGCTACCATACAAAAGTTTCAACAGATGCATATTATGGCTTTTGTTTAAATAGCGAATAAATATTTTCGCTAACGAGCCGCGTAGGTACGGCGCGTGCGATCGCTACTGAGTAGCAACACTTCCCAGCTTTTGCACGCCTTTCGGTCGGGAATGTACCTAACGCCCGCACCGCACTGCCCGCTCTTATTTGACACGGTTATAAATATAATATGAAATCACATAGGAAGTGTTGCTACTCAGTAGCGATCGTTTGCGCCGTACCTACGCGGCACGTTAGCGAAAATAGTTATTCGCTATTTAAACGAAAGCCGTAATATGCATTTGTTGAAACTTTTGCATGGTAGCAGAGATTATTATTACGAATATGTAGGTGCAAATTTATAAACTTAAATTCAATATTTCGCTAATCGCAAAGTAAAAATACAATTACTTGCGCAGCCATATTTCTTAGGTGTTAGAACTTTTGTCGTAAGGTATAACTAATCCCTTTAAGTATATGAAAAATGATTTGAAAAACTTAAATTTTTTATTGAATGAGTTACGGGCCGTTTTCAGATTTCCATTGTTCCACAGTACCTATCTGTTAGCATTTTCACTATTATATCCTTTAGATAGTACTAATAAATAAATAGTATAGTATTTTAATTTAAATTTTCTAATATTGTTATAAAACGAAATAATAGGAAATACCTACTTTATACCTATTGCATAACTCTAAGCTGTTAGCATTTTTTTACATAGCATTGAATTCACTAAAGGTATCCACTCAGTGAAAATAAAAAACTTTAGAATTATCGAAGGATAAGTATAAAAAATATTGTATCTCTACTGGACTATAAAACAAAAGAACTGCAATAAGGTGTTCGTTAGAAAGAGTATCTCAATAACATCGGAAGTGGAGCTGGCTCGGGATTGAGACGTAATTAAACATCGATTGATTGAGCATCCCCGCGGCTCCTTGATCGAAGCGCCTTTGTATAAGCTTCCTCATTTCTCGTAAAGCTTTGGGGTGTGGTCGCAGTTGTAGTTAAGAACGAGCATTGACGCTTTAGGTAATATGGGCGGTTGTCTGCAACTCCATCTCAATAAGTTTTGTGCACATGGATGGGAAAATCGATCTTTCGATCCACCTCAACTCCTCAAGAAAGGCCAGCAATGCCTTGGTGTTGGTACCTGGATTACCTAAGTACTTTGGCCTCTATGTGGTGACGACCGTTTGTTTAAGAGCTACCGTCTCCTCGTCCTCAACGTAGACCTTGTACAGAGGACTGTCTGTGACTCCTCAGACAAAGAGGGGTTTATTAATAACCAATGGCCAGTTGTAGGTGTTGTAACTATGCGCAGCTGTTGTTTAGTTAGTCGAAGAACCTGTTCAGTGAGGCGGCCGTCAATTGCAGGGCGTTCTTCCATAGCCTACCTACGCTCAGCTTGACCGGATCATAGTTTGTGATGCTACAAAATTTGAGGCCTTAGCGGAGATGTCTAGTCAATATTGAAAAATGCTGGTCCTGCTCCACGGGATAAGTAGAGTCCAGAAAACATCAAACTGGTTGCTAAGTAAAATAGGTAATAACTTATAATTTGTACGACACTATTATAACATTTTGTAATATCTTTAAGTCACACATTGATTGATTTATTATTATTAACTTTTAGAATGTTTGTAAATGTGAGCACCAAGTATTTATGACATAATTAATTTTACCGGCCATTGTTGCATTCGTTTTAGTTTTTACCATTTGTGGTGTAGTTATTCTGGGTGCATAGTCTTTACATATAATTTTAAAATTCTCTTTTTTTATAATTCATGTAAACAAAACATTTTAAAACAGCTACGATGAAGCTTCTAGCCCAATCTTCAAAACTACCTTTTGGAAGGGGCGACTGGAATTAATTCTATTTCTTGTTCATTTTGACGTTTAAAAGTGCCCTTTTTGTGCCTTTGATTTTGACCTTTGATTGGAAGTTTGCAATCCGCCTTCACTAGCACCACACCCACCATTCCTCACTCAAGAGAACTGGGGGTGTAGCGATAACAATTTAAACCAACGCTTGCTGCACCACAATGTGTCACCGGCCCGCTAATCTGTCACTAATCAATGACTGACAGTGACTGTTGTATTAGTTGCTCACCAGTTCATTCAGATAAAGTTAATGGAATTACTGGACTGGAGTGGATTATGGTTGGACGTCATTTTAGGGTCTCTCTTAACGCAATAGTTCGTTAGTATGTCCAATATGGTATGAGGTATCCGGTAAGGCTGTGCTAGCCCATATTTTTTAAAATCCTAAATAAAAGGTATACCTATGACGTAAAGTTTTGTCTCAATTGAATAGTGTAATGAATGTAAGGAGACATAAAGCACTTCGTAATCATTGTTATATTTCTATGATTTTTAGTATGATACAAGTAATACAACAGGTTTTAACGGCTTATTGGACGACTCGCACGAGTTTAACTCGCACAAAACGTGCGAATCGACTCCTTTAAAAAATATTATTTTTTAAAGTTTATTTAATGGGGTGCGAATCGACACCTTCACAAATATGTAGTAGGCTATTCGCACACATAATGTTTTTTTATGAAATGCAGTTAAGATAAAGTATACTTGAGTACAGAAGTAGTAAGGTCAAATGTGTTTTACTCGTAATAGATAGATAATAAAAACACAATCTATAATAAAAAATATCTGTATTAAAATTAAAACTAAGAACTAAACAAATCAATACAAATAATATAATAAAAATACAGATTTTTCTTACTTTTAAGTAAATAATTATCTGTTATTTAAACTTCGATTATTTTTTAGTTTTATTTCAGTGATGGCTGAATACGACTGTTCTTTAATTTTTTTTGTTCCTTAAAATGAAATGTGTGCGAATAGCCTACTACATCTTTGTGAGGGTGTCGATTCGCACGCCAATCAATAAAATTTGTGCGAATCGACTACAGAAAAAAAAATGTTTTAAAGGAGTCGATTGGCACGTTTTGTGCGAGTTAAATTCGTGCGAATCGTTCAATAAGCCGTTTTAACTTTCTTTTTGTAAATAGTTTGGAACATTATTTTATGATAATTATTAAGTGATCAATCTAAATTTTTCGTACTTATTTAGAATTATGTTGTTTGATTTTGTATGATGAAGGCTATGGCCATGAAACTTCGCATTTCTAAGAAGTTAAGTCCTGAAGAAAACTTACCGTTTGTATATTAATCGAAATAAAATAAGTTTCGAAAGTTTTATAAAAAAACATCCTTGATACGAGTATACAGACTTTTAATTAAATGGTATCTACGTCTTACTTTGATGGCTACTCAATTTAATTGCAGTTATCACATTAAGAAAAAAATCAAAGTCAAAAATAGTATCACAACGCCAAAGTCAATGACAAAGTTCAAATATGATTACGAAAAATAATCACGACGTTTATGCACCCTGCGGAACTCTTAATGCGAGGAAACAAGGTTTAAAATCTGTTGTCGCGGTACCCATGGATATTGTAACAAAATGACAAATTGTTGATATAATTCTCGCGCCCTTACACGATAACCTTTCTTGATATGCACACAAGTTATCAGCATCATACAACTTAACAAATTTTGTAACAGAGAAAGCCATGGATGTGCCTTATGCTAAACGTTTTAGGGGTGTGTTCCTAAGTTTAAAATACACATACAATATTATGGCAATACTGACTCGTTATTACATTACAATTAAACAGTTCGAGGTATTATAAATTATAATCCCTACTTAATGAAAACAACATGATTTAATGAGACTTCCATATTATAATTATAAGTAATATTAGTTATGTACATTATAAACTCATCAGTCATTTGACTGTCTATCCTTACAACGTTACAATGTCGTCAAATTTTTGCAGTTTTAGATATAGTCTACTGGCTACTGACAGTGAAGATATTCATGTTAGATTCACAGGTGAGGATATGTGCAATAACTACTTACTAGTGCAATATAATATTTTAATTATAAGATAGCTGATAAAAACCAACATAATGTACGGTTTGTTACATAGTAAACAACTACTGATATTCAAGTAAGTACCAATAAGTAATGTGTTTAAAAAAACAATAGAAAATTAAAAGTAACTTGTTTCCGCGATACCTATTCGACAATATTACTCGTAAACCTTATGTAACGACTTGCTGGTGATTTAGTATTATTTTGATAGTCGCAATTGTTGTAACTGTGTTGTTGTAATAGTTTGTGAGAAGTGCGGGCGTTTTGGTGCCGTGCAACCATGCAGTCGTGATTGTTGCAAGTATAATATCTTTGGGCTATGTCCGTAGCTCGAATTGATTCTTTCTTGGAACTGTACCACTATTTTAATTTTAAACATTATTTAAAAATACACCCTAGAGAAAGCAAAGTGATAATAATTTCAGCCCCAACATCGACTCCATAGTATTATAAAATCCGCGCTAATGTCTCAGAGTGCACGATTAGTGTCATCTAGACACTAAGCGCCGTCCTGCGCGTATGTGCGGTAGTGCCCGGTGGACATTAAGTGACAAAACGGTACTAATCCAACATGGGAGTTGCCGATGAAAAAGAAATTGAAATTATTAGGCCTAGTAAGTATTGATTGATTTTCTTTGTTTTTGAAATTTTGACAACGGAAAAAAATCGAAAATTTATGAAAATTTATGTAATAACTTTTTAAATGCAATAAAATTCATAATTATTGTAAGTCAACTGTTGAATATGGAACCATGTGAATGCAAAGCGATAAAACGTTAAAAGTGAATATTTGCTGATCCATCTCATTACAAACTCTGCAATCTTAGAGCTAGGTAAATTCTGGGAGATTAATTCAAGCAAATTGACTACCAAAATTTATTTTGACAGCTGTGAAATAACTATAAAGCTCGTTGTTCACACACGTGAAAACTTCAGTTTTGCCGTGAAATACTTCGCTTAATTCGCTACGTGTAGGGACAGTCGCCAGTGTTGTATGGGTCACTTTGGAAGCTTGTTGACAGACACGACGCGCAAACGTTAAACCGCGCCGGGTACGGACAGGCAAATTGCCGTAGAGTGCTAAACAAATACATTTCTTCGAATGGACAAAAGCACTGAAACAAATATTGCTAAAAGTAAAATTTGAGAGGTATTAGAATATGAAAAGCTAAGTTTCCTCAAGTACAACTCAAACGATGTAATTTGATGCCTGAGACAAGTTCATCATGAACTTTACTGTATTGATCTAAGCTTAAAGTTTCGTGGTTCGACTTACTATGTTGGACTTACCTGATAGTTCTAAGGCTCCCAAGGTACTGTTGCACCAACAGTTTTGCTAGTAAGCTTTCCTGGCCTTTATTTGACGTAGCATCCAGATCCGATAGTTTTGTCAATATTGTTCAAAGCCCTATTAGAAGATTCTGTTTTTGTAGAATCATGTTCACTCGACCCTTTTTCTTTATGCACTGGCGTAACTATATCATCTGAGGCCCTTGGCAAATCCATTGCATGGAGCCCCAAATTTATATTTTTTACATTTTTTTTTAAATGTCAGGTCAGTTTTGAGCTTGCAGCTTCTCGGACCGGGGGCCCGTGGCATTTTGCCAGTCCTGCCACCCTATAGTTACGCCACTGTCTTTATGTGCAGCTGCATTCCATCATTTCAATCCTCCTCGCCAGCATTCAATGTCAACGTTGTGAACACCTTACTTGGTTCACATACAAATTCCCTTATACTTTAACTTTTCCACATCTTTAAATTATTTCACGAAACTTGACCAGGATTTTACACATTTTTTTCCAATGTATAGAGGGCTTGGGAGTCCGCCACGCGCAGACGGCGCTGCTGTTCTTCGGGATGCTGTTCGCCTTCACCATGAGAGTCAACATGAGTATGGCAATAGTGGACATGACGGACGAGAAGAAGGAAACGGTGAGTCTAAGTGACAAACTTCTTCATAGTCGAAAACCAGACTCAGACACTAGTAGTGTGGCATTTCGATGAACAAGGCACACAATAATGTACTCGTATATAGAGTGTAACCAAAAACCAAAAGGGTACCTATATACATACCAAAGGATATGCTACAGACCACCAAACTGAACAACTTTTACTATGGGACCAACTCCGAAAACGTGAAAAAAAAATCAGCTGTTTCCTACATTTCGACGAGTCACATGACCAATAATGTGTAAACGCTGTTTTTTTTAAGTAAAATAAAATTGAACAGATTTTTTCTATTACACATAATTTTAATAAATGCATAAAAATAGGCCATGTAATGATAAAAATGAGGTGGCAGTGAGGTAGACCGGCTTGGATACCATCGCGGACACTGGTAGTTGACTATTTTCAACCGTATTGCTTAGGGTATAAGGGTGTAAAGTGGGGCACTGCGTCTAAAATTCTATCGATTAAGCAAAATTTGATTTGACACTCTTCATGGGATTTAGAATCCGCTTTGTTGTATTGCTCACTATTAACAACATATTATTATCGTTAGGTACTCATAAAACTGGTTTTATAGCAGTTATATCAGTTGCTTGTTAAGGTTATCATTTAACTACTTTGAATTAGTAAGAAAGTTCACTTGATGTACAGACCCCAATACAGCTGTACTACAAGTTGCATCAACAAGTTAGTCAGAGATTTGACTTGCTGATGCAATAGGTAGTTGCCTTGACTTTATTTGAAGCCAAAGTCATCTTCAGTGTGATGTTAGAACCTTCCAATTTCCTGTTGCGTAGTTTTAATTTTACGCGTCCAATCTTCTCCTATCAATATCGTTTTTGGTTTGTATTTAATTATTTTTCGATAGAAATACATAACATAACATGACGTCTGTATTCCCTAGTGAGGTCTGTAAGCCACCCCGGACTCTGGAATCATACCCATTGGATGGAAATAGGCTCACTCCTGTAACATGGGACTTTATTCAAACTAAATATAAATTTCGAAATATAGGAAAATTAAATAATCTTTTAAAAACCGTAACTTAGTCAGGTACAGTGAAAACCAATAAATAGATCTTAATCATCTTCTCAGAATCGATGAAATTTTTTAAGCTCATTTCAAAGGAAATTGTTTTTGCTGTAGTGGTTCTTATGTAATAGTGCTCATGAGTATTAAAAGACAAAGGTAGGCATATCAGCTCCTTAAATTAATGTTATTATTTTATAAATTTATTACTTACCTACCTACTTTAGTACTTACCTACCACAAACTAGATTGTCTTGGCAACGATAAAAGTTTCCAAAATGCATTAGGTATTTAATTGCACCAGAATCATTACAAATTAAGTAGCTTAAAAAAATAACCTAAGAATTATCAGAGAACGAAATCCTCGACAAGTTTTTGACCTTTTAGCAAAAACTTTATGTCGTTATCTTATCAACAGTCAATTAATTGGATCGTAAAAGTTTTAACCCTAAAAATAAATAACATAACTTTGTTATCAAATAATATACCTAGTTAATATACTTAATGTGATATTCTCAAAACAAAACAAATGAGCATGATCTCTTGAATGGAAAAAAACCTGGTTCTATATGGCTCAAACATCCTGCTAAAACAAACTTCTGAAAATATCAGTTCTGTGTCACCAACATTTGAGCTGACCTATAATATAAAATAAAGAAAAACTCATTATTTCCAATTGCGCTGCCACAATTTTTATATAATTGTTACGTGGGAAGTGTCAAATATTCATTTAACACATAATTAACTAAGTACTTATGTAAATAACTTAATCAGATTATTTATTTATTTTTATTTATTTATTTTCTCAACATCACTATCATTACAGGAATTTCCTAATTCAATAGTGTGGCCATAATTACAATTTTATTATTTACAAAATAAGTACTAAAACATATTCTATACATCGTTGTTTTTGTGAACTCAGTCAGAGAACAAGTAAACAGATCTAACCTGTCAACAATGAAATTATCATAATTCTCTTTCCCTTATCCCAATTTATTGGGGGTCGGCGCAATATATACACACATCAAAAGTGTCTAGGGATCAACATATATTTTTGCAATAACTTTTCTCTTGATTGATATTAATTTAAATTTTCTTTAAGGATTCATCAAATAAAGTGTTTTCGTTTGTCACAGTAACGATAAACCAAGTCACCTTTGCATTAATAAAGAAATTTGCCATTTTCCTAATAAAGGGATTTTTGACATTTGAACCACTAACATTAAAGTTCGAAAAAAAGACTGAAATAACAGTTTTCTTTAAAATTTTATTGGGTAACTTAAACAATTAATAATCCGTGTTTCTACCGCGAACACTAACAACACAAGAACATCGGTTTGGCATACTCAAAATGAGTTCATCCAAATCACGCTGTGGAATGGCCGCCCATGTTCGTTGCAACAACAAAAAAAGGTGTTATCAGTCGACTTTGGACACGTTACCGAAGCACTGGTACCGTGGCTGAGCGCCATGAAGGACGGTATCGCTGCACCACACGGAGACAAGACCGATACATTCAAATCTTAACTCGAAGAGCTCCAACAATAACCGCCATGATGTTAGCCGTGAGGCTTCATCACTCTTCAGGGAACTTAATTAGCGACCAAACAGTCAGAAACCGCTTGCATGAAGTGAACTTTCATTCCCGAAGACCGCTACGGGTACCACCTATAGCAATGCACAATCGTAGGATTCGCTATCAATGGGCTCTTGAACACAGAAATTGGGCAGAAGAACAATGGCGTTTCGTGTGCTTTTCTGATGAGTCTCGTTTTGGTATGAGACCGGATACAAGACGTATACGACACTGGAGAACCCCTGGACGCCAACAGCGATTAAAATCCTGCCAGGAAGTCCATCCTTATAGTGGTGGAACCATCATGGTATGGGCGGGTATTTGGATCGGCGGAAGAACTGAGTTGATTTGGATCAGAGGCAACCTCAACGCTCAAATTTATGCTGAGACGATTGTATCTGACGTCATCGTTCCTCTACAAGTGCAAATCGGTCCCTTATTTCAGTTAATGCATGATAATGCACGACCGCACACCGCAAGAGTTGTAAGACAGACTCTCGCCGCAGCTAACATCAATGTCCTGCCCTGGCCTGCTCAGTCGCCAGACTTGAACCCGATTGAGCATGCATGGGATATGCTACAGAGAAGAGCTCTGCCGAATATGGAGGGTATCCAGTTGCAAGAAGACCTTTTTTTGTTGTTGCAACGAACATGGGCGGCCATTCCACAGCGTGATTTGGATGAACTCATTTTGAGTATGCCAAACCGATGTTCTTGTGTTGTTAGTGTTTGCGGTAGAAACACGGATTATTAATTGTTTAAGTTACCCAATAAAATTTTAAAGAAAACTGTTATTTCAGTCTTTTTTTCGAACTTTAATGTTAGTGGTTCAAATGTCAAAAATCCCTTTATTAGGAAAATGGCAAATTTCTTTATTAATGCAAAGGTGACTTGGTTTATCGTTACTGTGACAAACGAAAACACTTTATTTGATGAATCCTTAAAGAAAATTTAAATTAATATCAATCAAGAGAAAAGTTATTGCAAAAATATATGTTGATCCCTAGACACTTTTGATGTGTGTATTTGCTATGAGGTATTCCCCCAATTTCCAGTCATATCATCTTTCACACAGTTCATCCATCATTTCTTTGGTCTTCCCCTAATAGCCATGACTAATAGTCATACTCATAAACCTCACGAAATTTACTTCATTCCTCCGCTTCACAAATCATTATAACATGACAATCGATTTCTACAAAACAAATAGTAGTTCAATGAAATCACCGTGGAAAATTTTGAAACGAGATAATTCTGGGAATAAAATTAAAATTATACCAACCATATAAACGGAGACAAATATTGAATCAAAAGGTTAAATAAAAACAATATTTTTACATCTTTTTATTATTCAAAATATAATCTTATTGCAACGGATCTTACCAAAGGGTCAAAAACTGTACTTTGAAAAGTACCACACATAGAATTAGTTTACCTCGACAAAACGTACAGACTCAACGGAAATAATTCTGTAATGAAAACAATTAAAACATACCTGCTAATAGTAATAATCGATCAATAACAAGCTATTAATAGGATGTTTTAGTATTTCCGCAAGTACTAATGAGATAGCGCGATCACCTTCGTGTCCGGTCAAGTGATTATCAATGCTCTTGCGAGCCGACACGTGACGACAAATGTTATTATTGTTGAGATTCATGTTAGTGCTATTCTGTTACAATGTTACCGTGAAAACGTAAGTGAAGTGAGTTTAAAGTGAGCTGTCAATAGTAATTATCAATCCTTCACATTCGGTGGAACGACAGCTCATTGTACGCTCACTTCACCTAAGATTTCACGATGACTCTTTATGGAATCGACCGACGACCGACATCTTAAGAGCTAATTATATTGTAATAATTCGAGGACTCAGGGTAGATCGACCTAGGGTAGAAAAGTGACAACCTGTAGGTGTACCTAAGTTACCTGTCTCCACTGACTGAACTAGATCAGTATCCAGTTCAGTCAGTGGAGACGGTTCATTTTTTTGTTGACTGCAGCGCTTTATCATTATTTTTATCATTTTTAATAAGCTTGCATTGTTCTTTTTTACATTTTTGAAAAATGTACTGAAGATTTTGTCATTTATTGATTTAAAAGCGTGCCCGTGGTGTTTCTTGCGCGCTCTTCTCCTTATAGATTACAGTTTGGAATGGGCTTCAACTTTCTGAATAACTGACCGACTCGCGAGGCTTCGACAGTTTGAAACTGCTGGTATGATTAACTTGAAAAAAATGCGTTGAAAGTGAGCACGAAACGTATGAAATATGAGTTATGCAAGGACGACGTTGTGGCGATCCTTGTTTTTGCAAACATACCTACATTTTAAAATTAGTCGCCTTCTTATTTTATTATCCGGTACGAATGTCGCGATGCTAAACTTTCGCAAAAACGTACATCGTGGCAATGAACTTTGCAACTATGATTCACACCCGGTTTTTCCATCAGAAATTTCTGGCAGCCTGGCAATAGGCTCGCCTGTCCTACAGGGGATTTAAACATAACTTGCGAAATGTAGGTGTACTATAGGTTGACCTCTACATAACTCTTGTAAGAAAATAAGTGTGAATATATCCACAGAAAACGCTGCTTGCTCAGGCCGTTTCCCCTCAACAAAGCAGACTCTGAATGGAAAGTTTATCATGTCAGTCGGTCGCCTGTGCATCTGTGACGCTCTAACCCCGCCCACTTAGATATGGCGGACCTTATCCCCCGTGACGTCACGTGTTGTGCAAGCACGCTAAACACGTTCGTGTATTGATAATTATTACTGATGTAAAATTGTAAACATCACTCATTATTAATTATAATAAATAACTGTTGATTTATGAACGGAAGAAATTGTCTTCTAGTTGTTTGTTTAATGCACTATGTACTATACTACCTGTGAAATGTATTGGTTTTCTTTCATCAAGAAATTTTCTTAGCTTGTCCGTGAAAATCTAAACTGTGTCTGTCCCAGAACTCAGTTTGGTGTAATCACTTGCGTCCATCATTTCCTTGCAAGTTTCTATTCACGCAGGATATGACACATAGCACGTTTATATTTTACATATTTTAATGATTATTTTATGTCTATACTTCTTTTGCAACATTATTGTAACATTATTAACATTCATATGCAGTAATTGTGGACACAAAACTGTATAAAATTTTAGTTATGTAGTAAGTTAGTAGTGTCTTCATCAGAATACCCGGTGCCACTGACAGTAACGTCGTGGGTTGTTACAAAAAGAGCGGGTTTGTGAACTAAATTGTTTATGAAATTAATATATGGCGGGCAAAGTTTAAAGGCTCTTAGAAAAGTAAACACTCACCGGACAGGGCTCACTTAGCACACTGTGGACTTTACCTACCCGTGTCATAACAATTTTAATTATTCATTAAAATGTTTGGCATTTAATTTAATGCGTTTTAAACAATGTAAACAACTAGTTACTTAATTTTTAGATAATTTGCTGCAATAATTAATTATTGTTAGCTCGTTAATAAAATAGTTCAAACAGCTATTAGAAAACTGGTAATTTGACTAACAATGTATTGGGTTAGAAATTATGCGTAAAATATGAAATCAGTGAAGTGACTATTACAATTGCATGTGTTGTTGAAATAAATAATAAGTGCGCCTATTACACAATTAGAAACCCACTTTTTACTTACGAGGAGTATCGTGGGACAACCGGTTGGAATGAAGTTCATTTCATTTTGCTCTATTTTTCAACGTAACAGAAGGTCGCGACGGTAAACTGTTACACCTTTTTTCGGTCTAGCACTCGTTCGCCAAGTGCGCAGTGTATGATGCGTAATGAGGATCTTCGATCTCAAATGTCCATCTTATGGGAATGCATGGTAGGCAACTAGGCTCTTAGTAGAAAAAGAAAGCAAACAATTACCGTAGACATAAGAAAAAACATTTATGCTATTTATGCTAGTAATTACGCACAGGAGTGCCGAGGCAGGTGGTCCAGTCTGGCCAACTAAAGCTAAAGTTTTCCCCATAACTTGAAATAAAGATTAGAATTTTAAATAATATGATACTAAATTCTGCCAGCGGCTTCGCCCGCTTGAATGTCGCTTGAAATTATCCCAAAGGAATGTACTACTGGGATAAAAGAATCTGATGCGGTAATTTATACTCATATTATAGAGCTGAAGAGTTTGTTTGATTGAAAGCGCTAATCTCTGGAACTGCTGGCCCGAATTGAAAAAATGTTTTTGTGTTGGATAGTCCATTTATCGTGGAAGGCTAAAGGCTATGTAACATCGCGGTACAACCAATAGGAGCCGAGCAGCGGGTGAAACCGCGCGAGAGCAGCTGTCCACAATTATATACATTTCCTGCTAATTTTCATCTAAATCTGTTTAACGTTTTACGCGTGTTTCTCTGTCTATCTAATCATCTTCACAAACTTTCACATTATAATATTACACGCCATTAAATTCCAGCCAACTCTGAACAAAGTTATTATAACAATCCTGTCTCAAATTCCAAGTCATTGATAACATTTGCACCTATACGTTGAAGTGACAGCTATTCTTATAATTATATTAATAATACGAAGAATCATGAATGGCAGGTGATTACTTTGACTGATAAAACTAACAGAAACTGTCTATCTCTCGACTCCTGACCTCTCTTCATTAATAAGGCAAATATTTTTAGTTAGACTTTTTTTTTATTTGAAATAATAGTAATGATGTTTCATAATTATGCTTTTAAAATTTTTAGCTTTAGACCCACATAAAAAAAAAAAAATTGTCTTAATAAATTATAATTTCTTGTTGTCGCATTAAAAGTTGGGTTGTTATTATTCCGTGAGGTTCTGTTTCAACTTGTTATTTTCTTTGTTAATTAGTGACGAACTTTTGGAACCCACTTCAAGCCTGCGGTTCGTGTAATCTTACACTTATTACGGATTTGGAAAACTTTGCTGGGTAGTCCGTTTTGTAAACGAGGCATTAACCATGCATAGCTGGTCGCAGCACAGCATTTATTAATTTTACAGTTAGTACAGGGACTACGTAATATTGCATTTTATCATAACACAAACCTATCTATTTATTAAAATTTGGCTAAACACCTTTTAACGTTTTTAGGGTTCCGTAGGGTGCCAAAATGAATCCTATTATCAAGCCTGCATATCTTATGTACCCCATGAACCGAATTAGGGAGACTGTTAAGATTTTCACAGATTTTTCCATAAAATAAACTCCTGTTTTCAAGTCTTCGTGTCCGAAGCCAGTCCAAATCGCACTTGGCAGTTTCTATTATATATTTATTTGTTATACATTCTTAAACAACAAAATAATACCTACTATGGCTATTATGTAAACTGTACATCCCATGGTTGTTGCAAATGCAAATGTCAGAAGCTACTTGAAGCCACCACACCAACTGCCTTGATCTTAAATTTCCCAATTAACCAAAGTTTTCGTCCTTATTTCCATTAGCATATATTTATTTTTCCAGTTCTTCGCGTGGCCCCACAGCGTGCAGGCGATCATTCTGTCCTCCTTCTTCTGGGGATACGTGGTCCTGCAGGTGCCAGCCGGGATGCTGGCTAGAAAGTTCGGCGGCAAAGTGCTGTTCACCATAGCAGTGTCCGTCAATTCACTGTTGTCGTTATTGCTGCCTGTTGGGGCTGCTTGGGTGAGTTTAATGAATTTTATTTGTAAGATGATGTACTAATAGGTTGGTTCTACGCGTTGTCTACTCTTTCAACACGATTTTAATATTCAAAGATTTTAAACTTTTAGCTCTAACAAATAATATTATTTGTTAGAGCTAAAAGCGTTATAGCAACATTGAGCCAAGTAAGAATATCTTTTATTTATTGCTATTTCAAACACTAAGGCGCGAATTTATTTTCTTCATATTTTTATGAAGACCCTCCGTATTCATCTTGGTAATAAAAACACATAACATTTGTACTCAACTCTCCCATTCCCAGGGTGGTTGGCGACTAGTCTGCACGTGTCGAGTGCTACAGGGTCTAACACAAGCCTTCATCTACCCGAGCACGCATCACCTCGTCAGCCAGTGGATGCCGCTGCAGGAGAAAGGATTCCTCGCCACCTTTGTGTACGCTGGTAAGATAAGAACTAGAATAAGTTACAAACAATTATAATCCTAGTACTTAAACCGTATAAGACAAGCCCATAAGCTGTCTCGACCAACCGCGGCGTATTTATGACATCAATACAAAAACGCCTGGTGCGGTGCGCCTGTGTGAGTGATGGTTTATGCAATATGAACGAAAGGGATGAAGGAATTAAGAGTTGCGGTGCAACCTACCTCAGGACTTGTTCGCTTGTGCTGATAGAATTAAACCCTCCTCTGCTGTTTCGTAACTTGAGGACTTTGGCCAGTTATTGAGCAAAGCTTCATTTTTGGACCTCGTAAAGACTCTTTTTTAGTTTTGCGTTAACTTAAACTATGTTTTATTCTAGTTAGAAAACAAGTTATCAAACTAGCACAAAACTCAATTTAAGCCGTGCCAAAGGTTTGACTAGAGCACCTACATTTTGCTACCTACCCCTAATTTGTAAGAGTCAGCAACTGACAATAATGTCACCAGCAGGTACAGTTGCATCGCATTCCACTCACGTTGTTCTGTATAAAAGAAAGTGTAGACGACAGACTTTGTCGACGACACCACGACAAAAAATCTGCAAAATTTTGCGTGTCTGCAGTTGCCGGTTGACAGGCTGTTTGTGCGATCAAATCCCCGGTCCATGAAGCCTATCAGATCCGAATTATTATTGTTTGTGAAATTCATCAATACTATAACGGAGCGCTGCTCTTAATTTACTATACCAAAAAAATAACAAGTACCTATAGCAACTTCACCACTTTTAACGTGCAAAATCTGAAACCAATAAAAATAACCCACGTGTCTTTTATAGCTATAATTTTTTTACATAATAATACGCTTGTACAGTGCATTGGAAAGGTGCTCAATCATAGCTTACCTCACTGACTCCGTGCGTCTCAGACTGGATCGCATAATATACGATGTTACGTCTGCGTAGCCCCTTACCAAGTTGAACAACAGAACACATTCAACTTGATCGCATAATATACGATGTAACGTCTGCGTAGCCCCTTACCAAGTTGAACAACAGAACACATTCAACTTGATCGCATAATATACGATGTAACGTCTGCGTAGCCCCTTACCAAGTTGAACAACAGAACACATTCAACTTGATCGCATAATATACGATGTAACGTCTGCGTAGCCCCTTACCAAGTTGAACAACAGAACACATTCAACTTGATCGCATAATATACGATGTAACGTCTGCGTAGCCCCTTACCAAGTTGAACAACAGAACACATTCAACTTGATCGCATAATATACGATGTAACGTCTGCGTAGCCCCTTACCAAGTTGAACAACAGAACACATTCAACTTGATCGCATAATATACGATGTAACGTCTGCGTAGCCCCTTACCAAGTTGAACAACAGAACACATTCAACTTGATCGCATAATATACGATGTAACGTCTGCGTAGCCCCTTACCAAGTTGAACAACAGAACACATTCAACTTGATCGCATAATATACGATGTAACGTCTGCGTAGCCCCTTACCAAGTTGAACAACAGAACACATTCAACTTGATCGCATAATATACGATGTAACGTCTGCGTAGCCCCTTACCAAGTTGAACAACAGAACACATTCAACTTGATCGCATAATATACGATGTAACGTCTGCGTAGCCCCTTACCAAGTTGAACAACAGAACACATTCAACTTGATCGCATAATATACGATGTAACGTCTGCGTAGCCCCTTACCAAGTTGAACAACAGAACACATTACACTTGGCTCCCGAGAGGAAGCTCCCGTGATTGGCCGATATGCGATAGTGAGTCAAAGTGCTACGTTTCATATAAACGAGATTCGTTTCCGAAATATGACGAAATTTTGATGAGGGTTTTGCATTTTTCAGTTGTTTGTAACTGTCAAACAACTGATTGCAGTTTATTCATGTCCCAGATAGACCCAGCCATTAGATTTTAATCTGGCTGCTTAGTTTTATTTAGTGCTAGCCTGTAAGAATATTTGTTTGTAGAGAGTCAATTAAATAAATTCTAAATAATTACCGTCCTTCATCCACAACGACTAAAAAATAAATATTTCTCAACAAAGCTGTACTGGCATCTATCAATTTTGTAGCAGATAAATGTTGCCTTTGATTATATGCACATTCAATAAAAATAACATAAAAAATAAGTGCAAAAGTATTGACAGCTTTGATGAAATGAGTCTTAATTATAGCTGAAACTGAAACAAATTGCACAATTATTATTTTTCATTCAATTACCTACTCGTTTTCCAGTCAACTTAATTGTCACAAACAAATAATAACGAATGAACACGAAACATAAAACAAATTGGAGTCCATTTCATTAAAAGGTCAGTAATTAAAAGGACTTATGTAACACGTAAAATACCTTTCAGGTGGGCAATTGGGCATAGCTCTACAGTTACTGGCATCAGGCTTTTTAGCCACGTCATGGGGTTGGCAGGCTATATTCTACGCGAATGGAACCTTGGGGGCTATTTGGGCACTCACCTACATGATCTTCGGCGCTGACTCTCCAGAAACATCTAGATTCATTTCTAAAGAAGAAGTCTTGTATATTCAGACATCTTTGGGAAGAGTTGGGGAACAGAAGGTAAGAACTTACATTGAGAAGTAAGCGCAATAAGATAGAAGCGGAGCATGATAATTAATTCTTTATTAACAGCCCCGAGCTTCAATTTATGCCCAGTTGATGTCAATAGGCTAGCCCCCTATTACATGGGACTTAAATAAAGTGGGAAATGGTGGTGTACTACGCACACAACTGCTGAACCCTTTGGGAATACAGGCGTTGTATTATAATATTTCATAAATAGCGCTATCTACTCTGAGTGCACAAAACAACGTAATTCTACAGAACTGACACCTCATTAAAGCTTTTACGTGGATTACAATAGAAAAAGTTGATGCTTAACGCTTAATCTTTAAAATAAATGTATCTTTAAAATCTAGTAGTATACCTATTTTTATGTTTCCAGAGGTACCCAACTCCCTGGCTGAAGATCATGACTTCACTGCCGTTCTGGTCGGTGATAGTGGCCCATTGTGGACAGAACTGGGGCTTCTTCACGCTCATGACTGAAATGCCCACCTACATGTCGAAAGTGCTCAATGTTAATCTTAAGAATGTACGTTTGTTATGATTATATTTTAATTGATTCATCATCATCAGCATATTTCAGTCCACTGCTGCATAGAAACCTTTTCAATTTCACTTCCTTAGCGACTCTCATCCAGCCACTCCTGCAACTCTCTTCCTGGTTTAAACATGTCCTCCTGCCTAATAAATAAATCTATACGTATATTACATATTAAGTCGCGTTTCGTATTTGTCCGTGTGGCCGAAAAACGAGTCGATTTTGTTATTATTCTTCTTATCACGCAACGGCTTTTAAAGTAATTTTCACTATCATTTAAAGAATTTATACCGGAAAGTTTACTCGATCAATAATAATTAATACATGTTTTGACGGAAAACCGTGTGAAGCAGGGGTGGGTCGCTAGTTGAAAATAATTCTGTATTGACTTTGGTATGTTTGTTTCAGAATGGTATTCTCTCGTCGCTGCCCTACCTTTCTATGTATTTGCTCAGTTTCGTCATGGGCACCATGACAGATGTCATAATCAGGAAAAATTGGCTCAGCGTCTCCAATACCAGGAAATTCTTTAATACAATAGGTGAGCAAACTTCCTTCTCGGTAATGTTTTTGCGATTGGTCCAATTCTAGTTTAACCGGACGTAAGTACTGTCTGAAATGTAATGGCTGTAGTATAGTAGGTATATACGTTAGCTCACGTTGAGTACTACAGCTACATAAACCTTCCTTTATGCAATTTTAATGTTTAAAAATTCCAGGTCTGTGGGGTCCAGCAATAGCGCTGATAGGCTTGTCGTATTGTCCTGAAGGCAACATGGTGTATGCTGTAGTCATGCTCACCATAGCTGTAGGAGTAAATGCTGGGCAGTACACCGGATATATGGTAAGGCAAATTAAACGTTATTGATTTGATGTTAAAAACATGTTTTTTTTTATAACTTACTAAAAACAGCCAACAACATGCATAGAGAATTGAATAATCCATCACCCATTGAACAACATAATAGGATGCATTTAGATTTCAGCACAGAGCTAATTAGCTCATTCACTTTATGTGATGCGTCATGACCACATTCAAAACGCCATAGAAACAGATTTTCTTCATAAACTCAAAGTTGCAAGCTTGCAACAACCTGAAGCTATGATTAATGAAATGCATCAAGTTTCAGCGCTCAAGTCATATATCATCCGGAAACGTTGTGAAGTGGAAAGCAGAGTGGGGAGAGCATGGAAAGATAAACGACCCATCTTTGTATTAGACGATAAATATACACAAGGTAGTCAACGTAAATGATCGCGAAGCTTGATGGATATACTTCATTTCGCTTGTCATTTAGACGTTAACCTGATTTTTAAAGGACTAAATGTTTAAAAAAATCATATACACAATAAAAATGTTTGCCGACCATCTCCCCGTATGAAATACTTACATACATTTATGCCAGTCTAGTAATGCTGGACTTTAAACGCCACTAGTTTATTAAGGTACTTCGCATATTCCAAGAAAAGTTGTCCATTACAACCGGTAGGTACGTTGCGCCAATTGATAATTGTTGAAATAAATCAAGGGACTCGCACAATTTCAAACAGGATTCAACTTCATTTGAATGTTGAATTAATTAGACAATTACAGTACTGGCCACAGGACAGGTCCTTGTGGCGCGCTTAAGAAGTTAAACTAATTATCAGCCAGAAGTTGTAGAACGCTAAGTTCTCTTAAGTTTTACACGAAAGTTTCTCCGTGAGGAGATTTGATTCCGTGCGGTCTGTATTTTTAAATTGCGTTTGGGTCTGGTTTGTAGAATATTTGAATGGGAAAAATATATTATTGCGATGAAATAACAAAAATATGTACATGTCATTCAGTGACTAACATATTAGCTTTATTATAATTTAAATACATTGTATTTAAAATTATTATTACATAGATATTGATTATTTCTGTCGTTCAGAATTATTTTGAACCCAATCTCGATTTAAAAATGACACGGATCTTATATTTTATACCTCTAATATTTATAACTAACTAACTTTATTAACTTTAATCTCTGTATGTTATCTTCCAGTTGGTCCACATCGACCTGGCTCCCAACTTCAGTGCGTGCCTGATGGGCATCACCAACTTTTTGGCAAACATCATCTCCATCATCGCACCTCTCGTCTGCGGGTTTATTGTTCACGATGAGGTAAGTGTTATTCTTTGTGTTCCAAGTGCCCGACAGTTTATTATTTTATCCTGTATCATTGTTAACGTGACTATACAAAAGCACTAGGTGCTCTGCTACCTATTCATTTTAGCAGCACTATTTAATTCGTAACAGTTCTAATATTTTTTTAATCCTAAAAACGACGTAGCGTTGAAATGTTATAGTCCAAAATTTCTCACTTCAGTTGAACAGTAATCTACAGTAAGCAATATGAAGATATTTAATTCCTTACAAGCTAATATTAATATTTCTTACAGACGGAGCCTTCGGAGTGGCGCAAAGTATTCTTCGTTGCCTCAGGAGTGTACTTCTTCACAAACTTGTTCTTTGTGCTGTTCAGTACATCTGTCAAGCAACCCTGGAACGAGCCTAAAGAGACAGATCTCGGTAAGGGAAATTTTGCCTTATTTCAAAAGCTATAAAGTTGAGTTTCTGTTGAGTGTTGAAATTAATTAGTTTTTTAACATTCCCAGAAATGAAAGCTGCCGAAATTAAAGAACCTGAAAAGTCGAGGTTGGAAGCGAAATGGAGTCGTCATTGAGTTCAATTTTATTTATTTGTATTCATGTACCTGAATTAAGTTTGATGTAATGTTAAATAAAAAGTCATGTTTAGTTTTATCTTCATTAGTTTCATTGATCTGTTCAGATGTACATTTTTTCGTGATATTTAATACTTCCATAAACTGCCGAGTATTTTCTTCTTTGTACTAAATCTGCGATACGAGGCAGGGATCCGGACAGATCAAACAGTCCTTTATTATTCAGAACTCCAAAAATTCTTGAAAGCAAGACACGTTTCCTGAACAGCGGGGTCTTAAACGAGTTCATCACTCATTCATCGTATGGTGACCATTATTTTACTCTGGGAAATGTTATTCGTTTGCCCTTCTTCAGTACAATGTGATTGGTTCCTATACATAGTTTATGTGTAAATGATAGGATAGGCTACCTGACCAACATCGTAACCACAATACATGACCAAACTATCAGTATATATAAATAGCTCATGGATAATGGGGAAAAAAACAAATCTCTTATTTTTGGTAAGTACAGTCTAGTAACTAAAAATGAAAGGAACGTTTTTTCTTTCAGTTGAATGTGGGGTCAAAATCATAACAAGAAGCAACAATCGAGTTTTTAAATTTCCAAAAAAGACAAAAACAAAATGTCCAAAGTCAACCAATAAAAAAATCTTTTGAATCCACTCTTCAAAAAAATCTGTTCAGGCTTCAATTGAGTATTGAATTTCAAGTATTAAAAGCAATTAACCATCTGAGTACCTCAATTCCAGCTGCCATACAACGGCTCAGTTAAAATATTGTTAAGCTATTTTAACCACCTTGACTCGACCTTGAACCTCATTCAATTTACACTTAAAAGGCTGATCTTCAATTTAATTTGCTTTCCAAATGGAAATCATTCACGTGACACAAGAAACGGCCAAGAGTGATCCTTCATTAGTTCGTTAAGTTAAAACTAAAATCTTATCACGTTCACGGTAAGGTTAGGTGACACGAGACCTTTAAACCCACAAAAGTAATGTTTCTGATCTGCTTGGACCAACCGCAGTATTAAATAAAGGATAAACAATGCTTAATTGTTAAATATAACCTTAACAGTCCAAAAACGTAATCGAAACTTTCCTCATTTCAACTTACCTATAAAATATGAATAAACCAACAGCATCATTCTTTATCCAATACTTCCTTTTACATTTTATTACCGTATCACAAACGTGCGGTCTACAAGATTCATCCCAAAGGTTACCGTCTCACGTCCAGCGTCCAACACTAGACCAGACCATCGCTTCAAAATTCACTTGGACATTACTACTGGTCCTCAAGTCTACGTGTCGAGACTGAGTTATACTGGCCTAATATGTTACGTGGAAAGAATGGGAGATCGGCGTGAGTCATAGCCTGATGGTGACCTCTTTCGTGAGTATTGAACCCAGAGTACCTACGTGGCACACTATTCCGGTACGCTTAGGAGCTTTCAAGATGCAAGGATGAGAACCCGGACAATTATTTGGTACTGATAGGGATGCGGTTTCCATGAGAATACGTCTTGTTCATGGCTTTGTCAACAAGAATTTGGAGCTGAACTAAGTTCTACCAAAATTTGGTTTGAAGTTTAACATATTTTGTAAAGCTTGCTTATTGAACCATACATTTTTATTCGGGACGCATCCTGGCTTATTTTGCTTACAACTTGACTGGGATCGCTTAATGACAGCTGACTGCGCTATTTTTGAGATGTTGCAAAATCAAAGAGGAAACGGAAACAGTAGTAGGTATTCGTAAACTATTAGAAAAATAACTATTTAAAGCACTTAAGATGGCGAAAAAGCAAACTTAATTTCTTTAATTATTTGAAAAATTTTAAACAGTAATTAGCAGAGACATCAAACTGAGATTATTTTAATATTCTAAAAGCTGTTTATACAAAATCCGAAACAAAAAGTTTTTACCGATGTCTGAACGATCATGTTTAGAACCAAGTAACAAAAAATGTAAAATCCAAGAGGAGCATTGAACGCGATCTCATGGCGGCCTGGAATCAGCGACTGTCGCAACCCAGCGCAGGGCACGCCACGATAGTGGCGGTAAGGCCCCTCTTTGAGGAGTGGCTAGAGAGGCGTCACGGCGCCCTCACCTTCCGCCTGACGCAGGTCCTCACCGGACATGGATGTTTCGGGAGGTTCCTGCACATCATCAGGCGGGAGGAAACGCCCGGGTGTCACCACTGCGAGGATCGCCCAGAGGACACGGTAGAGCACACGGTGCAAACCTGCCCCGCTTGGGCGGAGCACCGCCGTGTCCTCGTAGAGGCGATTGGCGGCGGCGACCTCTCGCGCCCGGCCCTGGTGCAAGCCATGGTCCGGGGCGAGAGGGAGTGGGAGGCAGTCACCTCCTTCTGCGAAAAAGTTATGCTCGCGAAGGAGGTGGCGGGATGGGAGAGAGAAAGGTCCTCCCGTCCCAGCCGCCGCGGGAGACGCTCCGGGCGTCGGGAGCCACGTGACGACTCCCGGCCACCGTAGGCGCGGGCCTGCGGACGGTGAGTAATGGGTGACTCACCGTCCGATCAGCACCAGACCCGTGCCGTACGGCGCGTATATGTTCCACGCGCGCCTCAAAGAGATGTCAGCATATGAAGGGGCCCCTCAGGGCCAAGCCTGCCGGGTAAGCGGGATTGTCCGAAAGGGTTACCGCTACCCCGGAACATAAAGGGCTACGGAAGGAACATGGATGGGTTTTAGTCAGTAAGAGTCTGACACTCCCTTCCGCTCCACCCAGAGCGGGAGCAGTCATTGGATGATTTCCCAGCCTTAAAAAAAAAAAAAAAAAAAGAGGAGCATTGAATTCAAACAATGATGAGTTCCGATAGACGCATAGGTAAATATGTTAGTATAATACGAAGAACGCAAAACCATAGCTTTTAAAATTCCAGCCACAAAACTCCTAGTAGAACAATGTTCAAATTCAATTCCGATATAACTTATTACATAATTCTGCGGCTCGTACTTTGCGGTGTCTTGTACATCAACTAAGTTATTATTGGGTGCAATTCCGGGTTAAATTGAATATCTCCGGAGCTGGTACGGAAATTGGGAGGCTAGTTTATAACAGACACCTCTACACCAATATGCAATGTCCCTGGAGGTGCAATGCATTGTGCATTGACTGGAATATGGATGGCAGCCATTCTAACATGAACATATTGAGTTCCAAGTTCGCACGTTTCCAGTGAAATGGTTTTATGATTACAGCAAACTTTAAAACAAATAATAACATCTGGAATTTGGTTTAACCAATCTTACAAAAAAAATAAGATAAGTGCCAGAGGTCCATCTGCAGATTCGATCACAATAAAAATTTTAATACGAAGAACGCAAAACCATAGCTTTTAAAATTCCAGCCACAAAACTCCTAGTAGAACAATGTTCAAATTCAATTCCGATATAACTTATTACATAATTCTGCGGCTCGTACTTTGCGGTGTCTTGTACATCAACTAAGTTATTATTGGGTGCAATTCCGGGTTAAATTGAATATCTCCGGAGCTGGTACGGAAATTGGGAGGCTAGTTTATAACAGACACCTCTACACCAATATGCAATGTCCCTGGAGGTGCAATGCATTGTGCATTGACTGGAATATGGATGGCAGCCATTCTAACATGAACATATTGAGTTCCAAGTTCGCACGTTTCCAGTGAAATGGTTTTATGATTACAGCAAACTTTAAAACAAATAATAACATCTGGAATTTGGTTTAACCAATCTTACAAAAAAAATAAGATAAGTGCCAGAGGTCCATCTGCAGATTCGATCACAATAAAAATTAATTATAATTTAATATTTACTGAGATCGAATCTGCAGATGGACCTCTGGAACTTATCTTATTTTCGTCTTCCAAGTCTTCCTCCTCTCTGCAGTAATGGCTTTGTGCAAACTCAAACAAATTAATTCTCATAATAATTAGGAATGTAATGAAAATCTGTTTATAATTAAATGAGTTTATTATTCCATTTGACCATTGGATAGGTAGGTACGTTGTTTCCTTATTTAGCAGTATGTACAAGGCAGTTGTGAATATTAACGCCGACAGCAAGGGACGCCCTAGAAAGAAATAAATACTGAACTTATTGGTGATTCGGGCAGGTCAGTGCGTAGTCCTTGCCATTGATGTGTGCGTAGGACGAGATGTGTGTATGTAAGCAAAGCAAAAATATAACGTGTTTGTATTTATATTTGTCATCTTTAGGGTATGTGGTCCAAAAATGCATAGTTTTGAAGACATCATCAATGATAATCTCGTTGTGTAGGTATCTAAATTTTATCTATATACATATAATAAAACAGTAAAATAACTGTGTTTGTACATTGAATTTATTAAAAAAAAAATAATTGAGGGGGGTTTAGAAACAGTAATAGAGCACGAATCCAAAAAAAAAAATCTGTCTGTTTGTCTGTTTGTCTGTATGTCTGTTTGTCTGTTTGTCTGTTTGTTTGTACACGCTAATCTTCGGAACTACTGGACGGATTGGAATGTTTTTTTTTTGTTGTATAGGTATTAAGTCTGGGCAACATATAGGCTATAATTTATCTTGGAAACTTGAACACCTGATGCAGAACCGCAACAGAGCAGCTAAACTACAAGAGATACAAAAATGATACCATAGCAAAAATTGTTCCACGTGATGAGCATTTTTTGCTGAGAGAATAAATTTGAAGATCTGGAACACCTGATGTGGAACTCCAAGAGCCCGGCTACACTATAACATATATAGGAATGACGTCTTAGAGAAAGTTGTGCGGTCTGATGGGTATTTCCTGTTGACTTATAAAAATCGAAGATCTGGAACACCTGTTGTGGAACTCCAAGAGCCTAGCTACACCATAACACATATAGGAATGACGTCTTTGCAAAAGTTGTTCGGTCTGATGGGCATTTCCTGTTGTCTTATAAAAATCGAAGATCTGGAACACCTGTTGTGGAACTCCAAGAGCCTAGCTACACCATAACATATATAGGAATGACGTCTTAGAGAAAGTTGTGCGGTCTGATGGGCTTTTCCTGTTGACTTATAAAAATCGAAGATCTGGAACACCTGTTGTGGAACTCCAAGAGCCTAGCTACACCATAACACATATAGGAATGACTTCTTAGCAAAAGTTGTTCGGTCTGATGGGCATTTCCTGTTGACTTATAAAAATCGAAGATCTGGAACAACTGTTGTGGAACTCCAAGAGCCTAGCTACACCATAACACATATAGGAATGACGTCTTAGCAAAAGTTGTTCGGTCTGATGGGCTTTTCCTGTTGACTTATAATAATCGACGATCTGGAACACCTGTTGTGGAACTCCAAGAGCCTAGCTACACCATAACACATATAGGAATGACGTCTTTGCAAAAGTTGCTCGGTCTGATGGGCATTTCCTGTTGACTTATAAAAATCGAAGATCTGGAACAACTGTTGTGCAACTCCAAGAGCCTAGCTACACCATAACACATATAGGAATGACGTCTTTGCAAAAGTTGTTCGGTCTGATGGGCATTTCCTGTTGACTTATAAAAATCGAAGATCTGGAACACCTGTTGTGGAACTCCAAGAGCCTAGCTACACCATAACACATATAGGAATGACGTCTTAGCAAAAGTTGTTCGGTCTGATCGGCTTTTCCTGTTGACTTATAAAAATCGCAGATCTGGAACACCTGTTGTGGAACTCCAAGAGCCTAGCTACACCATAACACATATAGGAATGACGTCTTAGCAAAAGTTGTTTGGTGTGATGGGCATTTCCTGTTGACTTATAAAAATCGAAGATCTGGAACAACTGTTGTGGAACTCCAAGAGCCTAGCTACATCATAACACATATAGGAATGACGTCTTAGCAAAAGTTGTTCGGTCTGATGGGCTTTTCCTGTTGACTTATAATAATCGACGATCTGGAACACCTGTTGTGGAACTCCAAGAGCCTAGCTACACCATAACACATATAGGAATGACGTCTTTGCAAAAGTTGTTCGGTCTGATGGGCATTTCCTGTTGACTTATAAAAAATCGAAGATCTGGAACAACTTTTGTGCAACTCCAAGAGCCTAGCCACACCATAACACATATAGGAATGACGTCTTAGCAAAAGTTGCTCGGTCTGATGGGCATTTCCTGTTGACTTATAAAAATCGAAGATCTGGAACACCTGTTGTGGAACTCCAAGAGCCTAGCTACACCATAACACATATAGGAGTGACGTCTTAGCGAAAGTTGTTTAGCCTGATGAGCACTCTCTTTTGACGTATAAAAATTGAAGATCTGGAACACCTGTTGTGGAACTCCAAGAGCCTAGCTACACCATAACACATATAGGAATGACGCCTTACCAAAAGTTGTTCGGTCTGATGGGCATTTCCTTTTGACTTATAAAAATCAAAGACCTGGAACACCTGTTGTGGAAATCAAAGCTATCACTAATTTTACTGTGTAATTAAAAAATAACATAAACTGGGAGTACCTGCACGCGGTGAAGGCGGTAACAGTTTAGGACCGATTTTCGATGACGATGGTATATCATTGAAAATTTGACTCTACTGGCCAAAAGTCCTATTTATTTTTTTATTTTATCGTATGAATATGCCTTCGGGCTTTTGTTGTTTGAGTGTTTAATTTAAAATCTAAATCTTCTACCGGGTCTTCGTGACACGGTAGCCACCGTGTCACGAAGACCCGGTAACGCAGGGGAGCAGTTATTTTAATTTAGATTTTTATTGATCAGGTATCTTCACAATAAAACTATGACCATGCCTAGAAAGAGGTCAAATCTTTCTCAATGTTTCAAAAGAGCTAAAAGATTGAGGGTCATAAGATCCCAAGAATTACCAAAGAGCGTCAAGAGAGACTTGATGCTGTTTGAGAAGATTAGGATGCAACTCGCTCCGTGGAAACCTCTTCGGGTCGCGAAGCACGCCTGCGTTCTCAGCGTATTCATTAGGTCTCAAGAGACCAGTGAAGAATATGATGCGCGACTGACTGATCGTGAACGTCATGAATTGTCTCGCGAGTCAGAGACGTTCACGGAAAGAGAATTACGCTTGAGTTCCAAGCGTATCTACGCATCGACTTCTAGGTCTCTAGAGACAAGTGGGGCACGTGATGTGCGACTGACCGCTGATCGTGAACGTCATGTATTGTCTCGCGAGTCGGAGACGTTCACGGATAGAGAATTGTGCTTGAATTCCAACCGTATCTACGCATTGACTTCTAGGTCTCTAGAGACAAGTGGGGAATATAATAATGCGGTTACCAAAATGAAAACGATGACAAATGGACTGTATGTTTTGGTGGTTGTTGGAATGATATAAAACTAAAGCTCAGTGTGATAAAAGATTTAAATGTGAAAAATGATAAAAAATAACATAAATGGCGACCCCGTTGTCGCTGGCATAAGCAACAGGGACCGCGTACGAAGTCACGGGCAGAAGCTAGTTAATAATATACGAGTAATTTTAATTCATACCAATCATTTATAATTAAAGCTAAGAAAATGCAGCGTATTTATATGTCACGTAGGGTATTATAAAATTATGTGAATAGTTGTGACTTTGACGAACTATTTTGTATGAAAAATGAAATAAAAAAAATATACTAAATTGAAAAATAATTTACATGTCAGTTGATTCTTTGATAAAAAAACACCTCGAGTATGTGTACATTACACATTTTCGCAAGATACTCTGTGGGTTATACTTTTACAGCAATTAAATTTGGTTCTACGTGACTTTGGAACATAAAAAATTTTGTGTACCTACTTTTAAAAGTAATCGATAATTGGAGAATAAATCCCGATAAAAGTTAATAATAACCTTTTTTAGATATAACACAGGCCACTTTATTTCCATTATAATTTGAAAGGATTACGATAAACAAATCACAAGTTTTGTAACCCAAGAGCTTTTATCAAATTATGCAGTTTTCATAAAAACAGTTAGCACTGTTTCGGGTGTCGTAGAATGGGTCTACGACACCCGAAACACTGCCAACTGATTTATATTGTATATTCCAGGGACCGTTTTACCACGCGCCGAAATCACATCTGGCTGTAAGGCCCCTTCACACATTATTAGCGGTAGACCGTAAGGGCCCTTCTAAAGGATGCATGTTATTTTAATAAAATATTTCTAACAACTTCAGGGACTGTGTCGTAAAAAATATTTGAGATGAAGCATGTACCCAATGGGAAATTTGGTGAGAGTGCATTGGTTTTAATGAATTGATATTTGTTTTTTTTTATAGAAATATTTCACACTGCCCCGTTCAGTGCGATGAAACTTTTCCGTTTATTATCAATTAATTTGCTTAAGCTGGTAGACCTTTACGAACTGTGAGGATGATATAAATTGGAATGATGCCATAACATTGGAAAATGCCGCGATTACATCAACTAATCAAAGCATAGAATAATTGTAATGCCGTAAAGCGACGCACAAGGACATAATACAAGCAGTGACCAACATGCTAATCATGGTACAGGATAGGCACCATATCGAGTTTAGTATAGTGATCATAAAGATGAAAGTATAGCTAGAAACCAGAATGCAATGGGTGGAACAGGGCTGTCTAGAAGTGGCAAGCACTATTTCGATGAGGAAGTGAGTTTGATAATCAGGTGCGGCAGTGTTATTGGAATTCCATCTTTCTCACTGCTGCTGCTCGGAGTTTTTTGATTGATGCCCGGCTGATGGCAATAGGCTCGCCCCCTATTACATGGGACTTAAACAAAGCTGGCAAAATGTGCGTGTAGTAATAGATGCACGCCTACCTACCTTTTGGGGAATACAAGTGAGATTAGATTATGATTTTGTTAAACAGGGTTATAAGATTCTCCCAAAAATAAAGCTTTATTCAAATAAAGCACATTGACTAATTGGTTGTTAGACCATAGACCCAGTACCGTTGCTTATCACAGACGCGATTAATTTGACATATATGATGATGGATTAAGTTCTAACAATAACAAATTACTACATGCATTAAAGAGTACTTCAAGAAAACTTATAAAGATTATTTTGAAAAGGATTTTCTACTTAGAATTATTCTTAAATTACAAAGCTTTTATATACATAATTTCACGCCTTATATACCCAAGGGGTTGGGCAGTCGTGTACCAACAGTAAACCTACACACAACCCTCACAAAGATTTAACTGTCCAAACCAAATAAAATTGTAACCTAAAACACAATAGTAAGGCGCTTCCATAAATCACGCGACTCGGAAAGCGCTCAGCAGAAATCTGTTCGCTCACTAAATATATGGCTGCGACGGAACATGGGAACCCACTTATTGTATTTAATGATAGAAGTAATTTATGCTTTGAAGCAATTGTTTCCTTACACGATGTAAGTTTAAATAAAAAGCTGAAATAAACCTTTGAAGGATGAACAGTCCTCTTAGCTGTCCTTAAACAAACTAAAACAAAAAAAAAATAGTAAGACAAAATAGAATATAAATCGTGTTTTTGATTTAGTGGTTTTTAAGATTGCACCAACTTTTTAAACGACTACTTTTTAAATTATTTTATTCCAAAGTCGAATGAGTTGTAGATACTTTATCTAAATATGTACAACTGCGCCTGCCCAAAACGAAGATATACATACTTCTGTTAGTGAGAAAAGCCGATGACGCTTATCCTGGGTAATATATCGTAAGGCACTGTTCTGCACAGTGTGCGGCACAAATATTTCTTTCGGTTGACACACTCCAATAAATATTTACCAATGTGCTGCACTGTACGCTCACAAAAATTACGTACAGCTTTGCCTCGTGGAAACGGATCTCAAGCTGTACTGTTGGAGTTCTGCACAAAATGTATTTGAACAACAAATGTGGTCACAATTTTGGTGGTATTGCACCTTAAGATCAACTGGATTTACTGATGCTCATGTCATGAAGACAGTGAGGAGTGGAAAGAAGAAGGGAGGCATTTTTCTTGCAGTAGGACAAATTCAGCTATAAATATACATGTAATGTCTTTAAATCCCACAAATTCAATGAACCGACATGCCACAATCAGTTCTGGATAATATTAGGTAATCAATCAATAGACAATCGCACTAATTGGAATAACACAGTGGCTGCTCCGGGCTATTACATTCCGACAGTGGTTGATAGCTTGATCGATGACGTCACGGTATGTACTGGGAAGATGCATTCAATATAATTATCTTGCAGCAGAACAGGTGGAGTGGGTTTTGTTTTATTGTATTTAGAACCAGTAACTGCTAAAATTGAAACCATAAATTTTAGCTGTGGTTTCGCCTCCATGAACTCTTGACCTCATGATGGCCTTAAAGTACGGGAGTCCTACTACGGCAAATATGCTCGAGGCCCTGCAGGATGTTGGCAGTTTCATAAGGGTTCGGTGAGCATCATTGTACTAAAGGAGATTGTTCTAGACCGCCCTATAACCAACAAACATTTGACGTGTACGTTAATTTTAATTATATTTTAATATGCTTTTTAAAAATAATAAATTCTAGCGGACACTGTTTAATTCTTAATAGGTTTTTAAAAGTGTCCTCATTGATTTTATTACCAACTGAACTCGCCATCTTTCAAGGAATTGTCAATGTGAATGTCACAAAAGATTTGACAGTGTCGCTCTCGCTCATATTACATAAATATCGATATCGACGACGATGTCCATAATATCTAGTGATAAATAATGGATGTTCGATATTTATCACTTCCAAAACATTGAAAATGTGCAACATAAAATTTTTCATGCATATTTTTTTCATGGAATTAGTTCCGTGAACATTTTAATGGAACTTATGATGAATATGGCCTAGCACGATTATGATGAAAATATGAACAAAACAAACTCACAAAATGTACTTAGGTACTAGTCGAATGAGGGATTTTCTCACAAGTGAGAAAATATTAGTTCTAAAGAGGCGTTGGTAAAAAATACGTCACTGTCTCAGGTTTTTGACATCAAATAAGCTTTCTTATTTACGGATCTTATTTTTGTTATCAGTAGCCAGTAAAACAAAGACGTATTTTTTTACCCACGCCATCTATTGAACTATGTTTTTTCACTTGTCAGAAAATCTCTCATTTAACAATTGAAATGTCATTTACGACGCAACTCTAGTGAATTGTTCTCATAACCATTTCACGACTTCAATAGCCATATTTTTACTTTTTAAGTGCTTAAACTCTACTTTTAAATGTCGCAAACTAAAACGTTACACATTGTTCGTTGGGAACAAAATATTTTATTTTAGCATTAATTTAATTGGAGTAGAATCATAGCAACAACGTGTTTATGTTTGAAACGGAACAAATTAATTTATATTTGACATATTGATCTGTCATTTTGGTCTACTAAATTAAAACCACAGATTAAATAGGTGGTCATTGATAATCGATATACAATGATTGATCTTCAAGAGAGCACCTCTACGTCACTACGTCAGTCGGTGCCTGTGGCTGTGTTGTGTTGTTGTGAATAGGTATTCAAACAGAAACAAAATCAAAAACGCCAAAAGAAATCGCCAAATAGGTAGGTACCTATTTGGCGATTTCTTTTGGCGTTTTTGATTTTGTTTCTGTTTAACGGACTACAATTTGGATTGCTTTCAACGTGACCTGGCTTCGAATAACTGATTCTGTGATTTGCTTAAACGACACCTTAGCATTTTGACAACGGACTTCGCTTAAAGTAAACTTTAACCAATAAATAATAACTGTACTTAGAAAGGCATAATACAACTGTATTTACGGTAATATTTTACTGTATTTGAAGTTTAATGCTTAATGTAGAAACCAGAAATAGCGATTTTAGAAGGAATTACTTAAGTTTTCTTTCATTAAAAATAACCTCAAAATCTGTTCCTTTTCTTTAAATAAATCTTTTCTCTAAAGTGTCCGTCAAGAAACATTCTTCTTATGGGTTACTAAGGGCAGTTTACAAATAGAAAATGATTTTTTCTATGCTGTTGGCTCCAGGGCGAACAATGTATGGGCGTAGAACAATCTCCTTTTTAATGAACTGTACATCTTTTTTCTGTAGTTGCACCAAAGTTGGCAGGAGTGTTGACAAGCAATAAGTTTCGAACAGTGTTTTCTTTCCGTATTAGGTGCATTTCACAAAATATAATATGCATGCGTGCATGTTACTCCACTACCAGAGCTCCCTACGCTATCTGTCAATTTCGCAGTCGTCATGAAGTTTTCCTTCAAATGTGCTCTAAGTATTAAAACTGCTTTACGACCTTTGTGTTCGCACCATTCAAATACAGACTGGGTATATACCCAGGACCAGCTCCAGGCCTGAATACCATAGATTCAGTTTTTAGTCCGTCAGCTGCATAATGCTCACAGACAGGCAACCAGCATGAAGCCTTTGATCGAAAGATTCAAACGAACCATGTCATCAGCATAGCATAGCATACCATAGGTGACAGCAAACTTCCGTTCTTCCGAGTTCGCAATTAGAAATTGATGATATACAGGTTCAGAGAAGTCAAACCTCTTTAGTGAATACAGCAATCGAACCTGTAACTACACTAACATAGAGAGTCTCCATATTTCATTTGTAGGGCTTCCTTAACTCGGCGGCGACCTCTCGCGCCCGGCCCTGGTGCAAGCCATGGTCCGGGGCGAGAGGGAATGGGAGGCAGTCACCTCCTTCTGCGAAAACGTCATGCTCGCGAAGGAGGTGGCGGGATGGGAGAGAGAAAGGTCCTCCCGTCCCAGCCGCCGCAGGAGACGCCCCGGGCGTCGGGAGCCACGTGACGACTCCCGGCCACCGTAGGCGCGGGCCTGTGGACGGAGAGCAATGGGTGACTAACCGTCCGATCAGCACCAGACCCGTGCCGGACGGCGCGTATATGTTCCACGCGCGCCTCAAAGAGATGTCAGCGTAAGTCAGGGTAAGCGGGATTGTCCGAAAGGGTTACCGCTACCCCGGAACATAAAGGGCTACGGAAGGAACATGGATGGGTTTTAGTCAGTAAGAGTCTGACACTCCCTTCCGCTCCACCCAGAGCGGGAGCAGTCATTGGATGATTTCCCAGCCTTAAAAAAAAAAGGGCTTCCTTAACAGATTCCCAACATCTCTTAAAAATAGAAAACCTACTCCGAAGACGGCTGAAGGAAAAAAAATCTGCACCTTTGACGCCAGCACGTGGCGCTCGATACAGACATGCAGTGTTATGTCATAAATACGTATCATGCCACGAAGTACACGCCTTAGCTAGCACAAAATGTATGCAACAGGTAACTTAGGGGTGGCGAACTTGAACAAGTAACTTGTCAAACGTGTTGCAATAAAAGTGTTGCACTGCTTAAAAAGAAGAAAAAGATGAATATAAAATCTGGCTTTAATATTAAACCCAAATTTTATTTTCATCTTTTTGTAAGTTAAGGAAACAATCATTATTTTAAACCTAGGTAATTTTAAAAATTTTTGACATATTCTACTTCGACGACAAATTTTTAAAACATATTATAACTCATAAATATAGTCTCGCTCTACTTTTATAAATACCTAGAGTAACCCATGGACCTTGGAGCAAACGGAGGTGCCATTATGGTTAATGCATGCCTCGAAAGTAGATTCTTATTATTCAGGGCTCCATAGATTTATAGATAGTGTAACATTAAAAGGCTTAACAACACTTCAATACTGTTGCTCGCGCAAGTTTTTATTTATAAGTTTTTTCCGCTTACAACACAGAATTGAGCTAATCATTCCTATCTCCTTACCCATACATTCCTTATCGTTCGGAACGAGATTGGAAGCTCATTTGCGCGCGACCAAAAAAAAGTCAGTGCGTTTTTCGCATTCAAACCGCTCACCGCTCATAACCTCTAATTATAGTGAGCTAGTCTCGTCTAGCTTACTTAAAAAGTGCGTTTTCGCATTCAACCGCTACATAACCTCAAACCGCTCACCGCTCATAACCGCTAATTATAGTGAGCTGGTCTCGTCTAGCTTACTTAAAAGGTCTAAGTTCAGACTCCAGTGTGAATACTGACCCGCATCCGCTCCACTGACCCGCAACCGCTCCATACTGACCCGCATCCGCTTCATAATCAAACCGCAATCGCATCAAAAACTGTATAACTATTATAAATAAGTGTTGGCCGACACAAGTGGGACATTTAAACAAGTGAAAAAGTGCATCAGGAAGAAACCAGGGAACACGTGAGACGTCTGCAAAGGGCTGTCCTTGCCACGTGTTTCGTCCAGAAGGTCTCAAGTTATTTGGTCCAATCGAGTCGGATTCAAAGAATCAACGATCCTAATATAGGTCATACCTAGGATTTAGGTTAAAATACCTAAAATACAACGTTCGTAAAATCGCCATATTGAACGAACCTACTTGCGTTCGTACATTCCCCGCTAGGTACATTATTCATTGAGAATTACTGTATCAACTTAATATTTCGCCTGCTGCATTGAAATAGCATAGGTAAATATTCAATCCGCTAATTATCGTGAGTTAGTCTTGTCTAACTTACTTACAACGTATATTCATCCGCATTCCTTTTGTATACCCGCTTAGAATAAAACAATTATTCTAAGTCTACCCGCTATTACCTATTATCGTGAGTTGGTCTCGTATAACTAACTTATTCAACTTTATTCTTTTGTATACCCACTTAGAATAAAACAATTATTCTAAGTCTACCCGCTATACCTATTATTTTGTACGCTATATTTTCTAGAACTACTCCAACATGGAAGATCTTAAAATGAAGGTTAAATTACTTCAAGCTAAAAATAATTCAATCCTCAAATATTTAACATCGCTATACGAAACTTCTAAGAAAATAAATACAACTAATATTGAGCTTCGTTCGGTGGAATCATTTATGGCAGACTCTGAGGCTCTCTCAGTAACTCGTCAAGAATTTAGTAACAATTTAGATAAAATAAATACATATTCCTTACAATTAAATCCTAATCATAATATTGATTATAGCAGTCAGGAATCTTACTACGAAGTTTATTCTCGTATAGAGAGAGTGCGTTCGTTAATCACCGCGAACCGTTCAAGGTCATTAGAACATACATGCGATTCTAATGATAACGCTAAACAATATAAAGAAACCGTCAAATTGCCACCTATTCATATTCCGTTCTTTGATGGTAGAATTGACAACTGGCCTGTTTTCTATGAATCATTTAAATCAAATATCCATAGTAACTTGAACCTTACAGATTCTCAACGTGTGCAGTATTTGATGGGTAATTTAAAGGGAAACGCATTGCAAATTACCGCCGGAATTATTCCCTCAGGAGATAACTATGCCGCTATTTGGAACAGTTTAGTTCAAAAGTACCAAGATAAACGAGCACTAGGCTCACATTACATGTCTAACATACTAAATATTAAACCCGCAATTAATAACTCCGCATCTTTAAATGTTTTCATTGAAAGTTTTCACGCGTCCGTTTCTGCTTTAGAACAATTACAAATTAAAGATTTAAAGGATTTCATTTTGCTTAATTTAGCTTTGAAAAAATTAGACCCCGCAATCGTAAATTTATTCGAAACGCATATGAGAGATGAGGAAATTCCTACTTATACGGATTTCGTAAAATTTATAAAATCGCAAGTTAAAATATTGGATCGCACTATTTCATCTCGAACCGCGTTAGTGAGTAACAACCCTAATAAAAATAATCCTTCTCGTAATCAGTCTCGTAATAGTACAGTGCATACTTTTGTTGCTTGCGATAATAATCAAAGTTGTTTGTATTGCAGTAAAGTTGATCATTATAAACTTTACACTTGTCCAGCCTTTCAATCCCTCTCAGCCAATTCGCGTTTGGATTTTATTAAAAACAAACGTGGATGTGTAAACTGTCTTAGTATAACGCACACTGCTTCACAGTGTAAATCTATACATAACTGTAGGGCGTGTAATAAAAGACATCATTCGCTTTTACATTTAGAACATAGCTCGTCGCAACCGGTTTCAACTGACGTTGCCGCAAATTCACAACAGGTGGCGCTGTGTGCGTCCGCTCGTATCAATAATGTAAACAAACCACTTACATCGATACTGCTTTCTACTGCCCAAGTCTATGTTGATAACAAATATAGCAAACACGTTTCTGTGAGATGTTTAATAGATAACGCTTCGCAAAATAATATAATTACTTCCGCTTGTTGTAAAAAACTTCAATTAAACATTATACCGCTTTCAAACTCCGTTATAAAAGGGGTCGGATCATCTTCGCGGCCTGTTATAGGTTACGTTGAGATAAAGGTTACTGCTAAAATTAAAAATAATTCTTTTAATATTACCGCTTTAGTTATCGATAGTATTACAGATAACTTTCCATCTCACTTTGTTGACACTACTGCAGTGCAACATTTGTTTGATTTACCGCTCGCTGACCCACTGTGGCACGTACCTGGTGAGGTTGAATTGCTTCTAGGGGCAAAACTGTTCCCGTATTTATTACTCAACAATAAAATTATCTCACCTACCGCTCCATCCGCTATTGAAACCGTGTTCGGTTACATTCTTATGGGTGAGGTACCCGCTAGTTTATCTAATAACAATTATAGCCCCGCTGAATTAAATACCGTTTCATATTTTTCTACCGCGCTAAATGTAGATAATTTTCATTGTTTTCTGTCGTTAGACGAATCCTTACATAAATTTTGGAACATTGAAGAAATACCTTCAAAACATTTTATGAGCCCTGCTGAACTGGAGTGTGAACAGCTGTACGCTTCTACTGTGTCACGTGACTCCAGTGGTAGGTATTGTACCGCGTTACCATTCTATAAAAATCCAGATTCACTTGGAAATTCTTATGCTGTCGCTTATCGACGTTTAATTAACTTAGAAAAAACTAAGCTTCGCGACCCTGTTTTGCGCGCTAGTTATAATGAAATAATCCAAGAGTATATCGATCAAAATTATTTAACTGAAACTACACCTAGTTCTGTTAATCAGACTGTAGGTTATTACATACCGCATCACCCTGTTGTTAGGAATAATAAACAAACCACTAAGGTTCGCATCGTTCTTGATGCAAGCGCTAAGTCTCATAATGGCGTGTCATTGAATGACTTGTTACACACAGGGCCGAATTTACCTGCACATCATCAGGCGGGAGGAAACGCCCGGGTGTCACCACTGCGAGGATCGCCCAGAGGACACGGTAGAGCACACGGTGCAAACCTGCCCCGCTTGGGCGGAGCACCGCCGTGTCCTCGTAGAGGCGATCGGCGGCGGCGACCTCTCGCGCCCGGCCCTGGTGCAAGCCATGGTCCGGGGCGAGAGGGAGTGGGAGGCAGTCACCTCCTTCTGCGAAAAAGTTATGCTCGCAAAGGAGGTGGCGGGATGGGAGAGAGAAAGGTCCTCCCGTCCCAGCCGCCGCGGGAGACGCTCCGGGCGTCGGGAGCCACGTGACGACTCCCGGCCACCGTAGGCGCGGGCCTGCGGACGGTGAGTAATGGGTGACTCACCGTCCGATCAGCACCAGACCCGTGCCGTACGGCGCGTATATGTTCCACGCGCGCCTCAAAGAGATGTCAGCATATGAAGGGGCCCCTCAGGGCTAAGCCTGCCGGGTAAGCGGGATTGTCCGAAAGGGTTACCGCTACCCCGGTACATAAAGGGCTACGGAAGGAACATGGATGGGTTTTAGTCAGTAAGAGTCTGACACTCCCTTCCGCTCCACCCAGAGCGGGAGCAGTCATTGGATGATTTCCCAGCCTTAAAAAAAAAAAAAAAAAAAAAAAAAAAAAAAAGGGCCGAATTTACAGGCTGACATATTTTTATTACTTTTAAAATTCCGCTTGTTCCCTATTGCAGTTACAGCTGACATGGAACAGATGTATCTTCGAATTGCTGTTATTGATGAGCACCGAAAATACCAAAAAATATTGTTTCGTTTTAATACCGCTGAACCTATTCGCGAATTTCAATTTAATCGAGTTGCATTTGGTCTTAAACCTAGTCCCTTCCTAGCCATGCGCACTGTGCGCCAGCTATCAGAGGATGAAACTCCACCCGATTCTATTATACTGCTCTTTCAAAAATTTAAAGAGCAACTACCTTTACTCTCGTCTTTAAAATTACCTCGTCATGTAGCCGTTACTATGGGTTGCGTGACAAATATAGTAGGTTTTGCTGATGCCAGCTTGAATGCATATGGCTGCGTCATATACTTACATGTCACTGATACAATTGGTAACACACACGTAAATTTGGTGTGTGCTAAATCCAAAGTTGCACCTGTTAAGGTCATATCTCTAGCTCGTTTAGAGCTCTGTGCTGCAGTTCTTTTGTCTAAATTAATTAAATTAGTTTATGACACTTACCGCTCTCGTACCGCTATTAATAATATAATATTTAATTTTGCCTTTTCCGACAACGGAACAAATTTCGTTGGAGCCAAGGCTCAACAACAAGAACTACTTGTTAACCGCTACCGCATAGAGTGGAAAATGATTCCACCCCGCGCACCCCATTTTGGAGGGTTGTGGGAATCGCGTATTAAATCTATTAAAACGCATTTATACCGTGTTATCGGTTCTCAGCTTCTTACCTACGAGGAGCTTTCGACTGTTCTCACTGAAATTGAGGCAGTTCTAAATTCCAGACCACTCTGTGTCCTGAATGAGGATCCGTACCCAGAACCGCTTACTCCCGCTCACTTTATAATGGCTTCTCCGTTAACTTCGTTGCCTGTCGTGAATGTTCCCGAAACGACGAAGTCTCTGACTTGCCGCAAGAAATTGCTAGACCAGATGGTTTGTAGTTTCTGGAAGAGATGGCGTATAGAATATTTACATAATCTTCAAGTTAGACAAAAATGGTTGAATGCCGCAGACGATATTAAGATTGGTACAGTGGTTCTCATACATCAGGATGATGTCCCTCCTTTACGTTGGTCATTAGGTATAATCACCGAAGGTTTTCCCGGCAAGGATGGGACAACCCGCGTTGCTATGTTGAGGACATGCAGTGGCTCTTTCAAGAGACCCGTTGTCAAACTATGTCCTTTACCTTCTCAATAACATCACCGCGTTATTAAACCATAATTTATCTTTAGTTAATATGCTTTGCATCACCGCAAGTTCTGCGTACCACTGGCCTATGTCTCTCCTTTTCTGCTGGAGAATTCGCATGCCCAGTGTGGCATCGTCCCATCCACGCTAGAGAGGTCGACACGGCGCTCAACGAAACCTGCCGCATCGCTACGGGATGCTTAAAACCCTCCCCTCTTACGATGCTGTATCCATTGGCAGGCATAGCTCCTCCAGTCGTGCGTCGGGAAATAGCAACTCGCATTGAGAAAGGCAAACAGGAAGCAGACAGCCGAAACCCCTTATATGGACATCAACTACCACGAACCCGTTTGAAGAGCCGAAAAAGCTTTCTCCGACACACCACCTCTTCGGAAGACAGTGCGGCAGATGAACGACGCACACTGTGGGAGAACAAACATCCACCCCCTCCAAACTTCATTGCACCGGCAGAAAATCTACCCCCTGGTCACGAACTGCAGTGGCCGATATGGAAGTCATTAAACAGACTGCGTGTTCAAGTTGGCCGCTGCCGATCCAATTTAGCCAGATGGGGTATAATCGACCCATCTCGAACAGAATGTGAGTGTGGTGCCCCAATACAGGATATGCCACATCTACTCTCGTGCCCGTCTTGCACAACTGACTGCACGCTCAAGGACCTGAATGACGCAAATGATAGGGCCGTCCAGGTTGCCACGTACTGGGCGGACAGAGTTTAGTCATCGACTCGAAAAGAAGAAGAAGAAGTTAATATGCTTAGAATATCTTTTATTATAAGTCCGCTTTACTATAACTTCTTTCCTTTTGAGAATATTACATATCCTCAAAGCCGGGCAGGATGCTCGCGCAAGTTTTTATTTATAAGTTTTTTCCGCTTACAACACAGAATTGAGCTAATCATTCCTTTCTCCTTACCCATACATTCCTTATCGTTCGGAACGAGATTGGAAGCTCATTTGCGCGCGACCAAAAAAAAGTCAGTGCGTTTTTCGCATTCAAACCGCTCACCGCTCATAACCTCTAATTATAGTGAGCTAGTCTCGTCTAGCTTACTTAAAAAGTGCGTTTTCGCATTCAACCGCTACATAACCTCAAACCGCTCACCGCTCATAACCGCTAATTATAGTGAGCTGGTCTCGTCTAGCTTACTTAAAAGGTCTAAGTTCAGACTCCAGTGTGAATACTGACCCGCATCCGCTCCACTGACCCGCAACCGCTCCATACTGACCCGCATCCGCTTCATAATCAAACCGCAATCGCATCAAAAACTGTATAACTATTATAAATAAGTGTTGGCCGACACAAGTGGGACATTTAAACAAGTGAAAGTGACCACAGAGAAACAGGAAGAAAACCAGATAGCACGTGGGACTTCCGCTGAGCAAGCTGTCCTTGAATCCACGTGTTTTGACCAGGTTCGCAAGTAAGTCCATCCATTCCTATATCTCAAAACCATCATATCCCGAAAGCTCAATTCTGTGTCGTCCAACAGTTCACCACGCTAAAATCTACACCCCAATAAAATTAATTCACCGCATACCAAGGTCCTTCGAAGTCGTTTTAAAACTTAACCACCAACTGTTTTATTTTATATTAAAAAGCACCAAGGTCTTAATATGTGGCATTTAAGACTAATAAGCTAGTTTAATCACACATTATTTTTTTACGTAATAATAACGTAATTTAAGACTCTAATAAAATATTTTCTTCCATTGCGATGTGTCTAAAGGAAAATAAATATGTCACGGTATTCATTTTGCACGTGCTAGCCCTGGGGGAGGCGACGTGCACGCTCTGGCCGAGATCTCCGTGACAGAACTATTTTATGTCTTCCTTCATGTTTCACGTCTTTTTAATTCCCAGTTAATTGAAGGATTTCTATACCTTGTAGAAGGTATCGGAAACGCTAAAAGCGAAAATGCAATTTATAGTCAATTTTAGGCATATAATAAAAGAACCTTTACCGCCGCTTTAAATAGCAATTCAAAAGTGCCTCTAATTGGAGTAATTAAAATAAATGCTTAAAGTCATACTATACTTAAATTAAATGACGATCTAACTAACTATATACAAATAAATACAAAAACAGAAAGGACACTTAGGCGTCGAAGTAGGTACTCATCCGCATCGCCGTCGTCCGGCAACGTGCCCAGAAGACTGGCAGCATTGCCACATTGAATGAAACAATCCAGCCCTATGGTCACGTGAAGTGTCGACCAATCGGCGCGAAATTTAAGTTAAGTTAGAGTTTTTGTTTGAAAGATCCACGAACATTTCGACAAAAACATGAATAAAAATCTTTAAAATCATCGAGACAAACTGATACCAGGAAAAGTGAATCTTAACGAAAAAGTAATTAACGTCTTGCTTTAATAATTCCTAAATTATTAGTCTTAGAAACATAAGTACGATGTTTATAATATATTCAGCTTGATATTGCGACATTGAGTTTGCATCGGGTGCTCGTGAGGTAGCGAGGAAACGGCAACGTGCACCGTGGCAACCGTCAGTACCAACCCACCACGTGTCATCATCATGACTGAGAGAAACAAGACCAAGACTAGGTATCTTAGATTACCAGTACTCACTGTCATAGATCGTGTGTCAATATTGACAAAATAAATATTGATTATTCAAGATCATAGATTTAAAAGATAATAATTATCATTATAAGATCCACGTGATTTGGGAAAGTACAGATTTTAATCGGATATATGCCAAAGTCAGAAAAATATCAGTTTAATCGTTTCTAAACGGAATCTCATTACTAAAAGCTGCAAAAACGGTGCCGACGAGGATGGGATTCGAACCCACGCGTGCAGAGCACATTGGATTAGCAGTCCAACGCCTTAACCTCTCGGCCACCTCGTCTTGTGACTTATGTTTCTACTTTCAGTACTGCTTAACAAGAACACGTTTTTAAAATTTCTATCGTTGAAGTATGGACAGACTACCATGCAATGTTGCTCTTTTCGTTTATATGAAGAAATGTGGGGCGTGCAGGAGACAGAGCTAAACTGAGGTGCATTTAGATAATACATTTAGGTAATACCCTAAACCAAGTAGACTTTGATGTTGTTTGTTTTTTTCGCGTTTTCCGCACGTTTTTACAGCTTCACTTCTATGTGTGTTTGTAACCGACTTCTTTGAACTTGATTTTGACCCACTTCAAACGGTCAGATTTCATTTAAACTTCGTAGACTTATCGAGGGCCGATGACAATACACTAATTATTTGATAAGATTATTACATTTTCCTTATCGGGATTGTCAGGATTAAATGAGTTTTTTACGCAACCTTTGCGTGAGAGATAGGGCAAGCGCGTGGTCTTGCGCTTGCGCATCCTTCTGTTTCGAGCACTCGGCTCGACACAATAGTCAAGGCTATAGTCATAAATACAGTTACTAATAGTAACAAAGGAATTAATAGTTGATTTAAAAAAAAACACGGTTCTGTAGTTAGCCGGATTAAACAATTGAAAATAAATAATAGTTTAAAACCTAAAAAACATGCTTTGTAGAAATCCAACATAAAAAATAGAAAATAAATTTTGATAATAATTAAGAATAGGGTGAAATTTTTAATAAATATAAAGTAATAATAGTATAAACCAGACAAAATTATCATATTGTAAAAAAGCGTTTTATTATAATTATACTTAATGTTTGCACCGAACGAAATACTACTAAATAACTATGTATTTTCAGCCAACTGACACTGACCTATAAACGACCTCCTCGACCATCAGAGGATGCTTTACGATCCTCAAACATAACGAGCTCGGCTAGTAAACGTCATGTTGTCGTAAAGTGGCTCCCTCGATGAATTAGGAATCTGATCGGCCAGTGAGGATGAAATTTTAATGGAGAAATGTTAGTGTTTCAGCGAAATCTGTGTAAAGCTGAACCTGAAGTGATCATGTTTGTGGCAGCGGTTTACTTTGTGTTTATTATAAAGGAGAATAACAAATATCTCTATAATATATCTCTAATATATTATCCTAAGCGACGTGGGTTAGCTTTCCAGTAGCAGACGGCGGCGGGCGTGTATTGATACCTGTATTGGACCTGAACGCATAGAACCCTAGACTTGAGGCCACGTGCGTTAAGCTCTACATTCATACCTTACTCAATCCTAAGACAGCGTACTGCGAAGTTCAATTACCATTGAGCGAAATGCGTTCCAGTAATTACTGGGCGCGAGCTAATTTAATGAACACCTTATAACGGCCTCCTCATCTTTTACTCAGACAGTACAAAACTAACACAAGCGTACCGCTTCGTCAATCAGTTACAATCGCTTCTGCTATAAACCGAAGTGTGCTCCAAAACATCACTTCTCGCTACCTTAATCTATCCCAATTAGAGGATGCGTGCAATGTAATCGGCAGTCATGTGACTGTCCTTTTTTTTTTTTTTTTAAGGCTGGGAAATCATCCAATGACTGCTCCCGCTCTGGGTGGAGCGGAAGGGAGTGTCAGACTCTTACTGACTAAAACCCATCCATGTTCCTTCCGTAGCCCTTTATGTTCCGGGGTAGCGGTAACCCTTTCGGACAATCCCGCTTACCCGGCAGGCTTGGCCCTGAGGGGCCCCTTCATATGCTGACATCTCTTTGAGGCGCGCGTGGAACATATACGCGCCGTACGGCACGGGTCTGGTGCTGATCGGACGGTGAGTCACCCATTACTCACCGTCCGCAGGCCCGCGCCTACGGTGGCCGGGAGTCGTCACGTGGCTCCCGACGCCCGCGCCCGGGGCGTCTCCTGCGGTGGCTGGGACGGGAGGACCTTTCTCTCTCCCATCCCGCCACCTCCTTCGCGAGCATAACTTTTTCGCAGAAGGAGGTGACTGCCTCCCACTCCCTCTCGCCCCGGACCATGGCTTGCACCAGGGCCGGGCGCGAGAGGTCGCCGCCGCCGATCGCCTCTACGAGGACACGGCGGTGCTCTGCCCATGCGGGGCAGGTTTGCACCGTGTGCTCTACCGTGTCCTCTGGGCGATCCTGGCAGTGGTGACACCCGGGCGTTTCCTCCCGCCTGATGATGTGCAGGAACCTCCCGAAACATCCATGTCCGGTGAGGACCTGCGTCAGGTGGTAGGTGAGGGCGCCGTGACGCCTCTCTAGCCACTCCTCAAAGAGGGGCCTTACCGCCACTATCGTGGCGTGCCTCACGTGCCTGTCTGTCTGTCCTGGTCTAGCAACGAGGCGTTTCTATCTAGTCATTTAAAAGACCTTTTTTTTTTTTTTTAAGGCTGGGAAATCAACCAATGACTGCTCCCGCTCTGGGTGGAGCGGAAGGGAGTGTCAGACTCTTACTGACTAAAACCCATCCATGTTCCTTCCGTAGCCCTTTATGTTCGGGGGTAGCGGTAACCCTTTCGGACAATCCCGCTTAATTTAAATGACCTGACTCGCTAATAAATCAGTGAGAGGCCAAAATGTTGGATGTGGTTTAACGAGACTTCTAGCGTTCCTTAAAACGAATAAACAGCCAGTTTAGGGGAACTTGATGAAGATGGATAGATAGTATCCTTTACTATCCATCGCTCTTTATGTTGCCGGGGGGTAGGCAAGAAGTAATAATGGATAAAATAATAATATTATAATTTATTTAGGTACCAAAGACCCAAAACATATATACCTTACAGACTATCATACATATTTAAAAAAAACACAAAAATAAAATCTATTGTACACGAAGTGACGGCGTCGTGTTGCGCTGCGTAGTATCGCGTAGCCTTCCGCGCGTTCGCCGATACATGACACCTTTCGGCCAAAACTCTTCCTTGAGGAAGGTCTTTATATCATGCGTCGGAGCTCGCACCACAGACGGCTTGAAATTTTTGTTGTGGCACGACTCCAACTTCTCGACCCTTAAATTCTTTGCTCGTACATACTCCACGACTTCTTCAACCTTCGTGGTGTGATGCAGCCGGGACCCATAGAGCGGTGTCATAGATGTTGCCGAACGCAGCACATAGCAGGGTCCTGCCGGAGCGATTAAAAATATACACGGTATCGTACAATAATATGGTAGAAAATCTTCTACATAATCTAAGAAGACAATTGCACAAAGATCCAAATCATGAGCTCAAGTCGCAACCTTTGAAATTCGGATTATTTCACCTGCAAATAAAATAATGAATATGATGCAAATAGTTCACTGTATCGTAAATTAATAACAACTGAACTCGTTTCAATGATCACACGTAATATCAGCTAGGCTTAAATTATCAGTTGGGACTAATGACTTAATGGACGTCAAAACGCAGAATTAATCATTTTAGTATTGAATTTGAGCAATAATTGTATTTCGGACCAGCAGCAACTAATTTAATTTATAATTCATCATAATAAAGTCCTATCCATTTAATGTGCTTATCTGTTTTATTTGGTTCAGTGGTTTTAGTAAAACGTTAAATAATTTATGTTTCAGTTAATATTAACAGTTTTACCTATTGCCACCGTTTCCTAAAAAGCTAGGTTTATTACTCTAACTAAATACATATGACTTAAATCGAAAAAAACTAAAACTGTTTTTTTAGTGTTAAGTGATTGTTGAAAAAAGCGTATGGAGTAATATCTCGACCAAGAAGGGATCCACACAGACTTGTATTAAAAAGCGTATGGAGTAATATCTCGACCAAGAAGGGATCCACACAGACTTGTATTAAAAAGCGTATGGAGTAATATCTCGACCAAGAAGGGATCCACACAGACTTGTATTAAAAAAAAATCCAAAGTCAGCCAAGTATGGTAAAAGCCGCCTTGTGATGTGTGTACGTATACACCATAAAATACCAAAAAAACTAAAATCTGTTAAATAATACTTATTCATTTTAACTCTCTGAATCCTTAAGTAGGAAACTCTAGAGAGAGAAATAGGTTGGCTCATTGGTTTTCGATTTTCCTCAAGTATAACTCTAGGAGGATTAATTGTAGGGTTAATGTAGACGTAAATTGAAGTTAATTCTTGACTACTGAGTAGCCGTTAGCAATGCTATGAGTGTGCATCTCATTTTCCTTCAGACGTCCGGCACACCGGTCCGACATAATTAGCTACAATCCATCTTAAGAACTTGTTCATTACAGTATTAGTTTAAGGATCATTCCGTGGACCAGCTTTGTACCAACAAAGCCTGATCAAAAATCACGGAGACAAATAACGGTCTTTAAACCTTTCGTTATTTCGATATTACCGATAAAAATGAACTACGTTATTTCACAATAAATACCTACCAAGAAAAAACAAACTCTAAAGTAATTTCAACTGTATTTTACAATTTATTATTGTCCTTCAAAATTCATAGATCTCTGGACACATAATAAACTTGAAAATAAATCACGCGCTGATAGTGTCACGTCTTGCCTATCATGAAAATAATGATCAGACAGTATCATGTAATTTACCAGATTAGTGGCATATCAGATTGATGCCTGTCGACCTTGTGATCTTAAAATACTATCTTATCATGAATTTGAGAAAAATTTCAATTGAATCACTGGAATGCAAACAGAGAGATAAGGAATTGAGAAGAGTGTGTGAAACAGGAAAAAAGACAGGCCTAAGTACTGGGAAAAACACACCGTAATAATGATATTATAGTATAAAATGTATATATTATTGCGTTCCCAAACGAAATGATAACAGTGTCATCAAAGTATGTACCAACTAAGATTAAGCAATAGTGGCGTGTTATAGGAAACTAGTGGACTGTATTCTGTCATTGTGTCAAACTGAATATTTTAATTACCATTGTAAAAACAATAACATAAATAGTGACTCCTTGAGAGGTCAATTCTCAGATCAGTTCAGAATATAGTGAACCTGATTGGTGACACGTAAATTAAAGTCATCTTTATCCTTACGTCTACAAATTCTTTTTCGTCATAAACGGCGATCGAACCATTATGGTAAACCAAGTACTGAGAACATTTGAAACTGTGGTCAAGGTAGAAGGAAAGTCAAAACAAATCAATGAAACCGAAAATTTATTTCCCAAAAAGCTCAAGAAAAACGTATTTCTTAAAGAACTGAAATTCACTAAATTGCTAATGAAATTATAAAACTAGTAGGTACTTACCTAATGAGCACGTTTAGGGTACCAAATTTCATGAATGAACGACAGCAATTAGAAAAAAGAGGTTCATAATATTGGATGCTCATGGCACATAAACGTAAAGGTCGTATTTCAGCCGGGCATTATTTTGTATCATAAAGAATATAATTATTTATAATTATTATTCCAACAAAAATTAATGCTCTAGAAAGTATAAATTATTTTTGCAGTAGCCGACTCATTCCAGCGAAAGTCTCAAAGAGGCTGCACTACTCAAAACAGCGATCACAGGACAAGGTAAATTAACATTCCTAACTATCACACGCATGTAGCCTGGGAGGGCAGGTATTAAGGACGAAACTCAAGATTTTCGAGTCCATTTTCCTCTGAATATTCGTTCGTTTTCCTCAAGAATTAGATGGAAGATTGATTAAGGAAAAGACGTTAAATGGTGACAAATATCTTGAGATAAGCAAATAGGTTTGGGTTGGGTTTGGAAATATCGCACATTTGTTTTTTTTTGTGTGACGTGTTGAACGTTATCGTTACGCGAGGATAGTGTGCGATTATCTATATAAAGGGTGTCTCAGTAATGTGCACTTTTCATTTTAAAATAAAAACAAGTATTTTATGACAGAGTTATGATATTTTCATTGTATTGTAAAGAAGACATGTTTCGATTAAGTATGGAATAAAATATCCGGCAAATAGCTGCTAACTATAGCAGCTATATACTGTTTATAATATATACACAATCATAAAAAAGTAACTTCAAAAATTAAAACCCACCTACCGAAAAATCAAAAAGTATGAAACAAGAAAAATATTCTCATCTGAAATTGTTTATAAACCATGCAATATGTATCGTCAATTAAATACACAAGTTACAATTGATATATTTTAATGTATTGAAATGCATAATGATTCATAGCGATATTCAGAGGATAGCCATATTCATAATTATGCTAACTACCCTAACAAAACAAAACATTCTAACAGTGGTAAGCTATCATAAGCTTTAGGCAAAGTTTGTGATAAGTAGTTTAGAAGTTATGAGGGAACAGATGAAAATACATACCCTCATACCTACTGGTCAAAGTCATAACCCCCCGGTTTGCTTCGCCGGAGTTGAATAATAATAATTGCATATAACATTCGACATTTTAAGAGTTCGGTACGTCTGAATAAAAAAAAGGGAAACTTTATTATGAAACAGACTCTCATTCCAAAATTTTACGACGGGGGAGGGAAAAAAATAACAACTTATAACAAAATTATAAATGTAAATTAAAAAAAAATCTAACCTGAAGCTACTAAGATATACATATAAGGTGTTAAAAAATTAACTCTAAGAATTACGTACGAGCATTGCACTCATCATTACGAACAACTTTTACTATAGAAGGAATTTCGAAATCGCGAAAAAAATATGAGCCATATTTGCAGCTGTGCCATCGTCACGTGGCAAGCCAGCGAGTAAGCGATTCTCCAGGCATCTAATGCCTCGCTTGAGCAGCACGGCACATCAAATTATAAACTATTAATCAGTGTGGAGTCTGGTATTTTCGTGATTCATTTCGCAGTCCCGTGGAACAAGGATATGAAATCGACTGGGGTCGGGACCAACGAACTTGGGCATAAGTCAAGGCTCGCTGGTCCATGGCCACATTTAAGATCGAGATTATATAAGGTGTTTCTCTTGATACCCCTTAACTCTAGGGTATGAAAGAGATCATATCAAAGAATCAACTGGCATATGAATAATATTTCAATTATGTATTTTTTTGTTTTCAATAATTCGTCAAAGTCACGATTATCAATGTAAAACACCCTTAAACTGAAATATGACAACGTCGCATTTTCTTAGTTTTAAATATGAATGATTGGTTTGAATGAAAATAAACTGCTCGTATTTATTAATGAAACTTAAACACATCGAGATAAATTAAATTATGATTGATGTTATCTTGCAAACTATGCATTTTTGGACCACATATTCGTGGACTTTTTGTATTTTTTTTTTTAGGAATATACCCCTAAAGTTATGAAATATAAAAAAAAACACGTTTTAGATTTTTTTTAGCGTCGAAATGGTTATGATTAGTCGTGATACACAAGATCTTCAGAACACATTGAGTTAACAAATTATTGTAGCTTGTCGGCCAATGTTAGTCGTAACTCGAATATTAAAAACGCCAGACAGTAAAAGCGAAAGTCTGATAATCTGTTTGATATATTATGTTACTAGCTTTCGCCCGCGGCTTCGCCCGCACGGTGTTTTGGAAAAAGTAGTTTATATTCTTCCACAGACTTCAGTTCATCCACATCATAAATGGCTCAGCAGATTAACCGACGACCGAAAACATACATTCACACAGATAGACAAACGGATAGACAGTTGAAGTTACTTTCGGTTTTTATAATGTCAGGTAAGGATTAGTACGCATACTATTATTATTGAAGAGGATTACTTGCGCGGCAGGCCCAGAAAGAGATGGCAAAATGAGCTGGACTCCTTCTTAAAGGATTGGCCCACAATCGCTGTAGACCAGGAAAAGTGGAAAGTGAGGCCTTTGCCCTGCAGGGGGATAACAGTGGCTTATAATTTTATTATAATGATAATTACTTGATATAGCGGTTTCACATGTCGTTTGGTAGCAATAAACAATAAAAACTGAAAGGATTAGAATAAAGTACGTTAGTAATGATCGATATGTTTTGACGGTTCTACTTACTACACTAAAATACTTCTGTAAACTATGTTAAATGATTTGATGATTGAGATTCATTTTAGGGTGTAAATTAAAGGACTTGTCAATAGTAAAGTTTTGATAAACACAATTTAGAATCTATTTTACAAAATTGATAATTTAGTGACCGAAGTATAGGGAATAAGAGTAAAGTGTGCCCCGCCGGATGCTGGAATGAGCACCAGGCCACGCTGTACAATCAACAATCACTTAGATCACTCTGGGCTGGCCGGAAAGGTGAAAGATGCTAACATAGGCAGCCAGTAAAACCACACCGTTTGATTGCTGTCTTGTAGACAGCGATCAAGAGCTTCGATTGCGCGTTGGTGTCACATCACATAGGTAGTGCACTACCTGTGCACACTGCACACAGTAGACGGTATCCTGATACCACGTTCATTTTACTGATGTTGCACGCAGGGCTTTCTTCGCTCGCCAGATTAAGAGGTAATTTAAAGACCGAATGTGCCGTCAGTCCACCATTTAGCAATGTTGCAGCAATTCCAGAGAAAGTCACAGCTAATGCAACATTATGATCCTTGCGTTTTAGCTAGAAGCAAACTAAGTAAAAAAGTATTGCCTGTAATAATCTCGCATTTACCATTCTCAACTCGTTGTAATATTTTGTGATAAATCTCTTTCTGCTCGGGTTGCAGACGTGGCACAGTTTTGCACACGTGAGCGTTAAATAAGGTGGTATGGTATCTTAGCTCTCTTGAGGAGTGGCTAGAGAGGCGCATCGGGTGTCCTCACCGGATGTTTCGGGAGGTTCTTGCACATTCTCAGGCAAGAAGAAACGCTCGGGTGCCACCATTGCGAGGATCGCCCGGAAGACGGCAGCGGTGGTGACCTCTCGCGTCTGGCCCTGGTTCAATCTATGATACGAAGCGAGAGGGAGTGGGAAGCAGTCACCGTCTTGTACGAAGCAGTTATGCTAGTGAAGGAGGTGGCGGGATGGTTGAAGCACAGAGCCTCACGTCCCGGCCGCCGCGAGAGACGCTTCACCGCCGTCCGATCAGGACCAGACCCATGCCGGAAGGCGCGTTCTTGTTTCGCGCGCGCCTCAAAGAGATGTCAGCATTAAGAAAGGAGTCCGTTAGGGCCAAAGCCTACCAGGTCAGCGGAATTGTCTGAAAGGGTTACCGCTACTCCGGCATATAATCATTTTTTTGACATGGTTCACACCATCAAAAAAAAAAGGTCTGATCAAATCATTTGACAGCTCTCCTTTACGCCGCCGTGGACTCGGCGATGGCGCGTCATTGCCTGGACCCTCTGGAGTCCTCGCTGTGCTCTGCGCACCGCCGACTAATAGTGTGCATTTAATGGCGCCCCACTCATATCAATCTTATCGTGATAACTTTTAAACTATTTGTCCAAATTGCTTAGTGTAAAAGACAAAGTTTATCTTCATTAAATACTAAAAGTGATAAACGTATTTAATTCGATAAGAATTAACTGAGTACTCTAAAATGTGCATTGTAAAAAAAATATCAAATTGAAATGTATTTTTGGCTCACTATTTCGTATAAAATGGCTTGCACATAATAGGTAGACATATGCTGTCGCGGACTTTTATATAGAACTTTGTAAGACAAACAATCCCACAATACATTACATTCGCGTAACTCTAACGGTTTAGGCAGCGCACGCCCAGATAGCTCTCAGAATGCAGGAATTTGGCGACTTACATGATACTTATCCTTATATTATGGCCAAATCACGCAAAGTCTATGTAAAATGTAGCCTATGTGTTATTCTGATGTATAAGCTATATTATTGGTAAATTTCATCGAAATCTGTTCAGCCGTTTTTGCTCAAAGAAGGAACAAACATCCATCCATCCATCCATCCATCCATCCTCACAAACTTTCACATTTATAATATTAGTAGGATTTTGTTAGTGGGTTATGGAAATGAGACCGTTCACAATCCTCTCACTCATTAAATATCTCAAGTTAATCGGAGTTTATCGGTCAAGGAGAAGTTACTGGTGTGGTTTAAGGTTTTCTTATTAAAATCTTATGAAGGTAATTAAAACTCGTCAATTTCAGTAGTATGTCCATTTCTATCGTTATGAATAACTAGAGTGTAGTAAACAGGTATGATAAGAGAAACCCATAAAGTAGCCACTTGCACTATAAAACCATTTCATGAGTCACTTCAGGTGCAAGCATTTCAAGTGATTATTTACCAATGTAAGTTACACAAGTTATGTGGGTAATTAAATAAAATCACCTGCAATGATTAATTATAAATATACATAACACGTGTGATTATTAAAGACCCAGGCGAATTCCAATAAATTCTAACGTTACCTACTACAAAAGCTAAAGAGATTTCATCGCTTTATAAAACAAATAATAACGGTAGTGCAGTATCGCAGAATAGGACATTTTCTGCTTTTGATATCGAATAATCAGTAATAATAGTCAAACCCAATTTCAAAGCTGGCAATTTTTTACCAACGTTATAAAATTTTGATTTTTAACATTATTACAAATTCAATAGGATGTCGCAAAAAATACTGTCACTCACATATGAACTATACTAGACTAGTCTGCGATACAAAATTTTATAAAGTCATGACACTCTAAATAATTACATTTGCCTCTTTCCGTTATTTCAAGAAGAACTCAACGTTTTTGAAGCAATTGGTGTCAAACAGAAGTAGTTAGGATATATACATTATAAAGGGGCAGTCCCGATGTTATGTAGGTTGAAGGTTATCTACATTCGACAATGTAAAGGGGCAGTCCCGATGTTATGTAGGTTGAAGGTTATCTACATTCGACAATGTAAAAAAGAAGAAGACTGGCATTGAGCCAGTCCTCTTCTTTTTAGCAATTGATTAATTGCTGAAAAGAAGCAAACAAAAAACAAAACAAAACAAAACATCGTGAGGCAAACAACAAACGAACAACAAATATCTCACAGGCATGCCAAACCGGCATGCCTTTTTTTTTTTTTTTTTTTTAAGGCTGGGAAATCATCCAATGACTGCTCCCGCTCTGGGTGGAGCGGAAGGGAGTGTCAGACTCTTACTGACTAAAACCCATCCATGTTCCTTCCGTAGCCCTTTATGTTCCGGGGTAGCGGTAACCCTTTCGGACAATCCCGCTTACCCGGCAGGCTTGGCCCTGAGGGGCCCCTTCATATGCTGACATCTCTTTGAGGCGCGCGTGGAACATATACGCGCCGTACGGCACGGGTCTGGTGCTGATCGGACGGTGAGTCACCCATTACTCACCGTCCGCAGGCCCGCGCCTACGGTGGCCGGGAGTCGTCACGTGGCTCCCGACGCCCGGGGCGTCTCCTGTGGCGGCTGGGACGGGAGGACCTTTCTCTCTCCCATCCAGCCACCTCCTTCGCGAGCATGACTTTTTCGCAGAAGGAGGTGACTGCCTCCCACTCCCTCTCGCCCCGGACCATGGCTTGCACCAGGGCCGGGCGCGAGAGGTCGCCGCCGCCGATCGCCTCTACGAGGACACGGCGGTGCTCCGCCCAAGCGGGGCAGGTTTGCACCGTGTGCTCTACCGTGTCCTCTGGGCGATCCTCGCAGTGGTGACACCCGGGCGTTTCCTCCCGCCTGATGATGTGCAGGAACCTCCCGAAACATCCATGTCCGGTGAGGACCTGCGTCAGGCGGTAGGTGAGGGCGCCGTGACGCCTCTCTAGCCACTCCTCAAAGAGGGGCCTTACCGCCACTATCGTGGGGTGCCCTGCGCTGGGTTGCGACAGTCGCTGATTCCAGGCCGCCATGAGATCGCGCCGGAGGTCCATCCGCTCCGCCGCAATTTGCTGCGGAAACGGAGTTTCAAACCGGCATGCCTGAGAGGTATTTCTCAATAGCATGTGACGCTAAGTCAGAGGCCCATGGGCAGCATTAAAACTCTGACACCAGGTTAGTCACTAACCACACGAAGAAGAAGAATTCCATCTGGCTTTAAAAACGGGAAGTGTATCGGGCGACCAGTAAATTGAAAGAGTACTGTTTACTCATTCAAGGGAAAATAGATGTTTAAAAGAACTGAGCGATAATCACAGCTGTTTTGTTTAGCATAATAAATTGCCTCCGGTTCTGAGGGTAGTTCTAACTGAGAGAGATTTAACTTCCCTCCCGTTTGTCAACGTCACTGCTGCCCGAATTAACGAGATGAACATTTAATTAGTAACAAAGTTTCCTTTCGAAAAATACGACTTTGAGACGCAAGATCATTTACGCGAGCAGACAGAAGAACCTGCGAATGTTCTCCCCAGCAAACATTTTGTTCGGCGTGAGTTTCTGAAATATTTTAACTAGGAAATATAGCAATATCTTACCACATATAACATCTAATCACATACCTACCAAAAATCCTAATTTATTTGGGTGCAATCTGACTTTTAGTAATCCACGAAAACAAACTTAAAATGACGCAAAGGAAAACGTACACGTGAACCTGTCCTGTGGCGCACTATATGGAAAAGTAAAATTAGACAGAGATGGATCAGTAGTTTGTCCTCTAGAAGTTCATTGTGCAACAATATAACTGGAACAGTTATTTGTGTCACAAATTACCGTCGTCGGTCGGTTACTGTAGTTATTTTGGTTCCAAATATTTATCTGAAAAAGAAATATTTTTTTCTCGCGTTTAATTTTGACAGCAAATCGTGTTGCGCTGAACTCAAATGTATTGGGCTAAGTGCAAGGGAATGATTATTTAATTTGTCAACTAAGTTTCTTTATATATAGAATAGTAGCCGCGTAACTCAACCTCAACCCTTAAATCAAAGAAGTATGAAAGCGGGTTCAAAGAAAGTCTGTTGTTTTGTTGTTAACTACGGCAGTAGGGTTTCCGACTAAATGTTTCTGGACCAGAGCTCCCCAAGTTGATTTTATTTATTTCTCTGGACTCTGTGATTTTATTTATTTCTTCGTCTCGTAGGAGGCGAAATGTAAATTTTTACAGCTTGGGGTCAATGGGGCTATTTGCGTATTGTGTCAGGAGAAATTTTTATCCTTAGTTTAGCCTTACCCTTTAAGATTTATAGTAAGTTACTATTAAAAATATCTTATTGGCATTCGACGAGTGTTTTTATAGCAGAACGCTGTTCTACATCTTGGCATCGCCAATTTTTTAAATCCCTTGAGATTTTGCCCACCTTATAACCAATGACGCTACCGGCTTTGTGGAACACGTGACGATGGTTTTTACAAGTTATATGCAGGCTAATGATAATAATTTATGTTTTTTAAAAATAGGTTTGCACAATTTAATTGGTTTGCACCTAATACTTGTTTTGCACAATAAATGCTTATTGCTGTCGGTGGAAATACCCCATATAATTAAGCCGTATCTTAGCACAGATGAGACGTATCCATGGTAAGCCAATGAGCGCCATTACGTCCTTTTTCCTGAGCTTTCTTAGTGCAAATTCGAACCTATGTATCCTATTACATACATTTTTAATAATTATGTTTTTACAACTATAATTTTATCAATTACTTGTCTAAAAATTTTGTAAGGTCAACTTCTTCAATTTCATTATCACATCCAATCATTTTCTTTGCTTAATTTGTTGAGAAATTTCTAAAATTATTTTGTTTTGGAAACATTAACTCAAAACGATTCTGTTTTTTTGTTTGAAGGCATTCTATTATATCTTCTACGGCAGCATTTATTTTATCCTCAAATCGATCATTTTTACTAACGATATTTATTATCAATAAGATGTCGTCTGCGAACACGTTATACTAGGGCTTTATGTCAAGGTCAGATTGATAACATCAGCAAGGGAATAACTTTAATTCATAGTAAATACATATATATTTCACAAAACTAGAACGAATTCCACACCATTTAAATAATACGACTCAGGAAGAGGCGCTGTGACGGATCGAACAGACTCTAGATGTCTGGAAGGATTTGGGGAGTTTTTTGTTCAGCAATGGGACAGTGTCGAAGGATTTAGAAGAATTAATTCTGCACTATCACCATCACTAAATATCAACAGATTGTTTAACATCATCATTCTCGTGTTGATGTGACGTCACACGCGTCAAGTGCACCACTTCTATACTAGTTGCGGTAATCTATCGTAATTACTGTTTGTTTGTTGGCAAACATAAAAATATTCCTGCTACTTCTGTTGCAACGGCATAATACGAGAATTTAAAAACTAGTAAAATAACATACAATCCCTCACAGAGGTCAGTTTTCGTCTGAAGTGTCGTAACTCCCGAAAGAAGAAAAACTTAAGTTAAGGGTATCGGATTTCATTCCTGTGTTTGTGTCTGGCTAATTTTTTGCGTGCTAGCAGTGCAGGTACCATTACTGATGATAGGCAAGTTTCTAACTTCAATAAATTGATCCTAAATTATTGTAGTGTCAAACAGGGTTGAGGTAATTTAAATATATCATTTATTTTTATGTAGGTAAGTAGTATATATTTTTACTTTGCTGTTAATAATATTATTATCCATTTTTCAGTCCAATATGAAAAACACTTAGCACTAAAGCCGCGGCACATTCAAGTCTATCTAAGTGACCGATATAAAGGCACGAGCGACGCGTCGCAGGCGCATAGGCGAGACGCACGCGCAACGCTCACTTCCTACCGGCGTTGCCTTGGCGACCACACACGGACACGACAATATACGATATAAACACGATAGTTAACGATTAAATAACGAACTCATCTGAAACAGTGCTGTGTGTGAAGTGGAAATGGTTGAGAGTGAAACGCAAGATGTGGCGGCGCTGAAGCCCGGTAAGTGGAGAATCTATTGTTCTTTTTTTTAAGTTTATCTATTAACCTATCTTTGATTGTAAAAAGAACAGAAATACAGTTTTTATTTATACAGTTTAACCTCGTGAATCTAATGACGTTCCCATTCTTCAGACAAAAATCGACAAAACCCACAGTCGACCCATCACTACTTTCAGTTAAATAAAATACGCTTTTAAGATTTATTTGATAATTTCAATAAACTCCTATGATTGTGTACCTACCTATCAGTACCTAATACCAGTATTTTCATGTCCATATTGTCAATATCCATATTATCATATTGTCAAAAATAAAATGTAAAGCATTGGTAATGTAATTTCACTCCTAGCATTTATCAATTGTCCGTTATATGTGATACGGATCTCAGTTACAATCTGATGTTTGAAAGGATTCCATAGACAAACAGATACAACAATAGTATCTGATATTTTAACAATGTTATTTAATGAAAATGTTTGCATGCCGAATGGTGAAATATGGCAGAACTGTTATAAAAACCTACTACCTACTTATGTATAACCCATATTTGCAAATAAATGATATTCTATTCTATTCTATTCTATTCTATTCTATGGGAAATTGAATACAAATCTTTGGAACTAGTCCTGACCTGAGATTACCGGATATTTATCCTTACATACACCTTCAACGATTCTCACATTCTTCTTTTTGCTTTGTTTATGTTTCTACATCTTATCACACGAGAACGTCATTTGCGAGACCTTTTGTCTAGTTAAAAAACAAAACAATAAATCTATTATTGTTGTTTTTTAACCAAGAAGCCAAAACTATCCAGCATTATGCAGGAACGCAGGCTCCCTCGAAAAAAAAAACATTATCGGTTATTTTGTTTGTTAACATTGTTATCAAGCAGCCATTATTTCCATTTACGTACATAATTTATTACAGTTAATCTGTAGTTTGATTATATTGCGTTTGTTGGGATTAGTGAAAACGAAATTATCTTTTATAGGCGATGATCGGTTAGAGATTATGTTTATTTACGTGTATTTTTTGCACATTTTTTTCTAGAATTTGAGTTAAATTTAACTGTAACTATTCGTATTAAGACGTGGTGCAAAATAGTATTCATTGATTGAGTTTTTTGACAAATCATGGAGTCCCTCTTGTTCTACAGGGTCTTCCGTAAAGAGACCTCATTAGTTATAAATTATTGTAAAAACGAGAATTAAGTCGGAGTTACTATTTCCTGTACATAAATAATCCATTACTAAAACGTAGTAAAAACATTATTTTCACCTGAATAAACAAAACAGTCATTTATGATGATTACACGAATTGTAACCCAAAATGTTCAAAACGTTTTCATAGACATACACATACATAGTTAATACCAACAGTTTTATGTATACTTTGCATGCACACATACCGAACCTATAAAAATAAAATGTATGGGCATCTCGCCCATACATTTTATTGAGAGTTGCGTCATATTTTACGTTTACTTGCTATTTAAACAACAGTGGTAGAGTGACAGGAACTTGTAATAACATCATCAACACGCACTCAGTGTATTAATTACGTTGCATTGAAAGTAAAGCAAAAACAACCCAAGCAGTGTTAATAAAATAATCACCACCCCGTAAGTATCCCCTGCCAACTAAATGACATGGCATTTTCAATTATGCAATTTCAAAGGCTCAACAATAGGTATTTAAAAAAAAATCCGCTTTTTTGTTTTGTGATGGTTTTTTTTTAATTTTTATTTTAAAATAACTACTTACATTACAATTTCTTTTAAGTTAAGAGTACTAGTGCGCTAGATAACCTGGCTGCAGCATCAGGTCTGATCTGATTTTGATAAAACATAATTACTACCGCTGAAAAACCTGCTTTCAAATAAAAAAACTTATAAAATCAGTTCGCTCGTTTAAGAGATACGTTGACATAGACAGACAGACACACACACACATAGCGGTCATACTTATAACACCCCTTTTTGCGTCGAGAGTTAAAAACTCACACACAATTCCCTACCTTTTCTTTTTTTTCAAGTAGTTTTAAAGCAGAATATGATATTCACTTGTTGTTTTTGCAATTAATGTTGAAATAAATATTTCTGAACAACCAAGAAGAACACGAATAACATCTGCACTTGTAAAGAGAACAGAAAACAGACCTTCAAACTAATAGTAATTTCAAAACTGCATATTGTTGACCTGAATTCATAACAGACCTCTACTACTCCATATCTCCACACAAAAGATAACACTTAGTGCGAAGAGTTCGTTGAATAACTTGCACATGTACTGGATAATTTATTGTGAAAGGCATGCTCCAGTTTGCTATAACCAACCTACTACCTTTAAAACAGGGGATAGCTACAGGGTCACTAATGGCCGCTCCTCTGACATAGACATCATCATTAGTTATTGTCGGGCCCAATACGGGCGGCGGGTTTGGAACGATGCTATTGGAGTGTTGTTCTTATTTATTTTAATCGTCAGTGTTACTCATATTAGAGGCATTAAAATATATGCTGGAAAAGATCATTACGAGGAAAATATATTTAATAATAATAATAATAATAATATTCATTTATTTGCTAAAAACATGGTATAAAAGATGGTAATGTTAATTATGTGAACAAACATGTTTTGCTTAATAGGTTTAAGCGTGCAAATACATACATGCATAACGAAACAAGTCATCATGCGATTTTATGTTCCAGGAACTCCTTAACACTATAAAAACTATTAGCAGAGAGCCATTTGTATAATTTATTTTTGAACATTCTTGTATTTAATGTTTTTAATTCATTTGGTATTCTATTGTATACCTGGATACACATAAACATACAGCTTTTATTATATTTTGCCAACCTTGGGAGGACATCTAACACGAGCCTGTAGGGGTCGCGCCTGCTGCGAGAATTTACGTACGTTTAGGTTATCGGCAATGAAGGCGAAGTTTTCTTTATTTTACAGCTAGTTTTTGCCAGCGGCTTTGGCCGCGTGTATATAGGAAATTATTGTATATACTGTTCTAGACTATAATATATTTTTGGGCCAAATTGTATTCAGATCCGTTAAGAAGTTTTTACGTGAAAGAGTAACAAACATCCATACATCCTCACAAACTTTCACGTTTCTAATATTAGTAGGATAAAATGGTACATAGAAATTTTTGATACTGATAAAGATTCAGTTCATCGTAATTAAAAATAATATAACACCGTGCCAATTGATATTCAATATCATTGTAAAATAATAAAATTTCAAAAATATTGTGATTGGTTACATTCAAGTCAATTTAAACTTAAGAGTTAAAGTAAAAAAGACCACAACAAAGAATTAGTTCAGCGTAGTTTTTACTGACCATTGACTGTCTGTAAACGATCCACAATGGTAGCTTATTAGTACTGGATTTATTTATATTTCTTGTTTTAAAAGCAATTCGTCCATGGTTGAAGTCATGGCAATTTCACGATTCATTTCAGCCAGCCCTCTAAAGAATTCCTTCAAGAAATCTTGATGAAAAGGTTGTTTTCATTTAAAAATTTTCAATCCTTACAAATCAACATCGTTTTCTATTAATCTATATCTATACATATAATAAATTTGTAGAAAAGTGGTGTCTGTACAATGGAAATATATAAAAAAAAAGTAGCAGGGGTTGTTATTATATTTATGCCGAACCCGAAATTGTAATTAATTTTTTTTTGTCTGTTTGTCTGTTTGTGTGTTTGTCTGTGTGTTTGTGCACGCTAATATCAGAAACGGCTTATTCGATTTAGATACGGTTTTCACTAATATATTGTAGTAAGCTTCACTTAACATTTAGTGTGTATTTCATGTCAATCGGTTCATAAATAAAAAAGTTATGTCAATTTAAAGAATCACGGCAAACATTTGTTAAGGTATTCTATCAGAGTACGTATACGCATCGCGCCTGCGCGTCCGTGGCTATATAAAGCGCTGAGAGCCGCGCCGCTGTTACCCCGATCCAGCTGTCCCTTGCTGTTCTCCCCCAGCGACGCCCTAAGCCGAGGTCCATACCCCACAGGGGGTGCCCTTAGCGTGTACTCGCTTAGTTTGTAAGTTTTTATAAGCCCTGGCTGGAGGGTACAATTCTTTTGTGGTATCCACAGGCAAGTCCGGTTAAGCAGTATACAACCCTATGGTTGAGCTGCGAGATGCCACTATCAAAAAAAAAACACCTCGCTGCCAAAGGATTCAGTTATTCGTAGCGAACGCACGTATCCTGGAGAGTATAGGCGAATAGTGGCATTCGATTATTGCGATTCACTTGAATACTGACTGTTTGCATATTTCATTTATTTATATTTTAGGGTTTTTAGGTTAGGTTCTTTTAATAATTTTTCCTTAAAATCTATCTATAATAAAATAAAACAGTAAAAAAACTGTGTCTGTACATTGAATATATTAAAAAAATAATAATTGAATGGTTTAGAAACAGTAATAGAGCACGAATCCAAAAAAAAATTCGGTCTGTTTGTCTGCATGTCTGTTTGTTTGTACACGCTAATCTTCGGAACTACTGGACGGTTTTGAATGATTTTTGTTGTTGTGTAGGTATTAAGTCTGGGCAACAAATAGACTATAATTTATATTGGAAACTTGAACACCTGATGCAGAACCGCAACTGACCAGCTAAACTATAAGAGATACAAAAATAATACCGTAGCAAAAATTGTTCCGCGTGATGAGCATTTTCTGCTGAGAGAATAAATTTGAAGATCTGGAACACCTGATGTGGAACTCCAAGAGCCCAGCTACACTATAACAGATATTGGAATGACGTCTTAGCAAAAGTTGTTCAGCCTGATGAGCACTCTCTGTTGACGCATAAAAATTTAAGATCTGGAGTACCTGTTGCGGAATTCCAAGAGCCCAGCTACACTATAACATATACAGAGTTGATACGACAGAGGGGCTTTCCTTTAAACAGCTTATACTAGGGACCATTTTAAAGCTCTGTACCAAAAATCAATTAAATAGGAGCAGTAGTTTAGTCGCAAATGTTTTTTTAAGTTTTTGCCCCGTTTGAACACGATGTATCTTTCCTAACAGCGCTCCGGCGTGCACGCGTCGGTGCCGCTGCGTTACAAGGTCAGTTTTTATTTACAAAGGGTGGTTGCGTTTTACTCTGATTTGTAAGCTATTTAGTTTGTTTGAAAAAATAAAAACCTCATTTTTTTTATACCCTACCGAGTTAATACTAAACACGTATAGTATACGTAGTGTAATTTAATGCCCCTCTGTCATATCGACTCTGTATAGGAATGACGTCTTAGCAAAAGTTGTCCAATCCGATGAGCACTTTCTGTTGACTTATAAAAATCGAAGATCTGGAACACCTGTTGTAGAACTCCAAGAGCCCAGCTACACTATAACACATATAGGAATGACGTCTTAGCAAAAGTTGTTCGGGCTGATGGTCATTTCCTATTGACTTCTAAAAATCGAAAATCAGAAACATGTGTGTGATGTGGAAATCAAAGCTATCACTAATTTCACTGTATAATTATAAAATAACAAAAGCTGGGAGTACTTACACGCGGTGAAGGCGGTAACAGTTTAGGACTGATTTTCGCTGACGATGGTACAGACGCCAGCACATCAAGCTATCCCTAACTGTCAAATTTTCTCAATAAAAAATGAACCTTATATCTTTGCAATAAAGTTGAAATACTATCAAAGAAATTTTACAGATTGTGGTAACTTGATGTGCTGGCCTCTGTACTTATATCATTGAAAATTTGACTCTGCTGACCAAAACTCCCATTTATTTTTTTATTTTACCAAATAAATATGCCTTCGGACTTATGTTACTTTAGTGTTTAATTTCCTTTTCTATTTATCTTCGTGACACAGTAGCCTACCCGATAACGCCTGGGAGCAGTCCCTTAGATTTTAATTGATCACTTATATTCACAATAAAACTATAACCATGCCTAGAAAGAGGTCAAATCTTTCCCAATGTTCCAAAAGAGCTAAAAGATTGAAGATCATAAGATCCCAAGAATCTACCAAAGAGCGTCACGAGAGACTTGATGCTGTTTGAAAACATCCGGTTGCAACTCGCTCCGTGGAAACCTCTTCGGATCGCGAAGCACGCCTGCGTTCTCAGCGTATTTACGCATCTACATCCAGGTCTCTAGATACCAGTGAAGAATATGATGCGCGTCTGACCGCAGATCGTGCAAGTCATGCATTGTCTCGCGAATCGGAGACGTTCATGGATAGAGAATTACGCTTGAGTTCCAAGCGTTTCTACGCATCGAGTTCTAGGTCTCTAAAGACAAGTGGGGAACGTGATGCGTGACTGACCGCTGATCGTGATTCAGATCTTCGATTTTGACGACCCCGTTGTCGCTGGCATAAGCAACAGGATACGCGTACGAAGTCGCGGGCAGAAGCTAGTACATAATATATATAAAATCCAAGTAACAAATTTATTCATGATTTCCATTTATTTGCTTTTACCCAGACGCGGTCAAATTAATTTTAAATTTTAGCCTGAGGGAGATAAAATATAATTAACTATTTGTAATTAAAAGTATTGTTATGACATGTAACCGATATAAGCGTAGCGTACTATAATAAAGGTATAATTTTGTTTACAGAACCAGAACATTTACTGGTCTGCGAATATTACGCCCTTAGTAATAAAAATGATTGAAAGTAAATTTCAAGGTTACCACTATCAAGATTCGAATCAACGTTTACCTAATGTCCACACGTCTGATTGCGAAAACATTAAAAACCGTTTACGATGCAAGTCGATAGGTACTGATATCGATAGAAATAACGAAAAGAATTGGGATTTGTGTTACAATGAGAACATTAGGTTATAATTATGTTCAGTCCCATTGTGATGGACAACATTATTGTGAAGATAATAATTTGCGCCCTGTTTTGGTAATATTGCGTGTTCAGAATGAGTAGTCAAAGTCGCATTGTCCAAAATACTGCCGTGAATGTCAAAATTATAGGACCCATTGTACCCACTGAGAGGCGTTTTGTCATCTAATTATGCATGGTACGAGTATACATTGCTTCTTTAGTGTGTCGGTTGTCATTTGGTTCTAGTTAGATACGGATCAATGAATGCAAATAATTATGTGTACTGGTATTAGCATCAGTTTTTATGTTCGCAATGTTTTTTATAGCTTAGTCGTGGAAATTGTGATTCATGCTGTAATCGTCTTGTTTATGTAAATGTTGGCATGTGAACCGGAATGATTGACTGTAATTATAATAAAATCAGCAATTTGCGCGATAAAGCCTATTCATTTTGCTTGCTATTAGGAAAATATTTACTAGAACAGGCTTTTGATATTTGTTAATATAATGTAAAATATTTGTTACCCCGTAACTGCCCGACTTACGAGTTATAGGTCGTGGGCTCGAACCTAGCCAGGCGCTTTACTTTTTGTCAATAATTTCATTATCATTACTTTCAAAACGGTGAAGGAAAACTTCGTGATGAAACCGCCATATCCTGCAACAAAAAATTGGAAGACACGTGAGTCGTCACATAACTTCGAATCTTTTCACTGGGCCTGCGAGGTGGATAACGGCCCCCTCTCGAAGAGAACAGGCCCAGCAGTGGGAACATTACAAACTGACATGATCTATTAATGTTTTGCTGTAACTAAAATATAATTACTAAAAACCAGTAACGAACCCTATAGTACCTAAGTTATGACGATAATAATGCCTTGATCATTATTGTTATCGTACAAGCTGTTTAAATAATACTACTACTACAAGCAAGCACTATAATTTAAAGTGACAATAATAATTATTAAATATTGCACTTTAGGAAGTTAGTACCTACCGGTTCGCCTTTGGAGTAACATCGTAAAAAGTATGTACCCTTGCGGTACTCCCGGTTGCCACTCTCCGTTTGCATAATTAATTTCTTGCACGTTAGTTAAGCATTTACAACTGTTTATGTTGATGACGGCCTTAAAGTGACAATAAAATTAAGTCTATTTGAACTTTCTTTACATGTGGTTGATCTAGCTGCAGCAAGGAAGGCCGTACTTCAGGGTTGAGTTTGTTCTCGTATTGACAAAATATTACCGGTTCTCTTTGGGCCTTGCATCCAGTGCTTTGAAAATATTTGTCATAATATCACAATCAATCCGTAGGTATTCCATAGTTACTAAAAATTGTATCATCACCAATGTTATCATAGGCGGTGGCGCTTACATTCACTTTCAAAGCCAAAATCACATTACGTTCGATATAAACGCAAATCGGAAAATGTTAGAAAAACACACGCAGTTTGTATCATTTGGACGTTGTACCGTATTTTATTATACAAATGTCGGAAACGAATGGCTAACGAGTATCTGATAGGCGATAGCCTCTACCTGTCACTGCACTCATTATAAATGTATTTTATTTTAGTTGTTGTCGTATAGCATCTTCCTGCATACTCATGGATACCTAGCAAGTTCACTAGCAGCTATAATCCTAGAAAAAATACGTTGAAGCACATCTAGGTATATTTCCAAACCTATTTAAGGTTTTTGGCCGGGTAGATAATAGGCATTTAGTTCTGGCTGATAAGATGAGGTTTACTCAATATCTGTAAAACGATTCCTCCAAAAATAGTTTCTACCTCTAAATCTTCATAACCGTAGCAATATTCAGAAAAGTTGGTATCGTTCCCACGTAAGGGAGGTAAATGTAGCGATAAACAACAATAACTGAATCCGCTTTTATGTAAAATGAGGTAAAATGCCTGCCTAAAAACTAGGCCGATCTTTTTATCAAACTTATTTATATGGAATATTAAGAGGACTTTCCAAGTTTTGTACCTTTCAGAGGTTGAGTGACCTAGAATTGCTTTTATTAGGCAAATATTATGGTCGTTATGTTTTAACTCCCATATTTTAATTAAAATCATTTTAAGATTAAATCAGGGTTTCATGATTTCTAATCCGGCGAAAAACTTCTAAACTTTTTAAAAAGACAAGTCGGTGGTATAAGGTATTATTTTCATATTCCTTATGAAAAAATACCAAATATTTTAACAAACACCAAAAATATTTAAAATCTATAAATCTTTTCGAACGTAATCGATCAGAATGTAGCATCTTCGGGTTTAACGGACCCAATTTCTGGGTCTCGACCAAATCATGTAGAAACTTTGAAGGATCCTTGCCAAATCCCGTTACATGTTCCGTAATACCGGCAATTTCAGGGAGCCGATAATGGGATGACCAATTTCAGGCGAACACCGCTTCAGAAGTAAATCCTGTTACCGATGATTTTGGAACCTGTTGGTTATACGAGCGGAGGACCCTTTCGCATCGATGCCTTAATGTTTAGCTGTGCTATACGTGCGCTTGATTGTCATTTGTTTAAATCATCGTCAACTAGTTTTTTCTATCTTTTAGAATGCCACCGTACCTTTATCATTTTGTCCGTCATGGATTTCCGATTGCTCTTTTGTGAGCATCCTTAGCCAAATGTTTGTTTAATATTTGTGAAATAAAAAATGTGCTCTCTTGAAACCAAACATTAAGGGTTGATCTATTGATCTCGTTAAATTATTATTTTCTACGCCATAGTGAACTTGTATTGCTACGTGATTCGTGACTTCAAAGGGCAATTTATTCCTGTATATTGAATGCGTGAGCTGGTTATTGAATAACATCTCTTGGACTTTCTGTAACATCTTTGTGCAGGCAATCTTTGCGGTTCACATTCGCCGGTCAATCACGAATATTGTCGCATTGTCCTCCATATCGTTCATTGTATCGTTGAAGGTCAAGGCTGCCAATGATAAGCCTCGCCTGGTCACGCGTATGACTCATAAACATCGGAACCAATGACTTCCGATGTCCTCACTGTGTGCCACATTTACCGGTTAGCAAGGTGTTCCCGTGTCATCGTGCATGCGTTGCGTACCTTGGTCGTATTGCACTTGAATACAAATGGATCTTGTAAAATATTCTACGTACGTTTTGTCGCATTTTCCTACATTATTCAGAATTTTCTCTACATTTCATTTCAATGGGGTAATTTAAATACGTTATAGCTCACAAAATACATGCTAAAGTTAGGTTAGTAATGGAAAAAAAATGTTTTTATACTTAGTCTAAATATTTCGTGCACCAATGGTTTAAATATTAAATCTAAAACATAACGTTTTTTGTGCCCGATCCCAATAGGACCAGCATTAATCAAAGATCTACTGTCGACTATCGGTCTCGTGTAGTGTGTGGACGACAATCCCGAACGCAGTGCAATGAATTTCAGTAATCTGCTCTGTATTGTGGAAAATATACAGTAAGTAAAGATTGTGGTATTCTTGAAAGTTGTGACAAATTGACTATAGCTAAACCGGTGAAATCGCGAGCTAAAATGCCGGAAGCCAATAAAATACCAGGTATAAGAGGATCATTAAAATGCACCATCTAATTTAATAGAATTTACATAAAACTGTACTGAGACAGTTTTGCATCATGCGTCTGAAATGAGTGCTAACTTATTCCATTAGTGAAAATCGTTGTCAAACGAGCTTCATCTTTTAATGCTAGCGTCTAATATCTATTAGCATTGGGACTGAAGCAGTTCAGTTTAACCAAGATAAAGTCTATAATCCATATAATTACTAGCTTCTGCCAAACAGCATTAATAATATATTATTAATCGAGGTTCTACTGTCTGCCGCTATCTGTAGCGGCCGCAGTCCGTCCGGTGCCGGCTGCACCGATCACATTCACTAAACAGCGCCACTTAACTACGGATGTCCAACTTATTGGACCGAATATAGGGATTATGCTAAATTAAATCACCGTTGAGGGTATAGTCTACATAATATAATAAAAGCGTATGCAATATTCTGATGTGAAACTATCTCTAGTTTCTGTGCTAATGTTGACATAGCAGAAATAACATTTTGCTCCGTGTACGTTCGTTCCACGTAACGTTACTAGCAGATGATATTCTAACTTCTATACCCCTCAGTCGACTCAGCCAATCGAAGTCCACTGCTGGACATAGGCCTTTCTTAAGTTGTGTGACGACACCCAGTTCCCCACAATTTGGATATTTTCTGACATCTTGGCTATTTTTGTATGGTCGTCGGTCCATCTAGTTTTGAGGCGCCCACGCTGTCCTGCTTGTGGATGTCGTAACCAGACACGGGTATCACCGCTCCGTCGCGATCGTTCAAGCACGCTGATATCACTATCTTCGTATATTCGTTTTATGTCTATTACTTGCGCGTAAAAACCGCCGTCCTTTACGCCATCCTTCGATTGTAATCTCATGTCACTTCTCACGATAAAATCGCACAAATCACGACGTAAAAAATCATCTGATTGTAATCAAAAAACAATATTATCTTTTTTCTGCTCTTCAAAGATAGAAGAGAATCCTCGACACGTGACACGAGTTATCAGCACCCGGGACCTCCATTATGGAGCCCCATTGTACTACGAACAATCGTAGTAATGTCAACATTTTCTCATAACATTTGATATCTGCGTCACTATAGATGTCTTCAGTGGTACCTACTTAATCGAGTGAATACAATTAAAGTTTGATCCGTGTCACGTGTTGAAACACTGTTATACGTAAAGGACTTTTTGTGGGATTTTTTCTAGACTTGACTAGGACTTGGCTTACATGAAGAATTAAAAATGTGTAAAATATATTGCGGTTACAAAAAAAAACACTTTTCTTGTGTTTTAATTTTAACTTTATTTTATTTTTATTATTATAGCGGTAATAGAAATACATAATCTGTGAAAATTTAAACTATGTACCTACGAAGGTGCATGACGTCGGACAGCAAAGACTTAGTAATAGGGTTTCGTTTGGCACCCTTCAGGTACAGAACCCTAAAAATAATTTGTAGATTTTGCCATCTCATGTAGGCCGCGTTTACACTCAACACTTTCCGCAAATTGCAAGTTCAAGTTAACCGGCTGCCGCTCCTCGGCCGCATTCACTGGTCAATTTGGAGCGTGTTCATGTTTGACCGATGCATTGAGCGCTATAGGAACTTGTCCCATTGCGGATTTGCCCGGCAACCTAAACTATACTCTCTATACGTCGAATGTGTCTATGAACTTTCCTTTTCTCCCTTCATTGAATGATACCTACACACAATTTTTGCATTCATGTTTTCCAATACGTACTTTAGTAAAGTAGGATGATGAAATGATAGTGGCATTGAAAACCGCTACAAGTCAGGTCCAATGACTAGTTATAACCGATATAGGACAAAGTCATCCATCACTTAAACATCAAGTGGTCTGTCCTTAGAAAGTACGTGATATGAATTATTATTATTAACATAATAGGTAAACAAATTAGTAACAGCACTTCAAGAGCGAAAGTAACATGCTCACGCTCGGTGCTTAATGCGAAATATAAGAAACTAAACTTTTGTTAAGAAAACTTAATAACCCATTGCAAAGTAACGCGTTACTAACGTGGAAAAATTGTACTATGGATAATTGACCTTACTGCTTTTGCTTTGAAAAATAAACGCTAGTTTTAAAAAGAGAAAGCTGCTCAGCTTATATTTTCATTATCAATAACGAGCTTGTGCCTGCTACTTCAGCAGCTAGTATGTCACTAATACCATCAAACATAATTATTCTAGTTCACTCGGAAGTAGTGTCGTTTTCTAGCGGTAACAATTTGTCTGCAATTTTAGTGTTTACCGCTAAAAACAATTTTATTCGTTATAAAAATATTAGTTTAGTTAGTTTTTCTCTTTCAGGGTAGGCTTTATACAAAAACATGTGAATGCACATATTATGTGACTTTTTACGTTCTTTCGAAGTGTTCGTTGTGTTGTGAGTATGCGCGTGCGCTGACACCGCAGCACGCGACGGAAGGCCGACTGGTACTGCTTACTAAAAAGGATTGTAACTCTACCGACAATAAGTGGCTACCGTTTGTTTGTTTACTACACTATTATGTCATGAGAAAAGGTTTCATTAGGAGTATTTTTTTTTCTTCATCCAATTAAGCTGAAATGTGCCATTCGGATTTGACTACAACTTCAGTGATCTGATGATGCAACCAGAAGATGGCCACAGGAACTCCTCATCTAATCAAGAAAACCGCATCGTGCTTGGTCTCGTTGTATTTCTCTAGGCAAGTAACATACACACATCAAAAGTGTCTAGGGATCAACATATATTTTTGCAATAACTTTTCTCTTGATTGATATTAATTTAAATTTTCTTTAAGGATTCATCAAATAAAGTGTTTTCGTTTGTCACAGTAACGATAAACCAAGTCACCTTTGCATTAATAAAGAAATTTGCCATTTTCCTAATAAAGGGATTTTTGACATTTGAACCACTAACATTAAAGTTCGAAAAAAAGACTGAAATAACAGTTTTCTTTAAAATTTTATTGGGTAACTTAAACAATTAATAATCCGTGTTTCTACCGCGAACACTAACAACACAAGAACATCGGTTTGGCATACTCAAAATGAGTTCATCCAAATCACGCTGTGGAATGGCCGCCCATGTTCGTTGCAACAACAAAAAAAGGTGTTATCAGTCGACTTTGGACACGTTACCGAAGCACTGGTACCGTGGCTGAGCGCCATGAAGGACGGTATCGCTGCACCACACGGAGACAAGACCGATACATTCAAATCTTAACTCGAAGAGCTCCAACAATAACCGCCATGATGTTAGCCGTGAGGCTTCATCACTCTTCAGGGAACTTAATTAGCGACCAAACAGTCAGAAACCGCTTGCATGAAGTGAACCTTCATTCCCGAAGACCGCTACGGGTACCTCCTATAGCAATGCACAATCGTAGGATTCGATATCAATGGGCTCTTGAACACAGAAATTGGGCAGAAGAACAATGGCGTTTCGTGTGCTTTTCTGATGAGTCTCGTTTTGGTATGAGACCGGATACAAGACGTATACGACACTGGAGAACCCCTGGACGCCAACAGCGATTAAAATCCTGCCAGGAAGTCCATCCTTATAGTGGTGGAACCATCATGGTATGGGCGGGTATTTGGATCGGCGGAAGAACTGAGTTGATTTGGATCAGAGGCAACCTCAACGCTCAAATTTATGCTGAGACGATTGTATCTGACGTCATCGTTCCTCTACAAGTGCAAATCGGTCCCTTATTTCAGTTAATGCATGATAATGCACGACCGCACACCGCAAGAGTTGTAAGACAGACTCTCGCCGCAGCTAACATCAATGTCCTGCCCTGGCCTGCTCAGTCGCCAGACTTGAACCCGATTGAGCATGCATGGGATATGCTACAGAGAAGAGCTCTGCCGAATATGGAGGGTATCCAGTTGCAAGAAGACCTTTTTTTGTTGTTGCAACGAACATGGGCGGCCATTCCACAGCGTGATTTGGATGAACTCATTTTGAGTATGCCAAACCGATGTTCTTGTGTTGTTAGTGTTCGCGGTAGAAACACGGATTATTAATTGTTTAAGCTACCCAATAAAATTTTAAAGAAAACTGTTATTTCAGTCTTTTTTTCGAACTTTAATGTTAGTGGTTCAAATGTCAAAAATCCCTTTATTAGGAAAATGGCAAATTTCTTTATTAATGCAAAGGTGACTTGGTTTATCGTTACTGTGACAAACGAAAACACTTTATTTGATGAATCCTTAAAGAAAATTTAAATTAATATCAATCAAGAGAAAAGTTATTGCAAAAATATATGTTGATCCCTAGACACTTTTGATGTGTGTACGTGTGCCAAATTTTGGCTTAATCAGATGTAAGGAAGAAATTACAAGAAAAATGGCTTAGTCCAAGCGGAAACACATTTAATACTTTAGTACCTTATGGGAACAAGCTAGGATGCTGTGCATGTGGGGATTTTATTTTATAGTATTAACTATTTTTATGTTTAGTTGATTGTGGTGAAGTTGCAGGGCGACGTTGTCGCTCAGCGATAAAGCCCTTCAAATTAAGAAAAAAAAAAAAAACTTATACCTACTATCAAGTATAATGTGTTTTTCGCCTTCCCTATCATGTTCGAACTACCATTTCTTCAAATAATGACCCGAAAAGGACTTATTACTTATATTACATTGTAAAGCTGAGGTTCCGTACAAGTTTTTAAAACCTGAAGTAGTTTTAAAAGTCATTTCACCCTTTTTTTTAAAGAAAATCTAGAACGAGTCCTGTCGGCAAAAAGAAAGCTGTCTAGCTCCTGAACTATAAATAATCGCAGAACATATTATCAGGGGGCGTTTCAAGAAACCTTTTGCCGTTGTTTCTAAAGTTTGGCTTTGGACCTTGTTTCGCGTGCCTTCTTGTAAGTACAGATAGTATATAAGATAAGATTGGTCGTAAGTTACTGTAATCAAGCATTTTCATATTGCCTACAATAAAGAAAGCGACAGTTGACTCAAATACTCAGTCAATATCCTACTTTAATATTATAAATGTGAAAGTTTGTGAGGATGGATGGATGAATGGATGGATGTTTGTTCCTTTTTTGAGCAAAAACGGCTGAACAGATTTCGATGAAATTTACCAATAATATAGCTTATACATCAGAATAACACATAAGCTATAATTTATACAGTCTTTGCGTGATTTGGCCATAATACTATTATAATGATAAGTTTCGAGCAAGTCGGCAAAATGTCTGCCCTCTGTGAGTTATCATGGCGTGCGCTGCCTAAACCGTTAGAGTTACACGAAGGTAATGTATTGTGGGTCTGTTGATCTTAAAAAGTTCTATTTAAAAGTCCGCGACAGCATATGTCTACCTATTATGTGCAAGCCATTATATACGAAATAGTGAGCCAAAAATACATTTCAATTTTATACTTTTTTTACAATGCACATTTTAGAGTACTCAGTTTATTCTTATCGAATTAAATACGTTTATCACTTTTGGTATTTAATGAAGATAAACTTTGTCTTTTACACTAAGCAATTTGGACAAATAGTTTAAAAGTTATCACGATAAGATTGATATGAGTGGGGCGCCATTAAATGCACACTATTAGTCGGCGGGTCGCAGAGCACAGCGAGGACTCAAGAGGGTCCAGGCAATGACGCGCCATCGCCGAGTCCACGGCGGCGTAAAGGAGAGCTGTCAAATGATTTGATCAGAGCTTTTTTTTTTTTGATGGTGTGAAATCATCAAATGTCCTGACCTCTCGCTCTGGGTGGAGCGGAAAGGAGCGTCAGTCTCTTACTCATTATAACCCATCCGTGTTCCTTCCTTAGCCCATTATATGCCGGGGTAGCGGTAACCCTTTCAGACAATTCCGTTGACCTGGTAGGCTTTCGCCCTAACGGACCCCTTTCTTAATGCTGACATCTCTTTGAGGCGCGCGCGGAACAAGAACGCGCCTTCCGGCATGGGTCTGGTCCTGATCGGACGGCGGCGAAGCGTCTCTCGCGGCGGCCGGGACGTGAGGCTCTGTGCTTCAATCATCCAGCCACCTCCTTCACTAGCATAACTGCTTCGTAGAAGACGGTGACTGCTTCCCACCCCCTCTCGCTCCGTATCAAAGATTGAACCAGGGCCAGACGCGAGAGGTCACCGCCGCTGCCGATCGCCGCTACGAGAACATTGCGGTGCTCCACCTAAACAGGGCAGACCTCCACCGTATGCTTCACTATGTCCTCCGCGCGATCCTCGCAGTGGTGGCACCCGAGCGTTTCTTCTTGCCTGAGAATGTGCAAGAACCTCCCGAAACATCCGGTGAGGACACCCGATGCGCCTCTCTAGCCACTCCTCAAGAGAGCTAAGCTACCATACCACCTTATTTAACGCTCACGTGTGCAAAACTGTGCCACGTCTGCAACCCGAGCAGAAAGAGATTTATCACAAAACATTACAACGAGTTGAGAATGGTGATTGCGGGATTATTACAGGCAATACTTTTTTGCTTAGTTTGCTTCTAGCTAAAAACGCAAAGATCATAATGTTGCATTAGCTGTGACTTCCTCTGGAATTGCTGCTACATTGCTAAATGGTGGACTGACGGCACATTCGGTTTTTAAATTACCTCTTAATCTGGCGAGCGAAGAAAGCCCTGCGTGCAACATCAGTAAAATGAACAAGTATCCTGTTCCAACAGTGCAAGCTGATCGTGTGGGACGAGTGCACTACCTATGTGATGTAACACAAACGCGCAATCGAAGCTCTTGGTGTGGTGGTTTTACTGGCTGCCTATGTTAGCATCTGTCACCTTTCCGGCCAGCCCGGAGTGATCTAAGTGATTGTTGATTGTACAGCGTGGCCTGGTGCTCATTCCAGCATCCGGCGGGGCACACTTTACTCTTATTCCCTATACTTCGGTCACTAAATTATCAATTTTGTAAAATAGATTCTAAATTATGTTTATCAAAACTTTAATATTGACAAGTCTTTTAATTAACATCCTAAAATGAATCTCAATCATCAAATCATTTAACATAGTTTACAGAAGTATAATATTGTAGTAAGTAGAACCGTCAAAACATATCGATCATTACTAACGTACTTTATTCTAATCCTTTCAGTTTTTATTGTTTATTGCTACCAAACGACATGTGAAACCGCTATATCAAGTAATTATCATTATAATTATAAGCCACTGTTATCCCCCTGCAGGGCAAAGGCCTCACTTTCCACTTTTCTCGGTCTACAGCGATTGTAGGCCAATCCTTTAAGTAGTCCAGCTCATTTTGCCATCTCTTTTTGGGCCTGCCGCGCAAGTAATCCTCTACAATAATAATAGTATGCGTACTAATCCTTACCTGACATTATAAAAACCGAAAGTAACTTCAACTGTCTATCCGTTTGTCTATCTGTGTGAATGTATGTTTTCGGTCGTCGGTTAATCTGCTGAGCCGTTTATGATGTGGATAAACTGAAGTATGTGGAAGAATATAAACTACTTTTTCCAAAACACCGTGCGGGCGAAGCCGCAGGCGGAAGCTAGTATTTGTATATTTGCATGTTTTGACCGAGAATTTGAGTTTGTCACTCTTATGTCAATGAGGACATGCCGCTAATATTGAAACGTTAATCATTTTAAAAAACAAGGCGTTAAGCTATTTACAAGTTAGCTTAAGGTATTAGTAAGGAAGAAATGGTTGCCCAGCCAGAAACCCGAGGTGCAGCGTATTGCCAATCGTATTTGTTCTTAAGATCTTCTCAGACTATCTGACAAATCGCTCGCAATGTGTTAAAATCGACTCATTGTATAGTGACTATGGGAGCATCAATTTCGGTGTGCCACAGGGCAGCATTTTGGGACCTACCCTCTTTTTACTCTACATGGATGATTTGTGCCGCCTGTCAATACCTAACTGCGATATATTCACTTATGCGGATGACACGGCACTGATCATTTATGATGATAACTGGGATGACTGCAGATTGAGGGCGGAGCGGTCGGTTCAACGAGTGATGACATGGCTCTCTGCGAATTTGTTAACCCTTAACATCGAGAAAACCAAGGTTGTTCGCTTCACTCTCCCTCACACGATCATACCTCCTGTGGGTACTGATATTGTCAAAGCCCACACTTGCCAGAACTCTTTGGATCACAGCCCAAATGCTTGCACTTGCCTAACCCTATCACTGGTTCCAAGTACCAAATACCTCGGAGTTCAAATTGATAGGCACCTTAGCTGGCGTCCCCATACTGAAGCACTCTCCTCGCGAATTAGGAAATTATTATATATTTTCAAAGAACTTAGACACTCAGCTGATCGAGAAACTCTTTTCCTCGTGTACCAGAGCCTGTGTGTCTCTGTTCTTACTTACTGCATTTCTGCATGGGGAGGAACCTGCAAAACCCACCTAATTTTAATTTTAAATTTTAATAATTTTGACGACACGGTTGGCGTAGTGGTTGAGCGATTGACTGCTGCGTACTATGTCGCGGGTTCGATTCCCGCACGGAACAAATATTTGTACGACCTGCAAGTATTTGTTACGAGTCTGGGTGTTTTTCTATCTATAATATGTATGTATTTACAAAAAAAAATGTATATAAGTAGTATATCAGCCATCTCGTTACCATAACACAAGCATTAGGTTGCTTAGCTTGGGACGATACGGCGCTGTGTGAAATGTCCAAGGATATTATTATTATTATTATTAATTCAAGTTGAACGAGCCCAAAGGGCAGTCCTAAAAGTTATGCAGTTCAAACGTAGAGATTATCCAACCGCTCTGCTCTACTCTGAGTCAAAGGTCCTAACAGTTCGCCAACTGTTCATTCTGCGTGCTGTTCTACGCCGTCACTCTTTGCTTCCTCTTGACGACAAAATTTTAAGGAAACGCAAAGGTCATCCAGTCTGCAATCCTACCCAATGTCGTACTTCTTTCGCGGGCCACCACTTCGGCGTACTCAGTGTTAGAATTTATAATAAAATCCATCGTCTTCTCCATATATATCCTCTCACCAGAAGTACATTGATGACCAAACTTACCAATTGGCTCCAGGACTTATCTCACGATAGTACCGAACGTGTCCTTTTAGTTAACTCCTAGTCCTTTAAGTTATAATATTATTTACAACTATTCCATATAACACCTATATCGACGCGTACAGTAATCTAACACCACACAAACACACATACACACACACACATACTTCATGTACACCTAATACACAGCCTCATTTACCTCCCACAACAATGAACTTGCCGCAACTAAAGGTGTACTGACATTGTTACTCGGGGTGGGGTCCTGGTGTCCTATAACACAGGCCATTAGCCTAGCTTAGGCACCAGTCTCCCACAATATATTATTAGAGTTTAACAATATTCCCATGTACATAATCTCTTTAAATATTGTGGTGAGAAATAAATGAATTTATTATTATTATTTGTATCCAAATCATACCTGTAAGGCATTATATTAGTCGAGCGCATCGAGCAAAGCCGCAGCACATCATCTGTTACTGATACCTGCAGTATGTAACATTGAGATCTGCACTACCTTCCGGGGTTTGTCTAGTCTCGGTTGATTTGGGACAATGTTGCTTGCACATTGCAATGTGCACCGTAAGCACGTTGAAAAATCTTGAAAGTGAAAGAGATCTGTGTGTTCGGGGGATTACAATGAAAATCTTCTAATAAATCCATTTAGAATCTACAGCATCACTGATATAATGTAGTGACTTACAATTTGTGGCCTTGACGTGTGGTGTCCGATAAGTGCATGCAATTTCGCGATGTCATTGTAAAAAACTTGCTAAAGTGTAAGGATTGCTGAAGTATCTCGTCAAATAGTATTGACATTGTATTTATATACAAACACTCGGCCATACGATTAGATAGTCATTCAATCCTGCCACTCGCCCACTCCACTTGCCCAGTTTATCAGTCGAGTAGAATATATAGGAGCACTCGTTATTGTTTGTTTACCTGCAATACTTGTTTCTAATCGTATTGATAGAAGATGCCCTATTTTTATTGTGTTTCAAAGTCATTTGAAGTTTCTGCTGGTGTGTAAAAGTGTGACTCTAGTCTTGACACTAAAGAACTCAGAAAGTTTGTGGAAGTTTATTTCACGTAATGGAGTTGTGCTCAAAGGGCTCTTCATATTATTTTTGCCTAAAAGATCTTTGAGAATATGAAGAGCTATTTGAGTGATATTAATGCTTGTAATAAATAAAAAATGACTGTCGTAATTTGAAGTCAGAAAAACGCTGACCCAACCTTATGGTATTAAAAGGAATTCTAGTGATTATTAGTTAGGTACTTGTTCGCATCAACATAAACGCATCTGTCACTATGATAATGAACACGGATAAAATGACCACATAAACTACACAAAGTTACATAGCTGTTGCTTGTTTTATGATGATTAAATCACTGTGGCATTCAAATGATTTTTTAACCAGACTTAAGTCATATGCTCTATTATATTCATAGTTATTACAGAGACACATCGCACAATGAAGAGCTATACTATGAAATAATTTATGTGAGCCGATGCGGAACCAGTTAATGTATTGTGTGCATTGTATACAAATGTTGTCACTACACTGTGCAACTGTTTGAGAAAAATTAAGAAATTATGTCATTACGATTTTGTTTGAAATATTTTTCATGTTGAATTTATTAAGGGCCTTGTTGTAATTTAAATTCATGACGGAATTCATGTACCTCACCCGGAACAAGTCCCAAATACTGCAATAATTATAACGATGAAGCTTAAAACGACTTGAAAAGCACTAAGTGTTTTGTTCACTGCAGTGGACTGAGCACTGGCGCCAGTTACTAGCTCGATCTACTATCAACTATCAAGAACAAGGTCGAGTGGTAACAGTATACAAAGGTTATTGATAATTTCAGTTTTAAATTCCATTATAATTTTATTCTTACCGTCTCTCAATTGCAAGCAAAGTAATTTCATAATAACAAACTTGAAGTTGCATTCACTATGGTTTTATTATAATTTGCCAAGGTTGAATTCGGTAAAGTGGTTTGTTGAAATTGTCATTAAAATTAACTCGACGAAATAACTGTTTTGTGTAGGAAGGTATTTTAAGTTTTTTTTTAATTGCCATAACGTTAATTTATGTTAAACTTATAAGAACCAAGGCAGCAAAAGAAAGGCGACAAAGAATTATAATTAAGAGCAACAACGAAACGCAACTTTAACAATCTAACTTGAAACTGCTAAGAAATGAGCTAGAATAAAACGTTTAAAAGTTAACTAACGGAAGCACAGACTTGCAAATGAGGTCACAGCATAATATAATCACTATGCTTAAGTACTAGGACTGCATAAACGTGGGGATGGTAGCACGAGGTAAAGTTGGAACGGCTCCCAAGGGCCAGACAACTAACATAGTCAGCACGATAATCTTGGGACCAGCTACTGACGTAAAAATGCATTAAGATCTTACATAGCTGCACTGTTTAGACTGAATATTCTAGCAGGCTACGTTGTCAAAACTGTCTTGTGTGGAATATAATAAGATTCTTTATCAAAATGGCGGACCTCGTGGCTAAATAATAACAGCTGCACGGGTCGATCAAAGGCTAAGCTACACTTGCCGCAGTCTATCCATTACATATTGAGACCTCTTCGTGTCTTCGAAAGCACGTTCAACTAGTGGTCCCGACTGTAACTTGTACATCTTTTGATAGTTGTTACGGGCAGTTAAAAGCTCAAAACCAGGCAAACAATCCAACCAACGAGACTAACGAAGGGGTTTCCCATTACCCAGCAATAGGGTTGTGAAGGTTACACAGGCAGTCGCTGCATGTTCCAGTAAGTCCCAACTTGCCAGTCTGTCTAGACGGACCGCCAAAAAGGACAGGTTGATAGATTTTATCATTGGAAAGTGATTTTGCCTAGTATCTTTTACATGCATCAAAAGTAATAGTAAATCAACTTATCAACTTACAATTTAAAGGTATTATATAGACAGCTTGTGATATAAACGGTATTGCATTGTTATGATTTATTTAGTTTTTGCTTTTTAATGTTTTGTGTCTTCGTAAAAGACACACAATAAAATAATTGTAACCACAGTAAAATAATTCTTCCAGTAGACTTGCCACAATGGTGTTGGATGATCATTAAATTAATTTATTCTTCTACAAAAATATTCTTTGAATCAAAATATTTATCATAGACCGTAAAACGTTAGCAGTGTTCCAGCACAGGCACACACTAGTCCCTCATAATTAAAAGTGTGTGCTTGACTGAGGCCCTTTCATGTTTCGAGAGGCAGATAACTTTATCTAGTCCCTGTTTCAATGTGCCCTCCATTGAGAATGCATATCTTACCAATTTCATCTTTCTCTTTCATGTGGGAGCACTTGCTCTGGAAAAGTTTCTACAAATTTTAAAAATTAAATTAAGAAGCACAATCAAAGGGTAGGTACCTTTTTATTCCCGATTTGGGCTTTAAAAACTATGCTTATCTAATTCTTATGTACCCAGATCATTTTATATTTATCTTTTACCTAAAGATCTTCTAACAAAAAGAGGCAAAGAGGCAAGAATTAAAATAATGAAATCAATTTTGATTTATAATAAAACGATAATAAAGTTACCAAGATTCACATTGATTTATATTATTAAAATATCATGGTAGATTGCCCACATTTTATCATAGATCAATAACAGTGTAAACAAGTGTAGTGTGCTCTGTCGCCAGAGAATCGCTGTATTGGTGACGATCTAATGACCGATGCCAATCAAGACCAAGGGAACAGTATTAACATAGGTTACGGAACAAAATATTCAGAAACTCCACAGTACAAAGTCTCAGATATTTAGCCCAAAAGTTGTAGTTAAACAAAAAAATAATGTTGACTCTCCTGATTGCATTTTCAATTCACACCTTAACCTCATAATGTTAATACGCAACCGGTGCGGTGAGCTGTATTTCACTAATTCGTGGAATGAAACTTCTGTAGCTGGCGATCCATCTTGTCTATTTTATGCTACCGTGAAGGGTTCTTCACCATAGCCCCTAGCCCCCTGGCTAGGCTATTGACGGCTGCTAATTGCCTAGCCACATTCATTCGTAGGCCACTGTGCATCGGACCCGCGAGCCCTCTTCGCCTTGTTGACTCAGTTTTCAACATTGGAGTGATGTAGATGAAAAACGTATAGCTCTTACAATTTATAATATCTACCCAATAGCTATAGTACGGCACCCTGCTAAATTGTTCGATAAAAAAGATGATCCATAAGAATAACAAGGTTAACTGAATATAACAAAAGAGTTTCAGTGAAGATTTCTTTTATTTTCTGTACCCAAAGGTTTTGTATTTAGATAAACAAAAAGAAATACAAAACAAACATTTATTTAGAACCCATTCGACTCTAACGAAGTCGGAGACAAATGGAAACCAATCCATATGTCCATCAACAACAAATTTGGGGCTTTTCTCTTAGTTTTTTTAGCAGAAAAGGTATACATACTAAAATAAACACAGGAAATAACGAGAAACGTCCAACGTCTCTTACGAATTGTATTTCTTTGTTGCTTATAAAAAGAAAAGTCTAGGCATCAAGGAGGATCTATGTTAGTCTGAATACATTGCTGAAGTTTATTCTTCGATCTTGATACACATTGACATAAATAAGGGTGACTTCAGATCCAGAGTTCTAACTGAATAAGTTTCATTTGCTGTGTGTCTTCTTTTCTTTGTACGCTTTCGTTATGATTCCTCTTTGGCCCATAGACGAAGCCTTATATTCATATCTATTAGGTCCCGAACTATATTTCGTTGGTTCTTTAGATGGTAATCGTGACCCTCCAACCTCTCTATCTACTTGAAATATGCATATTTAGAAAGAAGTAGTTGCATTGTCAATACCATGGTTCCCAGAAATGACTCTATAACAAGTGAACATAATTTAACAGTGTCATCACAATTATGTTTATGAATTAGGGTAAATCACTTTAATAATGGCAGCCCAACTCGTCACACAAAATATGATGTAAGCCCAACATAATAAATAATGATAGAGGTAGCGCACATTTTTGCGGTGACTACCACAAAATGCGCTTTATGCTTTGGCGAACGAATTTTTGGACAATTTCAGAAGCATTTTTGTGGTAAGACCTTATCGGTAACATTTTATAAGTGGACAATTTTAGATGCCAAGAATTTGAATCTTCAAACTGATGGTGTACATCGATGTGGTGTACCACATAAGAGTAATTTTTGAATGGCAAGAATGTGATACTTTTAAACCAATGCGCTAATAGTGCCTGGTATAAAATGTTATTCGAAGTAAATTTTACAAAAAAAAAAAACTAGTGGATTCAGAATAAAAAAATGCTTGAAATAAAATTAGGTATATGCCTAATTCGAATTACCCTACATCAGCTGAATTACTTACTACACGCAATCTTCAAACTATTGTGTTTCATAAAATTATCCAAGGTTAAGTAATTTACGCACAGTCCCACCTGGCAGCTTGCACCGCAGACTCATGAAGACAAATGCGCCCATAAGTTGAACTTCTATACACACTACGCGACAAAGAGATGTGACGCCGTAATTCTCAGCTATCCTGAGAAAGGAACCCGGCTAAAGGATTGCGTGCACTTAAGGAACTCTAAAGAAATACATTTTCTCTGTTAGATTTAAAATTCAACAGAATGTGGCAATGTCTGATTTAAATCGTTGTGCGGCAATTTCAATGTGCAGTTATTTTGTGTAACAGTTTTGTTGATCTCCGTTCATTTCAATAAATCATTTTACGTAAATTAAACTTATTGAGTGTGTAAACAATTGAATGTAACATTTTTTTATTTGAAAATCATTCTCAGATTCTCCAAACTTACTCTGCCTACACCTATGGGAATATTGTTGAGTTTATGTATGTTCATACGTATGTAAATCTAGTGTAAAAACATGTACCAAATTGGTAACTAGTACAAACAAAAAGTGAAATTGTTAATAATTATTAACATTTACTTATAGTGATTTTAGGCACTCATAAGAGACCCCCGCCCCCAGTTACCCTTGCGTAATTTATGTACAATCTAATGTGGTTTGTGTACCGTAATTTATATTTTGTTCAACACTCTGTCTTATGTGCATACATCAACATTATCAAGTTATTTCAAGTGTAAGCTGACATCTCATTGGTCGAAATGCCTAATTTTGAAATTTAAGGTACCTAAGCTTGATTGTGTTATTGTCTTCTGTAGGTAGGTATAGATCTTGAATAACTTGTCAATATTCCAACAGTGTGTGACTGGCAAAACAAATTGATCCATGGATGTGTTTGTACGGCTATACAAGCTCATAATTAGCCATTGTCCTAACATCTGGGTGATGTAGGGTGTACAAAATATTATAATTTCACTATAGAAAGGCCGGTCACGTTCATTTGAGCGTCATTACTTGTACTTATCATTAAGGGCTTCGATAGAGTTGGATGATTAGTCGATGGCAGCCGTAGTTTGACACCGTCGCGCGTCGTCGCGTCGATGACAAAAATAGCAATGAATTTTAAAATAGAGCAATTACGCGTGGAGGTCATTAATGATTCTTGTTACAGATTTATATAGATTATGTTTTTTAGTATTCTCTTTTCGTTTTAAATTCTTTATAAAGTCGACAATAACTGTAAAGCCCCAGGATCTCATTAGTAACTAATACGCGACTTCTTTCTTCGGTTCTCTTAGTTAAATCGTTTAAATGCGTTACTATGGAGGTAGCTTCAAAAGCTTGAATTAATTAAATTAAGCGGTCCTTGCCTGTAAATGAAAATCTTAACCTACCGCAGAAACTTAATACGCCACTGCAAAAATACTTTACAATATTAAAACTGCAAAGAAACGTAACGTCGACATTGCAGTTCGCACGACTTTTCCCTTTAATGTGAAATGTTTAAAACAAGAACAAAAAGAGAAAATTGCATTTGCAGCTGTTGAAGTATTTTCTCAAGTCGCTTTATACATATTTAAGAATGCGTCACACAATACCGGCCACTGAAGTTTCTTAGATTCAGCATACAAATGAGCCGAGTCACCTTTTATAGAAGGTTGTATTAAGAAAAAATACGATTCTACGCTCCGTTCACTTTCTTTGGCCGAGACACTCTGGAAATATTATTTCAGTATATTTCTTAGAAAGACGAGTAGTTTATTAGATTCATGTCATAGACTTTTCTGGAAAACCTCATCAATGAAAATGTTATTTTTCTGTTCTTTTGACACAATTGATTGATACAGCATTTTTATATTATTGTGATTGAATATTATCTCCGCAGAATAAAGAAAATAAATATTGTATATACAGCATATTGATTTATTTAAATACTTCTAAACACATACAAAGCAGTTTTCAATAAAAATATATACATATAAATCAAAGTTTTAAGCTATTACAAATAAACGTAAAATAAAACAAAGAAATAAGCCAGAAAGCTAAATGCAAACATAATTCTCGCAGACCACAATATGGACGTCCACAACAATACCAAATATTTTGTGCAAAATGAAGTCATTCATCAAACCCGCGCTGCGTTCAGCCGCACGTAACGCAACATATTATGAGCGCGTACATGTGGCGCGTGGCTCCACTACGACGCGTGGATGGTTCCAGCGCAGCTAAACCGCCCGCGACCAGCGCTCGCTCGTGCACTGTGATTGGATTAGGATAAGGGTTCCTTCAGCTGCAGTGTACCATGGAAATTAGGAATATCTTTGGATTTGCACAATTAGGTAACTCTGAAGAATAAAACGAAGGGCTAACCTACTGCAGCTCGCAAATTTAGAGCCGAAATATTTGGGAAAGGGTTGGTCAACTTTTTCATTAAATTTTGAAAAATATAGGTAAATGAGCTCATACCGGGTATTCGGTACTCCTAAATAATAGTTACAGTGTTGACTGTTGATATAGAAATGCGTTAAAATGTGTGAGCGTCTTCAAATTTAATAACGCGAACGAAATTTTGTAATAATGGTACTGTTCAGTAGCAAGCCACCTCTACTCCGTGCATTGAAAACTAAAACAAAACAGTTGACACGCGATGCGGAAGACATGCTGGTTTTGTGCAGGACAGCTGATATTTTACAGGTGCTCGACCAACAATGGAAGTAAAACAACGTCGTACTGTACACCGATAATGCTTCGTAAATGTTGACAAAATAAGAGAGCTTTTGAAGACTTGAATGACGTAACGCGCGCTGGGTGCAGCGATGGCATTTTGGTCCAAGTTGAAATATTATGTCTATAGGTGACACCGGATTTGTTTCGATTTTGAACTATAAAATGTTCATGTTGATAAATCAGAATTTGAAATGACCAAAGGACGCCATACACTCTTTATGTTGTGACAAGGAATCTGATCTAAATCCTTAAGAAAGATTAATATTCTCCATTTTACTGTCACTCAATTATCTAATTTAATTTCTTATTGCCGTCTTAATCAATTTTGATTAATAAACAACGTCTAATTGTTCAAATCCATCAAGAACCCGTCATTTATGAACTTAAGTTATTTTAAAGCTAAGTTATTTATCAAGAAAGTTTCTTTTTATTTGAACAATTAATTGTGAGCTCCTCCGTTTATTTCTTAGCGCTATCTCTGCGGAGTACTCCGTCGCCGTCGGTCGTCACGTTCGTCTCTAAGGCCGACAGTTATAAAATGAGTTTTTAGATATAAACACATTCTGTCAGCGCTGGAACACTTTATGTGAGGTGCCTGTAGATGTTCTGGGGGTTACGTGTTGGTATTATTTCATCTCATTTTGGTTTTATTATGCAAATGATGTTTTGTTGAATGGAGAGACAAGGAAATGGTAACTAAATGCTATGATGCTAAACCATTACATTATAGTAGCTGCATCATATTGGTTATGTAAATCACTACATAGTATAAAACAAAGTCGCTTTCTTTGTCCCTATATCCCTATGTATGCTTAAATCTTTAAAACTACGTAACGGTTTTTGTTATATTTTTTTAATAGATAGAGTGATTCAAGAGGAAGGTTTATGTGTATAATTTGTCGACATATTTTGCGGGCGAAGCCGCGGGTGGAAGCTAGTTTTGTATAAAATCCAACTAAACGTAAGATTTAATTCCCTAATCCAATTGGAGATTGAATCACTTTCAAATCATAAAAAAACGTTCATCCTACTATTAAAATAAAATATTCCGCAAGAAATTTATTCGTAAAATCTTTTTTGAAATCAGGAAACGGCAGTCATAAGCTGTGTCGAGAGAGTCTCCCGAGACTGAAGAGATGCGGATGCATCCATTATAAATGCCAACAAAAATCTCCGGTTGTTCGCTGTACACTGAGGAGCCTGCTACGTCGCACAATGATGGTGTTGGTAGCCAGCGAACCGTGAAATACAAAGTAAAGGGATGTACGTGATGTATATGTCATAAAAGTACACGGTGAAATTCGTACCTGTTCTGTATGCAAGCTAATATATCTTGACAGAGCAATCTAGCAGAATTTATGGTTTTATCGTCCACTACGAATTGCCTAGTTCTCATAGAGATTAAATTCGTAAATGTATAATTATTTCAAAATCGTTCGTTGAAAGTTGATAGATTACATTTACGTCAACAAAAACTTGAGCATAGGTAGGTTGGTAGGCTTAGGTATTTGGGCCCAGGCTATTTCAATGACATAGTTTCGTGCTAAATAGTTACCTGCACATGAACTCACTGCTTAAAAGACACACAATTTGTCCAGAGAGTACTGCCGTGGTGCCAGTTATATATGTGTACAAGCAGAGTCGCAGGTTACACTATGTTAATCACATAAATCCCATGCAGAATGTCAGGAGTTTTAATTTGTGTAATGGAGCGCAGTACTGACGTGGTAATGCACTTTGGTTTTTGTGTAATAAATCGCAATGTTTTTGTGTTTTATACTTAACTAGCGACCAGGCTTGACAAAAGTAGGTACCTACTCATGTTTTATACGCATAAAACTTTCGGAAAAACTGCATTGAAATCCGTTGAGAAGTTTAGTACAATAACGTGGTCACACAGACAGACAGGAAAAGTAACTATTTATTACGTATACATCGCGATGCATATATTACTCATCTATATCTTACATATAATAAAACAGTAAAAAAACTGTGTCTGTACATTGAATTTATTAAAAAAATAATAATTGAGGGGGGTTTAGAAACAGTAATAGAGCACGAATCCAAAAAAAAAATTTTGTCTGTTTGTCTGTTTGTCTGTATGTCTGTTTGTCTGTTTGTTTGTACACGCTAATCTTCGGAACTACTGGACGGATTGGAATGTTTTTTTTTTTGTTGTATAGGTATTAAGTCTGGGCAACATATAGGCTATAATTTATCTTGGAAACTTGAACACCTGATGCAGAACTGCAACAGAGCAGCTAAACTATAAGAGATACAAAAATGATACCATAGTAAAAATTGTTCCACGTGATAAGCATTTTTTGCTGAGAGAATAAATTTGAAGATCTGGAACACCTGATGTGGAACTCCAAGAGCCCGGCTACACTATAACATATATAGGAATGACGTCTTAGAGAAAGTTGTGCGGTCTGATGGGTATTTCCTGTTGACTTATAAAAATCGAAGATCTGGAACACCTGTTGTGGAACTCCAAGAGCCTAGCTACACCATAACACATATAGGAATGACGTCTTTGCAAAAGTTGTTCGGTCTGATGGGCATTTCCTGTTGACTTATAAAAATCGAAGATCTGGAACACCTGTTGTAGAACTCCAAGAGCCTAGCTACACCATAACACATATAGGAATGACGTCTTTGCAAAAGTTGTTCGGTCTGATGGGCATTTCCTGTTGACTTATAAAAATCGAAGATCTGGAACACCTGTTGTGGAACTCCAAGAGCCTAGCTACACCATAACATATATAGGAATGACGTCTTAGAGAAAGTTATGCGGTCTGATGGGTATTCCTGTTGACTTATAAAAATCGAAGATCTGGAACACCTGTTGTGGAACTCCAAGAGCCTAGCTACACCATAACACATATAGGAATGACGTCTTAGCAAAAGTTGTGCGGTTCCTGGGTATTTCCTGTTGACTTATAAAAATCGAAGATCTGGAACACCTGTTGTGGAACTCCAAGAGCCTAGCTACACCATAACACATATAGGAATGACGTCTTTGCAAAAGTTGTTCGGTCTGATGGGCATTTCCTGTTGACTTATAAAAATCGAAGATCTGGAACACCTGTTGTGGAACTCCAAGAGCCTAGCTACACCATAACACATATAGGAATAACGTCTTAGCAAAAGTTGTTCGGTCTGATGGGCTTTTCCGGTTGACTTATAAAAATCGAAGATCTGGAACAACTGTTGTGGGACTCCAAGAGCCTAGCTACACCATAACACATATAGGAATGACGTCTTAGCAAAAGTTGCTCGGTCTGATGGGCATTTCCTGTTGACTTATAAAAATCGAAGATCTGGAACACCTATTGTGGAACTCCAAGAGCCTAGCTACACCATAACACATATAGGAGTGACGTCTTAGCGAAAGTTGTTTAGCCTGATGAGCACTCCCTTTTGACGTATAAAAATTGAAGATCTGGAACACCTGTTGTGGAACTCCAAGAGCCTAGCTACACCATAACACATATAGGAATGACGTCTTACCAAAAGTTGTTCGGTCTGATGGGTATTTCCTTTTGACTTATAAAAATCAAAGATCTGGAACACCTGTTGTGGAAATCAAAGCTATCACTAATTTTACTGTGTAATTAAAAAATAACATAAACTGGGAGTACCTGCACGCGGTGAAGGCGGTAACAGTTTAGGACCGATTTTCGATGACGATGGTATATCATTGAAAATTTGACTCTACTGGCCAAAAGTCTTATTTATTTTTTTATTTTATCGTATGAATATGCCTTCGGGCTTTTGTTGTTTGAGTGTTTAATTTCCTTTTCCATTTAATTTATCTTCTACCGGGTCTTCGTGACACGGTAGCCACCGTGTCACGAAGACCCGGTAACGCAGGGGAGCAGTCATTTTAATTTAGATTTTTATTGATCAGGTATCTTCACAATAAAACTATGACCATGCCTAAAAAGAGGTCAAATCTTTCTCAATGTTCCAAAAGAGCTAAAAGATTGAGGATCATAAGATCCCAAGAATTACCAAAGAGCGTCAGGAGAGACTTGATGTTGTTTTAGAACATTAGGATGCAACTCGCTCCGTGGAAACCTCTTCGGGTCGCGAAGCACGCCTGCGTTCTCAGCGTATTCATTAGGTCTCAAGAGACCAGTGAAGAATATGATGCGCGACTGACTGATCGTGAACGTCATGAATTGTCTCGCGAGTCAGTGACGTTCACGGAAAGAGAATTACGCTTGAGTTCCAAGCGTATCTACGCATCGACTTCTAGATCTCTAGAGACAAGTGGGGCACGTGATGTGCGACTGACCACTGATCGTGAACGTCATGTATTGTCTCGCGAGTGGGAGACGTTCACGGATAGAGAATTGTGCTTGAATTCCAACCGTATCTACGCATTGACTTCTAGGTCTCTAGAGACAAGTGGGGAATATAATAATGCGGTTACCAAAATGAAAACGATGACAAATGGACTGTATGTTTTGGTGGTTGTTGGAATGATGTAAAACTAAAGCTCAGTGTGATAAAAGATTTAAATGTGAAAAATGATAAAAAATAACATAAATGGCGACCCCGTTGTCGCTGGCATAAGCAACAGGGTCCGCGTACGAAGTCGCGGGCAGAAGCTAGTATTAATATAAAATGTGTGGTATTAGAAAAAGTATTGCATGATGTTATAAACTTCACGTTATAATATAAATTTAATTCTAGTTGTTCTATTCTGGCTGGTGGTAGTAGTGTACATCTCTCCTTTTCCTTTCTAGGAATATAGGTAATGATAATAATAACAAATCCGGACTCCGGGCTGCTGTTTAGAAATTTCCGACGGAATATGCGAATTACACTACCTGACCTGGAAATTATAATTATTTTGTTGAGTTAATATTATTTCCTTGTCGACAGAGCGTCTTCTGGGCATGCGCCACTTGATGGCCCTCATCATGTTGCTGGGGACGACGATCTCGTACGCCACGCGCGTGTCCATGAGCGTCGGCATCGTCGCCATGACTTCAAACAACAGCTACGGGTACCCAGTGAGTACAACTGCATCTGACGACTCCACGATATCATCATCGTCATCCTTACACAAGGGTTGGCTCGGCATGTCTTCATCTATCATACACTGAAATAAGTTTCTCGTCTTTCTATAATATGCGTTTTTCTATACAACCACCATAAACAACAATAGGTAGAAAAAAATATAATTGAGGCTATTTAGCTCATCCTTAGTTACAAAGAAACAGTATAATCACCGAATTACTTCCTCTACTTCAGCTACATCTGGGAAATAAAAACTAATAAGGCGTCCCCAAAGCGCTGAACTCAACACCTAATCCCAAGTGTCGCCTCTTAGCGCCATCTGCACGACGTGAAACAAAACACTTCAGGGAATTATCTCCGAACAGTCTGCTTGAATCGCCTTTATCTGGCAAAGGCGTTTTTTAGAACTCTTTATTTTTAACGTAGATCGGGGATCTTAGGGCTGTTAAATGAGAACAAACTAATTTAGACGTTTTTAGGAAGTTTTGTTCTTGATTTAACACACAGCTACTGTGAATTATGCAGATCACGAGAGAAAACTTATTACTGACCGGCAGGGTAGCCACTGCAGTAGAATGAGTTTCAATAAAGTTGAAGAAAGAAAAGATGTATTACAATTCCTTATTGTTTTTATTCTATTCAAACTTATTTAAACATTAAAAAATAACTTAAGTTTGAAAACTTTTTCAGTTTTAATATGTGACAAGTTTTTTATTTTAACTTCTTGTTTAAATGCATCACACAGAAATCCCAACGATAAAAGACTATCTTAAAAAAAACCAAGAATCGCCTCTAAAACATAAAACCATCTAAAGAGCCAGCTCTATAAAAGAGCTATCATTAAACAGCAAAAAATCCCGCAGACTTTAGTGGTATTGTCGCAAAAAGTGTCGTTTGAACGCTGAGTCGTTTGAGGCACGTCCCGACTAACGACTCACGTACGACTTGTCGCAAAAACGTCATGTCGGCCGTTTGTAATGGGTTAATTGTTTGTGATGGCTGGTCTCGGAGGTACGATCGGGATAGAATAGGCTCTGTCTGAAGTCGTTTGATAATACATATCGTCTAGAAAGAATGTACCCTGAAATTCTTTGCACATAATACATAATTATTATTATTGCAAATGAAGATTTTTATTTATCAACTCAACCCGCTCACACTGTGCCCGCGTGGTGGATTATGGCCCACTCCCTCAACAATGGGGAGGACTGTGTTCCAACAGTGTTAAGTTTACAAACTGATTCAGCTTATAGAATATTTCATAAAACTAACGTTAGATTTGTATCCTCCAGACATACGGGCATCCCATAGTGATCATGTACCAGCTGTTTATGATGATTATGTACATAGCATAAATCGATGTTATTGGTGCTTTCAACCGTATAATATTTCAATAATATTCGTCAATAGCAGCCATTATTTAAATGTTTACTACCCTTTATCGCCTCAGTGCTGCTGTCGAATGGCTGTCACGAACCTATATTTTTTTCTGCCGCGTAAACCTATCTAGAAACATCAAATGACAAAACAATACACGTTTTGGATTACTTAAGAATCTTCTGAATCAGTAAAACTTATTTTATATTCGATGATCTTTAGAAACCCACTTTAGAATTTTAATTTATTTCATATTGTATGTTGTTGTTTCTTATTCCTGTTGTAATTTATAATGTCTTTTCATATAATCTACATAAGCACACAAACCCTGTAGTCTATGTATATTATTATTTTGATCACAATTCTTTGGGCGGACGTCGTTAATTCCTACCTTATCTCGTCATTATTATTTTTCCAGGTGTTCGATTGGTCCCGGACTGTACAAGATACGATCCTGTCCTCTTTCTTCTGGGGCTACATAGTGCTGCAGGTCCCGGCAGGGTACATCGCCGGTCGCTTCGGCGGCAAGTATCTGATGCTGGTCTCCATGGGTACCACAGGCGTGGTCAACTTGCTACTGCCCATAGCTGCTGTCAAGGTAAAGACTTTATTACTGTTATTGTCTGGGAAATATAAAATTGTTGCTGAAAAATATGTGACTTTTTAAAATTTAAAGGACCACTTTAACCTATTCCAAAAAAATCAAACGGTATTCTATTCCATACAAAATTTTAAATGGAGCACAACCCAAAAAAAATACTTTCAACATTTGTCTTAAGCCTTCAATTTGTGACAAGAATAATAACAGGCAGTTGAAAATACACAAAAAATTTAAAGAAATGCAAACCTTACTTTCAAAGCGACTCAATTTCTACCCAAAACAAAATCATTATAAATAAAAACTAGAATAATGTTACATGCATAGAGTATTACATTTCGTAAACAACTTCAAGTCCCAAATAATTTGAAAAACTTCCAGGTGAGAACAGTCGGAACGTTTGGCTCGCGTCCAGCTCGAGCGATACTGTTAGCCGCTACAGGCGCAAGCAGTTGACAAACCTCATACCGTTTTCATTATGCCGCTTCACCCAAGTGAAGCGGCAACACAAGCACTATCCCTTAACACGTTAGCTGCGGCACCAATTTTTGCAAACTTTCCGTTCCTGCGGCACGAGGTTTTATCGGCCCGCACCGTGACCAGATGTTAGGGCGATACGCGGTCTATTAGACCCCACCTCCTTTAACAGACTAAAAACCATTTTCTGGCGCAAAATCAAAGAAAATTGAAAAATTTGGTCCTTATCGATATAGACAGTGAATTGATGAACCCTAATCTACCGTCGCCCCGGGATCTGATAACTAGTTTAGGAATTACTGGCAAAACAAAATATGGGATCTTATACACCTCGTAACGCACTGAAATAGGGTAAATTTTCGCTAAGATTAGTGATGGGAAAAATAATATCGACGCAACGACGTTTATCTTTTTTTGTGTGAAAATCTTAATGCGGTTCACAGAATAGAAAAAAAAGAAAACCAGAAGTAGAAAAGAAACTATCATATGTATTCTGCCTCGGGCTTTAACATAAAATAACAATATTAGAACTAGAATTAACATAAAAAAATCAGTAACAATATAGTAATCAGTAGCACTCATAAACTTTTTTAAAACTTACCTGTTTTGGTTCTGTTTCTGGGTTTTTTAAAATTAACTTCTTCCGACATCGTTTAGACATGTTCGGCGATATAAAAGGACGTGCTCTCCTATCGACGTGATGCACAACACTAGTCGCGGGAAGCTCGCGTTGGGTGCGGTACGAGGTCCGGGTGGATATGGGACGTTTTAGCCTCGTCCCGCACTGCATTAAAATTATATTAATTCAGTGCGGTACGAGGCCTAAAACATCCGGTACCAAGGTAGGTATACCACCGAGTCCGGGACCATTAGCACGTCTCAAATATACATTTATCTCTTTTCTATACTGGACCAAACTAAAGCTATGCCCTTTGCACGACAGAGATGTTCACGTTTTTCCTTGCCGCACCACAAGGAAGTTGCATGCGGGGTGATTTAGGCATCGTTTCGCACTTAACGTGTTAAGTAACACTACTACACACTACTTTATGTTATTGTGCTTTCTTGAATTTAATTTGGTGGTTTATTATAGGTGGTATTGTTTGTTGCGTAGTTTTGGGTTAAAAGCAAGGGAACTCCTGCCAAGAAGACAGCAGTAGCTCAAGCTTGGTAGCCTCGTGTGGCTGACCTTCTATGGGAGGAAACTATTAAAGAAGAGAACGACTTTCCTTCGTGACATTTTATAAGATAAGATTTTATTTTATAAAAACAGTACTTAGATTACATTCAATAACACGTTTTAACTGGTATGAAAACAAAAGTACACAAAAGTTTTAGCATCTGGAGCCGAACTAGGCGGAACCTGTTTTTCGGCTAACAGCGCCAATACCCTCGAGTTACATTAATACACGTTCTTAAGTACTAGCATTTTACAAAAACAAAGGAATAATAGTAGTCTAAGTTGTATTGATTGTCTGGACGTCTCTTTGTGTTAGTTATGTGATATGGTGAAAGAGTGAGTGTGAGAGGGTGTGTATATTTGTGAGTGTGCTTGTGATATTTATTAAGTGACTAGCACTTTGCCCGTGGCTTCGCTCCCGTGGTCTTTCCCGTGGGACCCGTTATTTTTCCCGGGATAAAGAACTTTAGATAAATAAAACACGGTTTTAATATTTTTAAATATAAATTGTTTGTAAATAGGGTTTGTGGTTTCACACGGAACCATTACACATAATTTATTTAAAATACTATGAGAATGCAGGAGACTGTTGGTATGGAGGTAATATATACAGGTTAGTACTATAAAACAGCCACCCCACTGCATTGCTACAGCAGAGGTTATTACGCTGGACATTATTTAAGCCACACACGTTTGTAACACTTACATTTTAACTTTGAATTCCAGGAAATCCTAATTAATGTTTGCAAAACTGTCGGTGCAAGTCTGTGGTTCCTGCGTCATGAATTCTACCATCTACTACATTGTCCTGTACCTAGAAAATACCGGAGTTTGTGAGAAAACTGTCCACGTTATAGTTAATTGCGAACCATTTAAAATTCGGTCCATATATTTTAGTGCACAGGTTTATGTAAAGCTATATACATACAAAGGCATGATAGGGCATGCCACATGAGGACATTGCGAGTTAAATAGTTTATTGCCAGTGGGTGGCCGCAAGTATAATTTATGCGGAATTGTGGAGTTACGCGTGGAGTGGTCACGGGCTCGCTTGCAGTGTTTGCCTTTGTTAATTAAAGGGACTAGGCTGTAATTCAACTGCCAGCGGGCGGAAATTAGTAAAAATCAGAGCATGACTTAGATTAAAAATTGAACACAAAAATCTTTAGGGCAATCTTTTCAACGTCTGTTTAATATTCGTAGGTACCATATTGGCGGTTTGTAATCATAATTAAAAAAAAAAAACATGAAATCAGTGTTGGTTATGTTTACATTTTTGTAAAGGCATGTTGTAGTATGTGTTTGTGGTTCGCGCGCGGAAACGTTTTTTAAACATCGACTAACTTGACTAACTCAATCAATGGCATAATGGCTGAAGGATTATTTGGATGCCAATCATTTCTGAAGCAAATGTTTGATTGATAGTTATTAATCATTTAGTAAATAATGTGCTAACTGTTCTAGTCCATGAATCCAAGCTCATACATAACACAGCTGTAATATGTTCCCCAAGCCAAGTCATTTGCCAGAACACGCACGCTTCCCTTCAATAAAATTACGAAGGTTTCTAAATGAGGAAGGTCGTATTATCGGCAGCCAATTTGTCTGTATGTCCTGCGGCTGATCTGAAAAAATGTTCGCATTTGTTACCAAAAGAGTTAAGGCGGAGACAACAGAACTAAGAATAAATACAAGGATATTTTAAACTCGTACACAAAGCATTTATTTCAAACTAGTTTCTGCCAGCGGCTCGCCCGCGTGGATATCGAAAATTATCCCGCGGGAACGTACCACTGGGTAAAATTCCTATCTTATAAGATAATGCAGGTTAAAAACTATCTATGCGCCAAATTTGATCTAGATCCGTTCAGCTTTTCTAGCGTGGTTGTGTAACAAACATCCATCCAAACTTTCGCATTTATAATAGAAGAAAATCAACCAATTACCTACAGGCACTTTCCAGTCAGTAAGATGAAGCTAGTTGCCCATTCCAAAACGTAATAGGTACCTATGGAGAAGAACGGGCAAGAAACTTTGTGATAAAGTTCCCAAACTTGCAAGAAGTGAGTAAGCCTACAATTTACCTCAGAAAATAAAATATTCATGTTTTTGCAAAAGCTATTTAATAACTAAGCGTTAATTCTCATAGTTCGGGCACGCTAAAGATTACTACAAATTGAGACGTCGTTTATTTATTTATCTGAGTACATAGTAACAACTAACTCGTTGTGAAATGAAAAACTGAAGAAGTGAAATAACCATACTTAGTACTTACTTAAAAGTTTATATTGCAAAGTTGAACTCTACCATTGTTTATAGTAACTTTATACTAACTTAATGCACTTCACTGAAATCTTTGTAAACTTGGGTTGAACACATAATACTTATATTATTTCGACATGTGCACTCAGAACATTTGTTACAAGTTTATCAAACTTTGTTTCACACTTCTGCAACGAAATTAAACAAAATAATGCATTTCAAATTTTCACGTGTAAGTATTTTATGATTTCCATCAATCACTGATTAAATACTTCGAGGCTAAGTACTTAAATATTTGCTTAGGTACTGACATATAAGAATAACAACATTTTAAATTTCTATAGAATACCGTCGTTAACTAAAGTAACAAAACAAAATGATAAAATAACGTAGTTTTCTTACAAGTTAATAAGGACTACGGAAGAATTCATTTGATATACGTATATTTAATTTGTTAAGTTAAGGGGTTGTAAGTGCGATTTAAGTAAATCCTTCTCATAGATCTTAACAACTGCAGTGGACACTGTTCCCTACCTGAAGTTTTTGCCCTCCCTTAACAAACAAACGTCGTGGCGGATAGCAAGAACCTCGCATTAGGATGGTATATTAGGGCACCATTTGTCTGAGGAGCCATCCCTCACGCGATACTATCAGACAACATAATTCTACCAAATGGAATGAGCAATGTTTTGTTGTCCTGATAACCTGCCCCTTCTCGTTTATTTATAATATCTTTTTTACTGTTTACTTCGCGATAGTAAATAAAATAAATATTTTACGGACGTGGCTTTTTTGACCCTCTGTCTTTTGGTTTTTTGTATGGATGCTTTTGTAATTTTAAGTGTTATGATTATGACATATTAACAACTTTTACTAAAAATTAAATGACTAACTAAATATACAAATAAATAGAAAAACAAAAAGAGCACCAAGGCGTCGAAGTACTCACCCGCATCGTTGTCATCCGGAAAAGTATCCAGAAGACTGGCAGCATTATAATAAATAATAATAATATCCTTGGACATTTCACACAACGTCATATCGTCCCAAGCTAAGCAACCTAATGCTTGTGTTATGGTAACGAGATGGCTGATATACTACTTATATACATTTATTTTTTGTATATACATACATATTATAGATAGAAAAACACCCAGACTCGTAACAAATACTTGCAGGTCGTACAAATATTTGTTCCGTGCGGGAATCGAACCCGCGACATAGTGCGCAGCAGTCAATCGCTCAACCGTGTCGTCATTGCCACGCATTGCATAGCATTTAACTGTATATACCTGAAGTTTATTATATAAAGACAATTTTTATTTTCTTTTTACTTATTTTATATTTTTGTAATGGAAAGTTTTTACAAATAGATTGTTATGTCTGAAGCACGTAGTAAGTTCTATTTACGAGACTCTGTTTGTTATTTTGAGCCCTGATATTTATTATACGAGTAGTATACTGTAAAGAGCGTAAGTTTTAACAGTTTAGTATATTCATTTTCATTGTGTGTATTTTATCCCAAATAATAAGTGGTCACATTGCTAAAGTTATTTACATAATAACTTCTTAATATAATATATCATACTTTGACTTTGTTATTAATTATAAAAAAATGGAGATAGAAAGTATATCTATCTGTTTAAAAAATATCGGAATATACCAACTAAAAATGATTACAGACTACATTCGTAGAAAAAAAACTCTACAGTAAAACGAAAACGTTCCCTTAAACCTTCCAAAGAACAAAATTTCATAACATAAACAAACAGACAATAAATCCTGCAATTAACTTACGCGCTTGTTCGTGCACTTTTATTGATGAGCATCATTACCGCCGCGTCAGAGGGAATGACCCCCATTCCTTACGTCGTGAGCGACGAACGACCTAGCATTGGCTCCATCAGGGAAGAAAAACCAAACAACGTTCTATTTATATTTGTTAGTGACGCTTTTCGGTGTTATGTTATATGTTAATTTAACTTTAAAAAATGTAGAGTTTCTTTGTATAGGGACTGGAAAAAAATGTGGACACAGCAGAATAATAATCACATCGCTAAATTAGTTGCGAAAGTAAGTCTCGTCTCTGTCCTGCACGCTGTAATGGCTGAACGTATTTCGATGTTTTATGGTTCTCAATCAGTACTACTGTTAACTCTGTGCTCTCAAGTAGACTATGACTTAAGTTAGGAAACAATGTACTTGTTACCCCGGTAGTACGTGCCCATAATTTCGAAGCCGCGGCCAAAAGCTAGTGTAATACTATAAACCTTAATGTTCTCGAGATAATACACCGTATTCTCATGACTCTCTTCTTCCAGGGTGGCTACATGGCAGTCTGCGGGTGTCGTATCGTGATGGGCCTGGTGCAAGGTCTGCTGTACCCCAGTCTTCACGGAATGATCGGTCACTGGGTGCCGGTCAACGAGCGCAGCCGGCTCGGGACCTTCATCTATGCTGGTTAGTTCAAGGCCTATATCTTGCAGTCCAGTATCCAAGTGGCCGTGTTAGACGTGGCTCAAGGTTTCCTATTCCACAGCCTGTAGTATTCTTAGTGACTTACAAAAATAGACTATCTAAGAGAATCCAAGTTCAATAATTAAAATTCAAAGTTTTTTTTTCGGTTACCGATACTTACTACAACTTTCTTACTTAATATATAATTACATAAAATAGTAAACTAACTGACTAGGTGATAATTATATCAACGCACAGCCTAAATAATTTTGAAATTGAATCTTTGCACACAAATACTTTAATGTAGGTACCAACTAAGAAAGCATTTTTGGAAATTCTACCTGTAAGGGGGTAAAAGTAGGGCACGCCACGATAGTGGCGGTAAGGCCCCTCTTTGAGGAGTGGCTAGAGAGGCGTCATGGCGCCCTCACCTACCGCCTGACGCAGGTCCTCACCAGACATGGATGTTCCGGGAGATTCCTGCACATAATCAGGCGGGAGGAAACGCCCGGGTGTCACCACGGCGAATATCGCCCAGAGGATACGGTTGAAACCTGCCCCGCTTGGGCGGAACGTCGCCGTGGCCTCGTAGAGGCGACTAACGGCAACTACTCGCGCCCGGCCCTGGTGCAAGCCATGTTCCGGAGCGAGAGGGAGTGGGAGGCAGTCACCTCTTTCTGCGAAACAGTCATCCTCGCGAAATGTACCTATATTGTTGCTGTAGGTGGTTAAGAAATATAATTGATAAATTTAAAAAGTTTTTATACTACATACTTCTGGGTATAATAATTACAAAAAGAATACTACAATACGGATATAATGATAAGCAGCTAACTAAACTATGTATGATAAGAATAGATACATATATTTGTTGTAAAAAAGGACCTACTAAGGTTAAAGTGTAGGGAGTGAGTCCTATACATACTTTGATCGATTAAAATTGCAGTCTGTATCTAATGAATAATATCTTATGCTTTTCAGGAGCCCAACTGGGCACCATCATTGAGCTCCTGACATCTGGTCTCCTCTCTGCCAGTTCCTGGGGCTGGCCCTCCGTCTTCTACGTGGTTGGTATCTGCTGTATCGTGTGGTCCGTGTTGTGGGTCATCGTCGGTGACTCCACACCCGGCACCAGCAGGTGGATCTCCAAGGAAGAGAGGAATTACATTGAGATGAATGCTGGATCCAACGAGCTTGGTCACGGTGTAAGTAGTGTTTATTGTTTCAACATTCTTCAATGTTTGATATAACTTGATCAATATAGCACCATTTAGAACAGTTGTATTCTTAATCGACTGACCTAGCCTTGGTGATATTATTGATGGTCTTCCATTTTTTATGTCCTAGAAAATGCCGACTCCCTGGAAGAGCATCCTCACATCGCTTCCGTTCTGGGCCATCTTGTTGGCTCACTCCGGTCAAAGTTTAGGATTCTGGACCCTTCTAACTGAACTGCCTTCGTACATGAAGTTTGTTCTAAATGTTGATATCAAAGAGGTGAGATAATTAGTCACAATTACTTATGTTAAAATGTAAATGTTTTAATAAGAGAAATGCAAAAAAAATGTGCTTCACTAATTGCTGGTGATGATTTACTACGTGAATAATCTGCTAACTACTTTTCCTCGTTATTAAAAAACACTAATTGCAAATGTAACCACTAAACGTATTCTTTTCAGAACGGTATGTTGTCGGCTCTGCCGTACGTGGCCATGTACGTCCTGAGTTTCATCTTCAGCTGGCTGGCTGAGTTCCTCGTTAACAGGAAAATCATCAGACTGGTCACCTCCAGGAGAATATTTAACACTATCGGTAATTGTTACAATATCATCGTTGCTAGCACTACTCTAAAAAATACACTCTATTTCCAGATATTCGTGGATGAATTCTCATAAGTATGTTTGCTGTCTCTGTTCTGTCTCTACAGTTTGCCTTAGAGTGACTCTACGTAACTGTAGGGACAGAAATACTTTTTTAGAACGAATCAAACTTAACTTAAGTCTCACTTGAGACTACTGGGATCTTACCATTTAAAAATATTTTTACAATAATGGAACATAGACACCATACTCATAAGCTAGAGTTTTTATCAACTTTCAGCGCACTGGGGTCCCGCCGCAGCTCTGCTTGGCCTCTCGTATCTACCGGCAGGAAACTTGCCACTTGCTGTTATCATTCTGACCATCACTGTTGGGCTCAATGGTGCTCACTACGTCGGCTTTATGGTGAGTACCACAACTTTATAATGTCATTCTAGTTTATATCTCCTTGTAATACCATTCTCAATGTAAAGAAAATGCTAGTTTGAGACGATTTAGATTATCCAAATACCATGATTAATTCTAGTGCTAAGCTCAATTTGAGTATCTCTGAACTAGATCTTTGAAACCTTTACAATTTAACCTGGCTTGTCAACTATTTAATAGATAGTAATAACGGCTTAAAAGACTGGCTAACCGGCCCGCAAACGGTGAATGTCATTGTTTAAATCGTGTAATAGTTCTATGGTACTTATGTCGATACTGATCAATGAACTATTTCATTTCAGTTGTCCCACATCGATCTCTCTCCGAACCACGCGAGTACGATGATGGGCATCACCAACGGTATCGGAGCTGGCTTCTCGATCTTGGCGCCACTCAGCGTCTCCTTCGCCGTTGAAGACGAGGTGAGTCTTCTATTATTACATTATTTTTATTTCTTATCTTTATTTTATGTCGAACTTAGTGTTATAAACACAAAGTCGGATAGGAAACACCGAACCATTTTTGGCATCTTAAATTGTTTTTTAGCCAAAACAGGTCAGTTAAGTACCACTGGGTATTCCACATAGTACAGTCTGGGTGCTAAATTGCTGAGCAGATTGACACTCTACTACAGCAGTGTAGTCTTTTATAGTTCATTTATATGACCGTCTAAATATGACATCTGTGATTCGATTTTAAGATCATTTAAGTTGATAGATAATGCCTAACAATCAAGTGACCTGTCACTACAAAAATAATGACTTAAATTAGTAATTGCTTAAAATGCTCACGTTCCAGACAAATGCAGCAGACTGGCGGAAAGTGTTCTTCATATCGGTAGCATTCTACTTCCTGGCGAACCTGTTCTACCTTCTGTTCATATCGGCAGACATCCAAGAGTGGAATGATCCAAAACCTTCGAAAGCTATTGGTAAGATTTATTACCATATTTGACATAATTTGGCTATTTCATAATCGTTACAAATAAAAATATGCGGACAGATTAGTAGACAGCTAGCGACCGCATGTCGGGCCGTATTTTGGTCTTAGAATGCTTTTATTTAAAACTAGCTGACCCGACAGACGTTTTCCTGTCTTAACTATGATACTTACCCTACCTACCCACCTAATTTTTCATTTTTCCTCTTAAACCTTCCCTGGACTACGACAAACATTTCAACACCAAAATCAACTAAACTGGCCCAGCCGTTCTCGAGTTTTAGCGAGAGTAACGAACAGCAACTGATTTTTATTTATATAGATAGATAACATTGAAAGTTGCGGTTGGTTCTTACCAACAGTATTAATTCACGTATAATTAAAAAAATATTTTAATTGACTTTCCATTCTTGTATAATAGAAGATGGTGACAAGAAGTCAGAGGAAAAAAACCCAGAGAAGACGAAAAACAACGAGGGTGAACACAAATTCTGAAGCTGGATGCAGTTGTATGTAAAAACTAGTCATAAACATTGGAGAGGTAAGCTTTGTGATATGCGCAGATTGTACCTCGCCGACTCGCTGAGTGAAGACAGAAGTGATAATTATGAAATGCTAAAGTACAGGAGTCTATTTGGTTAATTATTACATTGAAAATAATAATGACATATAACTTAGCCTGTGATAGGTTTAAAAAGAAAGATACTGTTTCACTTATTGTTTACTGATAACCTAGTATCAAGATCCTATGTGATATCTACTAGAGTATTATATTCTTATCTGCGGTGTTTACTATTTTGATAAATTACACTTTAAAACTGACTGGTGTTTTAACACAAAACCTTTTGAAAAACCGGTCCGTTTTAAAGTGTATTTCATAAATGTTTGTTTCTGATAACGTAATAAATGTCCGTTTTTTTTCGACCAAAGATTATTCTATTTCAGTGGCATAATTTATCATAAAAACCTATTATTTTACCAAATGTAGATAAAACGTAATTTACCTTGAAGCTCTTCTTTATACTTTTACAAAAATCGTATCATTAGCAGCTCCATAACTTCACAATATTTTCGTAGCAAAATATTTGCTCAATTTTATTAGGTACGGTAAAAGTTTGGAGTGTCGCGTACTCCCTAATTAAAACTTAATATATTCCGCGACTCAAGGGCTCGCACGCCTTATTAAAATATGACAAATTGTGTCGAGAACTGCCTGAAGTTTGTCACATTCCCATTTCATGTATCAAAATATAATTATATTGTACAGCGTGTCATAACTTATGAGTACAAATTGTTGTCAAGTTAGAATTGTATTTAGCAATTTTGTAACTTTAATTATCCTTAATTATTCCTGCTAAATCAAGGGTACACTATGACTTTTCATGCTCATTTAAGGCCTTCCCAAGTTTTATTCGTGTATAGTTAAAGCCTATGTCCAGCAGTGGACTTCAATAGGTTGTGTTGATTGATTGGTAACTTAACTTTTTTAAATATTCCTGAAAAGTCAAATATTAATAAATCTTAGAGAGTAAATGAAGTCATAATGATATGAATATACCGGCCATCAGTGTGAAATAACAGCGAATGCAGCGGAAACCAAAGAGGATTCTGTAAGCGTTGTTACCAGTGCCTTCGATCTATGTAATAATTTATTTGTAAATATTTATCTTTATTTTAGACTAAGGCTATTTGAATAAATCTATTTTAAAATAAACATTATTTTATTGAAATCCTTCTTCAATTAATTTTAAGGTAATAATATTCAATAGGTAGAAATTGTGCATCTTTTGTAGAAATAATTCTAAACTAAGCGCCGCGACTCATTTACAAAGCTTCAGATAAGCAACAGGAAGTCTTCGTTATTTCGTGACAGTTACAAAGAAATACGTTTGATGACGTTTTTCCTGTAACCTGAAAGAAGAAGCTTTAGTGTCACTAATGAGCAGCGTACCAGGATCCTTTTGAAGATAACCCGTTATTTATTTATTGCACAATAAATCTACACAGTTACAGTCAGGATACCCGAAAGTACATTGACAGGGAGGTTGGTTCACACACACAACACTTCCAGTAGCTTTTCAAAGAGTTAAGGTCCGTTTCCTATGATTTTTTATCATCCTTCAATAGGTACAAAACTACAAAGAAAACTCTTGCATCTAAACTCAACAACACCTGGACAAACATACTAGCTGTAGCTGTTTGTGTCCGATGCATCGAGGAACCAGGTCTTATAATATATTTAAACGCTAGGACAAATTATGTGATTTTGTAGGCGAATGTGAAGTATTACAGGACGTTAAAGATGTCAACACTTTGTTATGATTTTTATGTTTTTAGAGAACTGAACTGCAGGTCTAAAAGCTCAAATTAAAAATTTCAAATAAAAAATGTCACTCGTTTCATCGCGTTATTCGGCAAAATAATTCATAACTGAAGCTCCTAATTCCCTCCCAAGGTTCCGTTTGATTAAAATTCCGTGTTAAATGCCAAATTAGATACGTACAATCCGGTCCATTATCATAAACTGTTGTACTAATTGATCACATAGTTTTATAAATCGAGTAAGTTCGAGTTTCCGTTGAACTCTGGAACCAATCGTACGGCTTTGTCGGCGTCATCAACTGAGTCCGCCATACTCTATACAAATGCACTACTACGAGTAGGTACTATCCTCTCGTTCTGTCTCTTTTCTATTAGCTTGACAATTAACACGTTAGCTGCGGCACCAATTTTTGCAAACTTTCCGTTCCTGCGGCACGAGGTTTTATCAGCCCACACCGTGACCGACGTTAGGGCGACACGCGGTCTATTAGACCCCACCTCCTTTACCAGACTAAAATCCATTTTCTGGCGCGAAATCAAAGAAAAATTTAAGTTTTGGTCCTTATCGATATAGACAGTGAATTGATGAACCCTAATCTACCGTCGCCCCGGGATCTGATAACTAGTTAAGGAATTATTGGCAAAACAAAATATGGGATCTTATACACCTCGTAACGCACTGAAATAAGGTAAATTTTCGCTAAGATTAGTGATGGGAAAAATAATATCGACGCAACGATGTTTATCTATTTTTGTGTGAAAATCTTAATGCGGTTCACAGAATAGAAAAAAAACAAAACCAGAAGTAGAAAAGAAACTATCCTATGTATTCTGCCTCGGGCTTTAAAAATACACTTATTAGAACTTGAATTAACATAAAAAAATCAGTAACAATATACTTTTTTATAAAAAATCGCAATCGTTCTGTTTCTGGTTTTTTTTTAAATTAACTTCTTCCGACATCGTTTAGACATGTTCGGCAATGTAAAAGGACGTGCTCTCCAATCGACGTGATGCACAACACTAGTCGCGGGAAGCTCGCGTTGGGTGCGGTACGAGGTCCGGGTGGATATGGGACGTTTTAGCCTCGTTCCGCACTGCATTAAAATTATATTAATTCAGTGCGGTACGAGGCCTAAGACATCCGGTACCAAGGTAGGTATACCACCGAGTCCGGGACCATTAGCGCGTCTCAAATATACATTTATCTCTTTTCTATACTGGACCAAACCAAAGCTATGCCCTTCACACGACAGAGATGTTCACGTTTTTCCTTGCCGCACCACAAGGAAGTTGCATGAGGGGTGATTTAGGCCTCGTTTCGCACTTAACGTGTTAAAGGATGACAATTAAAGATAGAAGGAACCGACCGACAGCAAAGGTACAAAATCATTGCAAATAAGTACCTACTGTAAAAGGTAGTTACTTGCATTGATTTTGTACCTCTACTGTATTGATGTCTAGCCACACATCCAGACTGCAGTTCTTGTTTACTCGTGCGGTAACCGACAGCTATCCAGGTAACTCACGATCCTATGAATTTTCTCTCGCAAACTGGCCAAAAAATACACGAGCATTGGAAAAAAATACAAAAGTAGTTTCTAATTTATAATGAATATTCAAATGTTAATTGTTAGCTAATATATTGAACGGTTGACTGATGCTGTGCTAAAAGTAACAACTTCGCAAAGGCTGCGTAGTCCAGTGCCGGACTGCATGTCGGGGTGCGAGGCGCCTCGGGCGCGGCTGATGCGATGCGCGGTTACTATATGTTAGTCAGTGGTTTAGGTGCTGTGTGAATATGTAACTAGTATATTTTATGAACCACAACTCTATTGCCGACAATTTCCGACAATTATCGATGATTGCCGATTGACAACATAATCACTTCGCTGATGTAGAACGTTGATTAGCAATCACGTTGTGTTGAGCGAAGCGATCTTTAGGTTTACAATTCAATTACGTTCATGAATGTTCAAAGTTGCTCTATTATTAATATTGAAGATACTTAGCTTATTATATTTCCTTTAAGGTGCACATTGGAAGATATTGTTGACTTCTGCTGCGGGTGGTCCGAGTACTCTAGCAGCATACAATCTTACTTCGGCTCGTCACGATCTACTTAAACTTTACTACCAAACTATATTTACTTCTTGATATGAAACATTACAATAGCTAGCTACTTACTGATTGTTTTTAATGAATAGGTGAGTGGTTCTTACATTCGCCCTCACTTGTTGGAAAGCGATGCATATTCTTACTTATGATGTATAAAAACTCCCAAATCGTAAGCAGATTCCAGAAATTATTTGCATCAACGAGGAATTCTGGTTTCGTTCATACATACAAGTCGATTGTCTTCCACACGCTTCCTTCCACATTCGCCAGAGTGGTGCGGCGCGGAGGATAAGAGGAGGGGGGGGGGGAGTCTGAAGTGTTTTCCCTTCCAATCTCTTCACAATTGAACGGAGGAAAATTACGATCGACGACCGGATTCTGTGCGCTTATTGTATAGTTAGAGGCAGTGGCGGTTATGCAACCGTCGTGATATGGTTGCTAATGTTGAAAATAAAAATATAAGCATGAGAAAATAAATATAACTTGCTTACTATGCTATAAGCTGTGGATTGCTTTTTTTTTAAATTCACAAAAATACTGCGCTTAGCGGAACAAAAACCAACTAGCTTTATTTAAGTTTAACCTAACTAAACGTTTAGTTAGGTTAAACTTAGTCATTACATGATGTACATTGTTTAAAGATAGATACACAGCTTCTAGTAGAGACATTAAGGTGTTCAAAAACTCAGTTCATGTACCTCCTGTAGGTATGCCTATTCTGCCTAAACAAACAAACATTTGCTCAGTACAATAAAATCTATCATCATTACTTTAACAACCGGTTGCAAAAAACATTATACTGTCAGTATTTTTTCCATTTCGGCTGTGATAAATATTTAGGGCGGACGAAGGCTTGGGAGGAAGTTCTCATACCCTACACAGAAACTGAAACTAGTATTTCAGTGTATTTTATGAGGAATCAATTCAAAAATCATTATTTAGGTAGGCAATTTAAATCAATTTATTTTAATAATTTCGCCTTTGTTAAAACCAAGTCAAGCCTTCTTGTCATATTAATTCTTCTTCCCCAATACCCTCTATGAAAACATTTTCCTCAAAATTGTTAAACGTCTATTTCTATGTAAATAATGTCTTATGTAACCATGTGGCCACAACACTCTTCAGTCCGCTATCATTGTGACTTCCAGTGGGGAACTAGTACTATTAAAACTATTCCAACATGTTCCTAGACAATAGCAAATTAATTTAAGCCGGAGTGTCTGGTTACCCGCAAGCTGTAACCTAGGTGTGTTCAAGGCTAGAGAGAATAACCTACATCTAGGCAAGCGAGCTATATTGTCATTTATGTATATCATCGCTTATCACCTGGTGAGGAGTTAAACGCGACTCTATCAATCATAAAAAATAAAAAGGTTTCGTTTTTGTCATTTGGCTACGGAAACCTTCAAAGTACGGTGTTCTTCAGCCATTTTAAAAATTAAATTATAAATTAACATGCTATAATTTATGAGTACACTAGCCTTTGCCTGCGGCTTCTTTCGCGTTATTTTAGAATTTGACAGTCAATTCGGGTTGGCTTGTAATAATATAATTTCAATCATGATGCGAAAAATACGTGGCGCCATCTATTATCATTATAACGTTATTGTTGTTTTTCTCGGGACCAGTCTTTATTTTCGATATGAAAGATACCCAATGTCCATTTCTGTACACCTGACAATGTTATACTCATACAAAATTTCTGGATGATCAGTTCAATGGTTTAGGCGTGAAAAGGTAACAAACAAGAAGATAAGCTCACATTCGTATTTATAATATTTGTTAGGATACACTGGAAATGAGATGGAATTTAGTTTTACCGTTATTCATTAAATCACCGCTTTGTTAGGCATAACTACTTGTTATTTTCACATTTGTGCTAATTATGCTAGTCAAGATTGGCGTAGTTTTAGTTGAAAGCTCAAACATTTTCTTTCGATAAAATTTCTCCCTGATCCTACATCCTGTACAACAAGCCTTGAGCGTAAATAATAATGTTCATAATTTTCCACCACATTCTTACATATAACATGGAAGTCCACTCGCCTGGCGCGCCGCCCTCAAGCCTCATATGTCAGGCTCACATGCACCCGTCTAGTCACGAGATTTAAATAATGTTCCTTCTCCGACATTTTACAAGTGTATGAAATTGAATAGATTGAAATGATGAAAACATAATTTATAATAGATGATTTTAATGCACATGCAAGATGTATGTTATGTTGAGCTATTTTGTTTAAGTAACGATCAATCCTCCAATACACAGAAGTAAGGATACAATCTTAACTACTACATCTTCTGCTCACGGCTGTAATGCGTCCGCCGTGTGGTCACTTCGTCAGCCTGGCAGACAATTTAATGTTAGAGTACGTATTGTTGTGTGTATTACTTATACATATTATATATTTTTTAAGTATAATAGTTAGAGAGGCCAATGTGGCCAACGCTCTCTGACTATGTCACCACATAGTCAGAGAGCTGAACGTTAGGGGTAATATGCTGGCATAGAGTTATGCTCTATGTACTGGCCCATTCGATTACGCTTTATAAAGCTTATTGTCAGAGTTTTAACACCGGTAATCTTTGGGTCAACTACTCGAAAAAGTCACGTCTAATGTACTAATGTTTTTATAATGCTGTTTGGCAAGTGCCTTGTTTTTGCTATCCCTCAGAAATATTCGCGGTCACCTAACGATGGGGTTTACGCCTACAACCGCAAAAAACGAGCTCACGTCTGAGCAGAATAAGATGCAGTAACAATAGCATTTTTTTTTTTTTTTTTTTTCATTGTGAAGGCAGGTGATACTTCCTCCCACATAATAAGGAAATTTGTGAGAAGACAATATATTCTTTAGTCTAGTAGATGAGTGGTCTACTCATTTATCCGCTTTAAGTTTAATAACAATAGTGTTTTAAGAGCAAACCTATTAGCAATAATTTTTGGATCTCTTAGTTGTCCGAAATAAGATGACTTTATTTACTAAAGGCGACGGGTTCAATTCGATTATAGTGCTAATATGAAAAATTTACAAAACATTTGAAAGACACATCCAATCTAAATCTGAGCCATGCAACTCGCAGGTTTGAAACAGAAGAAAAACTAGGGTTAGCGCGTGTACTTAAGTTCCAGCTTCAAAGAAATGTCAGCATACGCTGCCAGCACTGTACGGGTGTGTGAAACAAATAAACTAACTTACTCCCACAGGGCTGCCGCAATAAGTTCTAGAAAAGTTTGTAAGATCGCACATCAGGCGTTATTTTTTTGGCCTTATTCTTGCAAAGTCATACTCAAAATCAAACTCATTGCATTTATTTCAAATAAAACAAATACAGGCACTTTTGAATTGGCAAGAGGTCAGTCATTCAGGAAAATGCAGCTAGTTCTCCACGAACACTCTTTTAAATCAAAATGTGGGTTACATCATTCATGTTGAAATTAACATGCGATTACAATGCAGAACGTAAAAGAGCAGCCGTAATTAATAAAAATTAAAAAAGTAATCAATAACAATTCAAAAATTCAATTAAATTTTAAAAGAGCCGTGGCAGCTAATAGATTACCCGTCCCAACTGACGGCGCCCGTTCACGAACTAACGCATGGATTAGTACCATTCAGCTCAACCATTTTGATGGGAGCTAAATAATCCAACATACGCGCCACCATCAGCGAGACATTACAGGGAGCATGATATGCTCTCAGCCGCCAGGGCACATTCAAGTCAATGTAAAACGTACTCAGTAAATGGTAGCTTTTAGTAGGTAAGTACATAGTACTCACAAACGTGCAATTCAATTATACAATACTAATAGATTGAAGTTGTACAGTACAAAAAGTTTTTGTGAATCTTCAGCAGCTCCAGGAATATTTTCGAATGCTAATCATTTGGTTTAAAGGCCCTTATGGAGTAGGACCAGCGTTTAGCCAAGCATTTTCATCAGAAAGGAAATCTCCCAATTTATAATATGCTTGACTGCATAGTGTGCGTTTTATACAAGATTTAAATTTCATTTCATTCAGTTAAAGTATGTGGGGAGGTATTTTATTGTAACATTTTAAACAGTACCTATCCCATGAAAGAAGAATCCACTTTAGCCAGTCTGAAACCTGGTTGAACTAATTGGTCCCTTGCGACTACATAATTAAAGTCTAAACACGACATTCACGCTTCAAGCTTGAAAACATTAAAGTTATTTGTTTTCGTCAGTTTTATTTCGTACGTTTTAGATCAATAAAAGCTAGATGTTAAAAAAAAACTTTATTCTATTTTGCATTACAATTTGTTTACGTATCTGTTATATCACCTTTACTTGTAACGTAGGATAAATCCTACAGCGCAACACAACTTGGCTATCTTGTAAAGTTGAAGAATTACTGTGGCCACCTTTTTTTTTTCTTTTTTTAAGGCTGGGAAATCATCCAATGACTGCTCCCGCTCTGGCTGGAGCGGAAGGGAGTGTCAGACTCTTACTGACTAAAACCCATCCATGTTCCTTCCGTAGCCCTTTATGTTCCGGGGTAGCGGTAACCCTTTCGGACAATCCCGATTACCCGGCAGGCTTGGCCCTTCATATGCTGACATCTCTTTGAGGCGCGCGAGGCTATAATCAGACTCTGTACTACATACACCTTAGGCTATAGTTTTTGTCAAGATAAAAAATCCCCGGTATCGGCAGCAGGGTCCCAGGCTACGGGTGGTTAGGACTGCAGGGACAGGATCCTCCTCACCACGGGAGCCGTATCGAGGAGTACTGCCAAGACAGCGCCCTTTACACCATTTATGTACGCGCTACCGAGTAATGGCTTATATTCTCTAATTTATGGCAATAAAATAATTCCGGTAGGTGATATGCTTCCAAAGTATTGCGATCTTGCCATAAAATATTTTGTTACCTGTGGTATTAGCAAGAGACTCCTACTGACCAAATGAAAGATGTTTCACGTCAGAAACAAAAAATATTGTAATTTCTACATAATTATGAAGTTCGCAGCCTTACTTTCGCTTCACATGCAGTGAACTAAACATGGCCGGACTTGTTCAACACGGTCGTACACGTTCAGGCCCCGGGTTTTTGTACACGATAATCTATTACAGCGGTTTTGATAAGCCGCGACACTACCCGATGACGTCACGACTTGTTGATTGCAGCGTTTATGGCGCGTTTGAGGATAGTTTACGATATTCCGCCACTAATGGATGGCTGCGAATGGTTTGAAATGTCGGCGACGTATTTTGTTACCGTTAGTTACGGGGACGGGAACACTTCGGTTAAATACACTATTAAGTACCTAACTGCTTGTTTATAGTTCGAAGATAATTAGTTCACTAGATATAGGGGCAGGGGACCAACTAAAAAAAAACTTCACTCAAGATGCCAAAACTGCTTAATCCTACTAATATTATAAATGCGAAAGTTTGTGAGGATGGATGGATGGATGGATGGATGGATGGATGGATGGATGTTTGTTCCTTTTTGGGGCCAAAACGGCTGAACAGATCTCGATGAAACTTTCCAATAATCTAGCTTATATATCAGAATAACACATAGGCTACAATTTACATAGACTTTGCGTGATTTGGCCATAATATAATGATAAGTATCATGTAAGTCGGCAAAATTCCTGCCCTCTGAGAGCTATCTTGGCGTGCGCTGCGTAAACCGTAAGAGTTACACGAAGGTAATGTATTGTGGGACTGTTTGTCTTAAAAAGTTCTATATAAAAGTCCGCGACAGCATATGTCTACCTATTATGTGCAAGCCATTATATACAAAATAGTGAGCCATAAATACATTTCAATTTGATACTTTTTTTACAATGCACATTTTAGAGTACTCAGTTAATTCTTATCGAATTGAATACATTTATCACATTTGGTATTTAATGAAGATAAACTTTGTCTTATACACTAAGCAATTTGAACGAATATTTAAAAAGTTATCACGATAAGATTGATATGAATAGGGCGCCATTAAATGCACACTATTAGTCGGCGGTGCGCAGAGCGCAGGGAGGACTCCAGAGGGTCCAGGCAATGACGCGCCATCGCCGAGTCCACGGCGTAAAGGAGAGCTGTCAAAAGATTTGATCAGAGCTTTTTTTTTTGATGGAGTGAAATCTTCAAATATCCTGACTTCCCGCTCTAGGTGGAGCGGAAAGGAGCGTCAGTCTCTTACTGACTATAAACCATCCATGTTCCTTCCTTAGCCCATTATATTCCGGAGAAGCACTAACCCTTTCAGACAATTCCGCTGACCTGGTAGGCTTCGGCCCTAACGGGCCCCTTCCTTAATGCTGACATCTCTTTGAGGCGCGCGCGGAACACGAAAGAGCCCGGTATGAGTCTGGTCCTGATCGGCCGGCGGCGGAGCGTCTACCGCGACGGCCGGGACATGTGGCTCTGTGCCTCAACCATCCCGCCACCTAGCATAACTGCTTTGCAGAAAACGGTGACTGCCTCCCACTCCCTCTCGCTCTGGATCATAGATTGAACCTGGGCCATACGCGAGAGGTAATCGCCGCTACGAGAACATTGCGGTGCTCCACCTAAACGGGGCAGACCTCCACCTTATGCTCCACTATGTCCTCCGGGTGATCCTCACAATGGTGGCACCCGAGCGTTTCTTCTTGCCTGAGAATGTGCAAGAACCTCCCGATACATCCGGTGAGGACAGCCGATGAACCTCTGTAGCCACTCCTTAATAGAGCTAAGCTACCATACCACCGTTTTAGACGCTGACGGGTGCGAAACTGTACCACGTCTGCAACCCTTGCAGAAAAAGATTTATCACAAAATATTACAAAAATGGTGAATGCGGGCTTTGCACAGACAATACTTTTTGGCTTAGCGAAAAACACAAGGACCATAATGTTGCATCAAGCTGTGACTTCCTCTGGAATCGCTACAATATTGCTAATTGGTGGACTGACGGGACGTTCAGTCTTTAAATTACCTCTTAATCTAGAGAGCGAAGAAACCCCAGCGTGCAACATCAGTAAAATCAGCGTGATATCCTGGTTCAACAGTGCAAGCTGATCGTGTGGGACGAGTGCACTACGCGTGTTTGTCACACAAACACGCAATCGAAACTCTTGATCGCTGTCTACAAGACAGCAATCAAACGGTGTGGTGGTTTTACTGGCTGCCTCTGTTAGCATCTGCAAACTTACACCCTCCCGGCCAGCCCGGAGTGATCTAAGTGATTGGTTATTGTACAGCGTGGCCAGGTGCTCATTTCAGCATCCGGCGGCGCACACCTTACTCTTATTCGGGCACTTAATTATCAATTTTGTAAAACAGATTCTAATTGTTTTATTAAAACTTTACTATTGATGAGTTCTTTAATTAAAATCTTAAATCTTGCATCTCAATCATCAAATCATAATAATATAGTTACACACACAGGAGTAGAATAGTTTGCAGTAAGTAGAACCGTCAAAACATATCGATCATTACTAATATACCTTATTATAATCTTTTTAGTTTTAGTTTTTATTGTTTACTGCTACCATACGACATAATTATAAGCCTGTGTTATCTTACTGCAGGGCAAAGGCGTCACTTTCCACTTTTCCCGGTTTACAGCGATTGTAGGCCAATCCTTTAAAAAGGAGTTCAGCTCGTCTTGCCATCTTTGGGCTTGCCACGCAAGTAATCCTCTTCAATAATAAGTAATAACAGTACGCGAACTAATCCTCACCCATTCAAACGTTCTGACATTATAGAAACGAAAGTAACTTCAAATTGTCTGTCTGTTTGTCTGTCTCTCTGTGTGAATGTATATTTCACGGTTAGTCTGATGTGCCATTTGTGATGTGGATTACTTTTTACCAAAACACCGCGCGGGCGAAGCCGCGGGCGGAAGCTAGTATAATCTAATTTAAACAAAACAAGGGCAAGTACGTGATGATTATCTACATCTCTTCTCTTATTTTCGTGTGCTTAGTAACTAACCTGGTGTCAGACTTTGAATGCTGCCCATGGGCCTCTGACTTAGCACCAATGCTGTTGAGAAATATCTCTCGGGCATGCCGGTTTCCTCACGATGTTTTCCTTCACCGATTTTAGGCAAGTGAATTATCTACTTAATGATACACTAATAATAATGCTGAAGAGGTTTTTTTGTTTGGTCGAACGCGCTAATCTCTGGACCTTTTAGATTTGATATTTCTGTTTTACATTTGATAGCCAAATTCTTGATAACATCACACTAGGATAAGGGTTATTAAGCAAATATGAAATAATAGCGTGAGCAGGTAATGCGATGCGACGCGGTGGGTCGGTTGGCAAGTTTACCGCGGTCGAAGTTGCGGACAGAAACTAGAGATAAATAAAAATATGTTTTTAGTAAATTGCAGTGAACACGTAGTCATAAGTGACTGAAATTGACTTCGTGTGGCACTGCGTGTTTTCCCGCAACCTTCCAGTTTCCATTTTTTTTTTCTTTAAAACTAATATTCCTGACAAGTGCCGTATTGGAATCGTTCTTTCACTGAACATTTTAGTTTCAATCTAACAACACGTTGCGCTATATATCCCAGCTTGACAGATTGTGCTATACTCGCCTGCAATAAATCTAAAATATTGCGAATGTTAGACGTCACATAAATCTCACTTATTGTTTCATATTGCTTGTTAGATCCGACACCAATTTTTACGCGAGCGTTTTAATTTTTAAATTGTTCAGGAGATTTAAAGGAAATACTGAAAAAAAAACCACCAACCAACACCAACCACAAACACAAGTGTTTATAAGAGAAAATCTCACAGAATGATGTTCTTTATTTCAACCGTCTTAAACGTCGCTCTTAACTCAAGCAGGAGAAAAAATGAAAAAGAAATCCTTTTCAATTTCTTTAAACTAAGAGCTAAATTAAATAATGTCTAGTAAAACTGCAGCCTGCTCTTACTGGAACTCTATTACGGCTTATAACTAGTTCCTTAAGAAAATTGCTTATTCAAGAAACCATAAAATAACTTTCTTATATTAATAGGTAATTTCTTTTCCAGAACCTAAAGAAGTAAATCAAGCTAAATGTTCCACGACCCAATCACTAGCTGCTATTAAATATGATCCATTAATTTGATAACTAACGACACAAAACGTTCAATGAAATTCTACTAGCGCAAAAGCTGAGTGATGGCTAGAATCCGGTGGCGGCGGTGCCCACACCATTTATTAGCCACGAGGTTTTAACTACATAAAAGAAGACGTACTTTGACTTGCAATTCGATAATTATTTAGGATAAAAATACAATTTTATCGTCATGTTGTAAAGGGCCATATTGATTTATGTTATATGCACTATGTGTTTAAGGTACAGAAACCAGCACATCAAGTTACCCCAACCTGTCAAATTTCTTTGATAGTATTTCAACTTTATTGCAAAAGACATAAGGTTCATTTTTAATTGAGAAAATTTGACAGTTAGGGATAGCTTGATGTGCTGGCGTCTGTACTTAATTGGATAAGGATTAATGCTGTATCGCTTAAAATGGCTTCGTAAATAAGCCATTATTTCTCGTAAAAAGTAAAGGATAAAAAATGGCTATTGTGGATTATTCCTAAGAGACAGACATACTATATACCACCGCGGATTTTTTTCTAGACCTTTTTAAGGTGTACAATGTTGTGATTCATTATTTTTATCTATGTCGTAGGGTTCAGCATGCGTTTGCAATATAAGCGCAAAACAGTGTTTATTTGACAACACGGTTGGCGCAGCGGTTGAGCGATTGACTGCTGCGCAGCATGTCGCGGGTTCGATTCCCGCACGGAACAAATATTTGTACGACCTGCAAGTATTTGTTAGGGGTCTGGGTGTTTTTCTATCTACAATGTGTATGTATTTACAAAAAAAAAATGTATATAAGTAGTTTATCAGCCATCTCGTTACCATAACACAAGCATTAGGTTGCTTAGCTTGGGACGATACGGCGTTGTGTGAAATGTCCAAGGATATTATATTATACTAGCTTCCGCCCGCGGCTTCGCCCGCACGGTGTTTTGGAAAAAGTAGTTTATATTCTTCCACAGACTTCAGTTCATCCACATCATAAACGGCTCAGCAGATTAACCGACGCGACGACCGAAAACATACATTCACACAGATAGACAAACGGATAGACAGTTGAAGTTACTTTCGGTTTTTATAATGTCAGGTAAGGATTAGTACGCATACTATTATTATTGAAGAGGATTACTTGCGCGGCAGGCCCAGAAAGAGATGGTAAAATGAGCTGGACTCCTTAAAGGATTGGCCTACAATCGCTGTAGACCGGGAAAAGTGGAAAGTGAGGCCTTTGCCCTGCAGGGGGATAACTGTGGCTTATAATTATAATGATAATTACTTGATATAGCGGTTTCACATGTCGTTTGGTAGCAATAAACAATAAAAACTGAAAGGATAAGAATAAAGTACGTTAGTAATGATCGATATGTTTTGACGGTTCTACTTACTACAATATTATACTTCTGTAAACTATGTTAAATGATTTTCATGATGATTGAGATTCATTTTAGGATGTTAATTAAAGGACTTGTCAATAGTAAAGTTTTGATAAATACAATTTAGAATCTATTTTACAAAATTGATAATTTAGTGACCGAATTATAGGGAATAAGAGTAAAGTGTGCCCCGCCGGATGCTGGAATGAGCACCAAGCCACGCTGTACAATCAACAATCACTTAGATCACTCCGGGCTGGCCGGAAAGGTGAAAGATGCTAACATAGGCAGCCAGGAAAACCACCACACCGTTTGATTGCTGTCTTGTAGAAAGCGATCAAGAGCTTCGATTGCGCGTTTGTGTCACATCACATAGGTAGTGCACTCGTCCCACACGATCAGCTTGCACTGTTGGAACAGGATACTTGTTCATTTTACTGATGTTGCACGCAGGGCTTTCTTCGCTCGCCGTAATTTAAAGACCGAATGTTTAAGAGGTAATTTAAAGACCGAATGTGAACATTAAGAGGTAATTTAAAGACCGAATGTGCCGGTAGTCCACCATTTAGCAATGTTGCAGCAATTCCAGAGGAAGTCACAGCTAATGCAACATTATGATCCTTGCGTTTTTAGCTAGAAGCAAACTAAGCAAAAAAGTATTGCCTGCAATAATCCCGCATTCACCAGTCTCAACTCGTTGTAATATTTTGTGATAAATCTCTTTCTGCTCGGGTTGCAGACGTGGCACAGTTTCGCACACGTGAGCGTCTAATAAGGTGGTATGGTAGCTTAGCTCTCTTGAGGAGTGGCTAGAGAGGCGCATCGGGTGTCCTCACCGGATGTTTCGGGAGGTTCTTGCACATTCTCAGGCAAGAAGAAGAAGAAACGCTCGGGTGCCTCCATTGCGAGGATCGCCCGGAGGACATAGTGAAGCATACGCTGGAGGTCTGCCCTGTTTAGGTGGAGCACCGCAATGTTCTCGTAGCGGCAGTGACCTCTCGCGACTGGCCCTGGTTCAATCTATGATACGGAGCGAGAGGGAGTGGGAAGCAGTCACCGTCTTCTACGAAGCAGTTATGCTAGTGAAGGAGGTGGCGGGATGATTGAAGCACAGAGCCTCACGTCCCGGCCGCCGCGAGAGACGCTTCACCGCCGTCCGATCAGGACCAGACCCATGCCGGAATGCGCGTTGAGCAGAAAGAGATGTCAGCATTAAGAAAGAGGTCCGTTAGGGCCAAAGCCTACCAGGTCAGCGGAATTGTCTGAAAGGGTTACCGCTACCCCGGAATATAATGAGCTAAGGAAGGAACACGGATGGGTTATAGTCAGTAAGAGACTGACGCTTCTTTCCCCTCCACCCAGAGTGAGAGGTCAGGACATAATTTATGTTGATTTCACACCATCAAAAAAAAAAGCTCTGATCAAATCATTTGACAGCTCTCCTTTACGCCGCCGTGGACTCGGCGATGGCGCGTCATTGCCTGGACCCACTGGAGTCCTCGCTGTGCTCTGCGCACCGCCGACTAATAGTGTGCATTTAATGGCGCCTCACTCATATTAATCTTATCGTGATAACTTTTAAACTATTTGTCCAAATTGCTTAGTGTAAAAGACAAAGTTTATCTTCATTAAATACCAAAAGTGATAAACGTATTTAATTCGATAAGTATTAACTGAGTACTCTAAAATGTGCATTGTAAAAAAAGTATCAAATTGAAATGTATTTTTGGCTCACTATTTCGTATATAATGGCTTGCACATAATAGGTAGACATATGCTGTCGCGGACTTTTACATAGAACTTTTTAAGATCAACAGACCCACAGTACATTACCTTCGTGTAACTCTAACGGTTTAGGCAGCGCACGCCATGATAGCTCACAGAGGACAGACATTTTGCCGACTTGCTCGAAACTTATCATTATATTATGGCCAAATCACGCAAAGACTGTATAAATTATAGCCTATGTGTTATTCTGATGTATAAGCTATATTATTGGTAAATTTCATCGAAATCTGTTCAGCCGTTTTTGCTCAAAAAAGGAACAAACATCCATCCATCCATCCTCACAAACTTTCACATTATATTAGTAGGATTATATTTACGACATCACACATTAGTAACATTATCAGTGTTTCTCTACTATATTATGCATGTATTATACATATAAACCTTCCTCTTAAATCACTGTATCTGTTAAAAAACAGCATTAAAATCCGTTGCATAGGTTTAAAAATCTAAGAATACATAGAAACAGACAGACAGGAAGCGACTTTGTTTTATAAAGGGTCTTTCAACAAGGACGGGTCCATGTTGAAATTTAATAAAACAAGCTGTATGTGAGATATTAAAGAAATTATTATTTATTGAAAGGCCAATTTATGCCATTATTTATGAAATATGACATCGTTTAAATTTCTACCGCGGCTTCGAACGGTGGCACGGATCCGAAAGATCCAATTTTCGATTACTCTAATGCATAGATCCGGCTGAATCTGAGCGATGGCCTGCGATATGTTGAGTTTCAGGGCATCGGTTGATTGCTGAGTACTGGTATAGTCCTGCGACTTGAGAAAACCCCACAAGAAAAAGTCTAGTGGGGTCAAATCGCACGATCTTAGTGGACAATTCACGTCACCTCTGCTAGAGATAACGCTACCCTCGAACCGTTTATGCAGAATGCCATTCACTTTCAGCTCCTGGGTCAGTTGGATCTTGTACGGGTGTAGGCCCAAGTCCCGACGCAAAATTCGCCAAATTGAAGTCTGCGAAAGGCCGTGTTCTTGTGAACGGCGAGAAATCGAATGCCTCGGACACTCTCACGGACAGCAGCGATGTTCTGGCGTTCTTTTGACGTAAGGGTGTTGGTTGGTTGTTTATCGAACCAGTCGTCTCAAATTTGGTCACCAAACGTTGGCGAATAGACTTTGAAGGGCCACCGCATCTGCCTTAAAATGGACGTAACGCGCGCAACGTTTGCACTAATAAACACTTATTTTGATTGATAATAAAGGTTTATCATTTGGACGTGCAGCTCAATTTTGTAACTTACCATAGTGATTTGGTATCAGTAATTATAGAAATAAAAACGCATTTGACAGATGCCGTCAAAACAACATGGCCGCCACAAACTATCAAAATCGACTTTCAAATAGGGCGGCCTATTTGAAAGACCCTTTACTATGTAGTGATACACGGCGGTCCGTCTGCATGACGTCAGGTGCGTTTTGCAGGCAACCTTTACAATGCCTAACTAAATTTATGCTTCCCGTTCAAGGAAATCAAAATCAACACATTTAATAAGCCCAAATGGCTATCAAATGGTATTAAATTGTGCAGTAGGAGAAAAACAAAACTCTTATGGCAATTTAGAATACATCCTAACCACGAAAATAAAAAGAAATTTGCTACTTATTCTAAATTGTATACTAAAATTATTAATCTAACACAAAAAGCACAGAATAATTACAAAATACAACATTCAAAAAATAAATCAAAGACTACATGGCAAATAATTAATCGGACAAATAACAACATCCCTAAACAGCAAATTGAAAAACTAAGAATTGGTAATCGAACTATTGACAAACCTTTGGATATCGCTAATGCTTTTAATGACTATTTTGTTGACAAAATCCATCCAAAATTAGATGCTGAATATAAACCAAAAGCATCCATTACATCAAGAAGTGCTAAATCAATGTTTATGGCACCCAGCACACCGCACGACATACATCAAATAATAATGTCATTAAAAAACACTGGTAGTGTAGGTTTTGATGGGATCGCCACTAAAATATTAAAGTCAGTATCAGTCGAGATATGCAGTCATCTGAGTCACTTAATCAACCTCAGTATATGTGCGGGTGTATATCCAGAAGCATTAAAAATATCCATAATTAAACCTCTATTTAAGAAAGTAGATAAAGAATTGATGGAACATTATAGACCCATCTCACTCATACCAGTCATCTCAAAGGTATTCGAAAAGTACATTTACAAACAGTTAGCGAATTTCATTGAAAAGAATAACATATTATGTGAAGAACAAAAAGGATTTAGGCAGCATAGAACCATCGATATGGCAATTTATGACTTTTTGTTTCCAGTTATTAGAAATGTGGATAAACGATTACCCATATGTGCCATATTTTGTGATATGACGCAGCCGTTCGATTATGTCCATTACAATACATTGTTAAATAAGTTAGAAGCCTACGGAATAAGAGGCAACGTACTCGAACTAATGAAATCGTACTTAGAAAACAGAACACAGATAACCGAAATTAGTCGCATCAATGTAATTAATAAACATGAAGAGATATCACGGTCACGAGAACGCAAAATTACATTCGGTGTTCCACAGGGAAGTGTTGTGGGCCCGTTTGGATTTATATTATATGTTAATGATATGCCCACGTCCATTGAACATCCCTTAACTATGTTTGCTGATGATAGTACCATTACGATCCCGTGTAAGAACGTAAATACATATGAAACGGACATAAATAATTCTCTTGACAATTTGATTAAATGGCTAGATAAAAATAATTTGAATATAAATTTAAGTAAGACTAAGATAATTCACTTTAGACAACGTATGCCTCGTGTACCGAACCTTCACATACACTACAAAAATGACGACATTGATGAAGTAACTGATACTAAATTTTTAGGTTTACAAATTGACTGCAGTTTAAACTGGAAAGCACATATCGACATGTTATGTAAAAAATTGAGTTCGTCTGCATTTGCTTTACATAGATTATCCTCCATAGTAGATACAAAAACACTTCTTGCGGCTTACTACGGTATAGCTGAATCACACTTACGCTACGGTGTCATTTTCTGGGCGAACTCCACCGACAAAGAGACAGCATTTAAGGCTCAAAAAAGATGTCTCCGGTCAATGTTTAAGCTAAAAACCACCGACAGTTGCAAACCATATTTCAAAGAGTACAACATATTGACACTTCCTTGTATTTATATTCTTGAAGTAGCGATGTTTGTGAAGAACAATCCAAATCGTTTTGAACGTTTGGCCGACGTATACCCAAGAAACAGACGTGACAATTCAAAATTAAATAATGTACCGTGTCAAACCACTATGATGCGCAAAAGTATTTATTGCATGGCCTCAGTTGTTTATAATAAATTGCCAAGTGCTTGGAGAGACTTGAAAACGGTGCAATTCAAAAGTACACTCCGTAAATTATTAATAGATAAAGCATATTACAGTGTAACTGAGTTTTTAACGGACAAGTTTTGTCAAACTACCTCGTAATTTTTAATTAATTAAATTTTTTGTTTTGTAGGTATTATGTGTATTGTCTATGACCTGATATTTTAATGTTCGTTTGTTTATTTATCTTTGGACTGCGATTTTGTATTTCTTGTTACTGTTACTGACAATTTAAATTTTTAACATTTTTTTTTTTTTCTTTTTAGGTATAATGTAATAATTAAGTTGACATTTTTAATGAATATTTGAATTTTTAATAATTTTATTTAATGACAGTGACATAAGTAACTAATCTAGTGTTCCAAATAAGAATTTAAATTTTAATAATGTTATTTAATGAAAATGTTTGCATGCCGAATGGTGAAATATGGCAGAACTGTTATAAAAACCTTCTACCTACTCATGTATAACCCATATTTGCAAATAAATGATATTCTATTCTATTCTATTCTATTCTAAAATATACTATTACAGTTGAATGTTGTATTTAGAATACAAAGCAAGCGCTTCAGTCACGGCATACATTCAATTATTAAACAATCTAAATTAGGCTGGTTCGATGTTCTGAGCTCGCTCTCTGGTACTATTCTACGTAATCACTAAGTATTTCCACATTAAGGGCACACACAAATTACCAACTAAGTTTAGCGTTTAACGCATTCATAACATGATTCTGTTTCTATGAAGTTTAAAAGAGACAGAAAAAGGACCAAGTTTTATATCCGTTTTAGCTCTGAACCTTTTTAGTGATTTGTGGTGCAAGCGGACCTCAATTTTTCTATGTGAAGATTTTGGATTTTGCAATTTAAGGGAAGGCTAAACATACTGAATAAAAAATATATGAAAGCTTAGCTTAGCTTAGCTTTGTAGCAGGTACAGCGGTCGTAAATTGAAATTACTGATAATATCTATTCAGTTGTGAATTTCATTAACGCATTTGAGTTAAGCTTTGATTACATAACCGTGGCTTAGTTAGATTGCAGTTTAGATTCAGTCCAATTAACGGAAACCGAAACATGGCGCAAATTGGACTGACGGAGGACCGTGGATAAGGTTCTTCAAATAAGTTTCTGAAACGTTACTAAATCTGCATTTAGTATACCGGGCCACTGTGAACTTTACACATGTGTTAGACTAGAGGAAAAGCCTGAATTGTTTACAAAAGAGTTCAAAGCTCCAATTTGTGTTAAAAACAGTTTGGTCAGTCATAAAATAAAATAAAATGTTCAAACGTTAATGATCGAAATCGGTTCCTACAGTTGCCAGTATACATGTTTTTGATAGTGCGAATATTTCAGTTTCGAATGAATACAACAGTTATATTTCTATATGCCTGATGCCCGATTTTAGACCATTTTTGAGGAACACAGACTCGCATTTTATTCCTCTACACAAAAACAATAAGTTTACTCCTTTTCGTAGCCCATCTGCAGTTGGCGCGCACCTCCAGCTGGAATGGTGGAATTAAATTGGTGTAGTAGTACCTACGGAGGCTTGTTACCGTCGAAAGTGCGAAACTTTCGCAATACACAGGTGTTTAAATTAAACGGCCCGAGTAGATCCAAGCTGCCTAATAAAAGGTTGTGTATGGACTTTTACTGAGAAACTCCACTTAATTATAGTTACGTTGGCACGTGTAAGTAAAATGTGTGCATGAGGCAATATATTAGAGAAACATATACTTTTAAATTAGGTTCGCACACTCGGATCAACCTTTTAAGAGAGACCGATAGCCGCTCACGCGTACTCCAAGCGCTGGGCCTCATAGCTAGTGAGAAGTACTTATTATGCTGTTTTATAAGTGAATTTACAATTAATGCATTGCTTATAAAAGTAATAGATGTTAGTATTTTAGATAAAGTTTATCGCATGGGGTCAAAGAAAAAAGCAGAGATGATAGATTTAAAATTATATCCTCATTATGTACCTAGCTTTTCGTAACCGTAACGTGCCACTGAAGAAATGGGTATCTACAGAAGGTCGGCTTCATACATTGATCGAAAAAGCAAGCAGAGCTGACCCGTTTCACGTACAGCGTGTATTTATGTATTTTTATTGAGGCTGGCATTTTTATTAGGTTTTTATTAGGTCAGTATGAGGATCATTATTTTATTTTCGTCAAAATAAGTATGATTCGTTACGGTAACAAGTATGTATTTACATAATTATAAGCATTAGAATCTTCAATACAACAATTTAACTTAAAATTAGTCACAAAAGTCATGATTTCATGAAATAACTGACTCATAGGAATATGAATTTAGAAGGTTGGTTGGTATTGGTAATTTTTAGGTTCCGGAATGACTTTGACCTTGTAAAAAGTCATTTTTACACCTTTATGAGCTCGGAGGGTTGTATTAATGATTTTGATGATTATAATTCTGTAACTACATACGTCTTACAGCCGCGAATCAAATGTTCATCAACATACAACCTATCACTGGCCTGCAAATTGCAAAAAACTTAAGAAAATTTGAATTTCGCGGGCTACCCTGGAACATCAACCTTAATGCAGTATGTAAACCAATCGAATGGCAGTTCGGTAAATTATTTTTTGGCATTTGAAATTCCAAACATGACTTTTTTTTAACCTTAATCATTTCCTGCACAATGTAGTTTCTATATAGCTTCAATATTATTAAATGACTGATAACTTCAATAAAGTGAACAAGGTTAATGTTAAAAAGAAGAGGAACAAACATCAATTGGAAATAAGAAGTTGGAGAAGGTGACGGTATCTAGTGACGCGTCAATGTGTGCGTGAACCTGTTTTCGGTGGTTGTGAGGGAGTCGACCTTCTGTGGCTGACTGTTTGGTGCTGTACCAAAAGGATCCATAACGCGAAGTTATCGTTATCGTTGCAATTAGCATGATTTGTGTGAGCTATGGACGTGAATTTCACCGCTCATCTTAATTGTAATGGCGCTCAGATATCGGATCGGCTGTGTAAGTACCATTATTATTGTGTTTAGTTCATAAAATTATGTAAGTGAGATTACTACTTTGAGATTAATACAGAAAATTACTAAATCAAAACTTTGGTTTCAGTGTTCAATCAAGTTTGCCGCAAGGCCCCATTTTCTAAAACGACGTTCACTTTTTAATCCACGCGTCAGAAAAGGCATTGATGTGACCTTTAATATTTCAGTTCAATTACACAGGTTTAGGCGACCAACACTCGCGCTCGCCAACTCACCTAATAGTACCTAATTCAACGACCTTGGGAATGTATCACCACAATAGCAGTCGTTCCACAATGGCCACAGATCATTCACGGACGTTTGTCCTCAATGAGCCGGCTGGACCGTGTGCCTATTATCGAGCGGCCGCTTATCGCGTAGAAGTAACGCGTCTGCTTCTGACGCCCTCTGGCGGACGATTTATGTCATTACGTGGAGACCGTAAATATGGCGTGAGTTATGCAATACGTGCCGTGAACTGATTTAAAGGGCTCGCTGCAAGAATCGCGTCTTAACTGTTTTGTGATTGTGGGAAATAACAAAGATTAGTATAAGTAATATTCATTTAATATTTAAGCACAATTATGTAAATAAAATAAATGCAAAAATATTTTATATATTGGTAACAGTCGTGTCAAGATGAAAATACCGAAAAATGCCACCCCATGCTTTTTTACGATACAATATAATATACCTATATATTTTTTTTGTTAATTACTCTATTATCATTTTAAACTTATCTACATATATTTTTTTTGGATTTTCTATTGTATCATATTTTTGTAGTTTAATAAACTATTTTTTATTAAGTATAATAATTTCCCTTTGCGTAGAAAGGTTTTTTGCTATCATTAAAATCCAAACCTTCTCATAACTTGAATCTAAAAATATCTCAAAGTGAGCTGAAACTTAATTAAAGATCAACGAAACTCAATATAAACCTAGTACTTAGCTAATTAAATTAATTATACATTCCATAAATTGTGCGCTAATAAAAAATCTATGAATAAATTGCCAATCCATGGCTGGTCCAATTACGAAGATCCTCGGGGGCGAGCAACTAATTTCACAATGTAATCATCTAAATCACTTAACTAAAGTTTTCAATATTTTGAAACCCTCTCACACTTGTTTCTTTCACAAAAAATGATAATTATAATTATCGAGTTATAAGTCCAAGCTATACATCACTACATCGTATAAAACAAAGTCGCTTTCTCTGTCCCTATATCCCTATGTATGCTTAAATCTTTAAAAGTACGCAACGGATTTTGATGCGGTTTTTTTAATAGGTTTATGTGTATAATTTGTCGACATATTATGCGGCCGAAGCCGCGGGCGGAAGCTACTCGTAGTTATACATAAAGTTAATAATATAAACGAAATTCAAATAGAAAACAAAGATGCATGCATATTTACAGTTAACAGGAACTCAATTTCTTTAATGAGCACATATAAGAGATACCTAATATAAAAGTAAGCTCAATGTTCTCGAATTTTCAAACCAGATTTCTAAAGAAGTAACAAAACATACGTGGAAAATTCAATTTAGGATTATCCGGATGTGGTTGTTTGTGGTGCATTCTGCAGGTATAGTGAATTTTCTGAGTATTTTGCGTCGAGAAGCTTTTTTCCGAAATTGTGGGCACCCTTCAGTTTTCGTAACTCTATAGCTTTGTTTTTGGGAGGGTTTGAGATTAACAGTGTAGTTCATACTGCGCCTGCTATTACATTTCCACGAAACGAAGCTGCATTGCGCTATCGGTAAGATAATAAATCACAAAGAGTTGAAACTAGAAACTTAATATGTGGTAATACTGTTACCAAATAATGATCACTAAATTTAATTTAACTTTTACGATCTAATTACTTTAAAATCAGAGATTTACCGATTGATATTGAAGCAGCTTTAGTGGGAAAATGTGCCCTCATAGTCCATGCGAGTGTAACTTGCCTCAACACAATCAGTTTTTAGCGTCCACTGTGTCCACGACACAGTTTGTCTCACTAGTGGGACAGATATGGCGTTGCAAAGTCGAATAATCCAAATTGCCGCCACGCGATATATTGTGACTGATTCCGGTTTCTTCAAGTCAAAATAACTTTTTTCAGATGGACATTTCAGTTTCGCTGTCATACGAGAAAATAATAATATGGCCTTTCGATTCATATAGGTTTTCAGTGCTACAAGAGTGGGGACGGTGTCCATACATTTTTGAGCATTGTTCTTTATCACTCGGCTCAGTATGGCATTCAATTCATTATAGTCTTACATCTCCGGTCGGCCTCATGGCTCGTTGTTGAAATCCAAATTACTAGAACGGAAGCGACCAAACCAAAAACGCACCGAACGGTCACTTACAGTCCCTTGTCCACACAGGTCGTTAATATTGCGTGCTGCTTGACCTGCGTTGTTGCTACGACGGAACTCGTATTTGAAAATACGAGTAGCACGCAATTTCGATTTTCCCATGGTTACAGAAACAGCGATTTAAAAAAAAACAAATGAGGAAATGATTTTGAAAAAGAAATCTCATGCTTTATTAATAAATTGATTTGAATTTGAATAAAATTATTTTTAAATAAAAAACAAAAACCGACTTCAACACCTTAATAAACACTAAAAACTTAAAAATAATATTAAATTGAATAAGTACAATCAAGAATTATTAACCTAAATAACCTTACCTAAATTTTATCTACACTATATTTTACAATTTAAAAATTTTTGGAGTCGGTGCCAAGCCAAGTGCATCTAATATGACCATAAAATATTTTCCCTTAATTTTTATTACAATAGCTTACGAGAGTAAATTAATTTCATATGATTAGGTACAGATTTTTTTACAAAGCTGTTAAAAATTTTAGTCAGTGCTCGATAGATGGCATTGTACCGTTTTCAAAACAACTCTGTCTTCTTCAGTTGATATTCTGTTTTGTGTTGTAATGTTTTTTTTTCAGTTTGTTTTGTTTTTTTGCTGCTATTGTTCTTTTTTTTTAGGTTAATATTTTGTGAGTGCAGGCTTGGCACCGACTCCAAAAATTTTTAAATTGTAAAATATAGTGTAGATAAAATTTAGGTAAGGTTATTTAGGTTAATAATTCTTGATTGTACTTATTCAATTTAATATTATTTTTAAGTTTTTAGTGTTTATTAAGGTTTTGAAGTCGGTTTTTGTTTTTTATTTAAAAATAATTTTATTTTCTAGTTTTTAGTTTAAGTTTGTACATAGTTCATAGTTTTGGAGTTTCTTTTTCAATTTTTTAAACTAGAAAGAAAATTCATTTTGTTTAATATGGGTAGGCCTACTAAACGCGCTGCTCAAATGAGACAACGCCGTTTGGAAGAAAGTAACGACGAAAGGAAAGAACGTTTAAAGAAAAGAAGGGAAAGAAATACTAGAAACATTTCAAATGAGAGTGATGAGCAGCGAGCGTATAGACTTTCTCAGAAGAGAGCAAATACGAAATTATCAAGGTTCAATGAAAGTCCAGAAAGTCGTGCTCAGCGGCTCAGTTTGATTCGTGAAAGATTATCAAACGAGACTCAAGAGCAACATTCTCATCGTCTTGATTTAATTCATGAACGTTTGTCTCACGAGACCGAGGGAGGAGCAACGTGCTCATCGTGTCGGTTTAATTCATGAATGGACTTTTGTAAATACTGCTGAATTTAATTTATATGTTAGAAATTACTCAAAATTATTTAAAAAAGTTTGTTGCGTAGCCAAGTCGCGTTATCTTAGTGCGAAGATTAAAAACAGTAGTAATTTAATTAAAACGACTTGGGACATTATTAATAGTGAAACGGGAAAATCTAGTAACCGAAATTCTGACTACAGCTTGTCTATTAATGGCAACATAATTAAATCAGACTTACAAGTCGCCGCGGCGTTTGAACAGTTCTTTTCGGATATTCCCATTTCAACTACTAAAACCTTAAACTCATCACCTTCTGTTGCTGAATCTTTACTTAAGGAACATGTTAATATTTGCGATACGGAATTTCATTTTGAGCATATTACCTGTAGAGACATAATTAAAACCTTTCACACTTTAAATGTAAAAAAGACTGCAGATCTGTGGGGTAATTCTGTAGAAGTGGCTAAGTCTGTTATTGACATTGTAGCACCTAATTTAGCTCTTATTTTTAATAATTGTATCGACTGTGGGGAGTTTCCTGACCTAATGAAACATAGTAAAGTAATACCTTTGTTTAAATCAGGTAGTACATCAGACCCCACTAACTATAGACCTATTTCAGTACTACCTACCTTCAGTAAAATATTTGAGAAATTAATTCTAGAGCAATTACAAAGATTTTTTAACAAACATAAATTATTACATACCAAACAGTTCGGGTTTACAAGGGGTCGTTCAACTACCGATGCCGGTGTTGAACTTTTAGGACATAGGTATTTACAATGCATGGGAAGATAAATGCGACGCCTTGGGTATTTTTTGTGATTTGTCTAAGGCCTTCGATTGTGTTCTTCATGAAACATTAATCAGGAAACTCCGCCATTACGGGATCCGAAGCACCGCTCTGAATCTTCTTACTTCGTACTTGAGTAATAGAATTCAGAGCGTTGACGTTAATGGAAAAAGATCTCCCGGATCTATAGTAACAATGGGAGTCCCACAGGGCTCGATTCTTGGCCCTTTTTTGTTTCTTATTTATATTAACGATTTGCCTTACCTCATAAAAAATAGTCATGATATAGTGTTATTTGCAGATGACACTTCACTTTTGTTTAAACTTAAACGTCAGCAGCTGGTTACTGACGATGTAAATAGCGCGATCGCAACGGTAGTTCATTGGTTTAATGTTAATAACTTACTTCTTAATGAAAAAAAAACCAAATGTATTAAGTTTACGCTACCCCACGTTAGACAGGTGAAAACCAAAGTGTTGATAAAGGGCGAAGAATTGAATCCTGAAGATACCACAGTATTCTTGGGCTTAACTTTGGATGCTAAGCTTCAGTGGGGCCCACATATAGATAAATTGTCAAAAAAACTAAGCTCCGCAGCATACGCTGTTAGAAAAATTCGTTCTTTAACTGACACAGAGACAGCCCGCTTAGTGTACTTTAGCTATTTTCATAGTGTAATGTCGTACGGTATTTTGTTGTGGGGAAATGCCGCCGATATTCAGACTATCTTTGTTTTGCAGAAAAGAGCTGTTCAATCAATTTATAAATTAAGTCCGAGACACTCTCTCAGAGAAAAATTTAAAGAAATAAATGTAATGACTGTACCTTCACAGTTTATTTTTGAAAATCTTTTGTATGCCCATAAAAATATAAAATTGTTTAAAAAATATAGTGATATCCATGATAAGAATACTAGGAACAAACACAAATTTGTTGTACCCACTACAAGGCTCTTTTTGAGCCTTGTAGTGGGTACAACAAATTTGTATGCCTCCTGTAATAGGAGGCTCGTTCACATGTCAATGTATACGCTTTTATAATAAACTTCCAAGCCACGTTCAAGATCTAAGCCTTAATAAATTCAAATCGTTCGTTAAACGCAAGTTGTGCCAGAATGCTTATTATACTGTCAAAGACTTTATTGAAGACAAAAGGGCTTGGGATTGAGCTGCTCCAATTGTTTACATATTGAATATTCTTTCTCTTCTTTTTTATATCCTAAACTAGTTGATTAGCATCTGAGATTACTCCTGGAGCTGCTGAAGATTCACAAAAACTTTTTGCATTATATAACTTCAACCTCTTAGCAATGTATAATTCCATAGCACGTTTGTGAGTACTATGTACCTACTATAAAGCTACCATTTACTGAGTACGTCTTACATTGACCTGAATGTGCCCTGGCGGCTGAGAGCATGTCATGCTCCCTGTAATGTCTCACTGATGGTGATGCGTATGTTGGATCATTTAGCTCCCATCAAAATGGTTGAGCTGAATGGTGCTAATCCATGTGTCATGTTCATGAACGAGTGCCGTCAGTAGGGACTGGTCACCTCTTAGCTGCCACGGCTGTTTTAAAATTAAAATAATTTTGAATTGTTTTTTTAAAACTTGTAATTATGGACGCTTTTATTAAATTCTGCATCGTTCTCACGTGTAATTTCAACATGAATGATGTAACACAGTTTTTGTAAACATATTTTGATTTAAAAGAGTGTCCATGGAGTTTCTTGCCCGTTCTTCTCCATAGGTACCTACTGCTTTGGAATGGGCAACTAGCTTCATCTTTCTGACTGACCGACCCCTTGACAATTCAAAAGTGCCTGTAATTGGTCTATTTGAAATAAATGCTTTGAGTTTGAGTTTGAGAATGATAAATTACACCTTTACTGTATTATTGTTACAATTTTAAAGCGCCCTTAAAAGTGAACTGGCGTAATATTATGTTATGGTATGTCGTAAACTATGCATACACAAGCAATCGCAGCAATCGCGAGGCATGTGCTGTCGTTTTTTGAAGATTTCTATCGTCTATGGTTAGTCCATCACCTCCTGACCTGATGATCACGAGATCAAAATGACAAACGCCCTTTCAAACATCATAATAATAAGTTACTAAATCAGTCGATGCCTTCTCCTTACTGTTAAGGAGTTGTACCTTCCATAATCAGCTCAGCTACATGAGGTGATAATTAACATACGCAAGTACTTAAATTACTACATAAAATTGGCGAAAAACGGTGTGTAAGCCCATAAAATTTGAGGGTTGCCCTCGATTTCTCCAGGATCCAATCATCAGATCTTAACTTGGTGACTATGGGACCACTTCAGAAGTATCTCCTTTCGAACAAAAAAAGAATTTTGAAAATCGGTCCACAATTGGCGGAGTAATCGCGTAACAAACAAACAAAAAAAAAAAAAAAAACATACCGTCGAATTGATAACCTCCTCCTTTTTTGAAGTCGGTTAAAAATAGAATGAAACTATCTTCTATACTAGCTAAAACCAAAAATCGGCAATTTCTTAGGTATTGACCTATTATTATCGTGATCTCTTTTATATTTAACCCCTGTCAGTAAGGATTGACAAGGGCGCTATCGCCCACTATTCGGTGTGAAGTTTTCCTTATTGTAGCTTTAATAAATGTAGGTTCGAAGATTTTAATATTAAATGATACCTACAATGTGTATAAAAGCTGCTCTGATCGTTTTCCTGCCTAAACACATTTTGAGTTTTCTTGGTAACTATGTGGTTTTCTAAACCTTTTTTTTTGTTCCTTTATTATCCAAAATGACGATTGTTTCACAATTATTAAGTTACTTTCTTAAATAATGTTAATTTAATTTTTACGTGATTTTTGAAAGACCTACCTAATGTTAAATGTATAACTGTTTGAATAAAACTAAAATTATATTCAAACTCAAACAAAAGTAAACAATATTATTATAATTTGTTTAACGAAGATAAAATAATAATATCTTATCACAAGTATTTAAGTTTCAACATTCAACAAGAACAAAGATCAAATAAAAATTGGGCGAGAAAGCAAAACGGAGGAAGTTATGAACGAAAAGCGAATTAAAATATTAATTCAATAAATTAATAGTTTTAAAGTTTTTGGAAATATTGTAACGTTTGAGAAAAACGAACTAACTTGTGTCTCAGTAAGTATCTAAACCAATTGAGGCTATCAAAATTAGTTCTACATTAGAATGCAAAACTAATAACGACAACCCAAAGAAAAGGTTTAATTATACTCTTCCTATATCTAATATTATTTATCTAACGTGTATTTATTCGACGTTCAAAAGTGCCTTACTTGTGCCTATTTGAAATAAAAGATTTGACTTTGTCTTTGACCTTGATTAACTACAATATAAAATAATATAGACGTCATTTTAATTTTATCAAACTGAAATATTATGATACTCTCAATTCTTCACGGTGACAAGGGATGCGCTGGACATAAACAGGTGGAGGCGGACCAACCGCTCTAGGTGCAACTTCGAAGCGGACCACGATCTTCAGACATGAGGGACCGACTGCAGAGAGAGAGAGAACTAAAATATGTTTATATTACAAGCCCGCAAAAAATACTCAATTCCTTTTCAAACTCCGTATAGCCGGTCGCCCAATCTTATGAACAGGATGCTTTAAACATTGTCTCGCTTGTTTTTGGTACAGCGCCATCTAGCGGACTTTTCCGGAAACTAGTAGAAAACGCTAGGGTTTTGTGCCTTGTTTCGTCCAAAACCCTAAACATTTTTCTCTCGCTACGCATTTCTGTTCTAGTAACTTCATTTTGTAATATAAGGTAGAAGGCGCCACTTGTAGGAAAATGAGAAATGAGGTAACGAAAGAAAAATAACGATGCTGGCAATGAAAGAATTACTTCGGTTAATTTTACCGCATAAAGTTGGGAAGGGCATTGAGTTTTATAAATTAAAACTAATTCTTATTATTATGGCAAAAAGCACTAAAAGATTAACAATTAACCAAAAGGATAGAGCTGTTCTAGATAATTATTTAACGATTTGCAAGCTCCTGCTATTAAAAAAATAACTGTTGTATTTCTATACATTGCTAAAATTAAGAGACGTTTAAATGCCGAAAATGTATGGTTAAACCGTCTTTAATCATTTGTTTACGGTAGCCAACTTTATGTAATCAGGTAAGTATACACTGAACGCAAAGTTCAATATCCACCATAGAAATTACTAGTAAAAATATGGAACTTTTTATAAATGGTGACACCAGAGCGGTATTACCTCTAAAAGCGGTCTTCAAGGCAATTTTTTAATGGATTATGGAAGAAGGAGAGACAACACTGCTAGTAGTCTGTGGTGTACCATTTAAATAAATACAATAACTGCATACATACATAAAACACATAGCAGTGACACAATATATACAATATTATTAGTGCAAAGAACAAAACGAAATAATGTTTATGGAGAGAGATAGTTTTATATACTTTAATGATGAAATCTAGAGGTTTCTTCCCAACAAGAATAAAAACATAAAGTAAAACAACAAAGTGTAAAGCGTATGAACAAAAAAAGCTCCTTCCACTCAAAATATGAAAATAATGCAAGACAGTCAGTAACTGTAGCCACTCTGACCGCCACCTTGAATCCGCAGCCTCAGCGAAAAACTCCCCACTTTGATTGTTTAATCTCGTTCTCGTGAGAGTCAAGTTTGTGTGCCCTAACTACAGTAAGGAACTACAGTAAGTGTTCAATTATTAACTTAGTTGTTACGAGAAACATCTTTATGTTATGCCGCAGAAACTGTAAATTGTGTGTGCCAAATGGGAATTGTAAACACGCGATTATATTCTAAATACTCAATACATTTCATTTATTGCGAACATGGACAGTTAGTCTATATAGCTATATCTAATGTTGTTTGAAGTTATTTGTATAATAAATATAATTTCTGTACTAATAATAAAATTATTAGACAGGTTATAGTCACCCTTCAAAGCAAGAGTGAGCAGGCATCTTCTCAGCACGCCCATTACATCGTAGACCTCATTCATCGATTTCCATTAGGCGAGGTTAAGAGCACGCCTATTTGGCGCTGTACAACGTAGCGGCATCAGCAGCTTCCTTGATACGAGTATTAAATTCCGTAAACGAAGTCCGCTAATGTATTCACACATAGTGATCTAAAGCCTCAAGTAACAACATAATTAAGTCTAGTCTCTCGGGTTTAAACCTGGGTCTTTGGCGATATAGATGTGGACTAGAATAGGTTTTTGTTACGTAATTTGAGTTAAAAGTTTTTATCTTTTGTGAATTAATGAAACGGTCGAGACGGCTTTTATTTCAGATAAAGGTTATGAAAATAATTATTTTGGATTAAGGAAAATTGTCTTTGTAGATAAGATCCTAAGCCTAAAAAAGCCTAGTATTTTATGGTGGATTACATTTTTTAGCTACAGGCAACTGGCGAAATTACTTGAATACAAAATTAATAAGCTAAATATTAGGCAACGTTCTATAATGCTGTTCCATTCATACTCGTAAAATAAGTGCAAATACTTTAGCCGAAGGTTTGATTTCGCGTATCATCTCCGCCTTTTTATATTTACAAATGATAAATCAAACTCATTCATCATATTTTAGTCCAAGATCCCAGAGCAATCAGACATAACTTATTTTCACACGGATGAAACCTGAAGTTTTCAGTAGCGTCTCGTGTGCCTTGAATACCTACGCACTTTGTGGAACTTGCCGAGTGACACCTGGGCAGTTACCAGGTGAGAAAGGTAACTAAAAATAAGAATTATTTAACTTAAATTCACAAGGCTGATTTTTATATATGTCATGTAGAATATTATTTTAAAGTAATATCATAAGTGTCAGACACTTTTGATGGACCAGAGCTTTTGTCAGACGCTTTTAAGCTACTTACCCAAAAAATAAATGAACTTTACTTATTTTTACATGTCTGATTTTTTTAATATGTTATTGAAGTATTTATTTAAAAGTTATATTCAATCAGTCAGACAAATTAGAGTGACCAAACATCCCCTAAGACAAAAATTATTCAGCCAGAAGTATGAGGGCGAAAGCACTATGCGCATGCGCCTCAAAGTAAAAAAATGTAATATACTAAGAATACTTACTGTTTTCAATCTGAGATTTTTGCATCTTTATTTCAACAAAATAAAGATATATATAAAATTACAAATATATTAAATTTTAAACTTGAAGTTTAAGTAAAGTACCTAATCTTTGAAGAGATTCACTAACTTCTCCTGGTAATTGGTCACCATCAAACCAATGAAAGTTGAACTGGTTTTCTTCAATTCTCCAACCATTGTGTTCAGGAGTAAAAATGGTTGGTTTTTTTTCATTAGCATGATTCCATATGCTTGAGATGTAATTACCTCGCAGAAATTGTTGAAATAACTCAGTTTTACATGGTGGTAAATTACTTGCATAAAAAAAACATATATATATGTATATAAAAAGAAAAATATTTTTTTGGCAGAGCAGTAAATTTTTTATAACATTCTCGATGGTAACCACTGTCATACAAGTCATCCGGTAAAACTACATCTTTGAATTTGAGGTTATGGATTATTCGCTGTTTTAAAATGTTTTTGCACTTTTTCAATATTTCTTCGGAGAATAATAGACGTCTCACTCACTCTGAAGCGCATGCATAGTGCTCTCGCCCTCATACTTCTGGCTGAATAATTTTTGTTTTAGGGGATGTTTGGTCACTCTAATTTGTCTGACTGATTGAATATAACTTTTAAATAAATACTTCAATAACATATTAAAAAATCAGACATGTAAAAATAAGTAAAGTTCATTTATTTTTTGGGTAGCTTAAAAGCGTCTGACGAAAGCTCTGGTCCATCACAAGTGTCTGACACTTATGATATTACTTTAAAATAATATTCTACATGACATATATAAAAATCAGCCTTGTGAATTTAAGTTAAATAATTCTTATTTTTAGTTACCTTTCTCACCTGGTACCTGCCCAGGTGTCACTCGGCAAGTTCCACAAAGCGCGTAGGTATTCAAGGTACACGAGACGCTACTGAAAACTTCAGGTTTCATCCGTGTGAAAATAAGTTATGTCTGATTGCTCTGGGATCTTACTCTATTTATTTCGTTTACGTCGCACCGTTAAGTCTAAATATATTTATTTTTACAGACATGGGTAACTTGAAATTGTTATTCATGATTAATATTTTTAGCTTCCAGGCACAAATAAGTCTATCATCGAGAATTCGTAAATTAATCTTTCCGTGCAAAGTCTTGGTGACGTACCAGTCACTGAGGTTATTAGGCGGGTATATTATGCGATGTGCCAGTCTCTTCTGTTGTTTAATAAAATTAAGGGGTGGTGCCCCAAATGATACATTTTGAATTTGAAAAGAGCCCAACGGGTGGTAGATCTTTTCAAACACTTCAGTGTCTTGACAATGAGGCATCCTTTTGTTTTATACCCTATATTCTCAAGAAGCACTTGTCTTTTTATATTTGATCCTCTCGCTATCTCGGAAAAAATACAGAATTATTCTTACTGCGGTACATCTAAGAGTCTAACAACTACTTCTCTTAAATATTTTATACATACCTAGACCGACTATAAAATTAATCGTCTAACCACGATCTATCATCTAACAAAAGATCCAGTAAGAGTAGATACACTTGTTAAAAGCTCCATAACTTAGACTATAGCACAACTGAGGAATTACTTAGGTATCTAAAATAATCTATCCCACTAATCTCAGCCACACATACAATTTCACACATTTTTCTATCATTAATTTTTATGTTATGCTCAACTCATTCACACTAATATGATAAGACTTATTTTCATTTTACTATCATGGTTCACATGCCGCGTCGTGGAACCCTAGTGACCTGCAGGTTTTCCTAGTGTAGAGACCAGTCTCTCTCATTTGTCATGTAGTTTTTAAGCTTGTTTTAAGTATAATTTATCATGGCCCTAATTGTGAAAAGAAAATAAATTAATGATTATTAATTGAATTTGAGAAACAGTTTCGATCCTACCTTCAAGTAGTAATTAGCTACCAGCCCAAGTGTCCAAGTTGTTCTGTAAGATTAAACTTTTCGCAGAGAACTTGTACATGATTACAGCTGTAGTCGTGTGTACTGGTGTTGTTCACAGTGTTAGCTGTACATAAGGTATACATCTCGATACAAACTAACAAGTCGTATTACAGGCTCTTGAAGTTACTCAAAGGGTCGTAGTTTTCTCATCAAAGTAAAAGAAAAAGTATTCGTAAGCTTTGAGGGATTATTGGTAATAACTGGAACTCGACAAGAGACCCGTAATTAAGAGAAATAGAATCAGTAATACATAATTTCAAAGTACTAATAGCGTTCCGGTGAACTTATGATTTTTTAGAAATCTAGAGTAGCTTAGCTTACCATATCTACTCAAAACATTGTTGCTAAAGAAAAACAGTCTACAGCCAGTACGGCCCCCACCATAGATAAACTATGGGCCCCACTCATGTACTTACCTACGATTTTATTCACGCGTAAGCAACAAAATCTGTGAAAATTCCAAGTGCTACAGTGAGAAACAACCTCGTTAGCGTCATACAGACATCGCAGGCATAGTAAGTAATAAGGTCCCTTTGGCGCCCTCTCGGTGCGGAACTCAACATAATACCCTAAACTAAAGTAGAAATGGCATTTTAAGCTCGAAGAGAAATACTCACTTATGTATGCCGCACAGTATTCCAGGTCAGGTTAAAAAGGAGTTTTTTACGAAGAAATCCCACGACCCCCAGACGATACTCTTGAACGTACTGACACGGACATTTTTCTTTCAGTTACACACATTTTACTCCCACAAAAATATAAGACAGCTCTCTATAAATTATTCCGGTACACTACATGTACCTACCACTAAAAGAAGATTTACGATGCATACCTATAAAATGATTTAAAGCATGTTCATTTTTACTGTCTTTTCGGTATAAACAGGAATATTGTTCCACAAGGTGTAGTTTAAACATTTTAAATACAACGGGTATTACAAATTTTTAAACTACACCTTGTAGAAGATTTTAAGAGAAGGAAACTTTAATGTCGCAATAGCGCATATTATTATCATACAAGGACATTCATTGTTTGAAGCAAAAAACAATAGAGTAAGAATTGCATTGTACATACATACATAGTATTGGCGATCAAAGACATAAGTGTTTTAATGTTCACGAAGAAAATGTTTTCACTCGTATACGACCACTAAAGTATTCGTAGCTGAAAGTAATCACAAGACTAGCCTAACATAAGTGTCTGAATCACTCTGAATATCATTTCGAAAGGAGCCGCATTTCTAAGGATACGTAGTAATGTTTTGAATGGGAGGATTACATGTTCTGGAGCAGCTTGGACTGAAGCAATTTTAGATTTTGGGGACGTAGTGTGCGTGAACTATGTAACATGTTGCAGATTACTACCCCATCTGAATATGGCTTTGGTTGTGGTTATCAACTGTTCCGTTTCCCACAAGACTGCAGTAGAATGTGTTATTGTACTTACAAATATTATGAAAGTGTACGTATCCTGGTTACTTTGTCAGGAACAGCGCTCAAGAAATTATTCAAAAACAAAAAAATAAAAAAGGTCCTCCGCTCAGTAACCATCTTTGCAACACCCGTTCTAGATTTACGCGCGCCGCCATAGTCACGCACGCACGTCTAGGTGTATTGCCTGAAGATTGATGTTCTGTTCGGAAAGAAGCCGACTATCGCCTGAATACTAACTGATATCGATATAACTCCGACTGCGGCTGAGCGTTATCACTAGTTATCCTTATCGGAGCGCCCCTAAATATTTCACGGTCCAAATCTATTGTTCACCTTGTTCAGTGATGTCGGTTTTAGTGAACACAATTGTTACGCTGCTTGGATATTGTATCAAAATACAATTCAAGAGCATTAAATCTGTGTTTTGAAATATAACGCAGATGTATAAATTATCATCCAGAGAAAACTTATATCCAACATGAATACAACCTAAACAAATATAATAATTAATTAAAGTAATAAAACAAATTTAATAGCTTGTCAAACATTTATATACCAATATCTATTACTCGTGTTTGTTACTCGCCTACGCAACGATCAGCAAAGTTATCTTGTAGATAACCGACAGAGGAAACGAAACAATTTGCTAAATGCTCTTCACAAATGGACTACTGTTAGTTGAGTGTCCTTGGGACTAGCGGAACTATTTACGTTTCTGTATAGCGTGATGACATATATGTCTCTACAGAATATTGCTGTTAGAAGAATATGTAAATGTTATGGTGGGTAAACGATGCCAAATAATTTGATGTAGCTAACATATCTTTGGCAAATATCAAAACGGTTGTCAACGAGATAGGAAGCAGCAACCATATGACTGCTTTTAATTTACGATAACTGCGATTATAGTAAATCATCTGGCAAGTCTTGTGATTTTAGTCTCTTAAAACAGGAGTACTCTGCCCACTGAGAGCAAAAGAAATACTTTCAGGGTCTGATTGACAAAGATTTCCCCGCAACAATCATTAATGCTGAAAAAGCCAAGAGGATGATTTATTAGTTAAACATTTCAAGCAGCAAAATGGTCTCCTTTCATCAGACACGTTTTTTTCCTTTTATAATCTTTATTTATTTAATTAAGGTTTAGTAGACGCCTATCTGAAATATTCACGAAGGATCTCTTACACATTAACTGCGATACAAAGGAGGTAATGGTCATTTGCAAGAGCTACTGCAGCAACGGCAATGTTTTTGTTTTTAAGCTTTTAAGCCCTTTGATGAGTTCAACGACTTTCAGTACTAGCAGCTTCATTGTGGACTTTCCTTTTTGCTAACCCGCAGCGTATTTTTGATACAACGGTAGCCCAGTGGTAATGGCCGCTTCTTACGAGTTGTACGTGGGTTGAAATCCAAGCAGTCGCTTTACTTTATGAAAATAATTTCATCACCACTGCTCTCAAAATGGTAAAGGAAAACATCGTGAGGAAAGTCCTAGAACCAATCATTCGAAAAAAGGAATACAAACAGTAAAAATAAAACGAGCAATGAAAACTTTAACACTAAGGCTCGGCCCAAACGAGCCCACAGCCACCGGTGGCGGGAATAGCGGGAGGCTGCCACCGGCCACACGTGTGCGGCGAATCCATACAAAACGTATGAAAAAGCATGTCAACTGCTTTTTGCTAGACGGTGGCTGTGGTTGGTAGCTCGTTTGTGCCGAGCCTTAATGGTTTGATTGTGCCAGCTAAGTGTGTAATTGCGGCGGAGCGGACGGACCTCCGGCGCGATCTCATGGCGGCCTGGAATCAGCGACTGTCGCAACCCAGCGAAGGGCACGCCACGATAGTGGCGGTAAGGCCCCTCTTTGAGGAGTGGCTAGAGAGGCGTCACGGCGCCCTCATCTACCGCCTGACGCAGGTCCTCACCGGACCTGCGTCAGGCGGTGGATGGATGTTTCGGGAGGTTTCTGCACATCATCAGGCGGGAGGAAACGCCCGGGTGTCACCACTGCGAGGATCGCCCAGAGGACACGGTAGAGCACACGGTGCAAACCTGCCCCGCATGGGCAGAGCACCGCCGTGTCCTCGTAGAGGCGATCGGCGGCGGGGACCTCTCGCGCCCGGCCCTGGTGCAAGCCATGGTCCGGGGCGAGAGGGAGTGGGAGGCAGTCACCTCCTTCTGCGAAAAAGTTATGCTCGCGAAGGAGGTGGCGGGATGGGAGAGAGAAAGGTCCTCCCGTCCCAGCCGCCGCAGGAGACGCCCCGGGCGTCGGGAGCCACGTGACGACTCCCGGCCACCGTAGGCGCGGGCCTGCGGGCGGTGAGTAATGGGTGACTCACCGTCCGATCAGCACCAGACCCGTGCCGTACGGCGCGTATATGTTCCACGCGCGCCTCAAAGAGATGTCAGCATATGAAGGGGCCCCTCAGGGCCAAGCCTGCCGGGTAAGCGGGATTGTCCGAAAGGGTTACCGCTACCCCGGAACATAAAGGGCTACGGAAGGAACATGGATGCGTTTTAGTCAGTAAGAGTCTGACACTCCCTTCCGCTCCACCCAGAGCGGGAGCAGTCATTGGATGATTTCCCAGCCTTAAAAAGAAAAAAAAAGCTAAGTGTGTAATGAAAGTAAAACTGTTTTATGTGCTGTAATATGATTTGAGATGATCCTTTACGTATTTTTTGTTGTTAACACGAATTTGTGCTTAATTAAATGAACGTTGATTGGTACAGTGACTTTTTTTTTTGGATCGTTAACTTACCATACATTACTTTAAGGATACGAAAGGTATCCTTACCTACGTTTCCGACATGTCTTTTATTATAACAGACACAATATCCCACGGGAACATACCACTAGGTTTTAAAGAACCCTTTATGTTAATCCAGGCATACAACAATGTATTAATTCCGTAATACAATGATCGTAATACATATGTACATATAGGTATTAACTCTATTCACAGGATTGTTTCCTACATCTTCAACAATCCTTGTCATATTTCAGTTGAGTGTACATTAATGTGACCTAGATCTTCCATCCGTCGTAAACAACAAATAAACAATACTACGTTGTATAAAGTCTCATTTATTTGTGTTTCGTCCCAGATTACTTTTGATACATCTTACTTCTCAGATATGAAAGCAATTTTCTCAAATGATGGAAGACTTTATTCTAAGTACTTAGTCAGAATAAGGGTGTTTACAAATGAGGTGTCATTTGGTTTGTGAAGACAGCCCTCATTCTCGTTGTCGTTGATATTGGTCTTTGTTTTTCCTTTCTGTCTTTATGTCAGAGTTTTGTAAGACATTTTTGCATCACATATTGTTCTAATTGAAGGACTTAATATTATTAATATTATGTTTGTCTCCAAGACATTGCTTTAGGAAACATTTACATACTTTGGAAATAGTAGAAACGTTTGTAAAGAAAGGTCAATTTTTGTTTCAAAAACAGGAACTTTAATTATTATTTCTTAACTATTATATTATATAAATATTTAATTATTATATATAATTATACACTAACAAATACTTCCAACTCCAAAAAATACGAATTCTAGGAGCACACCATTATTATTATATTATTTCCTCGCATTGCAAGCTTTTACGGACGAGAACTAACTAAATTATTTATGTCTTTATTTTGTTGGTTTCTATGCGAACGGTAACATGTGGAAGTGTGTATGTGACTCAGCAACAATCACTTAGGGTGCGGACAGATTATGTAATATAACACTTATACATTTGTTATCTAACACGTCCACATTATTTAAACTTGCTCATCACTCTATTGATATATGTTATAATTATAACACGTTTTATAACATGTTATGGTATACCGTGTGGACGCACCTTTAGAGGCAAACTCCGCTAGCATAAAGAAGTTGTACATAAATAATAATCATTCTTATTTTAAATTACTTCTCTTAAAGTTAAATAATGAATATCACAAATATACAATGACATGCAATAATATCAGGTAAGTAGTAATTATTTATGTCAACACACGTATCTAATTAGGAAGGTATTTAAGAAATTCGGCTTTCAATTAGCCCAAATTTCGTGCACATCGATTTGATCGCTGCAGTTATTTACGACCTTGCATACCCTTGCTAAGGAGGGCGACACGAACCGTTCTTCTCTGCGGTGGGCACAACAACACTCTGAGCGGAGCAGTAGGGTTCACGGCAATCACAGAAAATAAAGATGTGCAATATTTTTGGGATGTCAATTTAATGGTTCATTACTTTCTTAGCTTAACTCACAGAATGTTTATTGTGCGATTGCCTAGCGAATGGATTTTATACTATAGTTTTTGGTCTGTTCCTGTCCGAACACAGAACGCTGTATAAACTTCTAATACTTTATTCACTAAGAAACTATTTAACTTAAAATAGGAAATTTTGAAGTTCTAGTTTCCCGAGTATTAGTATTATTATTGAGTAGAAGTATTTTCATGAGTCATTTCTCGATACTGCGAACAGAGGATGTTCGCAGTATCGAGAAAGGACTCAAGGAAATGCTAGCCTCCACACTGATTTGCTTTGTCCTGCCGGGTTTCACCGAGGCTGTGGATGCCCGGAATGGTGAAGTTTTTACGTTTTCTGATCTTATTGTTTAATTTAACATTTTAACAAAGTTCGGTTAAACCGTGGAATCGACTAATCTTGGGTAATTTGGTAGAAATAAACCTTTGTTGACTGTTGATGACTGTTTTAATAATGTCGTAAAATACCTGTACCGTCCCATTGACGTCAGCCTTTTATGTATTTGTAAATGGCTACGAAATTTGATTTACGAAGGTTTCGACTGACAATACATTGTATTGAAGATTGGCTTGTTTATTTAAAGGAATGATAATATTTAGGGATGGATGGTGCTATGTTCATGATCCAATACTTTGGCTTACGTTACACAATGGTTAATTACATTATACAAAGTCAAGTACCCGACCTGTATTTCTAACGTTGTTAAATTGATTGAGCATGTTCACGTGCCTAAAATCCAACAAAGCTTCGCAAGTATTAGCCAGCTTGAGGCAGTAATTCGAATTACAGACTAACTTACAATCGGCAATCGCCTGTGATGTTTACATACGCATAATTAGTTAAATTGATCAAACGCCACATTACAATCATCTAAAAAATATTCCAAGTAGGACACGCCCGCAGGTGGTGGCAGGTATACTGCATGGAGAGCCATTCAACGCAAAGACTTAGTTACGGGGAAATCGAACTAAATGCTCACGACTACTCTTGAAGTGTAGGTACAGTGCGTTGAGAATGTATGTTTTTGTACAGTTATCGAATACTCCCCCACTCTTTTCTACTTTGTATACTAGAACTTTCCCTATCTCTCCTTTATCCCACTCTGTCTTCGGATACCTCACGACTAAAGACGGCACTGTTAAGTCTTTCCAAAAGAATGACAACATAGTACCTAGTTATTTTACCAATATACATTAGATTACTCCATGTGTGTTTTTGATCGCAAATCGCTACCGTTCTGATATAATAATATTTAAATTTGCTGTCTTACATAATAATAGCATTATTATAGCATAACATAAACAGCCTATAACGTTCGGTGATCCAATGAATTACACAAAGTACGCACGATCTTCGTAAGTCGGGTCCGCCACTATCTGGCCACCACTGCACTCTCTCACTGCATTTTTAGTTTAAGAGAGTACAAACATTTTATAAGGCGTTTTAAATGAATTTTTTCTCTTTGTTCAACTGAGTGTGTTGGAGCGCCTACGCAATTAACCTTAGCTTTAAGTGTTCCGTCCTATTTACCTATTAAGTTTATGTTATGTGCTTGCGCGCACATAGTTCATTTATGTCACTATTCTGCAAAACATTAAAACACGTACACGTAACCTGTGCCTGCTGCCTTTTTATTTAAATCTCGCTAATTTCCGCACATATTGGACCGTCGCGCGTCGAGCCGGATGGATTAAATAGCAAGGATCTGCTATTATTAAATTAAGATCAAGAAATTAATAGTGGAATTAACGAATATTAATTATTTCGTACAACGAGGTTATTGACCGGCAGTGTGGTAGGTGAATCAAGTGCATAAAATAAAGCGGTGTTAAGTCTAAGGTATTGATAATATCGTCACCCAACACTCAATCAGGTAGTATAACGCCAATTAAGGATTTATAAGGTTAGTCTTATTAATTACCAATTGTATTCTGCATAATTAGTTTGTTCCGGTACCTACCGTACCATTTGCATTGTGATAGTTTTATTGTCATTATTTTGTATCTGCAGCAATTAAATTAGAAATCACACTTATTTAAGTGAGTAATATTGATTTATTACATTATATTGTTTAATTTAATTGTCCTTGCCAAAGTAATTACTAATCACGTTAAGTATTTTTGCATAGTTAGTAGGTACCTACTTAGCAGCAATATAATTTAAGAGTGTTAGATATTGTTAATTATTGTTTACTGTTAATGTAATTACCGTATTATTTTAGTTATCGTGTTGTTGTACTTTATACAAGTCATTATTAGTTTATTGAGATTTGCATAAGAATAGTTAAACGAGTTAAATATTATTGATGTAGGTATTCACTAATTGGTACCCATAGGTTGAATCATAAGACATACGTAGGTACTTATAATATTGTTAAAACTTTATTGTATAAATTCCAGATTTACACTCGAATCCCAGAATGACCGAGGAAAGGGAGTTAATAAAGAAGCGAGGGAGCTTCAAAGGCCGATTAACTGCTTTTGTAAATTATCTAGACGCGCTGGACAATAAAACGTTATCTAGTTCTAATATAACGGAACTACAGCTGCGTACAGGTAAAATGGAGTTGTTATACCAACAATATGATGAGGTACAGTTACGTATGGAGTGTATTGCTGATGATATTAAGGCACAGTTTTCTGAGCGTTCTGATTTCGAGTCTCTTTATTTTAAGTCAATGTCCAAGGCTCAGGAATTTGTGAATAATTATAATAAAGATAATGAATCAGTCCGTAGCAATAAAAGTAATTGTGGTAGTACTTATAAGCCCGTTAAGTTGCCCACAATCCAATTACCAAAGTTTTGTGGATCTTACAATAACTGGTTGGAGTTTCATGACACCTTTACGAGTCTCATTCATTCCAATGATGCTATAGACGAAATCAACAAATTCCACTACCTTCGAACGTCTCTGGAAGGATCCGCTGCCGTAGTGATCCAGTCGATCGAGTTTTTGGCTACTAATTACTCTGTGGCATGGAAGGTATTATGCGAGCGATATGATAACAAGAGATTATTAATTCACAATCATGTTTCGGCTATTTTTAACATGGAGTCAATTACAAAGGAATCATCTGTCACATTAAAGAATTTAATTGACCAAATAAATAAACACTTACGAGCATTGGACACTTTAGGTGAGCCTGTTAAATATTGGGATACCCTTTTAATTTATATTTTTACTCGAAAGTTGGATAGCAGAACGTTCCGTGAGTGGGAGGAGTACAAAGGTCGTATTGACAAAGATAGCAAGATTACCTTCGATGCATTCCTTAAATTCATACGTGAGCGCGCTGAGTTAATTGAAACATTAGAATTATCGCGTAGTAACCAGCCTCAACCTTTTAATAAATCAGGGGCTAAGCTGAAGTCTATGGTTACCATTCAAAGTGGTGGTAATTCTAGCTTAGATTCAGGTACAAAGGTCTGTCCCAAATGCAAAGGTGACCATAACTTGAGTGAGTGTGCACAGTTTCTCGCAATGAGTAACGAAGCTCGTATTAAATTGTTGCCAAATTTTAAAGTGTGTTATAATTGCTTTCGTTCGGGTCATTTCGCGAATCATTGTAAAAAGCCAGGTTGCAAGCTGTGTAAGCGCAGGCATAATACTCTTATCCATGTCGCTGATTTTAAACCTAGTAGTCATAATAATATAAATAATAACTCGTGTGATAACTTGTCGCCGCGATCGTCTTCGACGTCTTCTGTGTCTGAGACGAATAATGTCGCGTTGTCGGCCAAGGTCACATCTTCGCACAGTAGTGTGAGTCATGATGTGTTATTGTCAACCGCATTAATTAAATTACGTGATCGTAATGGTCGAGAACATGTTGTTCGTGCAGTTCTTGACAGCGGTAGTACATCATGCTTTGTGACCGAAAGATTATGTCGACAGTTAAATTTAGAGACTAGGCAGATAGATAGGTCGATATTCGGCATTAATAACGTGACCTCCCACGTAGGTAAAACGTGTCGTATTAATATGACGTCATTAAACAATAGTTTCAGTACTGAACTTTATTGTTTCGTTTTACCATCAATAACTAGTGATGTGCCATGTCGTGAAGTAAATCCATCTATTCTGAACATTCCGTCTCATATTTGTTTAGCAGACCCTACTTTTTACAAGCCCGCTCATGTAGATATTCTGATTGGTGCTGATGTCTTCTGGGACTTGCTGGGGTCGCAAAGAATCAAACTAGGTACTGGTAAGCCAATTTTATGTGAAACCAGGTTAGGCTGGATTGTATCCGGTCCTATTAGTCGTAATTACGTTGCATTGCTTTTAAGTAACATTAAGTGTAACTTTACTAAAATCAATTCTTCATCTGACGACGATTTCGATAAAATACGAAGTGATTTAACTCGCTTCTGGCAGTTAGAAGAAGTAAATAAGAAGTCTTCTCATTATTCGCCAGAAGAGAAATTATGTGAGCAGCATTTTCTAGATAATACGAGCAGATTGCCTGATGGTCGTTTCTGTGTTCGTATTCCCCTTAAACACGATCCATCTATTTTGGGAGATTCAATTAATAAAGCTAGTCATTGCTTACAATCATTAGAACGTAGGTTAAAAACGAAATCTGATTTTAGTAAAATGTATCACGAATTCATGTCTGAGTATGAGTTATTAGGTCATATGACTAAATGCAAGCAATCTGATTTAAGCCCTTCTGGTTATTTTATTCCGCATCACGGCGTATTACGTGAAAGTAGTACCACTACGAAACTTCGAGTGGTATTCAACGCAAGTTGTCCTTCTTCAACTGGCGTTTCATTCAACGATTTACAGATGGTTGGCCCTACCATTTACAGATGGTTGGCCCTACCATTTACAGATGGTTGGCCCTACCATTTACAGATGGTTGGCCCTACCATTTACAGATGGTTGGCCCTACCATTTACAGATGGTTGGCCCTACCATTTACAGATGGTTGGCCCTACCATTTACAGATGGTTGGCCCTACCATTTACAGATGGTTGGCCCTACCATTTACAGATGGTTGGCCCTACCATTCAGGACGACCTGTTGTCGATTCTTCTCCGCTTCAGACAGCACAAGTATGTTTTGTCAGCAGACGTCGAGAAGATGTACAGACAGATAGTCGTCCATCCGTCTGACAGATATCTGCAGCAGATATTGTGGCGAGGTAAGGCCTCTGACTCCGTTCATTTTTATAAATTAAACACCGTCACCTATGGCACGGCAAGTGCGCCATTTTTAGCTTTTCGGTGCCTTCATCAATTAGGGCTCGATTGTAACAATCAGAAGGTTGCTGAGGTCATAAAGCACGATTTCTATGCCGATGATCTGTTATCTGGCGGTGATGATTTAGAGGAGGTTAGATTTATCCGTCAGGAAGTCACAAGTGTACTTGCATCGGCTGGCATGCCATTGCGTAAGTGGAAATCAAACGAGCCTCAATTATTGTCTGAAGTTGATCAATCTTTACTTGACTTTAATATCGGTTCTAGTGAGCCTGACAAGTTGCTCGGGCTAGGTTGGTATGCAAGTTCAGATGAGCTAGTATTTTCCATAGGATCAACTATATCCTGCAATAGTAACACTAAACGTGATTTACTTTCAGTAATTGCAAAGATCTTCGATCATTTGGGGCTGTTGTCACCATTCGTGATTACGATGAAAATTTTACTTCAAAGACTGTGGCTGGATAAATTGTCATGGGATGATCCATTGTCTCCTGAAATTAAATTACAATGGCAGACCATTACCAAAACTCTGCCTCTTGTAAATGAAGTTCGTGTTCCTCGAATTGTTGTGTGTCATGCATACAAGGAGTTGGAACTGCATATATTTACAGATGCGTCTGAGCGTGCATATGGCGCGTGCGCTTATGTGCGCAGTGTTAATAATGCAGGTGAGTGCATCGTTCGGTTACTTATGGCCAAAAGTCGAGTGGCGCCAATTAAACCTACTACAATTCCAAGGTTGGAGTTGTGTGGCGATGTAGTGGGAGCTCGTCTGTGTGAGAAGGTGTTAAACTCACTTCGTCTTAAGTTTTCGCGCATCTTTTGTTGGACTGACTCGACCATCGTGTTGGGGTGGTTACAGATATTGCCTTCAAAACTTCAGCCATTTGTTCGCAATCGCGTCGCTGAAATTTTAGAGCAGGCGGGTCACTGCACCTGGCGGCACGTCCCAACCAATGAAAACCCAGCAGACCTATTTTCTCGTGGTGTGGATAGTAGTCACCTGCAGGGATTAGATATGTGGTGGTCAGGTCCTGACTTTCTCCAACATGACTCAAGTAGTTGGCCTTCGCAATTCAAATGTTCAGAATTAGGCTTACTCCCCGAAACTCGAACTGATGTCACTTTAAATGTTGTCCTTGACACTAACGATAAGCCGTTTATTATAAATTTTAGTCGTTTTTCTAAATATTTGAGACTTTTACGGTCCATGGCATATGTGTTGCGATTTATAACGGCGTGTAAACGTCAATCGCCACATCATGACGAATTAAAGAAAGCATTAAACATTTTAATCTATCAGAGTCAACAAGAATCATTTCCCGAACATAAATTACTTTTAAATAAACAAAGTTTGCCAAAAAAGAGCGTCCTATTAAAATTGAATGTGTATTTAGATGACAACAATCTAATGCGTGTCGGAGGACGTCTCGATAATTCAGATTTTACATACAATAAGCGGCACCCTATAATTATACAGTCCACTCATACTTTTACTAAATTATTATTTGATTTTGAGCACAAAAGGTTAATGCACGCAGGCCCACAATTATTATTAGCATCGATTAGAGAATCCTATTGGCCTATTGGAGGACGAAATTTAGCTAAAGCTTGTTATCATAGATGCGTTCTGTGCCAACGTATGCAGGGTAAGATTGTTACTCCATTGATGGGTAACTTACCGCGGCAGCGCCTTCTTCCAGGCGGGTACCCGTTTGAAAGTACTGGTGTTGATTATGCGGGCCCTATTATGAGCGCTAGTCGTCAAGGTCGTGGATGTAGACTCGTCAAGGTCTACATAGCTATTTTTATTTGTTTTTCCACAAAAGCTGTACATTTGGAGCTTGTGAGTGACTTGACAAGTCATAATTATTTAGTAGCCTTATATCGGTTCATCTCACGAAGAGGTAAACCAACTCACATATATTTCGATAACGGAACCTCATTTGTTGGTGCGTATAACGAACTATCTAAATTTTTAAAAGTTAATTCTGATGCTTTGAGTGAAAGCACAGCTAATCATGAAATCAAATTCCATTTTATTCCCGCGTATACTCCACATTTTGGCGGTCTCTGGGAAGCGGGTGTCAAATCGGCAAAATATCATTTGCAGCGAGTGTTGGGACAATGTAATTTAACTTTTGAGGAACTTAACACCACGTTAGCCCAAATAGAGGCAATATTAAATTCACGCCCACTAACGCCACTGTCTTCAGATCCTGCCGATTGCACTCCATTGACACCAGGTCATTTTCTCGTCGGCCGGCCACTCACTTCATTGCCACGGAAAAATTGTGAAGACCAATCTGCAACTCATCTTAGTCGTTACCAACGTATTGAGCAACTCCGCCAACACTTCTGGACTAGATGGTCTAAAGAGTATGTTGCAGAGTTGCAGCAACGGACAAAGTGGCGTTCTTGCAAGGATGGCTTGAAGCTGGATTCATTGGTAGTCATCAAAGAGGAGAATCTTCCACCTCTGAAGTGGAGACTACTGAAGAGTCATTGCGCTACATCCAGGTACTGATGGAATTTCCCGCGTAGCAGATATCAAGACCTCTACTGGAGTCATCCGGAGGGCCTTCAACAGGATATGCCCACTACCTGTCTCTTCAGAATCGGAGTCTGGTTGAAAGCACGGCTTTCAACGCCCGGGGGCATGTTGGAGCGCCTACGCAATTAACCTTAGCTTTAAGTGTTCCGTCCTATTTACCTATTAAGTTTTTGTTATGTGCTTGCGCGCACATAGTTCATTTATGTCACTATTCTGCAAAACATTAAAACACGTACACGTAACCTGTGCCTGCTGCCTTTTTATTTAAATCTCGCTAATTTCCGCACAGAGTGGATGTAGATAATTTTATACCTTCTTTTTACCTTTGCATGCCGTAAGGTAGAGTGTGGATGAACTACTTGTTTAAAATGTGAACACCTTATTTTGTACCCACAGTCTTTGCAAAATAAATGATTTCTGATTTCTGATTAATGGTAATGAAAGACTCTGGGTTATTTATCGAAATATCGGTTTCAGCGGTCTATCAGCCAAAAATTCTGCCGTTTCTTACCCAGACAAATTTGTACCCCCTTACCCTTTGCCCTCAGTCTAGTGGAAGCATGGAACGCTTTGTTGGACGGAGATAAATGTTTGAGCAGATATACCGGCTTTTTGTCGCCACCTATCCCAAAATCTGTGTTTCCTTACACACTTTGTCTACATCTCATTTACCTACTTTCCTATCGCAGGTATGTTGGAAGAGATTACTTAAGAAACCAGCATCACCTTTGTACGTATTTTCTGTCTATTTGTATGTGTATACTTAAAAGGTTAAATAAATAAATAGATTCTCCCGTTTATAGCTCTATGCTATTGAAGGTCGAGGATGTCTGAATGAGTTTGTTCTTCCAGGTCATTTATGTGGTAACTTAGGAACGCCATTTATGCAGTAATTTTAAGTTTTTCATGTCGTTTTTTAATCCTTTTTAATCGGATTGGTATTTTTCAAACTCCTGTGTGACAAATGAAAGAAGTTGATAGCCCTCTAATATCATGATTTATATATTACTAGCTTCTGCCCGGGATTTCGTCGGCGGAAATTTTCTTGTTTTAACATTAAATCCTATGATACTCGGCAATACTGCAAATAATTCTGTTTTCGGAGGTATTTCTTTCCGACTTGCTAGACGAAAATTGCGATAGCTCGGCTAATATGTATGATATAAATATAATTTATAGCCTATAGCACTCAGGAATAATGTAGCTTTCTATCAGTGAAAAAATTTTTGAAATTGGATCCTTAGTTTCGGAGATTACCCCCTACATACAAACTTACAAACTTACAAATTTTACCTCTTTATAATATTAGTATAGATTGACGGCGTTGAGCATGGTATTGCTCCACCTTCATAGCTTCTTGGACAATGGCCCGCACTTCGTTAGTGGTTACAGGTCGCTTGAGGAAGAAAATTCAAGTCAAATCTTCTCGTCACGTATCACGTCGCTCAGCGAGCTATGGAAAGGGGTTTGCTTGGAGTCTTTTTGAGGAATCACATCCGGAACAAGAACCAAGGTTGTCGTTGGTGTAGCTCGATCATATCAGCCGTAAAACCGATGACTAGGTAGAGCGGCGACACAAACAGGGTGGCGGGCAGTACCTGGATGAGAGTTGCCGAGAATCGAGCTAAGTGGCGTGCAGTTGAAGTCCCAGGGGAGAAACGATAACTATAAACACTGAATGTGAAAACGAGTCGTTTCAGCAGCTTTACAGAACATTTTTATATTCGTTTATGTCCCAATTGTAGCAGTTTCTACTCTTTGCGCTATAACGGCTTTGAGCTATCAAGGTTGAGCCCAAACGATGGAGGTAATGTTCAATTGATGTAAATAGGCCATTGTAACATAATAACATTACACCACGCTTATTCTCCTCGAAGGGTTACACAGTTGTTACTGGTTTACTACATTTCGGGAACTATATTTAGTCCCATGTGATAAGGTACGAACCTACTAGTTTATTATGGGCGCAAATTCCATTTGCATGCACGATAATCTTCCTTACAGTGTTCATTTGGCCAATGCGAATATTCAAGCCGTCGGTATTACCTGCATGGAGTGGCCAGCTTGCAGCCCAGACTTACTCTCATAGAACATGCATGGGGCGAGCTCGGGAGATGCGGTAGATAACGTGAAATGGCCAAACAAAGACCAAAATTATATTAATTTGGTTACAGCATGCTGCATCGTCTAACTGAAGTGATACGGGCTCGCGGAGGAAAAACAAAGATTAAAACGACGAAAACGTTTTATTTTTGTAGGTAAACTGGGATGTGTATTTTGTTGTCCTAAATTTTTTTTTTTTTTGTTTAAATAGTGTGTAAAACGTGTTGCTTTTAACCGACTTCAAAAAAGGAGGAGGTTATCAATTCGACGGTATGTTTTTTTTTTTTTTTTTGTTTGTTACGCGATTACTCCGCCAATTATGGACCGATTTTCAAAATTCTTTTTTTGTTCGAAAGGAGATACTTCTGAAGTGGTCCCATAGTCACCAAGTTAAGATCTGATGATTGGATCCTGGAGAAATCGAGGGCAACCCTCAAATTTTATGGGCTTACACACCGTTTTTCGCCAATTTTATGAAGTAATTTAAGTACTTGCGTATGTTAATTATCACCTCATGTAGCTGAGCTGATTATGGAAGGTACAACTCCTTAACAGTAAGGAGAAGGCATCGACTGATTTAGTAACTTATTATTATGATGTTTGAAAGGGCGTTTGTCATTTTGGTCTCGTGATCATCAGGTCAGGAGGTGATGGACTAACCATAGACGATAGAAATCTTCAAAAAACGACAGCACATGCCTCGCGATTGCTGCGATTGCTTGTGTATGCATAGTTTACGACATACCATAACATAATATTACGCCAGTTCACTTTTAAGGGCGCTTTAAAATTGTAACAATAATACAGTAAAGGTGTAATTTATCATTGTTACATCTTATTTTTTTTACAGTTGTAGATATGTTGTGTATGTGTAACTTGTCCCTTGAACCAATCTTGAGAGAAACGGTTTTGTAGCTTCATTATTTTAAGAAACGGCACAACACGGCATAAAAATTGTTCTTCCAATTTTGGAAAATTAGTTAGCTCCTGAGGTACAGTCGCGACTGTCATTTTATTCCAGAAAGCTGCTGGTGAAATTTTTCGTTTCCTTATATTGTTTTGACAGCGAGAGCATGTTACGATTTTACCCAGACGCACCAATTCTTCGGGTATTAACGTACTGTAAGCTTTATAACAAATAGCATGGCATGTCAGCGAAAATGTTAATAGCCTGTTCAAAATCATTTACTGATGATACCTCCCTACGATTACGACTAGCTTGTCGCATAATATCTAATCGAGTCGCTCTGGATTCGGCAGATTCATTGGATAGACGCTCGTATTGCACGTGTAGACGACGGTAACTTTACTCCTCGGTTTCGTGTGATAAGCGCTCCTGAATAAAACCGACACGATGAGCACGTTACTCCTCGGTCTCGTGAGACAAGCGTTCATGAATTAAACCGACACGATGAGCACGTTGCTGCGCGGTCTCGTGAAACAAACGTTCATGAATTAAACCGACACGATGAGCACGTTGCTCCTCGATCTCGTGAGACAAGCGTTCATGAATTAAACTGACACGATGAGCACATTGCTCCTTGGTCTCGTGAGACAAACGTTCATGAATTAAATCAAGACGATGAGAATGTTGCTCTTGAGTCTCGTTTGATAATCTTTCACGAATCAAACTGAGCCGCTGAGCACGACTTTCTGGACTTTCATTAAACCTTGATAATTTCGTGTTTGCTCTCTTCTGAGAAAGTCTAAACGCTCGCTGCTCATCACTCTCATTTGAAATGTTTCTAGTATTTCTTTCCCTTCTTTTCTTTAAACGTTCTTTCCTTTCGTCGTTACTTTCTTCCAAACGGCGTTGTCACATTTGAGCAGCGCGTTTAGTAGGCCTACCCATATTAAACAAAATGAATTTTCTTTCCAGTTTAAAAAATTGAAAAAGAAACTCCAAAACTATGAACTATGTACAAACTTAAACTAAAAACTAGAAAATAAAATTATTTTTAAATAAAAAACAAAAACCGACTTCGAAACCTTAATAAACACTAAAAACTTAAAAATAATATTAAATTGAATGAGTAATCAAGAATTATTAACCTAAATAACCTTACCTAAATTTTATCTACACTATATTTTACAATTTAAAAATTTTTGGAGTCGGTGCCAAGCCTGCACTCACAAAATATGAACCTAAAAAAAAGAACAATAGCAGCAAAAAAACAAAACAAACTGAAAAAAAAACATTACAACACAAAACAGAATATCAACTGAAGAAGACAGAGTTGTTTTGAAAACGGTACAATGCCATCTATCGAGCACTGACTAAAATTTTTAACAGCTTTTAAAAAAATCAGTACCTAATCATATGATATTAATTTACTCTCGTAAGCTATTGTAAAATTAAGGGAAAATATTTTATGGTCATATTAGATGCACTTGGCTTGGCACCGACTCCAAAATTTTTTAAATTGTAAAATATAGTGTAGATAAAATTTAGGTAAGGTTATTTAGGTTAATAATTCTTGATTGTACTTATTCAATTTAATATTATTTTTAAGTTTTTAGTGTTTATTAAGGTTTTGAAGTCGGTTTTTGTTTTTTATTTAAAAATAATTTTATTTATTTCATAGCATTAATCCTTCATCTACTCCTGCTACACACTATTGTGCATTAATCTTATGCATTTAAAGAAACTATCACACGTTTTTTAGCGACCCGGATGTAGATGGTGGTGCAGTTCCACGCCTGTTATTATTGATGTGATTTTTTTATAAGTGTGTTCTAAGCCGAAGTGATAACCGACGTTACCACTTTGATTTTGTAATGACGTGCTACGAAAGCGTAGCAACTGCTACGACATCCTAGCGTCCTGCTACGCCGTTGTACATAGGAACTGATAATGTCCCACCTCGATATATTTTTGGCTTACAAGAGTAACTGTAACATTTGTTTCCAAATTAGTCCAAAACGATATTATGGCAGACAGTAAAATAAAGTACCAAAGCTCTCAAATCAGTAGTCAGCAAAATAGAAGCTAGTGGGATTGAAATGAATCCTGCGGAGTAAGTTAGACGAAAAATAAACAAATGTTAGAGGCCTACTAGAGTGAAAATAATCCATCTTAGTTCTATTTCATTATTTAGTCCTAGCAGAGTAACAGTAACAGTGGAATCAGACAAAATGTTTCATAATGTTTAAGTGTGGCCTTTTTGTCATTTTTTATTTATTTTAGCTTCAAGGCACTAATTTTGTATAATATGTGTTTTATGTTGTTTATGTTGATTCATCTGTCATGAAAAATTCTATTTTTTTAGATTTATAACTAAACCCTCCTCGCACCAGTTTATTCTGTAATAAATAAGTTATTATAGAATAAACTGGCGCGAGAAGGGTTTAGTTTAAATATAATTTTTCATTACAATGAATCAACATAAACAACATAAAACACATTTGGGATTATTAATTAATTTTATATCCGTTTTCATTGGTATATAAAAGACAGTTTGTAGAATCGGTGTTTTAATTATAAGTTAAATAAATGCAATTCACTGATTTCGGTTGTATAAATCGATGCTGAGTGTGGTTTGGAGAGTAAGGTCATTTAAAATAAGCGCGTCTACTTGCAACGCTAGAAGATTGTATCCGTTTACATAATCGTCCAATATTTATTTGTTGAATCAGCGAGTGTAATTCGTCGGAACTCAATTCTACTTTCCCATGAGGAAAATTATTTATCCTTGAAAATATTGAGACCCTTTTTTGTTTGATTCTATTTAATATACCCTTTTTGATTTGATTCCGACCATATATTTAATCATGCATATTTTTCTTCTGGTCGGATCGTCGTTAGATTTCTAAATTAATGCCAATAGGTTCATATAACTTTTATGCACACTTGCCATTCAAATAAATTTATAAAAAATGTTTTTTTATATAATTTTTACAATTATACAGTAATCACGCTTGCATAATGCAGTCTAGAGTTTTTTCCCGAAAAAAATAAAAACGGCGCAGCCCTCAATGGCAAGAAACAGAATTTCAACAAAAACAAGGCTCCTTGCGCCATCTTGAATCCGCAGCCTCAGCGAAAAACACCCCAATTTTATTGTTTAACCTCATTCCCGTGAGACATTCCCCACTTTACATTAAGATCCACATTTGAGTTCCATAACTGTGTACTTTAAATGGACCACGGAACTATTGTATCAGCGTAGCAAAATCAGCCCATGTGGGCAGCCTATAAAATCAGTCCTGCTGGGACACAGGCCGCCTCTCTTCGACATGAAGTGAGCCCAGTGGCCCGCGCGATAGATAGGGTAGGTGACACATGTCTTCGAAGTTTTAGTTCTAAAACATACGGTAAAAACTTTAACTTTATGCTATACCGCAGAAACTGTAAACTTTGTTCACTATTCAGATCAAAACTTGGATTAATTAAGAATAGACTTATTCTGCATCTATAATGCAAGGCTATTTTTAATTGATTCAAGTTTTAAATTCCAAAATAACTTATTAAGTAGCGATTCTCCTGTATATAAAGCCCGCTAAGGTATCCGCACTTAGCGATCTGAAGTTCTCGAGTAACTACATAATTAAGTCGGGCCTCTAGCAATTAAACCTAAATCTTTGATAATATAGATGTGGACCAAAATAGTCACGTAATTCGACCTGAAAGTTTTTTTTACTTTTATTAATTAATGAAATTGACGAGTCCGCTGTTTTATTCCCGACGTAGTTTCAGAAAATTATCGTTATGGATAAAGGACAAATTTGATGTATATAGAAGTTATAAAGTAATATAACTTTTGCAAAGGAAAACTCATAGATGATTACAGCAGTAGTCTGTAGTCTGGCGAGCTGGTGTTTGAACATGAATGCATACGTCATATTAATACACTGAGAAGTTCCAAGTCGTATTAAAAGCTCCCGAAGTTTATCAAAGGGTGGTAGTTTTCTCATCAAAGTAAAAGAAATAATGTTCGGTCGCTTTGAGAGATTATTGTAATAGGCTTCGACACGATACCCGTCATTGTAAGAAATTATCGCTTTCGTTACGAGTTTTGATAACCAAGTATCGATTGTTGGAATCAGTGTTCATACAAAATTTCAAAGTAATTATCTCAAGAAAACTCAGCTAAGTTTCCTGCCCAGGTGAGGTTAAATAAGAAAATGTTTCCCCACGAAATCCTGAAGCACTTGGATATTATTTCAGAACGTACTGCCATGTACAGGTCTCCAAAAGTGATAATGCGCATAGAAATCTTCGCCACTGTTCGGCAACGGTCGTATTTCCCGAGCGTCGGAAGACGATATGTATATAGAGTGGTTAAGTGCATTTTCTTCATGCATAATTTAGTGTGATTATGTGTTTTGTCCTAAAAGAGATAAATATTGATTTATCAGTAACGAAATTTGATTCAATATTTCCATGTAAGTAAATAGCGAGCTATAATTCATATAAGCCTAAATCTGATTTTTAATATGCTTTTTCTAGTACTTAATATGTATTTTACGTTGGTATTTTTAATTTTTTAGTATTGAAAAAACGTGAAAAATGTTAGTATAACAACTCATCGTGCGGCGCACGCGGTGGCCTTCGCACGTCACCGGGAAGGCGGAGTCTACTCCCCACGACGCGCCCCGCCCGCCACACAAGCCGCTATAAAAGACGTCTACGCGCGCATTCGAGCTCAGAGTGTGTTTACCGCGCTCTCAGTCTGCTTCTGCCTCCCTGGCCGTACAGCTCTGAGAACCTGTATACACATTTAAATCTCTTCCACGTACTTTGTTGTTTATTTATGTCATCATTGTTTACAATATTTAATACAAGTTTTGGAAAACAACCGTCATCGTTTTGTTTCCTATTACAATCTGGCGCACAACGTGAAGCCGAATCCAGGGATCAAGTTGGAAAATCTACGAAGACTCCCACATCGGACTTTGAAGATGGCGATGTCCAACGAGCAGTTCCAGATGTTTCTGCAGACCATCATGGCTTCCAAGCAGGGAACTTTTGCATCCTGCAACATCACCTACAGTGGGCAAAAGGACATGGACGCAGTCGAGGCTTTTGTAGCAGCAGCAACCACCTACAAAAATGTGGAAAAGCTGAGTGACTCGGATGCGCTTCAAGGGCTTCCACTCCTGCTACGTGATGAAGCAGCGGTATGGTGGCAAGGCGTGAAAAGCGGTGTAGAAAAATGGGAAGAGTTTTGCAACAAACTGCGCCACACGTTCGCTCCCCGGAGACCTGCGTATATGACATATCACCAGATCACACACGAGGTCCAGGAGTCCGATGTCACCACGGAAGCATTCATCGCCAAGAAGCGTGCATTATTTGCATCACTTCCTCCTCCCGCACTGACTCAAACCCAACAAATTGATTTGGTATTCGCTCTCATACGGTTGGAAATACGAAACCGCATGCCTCGAGATACAGTGCCAACGTTCGAAAAACTCCTAGAAACGGCACGCGGTATCGAAGAAACTCTGCAAGAATACGCACATGGAGCTAAACATACCGAAACAGCTCAGACGCGAAAAGGAAAGCAGCGATGCACTTTTTGTAAAAACCCGGGACACACGGTGGACGTATGCCGAAAGAAGAAGCGTGCTGAAGGCACAGGCCCGGTGGCAGTGAAAGATGTTGCGGAAACCCAGACGCAGGCACCATCCCCTTCTCAACCGAAATTCTCTTGTTATGGTTGCGGCGCACCCGGAGTATTTAGAAGCAACTGTGCCACCTGCAAGAAGTCTTCACCCATTAAGAAGGAAGACTTGAAGTTTTGTGCCATCGACATACAATTGGATGCATATTCACGCCCTGTTGTGTTCGTGGAGATCGAGGGAATTAAAGGTACCGCCTACATTGATACTTGCGCGAAGATGAGTGTCGCATCGCACTCCTTGTACTTAGCACTGGAAAAATGCGGATGCAAGTTCAAAGAACAGCCTGTCAACATAACGTTAGCTGACGGCATAAGCAAATGTCAAAAAGTGCTTGTGTGCAGAGCCGAGGTTCGCTTGATAGGTCGAAAGGTGCAAACGACATTCATCGTGTTACCTGGAGCAAAGGAAAATCGCACTCTTCTGGGTGTTGGCTTTTTGAAGGACGCGGGTATGGTTATTAACGTGCCGCAGTACACGTGGAATTTTATAGATGAACCAGATGAACAATACGAGCTATACTCTGAAGAATTTGCCATCTTTGAGACGACTGTCATCAGTGAAATGATGGATTTGCCAAGCCCAATAACTTCGCTAACAATGACAGACAGCGAAGATAATACGAGTATTGCGACAATGCAACCTACTCCACCAGCAACACCTCCGCTGATAGAAATACCTGAACCTCCGTCGACACCAAAGAATCAGTCAGTTGGTAATGTCGAATATAACCTGGCACCGATAGACCTTTCCAGTACACCCCCATCAAAGAAGAGACCACGACTGTTCGATGGCTATTCTCCCAGTTTCACGGATTTTATGCTACGAGACGCACAAATCAATGTTCACCGGGAAGACATCGAATTATCCCCACAAAGTGCCAGTCTCTTTGACGCAAACAATTGGGAAATACAAATAGGCTCAATTGACATCGAAACAAATATAACGAGTACTCAGAAGGAGCAGCTGGACAGGATTCTAGAGGAAAATAGGGACGTTTTCAATGCCAAGCGAGAACCAACAAAACTGATTGAGCACTGCATCAGAACCATAGACGATAAGCCAATCTCGGTCCCACCGTATAGACTCTCACCGCCTCGCAAAGAAGCTCTGCAGCGTGAGATCAACGCTATGCTGGAAGACGGGATTATTGAACCCTCGTCGTCCCCATGGGCCGCACCTGTAGTTCTTGTACCGAAGCCAAACGGGACCATCAGACTCTGCGTGGATTATCGTCGACTCAACGCGATTACGATACCAGACTCATATCCAATTCCTCGGATTGATGACCTCCTGCATGAAGCCAAGCCTACCCCATACATGTCACTACTCGATTTGAAAGCAGGCTACTGGCAAGTTGGAGTGCGCAAACAAGACCAAGAGAAGACTGCATTCATTACACCGTTCGGCATATTCAACTTCACTCGCATGCCGTTCGGTTTGCGTAATGCTCCAGCTACATTTCAGCGGTTGATTGATCGGATGCGAGTGGGTCTCCCCGATGTGAAGCTCCTCGCGTATTTAGATGACCTAGTAATTCTGTCGCCGTCATTTCAAATGCACCTCGAAGATCTGGGAAAAGTTTTCAAGAGGCTTACAGAATTCGGCCTAACAGTAAATCGAGAGAAATGTCGCTTCTGCTGTTCATTTATTAAATACCTGGGTCACTATATTACGCCGAAAGGACTACAAATGGATCCTGAGAAAACAGCTGCGATCACGAAGCTTCCCACGCCGAAAACTTTAAAGCACCTAGTGAGCTTCCTACAAATGTGTTCATGGTATCGGCGATTTATCAAAGATTTTGCAAAGATTGCGGAACCTCTCACTCGTTTAACGAAAAGGAACGCTAAGTGGGAATGGACAGAGGACCAGCAAAATGCTTACCACGAACTGAAGAGCTGTATGACATCTGCCCCAATACTCAGGCAGGCCGATGAAACCAAGACCTACATCATAAAAAGTGACGCAAGTTCTTATGCGATAGGAGCAGTATTGGTCCAGGGGGAGGGAGAAGACGAGCACCCCGTCGAGTTTGCTAGTCGTCTTCTCACATCAGCCGAACGCAACTACTCTACCACAGAACGAGAAGCACTTGCTGTCGTATGGGCAGTAACAAAGTTCCGTGGTTACATTGAAGGTCTTCCTGTTACCGTAATAACAGATCATCAAGCCTTGAGGTGGCTTATGTCGTTAAAAACGCCGACAGGAAGGCTTGCAAGATGGGCACTATTACTACAAGCATTTGACATAACAATCAAATACGCTCCTGGCAGAACAAACACTGTCGCTGACTGTCTTTCTAGACCACCCTGTCACGAAGAAACGTTTCAAGTATGTGAGGTGTGTACAGTGACCGCTGACATGCCCATACGTAGTATAGCTGAAATTAGAGAAGAACAGTTAAAGGACGAAAGTTTAAGATCGATTGTGACGGATTTGGAAGGAATAGACAACGATGAGAAGGCAGTCTACTGGAGCAACAAGGGGTACCTACTAAACAATGGGGTACTTTATCGACATAGCCCCCATTCAGACTCTGACGATGCTCAATTGGTTGTACCAGAACACGAGTGGGCTAATGTGCTAGCGACATACCATGATGATCCTTTGGCAGGCCATTATGGCTCAGATAAGACTCATCAGCGGATCAGTCAGCGATATTTCTGGACTGGAATGAGGAAATACATTGATAGCTATACGAAGAAATGTTTAGAATGCCAACGATATAAATCATCAAATCAGAAACCGGCAGGACTACTACAAACTACCGTGATGAGCCAAAGATTTGAGGTCATATCTTTTGATTTGTTTGGACCATTACCCACATCCCCGGATGGGAAAACATGGATCCTCATCGTGGAAGATGTTGCAACTCGTTGGGTGGAACTGTTCGCCTTACAACAGGCCACTGCAGAGACCTGCGCTATGACACTTATCAATGAGGTGTTCCTTCGCTTTGGGGTTCCTCGTCGCATGATAAGTGACAACGGACCTCAGTTCGTTAGCTCCATCATGCAACAAGTTGTTTATTCGCTAAATATCAAGCATGCATTCACCCCCGTATATCATCCGGAAACCAATCCTGTAGAAAGGAAGAACAGGGATCTGAAGCCCCAGCTAGCCATCCTAGTCAAAGATCAACACAGAAACTGGCCAGAATATCTTCCTAGTATTCGATTCGCAATGAACACCGCGACCAGTGTCTCGACAGGATTTACCCCGGCCTATTTGACTTTCGGGAGGGAACTTAAAACGCCAGATGACACATCTCATGACTTTCGGAAGATCCTGCAATCAGAGAATTTTATACCTGAGATCACGCCTAAGTTAATGCAAATAGCTACTAGTCTACAGAGAGCTCGAGAAGTCCATGAGAAATCGGAAGAGAGACGCAAGAAGTATGTAGACCAACGCCGACGAGAGAATCCGGGTTACAACCCTGGTGACCCTGTCCTCGCCACAGTGCATTCCCTGAGTAATGCTACCAAAGGTGTGAGTAGTAAATTCGCGCCGCGACGTGATGGACCTTATATAATTAAGAAGCAACATGGTCCATCGTCCTACGAACTTGTCGATCCCAAGAAACCTGATGTTGTGGTCGGCGTGTATCACTCTTCCGCTTTGGTACCCTACGTTGGAAATTCTCCAGAGCTGCCACCCCCTGTTCAACCCATCAGAAAGAGAGGGCGGCCACGAAAACAGCAACCCGAGCTTTTGGATGACGAGGTACAAGTAAGAAAGCGCGGCAGACCCAAGACTAACTCCTCTAATCTTGGATCATCGTCGGGACGACTTCAGATCCAGAGGGGGAGGCTATAACAACTCATCGTGCGGCGCACGCGGTGGCCTTCGCACGTCACCGGGAAGGCGGAGTCTACTCCCCACGACGCGCCCCGCCCGCCACACAAGCCGCTATAAAAGACGTCTACGCGCGCATTCGAGCTCAGAGTGTGTTTACCGCGCTCTCAGTCTGCTTCTGCCTCCCTGGCCGTACAGCTCTGAGAACCTGTATACACATTTAAATCTCTTCCACGTACTTTGTTGTTTATTTATGTCATCATTGTTTACAATATTTAATACAAGTTTTGGAAAACAACCGTCATCGTTTTGTTTCCTATTACATTAGTATATTTATATATTTTACAAAATTAACTATTTCAATTTGAATAAGATAATTAAAGTTGAAATTAAATTCACCTTTAAAACAAAACCAAGAAAGGTGTGTAATAGTAGCTCTATATAATTCCAGACAAAGAGAACACGTGCAGTCACCACCAATATGACAAGACGACTGACGGACCTTTGACTGACCGCCGACCGCCCGAATTGTTTTCGATTGTGTACACATGAAATTGACTCCTATTTCTTTCGAACAAGGTGCAAAATGCAAGGGACTCGAACGATTCAATGATTCGGGTGTTTCCGGGAATACGACAATTAGCGAAGATCTGCATGTGCATTATTAATTTGGGAGTACTGTACCAGTTTTTTCCAACAAGTTAGACACATTTTAGTGACACTAAATTGTTCAAGATTTAAAGTAATCTGTTACTTTAAATTATTTAGGTATGTACCACTAAAAGATGATTTAAATCAAACAACTATTCAACAGAAATTTAATTGTACATAAAATTATACTTTCGACAACTTCCAGTTTCATATAATGTTTTCTCCAAGGAAACGTCTCCGCTCATAAACGATCACACATTATTCGTAGCTGAAAAGTAATCACAAGACTAACATCAAGTATCTGAATCACTCAGAATGTTATTTCGAAAGGAGCCGCATGACTGAGGATACGTAGTTACGAAGTGAATGGGAGGATTGAATGTTCCGGAGTAGCTTGAATATAAAACACAGCTGAAGTGCGTTATTGTACTTACAAATAATGTGAAAGTTTAAGTATTTACGAAACAGTCCAAAAATAAAAAAGCTCCTCCGCTTAGTAACCATCTTGGCAATACCCGTTCCAGATGTACGCGCGCCTCCATAGTCACGCACGTCTAGGTGTATTGCCTGAAAATTGATGTTCTGTTCGGAAAGTAGCCGACTATCGCCTGAATACTAACTGGTATCGATATAACTCCGACTGCGGCTGAGCGTTATCATTAGTTATCCTTATCGGAGCGCCCCTAAATATTTTAAGGGTCCATATCTATTGATCACTTTGTTCAGTGATGTCGGGTTTAGTGACCACAATTGTTACGCTGCTACTGCTTGGATATTGTATCAAAGTACACTTTGAAAGCTGTACTAATCTGTGTTAGTAAACAGTAGATTATAAAAATACGTGGAAAATACTGACTACATTCATACTCCGATTAATCTTTTAATGCAACTGATATTTCTATTAAAAAATCAATTTCCAATTGAAAGAAGATTCGTTTTATTTTGTAAAAAACAAAATAAAACGAATACTTTTACTGTGGCTGAAAAGAAAAATAGCGGATATCGAAACAGATCCAACTGTCTTAAATGTAGAAATTCAGCGCGTTATTATACTAAAACAGAAGGTCACAACCGAAGTACTTGAACGTGTTCAGATTACGTTCATATAGATATTAACTATTGATCGTGTACTGTTCGTCTATCGATCGTAGGTTTTAATAAAATGACGATGATCGCTATAAATTACCTGTCAGTACAATGGCAGCCCCAGAGCAAGTTCGTTGTTCATGATTGCCAGTCCGTACAGCTAGCATAGATTCTCAGCGACGGTTGCGGTCTGGTATCCGGTTTCCGTCGGACCGCGGTACGGCACGGCACCGGTAATCTGATACGGCCGCTGTATTATTGTTGCCAACTTTCCATGGAAGGTAGTGGATTGTTGTGTTGTTATTTCTATCCGTGTGCCGTGACGGATGTTCGTACAGATAGAAACAGTTTGTCCGAGTTTGAATTGGCCATTAAATAAGTTCGTTGAACAACTACCTATGTAGGTATACAGTAAGTTGTACAATATTTTGGCCGTGTAGACCGTCGCGGTCCCCTCTGTCCCTGGCAACCGTGTGGCAGCTTATCTGTTAAATTGATTGTGCTAGGTAACTTTAACGTCCATTTACCTAAAAAAAATCGGCCAAGTGCGAGTTGGACTCGCACACGAAGGTTTCCTTGCGTACGTATGTACATTTTATTTTAATACGTTTCTCGTATAGGGAATACTTACATTATTATTTTATTTTTACTATTTGTTGTTATAGCGGCAAAAAAAAAACACACAATCTGTGAAAATTTCAACTGTATACCTTTTACGGTTCGTGAGATACAGCTCGCTGACAGACAGACGGACGAACAGCGGCGTATTTGGGACCCTTTGTGTACGGAACTCTAAAACGTTTGAATTTTACTAAGATGAACGTTCCTCCACAAAACACTAAATGTATTTAGCGAAATTTGTGTCAGTAAACTTCAAACGGTTAGCAGAAATACAAAGGTTCCGTACATAGCAATTCTTAAAACGCTTGTGTCAAGTAGTGCTAAGCAGTTGTAAGTGTGGTGTGTTGTGTTGATTTGTGATGGATGACATTAGGTGACGCTGTTACACTTTAAGGTTTAATCAGCTGGTAACGATAATGTAGATTTGTATTTACTTATTTTACTAGTATCTAAATGTATTGAAATTAGAAAAAGAAACGATTTTATCATAATTAATTCTGCTTGAACAATTATGATGGTTACAATAGTCATTTGTAAATGAAAAGATTATTTCTTGTGCAAGTTTGTAACGCTTTGACAAAAAAGGGAAAATTTAAAAAAACTATGAAAAATAAATACCTATTATTTTTGTGTTGGATTGGATTTTTTCATGTTACCCTCATCTGCTTGATTGCTATAGATACTTTTGATATGACATCTAGTAGTGGTTCTTACCGAAGGATCTTGTTCGTGCTTTCTGGTTAAATGGTTGAACTATCTCTTGTGTTATTAGTTATTACTCATTACAGTTAAACGGAAGTGTGATTGTTTTGTTGAAGTTGCAGTATAAGAAACTAATCCATATTACGTAAATGGACATACTTTAACCAGTGATCTAGCACTTCGGTCAGATTGTACCTTTCACTTAATTTCAGCTGACCTCTCCATTTCAGTCTCTTATTTAAAGTAACATCAAAATATTAGTACTGCCGTTGTAATTAAATTAAAAAAAAACGTCGTAACTCTGAGCTCCAGAAACGAATAACAGTAAACCAGTATTATTCCACGAAAGCTAAACCAACAAAGTTGCAGCAGTCACAACTCAACTCAGTTCACTATAAAATAGTTTCCTGGTAGCCGTTAACTATATTTCAGAGCAATATCGGAAGGTAACTGCACATTTTCAGCGTTTCGGGCTATTTTCAGCGTATCAGCCTGAAGCGCTTCAAGCTATTTATAGCGCGGCACAGAACCGTGCTATTTGGTGCTACAAAGCTTTGAATCTATTACTCAGTGGTAACTGAATGTTTGAAAATGGTTTCAGAGTTAAAGCAATTAGCAAATTGCAAAACCGAGTTTCACATTCATTTCGTTGATAAGTTTCACTAGACGTTCACATAAATGTTTGCCCACACTGACTGACTGAGCAACATCTTCAACTAAAAAGTCTCATAAAAGTACCTCTTTTTATTTCTTTGTGAATAAGAATCAAATCATAATTGATTATTATTAATGTAACGTAAAATGGATTTATGTAATTCTGCATTCCAAATGCAGCATTGGCAAAATTAGGTCGTTAATTTAATCAAATTATCAATTTGCTCAATTAAACGTTTATATTTTATGACAAGATCGTATGACCATAAAGCTGCCCGCGTTACATATTATAAGCGTCAGCTGATTTCTGAGAATCTTTATTCTTAATATTCTTCAGTTCTTCTAAAGATTCTTTCTTAGATCGAAACTGCGTAAACCTATTTCCTTCAAAAAGTTTGTTGAAACAGCTAGCAGCTGTATGTGACGAGCGTCATGTCAGCACCTAATCGTTTACTGTAAACATTATTTATACCAATACGACCGCCATGGCAAAAATTCAAAGGTCAAAATGTTATAATTAAGCTCGTCTGGCCAACGTATCACTATCTCAGTAGTTTTTGTTCCAATTTGGAAGGCACGCCGTTGGTGTTAGTACACGTACATTCCGCCTGCCATACCTACAGATAATTTAAGAGACAAGCCTATTTGCCCTGGCCCGAGATAGATCAACTTTATTTTGGCTAGAATACAAAGGCTCACACAAAATGGTAAACACCATACATTATGTGATCACAAAGGAGAGGAAATGGCGTCCCTTTGGTCTGGCGGCTCGCTGGCGTCGTAAGTGACGACAATGACGGATGTGCCCTGTGTCACGCAGTGTCGCGGCTCGGTAAGGCTCGGTAAAGCTCGGCGTCACTCGGCCAGTGTGACTTATGAAACACTAGCTTTTTCCCGCGGCTTCATTCGCATGTTAGTCGGAAATTATCGAAACGTATACGAATAGGAGTCTGTGTAGGAATATATCCTATGTCGAAACCCAGGTTATGTGTGTGTCGTAAATGCAATTGTCGTCGTAATCTGTGAAGGCTTGAAAAGGAGGCAGTCAGGCAGGGATACTTTCACATTTATAACATTATAAGTATGGAGGGTATCTTGGACACTTTAACTAGTTAAGATATTTGTACACATATGTATGAATAACTTATGATCCATATAAAAACCTTATCCAAAACGATACAGACACAGCAGCGATAAAACAACTACCACCCTAAAAAAACATGAGTAGTTTGTTTGCCTCATATCGTAACCGTTTAGCCCATATCATAACAGTTTCACTGTCATGTGTCGGTATCTACACCAATAACTATAACT